>BSBN01001332.1:24770625-26240000 GCA_027924645.1 Cunninghamia lanceolata | reverse complement strand
GATGGACTGGGCAACAACAGTCAGGCAGAACATAGTCAGGGCAGTTACAGGCTAGAGGACCATGTTATGTGTGTGGTGGGGCAGGGCATCTGGCTAGAGAGTGCCCGCAGGGATTTACAGCAGGGGGACAGCCCCAATTAAGAGGATCTGAGCAGACCGTAGGTGACGTGGGCAGATCCCACCACATGTTTGCAGCGGTTGATAACCGCCAGGTCGATTTCCAGGCCTCAGTCATCGAGGCAGCAGGTACGATTGGAGACTTCCCCATCTCTATCCTTTTTGACTCAGGAGCTACAGACTCCTTTTTGTCTACTTCGTTAGTGGAGCGTTGCAGGCTGGTCGCTTCTAGGCAAGACATTAGGTGGGAAGTTGAGTTGGCCTCAGGGGCCAGGATGTCAGTTGATACCTTGGTTAAAGACTGCAATATCGCATTACGATCCTTCACTACAACATGTGACCTTAGGATTATGCCATTAGGATCTTACGGTGTAGTTCTGGGTATGGATTGGCTCGCGGCACATAGAGCCAAGCTAGATTGTCGCCAGAGGACGATTAGCTGTTTAGATGATCATGGTTCGTCGGTTGAGATAGTGGGCATTCAAAAGCCCACAGCTGTTCGTATGATATCCGCTCAGCAGCTTAAGCGTTGTATGCAGAAGGGATGTCAGATGTTTGCCATCACGGTCAGTGATAGAGCAGAGGATGAACCTAAGGCTACTTTAGATGATCACCCTGTCCTTAGAGAGTTTGTCGATGTATTTCCACCGGAATTACTAGGTATGCCTCCACACAGAGAAGTGGACTTCCACATCGACTTAGTGCCGGGTGCAGAACCGATATCCCGTGCACCCTATAGGATGACTACACATGAACTCACTGAACTTAAGCTGCAGTTAGAGGAATTACTTGAGAAGGGGCACATCTGACCTAGCGTTTCGCTATGGGGCGCACCGGTTATCTTCGTGAAGAAGAAGGATGGGTCTCTTCGTTTATGTATGGACTACAGGCAGTTGAACAAGGTGACGGTGAAGAACCGTTATCCTCTGCCTAGGATTGACAACCTTTTTGACCAAATGCAGGGAGCTAGAGTGTTCTTGAAAATTGATCTAAAATTTGGGTATCACCAATTGCGCATCACGGAGGCAGATATTCATAAAACTGCTTTTCGAACCAGATATGGCCATTACGAATTCATAGTGGTACCCTTCGGGTTGACGAATGCTCCTGCAGTATTCATGAGTCTCATGAATGGGGTGTTCTGTACTTACCTAGATCGGTTCGTGATCATATTTCTAGATGACATTTTGATTTATTCACGGACTGAGGAGGAGCATGTGGAGCACTTGCGTCAAGTTTTGCAGCAATTATGAGAGCAGCAGCTTTATGGAAACTTGGCGAAGTGTGCCTTCTTCAGGACAGAGGTGCAGTATTTGGGACACATTTTATCAAGCGATGGTATCTCCGTAGATCCATCTAAAATCAGAGCAATTCAGGAGTGGCCGGTACCCACCAACATGACAGAGGTCAGAAGCTTTATGGGGTTAGCCGGGTATTATCGTCGGTTTGTCGAGGGCTTTTCCAGGATAGCACATCCAATCACTTCCCTTCAGCGAAAAGGGAAGGGTTTCATTTGGACCGAGCAGTGTGAAAAGGCCTTTGGAGTCCTCAAAGAGCGTCTTACTAGTGCTCCTATTTTAGCGGTTCCAGATCCTATAGAGGATTTTGTAGTTTGCACAGATGCATCATTAGAAGGTTTGGGAGCCGTGCTTATGCAGGGTGGTAGAGCGATCGCATATGAATCGCAGAAACTAAAGACACATGAGTTAAACTACCCTACTCACGACTTAGAGCTCACAGCAGTTCTTCATGCTTTGGTTCACTGGAGACACTTTCTCCTAGGTCGACACTTTGAACTCCATTCAGATCATCATAGTTTGCAGTATATTTTCACACAGCCAAATTTGAACGCCCGCCAACGGCGTTGGATGGAATTCCTATGCGAATACGACTTCGATGTCCACTACATCAAAGGGAAGGAGAACGTGGTCGCTGATTCTTTGAGTCGAAGGCGCCACGAGATCCTGACCCTGACCTTGAGGGTGGACTTCAAAGATCACATCTTACAGCATCTGCCGGAAGACAAGTGGTTTCTTGAGGTGCAGCAGGCAATACTAAATCAGAAGGCCCTTGAGGGCAAATTTACAGGATATACCCTTGAGTCTGATGGTATGCTTCGACATCGGCAGCACATCTATGTACCCCATGTAGGTAATCTTCGTACAGTAATCTTATCAGAGGCTCATAGAGTACCCTATGCAGCACACCTAGGAGTGAAGAAGATGCATGCTGACTTACGACAGCTTTATCATTGGGCTGGGATGAGGCGTGACATTGCAGATTATGTTGCTCGTTGCATAGAATGTCAGAGGGTTAAGGCCGAACATCAGCATCCAGCGGGATTGTTGTACCCTCACGAGATACCTGAATGGAAATGGGACACCATTTCTATGGATTTTACCGTTGGTCTACCTATGTCATCATGTCGCCATGATGCTATTATGGTGATAGTTGACAAGCTGACCAAAGTGGCACATTTTTCACCAATATGCACAACATACAATGCACCATCAGTGGCAAAGGTGTTTCTTGATCAGATTGTTAGACTTCATGGGGTACCTTGCCGCATTATATCTGACAGAGACTCCATATTTACTTCATCATTCTGGAGAGCCTTACATCAGGCGTTGGGCACACAGCTCAACTTCAGTTCAGCCTATCATCTGAAAACTGACGGACAAACAGAGAGAGTTAACCAGGTGTTAGAAGACATGCTTCGCATGTATGTTATGGACCATCAGTCTAGATGGGAGGAGTACCTATATCTAGTTGAGTTTGCCTACAATAATGGGCATCACAGCTCGTTGGGTATGCCTCCTTTCCAGGCTTTATATGGCAGACCATGCAGAACACCTTTGAGTTGGGATCGGATAGAGGACAGAACGGTCATCGGTCCAGAAATAGTTCAGAATATGGAACAGCAGGTCAGACAGATTAGACAGAGACTTCAGGAAGCATAGGACAGGCAGAAGAAGTATGCCGATGCTAAGAGGATAGATCGAAGCTTCTTTGTGGGGGAAAGGGTATTTTTGAGAGTGCGACTGCACAAGAGTCCAATCCGTTATGGGAAGGGCTCTAAGCTCGCACCTCGATTTGTAGGACCTTTCGAAATCTTGGAGCGGATAGGACCAGTAGCCTATCGTCTAGCCTTGCCACCTAGCCTGTCACGTATCCACGATGTATTTCATGTATCAGTTTTACGTCAATATATTTCTGACTTATCTCACGTGTTGGATTGGAGTGCTCTTCAAGTAGAGGCAGACGGACAGCTGGCGTTGGAGCCAATTCGCATATTGGCTCATCGGACGCTGGCCCTTCGAGGTCGAGAGCTGGACCAGGTTAGAGACCAGTGGGACCTATAGGACGAAGTCACTGCAACATGGGAAGATGCAGAGAGACTGAAGACCCTTTATCCTCACTTTTTTGATGACTTCCAGGAGGAAGTACCATCTTAGGGGGAGAGGATGTGAGGACCGCCCTTTTTACTTTTGTTGTTATGACTATTTACATTACTGTTATTGTTACTTTTTATATTTGTGGGATAGCAGCTCCCAAATTTGCCAAACTATTAAACTTTATTATGATTACGGAAAAACTAATTGGGTGATGTTTGGATAAGTTTACATTTCAGAAAAGTTAATTAGGTGATGATGGAAAATTGTAATATGATTTCATTTATGCTAATTAGAACTATGTCATGATAATGCATGTTTTTAAGTTGCTTCGGCTATGATGATTATATGTGGATATTGATCTTGTAATTTAGTGTGCAGGATTTACTAATCGAACCACGGATTTCGGAGATCATTCCGCACCTTGTTTTTGTTATTCCCTGTTAAGCCGATTTGGTTCCACGAGGAACCAAGATCTTTCTGTGTTTGATGTGATGTTGTAATGTGGTCTTTCGTATGGTCGAGTGGGTTAGGTTACCCTCTTGTAACACTATTTTATGAATTGTGTTGTAGAAAGATTGAATTTGAATTTCTTTATTTTATTTAAATCTTTGAGGCCTTTTCATGTGCTTTACCTTGACCATGGGTGTCCTGAATAGGTTAAAGTTGACCCTGGGTTATACCCCATGGGTCCAGGGGCCCATTTGGCATGGGTAACCCTTGAGTAACCTCCATCTAGTCATCTTAACTTCCCCCTGAAGTTAAGTGGCGAAAATTGGGGTATGGGGGGGACATGATGGGTTGTACCAACACCCAACCCATCCCTCTTCAATCCCCAAGGTAAGAGATGACTACAAACCCATCTATTATTGAAGGATTGACTTGAAGTCACCCTCACCAATAGTGAGATTCCCCCATGTGTTATGGGGTCATCCATGTGAAGGAAGGAAGAAGAGGCATGGGTCACCTGTCTTTTCCTCCTTTACCTCCTTTTATTTCTCCCATGCGTAAGAGAAATGACATGAGGAGAGGGATAAGGAGTACTCTAGGGATGGGTGAGTGGCATAAGCCACCAGGATAGAATAGTGGTTTTGGGAAGGGTGAGGAGGTGACAAGTGTCACCTCCCCATTCCTCAAAACTAAAAAGGATTTGGGTTATTTGTTTCCAATTTTTGGGATGAGAGGGAGTTAGTTGAACTTTGGGGGAGAGTTTTATTATGATTGCCAAAAATAGGAAAGTTAGCTGGGAGGAGAGAAAAGGAAGAGGGAGTTGGTGGCTAAGGTTAGCAGAGATCTCAGTGGAGCTCTACAATAGTTTCATTCCAGAAGGGCTTTGTAAGGTTGGTTTGAATTTTACCTTTCTTTCGTATATCTTAATGTTTTATGAAAAGTGTGTGAAAGATGTTTATTTGTTTGTGTTTTAGATTTGTTTTCTATGGGATTTGTTGTCGGGTTGTTTGACAGAGCTTCTCCCACTTGGGAGAAATGCTCATCAAGTTTGGGGTAGGGGAGGAGTGATCCTCCTCAGGTGCATACCTGGTTTCTTCTTTTGGGATGTTGAAAGCCTTGAGGGCATGTATTTGTGTCTGTATCTTTGACTTGAGAGTCAAATACAGACTTCATTGAAAATTTGTGATCAAACTTGGTTTGAGGCCAAGAGAAATTGTGTTGGTTAAATTATCTATAAGGGTGACACTCTGAAGTCGAGTGTGTCCACTCTCCTGCCCCTTATGAAACTCACTGTAGTTGAGTTTCCGTGTTGTGTAATTTACCCACGGGTGTTTGTGTGCTTTGGGTTTGTTGTTGTCCCTGTTGTGAAGTGGAGTGCTTGAGTTACCCAGGTGTGAGTATGGTCTCCCTAGCTCAGGGGTGACCCTCGTGCGGGTCTACGGAAGGGAGGAGAGCTAGATGAGTGGTGTTTTCTTCTTTGTTTGTCTTTGATACGCAGGTTTCCTCTTGGAGCTTATGGTTGGATTTGGAGAAGTCCTAATTTTGAAGAAAATGTTTATTCTTCTTTATCCTGAGAATTAGTTCATGATCTTTTGTAAAGAGTGTAAAAGAGAGCACTTCTCTTGATATTGTTGTAATTTATTGTCACCCTGGGAGTGAAGGAAATAATCTCCCTGATCTTGTTATTGGGTATGACTGTTACTTATTTGTTACATAACTTCTTTTGTATGTTGGTAGGGAGAAGGAAATCCTTATCTTTCATCTTGTTAAGGGTAGTGAAAGAGTTAATCTACCTGTATTGTGTATGATGTAATTATTTACCTTGAATTTCATATGGAAAGTTTGAAGTTAAATAAAAAGTTTTACTATATTAAATGTGTTATTGAAAGGAAGAGATCATTACTTATTAGCAATCAAATCTGAACTTGTTTATGTAATAAGAAGAATAGATTTGCTTAACTAGTTGAAAAGAGAGTTTTATAGTTCATTGTTATAATGGAAAATATAGTTTTAAATGATTAAGTTTCTTCTTCATAAATAATGATTTTAGTTATTTCGTAAAGTTTAGAGGAAGTCTATTATGTATTTACTTTTGTTTGTCCAAGAGTTGAAATGGACATTTATTTATTACAGAATTAAACTAATTAAAAATTCATTTCCTTTGTTCTTTGGATTAGTAGTTATTTAATTTTTTCATGTTGAGATTAGTATGAAAGAAATTGTAATTTTGAGATAATGTGATTATAAAAAAATTGAATCTACTTGATAAAGTTATTCTTTCATTTTATCCTTTTTGAGAAAGTTTTGTTCTTTGTTAAAATTTGAGTAAAGGTGAGCTAAAAGTGTGTGTGTATATATATATATATATATATATATATATATATATATATATATATATATATATATATATATATATATATATATATATATATATATTCTTTATTGAATTTCTTATATGAACATTTTAACAGAATATGAGAAACTGAATATATTGTTGAGAAAATTAAGTGGTATTATGAAAATGAAATATATATATATTTATATTTATATTTATTGTTATTTATTTATCATTAAATAGTAATAAATTCGAATTAAAAAAATTATAAGAATCGAAAGAAATCAAAGAGAGGTGAATTTGAATCGCTGTGTAAATACACAGCCAACGGTTGGTGTTTACAGTGGGCGGTGGGGTTGGAAACCCCACCACGTTGTTGTTTATCACAAGGTGTGTGGGGGGGGGGGGCGGGGCGGAGCCCCTCCCACACCCCACTGTATTGGATGTGGGTGGGGCTTCGCCCTCCCCACATCCCCCTTCTTTAAACCCGCAGACCCCACCCACGACAGAGCACTCCCCCGCCACCATTAAACTCGCAGCCACCGCTTTCGCGGTACTCCCCACTCCCCATGACAGTGCCTCCACCGCCACTGCGGCCATCTCCACCCCGTCCCTCTGCCACGGCCGTCGCGTCCATCCTCCATCTCTGCCCCTCTGCCATGGCCGCCGCCGCCGCTCCCCTTGTCCTCTGCCCTACACAAAATATACACAGTTAGGGTTTTGTTTAAGTGTTGAAACAAACAACCAAAGAAAATTATGTTATATTTGATGGTCAGGGTTTTATAAAGAGGGGAGCCTCTTATTTACTTTGACAATGGTATATAATTGTGTATATATATATATATATATAATTATATTATATATATAAAAAAAATGAAGATTAATAATAGTATAATAGAAAGGTAAATTATTAAGATAACCTAATAATTGCAATAATAGTAATTCTAATAAATAATAGTAATAATAACAACAGTAAATATAAACATGAGAAATATAA
Source organism: Cunninghamia lanceolata (assembly GCA_027924645.1). Taxonomy (NCBI): domain Eukaryota; kingdom Viridiplantae; phylum Streptophyta; class Pinopsida; order Cupressales; family Cupressaceae; genus Cunninghamia; species Cunninghamia lanceolata. The sequence continues at coordinate 26,232,709 of BSBN01001332.1, read as the reverse complement.
TTGAATATATATGTATATATAATCTTATATATATACATATAAATATAACGTTATATGCTTATATAATTTAATTATTAAGACTTCCAGAGAGGCCGTTTTCTATTTACGATAATAAGAGAAAATAAAATTATAATTTAACGAGAGCATAAAGGAATATACTGTAATACTCCGGGAAGAGTTTCTCAGAAGTTTCAACTAACAACGCGATTCAATAACCGGGAAAATGAAGAGGAAAATTACACGTCACCTTGCTTAAAAGATCACTGGAAATAAACTTAAGAAGCCATCACAGACATTCCATGTGAGGCCATTTTAATCTCCACTATAGTAAACGTCTAGATAAGTAAACCTGTAAGAGAGTAAAAAGAAGAAAAACTAAGATTGGAAAACACAGAGGAGAAAATGCGCCAGATAAGTAAACCTGTAAGAGAGTAAAAAGAAGAAAAACTAACATTGGAAAACATAGAGGAGAAAATGCACGGCATTTCCCACATGGGATAAGAGAACTAAGTTGATGGACCCTTCCCCAAAAAAATTTGCTTAGGAACAAGTTTAATTAATACAAACGTGGAGGAGAAACCTAGAACGGAGAAAACCAAGAGACTGAGTCCAGCGAAGTTGTATACCAGCCTATATGACCTGGACCATCCGGAAGTTAGGATTAATGTCAATAAAAGATACAGTGATAACCCTGATTGATGTAAAATATGAAGAAAGGTTCAGATAAACATAAAGAAAGCATAGAAACCGAAAGAGAGAGAGACCGAAATATAAACAAACTAAATTATCAGAGAAATAGTTAAGGTGAGCGCAATAGAAATACAATCAAAATTAAGACCCAGAGAAAAGGGAAGAGAGAGCAAACGAACCGCCTTGTTGAGAATGCTAAGTCGAAGGAGGAGTATATTTCAGGAAACAAGAGAGGAGACAAACAACCGTGCCTTGCTGAAAAATGACTCAATAGGGAGATCACGAGTCGGTTTAGTCAGAACAAGGCGTCGTGGGAAGTTGTTAATCTATCAGTGAACCACGTGCATAATATAGTGTTGAGTAATTCCCACTTACGCCGTAAGGCGTTATGCTGCCGGAATTTGCCGAGATTTAGATTTAGGAACCTTGATATTATAAACCTTGTAGTGATGTTAACGGCGTCGTAGAGACCCCCTTGTTGGTCTTCTTGCGTCTGGTTGCACGCAATTGTACTTGTACCCCGCCAACAACTGTAGTGTTTTCACCTTGAGCGAACACCACCGAGCATGCTTACGCATGCAAGGGGGTTTTTAGAGAAGCGTGAGAAAATTTTTGATATTTCGTGTCATAACTGCATGACAGATGTGGCTATGACACAAGTGATGTTTGTTGCAACCACATGGAAAATGTGGGCATGACACCCTCAAACTATTCTTCAGGGTCAGGAATTCACAGAATTTGCAATTTCTCTTTTTAATAGATCAATTGCCTCTTGACATTTATTTATCCACTCAAATCATTTCTCTTAACCATTGTAGAATCACTTGGACATAATGATAATGTTCTCCTTCATTCTTAAAATAAATAAGTGTATCTTCTAGAAAGACTAGAACAAACTTGTCTAAACTATCTCTAAACAAACTATTCACAAGATTTGTGTATACGACAGAGGTATTTGTAACTCCAAAAGGCAACACTACAAACTCATAGTGCCTATTTCTTGTCCAAAAGTTGTTTTACGAGTATCCTCATCCTTCAATCTTGACTGATGATATATTGATCGCTAATCAATCTTTGAAAACACTACAGCTCCATGACTAATCAAAGAGGTCATCAATACATGGTGAAAGATATTTGTTCTTTATCATTGCTTTAATGACCATATGATACTAAATACATAATTGTAGAGTTATATCATTGTTCTTGACAATGATAACTAGTGCACTGCATGGTAAAATTCTAGATCTAATCGAAGCTTTAGCCAATAATTCTTATCATAGTGATTTGATTCCATTAATTCTATAGTTGTCATATGGTAAGGTACTTTTCTAGGTAACTTATCCAAAACTCTAGGAGGATTAAAATTTTTAGTTTCTTCAATCACATGTTCCATCAACTTTGGTGGAATGACTTTCTTCATATCTAGGACAGTTCTAAGGCAAGCATATCCTTTGCTTCCTTTTTGGGTCTATGGTTACAGGATTTTCATTACTCACTCTATATTATTGGTGATTTTCCTTTCTCATCCCATGAGAAATCTCATTTTCCCCCTTCAGGGTTTCCTTGATCTCTTACTTTCTTTTCCAAAATACCAAGTCTCTCTTTGGTTTTTACAAACATGGTTAGGATTGCTCTGTTTTGTTTAAGAGATTAACTGATGGTTTATTCTCTCCTAGACTCTCACCCTAGTTTGTTCTTGTATGAAACATGTTGTCATTTTTCTCATGCCAGACAAATAAGTTATCTCATAGTTTTCTGAATCTAAAGTGACTCAAAACATCAAACATATTAATCTCATAACAATCAATAGATTGATACAAAACATTCTCATCTTTGTTATAATTCATTTAGGAGTAACCACATCCTTATTTATATAGTTGATACGACAAGTTTACATTCCACTATTGATTTAACGATCTTCCAATTAAACAAACTTAGAGGATGGATGTACACATAGGTATTCCTCCAACACCTCTATTCCTAAAATAGAAGTATCACATCAACCTTCAAGTGACATGTTGTGACTAGCTACCGTTTACTAGGTTTAACTACACAAGTAGAAATAGTAGGTTTCTTGGCCAGTTCAAAACGTTGATTTCTTTCTAGCCGAATACGCTTAAGAGCATCAACAAAAGTCTCTAAATCCTCCAGCCATGCACCCTCAGAGTAAATAATATGCTCTTTAAGTTTCACTTCCTTGATAGGTTTCTTCTTAACCACTAATTCAGGAAAATGCTAGGGAACAGACTTTCTAGTAGTTTTCTTGGTTTTTCTCCACGTCGTTTTGGCACAACAAAATTCAAACATTAGCTAACTACATAATGTTGACTATAGGTTAGCATAGTGGACTCATAAGCCCTAGTGCCGAACTTGGTATCTCTGATACCATATGTAACATCCACATTCTAAAAACATAGTAAAATTGATAATTTACCATAGACTAATTCAACAAGGTAAAAATGAAATAGAGAAAATTTTTCAACATATAATCAAGTAACAACAAATTGCAAGATTTCTATCCTGAAATAAGCAACATATTATGATATACAAAGATGACATTTTCTCTTTACAATTTCAAATATCTACAATACATAATATTTTACAGTCTCAATATACACAAGTCTCAAAGATATACAACATCTAGAAATCTGACATCTTTTTCACAAGCCTCGACATGTCTTCTGCTAGAGAGAGAGATTATATTTCCAGTGATTTACCTCCATCCATAGACTGACGGTCTCACACACATCTTCCACATAGGAAGTGGCCCTACCCTTGACGAGGATATAGACCAAATATGATCAGTGGTAATTTGCCTTCCCAAGTACATAGTGTTGTATCCTACACAACTCTATCAATCATACAACCCTAGATACCCTCTAGTTAAGTATGATTTCCGATAGGTTGTGCAATCCAACTATAGTGAACCGACAATGCATGCAGAGACATATGCATACTATGGCCATAGTTTCAATATAAATTAACGTTCGCAATGAATATTGTAATGTTCACCCACCCCAACTTGACTTGGTCGGTTACGTATAACTATATAATATTCACAATTTCAATATTTTAGTCTTCCTGACCTAGACAAGTTTTCATTCACTGTCTATATTCCTTAGACCTTATCAACTACCTTTCTTTACGAGGATTCTCATTGCATCATTGCAATACCAGAGATCCAAGACTTATCAACTCATAATAATTTTAAATCGATTTATAATGACTAAGATGATTACCTTACCCAGGTTAAGCATCATAGTCTAGGAAATTATTTCATTTCTTACAAGTAAGAATATATATACATAGTTAGGGTACTTGTCCCTTCAATCACGATCTATAAAATGATCACAATGATTTAATATAAATAATTAACATATCTGGGTCAAGTTAAGGTATAACTAAAGAGTTTTATCTAACTCAAATCTAGTCTTTCTGACATAGGTGGATCCACAAGACATTGTCATTGCTCCTTAGATCTTATGGAATGACTATTGACAAGTAATAGTTAGGAGAAGTTGTGACCAATAAGGTATAATAAATTTTATGGTTGACTAACCATTTAATAGTACCTCTTACATGCTTGCAAAACCCGAGGCTTATGACTTATATCTCAAGTCGACTTGTAACCAAACAAAAAGGTTTCTCTACCTAAGGTTAAACATTATCGACTAACAACAAATCTCTTTTCCATAAGATAGATGAAACATTTAATATTTAGGGTTCTTGACCCTTTAATGTCTACCTCCATAAAGTAACTAAAACAGGTTATAACCATGAAGGTGTCATCAAATAATCTTTAACCCTTCTTGGTAAAACTAGGGTTTTATTTTACCCTTGAATAATCCATTGTATCAAGGATAATCATTATCATTTTAGACACATCTTCTCTACATAAGTAAAAATAACATTGATACTTGGGGATTCTCAAGCCTTCATCGTTGATCCCAAATTGAATAGTTAAGACAAAACGTAACCATAATGGTAAAATTAAATGACCCTACCCTTTGGGTTTTGTCTAGGAATTTGTTTCCCTTATTCCAACATAGTAGAATAACACCTTAACATGGCCATATGGATAGAATAAAATAATATTAGAAGAGAGTGATTGACCTTGAGTATTCATCCAAAGACATGGTCATATAAATCTGTCAGACCAAGACTACAAGAAAGTACATCTCTATTACAATAAGTCAAAGGGTCAAATGAAAATATAAACTTTTTCTATATTTATTTTAGCTCCATAAGATGGTGGACTCATTTCAATGATATCCATTAGAATCCTACGTCTAGATTTCTCTCATTTAGACATATTAGAGCTAAGATGAAACTAAACATTCTAGTGTTATTGCCTAATTAGATACAAAGAGATCTTCACACTCGTTGACCCTTTAAAAGAATAGAAAACTAAAATAAGACAATGATTACTATCATTTTTTAGAACACAACTGTTCTTTACAAAGACAAGAATACTAATATCCTAGTTTATTCATTACTATCCAAGTCTACCTTACCTCAACATACCCTATTTTTTTTATAGCTATTCCACAATACTCACAGCATGATTCTCTAAAACATGGGTTGACTCAATCATGGAACAAGTATATTAGACTCATGCTCATCAGATTATAAGAATTCATAGTCAAAGAACCTCAGCATGCGTATATCAGAAATGATTCGTTGTTCCAAATAGAGGTTTTTGATGGATAAAGAGACATAAAATATATGAGAACAAAGACGTAACATAAATGGAATTAAACTAAAAACAAAGGTTCCTATCAGTCAAGCTTCAACCGCTTGGACATCTAAGGAAGTCGGCTTTAGCAGTGACTAATGGATTAAATGGAAACATGAACATAAAGCAACTATCAAACTATTCAAAAACATCGAATAAGGGAAAGAGCCTGGTTTTAGTCAACTTCAAATGATTCAATGATAAATTGAGCTCGTCCACTGTGATCTCTATTCATTGCCTACCACCACAATTCTTCTTCTTAACCATTTTCAATTCTCTCCTTTGTTGCTTCCTGTGAACTCTACTTTCACCTCCCTTTTCAATGATAATCCATAAAGCAAAAATAACATGCCTCTTCAATGATTCCACTAACGACTAACTAAGTTGTGGCTATAAGGACTCGGCAAGACTCATAATGAGTCACCCCACTTATGTTTCTACTCTTTCAGTTGCAAACTTAATTGAATACAAAACAATCCTCAGCAACTAAGTTATAACAAAAATTAATTTTTAAGCAAATATCCACATGTCGATGGAGGATGGCCTCTCCATGGCTCATCGGTTGTGGCAGTTAAAACCACAGTCCTCCCCGTAAGGATGAGGCCGACCTATCATTTTAAACACAACTAATCTTTTAATGATGACAATAAGTGGTTCAATCCATCACTGATACAATTGAAGACTCGCCTAAAAGTAAGCCTTCGGCTACTCAAACATAACACCATCGACTCATTATGAGGTATTATCCTCATTCGATGCTAAGGAATTTACATATTTGATTACATCAAATATAATTCTCATATTATCGCCTCTATATTAGATAGTTATGGTTTAATCAATAACATGATAATATTTAGACAAGGATTACGGATAATGTGATTGGGTTGAGCTTCTCTCCCTATCACAATTCATCGACAATAATCACGTATTCTTAACTCGAAGAAATCCTCTTATCGTTAAGAATCATTTATAATATGTCAAGATACTTAATAAAATAAGAGAACCATTTTACGACAATTTATGTCGTAATATTTACATTAAACGTAAATAGGCATAGTTCATATTCAAACAACATTGTTAATGCTACTAATGACTATGACAACTTTCTACGACTTACAAAAATTCATAAGGTATCGACTACCTATCGATTGGATTTATAAGTAAACTAACAAGTTAAGGCTTACCTCTCACAACACATTGGTTCATACTTTTGTTACACATCATACTCATCTTGGCAAATAGACCACTCGTAACCTGAGGTCTGTGTCTCTCTCCTCGAAAGATACTCTCTCTCTTCTCCAAGAGTCCTCTGAAACCCTGTATTCTTATATCAAAATTGTAACCAACAAATTATGATCAGTGCATCATTGTTCAAACAATAAATCAAATCTCATAATGTAAATATTAAATTGACAATAACATAATCATTCCATGATTTCATAAATGATATTCAATATAATCCATGTCTTTCCTTGATATTAATCTAAACATCAGAATAGATTTACTTATATCCAAGTAAAAGTAAAAAGTATAGCAAGACAAAAATTGGGGATGTAACAAATTGCAATTCAATATGTACTTGCCTTCATATATATAAGAAGAATTCATCATAAACCACTAATCTTCTCATATTTTCAAAGATTTTTAATGAGAATTTTATCATGCAGATGTGATGTCGATGACATTCTATTGGAGATGGACCATATCCTATGTCAAGAAGGGACAATGATATTGATAGATGATTTAGATACTCTGGTGAAGATACAAAATACAATTGGTGGCATGAGATGGAAGAGCTAGCTTGCAAATCATGAAAGTGGTCCCTTTGCAAGGGAGAAACTCCTGATTGTAGCTAAGGTTAAGGAGTACTGGACTAGTACAGAGAAGGCAATAGAGAGTTCATGAGGATTTATACATCATTATTACAATTGATTTTAGAATTTTGCAAAATAGAGTGAGGGAGGTGAAAGAAGATTTTTTTTTTTTTAAACTAAAAGGTGGCAAGGCACCCATACCATAGTATTGATAAATATAAAAGAGCTTTTACAGAGCAAGAGAAAAACATCCAAAACACACAATCGAAAGGGCCCTCAGACAGTCAGAAAATCCATGAAGGCTCATAAAAAACTAGAATGAGAGCCAAAAAAAAAAACATAGCCCTATGATGGCCAGATAATCCATGAAGGCTCATAATAAAACCAGAAATGAGAACCAACAAATAACATAGCCCTAAAGACGACTAGATAACCCATGAAGGCTCATATCAAAAATAGAAATGAGAGCCAACAAAAAACATAGGACAATAGAACCCAACCCAATAAGGAGCATCCCCTGGAGCCAGTGCCAAATCAGCTGCACCCAGAAGCACCACCTCCACCAGCGGCTCGATGTCAACGCCATCCTCGCCCATCAGCTCCTCCTCGTCCTCCGATTTGTCGAAGAAGTCTCGGAGCAAGTGAGGAGCCCAATCGGGAGAGAGATATGCCAATAATAATGGCAAGAAAATGCCCACACTTTCCTTTACTCCCAAGAAACAAGAATTACTCTCCTTGTATTCTACAAACTGAGTTTGGAATATGAATACCTCTTGTTTTGTCAGGATTATCTATCAGCGGGAGATGAGCAATTCTTCCCCAGAAAAATCACTTATATGCTATCATTCTCTATTTGTAAGTCCTAGGGGCTTTTTTTATTATTCAGACGAATATCTAGTTATTCCAAGGACGTTGAAATTCTCGCTCCATGAATCACCCCTTTTTCTTACAAGGATTATATTGAATAGGAATCCACATCTTCAATCCTCAAAAGGCTAACTGACATGTCCAGTTCTAAATAAGCAGATGTATTTAGTATCAAAGCTTACAAATTTTACTCCATAATAACTTCAACTGGTCAAATTGGTTAAATATGCAAGTGAAGAGCTCCTCTAGCTATTGATTATGATTTCAATATTCAAGCATTATGTTCATTTTAATTTGTTTGAAGTTATCAAGTTCTCTCCACCAGTAAATTTAGTGGTTTGAGTTGTCCAGATTTTGGTGTAATTGGTGATTCTTTCTTCTTAGCATTTCTTTTTGAGTAAAACATACCTATAGGTGTATATGTATCACAGTTGCAAGAAATGATAATCAGGGAAACATAATGGTAATGACAACAAGCACATGACAGGAAAGGTGTCGGAGTTTATGGCACAAGAAATGTATTTACACATGTTTGGATCATGTGTAGTCCAACCGTCAATGCTGAGTCAATTAAACCTTTCATCTCCCCTGTTTTGGACTCTTCATCTGCCCTGACAAGTTCAATATATTTTTGGGGATTGAAACATTTGTTGATGATGAGAATTTATGTATTTTCTCCTGTGTCTGCATTCCCTCTATATGTAACCAATTTTGGTGAACCACGTAATTCGTTGTGTCTCTGCAATTTGTGTTTTCTATATATCTATTGCAGGTGAACCATTATTTTGTGTTATATCTGCTCTATTTGCTTAACAACACAAAAGCACCTGGATGTGTGTGAGGGGTGAGAAGAGAGAAGGCACACCTCCTCTTTGGGTTTGTGTAAAAAATACAAAATCTATACAGATTCATCAATTTGGTGTGTGTTGGCTGATCTTAAATGTCATCCACTTCAATATTTAATGGTAAATTCTGGCCAATGAAGAGTTTTCCTATATTTAACACTTTTTGTTGTGAATGAAATAGAAAAATGCTATTGACTGTTTGACCGATTCAACTCTGAAAGTGGATGACATTTACATAGAGCTGTGTTGGTTATAGCATGATAAAAGCCACAAGAGTTTGACTTGACAATATATCACTTGTAGAGGGTGAGTCCACTTGTAAATAGAAACAGAGAGAAAACTGGATAGTCTAACAAATATGTAAAACGTCAAAAAAAAAATCTCTCGCAGCGAGAAAACTAACATTTGCCATTCAAAACAAGTTTCGGTGTAAAAAACACAAAACAACAGGCTCAGGTAACGATTCCTGCAATTAGAACTATGTATGTACGTACACCGTGTATTTGTATATCTGAAGGATGCATGCATTGTGTATGTGGATGTCTGAAGGAATTGCATAGGATGCAGGAATTTTTATTTGTACTCCACTAATACAATGCAAAAATATCATAAGTTAAACCATGATAAAAGCCTATTTCAATCAAATTTTTCATCTAGTTTCCCAGAACAGGGGAGCTAAAGTACTTCGGAACTATATTTTTTGTAGAATTTTTGAAGTGCTTAGTATAAGTCTAACCCTTGACTAATGTGGTCATAGATTATAATGGGAATTTTATCTAGTTGTTAATCCAGATTCTATACTGCAGGGGATCGTCCTAATAGGGCAAAGTTATAAGATGGACTGGTAAAACCAGTTTGCATCTATCATGAGAGTTTAGGAACAATCACTGGCAAATCATATGATTGGTTCCTTTGAAACGAAGATATACCATATTCTTCACTGCAGTTTTCCTTTCCCGAAATAATACATTGAAGGCGGCAAAAGGCAGATTTGAGTATAATCATAATGGCTTCGATGCAAATGTAGAGCCCATCTATTAACCAATTCAACACTTCCAACTCAAACACCATGAAACAACATACAATTTATTCATTTTTGTTTGCTCTTAAAGAAAGTATTTGTGTATCCAATATCATTCAGTCGATCATTTGTGAGTGTTAAAGTCAATTCTTATCACAACATAAATGTAAGTAAAGAGCACGAATATGGTTGTTTTAAACATTTTTAGTCCCTGCTCAAAAAATGTATTATCAACTTCTTAATGATGAGATTCAACATCTTAAACTAAAGTCTTGTTATTTAAAAATTAATCTACAACCACTTTCTCTAATAGAATTTGCACTTAAATAATTTAATGTCACTTTTATTTACAAAATAGGTTGCATTTTTCTCCCCATTCAAATTAAGTTGTAGGAACTACTCACTTTGTCATATTACTCCCAACTCTAATATCCAACAAATCCTCTCAAATATCCACCAATGTGTGAATTTTGTATATGATAATGAGATGGTAATCATTATTCATCATGACTACAAACCCCTCGGTAACTTTACAATCAATTTATTTGTTCATATGACCACAAAACCACCATACGTGTGTCATGAAACTCTCTTCTATCTCTATAAATGCTTGAAAGAACAACAATCATATATCCATGAGAGCAACCCCTCCCTTACTCTCCCTCCTCCATAGCCACTCACTATGAACACTCCATTGTAGTGTACACTAACCAAACAAATATTAAATCAAATTCAAAATCAATGAATCAATTAGTCAAGACTATTTACAAATAAATCATTTCCTTAGCAATATTAAACAAATATTTGATTTAAGAAAGTAGTTTCAACTACCAAACACATATTATTATTACTACACTACAAGGCAGGTACTCACCACTACGTGGCACTTGTTATAATTATAAAATCATTGTAATATTTATATTATTATAATATATAACGATTTAATGTATTTGTCAGTTTTTTATAGTTTTAGGTATAAAATATGAAAATAACTAATAAATTAATTTATTTTTTTATTAATATTAATATTATTATTTTATTCTCTTATGTTTTTTAAATATTAAAAATTATTAAAAAAAATATATTATATTATTATTATTGTTATAATACTATTGTAATATTTATATTATAATTTATAATGATATAATTTATTTCTCCTCCTCCTCCTCCTCCTCCATTGTGTAATATTATATTGTTATTTTCATATTAATATGATAGTTTAATTTGTATTGAATAAAACAATATAATTCTTAATAATAATAATTATATTAATTTTAATAATAATAATAACAATAATATTTGGATGGGATTATTATTTTACATATGAATGGAATTATAATTTTTGTACAAATAAATTAAGATGTTTGATTAAATAATGAGTGACTAAATATGATATTATATTATTATTATTATTGTTATAATATTATTGTAATATTTATATTATAATTTATAATGATATAATTTATTTGTCAATATTATTATTATTATTATTATTATTATTATTATTATTATTATTATTATTATTGTGTAATATTATATTGTTATTTTCATATTAATATGATAGTTTAATTTGTATTGAATAAAACAATATAATTCTTAATAATAATAATAATAATAATAATAATAACAACAATAATATTTGGATGGGATTGTTATTTTACATATGAATGGAATTATAATTTTTGTAAAAACAAATTAACATTTTTGATTAAATAATGAGTGACTAAATATGATATAAATGTTTATATATTATTATCATTAACTATTATTATGAGTGAACAAGTAATTTTTTTGGTTATTAAAGGATTTTTTTTTAAGTTTTGTTTTCTTTTCATTCATAGAAATTGTATTTTGATTTAATTTATTCTTATTCAAATGTGTAGTTCCTTCACCAAATATAAACTTAGAAATACAAATTTATGGTACAATAAAAAACAATCTTAAAATTATTAACTATTTATTATTTTAAAATTAAGAAGAAACAGTTTATAGTTTATAGTTTGTTATTGCAATCACTATGTGTCTAGTGATTAATCTAAAAGTGAGGAGACAAATTGTGTTACAAGTAATTTTTGGTTATCAAAGGAATTTTTTTTAAGTTACACAAATATTATTTATTTTCTTCCTTCAAACTTAGAAATAAAAATTTATGGTACAAGTAAAAAACAATCTTAAAACTATTTATTATCTCTTGACAATATAACATTTTTGTTTAATTTATTCCCATTCAAATGTTGGCTCATTCACCAAATATAAATTTAGAAATAAAAATTTATGAAACAAGTAAAAGACAATCTTAAAACTATTTATTATTTTAAAATTAAGAAGGAAACAGTTTATAGTTTGTTAAATTGTGGCTTATCAATTTTATGGTACAAGTAAAAAACCAATCTTAAAACTATTTATTATTATTATTACTATTATCTAAGTAATTTTTTCAATATTTTAATGAGTGAGTCAATATTTACCAGAATTATTATCACTATTATAATTATAAAATCATTGTAATATTTATATTATTATAATATATAATTATTTAACATATTTTTTAGTTTTCTATAGTTTTTTAATTGTTTTGGGTATAAAAATATTTAAAATAATTAACAAATTAATTTGTTTTTATTAATATTAATATTATTGTTTTATTCTCTTCTTTTGCTAAGTATTAAAAATTAGTAACAAATTAATATATTATTATAATATTTATATTATAATTTATAATGATATAATTTATTTGTCATCATTCTATAATTATTTTATTCTTTTATGTATTAATATAATAGTTTTTTGTTTTTTATTTCAACTAATAATAAGTTGATAATATTTGTGTTATTATTTTCATTTTCATTTCCTATGATTTAGTTTTAATTCTAATTGCAGTTGTACAGGTAGCTGATATGATTTATTTATTGATCTATACAAAGTCAGGAGAGGACAAGGATCACCAATTGATTTAGTTGTAGTGGTTGTCGTACCTATTAATCACCAATTGATTCAGCTGCAGTGGTTGTCATGTCTATTACATTGGCTTTTCATTAAATCATTCATGTTGGATAGGGGTTTGTGTTGGACTAAAAGACTCTCAAATGTCTTGAAACAATGTTGGATAGGAGTTTGTGTTGCACTAAAAGACTCTTATGAATAGTTTCCTATGTCTTGGTAGAAGATTAGTGCATCTCCTTATGGATATGAGAAAGTTAGTTTAGCTACTGGAAAATTTATCACATGTACTCTCTTCGTCTTTAGTTTTCTAGCATTTTGTGTAATAGTTGTCTTTACCATTTTGATCTTGGCAATACAAAGTAAATAGTGGGTGAGTGTGAGATCATGATGGGCCAAATAGTGGCAATGGAAAAAAAACTTGCTGGATGAAAAAGTGCTAACATTTAGACTAATTTTTAGATTTGGATGGAAAGTGTGTTAATATTTATAGCTCAAATATGGATTCCTTCCAAAAATACCTTGGGATTCCCTCATATTTAGGTAAGTGGGAGTCCAAAAACTTGGCAAAGAAACTTGCAAAACCACCCATTTAGTGTTATCCTAAAATTTTCCACAATTTCATCCTTGAAGCTGACAAAGTTTTTTGTAACTAAATTTAATCAAATGAAAAGGGTTTATAGAGGAATCTATTAAGATTCTAAAAATATAATATATGCCTCATAATAATTTTAATAGGTAATTATTATTAATTTTCTACATACGTTATGTCTAATTTTCTGATAGATATACATATTCTAAAACATCCATAACTTTCAACATATTAATCCTTTTTTAAATCCAAAAGATGCATCACATTCTAGGATTTATTGGGTATAAATTAAAATTTTAATTTTTTTGATCTTCATATATTTTTGACCAAGTTAGGTTGGCTGGAAAATTAATTTTTAATATCTTAAAAAGTTACAGTAAAAAATTCATAAATAATTATTTATTTACTTAAAAAATTCAAAAAAATATGTGTCACATCCACTCATGTGTCCTTTACTTAAATCCAAATCATGAAGGAAAAATATTATTTTTTCTCATACTTAGGTTGGCCGGAATGACACATAATTTTTATGTTTTTCTGAAAATTTAGTAGTGCTTAATTGAAATATTTAATTTTCACCAAACTATTTTTAAAAATTTCAAAAGAAAAATAGTAGCCTATAAACTAGATTCAATTTATTTCAACTTTTATTACTACCTTATTTCTAGATTGTGTAACTCATTCAATTTTTGACATGAAGTTACTTATGTCTATTTTTCACATTTACATTGCCACTTATGGGCAGTGTTTGGCATATCATGATCTTGAACTCACCCTAGTGAGAATTTGTTAACCACATGTTTCTCTTTAAAGGGCTCATTTGCATGATTTAGTCATATCTTATTATAGTATTCTTCTCATGAATTCTTGAATAATTTTTTCGTACAGGCTACTTTTTGGTTTTACTTTGTCCATAGTTGTATTTGAAAACCATATTCTAAAAGGGAATGCTTTAAAATTAAATTAATAAGTGTTATAATACAACCCTTGATTGATACCAAAGATGGAAAATTTTAGAAGGAAATAGAGATATTGTATTTAATTTTAATTATAATATTATTATAATTATTATATTACTATAATATTATATTTCAATTATAATTATAATATTATATATTATTATATTAAATTATATTATATTTATGTTTATGTTTATTATCATATTATTATATAATATTATTATAATACTATAATATCAATTAATATAATATATCAAGTGTTATAATAAAATTAATAATATAATTAATATAATTATTAATATTATAACAATTTTGTTGGTTTGACAAAAAGTAAATTTAAAGTTTACCTAATGAATTAAAAAATTAAAACTAAAACACAACTATAATTATAACTAAAACACATACTACAATTACAACACTACAAGGCAAGTACTCACCACTACATGGCACTTCTTTAAGACTTGTCTTTACAAATTTTAATAGGATTTAGATATCCTAAAGGTCCCCCCCAACAAAAAAAGTGTTAATGGAGAAAACTATATACTTTCTATTTATGAGTAGGGAGTGAAATTTGTTTTACATTTTCTTTGTCGTGGTTGCCCTCCTTTGTTCGCATTCTCATTTGATCCTCCTAATCAGGTTTATATCTCTCCACTCGTTTGTATCAAAGATCAGATCCCCGTATATTATTGTTACAAATCAAAATAATCATGCCCAATTTAACTTTACAATCAATTTGACATGTTGAACTCTAATGATGAAACCATCCTTCCATCTATATCATGAAATATGTTAGAGGGATTTTACATTCACAAAAATATAGAGTCAAAAGGGTGAAATTATTCCACTACTCTTTCTGATCATTTAGCTATCCTTTACTTTCTATCATTTGCTTAATCTCTCTTTCTTATTTTATTCCCTTATCCTCTCATTTTTTTCTTTTGTAAGTGCTAAAATCATGTTAGACCAATATGGTGATCGTATGATGAGATGGTGGTCATAGCTTACGACACTCAAAGGCATGATTTTACTTCTCCCAACAATTTCTTGTCTTGACGACTTCCCCTTTTGTTTTGTCATCTTTTGTCCTTGTTTTTCCTTTCATTCAACTTTTCCTACTTTTCATGTGAACTTGCTAACCCCTCCTCCTTGTTCATTTATGGTTGACCTTGGTGTTACAAGGTCACCCCTAGTGTTTCAAGGTCACCCCAAATGTTTTAGGGCCACCCTAGTGTTCTTAGGTTAGTTCCTTAGGGTTGCCCCTAGTGTTCTTGGGTTGCCCAAGTGACCCTAACTAGCAAAAGGGGCCCGACCTTGTCATTTTTGAATGTGCATGTCATTTGGTCTTTTTAGCTTTTCTACTTGATTTTTAGCCTGTTTTAAGTCAACTTTTTTCATCTAATGATTTTTTCCTCACTTTCTTTCTAAATTGAACTCGTTTGAATTTTATCTACTTTCATTTGTTTGTAATTTCTTTTTGAGTTCACTTTAGTTTTCTTTCTTATCTCTTTAGTTAGTCATGGATTGTTTCTTTTTTCTTCTTGAGTTATGATTTCATTGATCTCATCTGTTCTATCATTCTCTCCCATTTTTACCTATAAATAATCATTCACCTCTTCATTCTTTCTCATGCTGAAATCTTTGAATCTTTTTTTCATTTCAAAGTCACCTCACAATCTTCTTTCAAGCTTCTGTACATGTCTTGGGCCTTTTGTTTTGTAATTTATAGCTTAGATAGATGCTTCATATGCCTTGACTTGTTTCAGAGTTCTCTCTCAAAGTTTCTCAATTTTCTTCAATCTTTCGTAAGAGTCGTCAATGCACTCATGAGATCCCAAGATCACTTGCAACCAAAATAACCTTCCACAATAAGAGAAAAAAGAAATAACAATGCTTTACATTGCCAATAATAATGATGCATTAAATATATAAGATGCAAAGATTGACTTGATACAATTACATTTTATTACATTGCATGAAATGTATAATGAGATAGCTTCCTTATATATGCAAGGTTGAGAGGTAGGACATAATGTGATCATGACAAGTGTTCTAATACTATGACATGAGGCACAAATATTAAATCATGAGACATAATTATTAAATGTCCTAGCTACTTGAGTAAACTTAATATGTGAACATGTGTGAATAGGTTCTAACTAGTGACTAGTTAGATAATGTGCCTTATTCACACTACAAAAGGGGAACTAGATATGAAACACCCCCATTCACACCAACACCCCCCCTTAAGTGCAACTTAGGGAGAAGTAGACAAATGCAAAGATTAAAGATGGTTCCTAGATACTAGGCCATGT
The DNA here is from genome assembly GCA_027924645.1 of Cunninghamia lanceolata. Lineage (NCBI taxonomy): Eukaryota > Viridiplantae > Streptophyta > Pinopsida > Cupressales > Cupressaceae > Cunninghamia > Cunninghamia lanceolata. The sequence continues at coordinate 26,215,931 of BSBN01001332.1, read as the reverse complement.
TAGGTACCCAAGTATAAACAATCTCTCACAAACAGAGTAATGGAGAAAAACCCATAGGAAAAAACCTCTCTCCGAAAGAGAGAAAACATGAAATTCTCTCTATATTATAAAATGAACAAAATCCTATGTGATGAAAATGTCCTCACATAAGAGATAAGAAGAGAGACCATGTAGCTGCCCCAATATAGAATCTCCTACACTAATGGTAGATGCTTGACAATGAATGCTAAAGATGATCAATAGACTACTGAACAACATTCCTCCCCTTAGGAAGAAAAAAGACCAAGGATGTATGCAGGATTTCTTCCCATTATTGAAAGGAATATGAAGGAAGAAAAATCAAAATATATGATGTCTCTGAACACTACTCATGTGTCATTATGTTGATGCTGAGAGATGCCACAACCAAATCATGAGTCCTAGGCCTAACTAATGAAAGTGATGATATAGAACCAATTGGATACCGATGTAGAACATGATCCAAAGACAAAGATGGTGTGACAATAGTTGTGCTATAACTTTCATCAAAGAGGAGAGAGAACCCAAAAATTATGTCCTCCAAATCTACAATGTGAGACTCCACAAACAAGAATGATATGCTTAATAAATAGGAATCTTAATGAGGTGAATCAGGAAGACTGATATGAACTTGTTGTACTAGATCACTAGAAGAAGCAACAATGGACTCAGATGGAGCAACATGTGATGATGGAGGAGATGAGATCTCAATGCATGCCATCGCACTACATTGTTCATCCCCAAAAGATGTGTCCACACAAGATGGCTTAGTATGAACATGTGAAATAGCTACTAATGTTAGATTGTATGAAGTCTCTAAAGGAGGAGTATCATGAGAAATCTCTATGTCATCTAGATATTCAAGTTCTTCCCATTAATCAAGCTTCATAGATGTTTTAAAATCATATGGTAGAAAAAACTCAAGAGGTTTTAAACAATCTACAACAAGAACCTCTAGGAATGAAGACTCATCCAAGTCACCATACATCTCCAAAATTTTGGACCAATGAGTAAAATGGGAAGAAATCCATCTCAATGTACTCAAAGTGTTAAAGTCCACATTTGAACCAATAAAACCTACTACATAACCATTCTTTTGATAGTTGTAGCATGGGACTTCATAATTTACTAGCTTCAATTGAGCCAACTCTCCACCATGACTACACTTGGGTTCTACTATTCTAGGTGTCCAATGTTAAGTAAATCAATCCTAGATCACTATATAACCACTATGCATCCTAGTCAAAGAAATACAAGATGGACATGTGATTATCAATGAAGGGAAATGAATCAAAATACAAGAAAGCAACTATTCTAAACATAGTCTAAAATAGACAATTGCAGAAGTGAAATAAGGGAGGAGAGAGGAACTTATGACAACAAGGATACGGTGTCAGCCTCAGATAATAGTGCACCACAAGAATGTCTGTGCTGGGCACTGGAGTCTAAAATGTATGGAAAATAAAAATCCTTAACTTTGTATGGCCTCAAGTTATCTACACAACACAGATTCCAACATACACCATACCTAGTGATATTCAGTTAAAATAGGAATGAAAAGAAAGTCAAATGAACTAAGAAGGGTGAAGAGGAAGATACACAAAAGGAGGTAATACAAAACCTTCATGCATTTGTATGATATTCATTTCAAAGAACCTACAAAACGAGAGAGAAAAATGGGGGGTTGCTTGGTAACTTGCCTTAGTCAAGTCCCGGTGTTGGTATTTCTACCTTCATGAGCAATAATAAAAGATGTAGCATAGAAATCAAAAGAAAATGTGTATGTTCTTATTGCAAGTGTATCTAGGAAGGTAATAACAATAAATAAACAAACAAAATGACAAGAGTTTCTTCCTTGGTGTATGGGGAGAGAAACCTACAAAGTGAAGCTTGTGCAACAAATAAGAAAATGGTGGTCTACACCAAGTATAGAAACTAAAGTGGTGGTCTACATCATAAAATAACTTATGCAAAGAAACATAGATTTAAACAAACAATTATCAAGCAATGCCAATGGAAAAATATTACCAGTTTGGAAGTACAAAAGGAGGCCATGAGTTCTCAAGAGCTTGAAGATAATGTATAGCCTCAAAACCTAGCTAAAGAGAACATCACAACAAGTACAAAAAATCCTGAAGAGCCAAGAGAAGTAATATCACAATATCTATTGGAAACAATGTAGATAACTGAGAGGGGGGCTGAATCAGTTATCTTATATCTTTTCTATTTTCTTTCCTTTTCTTAACTTATCATTTAATGTTATGTCAAAACAAGATAATCATAAGAGCTGAAAAAGAAATTAACACATGACACAAGGATTTTTATGTGGAAACCCTATTAAGGGAAAAACCATAGGGTGACTAACCCAAGATTGTATTCTTTGTTAAAAGAATAAAGAGTACAAATTTGGCACTTTCCAATTAGGGCTCACTGCCCGAGCACACTACTCACAAAAGGCTCACTACCTACAAGAGAATTATAGTCTACAAATGCTTATAGATGAGACCAAGGTGCTTGAACTAATGAACAACATCTATGCATGCATGATTTCAGTTCCAGTTAGGTACAGTATAATGATTTGGCATATTTAATTCTTCCTCTGCTCAATATAACTTTCCTATCACCTTCCAGGCTTGAATTACTGCCTTCACACTTATCTCTACTTTTCTTTGCACTTAACCATACATTCTATTAACTTCACACACTTACAGGCTTGAATCCATTGGGTATATATATCTGCATTAAGGATTTCCAACAACGTCTTAGTCGGCAACAAGAACACTTGAGATATTTGTAAGTTATTGATCTGTCGACTGAATCCATGCTTGATTAGTGATGTGCATAAAAAACATAGGCATAGAAGTCATAAATCATGTCGGCCAACAATGTGTAATATCACAGATTGTTTGATTAGCACCTTTTACATATTTGGATTGAAGTCTGATACCTTGCCAGTTAGTTCTTCCTCTGTCTGCTCTGCCTGACTGGAATCCAACACTTGGATACTTATATATTTTTCTTGCTTTATCACCGGAGGCTAAATCTTTGGAATACAGTAGTCATGATACCCCTCTTGATTTGTCCAAGTCTGCAACTTACTGAGTTACACCATCTGAGAGATCCGGACCTGATTGTTAGACCTCGTTACATACTCTGTTCTTGTTCACCGGACCAAAATAATCTTCAATCTGACTTCCGGTATAGGCATACTATGTACTGCGGATGTGTGGGATAGACTTTGTTGCCATCCATGACAACAATTATGAAGCCACACAGTGTCTCTTGCCAACAATCTCCCCCTTTGGGCAACACTTAGTAAAAAATGGCTAAGTGTCGCAGTAACTCCCCCTTGGCTGATGCTCTGTCTTCTGCACTATTTTACTGGAGCTCCTCCTTAGCTGGACTCCACATTTTTCACTACTCTTCACTCCCCCTTTGACATCAATGGCAAAGGGCAGAATCCGCATACCAAAATTTTGAAAAAATTATTCTATACATGGTTGCATAAGTGTATATAAATCATATGTTATTCTTACATATACTTAAGTATATCCGCAAAGGTTGTCTTCAACTGGATTATTTCTATGGCCCAAATTGTCTTCATTCTACCCAAAATGGAGATGTGTCCACTAAACAAAAATGCATATGCTTCTGTCTTCTTTAGGTCTGTTGGATCACTAGTCTGGATTGTGTTTTGTGCCTCTGTCAAGGCATCATGCATTGCCTCTAACTTAGGAATGATTATCCCTTTAAGCTCACTCATTCTATCTATTATGTTGTTTTTCTCCTTAACTAGTTCTTTAATTTCATTTATTATAGAAATAGCTTGACATTCATGATTCACCAGAGAGGTAGTAAGGGGATCAAAATTCTGAGACAAACTTCATAGTTTCCTTCTTGTTCTTTCATTTTCTTCTCAAAGTCCTTTGTCACTTTAGGCCAAGTTAAACAAAATTTGTATATGTCCCCACCATCTTTAAGAGCGTGTTCAAGGCTCTTTATGCCAATGCCTAAGGTTCTTCTACCATTAGTAATTAGCCCTTGTACTTCACTGAACCTCTTTCCCAAGAACTCCTTCTAGACCTTAGTCTCTACCGATTTCTCTAAGGATTCAAAATGAGTGTTAATAGAATTGACTAAGTTTTTCAAATTATTGGATGGAGAGGCAGAAGAATCCTTTTGGTAGGTTGGCATAATCTTCTCTAGCATCTTAGATGTAATCTCCAATAGTTCATAGTCCTCCATGTGAGATTTCAAGAGTTATTCGTTTGCTTTGGCTTGAGCAAAAGATGCTATTTTCATTGTCTGAACTGGGGAGAAGAGAGTCAAAATTCAGTGGTCCTTGAAATAGCTCAGGTTCATCCAGCTCCATCATTTCCCTGTCTAAGAAGTTCTTCATTGTCTCTATAGTGTCTCTTGCTGGTAGTTGAGACTTCTTTCCTTTTGAGATATCAAAACAGTCATAACTAGTCTTTTCTGCTTGTTCTTCTTATTTTCCCTTATCCTCTTTTCCTTGAATCTTCTTCTCCTCTCTTCTACCTTCCCCTTCAACTTCAAAGTCTAGAATGTTTCTCATAGCTACAGTGGGATCTGGTGGAAAGATGTCACCTTTGTTTGCTACCTCATGAACTTCCTCTTTCGGAACTGAGGAGTCTAAGTTCTCAGGGATTTCTTCATTTATTTTCTTTAATCCTTTGACATCATTGTCAAAAGGTTTTTCATTGATATCATTTGATCCTTCAACGTCCATGGTAGAAGGTTCTTCATCTATTTCCTTTACTATAGGAAGATTGAATCTCTTCAAGGTATTCTGGAGGATATCTTTTGTTTCTCTTGCTACTTGGTCAGTTTCTCCAAGCATGAGTTTGTTCATTCTTGCCTTGCTCCGGAACTCATCCTTACAATCCTTGAAAACCATGCTCATTTGTTTTGAAGTGATGGAAGGACAAAGATGAATTGCTATTTGCTCCCAAATTTCTACGTCTTTGAACTTTGCATTCTCTTTTCTCAGCTCAAGTACCTTTTCTAGGCTCTTAGCAATTAATGATATAATTTCAATGAAAGCTTTATTATAAATGTTCAAGTACCTGACAATAGCCTCTTCCAGAATTCTCCTGTCAGCATCACCGTATTCATCATAGAACTCTATCACCGGCTGTAGGTTCCCATCCAAAGTAACTACCTTGATGATGTCATCAATGGAAAGAGTGGGCTTTTCAACAAATTCATCTGCCTTCTCTTCCTCATTTCTACTAGCAAAGAACTTCCCATATGTTATCTTCTTCTTTATTTTCCTGATTTCTTCATCTGATTCTATTTCTTCATCATCTTTATGGATTGTATATGTCCTTGTGGCTTTGGTCTTCATCCTCTTTTCTCCTTTTCCAGATGTATTGACTTCTGGTTTGGTAGACTTTGAGCTTTTGGAAGCGACAGGAGTAGATCTCTTGGAGGATCTAGTCCAAGAGGAGGTTTGTACAGGAGCACTTTTTTTCTTTGTTTCTTGTATTTCTTTCTCTACCCTCTCTACTTTTTTTCTATTAGCATCTACAACCTCCTTTTATATGCCAAAACTTTTGGCAATTTCTTCAACTTCCTTTCTTACTTTCCTCTTCATCTCCGGCTATCTTAACTTGACATGTATTTTTATACTTAGCTCTTCAAAGGTGCCAAACCTTTCTGCTTCAATGTCCTTAGGCTGGCTCAGCAGGTGTTGAAAATGTAGCTCCAAGATTTTTTCATCGACTTCATATCCCATAGGCATTATCCATACAGTTCTTGGCTCAACTGCCTCCATTAGGCATTGATCAGTGTCAACCATGAAGTAGGCTATATCTGTGTATTTGTCAACTATTGTTTGTGGTATTATTTCTCTAGCTTGCATCATGCTTTGGAAGTTCTTAAAGTAACCCCAGAGAGCTGTGTTTTGGGCTTGAGCATCACCAAGTCCATACATGTAATCTTTGATATGAATTGCAATGGATTTATCATTTTGCTAGACCCAACCATTTGATCCAGGTAGCTCATTCATATAATAGAAAAATAGACATAGTATTAGACTACCATATTCAAAGGAGTTTTTCTTATCATTTTTGATTTTCTACAAGTTCTCCAACAGCTGATTTAGAAGAAGCTCACATAGATCATAATCTGCATCTTCCCTCAACATTTGATATGCAGCATAGATTGTTGTACCAAACAGAATTTTCCCTACTCGAATGGTAGATTTTGTAGCTAATTATCATTGAAGCAAACTTGACATTCAAATCTGTGATGTCATCTATGGTCATTGTTCTTTTGACAAATTTTGATCTGGTGGCTTCAATTACCGTTTGGTTCTTCACAGATTTGAGTGTGGGTAACCCACCAGTTGAATACAGTCTGGTCACTTCCCTGATGACATATTTAGTTATCTTGAATGGGCTCATTAGCCACATAAAATTGCCATGCATCCTACTTAGAGCATACTGGACCCAATCATCTTCTGTAAAACATGGAAGATGTATGCAATGTCTGAAGTGTTTGTCCTTGCGGGCCTTGAATTCAGGTTTGAACTCAAAATTCTCATCTATTAGTTGTTTGTGATAAATGTCCATCAATTTTGAGTCTCCAAATTCTTCAATGTTTGCATGGATATAAACCCTAACATCTTCTACATGCAAGACTCTGTGCGGAATGCTAGAAAACACACCCAAGGGATCAACTTCTAGAGATTTGTAAGGGTGTTTCTTGAATTTAGGTCTCAGCCTATCAGAAATATTGACAACCATTGGAGTAGCCATTTTTCCAAGAGATTCAGAGAGATATTTTCTGAAGGGAAGTACCTTTTCACGCTCTAGGGTTTGAAGCAGAAACCAGAACGAATCTCTGGTTGAATTTGATTTTCAGTTGAACTTGAGTGAATTGTAGGATCTTCTTTGCAGAGCTCTTCTTTTATTCTTCATGATTGCAAGTGTGTAAATAATAAGTGAAAGAACCCTTTTATCCTTGTGTAAACCCTAATTTCCTTATGTGATAAATGCACAACTTAAGTTATCCGGTTGCCATGTTTTGGGAGAAATTTTCTTGAATCACTACACAGAACTTAGAATCATTGTCTGTGAGGATTGACAACATATCTTTTTTATTCAATCATGCCATGGGTCCACAGACCAAAGCATTTCAGTTTTGAATCATACCAGATCTGTCTATGAAATTCTGCTTTACTGAATAGCTGTCAGAACTGGATTAACTTGAGCAGTTATAAATCTTGCAAAACTCCATGCGGACCTTTCACATTTTGACTGAAGGTTATTTGGAAGTTTTTCTGAAAACCCTTTAATCCGCATCATCATATGTTTACCCAGTGTGCCAAATTTAGGCACTAGCCCATTGGCTGGGGGAAATTATTTTTCTTTGTGACTCCCCCTGAGCCAGTACTCACCTTTTTAGTTTTCAGAAGGAATATCAGCACCGAATTTCGGTGTGGATCCATCCCCAATATTTATTGTACTCCTTTTTACCTAAATCTTTCTCATCTCCTTTTGAACCTCATCCACATTTACTTTACCTTTGCCTTCATCTTGTTTCTGATCATGTTCCACCAGACCTTTTCTATCCTGATTTCTACTTCTGCGAAATTTGGCAATATGACAGGATCTATTACAATTGTAACACACAACATTTCTTTGCTTATTTGAATGATAACTTCTTGATCTACACTCATTAGCCATATGTCCAATCCAATTGCATTCAAAGAATTTACCATTCAAAGAATTATTCATTTGCATATTTCTACATTCATGAGATTTGTGACCATAACTTTTGCAATTGAAACATTGACCGGAGAAGGATGAATTGAATTGATTCATTCTGTTTCTGTACTGGATTACTTTGTGACCAAATTTGTTGCAATTCAAGTAGTATCCATTGAAGGATGGATATCTTTTAGCATTTAGTTACCTTACCAGAGGTTTTCTAGGCTTATTTCTTTGATTTCCTGATCCAGAGTTCTTCTGACTGGATCCAGAGCTTTCACCTTTCTCATATCCCAAGCCACGCTTATCATCTACCCTCTTTTGTCTTTCAAGAAGAACTTCAAGTTGGGCTGAGATTATCTTGAACTTTTCTTTGTATTCAATTGCAATTTGAAGATCTTGTTTAAGAGTGTCTATCTGATTATCAAGTTGTTCTTCATTGTCTCTAGCTTCTTCAAGCTCAAATTCAAGATGCCTTATTATTCTATCTATTTTATGGCAGTCCTTTGTTTTCTCCTTGAGGGATTGTTTTAGATTATCTTCAATCTTCCTCTTTTCTTCAATTCTTGTGTGAACCTGATAACCCCTGATTCCATTTCATGCCTTACCATAATGACTTCTTTTGACAACTTTTCACATAGCTTGCTTTCCTCATTTAGATCTTCATCAGAATCATTGACTTCACTCTGATTGGCTAATTTTTGGAGTAGTTCCTTTCTCTTCTTCACAGAAATACTAATTTTTTCTTTTAGCTCATTTATGAAATCATTAGTTGGTTTGAGTCTTTCTCTCAAATTATTGACTTTAGAGTGAGATTGTTCATCTAGGGCAGACTAAAGTTGTTCCTTCATACCATATGCATCCATTGAGATTCCCAGATCTTCCTCAAGCTGTTAGGCTTTGTCCAGAGGAACTTGGCTATGATACCAATTGTTGGAAACAATGTAGATAACTGAGAGGGGGGGTGAATTAGTTATCTTATATCTTTTTTATTTTCTTTCCTTTTCTTAACTTATCATTTAATGTTATGTCAAAACAAGATAATCATAAGATCTGAAAAAGAAATTAACACATGACACAAGGATTTTACATGGAAACCCTGTTAAAGAAAAAACCACAGGGTGACTAACCCAAGATTGCTTTCTCTGTTAAAAGAATAAAGAGTACAAATTTAGCACTTTCCAATTAGGGCTCACTGCCCGAGCACACTGCTCACAAAAGGCTCACTACCTACAAGAGACTTATAGTCTACAAATGCTTACAAATGATACCAAGGTGTTTGAACTAATGAACATCTATGCATGCAAGATTTTAGTTTCGGTTAGTTATAGTATACTGATTTGGCACATTTCATTCTTGCTCTGCTCAATATAACTTTCTTGTCACATTCCAGGCTTGAATTACTACCTTCACACTTATCTCTACTTTTCTTCGCACTTAACCATACATTCTATTAACTTCACACACTTATAGTCTTGAATCCATCGGGTATATATATCTGCATGAAGCATTTCCAACAACTTATTAGTCAGCAACAAGAAAACTTGAGATATTTGTAAGTTATTGATCTGTCGACTGAATCCATGCTTGATTAGTGATGCGCATCAAAAAGATAGGCATAGAAGTCATAAATCATGTCAGCCAACAATGTGTACTATCAAAGATTACTTGATCAACACCTTTTACATATCTGGATTGAAGTCTGATACCCTGTCGGTCAGTTCTTCCTTCATCTTGTCTGCCTGACTAGAATCCAACACTTGGATACTCGTATCTTTTTCCTGCTTTATCACAGGAGGTTAAATCTTTGGAATACAGTAGTCATGATACCCCTCTTGATTTGTCCAAGTCTGTAACTTACAGAGTTACACCATCTAAGAGATCCAGACCTGATTGTCTGACCTTGTTACATACTCTGTTCTTGTTTACCAGACCAAAATAATCTACAATCTGACTTCTGGTATAGGCATACTATGTACTGTGGATGTGTGGGATAGACTTTGTTGCCATCAATGAAAACACTTATGAAGCCACATAGTGTCTCTTGCCAACAATATCAATAATATCAAAATCTTCAATATCTATTGTAGGAGTCTAGGTTTCGCAAGAAGAATAGTAGAGAGCATCAAAACCAAAAATGTCCCAAGTTGAGAGAGAGTCTAAGAATGAATGTGTTGAATGAATTTAAATTTCTTCCAATACTCTTGCAAGAGGGAAGAATCTCAAAAATGCATGCAAGGAGTCATTATGCGACTTCTCCTAGTGTTACCAAAAATCATCATGATAACAGAAAGCATGTTGTAAAGCCCAGAAATGGATACCTATCAAAAAATAGATGTGAGACACTAGCGTGATGCACCAATGTCTATGCAAAGTGCTCAAGTTTAGGTAAAACCAGCTCCTGGTCATACAAGGCACCTTAACTTTTTATAAAAGAAGAAGGAAGAGATTAAAATCACACAAACCTAGCCTATCATGTAGAGAGAAGATGTGAAACACTAAAATAGTTACTAAACCTAGCGTGAAACTACAAGGATATGTTATTTTCTATGTTACATTGAGTCCCCACTTTACTGAACGTGTGACACTATGTGCATATGCAAGCTAAAGAAGAAAAGAAAAATAACATCTCAAGTTTTTGCTTGCATTTATAGTTAAGTATATTTGAAGAGACTATAAGACATTACCATATATTTATTGATTATTGGATAATTACATTTGTGTGAAGGTAAATAGTCATTTTTTTTATTAAATGCATAAATTTGAAAGTTGTTATAATGATAGATTATTACATTTATGAGTATGGATTTATATCTTGCTCATGCTTTGGCTATGATTATATGGACTAACCTATTGATGAGAATCTAAGTGCTAATGAGTGTAGGAACATGTCAAATATGAGAACATGGTTGAGGTAGAAGTATCCTAGACACCCGACAAGAGTTGGCATGACAGAAAACTTGATGCATGCACAGACTCATTGATTTTCATTCATATTGCTTCATTACATGTTGCATTAATGAATGGCTTCATTATGCATTCATGTAACATGGATGTATAGTCTTGGGTGTATATTTCTACTTTGAATATTGGTTGTGGTTATGATGTTTAACAATTAGTTATTTATGTAATTTTATTTGCTATGTGCGTTCCTTTCAAATGCATGGTTTCACCATGTAATCGTGTTTCTTTCGTCTTTTGATTAAATAAAACTATATAGACTAATTTCAGATCGATTTATTATTAATTATATATATATGTCTATATATACATATATATAATTTAAATTATATATAAACACACACACACACACATGCATGTTAAAAATAATGCAACTACAGTAGTACGTGAAGTTTTGAATTAAAAGCTAAAGTTTAAGGCACTTTGGGCAGCCACGCACCCTCTTCACCATGCAAGAAGTGTAAGTTCAAATAAAGATAGAAAAAAAAAGCTTGAAATAAAATTAGAATGCTCAATTGAGGGAAATGAGCCATTATAAAATAGAGGGAGTAGAAAACAAAAAAAGGAGAAAAAGAGCACGATAGGAAAGGAAGAAGGTAGGAGAAGGATCTAGGTAAGGCTATGTGAAAGGAAGTGTAATAGCAAGCATATTATACCAGTAAGTTTGCTCTTGATATTCATTACTTGGGGTGAACTTGATATTGTTAGATATTAGATGTTTTGAAATTGGTTTCAGTTGTCTTGAAATCCATGACAAAAAAGATAGTTATGGCTCCTTTGGTGTGAAAACTAGCCGCACTTAGCTTGCATTTACATAGTATTGTGACCATCTTATGCATTGCATGTTTTTCTTAAGACCTTAATTGTGAAAAGATGGCAGATTTGCAAACTTAGTTCTTGTCCAGTGTTAGGGTAACTATGACATTTGCATATATATATATGAGGTGTGATGATGTTCTCTTTGAAATGAAATATATATTTAGATATCTCTATTGTGCAGTCATAAGAAAATAATATATAGATACCTCTGTTGATCTCAATGAAATGAATTTCTAAATTCTTGACTTTGTTGTCCCTATGGGAAAATAGATTTTTTTCTCTTTTTAAAATACCTATGCATACATACATGTATATACACATGTATATACATATATGTATGCATATGTATGTATATACCAACTAGAACAATTACAAGATCATGAACTTACCTCTTCTATTCATATCATGAAAGAAAAATTATAAACTTACCTCTATTGTTCATATCTTGAAAGAAAGATCATAAACTTATCTCTGATGTTCATATCATGAAACAAAGATCATACACTTCCCTCTGTTGTTCATATCATGAATGAAAGACGTAAACCTTAACTCTGTTGTCTATATCATGAGGGCAAGACATAAAATTTATCTTTGTTGTCCATATCAATAAGGAATGATACAAAATTATCTCTGCTATTCTGATTTATAGTAGTAGTTTTCAGAATTGGAAATGTTGTCTAAAAATTTATTAGCTTGATTATATATATGTATGTATATATAGGTATATGTATATACTACATGCTCTCTATTGTAGCTATACTTATCTGGCAAATATAGAGGTATATAGATAATGTCTAGAATGTAGATCATGAAAAGGATGGAATGTTGATATCTCTATTATTTTTGTTATTTTAAACTCAATAGTATATAAATCTGAAACTATGTGAAAATCTGATTTTTCTCAATTCTTTATCTCCAATCTTATCATGACTGTATTATAAATTTGATTTTGTCTATTAGTATGAAATCATTTATTTAGCCCTTATTTTGAGATAATTGCTCATGCAATGTGGGTTATATATAACTAGATATATATACCTATATATATTTACACACACACACACACACACAAATATAGACATCTATGTAAATTCCATCATGATCAATACTGGCATCTTTCATTATATAAAAGAAATCTCTTTATCCCTATTGCAAACAGTAAGAAATGGTTAGGAAAGCATGAGTAAAGATAGTATTTGTAGTTGAAATAAATAATGCATGGAGCTCATTGTTAGAAGTATAATATGCATCATCATCATAGATCTCATATTTGCTAGAAAAGTCTATTCACGTTAATTTTTGCAAGAAAGTAATAGTAACTGTTTATTGGGCAAATGCTTGTGTTACCATGAATTGTTTTTGTAAGGAAATTAGTATATTTTTCTGTGAGTTGGTTGGGTTTACCTTCTAGGATAGGGTACTGAATGCGGGCTAACAAAGAAGGTTGATCATCTTTTCAGTATCTTCCAGTATATGCATAAGTGCTTTGGCCAAAGCTGTGTTTTAATTGAAATAGATGAGTAATTGCTGAGGTTATATTGATATGTTTCTCTGTGACATCCTAATAGTAGGACAATGCACATTCTAGATACAAATGCATGTAGACATTAGATTGCACCAGGTTTTCCTCCTTCCTATTATTTCCAAGTTGCTAGGCGCTTCTTGTAGGATTGGGCATTCTTCGTGTTAGGAAAAATTCTGGGGAAGCATAAGCTTTGTGGTAGGACAGAAAAGCACCTGGACCATGTTCTCATCTCTCAGCTCCATAGATGATTGCATGGGTTAGTGGTAGCCAATGACATTGACAATATTCATATATCTATATTTGTAAATTCTTAATTTTGTACATTATTATTGTAAAGAGTTGACTATATGGCATGAGAGCTAGTGTTGTATCATTGTGTAACATATTTTCTTGTGCTAACTCTTGGTTTAGGCACTTGTACTTATTATGTGAGGACCACCCTTTTTACTTCTGTTTTTATGACTATTTACAGTACTGTTATTGATACTTTTTATATTTGTGGGATAGTAGTTCCCGGATTTGTCAAACTATTAAACTTTATTATGATTACGGAAAAACTAATTGGGTGATGTTTGGATAAGTTTACATTTCAGAAAAGTTAATTAGGTGATGATGGAAAATTGTAATATGATTTCATTTATGCTAATTAGAACTATGTCATGATAATGCATGTTTTTTAAGCTACTTCGACTATGATGATTATATGTGAAACTGATCTTGTAATTTAGTGTGCAGGAATTACTAATCAAACCACAGATTTCGGAGATCATTCTGCACCTTGTTATTGTTATTCCATGTTGAGCCGATCTGGTTCCACGAGGAACCAAGATCTTTCTGTGTTTGATGTGATGTTGTAATGTGGTCTTTCATATGGTCGAATGGGTTGGTCTACCCTCTTGTAACACTGACTTATGACTTGTGTTGTAAAAAGATTGAATTTGAATTTCTTTTCTTTTATTTAAATTCTTAAGGCCTTTTCATGTGCTTTACCTTGACCATGGGTGTCCTGAGTAGGTTAAAGTTGACCTTGGGTTATAACCCATGGGTCCAGGGCCCCATTTGGCATGGGTAACCCTTGAGTAACCTCCATAAGGCCATCTTAACTTCACCCTGAAGTTAAGTGGCGAAAATTGGAGGTATGGGGGGGACATGATGGGTTGTACCAACACCCAACCCATCCCTCTTCAATCCCCAAGGTAAGAGATGACTACAAACCCATCCATTATTGAGGGATTGACTTGGAGTCACCCTCACCATTAGTGAGATTCCCCATGAGTTGTGGGGTCATCCATTATGAAGGAAGGAAGAAGAGGCATGGGTCACCTGTCTTTTCCTCCTTTAACTCCTTTTATTTCTCCCATGCGTAAGAGAAATGACATGAGGAGAGGGATAAGGAGTACTCTAGGGATGGGTGAGTGACATAAGCCAACACTCATCCCTTGGGACATAATAGTGGTCTTGGGAAGAGAGAGGAGGTGACAAGTGTCACCTCCCCATTCCTCTAAACTGAAAAAGCATTTGGGTTATTTGTTTCCAATTTTGGGATGAGAGGGGGTTAGTTGATTTTTCTTGGAGAGTTTTATTTTTATTGCCAAAATAGGAAAGTTAGCTTTAGGAGAGGAAAGGAGGAGGGAGTTGGTGGCTAAGGTTGGAAGAGATCTCAGTGGAGCTCTACAACAGTTTCATTCCAGAAGGGCTTTGTAAGGTTGGTTTGTTTTTTACCTTTCTTTCGTATATCTGAATGTTGTATGAAAAGTGTTTGAAGATGTTTATTTGTTTGTGTTTTAGATTTGTTTTCTATGGGATCTGTTGTCGGGTTGTTGACAGAGCTTCTCCCACTTGGGAGAAATGCTTATCAAGTTTGGGGTAGGGGAGGAGTGATCCTCCTCAGGTGCATACCTGGTTTCTTCTTTTGGGATGTTGAAAGCCTTGAGGGCTTGTATTTGTGACTGGATCTTTGACTTGAGAGTCACTTACAGAATTCCTTGGAAAATTTGTGATCAAACTTGGTTTGAGGCCAAGAGAAATTGTGTTGGTTATATTATCTGTAAGGATGACACTCTGGAGTCGAGTGTGTCCACTCTCCTGCCCCTTATGAAGCTCACTGTAGTTGAGCTTTCGTGTTGTATAAGTTACCCACGGGTGTTTGTGTGATTTGGGTTTGTTGTTGTTCCCTGTTGTGAAGTGGAGTGCTTGAAATCCTAGGTGTGAGTATGGTCTCCCTAGCTCGGGGGTGACCCTCTTGCGGGTCTATGGAAGGGAGGAGAGCTAGATGAGTGGTGTTTTCTTCTTTGTTTGTCTTTGATACGTAGGTTTCCTTTTGAAGCTTATGGTTGGAATTGGAGGAGCACTGTATTTAGGGAGAAAGAACTTCATCCTTTCTATAAGAAGAGTTTGGTTCATTGAGTTACATCCTGTTTAAGTTCATTATGGAGGGATTCTCTTCCTCTGAAGTTGTATAATTTATTGTTTGGGGAAAAAGAGAAATTCTTCCCTTCAGTGTAGTTTGTAGTTTGAGTTTTGACAGTTATGTATATTTGGAGTAACTTTTGTTAAGTAGAGAAATTGTATGATGTTCTTGACAAAGGTGTTTAAGTTTAACTATGGTATTGTTTGGAAGTGTTTGGAGGAAATTATGAATTTTGCTAACTTTTAGATGTTGTAGTTGTGATTAGGTGTGAGCCAATGCAATTGTAATGATTCTTTCCATTCTCTATTTGAAGCTAATATGCACTAAATTGAATTAGCAAATGTGATTTAAGGAAAGAAATTATAAAAATATATGATTATCGATTTTACTAAACTCCTCGTTTAACATTAATTGTATGAAGTCTAATTTTCCGTATTTGCTTATATATTCCTTAATTAAATTGTAAATGGCAGTTTAAGAAATTTACATTTAAATCCCTGTATTTACAATGCTAAGTAATTAGTTGATATTAAAAGAACTGGGATTGAAAATGACAGATATATAGAGTTTAAGTCATTCTTTGCACTTAAAATCTTCAATTCTTAAAGAAACGGTATTTGTAAATCGCATTTGAAAGAATTATTATTGTTCTCTGTATTGAATTGTTCAATTATAAATTGAAAATGTGATTACAAGATAACATAGCTTTATGGTTTTCATTTCTCTTTATTATGAAGTTACCCGTGAAAGAAAATCATTAATAAGATTGTTAATTAAAATGATATTTAATAGCCTTATTTAATTAATTCTCTGTATTTTTTTTTATTCTCTGAAAAAACATACGTCAGAGAGTAAGTGTGGGATATATATGTATATATATATATATAAATATAAATATAAATATATATATATATATGATGTTAATAACATAGAATTAAATTCGCAGTGAAACAAAATACATTAAAAAAAAAAGAATAAAGTAAAAACAAAGATGCATTGTCGCTGTGGTTCACTGTTACACAGTATACATGGGAATAAGTGGAGTGGTGGTGGGAAGGGATGAACCTTCCCACCACCGTCGAATATCCTTTTGGGTGTGGGGAGGGGCAGAGCCCCCACCCACACCCCACTACGTGGGGTGTGGGTGGGGGCTCCGCCCCTCCCCACACCCCCACCAAACTTCAAAACCCGACCGAGCCTCCCCCCGCAATGCAGCATATCTCTGCGCTCCCCAAACGCCAGCGCACCACCATCCGCCGCCTCTGTGCAGCCTGCACCACCCCCACCGTGGGCTCCCACTGCCATGAACTCCACCACCCGCCTCCATTTCGAGCGACACCCTCTCTCTGCCACACCCCGTGCTCCCTGTCCACGGCCCAGCGTGGCTACTGCCACCTAAAAACCCACCACCTCCCCTCTCAGGCCAACCTCCTCCATAGCCGCTGCCATATCCTCAACCTACCATACAAAAACATAAAAAAAAATTAGGGCACAATTCAAATGCAAACTGATATTAGGGCTTTAGCCCTTCAAGGAAAATGTAATGGTATGGTTTTTATAAAAAGGAAGACAAATATATTGTTTAAATAAATATAAAGATAGGAGAATAACATTGGTAATAATAACAACAATAATATTAATTAAATAAATTAATACAATAAATAGTAATTAATAATAAATAATAGTATTGATATTAATAACAATAAGATAAATTTTTATATCTACTTATATATATATATAGTTACATACATAAATTGTAATTTGATTTAAGAGTATTAGAGGGGCCGTTTTCTCATTACAATAATAAGAGAAAATAAAATTATAATTAAAAGAGAGCGTAAAGGAATATACGATAGTACTCCGGGAAGAGTTTCTCAGAAGTTTCAACTATCAACGCGATTCAATAACCAGGAAAATGAACAGGAAAATTACACGTCACCTTGCTTAAAAGATCACTAGAAATAAACTTAAGAAGCCATCACAGACATTCCATGTGAGGCCATTTTAATCTCAACTATAGTTAGTAAACATCTAGAGAAGAAAAACCTGCAAGAGAGTAAGAAGAAGAAAAACTAACATTGGAAAACACAGAGGAGAAAATACGCGGTATTTCCCACATGGGATAAGAGAACTAAGTAGATGGACCCTTCCGCTAAATTTGCTTAGGAACAAGTTTAATTAATACAAATGTAATGGTGAATCCTACATCAGAGAAAAACCAGGAGACTGAGTCCAGCGAAGTAGTAAACCAGCCTAGGTGACCTGGACCAACCGGAAGTTAGGAATAAAGTTAAAAGTAGATACAGTGATAACTCTGATTGACGAAGAATATGAAGAAAGCACAGGATAAACATAAAGAAAATGTAGAAACCAAAAGAGAGAGACCGAAATATAAACTAACTAAATTTCAGAGAAATAGTTAAGGTGAGCGTGATAGGAATACAATCAAAATTAAGATCCAGAGAAACAGAAGAGAGAGCAAACGAACTGTCTTGTTGAGAATGCTAAGTCGAAGGAGGAGTATATTTCAGGAAACAAGAGAGGAGACAGACAACCGTGCTTTGTTGAAAAATGACCCAATAGGGAGATCACAAGTCAGTTTAGTTGGAACAAGGTGTCGTGGGAAGTTGTTAATCTATCAGGGAACCACGTAAGTAGTATAGTGTTGAGTAATTCCCACATACACCGTAAGGCGTTATGCTACTGAAATCTACCAAGAATTAGGGTTAGGAACCTTGATAATATAAACCTTGTAGCGACATTAACAACGTCGTAAGAGACCCCCTTGTAGGTATGCTTGCGTCTAGTTGCACGCAATTGTGCTTGTACCCCACCGACAACTGTAGTGTTTTTGCCTTGAGCGTACACCACTGAGCATGCTTTAGCATGCGAGGGGGTTTCTAGGGAAGCGTAAGAAAATTTTTGATAGTTCATGTCATAACCACATGACAGATGTGGCTACGACACATGTGATGCGTGTTGTGACCACATGGAAAATGTGGGCATGACATTTGGTATTAGAGCACTGGTTTAAACACTGGGCATATTTGGGCACGTTATTATTCCGCAACTTTGATTAATTAGTCTCTACCTTGTTTTGTAGGATGCCTCCCCGACGTGTTCGATGAGCGCGATCATGCCACACAATGTCTGTCGAGGTGCACAGCGATTCCTCAGCCGAGGGACTGGCACCCGTAGTTACAGCAACACCACCTGCACCACCTGTACCACAAGCACCACTAGTACCACAAGTGACACCAGTATTGGATATAGGTCCACAGATCTTACAAGCACTACAGGCTATGTTAGAGAGGTTACCGCCAGTGATTCCCAAGCCACGTGTCGAGCCTCGTGTTGATCCGCAAGAGGAGCCATGTAGGGAGCCACGTGCTGAGTCACGTATTGAGCCACTTGAGGAGCCCCGCGTTGATCCACTAGAGGTGCCACGTGTGGAGCCTTTCGTTGAGATTCCTGACACAACAGTAGAGGAGGTAGGGTCAGGCTCCCGTGCACGGAGCAGGAGTCCTCCGAGACCTTTGAGACGAGATGAGACCCAGAGGGCAGAACAGGTACATCATGGATTGTATGAGGATGGGGTGGAAGAGCCAGTTGTGGGACTTAGAGACAGAGGGGACCCCATCAGAGATCTACTTAGGCTCAACCCACCCACTTTTGCCGGTGCTACAGAGGGAGCTGTGGTCGAGGCTTAGCTGATTAGTTTAGACAGGTGTTTCACATTGCGACCATATGGAAGCAACACGAAAGCACGAGTGGCAGTCCATCTTCTGAGGGATGCCGCCGCTACCTGGTGGCGTACTGGGGAGTGCAAGCACCGACTTTCCGTGGATACACTCACATGGGACATCTTCATAGAGTGCTTTAATGCACAATATTTGTCAGAACATTACAGACAGCACAGGATTGATGAGTTCCATGATTTACAGTAGAGGGGACTCACTGTTACTCAGTATGAGAGCCGATTCATTGAGCTTTCTCGTTACGCAGAGTACCTCCATGACGAGAAAATCTTAATACACAAGTTCATCAGAGGGCTGAATCACGGGATAGCAGGACCAGTTCGTATGGCAGATCCCCAGACTATGAGCGAGGCTGTTGAAAAGGCCCTTATATCAGAGGAAATTTAGGGATGAGGGCAGAATTCACGCCTGCAGTATCAGGATCGTAATCCCCAACAACAGCAGAACTTTCGAAGGCCTCAAACCACAATACAGAGAGGAGGATATAACTCTTCATCATTACCTCCTAGGCCTCCACAGCAGCAGCAACATCAGCAAAAATCTAAATTTCAATAGAGAGGTCAGGGAGGACAGAACCATGGTTGGCAGCAGCAGGGTCCACGCAGAGATCAGAGACAGCAGGGTTCATCGGTAGGACCCGCGAGGTCCCAGCAGTCTTACAGAGGCTCACAGGGGTCCACTGGACGGACTGGGCAACAACAGTCGGGCAGAACACAGTCAGGTCAGTTACAGGCTAGAGGACCATGTTATGTGTGTGGTGGGGCAGGGCATCTGGCTAGAGAGTGCCTGCAGGGATTTACAACAAGGGGACAGCCTCGATCAGGAGGATCTGAGTAGATCATAGGTGACGTGGGCAGATCCCACCACATGTTTGCAGCAGTTGATAACCGCCAGGCTGATTTCTAGGCCTCAGTCATCGAGGCAGTAGGTACGATTGGAGACTTCCCCATCTCTATCCTTTTTGACTCGGGAGCTACTGACTCCTTTTTGTCTACATCGTTAGTGGAGCGTTGCAAGCTGGTGGCTTCTAGGCAAGACATTAGGTGGGAGGTTGAGTTGGCCTCAGGGGCCAGGATGTCAGTAGATACCTTGGTTAAAGACTGCAATATCGCATCAGGATCCTTCACTACAACATGTGACCTTAGGATTATGCCATTAGGATCCTACGGTGTAGTTTTGGGTATGGATTGGCTCGCAGCACATAGAGCCAAGCTAGATTATCACCAGAGGACGATTATCTATTTAGACGATCATGGTTCGTCGGTTGAGATAGTGGGCATTCAAAAGCCCATGGCTGTTCATATGATATCCGCTTAGCAGCTTAAGTGCTGTATGCGGAAGGGATGTCAGATGTTTGCCATCACGGTCAGTGATAGAGCAGAGGATGAACCTGAGCCTACTTTAGATGATCACCCTGTCCTTAGAGAGTTTACCGACGTATTTCCGCTAGAATTACCAGGTATGCCTCCATGCAAAGAAGTGGACTTCCACATCGACCTAGTGCCGGGTGCAGAACTGATATCCCATGCACCCTATAGGATGACTACACATGAACTCACTGAACTTAAGCTGCAGTTAGAGGAATTACTTGAGAAGGGGCACATCCGACCTAGTGTTTCACCATGGGGCGCATCGGTTATCTTCGTAAAGAAGAAAGATGGGTCTCTTCAATTATGCATGGACTACAGGCAGTTGAACAAGGTGATGGTGAAGAACTATTATCCGCTACCTAGGATTGATGACCTTTTTGACCAGATGCAGGGAGCCAGAGTGTTCTCAAAAATTGATCTAAAATCTAGTTATCACCAATTACGCATCACAGAGGTAGATATTCATAAAACTGCTTTTCGAACCAGATATGGCCATTACGAATTCACAGTGGTACCCTTCGGGTTGACGAATGCCCCTGCAGTGTTCATGAGTCTCATGAACGGGGTGTTCCATACTTACCTAGATCGATTTGTGATCATATTTCTAGATGACATTATGATTTATTCATGGACTAAGGAAGAACATATGGAGCACTTGCATCAAGTTTTGCAGCGATTACGAGAGCAGCAACTTTATGGCAACTTGGCATCTCCGTAGATCCATCTAAAATCAGAGCAATTCAGGAGTGGCCGGCACCCACCAATGTGACAGAGGTCAGAAGCTTTATGGGGTTAGCCGGGTATTATCGTCAGTTTGTCGAGGGCTTTTCTAGGATAGCACATCTCATCACTTCCCTGCAGCGAAAAGGGAAGGGTTTCATTTGGACTGAGCAGTATGAAAGGCCTTTGGAGTCCTCAAGGAGCGTCTGACCAGTGCTCCTATTTTAGCAGTTTGAAATCTTGCGGAGGAGTTTGTTGTTTGCACAGATGCATCATTAGAGGGTTTGGGAGCCGTGCTTATGCAGGGTGGTAGAGCGATCGCATACGAATCGCGGAAACTGAAGACACATGAGTTAAACTACCCTACTCATGACTTAGAGCTTGCAACATTCATTCATGCTTTGGTCCGCTGGAGGCACTTCCTCTTAGGTCGACGCTTTGAACTCCATTCGGATCATCATAGTTTGCAGTATATTTTTACACAGACAAACTTAAATGCCCGCCAACGATGTTGGATGGAATTCCTATGCGAATACGACTTTGATGTCCATTACATCAAAGGGAAGGAGAACGTGGTCACTGATGCTTTGAGTCGAAGGCGCCACGAGATCCTGACCCTGACTTTGAGGGTGGACTTGAGAGATCGCATCTTACAGCATCTTCCAGAGGACGAGTGGTTTCTTGAGGTGCAGTAGGCAATTCTAAAGCAGAGGGCCCTTGAGCGCAAATTCGTAGGATATACCCTTGAGTCTGATGGTTTGCTTAGACATCAGCAACGCATCTATGTACCGCACGCAGGTAATCTACGTACCATTATTCTATCAGAGGCTCATAGAGCACCCTACGCAGCACACCCAGGAGTGAAGAAGATGCATGCTGACTTACGACAACTTTTCATTGGGCTGGCATGATGCGTGACATTGCAGATTATGTTGCTCGTTGCCTAGAATGTCAGAGGGTCAAGGCCGAACATCAGCATCCAGCAGGACTGTTGTACCCTCACAAGATACTTGAATGGAAATGGGACACCATATCTATGGATTTTATCATTGGTCTACCTATGTCATCACGTTGCCATGATGCTATTATGGTGACAGTTGACAAGCTGACCAAAGTGGCGCATTTTTCACCGATATGCACAACATACAATGCATCATCAGTGGCAAAAGTGTTTCTTGATCAGATTGTTAGACTTCATGGGGTACCTCACCGCATTATATCTGACAGAGACTCCGTATTTACTTCATCGTTCTGGAGAGCCTTACATCAGGCGTTGGGCACACAGCTTAACTTCAGTTCAGCCTATCATCCAGAAACCGACGGACAAACAGAGAGAGTTAACCAGGTGTTAGAAGACATGCTTTGCATGTATGTTATAGACCATCAGTCTAGATGGGAGGAGTATCTATATCTAGTTGAGTTCACCTACAATAATGGGCATCACAGCTCATTGGGTATGCCTCCTTTCCAGGCTTTATGTGGTAGACCATGCAGAACACCTCTTAGTTGGGATCGGATAGAGGACAGAACGGTCATCGGTCCAGAGATAGTTTAGAATATGGAACAGCAGGTCAAACAGATTAGACAGAGACTTTAGGAAGCACAGGACAGGTAGAAAAAGTATGCCGATGCTAAGAGGACAAACCGAAGCTACTCTGTGGGTGATAGAGTATTTTTGAGAGTGCGACCGCACAAAAGTCCAATCCGTTACGGGAAGGGCTCTAAACTCGCACCTCAATTTGTAGGACCTTTCGAAATCTTGGAACGGATAGGACCAGTCACCTATCGTCTAGCCTTGCCACCTAGCCTGTCACGTATCCACAATGTATTTCATGTCTCAGTTTTACGTCAATATATTTCTGACTTATCTCACATGTTGGATTGGAGTGCTCTTTAGGTAGAGGCAGATGGATAGCTGACGTTGGAGCCAATTCGCATATCGGCTTGTTAGACGCTGGCCCTTCAAGGTCGAGAGCTGGACCAGGTTAGGGTCCAATGGGACCTATACGACGAAGTCACAGCAACTTGGGAAGATGCAGAGAGACTGAAGACCCTTTATCCTCACCTTTTTGACGACTTCCAGGAGGAAGTACAGTCTTAGGGGGAGAGGATGTGAGGACCACCCTTTTCACTTCTATTTTTATGACTATTTATAGTACTGTTATTGATACTTTTTATATTTGTGGGATAGTAGTTCCCAGATTTGTCAAACTATTAAACTTTATTACGATTACAAAAAAACTAATTGGGTGATGTTTGGATAAGTTTACATTTCAGAAAAGTTAATTAGGTGATGATGGAAAATTGTAATATGATTTCATTTATGCTAATTAGAACTATGTCATGATAATGCATGTTTTTTAATTTGCTTCAGCTATGATGATTATATGTGAAACTGATCTTGTAATTTAGTGTGCAGGAATTACTAATCAAACCACAGATTTCGGAGATCATTCCGTACCTTGTTATTGTTATTCCCTGTTGAGCCGATCTGGTTCCACGAGGAACCAAGATCTTTCTGTGTTTGATGTGATGTTGTAATGTGGTCTTTCATATGGTCGAATGGGTTGGTCTACCCTCTTGTAACACTGACTTATGACTTGTGTTTTAAAAAGATTGAATTTGAATTTCTTTTCTTTTATTTAAATTCTTGAGGCATTTTCATGTGCTTTACCTTGACCATGGGTGTCCTGAGTAGGTTAAAGTTGACCTTGGGTTATAACCCATGGGTCCAGGGCCCCATTTGGCATGGGTAACCCTTGAGTAACCTTCATAAGGCCATCTTAACTTCACCCTGAAGTTAAGTGGCAAAAATTGGAGGTATGGGGGGACATGAAGGGTTGTACCAACACCCAACCCATCCCTCTTCAATCCCCAAGGTAAGAGATGACTACAAACCCATCCATTATTGAGGGATTGACTTGGAGTCACCCTCACCATTAGTGAGATTCCCCATGAGTTGTGGGGTCATCCATTATGAAGGAAGGAAGAAGAGGCATGGGTCACCTATCTTTTCCTCCTTTAACTCCTTTTATTTCTCCCATGCGTAAGAGAAATGACATGAGGAGAGGGATAAGGAGTACTCTAGGGATGGGTGAGTGACATAAGCCAACACTCATCCCTTGGGACATAATAGTGGTCTTGGGAAGAGAGAGGAGGTGACAAGTGTCACCTCCCCATTCCTCTAAACTGAAAAAGAATTTGGGTTATTTGTTTCCAATTTTGGGATGAGAGGGGGTTAGTTGATTTTTCTTGGAGAGTTTTATTTTTATTGCTAAAATAGGAAAGTTAGCTTTAGGAGAGGAAAGGAGGAGGGAGTTGGTGGCTAAGGTTGGAAGAGATCTCAGTGGAGCTCTACAACAGTTTAATTCCAGAAGGGTTTTATAAGGTTGGTTTGGTTTTTACCTTTCTTTCGTATATCTGAATGTTGTACGGAAAGTGTGTGAAGATGTTTATTTGTTTGTGTTTTAGATTTGTTTTCTGTGGGATCTGTTGTCGGGTTGTTGACAGAGCTTCTCCCACTTGGGAGAAATGCTCATCAAGTTTGGGGTAGGGGAGGAGTGATCCTCCTCAGGTGCATACCTGGTTTCTTCTTTTGGGATGTTGAAAGCCTTGAGGGCTTGTATTTGTGACTAGATCTTTGACTTGAGAGTCACTTACAGAATTCCTTAGAAAATTTGTGATCAAACTTGGTTTGAGGCCAAGAGAAATTGTGTTGGTTATATTATCTGTAAGGATGACACTCTGGAGTCGAGTGTGTCCACTCTCCCGCCCCTTATGAAGCTCACTGTAGTTGAGCTTTCATGTTGTATAAGTTACCCACGGGTGTTTGTGTGATTTGGGTTTGTTGTTGTTCCCTGTTGTGAAGTGGAGTGCTTGAAATCCCAGGTGTGAGTATGGTCTCCCTAGCTCGGGGGTGGCCCTCTTGCGGGTCTACGGAAGGGAGGAGAGCTAGATGAGTGGTGTTTTCTTCTTTGTTTGTCTTTGATACGCAGGTTTCCTTTTGAAGCTTATGGTTGGAATTGGAGGAGCACTGTATTTAGGGAGAAAGAACATCATCCTTGCTATAAGAAGAGTTTGGTTCATTGAGTTACATCCTGTTTAAGTTCATTATGGAGGGATTCTCTTCCTCTGAAGTTGTATAATTTATTGTTTGGGGAAAAAGAGAAATTCTTCCCTTCAGTGTAGTTTGTAGTTTGAGTTTTGACAGTTATGTATATTTGGAGTAACTGTTGTTAAGTAGAGAAATTGTATGATGTTCTTGACAAAGGTGTTTAAGTTTAACTATGGTATTGTTTGGAAGTGTTTGGAGGAAATTATGAATTTTGCTAACTTTTAGATGTTGTAGTTGTGATTAGTTGTGAGCCAATGCAATTGTAATGATTCTTTCCATTCTCTATTTGAAGCTAATATGCACTAAATTGAATTAGCAAATGTGATTTAAGGAAAGAAATTATAAAAATATATGATTATCAATTTTACTAAACTCCTCGTTTAACATTAATTGTATGAAGTCTAATTTTCCGTATTTGCTTATATATTCCTTAATTAAATTGTAAATGGCAGTTTAAGAAATTTACGTTTAAATCCCTGTATTTACAATGCTAAGTAATTAGTTGATATTAAATGAACTGGGATTGAAAATGATAGATATATAGAGTTTAAGTCATTCTTTGCACTTAAAATCTTCAATTCTTAAAGAAACGGTATTTGTAAATCGCATTTGAAAGAATTATTGTTGTTCTCTGTATTGAATTGTTCAATTATAAATTGAAAATGTGACTACAAGATAACATAGCTTTATGGTTTTCATTTCTTTTTATTATGAAGTTACCCGTGAAAGAAAATCATTAATAAGATTGTTAATTAGAATGATATTTAATAGCCTTATTTAGTTAATTCTCTGTATTTTTTTTATTCTCTGAAAAAACATATGTCAGAGAGTAAGTGTGGGATATATATGTATATATATATATATAAATAAATATATATATATATATATATATATATATATATATAAATATATATATATATAATATATGATGTTAATAACATAGAATTAAATTCGCAGTAAAACAAAATAAATTAAAAAAAAAGAATAAAGTAAAAACAAAGATGCATTGTCGCTATGGTTCGCTGTTACACAGTATACATGGGAATAAGTGGAGTGGTGGTGGGAAGGGATGAACCTTCCCACCACCACTGAATATCCTTTTGGGTGTGGGGAGGGGCGGAGCCCCCACCCACACCCCACGTAGTGGGATGTGGGTGGGGGCTCCGCCCCTCCCCACACCCCCACCAAACTTCAAAATCCGGCCGAGCCTCCTCCCACAGCGCAGCATATCTTTGCGCTCCCCACACGCCAGTGCACCACCATCCACCACCTCTGTGTGGCCCACACCACCTCCACCGCGGGCTCCCACCGCCATGAACTCCACCACCCGCCTCCATTTCAGGCGACGCCCTCTCTCTGCCACACCCGGTGCTCCCTGTCCGCGGCCCAGCGTGGCTACTGCCACCTAAAAACCCACCACCTCCCCTCTCAGGCCGACCTCCTCCATGGCCGCCACCATATCCTCAACCTGCCATACAAAAACACAAAAAAAAATTAGGGCACAATTCAAATGCAAACTGATATTAGGGCTTCAGCCCTTCAAGGAAAATGTAATGGTATGGTTTTTATAAAAAGGAAGACAAATATATTGTTTAAATAAATATAAAGATAGGAGAATAACATTGGTAATAATAACAACAGTAATATTAATTAAATAAATTAATACAATAAATAGTAATTAATAATAAATAATAGTATTGATATTAATAACAATAAGATAAATTTTTATATCTACTTATATATATATATATATATATATATATAGTTACATACATATATTGTAATTTGATTTAAGAGTATTAGAGGGGCCATTTTCTCATTACAATAATAAGAGAAAATAAATTTATAATTAAAAGAGAGCGTAAAGGAATATACGATAGTACTCCGGGAAGAGTTTCTCAGAAGTTTCAACTATCAACGCGATTTAATAACCAGGAAAATGAAGAGGAAAATTACATGTCACCTTGCTTAAAAGATCACTAGAAATAAACTTAAGAAGCCATCACAGACATTCCATGTGAGGCCATTTTAATCTCAACTATAGTTAGTAAACGTCCAGAGAAGAAAAACCTGCAAGAGAGTAAGAAGAAGAAAAACTAACATTGGAAAACACAGAGGAGAAAATGCGCGGCATTTCCCACATGGGATAAGAGAACTAAGTAGATGGACCCTTTCGCTAAATTTGCTTAGGAACAAGTTTAATTAATACAAACGTAATGGTGAATCCTAGATCGGAGAAAAACCAGGAGACTGAGTCCAGCGAAGTAGTAAACCAGCCTAGGTGACCTGGACCAACCGGAAGTTAGGAATAAAGTTAAAAGTAGATACAGTGATAACTCTGATTGACAAAGAATATGAAGAAAGGACAGGATAAACATAAAGAAAATATAGAAACCAAAAGAGAGAGACCGAAATATAAACTAACTAAATTTCAAAGAAATAGTTAAGGTGACGTGATAGGATTACAATCAAAATTAAGATCCAAAGAAATGGAAGAGAGAGCAAACAAATTGCCTTGTTGAGAATGCTAAGTTAAAGGAGGAGTATATTTCAGGAAACAAGAGAGGAGACAGACAACCGTGCTTTGTTGAAAAATGACCCAATAGGGAGATCACGAGTCAGTTTAGTTGGAACAAGGCGTCATGGGAAGTTGTTAATCTATTAGGGAACCACGTAAGTAGTATAGTGTTGAATAATTCCCACATACGCCGTAAGGCGTTATGCTGCCAAAATCTACCGAGAATTAGGGTTAGGAACCTTGATAATATAAACCTTGTAGCGACGTTAACGGTGTCATAAGAGACCCCCTTGTAGGTCTGCTTGCGTTTGGTTGCACGCAATTGTGCTTGTACCCCGCCGACAACTGTAGTGTTTTCACCTTGAGCGTACACCACCGAGCATGCTTTCGCATGCGAGGGGGTTTCTAGGGAAACGTAAGAAAATTTTTGATAGTTCGTGTCATAACCACATGACAGATGTGGCTACGACACGTGTGATGCATGTTGTGACCACATGGAAAATGTGGGCATGACATCTTAGATGTAATTTGATATTTTCACATATATTGAGTATGTATCTTTTCCATTTATATATTAATGTAAATAAAGATGTTTATTTAATTTCGAGTTATAGTTTATGGTTTACATACTTTACATTTGATATCAGAGCTCTATGTTTAACACTAGGGCCTTTTTATACTACACTAAGATACAAATATAATGTAAATAAAGATGTTTATTTAATTTCGAGTTATAGTTTATGGTTTACATACTTTACATTTGATATCAGAGCTCTATGTTTAACACTAGGGCCTTTTTATACTACACTAAGATACAAATATGGATCTAGGTTGATCCTAACCAACCATAATGGATACTAGAAGCACAAACCATATTGGCCCATGCAATGAGAAAAATAAGAGATTGGACCAAATCCTCAACCTCTTGATCCAACAAGGAACTAGAATGGTCACCTTAGAGAAAGAGGTTAGAGGAAATCAAGGAGGTCAAAACAAAAATGAGAATCAAAGGAATGAGGAACATAACCAAGAGAATGAGGATAATGGAAACAATTGGGGTAGAATTGCAGTGGAATTGGGTAAGGACCTCATGAATGTTTCTCCACCCAAATTTGATGGAAGAACCATCAGAGATAGAGCGAAGGCTTGGATCATCGAGATGGAGAAGCATTTTGAACTCCAAAATCTATTCAATGAGACAAAGGCTATGTGGGGTGCATACCAACTCACTGGTGAAGTAGATACTTGGTGGGACAATGAAAAATCTAAGAAGAGGTTGTTTCTAAGGGAGATAACATGGGAACTCTTTCTCCAACTTTTCAGGAAGATGTGGTTACCTCAACTCTTCTTTGACAATAAGATGACTGAATTTCATGTGTAATGGTGGATTGATGCATTCAAACTGAAGTGCATTCTCTTTAATTACATGGTCGTCATCTTTTCCTTTGAAGATTTGTACTAACCGTGCCTAGTTGTGGAGATTCCTAGCAAAATGTGGTTTGGTTCCTCTCCTTTTCATGAAAGTATAAGAGTATGTGTGTGGACCATTGATCAAAATATAGAAATTTTAGGACCCTCATTCTCTAATCTTTTCCTTTTAACATTTCATTACTATAAAATATTAAATAACTGCAAATGATTATCAATCACAAGTAGGTATAGTGAACATGTGCTAAATAATGACAAATTTAAAGCATATACATTGAGTTATAAGTAAATATTGATGTATTTCATGCAAATTATCATAAATATCAGTAAAATAACTACTGTAGGGTATATTATTTAAACAAATTTGAAGTATAATAGTGAATATTAGTTCATATAGAGGCAATACTAGGAGAACTAATCAAATCTAGCAATATCCTAATAAATAGTACAAGTCAAGGATAAATTCATAGTCATTTGGGTAAATCCTAATTAAATACATTAAGATTTGATAGAATTGTTGAAGTTTTGTGCAAAGTAGGCATAAATGACATTGATAATTGAAATAATATTGAGGGACTAAACAACATAGTTAGTGCGTAAGGCCCTGAACTAGAAGACAACATTGCACATCAAACTCTGATAACGTCAAATGGTCATGACATGACCAATGAAGACTTGAGATTATGAATTCTTTAAAAATTCATCATATCTGTCAAGATAAATAAAGGTTTGAGTGTGAACTTTTATTTCTTGTTGTTGTGACTAACAACTGCATCAACAAGTTTTTGGCACTAGAAGGAGTGCCTAGACCATTGAAATTTAAAGGAATCTTCTATTCAAAAGAATTCAACTATATATTTTTGAAGAGTTGTTTCAAATTATTTGAAATCTAGACCTAAGGCTTTAGTGTTTCCACTAGGATCCTATCAATATTTCACAATTTGAGTAATATGACTGTAAATATCCATTCCTAAAGGATACTTGATTAGATATTTATAAAAGGTTACCCGAATCCCAAGATTAAACTGAAAGATTTGTATTTATACAAAGATTGCATAAATATCTCATCATCTAAGACAATTGACTACAAATATCCATTCTTATGGAGAATTTGACTGTATCCTTGCAAAGATCCAGTCTAAACCATCAAAGTTCACCCTGAATTTCTTGAGCTAGCTCGCTGGCCTACTACTAGATCAAGATCTAGTGGACCTTTGCAAGAATTACCCACTATGAGACCTAGACTTGTTTTTCCTGCATCACCAATAGTCCCCATATAGATTCCCATGGCATTCTTTAATGATGATTCAGCCTTGCACTTTGCAGCCTATATTGATCTACCAAATAATCTAGACAATTTGTGTCCTAGATATCAAGATGCAAAGGATCAGTTAAGAACCTTCAAAGAAGCTTGCTTTTGAGAAATAATACATCATGAGGATGTAGTTTGTAGACTATTCCCATATTCATTAGGGGAAGAGGCATACCAGTAGCATGCAAATTTGCCTAAGAATTCCATTGACTCTTGGCTATTGCTGGAGAATGGATTTAAAGCTAGATATAGGATCCCGATCGATGCTAGTACAATTTATTACCATTTCGCTTAGATTAGGTGAGGATAAGGTGAGTTCATTGCCAACTTTGATGACTTTTTCCAAAAAACCTATTCCAAGTTGACGACTCCATATGTCATTGCTGAAGATGCAACATTATTTATCTACTTCTCAGCTTTAGATCCATTGACAGCCATGTTTATAAGAAGAGTAAATCCTACCATGATAGATTTAGCTTGTGCATATGTAGAAGTAGTAAAGGTCAATACAAAGATGAAACAAGTCAGACAATGTCCTCTACCTAGCATAGGGCCTCATACTTTGCCTAACCAAATGTCGCACCTTAATGGAGCATTGTCAAATCCTGTTCCAATAGCGAATCCTTGGAAAATTCCACCAATTAATGCAATTCCTCCTCAAGGAAATGGCCATATAGTTGTGTATCCAGGATATGCTCCTGCTAAAACCAGACCAAATGGAAATGGTACTTCTTTCTTTGCCCCTAGTGAAGACAATGTAGTGGCAAAGGTGTAAGAAGAAAAGGAAGACATCAAAGAAATAACTGCTCAACTAAGGAAGGTAACTACTGAGGTCACACACCTAAGGAATCAAAATTTCTATTCTTAAGCTAATGCTCAGAACCAGCAGAATAGAGAATATAATAATGGTAGAGGATATCCTGATAGATGATGCACTAATGACAAGGGTTTCAACAATAGTAATGGTCCTAGACCTCCAAGAGTTTGGAATACTCAGCCAAATAATGGAACATTGCCATCACCCTTGGACAATCAATGACCTCCTGAACCTAAACAAACTACTAGAGTTAATCTAGCCAAAGCTACATTGAATAATTGGTGCAGAATTCATAACACCAGTGCACGTGCAAAACTAGATTGTCAATTCAAAATTGCTGCTAGCATTTTTAAAGTAGAAGTGTAGAATACTGTAGGAGAAATCACTTTCAATGAAGGAAATGAAATAATTCCCTTAGGATATGAATCAGCAATGGTTATAGAAATTTCTATGGATCACCAAGGAAGAGTGGATGTGATGCATGAAAATTACACTCTGGGATGTGAAGAGACAACCTTAGTCTTGGAAGACTACACATTTCCTTATGAGCAAGATAATGAACCTGAACGAGAACCGGGTGAGGTGCATGCGTTTCAGCAATATCAGAAGGGACACAATTATAACCTCATGGCCTATTGACAAGTTCAGTCCCACCAAACAATTTGAATACACCTTCGGATGTGCATGCTAGCAACAATCTAGGACCGCCAAGAGTGAATCAGTAGTACTTCACATCATCATCCCCATTAACAAAAGATATAATGAGTGAGCTTTTCAATTCTAACAAGTTAGTCACTTATTTGGTAGATGTAATTAAGAAAA
Source organism: Cunninghamia lanceolata (assembly GCA_027924645.1). Taxonomy (NCBI): domain Eukaryota; kingdom Viridiplantae; phylum Streptophyta; class Pinopsida; order Cupressales; family Cupressaceae; genus Cunninghamia; species Cunninghamia lanceolata. The sequence goes on along the minus strand of BSBN01001332.1, from coordinate 26,183,603 downwards.
TGAATAGTAGTTAGTCTTTGTCTGAATTGCTAAAGACTCATATGATAAAGAAGGCCTTTCTTAAATCCTTGGATGATCCTGTAGTAAATGTGAATATCCCCAGTAATGTCCCAGCTAAGGATCCCATACACAAGGATATCCCTATTAATCCTAAAGACAAAGGTCAGGTCCATGTCTTCGATGCCTCACAAGTGTCATTGTATAAGGGGAAAACTGAGTCTCCTCCCTTTCTCCCTACCCTAAGGATATTCAGGAAGAATCTACATAATTATTTGGTAGATTCATGAGCATCTACAAATGTTATGCCTTTATCAGTATGTAAGCTCTTAGGTTTATCACCTTCCAAGTCCTTAAAGAAGGTCACCCAACTAGACAAGTCAGAAGTCAATGTTGTAGGTGAGTTAACCCATATTCATATGTAGTTAGCCTCAGATCCTAGGGTGCAACACTTCATCAATATCCAAGTAGTTGACATTCCAAATACCTATGGTATGTTGTTAATTCAAGATTGGTCCAAAACCTTGAATGGATATATGGCCACAGTTTTTTCAGACATGTGGTTTCCCTGTAGAGGGATACCTAATTAGATCCAGATTGATGTTGAGCTATGGATGAAACCAATGATCACAAAATATCATCCAAATAATGAGGTGTTGTATACTAGTGTTGAATAGGGAGTGTACAGGGTTTAGCTTCCAGCTGTCACTATAGAGGAAGTCTTGATGTGCGGTCATGTGCATGATGGTAGTGAAGTAACTGTAATTACACCAGGGATAGACTGCCTAGTGGAGTCTGATTATGAATTATTAGATGAAGATAGATATAGTTGTTTAACTATATTTAATGAATTCTTGTCTAAGTAGATCCAAAGGTGTATTTTACAAGTGATCCCAACTAGGTAGGTATTACTTGAAGGTTGGTGTAGGTTGCATGAAGCTCCACACTCAGTAGATACTTGCGCTTTATGTTTAGACATTATGAATAGAGAGGAACAGTTATGCTTAGGGAGTAAATTGAACATGTCTAATGAAATCTTGGGGAAACAAAATTTCAAAGAGAAGAAATAGGTCATGAAGTGACCAAATAGAATCATAAGGTAAGAGAAGACGAGTCTAAGACTATAGATCATATTCCAATAGAGACCTTAGCGGAGCATATTAGAGATCCAGATATGGATATTTCCAATGGCATGTTTCAAATGAAAGTATAGTCAGACCATATCAGAATGCCTCAATTGCTAGATATTCCATCTTTTGGGGCACAAGAGATACTCCATCTAGACCATCTACTCTAAAGTGGATTGTAGAAGGAAGTATGGCCAAGGATAAGAAAAAGAAAGGTCTGGATAAAAATCTACTTGAGCATAAACCTTGGACACTAAGATTTGATGGATACAAATCCAAGAAAGGAGCTGGAGTAGGAGTTGATCTCATCAATCCATAAAGAAAATCATTCCTAGTAGCATATCAGCTACAGTTCCCATGCACTAAAAACATGGTAGAGTATGAAGCCTTAGTTCATGGCTTGTTTCTTGCATTGAAGAAGAAGGTGAAGATCCTTCATGTCTTTGGGGACTCCAAGTTAGTGGTTAAGCACGTAAGAAGCATATAGTCTTATAAGTACAAGTGATTGTCCAATTACAGACATGGGGTCTAGGATTTAATTGAGAGCTTTGACGCTATCAATATCACTCACGTCTTGAGGGAGTTCAATCATCAGGTAGATGCTTTGGTGCAAGCTGCTAGTACACTAGAACCTTTATCCATATCATGGATGAAGAGATTCTTTGTTGAACTAGTATCCATACCATCAATCCTAGATAATGTCATGAACTTTCAATTGTTTGATGATGATCAACACATCCTGGATTTCATTTCCAATAGGGATGTATTTGAAGCTAAGATAGTAGATGAAATCAATCTCAAAGACCAAATCTGGGATGAAGAAGAAATCATTGATTTACCAAGTAATAAGATTCCAAAATGAATGACAGAGATGGAAAGGGCATTTGATCTAGACAATATGATCAATCAAAAGGATTTGCCTAAGTCAGATGGAGATGAGTAAGATTCCATAAATATAGGACAAGGTGAAGACATAAAAATATCTTGATTGGTAGAGTATTTTCTCTAGCTAAGAAGGCAAGAATAGTCTAGGCTCTGACATATTACATTCATGTAATTGCATGGACATATGATGAGTTGAAAACATATGACACTTTTATCATAACTCATACAATTCCATTAAAGCATGATGCCAAGTCATTTAAGAAGAAACAGAGGCTAGTAGTAGATGCATTACCGGAACCCCTCATATTTAAGGAAGTTAAGAAATTACTAGTTGCCTGAATCATTTTTCTAATCAGACATTCCACTTGGGTAGCAAATTTAGTCCCAATGCACAAGAAAAATGGAGACATACACTTATGTGTAGAATTTAGGAACCTAAATAGAGCATCTAAGAAGGATAATGACCCTTTACATTCTTTGGATGAAGTCCTCCAAATGGTGAATGGAGGTCAAATGATGTCTTTCCTAGATGGATGCTTAGGGTACAACCAAGTCATGGTTGATAGGATTGACAAACTAAAAACTACCTTCACCACCAAGTTGAGGATATTTGCTTACAGGTGCATGCCTTTCGATCTAATTAACATCTGTGCCACCTTCTAGCAATCCATGGACATTACTTTCAAGGGTCTAATAGGCCAATGTATTATCATTTACATGGATGATCTAATAGTATTTTTAAAGCAAAGAGGAGATCATGTTGAGGATCTGAGAAGGGTACTGGAAAAATGTGAACAATATGGCATATCATTGAATCCAAAGAAATACATCTTTGGAGTTACCACAGGAAAACTATTGGGATATATAATATCAAAAAATGGAATAACCATAGATCTTGATAGGGTGGATTCCATTATGAAGTTACAGCTACTAGTAAGCAAGAAGGAATTGAAATCCTACTTCGAAAAGATACATTTTTTTAGAAAATTTATTATAGGGTTCGCTGAGATAGTAAGACCTTTGAATGCTATACTGAAGAAGGATGCCAAAATTGAATGGACACCAGAAGCTAAAGTAGCCTTCGAGGATATCAAGAGAGCAATAGCAGATGCCCTTGTGTTAGTTAGTCTAGATTATACTAGGAATTTCTACATATATTCTTTTGCATTTGATCACACATGCACTGATGTTCTAACTTAAAGGAGTGAGATTAAGGAAGAAAAACCAATAGTATTCATGAGCACCCCATTCAGAGATGCTGAGTTGAGGTACCTTGACGTAGAAAGACAAGCATTAGCTTTAGTAAGGGCAATGAAGAAATTCAGGCATTACATCCTGAGAAGTAAAGTGGTTGCTATAATGCCAGACTCAGCAGTTAAAAGGCTATTGATGTAATGTGAACCTGGGGAGAAAAGAGGTAAATGGATCATAGTTTTACAAGAGTATGACATGCAGATTACTCCCATGAAATTAGTTTGAGGACAAACACTAAGCTTGATTATTACAGAAACAGATCCTAACATGGTTAGTCAGTAATAAAAAGTTGACTCTGACATGCAAGAGGATTGGTACTTGAGCATAAGACACATCCCTAATCATAGGAGGATGTCCATCCAACCTACAAGGATCTCAAAGAAGAGATTTAAGGATCAAAGCTCAAAATTATATGGTAAAAGGGGGAGCTTTATTCAAAAAGAATCATGAGGGGATATACCTCAATTGTTTAGATAAGAAAGAAGCATCCAAGGTCCTACGTGAATTAGATGACAAGTTTGGCACTGCTTGTGGGTCCCATCTGGCTACAACCCATGCAATCCTTAGAGATGGATATTATTGGCCAATAATTTTCAAAGATACAGCTGAGCATATCAAGTTTTACCATACATGCTAGATAGATACAAACATAGGGAGATATAGTTCAACCTCTAGAACCAGTAATGGAGATGCGCCCTTTTGCGCAATGGGGCATGGATTTCATTGGGGCTATAAATCCTCCATCTTCTATTGGACAAAGGTTTGTTTTAACTATTACTAACTATTTCACAAGGTGGATGGAGGTAGTAAGAAGCAAGACATGTACATCTGATGACGTGATCAAATACCTTGAAGGTAACATTATCATCAGGTTTGGAATTCCTTATGGGCCTTAGTATGTGATAATGGTCCTACATTTATGTTGTTAAAATTTTCTAGTTGGGCTTTTGATCATGGCATAATACTAAAATTCTCATCAAATTATTATCCTTAGGTGAATGGTCTAGAAGAGTCTACCAATAATAATTTTTTGAACATGATTAAGAAACTAGTAGAGAAGAATCCTAGGGAATGGAACACCTTATTAAAGTATGCCTTGTGGGTAGATAGAACCAAAGTTAAGGCAGCCCTAGGGAACTATCCATACCAGTTAGTCTATGGGGTGGATACTATCCTTCCCATCAATCTGAAGATCCCCACCTTACAATTTGCCCAAGAATAATTAGGTTTGGAGGATAAGATAGAAGTCAGGTTACTACAACAATTACATTTAGAGGAGAAGAGAGATCAATCCATTGATCACTTCTCCAAACAATAGGCCATTATCAAACATTGGTTTGACAAGACAGCTAGAGTCAAAGCATTCTGGATCTTTGATCTAGTGTTGTCTTGGGATAAAGCCCATGAAAAGAAAGGAAACCATGGAAAATTTAATAAACTATGGACTGGTCCCTTTTAGATAGAAGAAAAATTAGTGGATAGTACCTACAGGTTAAAAACTTTAGCCAGAGATGATTTTCCATTGCCCATCAAAGGACAATTCCTAAAACATTACATTCAAGCCTGATCTAGGGATGTCTTGTGCTTGTGTGTATGTATAGTTGTTTGTATAGTGTTATGTTTGCTTGGTGTGCTTTTTCTTGGTTGTGTTTTTTGCTTCTTTGTTGAGTCCTTATTTTGGTCAAGTATGATATGGAGCATCCCTTTCACTTTAGAAAGCGTCACAATTTTTGAAATTTAGGAAAGAACCCCAAATCTGTGCATAGGTTGTAACCCTTGAAATTTTGGTTATGCTGATTAATCTAAGAAATCATATTCATCAATCAAAACAAAGGTCAATCCAAGGAATCATCAAATGAACACATCTTAAAATTCCCAGGACTAGTTGAAAATGTCATTGTATGCATTAAGTGAAAAATCTAAAGGTTTACCTTTGCTACCACTATAATTCCCAGCTTCATAGTAGATCCCATTACTATACAAATAATGAACTGAAATGATATATCTTATAAAAATTCAAAAAACAAAAAAGGAAAAATAGAATTTATTCTCTTGAAGTCATCTAGGTATCCCTACAAACACTATGGATGGTTGACTAGTATTGGGGCTCTATCTAGGGGAATTAAAGGCGATAACCTTGCCGGGGCTATGGATGCCTGACTGGTAGCAAGGCTCTATCCAGGTTTGGCTTAGAGGTTTAAATCCAACTATGTATCTTAATGTTGATTACTCCCCTTTTTAACCTATCCAATGGAAGTAAATGAATCAAAGCACACATTTGTATTCCTTGTCATAATCTAGTTTCATTGATGAACATGATCTCTTTTGAAGTAGTCCAGATATCCATGAATAGTGAAGGTTGGAATTTTATGTCTTGATTTGCCTTTCTTTCTTATGTTGATTTGGAATTTAGTTATTTTCTTTGGTGGCAAGTTGTTGTGAGGTTTCACAACATGCCCCATTTTGCCTTAGCAAAGCAGGGACCCAACTTTTTGCTTTTGCTTGTGTGCTTGTTTGCTTTGCTTGTGTGTTTTGTTGCTTTAGGTGGTATGGTAAAATGAGAGGTCTTGATCCAGGTCAAAAGTCAAGTCCAACAAATCTTTCAACAAATTTTACCACTCGATAGGGGATAAAATTTTGAGCAACTTTGCATTTTGAATCATGTTGAAATTAAAAAAATTGACAAAGTTATGTAGGGTTAAAGTTGTGTTCTAGATATCTAGACATTTTTGTTTGAATATTTGGAGGGGCTATTTTACATAGCCAAAATATCCATATCTCAATGTTAATATCCATAACTAGTGGTATATGAATGTCCGTACATACCTAAGACTGGCGCTAAGTCATGAAAGCATCTTTATCCATATCCTTGTTAGTTGTTAAGACTATCATGAAAACTCATAAGACTAAGAAATGTAAGGATATTTTGTACAGGACATGTTGCATTGCAAAATATCCATTCCTGGTAAAATATCCATATCTAAGTCAAAAGTTTGACATTGACTTTTCAACGAGTATGTTTTGTGGATCCAAACATTTTTCCATGGATATTTGGATTTCAAATATCCATGTCAGAATGTCCCTATCCTTGTCCCCACTATCAAGCCCAAGTTTTGTGCTCCGATGTTGACTTTTCAATGAGATGTATCATATTCAGATATTTCTATATGGATATTTCTAGATTTTTAAATATCCATAGGCTGAAATATCCATATCCAGATGACATCAGTTGTTTTCATTCCCATGAATATTTTACTTCTTGATGACGTGATCCAGATATTTATGGTATGGATATTTTGCATTTGCTAATATCCATACCCTCTGTAATGTCCATATCCACACTACAACCAATGATATATCTCCACGTGTCTCGATGTTGACTTTTCAATAAAGTTTGTGCATATGGATATTTTCACATGGATATTTTGTATATCCAGGTTTTCAAAGCCAAATTAAATCTTGATACCTATTTCCTTGGTCAATAATGGTTGACCTAAGGCACCTAATGATGTCATATGGATATATCAACTAGATGATAATACTAAATTTTCATATCTAGATTTCCTGGCATTTATTAAGGCATATAAGAGTTAGTATATTTTGAATTTTAAAAAGTGTGCTAAGTACATGTGTGAATTTTGCCCACTTGCACACTGTATGCTCAACCATTAATATGTCCTAACATGCTAAATTTGAAGGATATAAGGCAAATTATATAGTTTTGTTAATCACTTAAAGCATTTGACGATAAAATCACAGAGCTTAAAAGAAAACCAAGGTGATTAGTAGTAATTTGCAGACAACTAAAAAAAATTCACTAACAAATGCAATGGTAAGAAGCTGAATGGTGAGTGGAGAACATAAAGGAGAGAGGTAGGCAACTGTTGAATGGTGTCACATTTAGTTATCTTTCAAGTTTAAGGTTCCCACCAATAGGACACAATGTAAAGAAGAAAGGACAAATGAGATGGCAAGTTCAAGGTAGATATGTTCCTAGTACCAGGCATCATATGCTAGAAATATGGGTTGGTTGAGGACACCCATTCAGGAAACACTAATTTGAATCACTGGAGGATGTAGGTTCTGGGTATTGGTGATGGTAATCCCATCTTCCAGAGTGTTTACAACTCAGGGATGTTCAATTCAGCAGGCTTCCCATATGTAGCAGAGGCACTAGAGCTTGTGATAGCGTGTGTGGAAAACTATAATCAAGCCACCATAAGGGTGGAGAAATAGGGGAGAGTATATGTAGATTTCTTGGTGCGAGGCATCACTAACACTTTCAAATTGCCCACGCATAGAAATATATACAAGATAAATGTGGAACAATTGATGAAAGAGTATGAGAATAAGACCTCATATTGCTAGAAGATCTTGTTCTCTACCTAGAGGGCTGTAGACAGTAAGGTGAAGGTGCTAGCTAAGATGCCCCAACACCTGTTCAAATATGACTTTTCCCCTAAAATATAGTATATGATAGTCTTGCTAAGCCAAAAGGTAGGAAAGAGCAATTTTGGCACATTTGAGCCACGGATGTATGGGCTCATCTCCACAGTTAAGGACATAGACTAGATAGTCCAATGGGCAAGGCTCATGAGTGACAACCTACATGAAGGGATGATCCAATGGATCCAAAGGTGTAGGTTGTTCTATATGTCATCATATGTAGTGTATACATCTACATATAGGGCGACATTTACAGGTTTACAAATGGTAGTGAGAATTGGATGCCTCCCAAAGGAATAAACTATGTGGGAACAATACCCACAGCTAGAGTGGAGGATGTCCATCTAGCATTACAATAGGGTGAATGACTGCTACATTATGCATTCGATGAGGTTAATGGAGGGTGACCGGGCAAAAAGACTTTCAAAAGAAGCCCAGGAAATGGTCTATATGAATGGATCCTAGTTCATCCAATTCCCCACTTTCTCATACATTTGTATGGAAGGGTTTGAGGGTAATCCTTTTATGCTACCCAAGTACCCCACTAATAAGGTAGTATTCTTGGAGGTCACTAGGCAGATCATATTGTCGTATGAAGCCTATATGTAAGGAAGAATAAAAGGGGAAATGTAAGTTTCCCAATATGTATCGATTGGTATGCTTGTGGCTCAATTGATGGAGCCAAGAAGTCTGAGGTAGAGTTGCACATGTTATATCTATATTCATTCCCCTTGGTAAGGTACTATGACCCCTACCGTAGGATGGAATGCTATATTAGAAAGAAGTTGCAGCATGAAGTCCACATAGAGGACTATTGGGTTGATTGTGTGGATGAGGAAGAGGTGAGAAAGAGAAACCACCAATGCCTTACTCTGAATCAAATCACGACTTTGGGATGTTTTGATGTGCCTCCCCAACTAAAATCTAATGATGGGAAGTTGCAAAACAAAGAATACGAGCAAAAACAAATATATTAGGAGATGCTAGCTCTCCCAGCTTGGTCTAAGCTAGAGGATACATCTTTGGAAGTCATAACTCCCAAGGTAATGAGCTTCACCAAGACTTGGGTGGATAAAAGGGTGGCAGAAATAAGGGAAAAGGGGGTAGCTATAACTTTGGATAAGAAAAGGAAATGAGAAGAGAGATATGATATTGAGTTTGATGACTTTTTGATCCACAAATGCTAGGTTATGGAGGCCAAACTAGAAAACCTGGGGCCTTCTGGAGGTGAGGAAGTATTTTCAGCTAAGGGGATTACTATTGCCACTATTCCCTCCCCTCCCAAGGAGGTGCCTGTAAGGGCCATTTCAATAATTGTAGCAGGAGCACAAGGAGAAGAACATCTAGATATAGCTATAAGGAAGGAACATTAGGATGTACTGTAGGGTGTGAACATCTCAAGGAAAAAGAGGGCTCAAGCATCACTAATGAGTAGCAATAATTTACCAAGATGGAGCAAATGTTTTCTCAAGGGAAAACATCCAGGGGATCACTTGCTTCAGCTGCTACATTGCAAGAAAGGGTAGTTGAGTAGGAAGAGGCACATCTGGATCTTGGGGTGGAGGCAAGGGATTTGTGATATAATGTGCCCATCCCACCAATAATTGAATTCAAGAAGGAGTTGGCCAATGAAGCAAGGGTAGCTAAACAAGGAAGGATGGTTTATCAACCATTGCCCCTCAGTGAGATAATTGACTTGACTAATGATGACGTTACAAGGGACGTGACTATACATCTAGTAGAGGACTTGTTGAGGCATACTATAACAATACCTAAAGATATACCATAAGGACATGATGCTATGGAGGCACGAGGGCCAGAATCTTCTGAGGTAGTCATTGAATCTGACCCCCTCAATGTTCTAATAGAAACAATCACAAGCCCTACATTGATAGACTTGTCACATCAGCCTGGGGTAGAGAAGAAGGGTAAAGAACATGTGATAGAGGATCCCAGACATACTAAAGGGGATTTGGATATCCAGAGGGATGAAGCACAAGCATCCATATCTGAGCAATAGGCTCAAGTGCATAAGGTAGCTGAGGAAGTAATAGTGCAAACTGATACTAGGAGAGATGCTCACCAAGATGCACAAGGTGCACAAGATGAAAGCATGAGATCTCAAGAGGATGTTCCTAAAGATGAGCATAAAGAAGATGTGGCATCACATGAAGAGGAACTAGAACAAGAGTTTGCACAAGATGTGGACATGACCCATGTAGAGGCTGGAGCTCATGATGATCAATGGGTACATGTGAATGAAGAGATGCACAAGAAGAAAGGACACAAAGAAGAAGTTTAGATGGATGGTGGTGGAGGTGAAGAGATGGCACACCAGCAAGAGGTATCGAAAAAGATCACCCAGAATAGGATAAAAGGAGGGATACATAGATGATTGATGCTTGCATTGAGCAATCTGTTCATACAGGGTCAGAGTCTGATGTGCCAGCATGGTTAACATCTGAAGTAAATGAACCTCCACCCTGGAATTCTACCAATCACTATTTTAATTAGATCATTCTACGCCCAAGTGCAAGGCTAGGGCAACTTCTACCATAAAGAGAGATTCTGCAACAGGGAGGAGAATAGTCCAATTGGTTGTCCCCCTTGTAGAGAAGAGTAAAGGAGAGATAAGCATAGAAGAATTCCATGTCACCACGATTGACCTAGGATATTCAACAACACAGCAAGATATTGAAGAGCTTAGAGAAAGCATTGATGCCATAGTAGCCAAGATAACCAAGCTAAAGGCCAAGAATAAGGAGCTAATGGGACAAAATATCTAGCTTTAGACATTCATTAAAGGACTAGTCACACCCACCCTTCAGGTAACTGCGGCATGTGTGGCTTTAGGTTTGGTTATCCAAGATGAAATAACAAGTCTGGATGCACAAAAGCATAAGGCTCAAGTTGTGGACAAGTGGTTCAGACAATTCATGGTTAATGATAAAAAGGCAATAAGGACATCCTTGTCCAATTAGAGCACCTTGACTCAGTTAAAGGCAAAAGTAGAGTCATTAAGGAAATCATTCAAACATAGGCTCAACCAAAGTGATTATGCTTTCCAGATAGAATGAGGGAGGTAAAGAAGATGGATGACTAGACTCTCCTTAAGCATAAAATTTTGAGAAGTCAAATGCTTCAAAAGGTAGATACTTGGATCCAAGATTTAAAGTTTGATGTGGATGTATTGAAGAGGTGCAGAACTAAAGTAGGGGACATAGAGGTCAAAGCTCATAAGCTATTATATGATGATATGGCAATTTTGGAGGAGTTGCTCAGCAATCCAGTGGTGGAGACTGAGATCTACGATGAAGGAAGGTCTATCTAGAAATTTAAGGATGGGTTCAACCTAACAACACATGATCCCATGAACCATTTTACAGAAGCCACCATAGATGAGGTAATGGAATTGAATGCCAAGATAAAAGCATATAATGAAAAGCTGGATGATAGGATAGCTAAGATGGTGTCCCTTAGTGAACAATTAAGGATGTAGGATATGCAAAGGTAAAGGCCCAAGTATGGGATGTTGCAGATGGATACAGATGTTCTTGCATATACATTCTACAAGAAGCTAGATAAAGGGGTGATCATCACAAAAGGATCAGATGAGTCAGAATAGAATATTCCTTGTCAATTTTTCCATATTACCAGTTGCTAGTTAGCAACATGTGCCACTCTCTTAGATGGTTGACTTTGTCAAAGCAATCTTAACCATTGATTATTTTGGATGAGTCGTAACCATTGGATCATTGTATTCTTGGTCTGGGTTTGGGCTCATCTTTCTAGGATTTACTGGCTTTGATACCAATTTTTGACATAGCGGAATTCCAAAACAAGAACAACTTATATTATCAGTCTTCAGATGATTACAAATGCAACTGTAAACAATTTCTGATTGTTCAGATCGCACTAGGCGCAGAACAAGAGCATACTCTTGTGAGACCTAAAGCTAAGACTCTAGACTTAGAAATTTTTCTCAGACACTGAATGCCCATAACAATGCATTGGGTCCTTCTTTATACACAAAGTCAGATGTCAAAAGATTATAGCAATTTTGAGTTCCGACCATATGAGAAAGACACGCGTCTCACACTATTCTGAGTGGAAGATTGGACCATACAATTTGGACACGTAGAAAGAACTGTTGCTAGTGGAGCGAACAGTAACCAAGGGAATCACATGGAGCACACCGCATGTGAGCACGGCCCACTTTACACCTGAAAGTAGCTACGGCGATCTTGCTTTTTGAATAGGGTTGCGTCCTATTGTCAGATCTTAACGTGGCTGACGTCACGGCACAGACAAGCCCATGTGCTAGCTACCATCTGATTGATATCCATCATCATCTGAAGAGTCATTTTGTACAATTGGAATATCTGGAATATCAGGAATATTAGGTTCATCATAATGGTGATCTAAGTCTGTAGGTGGCAAAAGATGTTGAGGTAGAGGTCTGAAAGCTATCGCCAGGTCATCATCCCGTTGATTGAAAGTATAGATGATTTTTGTGATCTCATCTGGGGATGCAAAATCAATCTTTGTTCTTGCTGCAATCAACGCCGGAAGCAATGCTATTTCCATTCCTTCAATTTGAGCCTGTGGAAACCAATGCATTGTCAGAGGATAATATTCTACGCAGGGTAGAGCATAATTTAACCTCATCTGTAGATAACCAGAAGGTCCAGCCATGCCTTCTTCAATAGCCCAGGCAAAATTTCCTTGCAGATGATTAAAAAATTCTTTCATATCATCCTGAAGAATTTGTTCATTATACCCAAGGAATAGATCAGCATAATCCTCAAATTCTGTCTGTAATAAAGTAATGCTGTTAAACAATCCAAATTTTGCACACTTCAAAAAATTCTTTTTAATCTTAACTGGCCAATTCATTGGCAGCAGGGATGTAATACAAACATCAAATGCAACACTATTTCTGAGGGCAAAATAAATTGTAGCATCTTCAAGACCAAACTGAGATAGAAAAGCTGATTGCTGAGGACCTAAAAGAATACCTCTACAATAATTTCTATGAATTACATCACGTAATTCTTGAAGCCACTTATTCATAAAATAACACTCCAGAATTGGTGAAATGATTTCTGGAGGCAGTTGTGGAACCCATAGGTCATTACCTTGTTCATCATGACTGAGAAATATTTCAACACCATCATTTCTGACTAATGTCTCTCCTTGAATAATAACCATACAAGCTGGTTCTGCTAATTTAGCCATTTCTCTAGTTAAAGAATCTGCAAATGGATTATTATCACCTTTTATCCATTCAATTTCAAAATCATAACTAGTGAAATCTAAATACCACCTTGCAATTCGGCCGTGAGCAATATCTTTATTAGGCTTCTTGCTAAGGAGAGATCTCATTGGCTGACTATCTGTCTTCACAATAAAATGCACAGGTTTAAGAAATATCTTAAACTTTTCAATACCTTTCTTTATAGCCAATATTTCCTTTTCATAAATGGTGTATCGACATTCTGTATTAGTGAATGTCCCAGACCTATATCCACAAACTTGATTTCCTTTGAGAGGAATCTCCTGTAACAGCACAGCACCCCAAACATCATCAAAAGCATCAGTAAATAAAAACAATGAAAATCCTTCTTCTGGTAAATGCAAAGTAGGGAGGTACTGGCACTTCTGTTTTATCCTTTGGACAATTTCAGTAAGTTCATCAGTCCAAGGACCTGCACCTTCTTTCAACTGGGCTTGTAACTTCTTTCTGTCCTTTGCTAATCCATTATAAAATGGGCTGACATAATTCAAACATCCCAAGAATATCTATATTTGTTTTGTACACACAAGAACATTTGGAAATTCTGAGATATGTTTTAAGATATGAGGTTGGAGTTTTACCTTGCCATTTGACAGAACCAAACCCAAGAAATCTATCTCCTGCTTTCCAATAACCATTTTCTTAGCAGAAAGACATATCCCATTTTCTTTAATTGCATTATATAAAGATTCTAAATGTTTCAAATGTTCTGATTCATTTTCAGAATAAACAATTATGTCATCAATATAGACAGAACAAAAGTCTTTTAAGCTTCTTAATGCCCTATCCATTCTTCTTTGAAAATAAGTTGGTGCAGTTTTCAATCCAAAGGGCATAACATTCCATTCATAAAGTCCTTGAGGGACAGAGAAAGCAGTTTTGTACCTGTCTTCTTCCTTTACCTTGATCTGCCAGAAACCAGATTTGCAGTCAAACTTTGAGAAGACTTTCTTTGAGGCTGTTCTCATTATCAGATCAGTGCTGAATGGAATTGGATAATTGAATGGCAATATAATATCATTCAGAGGCTTGTAATTTATGCAAAATCTTTTCTTACCTCTGATCTGTTCGGCTCTCTTATTTACCAGGAATGCTGGACAACTGAACGGACTTTTACTATCCCTGATAAACTTGCCATCAATTAATTCTTGCAAATGCTCATCAATTTCTTTTACCTCTGAAGGACTCATCAGATAAGCAGGCTCAAAAGGAATTATAGACTGACATTCTGGCTTAAGCCTAATTTCACATTCTTCATGGTCCTTTGTCCAGAACTGTAAAGGGTTTAGACTACAACAATCTTTTTCAAATTTAGTCTTTACAGTTTCAACTAGAAGAGGCAATTGATGTCCCTGAGACTTTAGAGACTCTTTCTATTTTTTCACCTTGTCAGACAATTTGTGTGTAACAACTTTCAGAGAAGGGACTTTGACTGGGCCATTTGGATGTTTTAATGTGATCTCATGGGTTCTCAATACAAATGGCTGGTACTTAGTCAGGAATGTATATCCTAACAAGATGTCTTCTAGGAGACTATCTAATTCAATGAAATCAACCACAAATTGCTGTCCTTGAATTTCTATCTTGACATCTTGAGCATATCTACCCATTTGTAACTCATTTCCATTGATTGCATACCCAGAGGGAAGATCTGACTTATGTTTCCAGAATTCAGGAGGTATAGCACCTGTCTTAGCAAAACTTCTGGAAGAACCTGAATCTACAAAAGCATCAAGAGGAATTGGCTTGTATCCTGGAAAACATAGGTTCGTTCGGATATAGGTACAATTCTCAACCATATACAGAGCTTTTACTGGTTCACCTAACAGGTCAGGTTCAGATTCAGACTGTTGAGATGACTGGGAATCATTGGCTTTGGTTAAAAGTTCTAAAATTTCCCCCACCTGAGAAGAAAGTTTGTTCAGAGTTTTGTCATGGAGGGCAGACTGACGGGTCAAGATGTCAAGAGCTTGAGTACAGCGGTCAACCTTGAGACAGAGAGTATCAATACTTCTACCCAAAGAATAGGAAGGTGAAGGTGACCGGCGAGATGTGGAGGATGGTCTAGAGGATTTAACAGGATGTTTGGAGGTAGACCATCGGGGAATCGTGTAACCATGAGAGGAACGGGAAGACCTGGGTGGTGGAGAAGGAGAACTGGAAGCAGACCTATGAGAGGGCTTCTTTAACTTGCGGAGAAGAGCAGACTTCTCTTTATTCCATTGTTTGAGGTCAGAAACTTGCTGCTTAGCAGCTTTCTTTCGTTCATCTAAAGATCCAGGCATGTGATATGGATCCTTTGCCTTAGCCATGCTGATCTTAAACTCAAGTTCTTTGAGTCTCTTTTTCAGAGTCTAGAAATTGCATGTGCATCAGAAGAATGAGAACTTTCAGATTCAGATGAAGAGCTAGAACTAGAAGATTGTACCTTTTTATGCTTATCTCTAGCCATGGAATATTGCTCAGGCAATATTTCAACAAGTTCGAACAAGACTTCATCTGTGTTACCAAGCACTTCAGCAGAATGAACAATCGTCCATTGGTCAAGAGAGTACTGGTCTGCAAACATAGCATAAACCTTGTTATCCTTCTGATACTTTTTAGGACAGTCAGTGGCATAGTGAGGTCCTTTGCAAATGAAACACTGCACTGCTTTGGATCTATTTCGCTAACCTTTCTAAAACTTATTTTTCTTGAACAAATATTTAGGAGGTCTTCGACCTTTAAAAGAATTTTTATTTACAGGGGAAAATCTATACTTCTTCTTGTATCTTTTATACTTAGAAGAATGCTTTCTAATATCATCATTATCTACAGCATATTTACACTTTTTACAGGAACAATGCTTTCCACATGAATTTCTGCTAAATTTTCTGATAGACTTGAATTCTTTGAGCTGGCCATATGGTGGTTGACTACAGTAATCTTGCATATTACAAGAAGCATTAAACTGATCCTTATTATCACTCAGAGCTTTCATCAAACAACCTTTATCAAGCTTATGAGTGACAAGCTGTCTCAATTCTATGAAGCCATATGTATCAATATTTACTTTATACTTATTTGCCACATAATCCTCTGCATATGCTCCTAATCCACATGGAAGTGAATTCAAATAAAACTTCTTAGTAGTAGAATCATAGTATTTACCAGCAGCTATCATGTATTTTTCAAATACTAGATTGTACTTATGAAGTTTCCTAAATCTTTTAGTTGCAGAGAATACAAGATTTTTTCTGCTTCATGAATCTCATTTTTCCTGTTACCACTGAACAAGCCAACTAAATATAATTTCAAGGTTGCAAAACCTTCAGCAGAAATATCATTATGACCCATGTCCTTTTCTTTCACATACTCATCTCCATCTGCATCTATTGAAATTATTCCATCATCTGGGAGTGAGTTCCACCAGTTTCTGAGTTTTCCTGACATGAGTCTAACTGCATAGAGGACTTTGTTTGCTTCAGACCAAGTGGTGCCTCTAGTATCAAAGAAATTCTCTAATGTGTCACACCATGTGCATATAGTATCATATGGATCTAGAATTTTATCAATGTTGAGGATATAACCAGATGTAGCATAAGCACGAATATTTTCTGGTTGGGAATTTTTAGACAACACATCTTTCATTTCAATATCAAAGTTGTCATCCACAACTGTTGTCTTATACAGAGGTTCCCAATCTTCCTCAATTTCAATTTCAGGGGAGAGTCATACTCTCTTTCTGATTCTAGATCTGGATCTACAAGGGATATGGAGTCAAATAATTCTTCGTCAGAAGAATTTACAGCAGCAGCTGGTTCATCCATATATACTGGTTCACTATCTTGTAGATCATTTTCTGCTAACCAATCCTTTAAGCCTTCTGATGCTTGAAGCATATGTTCTTTCTATTTTGGCAGGACAAGCTTGGTAGGCATAGGAGGGTTATGGCTACGTTGTGTGACCACTGGTTTTTCTTCTTCTGTCTTTTCTATGAAAAGAATACTTTTCTTTTTCTGTATTCGAGGTCTGAGAAAAATTTCTAACTCTAGAGTCTTAGCTTTAGGTCTCACAAGAGTATGCCCTTGTTCTGCGCCTAGTGCGATTTAAACAATCAGAAATTGTTTATAGTTGCATTTGTAATCATCTGAAGAGTGATAATATAAGTTGTTCTTGTTTTGGAATTCCGCTGTGTCAAAAATTGGTATCAGAGCCATGTTCATGTGTTTCATTGTTTTCTTTTTTGCCCCGGGTGAGTTGTATTGCTGAAAGTACTGCTAGTAGCGTGCTGTAGTACCTGTGGAGGATCGCAGTAAGACCCGTTGTTGAAGGCCAAAGGATAGTGCCGTGTTAAGGGCAGTCAGTCGAAGAAAGTAGCAGGGAATATCGCGAACGAGTGATCAGTAAGTTTTATTTCTTTACCCATGGCATTGAGAAAATCTTTGGATGCAAGTTCTGCTCTATCTGATGTCTTGCACAACTACTTTCAAGATGGCAACACACACGTAGTAGATGATAAAGGCAACTTTAAATTTCCTGATGTAAAAATTAACACATTTTATCTTGAAAAGGGAATTAAGGCCAAAGTCTGTGATTCAGTTAGACAAAGTGAAATAAATCTGTTAGTCTCTAGGACTGGTATTTGCCTGATTTATCTTCCATTTCTTGTCCCCGAAGATGTTGACAGATGGCGTAGTAAAGGATTTTTCCATGTTCATTTCCCTCATGTTGATTTAATTGTTCATCCACATTTCAACTATAATATAGGCGCTGAGTTTTTTGCTACCCTCATAGATACACGATGCCAGATTTGGGATCAAGCCATTGTAGCCCAATTCTGAGGTATTCTCAGTGCAAAAAAGGAAGATGGAATTCTGTCTGTCCAGCCGAATTTCACACTTTCTTTGTCTGATAAGTTTATTTCTTCAGCCTTTTGTTTATTATTACAAGTTAAAAGTGTTAGTTTAATGCCGGGATCTGTCTATGCAACTATTGGTGGTCGTTGTATATATAGGATCATGAACACAGTATCACCTCCTGTCTCTTTGCCCACGAGGGTATCGTTCCCACAAGGTTCTTCCAATCTATTAGATTATGGAAGATTCATAGATCCTACAGGTTTTGAAATTGGCTTTCCCATTATTGAACAACTGTTAGAAAAGCAAAAGCCACAGTTTGTCGACCTGCCAATCCACAGACATAGATTCTCTGACAGACCCTTGTTTCAATCTAGAAGAGTAGGAAACATTACACTCCAAGCAGTCCCTGGTTAAACCATACTAGAACAACCTTTGATTAATGAAGCCCAAGCTAGAGCTCAACCCTTAGCTCGCAGTCGCTCTATGGCACACTCTTATGCTAGCACCAGTAGAAAACCCTTTATTGACTATAATCCAGAAGAAGCCTCTACCTCTGGTTCCAGTTCCTCCAGATTTATTCCTGGTAGATCTTCTTTATCCTCCTGATCTCAGAGATTTAGTTCTGGCCAACATCCTGACCAAATAGATGAGCTTGCCAGAAAAGTTAGTGATAGATTACATCTTGCACCAAAGCAAGATGATGAAGAGGATAGAAAACAGAAAAGAATTAAAGGGATTAAGATTTCTAAACTTGGTGAGCATGCTAGCATGATGCGTGAGCATCTACCCAGATATAAGTCTGATTGCAGGATGAAACATGTTGTTCAGTTAGATTCTTCTACTGTGACAGAACTGGTTAGTTATACACCAGGTAGATGGCCAACAGAAGAAAGCTATCAGGTTGTAAATCCTGATGAGAAAACTTTGGGCCAGTATGAAGCAAAGGTTCACACAAAGATAGGGACTAAGCAAAAGAAATCTGAGGCTCAGAGAAACTGGTATTCTGCATGGATGCAAACTGCTTCTGAAAATATAGACGACATAGCAGTTGATGTGAAACAAAATATCAATAGAACTATTTCTGTGTATGATGGCTTGTTACAAGTCCAGAACAGTCAGTATAAAACTGAAACTGCTTTAAGTAGAATAGACAAACAGTGTACCTCTACACTGAATAATTTTGGCACAGTAGGTTATCAGGTCAGCCAGACCCATACCATGGCCACTAGTATACAAGCTACTAGTGAAAGAGTTGAAAATGTTGCCAACCAGATCTATTCTCAAGTCTCTATTTCAGATGACAGAAGAGACACTCAGTCGCAAGAAAACAAAGCCCTTATAGAAAATGTTGCTAGAAATTTGGAAAGGGTCAGAAAATATGTGAAGAAAATAAGAGTGTCATAGAAAGGAGTAGATAGTTCAGAAGAAGAAATTTCTGAATCCAAAGCCAGTAAATCCCAGAAAGTTGAGCCCAAACCCAGACCAAGAATATAGAAAAAGAAAAGTATTCTCTTCACAGAAGAGATAGAAGAAGAAAAACCAGTGGTCACACAACGTAGCCATAACCCTCCTATGCCTACCAAGCTTGTCCTGCCAAAACAGAAAGAACATATGCTTCAAGCATCAGAAGGCTTAAAGGATTGGTTAGCAGAAAATGATCTACAAGATAGTGAACCAGTATATATGGATGAACCAGCTGCTGCTG
Organism: Cunninghamia lanceolata; assembly: GCA_027924645.1. Taxonomy (NCBI): domain Eukaryota; kingdom Viridiplantae; phylum Streptophyta; class Pinopsida; order Cupressales; family Cupressaceae; genus Cunninghamia; species Cunninghamia lanceolata. Next base: position 26,164,052 of record BSBN01001332.1, on the reverse strand, counting down.
TAAATTCTTCTGACGAAGAATTATTTGACTCCATATCCCTTGTAGATCCAGATCTAGAATCAGAAAGAGAGTATGACTCTCCTGCTGAAATTGAAATTGAGGAAGATTGGGAACCTCTGTATAAGACAACAGTTGTGGATGACAACTTTGATATTGAAATGAAAGATGTGCTGTCTAAAAATTCCCAACCAGAAAATATGCGTGCTTATGCTACATCTGGTTATATCCTCAACATTGATAAAATTCTAGATCCATATGATACTATATGCACATGGTGTGACACATTAGAGAATTTCTTTGATACTAGAGGCACCACTTGGTCTGAAGCAAACAAAGTCCTCTATGCAGTTAGACTCATGTCAGGAAAACTCAGAAACTGGTGGAACTCACTCCCAGATGATGGAATAATTTCAATAGATGCAGATGGAGATGAGTATGTGAAAGAAAAGGACATGGCTCGTAATGATATTTCTGCTGAAGGTTTTGCAACCTTGAAATTATATTCAGTTGGCTTGTTCAGTGGTAACAGGAAAAATGAGATTCATGAAGCAAAAAAAATCTTGTATTCTCTGCAACTAAAAGATTTAGGAAAACTTCATAAGTACAATCTAGTATTTGAAAAATACATGATAGCTGCTGGTAAATACTATGATTCTACTACTAAGAAGTTTTATTTGAATTCACTTCCATGTGGATTAGGAGCATATGCAGAGGATTATGTGGCAAATAAGTATAAAGTAAATATTGATATATATGGCTTCATAGAATTGAGACAGCTTGTCACTCATAAGCTTGATAAAGGTTGTTTGATGAAAGCTCTGAGTAATAATAAGGATCAGTTTAATGCTTCTTGTAATATGCAAGATTACTGTAGTCAACCACCATATGGCCAGCTCAAAGAATTCAAGTCTATCAGAAAATTTAGCAGAAATTCATGTGGAAAGCATTGTTCCTGTAAAAAGTGTAAATATTCTATAGATAATGATGATATTAGAAAGCATTCTTCTAAGTATAAAAGATACAAGAAGAAGTATAGATTTGCCCCTGTAAATAAAAATTCTTTTAAAGGTCGAAGACCTCCTAAATATTTGTTCAAGAAAAATAAGTTTCAGAAAGGTCAGCGAAATAGATCCAAAGCAGTGCAGTGTTTCATTTACAAAGGACCTCACTATGCCACTGACTATCCTAAAAAGTATCAGAAGGATAACAAGGTTTATGCTATGTTTGCAGACCAGTACTCTCTTGACCAATGGATGATTGTTCATTCTGTTGAAGTGCTTGGTAACACAGATGAAGTCTTGTTCGAACTTGTTGAAATATTGCCTGAGCAATATTCCATGGCTAGAGATAAGCATAAAAAGGTACAATCTTCTAGTTCTAGCTCTTCATCTGAATCTGAAAGTTCTCATTCTTCTGATGCACATGCAATTTCCAAGACTCTAAAAAAGAGACTCAAAGAACTTGAGTTTAAGATCAACATGGCTAAGGCAAAGGATCCATATCACATGCCTGGATCTTTAGATGAACAAAAGAAAGCTGCTAAGCAGCAAGTTTCTGACCTCAAACAATGGAATAAAGAGAAGTCTGCTCTTCTCCGCAAGTTAAAGAAGCCCTCTCATAGGTCTGCTTCCAGTTCTCCTTCTCCACCACCCAGGTCTTCCCGTTCCTCTCATGGTTACACGATTCCTCGATGGTCTACCTCCAAACATCCTGTTGAATCCTCTAGACCATCCTCCACATCTCGCCGGTCACCTTCACCTTCCTATTCTTTGGGTAGAAGTATTGATACTCTCTCTCTCAAGGTTGACCGCTGTACTGAAGCTCTTGACATCTTGACCCGTCAGTCTGCCCTCCATGACAAAACTCTGAACAAACTTTCTTCTCAGGTGGGGGAAATTTTAGAACTTTTAACCAAAGCCGATGATTCCCAGTCATCTCAACAGTCTGAATCTGAACCTGACCTATTAGGTGAACCAGCAAAAGCTCTGTATATGGTTCAGAATTGTACCTATATCCGGACGAACCTATGTTTTCCAGGATACAAGCCAATTCCTCTTGATGCTTTTGTAGATTCAGGTTCTTCCAGAAGTTTTGCTAAGACAGGTGCTATACCTCCTGAATTCTGGAAACATAAGTCAGATCTTCCCTCTGGGTATGCAATCAATGGAAATGAGTTACAAATGGGTAGATATGCTCAGGATGTCAAGATAGAAATTCAAGGACAGCAATTTGTGGTTGATTGCATTGAATTAGATAGTCTCAGAGAAGACATCTTGTTAGGATATACATTCCTGACTAAGTACCAGCCATTTGTATTGAGAACCCATGAGATCACATTAAAACATCCAAATGGCCCAATCAAAGTCCCTTCTCTGAAAGTTGTTACACACAAATTGTCTGACAAGGTGAAAAAATAGAAAGAGTCTCTAAAGTCTCAGGGACCTCAATTGCCTCTTCTAGTTGAAACTGTAAAGACTAAATTTGAAAAAGATTGTTGTAGTCTAAACCCTTTACAGTTCTGGACAAAGGACCATGAAGAATGTGAAATTAGGCTTAAGCCAGAATGTCAGTCTATAATTCCTTTTGAGCCTGCTTATCTGATGAGTCCTTCAGAGGTAAAAGAAATTGATGAGCATTTGCAAGAATTAATTGATGGCAAGTTTATCAGGGATAGTAAAAGTCTGTTCAGTTGTCCAGCATTCATGGTAAATAAGAGAGCCGAACAGATCAGAGGTAAGAAAATATTTTGCATAAATTACAAGCCTCTGAATGATATTATATTGCCATTCAATTATCCAATTCCATTCAGCACTGATCTGATAATGAGAGTAGCCTCAAAGAAAGTCTTCTCAAAGTTCGACTGCAAATCTAGTTTCTGGCAGGTCAAGGTAAAGGAAGAAGACAGGTACAAAACTGCTTTCTCTGTCCCTCAAGGACTTTATGAATGGAATGTTATGCCCTTTGGATTGAAAACTGCACCAGCTTATTTTCAAAGAAGAATGGATAGGGCATTAAGAAGCTTAAAAGACTTTTGTTCTGTCTATATTGATGACATAATTGTTTATTCTGAAAATGAATCAGAACATTTGAAACATTTAGAATCTTTATACAATGCAATTAAAGAAAATGGGATATGTCTTTCTACTAAGAAAATGGTTATTGGAAAGCAGGAGATAGATTTCTTGGGTTTGGTTCTGTCAAATGGCAAGGTAAAACTCCAACCTCGTATCTTAAAACATATCTCATAATTTCCAGATGTTCTTGTGGGTACAAAACAAATACAGAGATTCTTGGGATGTTTGAATTATGTTAGCCCATTTTATAATGGATTAGCAAAGGACAGAAAGAAGTTACAAGCCCAGTTGAAAGGTGCAGGTCCTTGGACTGATGAACTTACTGAAATTGTCCAAAGGATAAAACAGAAGTGCCAGTACCTCCCTACTTTGCATTTACCAGAAGAAGGATTTTCATTGTTTTTATTTACTGATGCTTCTGATGATGTTTGGGGTGCTGTGCTGTTACAGGAGATTCCTCTCAAAGGAACTCAAGTTTGTGGATATAGGTCTGGTACATTCACTGATACAGAATGTCGATACACCATTTATGAAAAGGAAATATTGGCTGTAAAGAAAGGTATTGAAAAGTTTAAGATATTTCTTAAACCTGTGCATTTTATTGTGAAGACAGATAGTCAGCCAATGAGATCTCTCCTTAGCAAGAAGCCTAATAAAGATATTGCTCATGGCCGAATTGCAAGGTGGTATTTAGATTTCACTAGTTATAATTTTGAAATTGAATGGATAAAAGGTGATAATAATCCACTTGCAGATTCTCTAACTAGAGAAATGGCTAAATTAGCAGAACCAACTTGTATGGTTATTATTCAAGGAGAGAAATTAGTCAGAAATGATGGTGTTGAAATATTTCTCAGTCATGATGAACAAGGTAATGACCTATGGGTTCCACAACTGCCTCCAGAAATCATTTCACCAATCCTGGAGTGTTATTTTATGAATAAGTGGCTTCAAGAATTACGTGATGTAATTCATAGAAATTATTGTAGAGGTATTCTTTCAGGTCCTCAGCAATCAGCTTTTCTGTCTCAGTTTGGTCTTGAAGATGCTGCAATTTATTTTGCCCTTAGAAATAGTGTTGCATTTGATGTTTGTATTACATCCCTGCTGCCAATGAATTGGCCAGTTAAGATTAAAAAGAATTTTCTGAAGTGTGCAAAATTTGGATTGTTTAACAGCATTACTTTATTACAGACAAAATTTGAGGATTATGCTGATCTATTCCTTGGGTATTATGAACGAATTCTTCAAGATGATATGAAAGAATTTTTTAATCATCTGCAAGGAAATTTTGCCTGGGCTATTGAAGAAGGCATGGCTGGACCTTCTGGTTATCTACAGATGAGGTTAAATTATGCTCTACCCCACGTAGAATATTATCCTCTGACAATGCATTGGTTTCCACAGGCTCAAATTGAAGGAATGGAAATAGCATTGCTTCCGGCGTTGATTGCAGCAAGAACAGAGATTGATTTTGCATCCCCAGACGAGATCACAAAAATCATCTATACTTTCAATCAACGGGATGATGACCTGGTGATAGCTTTCAGACCTCTACCTCAACATCTTTTGCCACCTACAGACTTAGATCACCATTATGATGAACCTGATATTCCTGATATTCTGGATATTCCAATTGTACAAAATGACTCTTCAGATGATGATGGATATCGATCAGATGGTAGCTAGCACATGGGCTTGTCTGTGCCGTGACATCAGCCACGTTAAGATCTGACAATAGGACGCAACCCTATTCAAAAAGCAAGATCCCCGTAGATACTTTCAGGTGTAAAGTGGGCCGTGCTCACATGCGGTGTGCTCCATGTGATTCCCTTGGTTACTGTTTGCTCCACTAGCAACAGTTCTTTCTACGTGTCCAAATTGTATGGTCCAATCTTCCACTCAGAATAGTGTGAGACGCGTGTCTTTCTCGTATGGTCAGAACTCAAAATTGCTATAATCTTTTGACATCCGACTTTGTGTATAAAGAAGGACCCAATGCATTGTTATGGGCATTCGGTGTCTGAGAAAAATTTTTAAGTCTAGAGTCTTAGCTTTAGGTCTCACAAGAGTATGCTCTTGTTCTGCGCCTAGTGTGATCTGAACAATCAGAAATTTTTTACAGTTGCATTTGTAATCATCTGAAGAGTGATAATATAAGTTGTTCTTGTTTTGGAATTCCACTGTGTCAAAAATTGGTATCAAATTTTTCTTTTAAGAAAGTGAATTTCCTGAGCAATATTCCATGGCTTTTTACAAGTTAGTGATAGATTACATCAAAAAATTATACAAAAAAACAACTTATTTTGGAATTCCGCTAAGTCTGTAGGTAATAAGCTAAGTCTGTAGGTATTCTCAGTGCAGAAAAGGGAGATGGAATTCTGTCTGTCCAGCCAAATTTCACACTTTCTTTGTCTGATAAGTTTATTTCTTCAGCCTTTTGTTTATTATTACAAGTTAAAGGTGTTAGTTTAATCTCGGGATCTGTCTATGCAACTATTGGTGGTCGCTGTATATATAGGATCATGAAGAATGTGAAATATTGCCTGAGCAATATTCCATGGCTTTTTACAAGTTAGTGATAGATTACATCAAAAAATTATACAAAAAAACAACTTTTGACACATCGGAATTCCAAAACAAGAACAACTTATATTATCACTCTTTAGATGATTTCAAATGCAACTGTAAACAATTTCTGATGAGTCCTTCAGAGGTAAAAGAAATTATAGACTGACATTCTGGCTTAAGCCTAATTTAGACTCATGTTCTAGTATGGTTTGACCATAGCGACAGAACTGGTTAGTTATACACCAGGTAGATGGCCAACAGAAGAAAGCTATCAGGTTGTAAATCCTGATGAGAAAACTTTGGGCCAGTATGAAGCAAAGGTTCACACAAAGATAGGGACTAAGCAAAAGAAATATGAGGCTCAGAGAAACTATTCCATGTGGAACGAGAAGACCTGGGTGGTGGAGAAGGAGAACTAGAAGCAGACCTATGAGAGGGCTTCTTTAACTTGCGGAGAAGAGCAGACTTCTCTTTATTCCATTGTTTGAGGTCAAAAACTTGCTGCTTAGCAGCTTTCTTTCGTTCATCTAAAGATCCAAGCATGTGATATGGATCCGTTGCCTTAGCCATGCTGATCTTAAACTCAAGTTCTTTGAGTCTCTTTTTCAGAGTCTTGGAAATTACATGTGCATCAAAAGAATGAGAACTTTTAGATTCAGATGAAGAGCTAGAACTAGAAGATTGTACCTTTTTATGCTTATCTCTAGCCATGGAATATTGCTCAGGCAATATTTCAACAAGTTCAAACAAGACTTCATCTGTGTTACCAAGCACTTCAGCAGAATGAACAATCATCCATTGGTCAAGAGAGTACTGATCTGCAAACATAGCATAAACCTTGTTATCCTTCTGATACTTTTTAGGACAGAAAAGTTACCACTGAACAAGCCAACTAAGTATAATTTCAAGATTTTCTCAATGCCATGGGTAAAGAAATAAAACTTACTGATCACTCGTTTGCGATATTCCCTGCTACTTTCTTCGACTGACTGCCCTTAACACGGCACTATCCTTCGGCCTTCAACAACTTATTTATTTTTGATTGTTCAACTGTAAACAATTTTATGGTTTACGGCTGTGATAAGCTACTAGTGAAATAGTAGGGACTAAGCAAAAGAAGCCTAATAAATCATCCCAGATAGTGCCGTAGCAAAAAACTCAGCACCTAGTTATGGAAGACCGGGATCTGTGCAAGAAGCCTAATAAAGTAGCTGTGTCAAAAATTGTTCTACTTAGTTCTCTGAAACTCATGGGCATAAATGCTAGTCTGAACAATTGTTCAACTTATCATTTTGTAATGCAATATCATTTTGATAACAATTGTATGGTTTGAATATCATTTTGTAATGGAATAGTTCTCCTTCTCCACCACCCAGGTCTTTCAGCAATACAACTCACCCGGGGCAAAAAAGAAAACAATGAAACACATGAACATGGCTCTGATACCAATTTTTGACACAGCGGAATTCCAAAACTGTGACACTCTTATTTTTTTCACATATTTTCTGACCCTTTCCAAATTTCTAGCAACATTTTCTATAAGGGATTTGTTTTCTTGCGACTGAGTGTCTCTTCTATCATCTGAAACAGAGACTTGAGAATAGATCTGGTTGGCAACATTTTCAACTCTTTCACTAGTAGCTTGTATACTAGTGGCCATGGTATGGGTCTGGCTGACCTGATAACCTACTGTGCCAAAATTATTCAGTGTAGAGGTACATTGTTTGTCTATTCTACTTAAAGCAGTTTCAGTTTTATACTGACTGTTCTGGACTTGTAACAAGCCATCATACACAGAAACAGTTCTATTGATATTTTGTTTCACATCAACTGCTATGTCGTCTATATTTTCAGAAGCAGTTTGCATCCATGCAGAATGCCAGTTTCTCTGAGCCTCAGATTTCTTTTGCTTAGTCCCTATCTTTGTGTGAACCTTTGCTTCATACTGGCCCAAAGTTTTCTCATCAGGATTTACAACCTGATAGCTTTCTTCTGTTGGATATCAACCTGATAGCTTTTATCCTTTATTGACTATAACTGAAAAGGATTGTTGTAGTTAAACTACATGATTTCTAGTCTTGATATTCCCTACTACTTTCTTCGACTGACTGCCCTTAACACGGCACTATCCTTCGGCCTTCAACAACGGGTCTTACTGCGATCCTCCACAGGTACTACAGCACGCTACTAGCAGTATTTTCACCATACAAAATGATATTCAAAATGATATTAAAATGAGAAAATTATACTTAGTTGGCTTGTTATTCCTGATAGCTTTCTTCTGTTGGCCATCTACCTGGTGTATAGCTAACCAGTTCTGTCGCTATGGTCAAACCATACTAGAACATGAGTCTAAATTAGGCTTAAGCCAGAATGTCAGTCTATAATTTCTTTTACCTCTGAAGGACTCATCAGATAAGCAGGCTCAAAAGGATGAAACATGTTGTTCAGTTAGTTTCTTCTACTGATGTTAGATCTACCATCATAAATCTAAATACCATCATAGAGGACTATTGCTCTTCCGCTGTGAATACAATATTCCTGATGACTCAACCTATGCAGAGATCTTGTGAGTCATGGCTGGAACTTGAGTTTAACAAAGTCCTCTATGCAGTTAGACTCATGTCAGGAAAACTCAGAAACTAGTGGAACTCACTCCCAGAAGATGGAATAATTTCAATAGATGCAGATGGAGATGAGTATGTGAAAGAAAAGGACATGGGTCGTAATGATTTTTTCTGCTTCATGAATCTCATTTTTCCTGTTACCACTGAACAAGCCAACTAAATATAATTTCAAGGTTGCAAAACCTTCAGCAGAAATATCATTACGACCCATGTCCTTTTCTTTCACATACTCATCTCCATCTGCATCTATTGAAATTATTCCATCATCTGGGAGTGAGTTACACTAGTTTCTGAGTTTTCCTGACATGAGTCTAACTGCATAGAGGACTTTGTTTGCTTCAGACCAAGTGGTGCCTCTAGTATCAAAGAAATTCTCTAATGTGTCACACCATGTGCATATAGTATCATATGGATCTAGAATTTTATCAATGTTGAGGATATAACCAGATGTAGCATAAGCACGCATATTTTCTGGTTGGGAATTTTTAGACAAGACATCTTTCATTTCAATATCAAAGTTGTTATCCACAACTGTTGTCTTATACAGAGGTTCCCAATCTTCCTCAATTTCAATTTCAGCAGGAGAGTCATACTCTCTTTCTGATTCTAGATCTGGATCTACAAGGGATATGGAGTCAAATAATTCTTCATCAAAAGAATTTACAGCAGCAGCTAGTTCATCCATATATACTGGTTCACTATCTTGTAGATCATTTTCTGCTAACCAATCCTTTAAGCCTTCTGATGCTTGAAGCATATGTTCTTTCTGTTTTGGCAGGACAAGCTTGGTAGGCATAGGAGGGTTATGGCTACGTTGTGTGACCACTGGTTTTTCTTCTTCTATCTCTTCTGTGAAGAGAATACTTTTCTTTTTCTGTATTCTTGGTCTGGGTTTGGGCTCAGCTTTCTGGGATTTACTGGCTTTGGATTTAGAAATTTCTTCTTCTGAACTATCTGCTCCTTTCTGTGACACTCTTATTTTCTTCACATATTTTTTGACCCTTTCCAAATTTCTAGCAACATTTTCTATAAGGGCTTTGTTTTCTTGCGACTGAGTGTCTTTTCTGTCATCTGAAACAGAGACTTGAGAATAGATCTGGTTGGCAACATTTTCAACTCTTTCACTAGTAGCTTGTATACTAGTGGCCATGGTATGGGTCTGGCTGACCTGATAACCTACTGTGCCAAAATTATTCAGTGTAGAGGTACACTATTTGTCTATTCTACTTAAAGCAGTTTCAGTTTTATACTGACTGTTCTGGACTTGTAACAAGCCATCATACACAGAAACAGTTCTATTGATATTTTGTTTCACATCAACTGCTATGTCGTCTATATTTTCAGAAGCAGTTTGCATCCATGCAGAATGCCAGTTTCTCTGAGCCTCAGATTTCTTTTGCTTAGTCCCTATCTTTGTGTGAACCTTTGCTTCATACTGGCCCAAATTTTTCTCATCAGGATTTACAACCTGATAGCTTTCTTCTGTTGGCCATCTACCTGGTGTATAACTAACCAGTTCTGTCACTATGGTCAAACCATACAAGAACATGAGTCTAAATTAGGCTTAAGCTAGAATGTCAGTCTATAATTTCTTTTACCTCTGAAGGACTCATCAGATAAGCAGGCTCAAAAGGAATTATAGACTGACATTCTGGCTTAAGCCTAATTTCACATTCTTCATGGTCCTTTGTCCAGAACTGTAAAGGGTTTAGACTACAACAATCTTTTTCAAATTTAGTCTTTACAGTTTCAACTAGAAGAGGCAATTGAGGTCCCTGAGACTTTAGAGACTCTTTCTATTTTTTCACCTTGTCAGACAATTTGTGTGTAACAACTTTCAGAGAAGGGACTTTGACTGGGCCATTTGGATGTTTTAATGTGATCTCATGGGTTCTCAATACAAATGGCTGGTACTTAGTCAGGAATGTATATCCTAAGAAGATGTCTTCTCTGAGACTATCTAATTCAATGAAATCAACCACAAATTGCTATCCTTGAATTTCTATCTTGACATCCTGAGCATATCTACCCATTTGTAACTCATTTCCATTGATTGCATACCCAGAGGGAAGATCTGACTTATGTTTCCAGAATTCAGGAGGTATAGCACCTGTCTTAGTAAAACTTCTTGAAGAACCTGAATCTACAAAAGCATCAAGAGGAATTGGCTTGTATCCTAGAAAACATAGGTTCATCCGGATATAGGTACAATTCTCAACCATATACAAAGCTTTTGCTGGTTCACCTAACAGGTCAGGTTTAGATTCAGACTGTTGAGATGACTGGGAATCATCGGCTTTGGTTAAAAGTTCTAAAATTTCCCCCACCTGAGAAGAAAGTTTGTTCAGAGTTTTGTCATGGAGGGCAGACTGACGGGTCAAGATGTCAAGAGCTTCAGTACAGCGGTCAACCTTGAGACAGAGAGTATCAATACTTCTACCCAAAGAATAGGAAGGTGAAGGTGACCGGCGAGATGTGGAGGATGGTCTAGAGGATTTAACAGGATGTTTGGAGGTAGACCATCAGGGAATCGTGTAACCATGAGAGGAATGGGAAGACCTGGGTGGTGGAGAAGGAGAACTGGAAGCAGACCTATGAGAGGGCTTCTTTAACTTGCGGAGAAGAGCAAACTTCTCTTTATTCCATTGTTTGAGGTCAGAAACTTGCTGCTTAGCAGCTTTCTTTCGTTCATCTAAAGATCCAGGCATGTGATATGGATCCTTTGCCTTAGCCATGCTGATCTTAAACTCAAGTTCTTTGAGTCTCTTTTTCAGAGTCTTGGAAATTGCATGTGCATCAGAAGAATGAGAACTTTCAGATTCAGATGAAGAGCTAGAACTAGAAGATTGTACCTTTTTATGCTTATCTCTAGCCATGGAATATTGCTCAGGCAATATTTCAACAAGTTTGAACAAGACTTCATCTATGTTACCAAGCACTTGAGCAGAATGAACAATCATCCATTGGTCAAGAGAGTACTGATCTGCAAACATAGCATAAACCTTGTTATCCTTCTGATACTTTTTAGGACAGTCAGTGGCATAGTGAGGTCCTTTGCAAATGAAACACTGCACTGCTTTGGATCTATTTCGTTGACCTTTCTGAAACTTATTTTTCTTGAACAAATATTTAGGAGGTCTTCGACCTTTAAAAGAATTTTTATTTACAGGGGCAAATCTATACTTCTTCTTGTATCTTTTATACTTAGAAGAATGCTTTCTAATATCATCATTATCTACAGCGTATTTACACTTTTTACAGGAACAATGCTTTCCACATGAATTTCTGCTAAATTTTCTAATAGACTTGAATTCTTTGAGCTGGCCATATGGTGGTTGACTACAGTAATCTTGCATATTACAAGAAGCATTAAACTGATCCTTATTATCACTCAGAGCTTTCATCAAACAACCTTTATCAAGTTTATGAGTGGCAAGCTCTCTCAATTCTATGAAGCCATATGTATCAATATTTACTTTATACTTATTTGCCACATAATCCTCTGCATATGCTCCTAATCCACATGGAAGTGAATTCAAATAAAACTTCTTAGTAGTAGAATCATAGTATTTACCAGCAGCTATCATGTATTTTTCAAATACTAGATTGTACTTATGAAGTTTTCCTAAATCTTTTAGTTGCAGAGAATACAAGATTTTTTCTGCTTCATGAATCTCATTTTTCCTATTACCACTGAACAAGCCAACTAAATATAATTTCAAGGTTGCAAAACCTTCAGCAGAAATATCATTACGACCCATGTCCTTTTCTTTCACATACTCATCTCCATCTGCATCTATTGAAATTATTCCATCATCTGGGAGTGAGTTCCACCAGTTTCTGAGTTTTCCTGGCATGAGTGTAATTGTATAGAGGAATTTGTTTGCTTCAGACCAAGTGGTGCCTCTAGTATCAAAGAAATTCTCTAATGTGTCACACCATGTGCATATAGTATCATATGGATCTAGAATTTTATCAATGTTGAGGATATAACCAGATGTAGCATAAGCACGCATATTTTCTAGTTGGGAATTTTTAGACAACACATCTTTCATTTCAATATCAAAGTTGTCATCCACAACTGTTGTCTTATACAGAGGTTCCCAATCTTCCTCAATTTCAATTTCAGGAGGAGAGTCATACTCTCTTTCTGATTCTAGATCTGGATCTACAAGGGATATGGAGTCAAATAATTCTTCGTCAGAAGAATTTACAGCAGTAGCTGGTTCATCCATATATACTGGTTCACTATCTTGTAGATCATTTTCTGCTAACCAATCCTTTAAGCCTTCTGATGCTTGAAGCATATGTTCTTTCTGTTTTGGCAGGACAAGCTTGGTAGGCATAGGAGGGTTATGGCTACGTTGTGTGACCACTAGTTTTTCTTCTTCTATCTCTTCTGTGAAGAGAATACTTTTCTTTTTCTGTATTCTTGGTCTGGGTTTGGGCTCAGCTTTCTGGGATTTACTGGCTTTGGATTCAGAAATTTCTTCTTCTGAACTATCTGCTCCTTTCTGTGACACTCTTATTTTCTTCACATATTTTCTGACCCTTTCCAAATTTCTAGCAACATTTTCTATAAGGGCTTTGTTTTCTTGCGACTGAGTGTCTCTTCTGTCATCTGAAACAGAGACTTGAGAATAGATCTGGTTGGCAACATTTTCAACTCTTTCACTAGTAGCTTGTATACTAGTGGCCATGGTATGGGTCTGGCTGATCTGATAATCTACTGTGCCAAAATTATTCAGTGTAGAGGTACACTGTTTGTCTATTCTACTTAAAGTAGTTTCAGTTTTATACTGACTGTTCTGGACTTGTAACAAGCCATCATACACAGAAACAGTTCTATTGATATTTTGTTTCACATCAACTGCTATGTCGTCTATATTTTCAGAAGCAGTTTGCATCCATGCAGAATGCCAGTTTCTCTGAGCCTCAGATTTCTTTTGCTTAGTCCCTATCTTTGTGTGAACCTTTGCTTCATACTGGCCCAAAGTTTTCTCATCAGGATTTACAACCTGATAGCTTTCTTCTATTGGCCATCTACCTAGTGTATAACTAACCAATTCTGTCGCAGTAGAAGAATCTAACTAAACAGCATGTTTCATCCTGCGATCAGACTTATATCTGGGTAGATGCTCACGCATCATGCTAGCATGCTCAACAAGTTTAGAAATCTTAATCCCTTTATTTGTTTTCTATTTTCTATCCTCTTCATCATCTTGCTTTGGTGCAAGATGTAATCTATCACTAACTTTTCTGGCAAGCTCATCTATTTGGTCAGGATGTTGGCCAGAACTAAATCTCTGAGATCGGGAGGATAAAGAAGATCTACCAGGAATAAATCTGGAGGAACTGGAACCAGAGGTAGAGGCTTCTTCTGGATTATAGTCAATAAAGGGTTTTCTGCTGGTGCTAGCATAAGAGTGTGCCATAGAGCGACTGCGAGCTAAGGGCTGAGCTCTAGCTTGGGCTTCATTAATCAAAGGTTGTTCTAGTATGGTTTGACCAGGGACTGCTTGGAGTGTAATGTTTCCTACTCTTCTAGATTGAAACAAGGGTCTGTTAGAGAATCTATTTCTGTGGATTGGCAGGTCGACAAACTGTGGCTTTTGCTTTTCTAACAGTTGTTCAATAATGGGAAAGCCAATTTCAAAACCTGTAGGATCTATGAATCTTCCATAATCTAACAGATTGGAAGAACCTTGTGGGAACGATACCCCCGTGGGCAAAGAGACAGGAGGTGATACTGTGTTCATGATCCTATATATACAGCGACCACCAATAGTTGCATAGACAGATCCCGGCATTAAACTAACACCTTTAACTTGTAATAATAAACAAAAGGCTAAAGAAATAAACTTATCAGACAAAGAAAGTGTGAAATTCGGCTGGACAGACAGAATTCCATCTCCCTTTTCTGCACTGAGAATACCTCGGAATTGGGCTACAACGGCTTGATCCCAAATCTGGCATCGTGTATCTATGAGGGTAGCAAAAAACTCAGCGCCTATATTATAGTTGAAATGTGGATGAACAATTAAATCGACATGAGGGAAATGAACATGGAAAAATCCTTTACTACGCCATCTGTCAACATCTTCAGGGACAAGAAATGGAAGATAAATCAGGTAAATACCAGTGCCAGAGACTAACAGATTTATTTCACTTTGTCTAACTGAATCACAGACTTTGGCCTTAATTCCCTTTTCAGGATAAAATGTATTCATTTTTACATCAGGAAATTTAAAGTTGCCTTTATCATCTACTACGTGTGTGTTGCCATCTTGAAAGTAGTTGTGCAAGACATCAGATAGAGCAAAACTTGCATCCAAAGATTTTCTCAATGCCATGGGTAAAGAAATAAAACTTACTGATCACTCATTCGCGATATTCCCTGCTACTTTCTTCGACTGACTACCCTTAACACAGCACTATCCTTCGGCCTTCAACAACGGGTCTTACTGCGATCCTCCATAGGTACTACAGCACGCTACTAGCAGTACTTTCAGCAATACAACTCACCCGGGGCAAAAAAGAAAACAATGAAACACATCAACATGGCTCTGATACCAATTTTTGACACAGCAGAATTCCAAAACAAGTTGACACAGCGGAATTCCAAAACAAGAACAACTTATATTATCACTCTTCAGATGATTACAAATGCAACTGTAAACAATTTCTGATTGTTCAGATCACACTAGGCACAGAACAAGAGCATACTCTTGTGAGACCTAAAGCTAAGACTCTAGACTTAGAAATTTTTCTCAGACACCGAATGCCCATAACAATGCATTGGGTCCTTCTTTATACACAAAGTTGGATGTCAAAAGATTATAGCAATTTTGAGTTCCGACCATACGAGAAAGACACGCGTCTCACACTATTCTGAGTGGAAGATTGGACCATACAATTTGGACACTTAGAAAGAACTGTTGCTAGTGGAGCGAACAGTAACCAAGGGAATCACATGGAGCACACCGCATGTGAGCACGGCCCACTTTACACCCGAAAGTAGCTATGGGGATCTTGCTTTTTGAATAGGGTTGCGTCCTATTGTCAGATCTCAACATGGCTGACGTCACGGCACAGAAAAGCCCATGTGCTAACTACCATCTGATTGATATCCATCATCATCTGAAGAGTCATTTTGTACAATTGGAATATCCAGAATATTAGGAATATCAGGTTCATCATAATGGTGATCTAAGTCTGTAGGTGGCAAAAGATGTTGAGGTAGAGGTCTGAAAGCTATCGCCAGGTCATCATCCCGTTGATTGAAAGTATAGATGATTTTTGTGATCTCGTCTAGGGATGCAAAATCAATCTTTGTTCTTGCTACAATCAACGCTGGAAGCAATGCTATTTCCATTCCTTCAATTTGAGCCTGTGGAAACCAATGCATTGTCAGAGGATAATATTCTACGTGGGGTAGAGCATAATTTAACCTCATCTGTAGATAACCAGAAGGTCCAGCCATGCCTTCTTCAATAGCCCAGGCAAAATTTCCTTGCAGATGATTAAAAAATTCTTTCATATCATCCTGAAGAATTCGTTCATTATACCCAAGGAATAGATCAGCATAATCCTCAAATTCTGTCTGTAATAAAGTAATGCTGTTAAACAATCCAAAGTTTGCACACTTCAGAAAATTCTTTTTAATCTTAACTGGCCAATTCATTGGCAGCAGGGATGTAATACAAACATCAAATGCAACACTATTTCTGAGGGCAAAATAAATTGCAGCATCTTCAAGACCAAACTGAGACAGAAAAGCTAATTGCTGAGGACCTGAAAGAATACCTCTACAATAATTTCTATGAATTACATCACGTAATTCTTGAAGCCACTTATTCATAAAATAACACTCCAGGATTGGTGAAATGATTTCTGGAGGCAGTTGTGGAACCCATAGGTCATTACCTTGTTCATCATGACTAAGAAATATTTCAACACCATCATTTCTGACTAATGTCTCTCCTTGAATAATAACCATACAAGCTAGTTCTGCTAATTTAGCCATTTCTCTAGTTAGAGAATCTGCAAGTGGATTATTATCACCTTTTATCCATTCAATTTCAAAATCATAACTAGTGAAATCTAAATACCACCTTGCAATTCGGCCGTGAGCAATATCTTTATTAGGCTTCTTGCTAAGGAGAGATCTCATTGGCTGACTATCTGTCTTCACAATAAAATGCACAGGTTTAAGAAATATCTTAAAACTTCAATACCTTTCTTTACAGCCAATATTTCCTTTTCATAAATGGTGTATCGACATTCTGTATCAATGAATGTCCCAGACCTATATCCACAAACTTGTGTTCCTTTGAGAGGAATCTCCTGTAACAGCACAGCACCCCAAACATCATCAGAAGCATCAGTAAATAAAAACAATGAAAATCCTTCTTCTAGTAAATGCAAAGTAGGGAGGTACTAGCACTTCTATTTTATCCTTTGGACAATTTTAGTAAGTTCATCAGTCCAAGGACCTGCACCTTATTTCAACTGGGCTTGTAACTTCTTTCTGTCCTTTGCTAATCCATTATAAAATGGGCTGACATAATTCAAACATCCCAAGAATCTCTGTATTTGTTTTGTACCCACAAGAACATCTAGAAATTCTGAGATATGTTTTAAGATATGAGGTTGGAGTTTTACCTTGCCATTTGACAGAACCAAACCCAAGAAATCTATCTCCTGCTTTCCAATAACCATTTTCTTAGCAGAAAGACATATCCCATTTTCTTTAATTGCATTATATAAAGATTCTAAATGTTTCAAATGTTCTGATTCATTTTTAGAATAAACAATTATGTCATCAATATAGACAGAACAAAAGTCTTTTAAGCTTCTTAATGCCCTATCCATTCTTCTTTGAAAATAAGCTGGTGCAGTTTTCAATCCAAAGGCATAACATTCCATTCATAAAGTCCTTGAGGGACAGAGAAAGCAGTTTTGTACCTGTCTTCTTCCTTTACCTTGATCTACCAGAAACCAGATTTGCAGTCGAACTTTGAGAAGACTTTCTTTGAGGCTGCTCTCATTATCAGATTAGTGCTGAATGGAATTGGATAATGGAATGGCAATATAATATCATTCAGAGGCTTGTTATTTATGCAAAATCTTTTCTTACCTCTGATCTGTTCGGCTCTCTTATTTACCAGGAATGCTGGACAACTGAACGGACTTTTACTATCCCTGATAAACTTGCCATCAATTAATTCTTGCAAATGCTCATCAATTTCTTTTACCTCTGAAGGACATCTGAATCTAGGATTTAACAGGATGTTTGGAGGTAGACCATCGGGGAATTGTGTAACCATGAGAGGAACGGGAAGACCTGGGTGGTGGAGAAGGAGAACTGGAAGCAGACCTATGAGAGGGCTTCTTTAACTTGCAGAGAAGAGCAGACTTCTCTTTATTCCATTGTTTGAGGTCAGAAACTTGCTGCTTAGCAGCTTTCTTTCGTTCATCTAAAGATCCAGACATGTGATATGGATCCTTTGCCTTAGCCATGCTGATCTTAAACTCAAGTTCTTTGAGTCTCTTTTCAGAGTCTTGGAAATTGCATGTGCATCAGAAGAATGAGAACTTTCAGATTCAGATGAAGAGCTAGAACTAGAAGATTGTACCTTTTTATGCTTATCTCTAGCCATGGAATATTGCTCAGGCAATATTTCAACAAGTTCGAAATATGTTTTGGAATTTCTAAGTCTAGAGTCTTAGCTTTAGGTCTCACAAGAGTATGCTCTTGTTCTATGCCTAGTGCGATCTGAACAATCAGAAATTGTTTACAGTTGCATTTGTAATCATCTGAAGAGTGACAATATAAGTTGTTCTTGTTTTGGTATCAATCTTAGTCTTACTTGTACTTAGTTCTCTGAAACTCATGGGCATAAATCAAAAATTTCTAAGTCTAGAGTCTTTGTTGCCCCGGGTGAGTTGTATTGCTGAAAGTACTGCTAGTAGCGTGCTGTAGTACCTGTGGAGGATCGCAGTAAGACCCGTTGTTGAAGGCTGAAGGATAGTGCCATGTTAAGGGCAGTCAGTCGAAGAAAGTAGCAGGGAATATTGTTGAGTCTTGGAAATTGCATGTGCATTAGAAGAATGAGAACTTTCAGATTCAGATGAAGAGCTAGAACTAGAAGATTGTACCTTTTTATGCTTATCTCTAGCCATGGAATATTGCTCAGGCAATATTTCAACAAGTTTGAAATATGTTTTGGAATTTCTAAGTCTAGAGTCTTAGCTTTAGGTCTCACAAGAGTATGCTCTTGTTCTATGCCTAGTGCGATCTGAACAATCAGAAATTGTTTACAGTTGCATTTGTAATCATCTGAAGAGTGATAATATAAGTTGTTCTTGTTAGCAATCTAACTGAACCTACAGACTTAGATCACCATAAGTTCTGCGCCTATAGCAAGAAATCTGAGGCTCAGAGAAACGAGCATTCTGCATGGATGCAAACTGCTTCTGAGAATATAGACGACATAGCAGTTGATGTGAAACAAAATATCAACAGAAAAGAAATAAAGGGATTAAGATTTCTAAATTTCGTGAGCATGCTAGCATAATGCGTGAGCATCTACCCAGATATAAGTCTGATCGCAGGACAAAACATGCTGTTCAGTTAGATTCTTCTACTGCGACAGAACTAGTTAGTTATACACTAGGTAGATGGCCAACAGAAGAAAGCTATCAGGTTGTAAATCCTGATGAGAAAACTTCGGGCCAGTATGAAGCAAAGGTTCACACAAAGTTATGACTAACCAAAAGAAATCTGAGGCTCAGAGAAACTGGCATTCTGCATGGATGCTAACTGCTTCTGAAAATATAGACGACATAGCAGTTGATGTGAAACAAAATATCAATAGAACTGTTTCTGTGTATGATGGCTTGTTACAAGTCCAGAACAGTCAGTATAAAACTAAAACTGCTTTAAGTAGAATAGACAAACAGTGTACCTCTACACTGAATAATTTTGGCACAGTAGGTTATCAGGTCAGCCAAACCCATACCATGGCCACTAGTATACAAGCTACTAGTGAAAGAGTTGAAAATGTTGCCAACCAGATCTATTCTCAAGTCTCTGTTTCAGATGACAGAAGAGACACTCAGTCGCAAGAAAACAAAGCCCTTATAGAAAATGTTGCTAGAAATTTGGAAAGGGTCAGAAAATATGTGAAGAAAATAAGAGTGTCACAGAAAGGACCAGATAGTTCAGAAGAAGAAATTTTTGAATCCAAAGCCAGTAAATCCCAGAAAGCTGAGCCCAAACCCAGACCAAGAATACAGAAAAAGAAAAGTATTCTCTTCACAGAAGAGATAGAAGAAGAAAAACCAGTGGTCACACAACATAGCCATAACCCTCCTATGCCTACCAAGCTTGTCCTGCCAAAACAGAAAGAACATATGCTTCAAGCATCAGAAGGCTTAAAGGATTGGTTAGCAGAAAATGATCTACAAGATAGTGAACCAGTATATATGGATGAACCAGCTGCTACTGTAAATTCTTCTGACGAAGAATTATTTGACTCCATATCCCTTGTAGATCCAGATCTAGAATCAGAAAGAGAGTATGACTCTCCTGTTGAAATTGAAATTGAGGAAGATTGGGAACCTCTGTATAAGACAACAGTTGTGGATGACAACTTTGATATTGAAATGAAAGATGTGTTGTCTGAAAATTCCCAACCAGAAAATATGCGTGCTTATGCTACATCTGGTTACATCCTCAACATTGATAAAATTCTAGATCCATATATACTATATGCACATGGTGTGACACATTAGAGAATTTCTTTGATACTAGAGGCACCACTTGGTCTGAAGCAAACAAAGTCCTCTATGCAGTTAGACTCATGTCAGGAAAACTCAGAAACCAGTAGAACTCACTCCCAGATGATGGAATAATTTCAATAGATGCAGATGGAGATGACTATGTAAAAGAAAAGGACATGGGTCGTAATGATATTTCTGCTGAAGGTTTTGCAACCTTGAAATTATATTTAGTTGGCTTGTTCAGTGGTAACAGGAAAAATGAGATTCATGAAGCAGAAAAAATCTTGTATTCTTTGCAACTAAAAGATTTAGGAAAACTTCATAAGTACAATCTAGTATTTGAAAAATACATGATAGCTGCTGGTAAATACTATGATTCTACTACTAAGAAGTTTTATTTGAATTCACTTCCATGTGGATTAGGAGCATATGCAGAGGATTATGTGGCAAATAAGTATAAAGTAAATATTGATACATATGGCTTCATAGAATTGAGACAGCTTGTCACTCATAAGCTTGATAAAGGTTGTTTGATGAAAGCTCTGAGTGATAATAAGGATCAGTTTAATGCTTCTTGTAATATGCAAGATTACTGTAGTCAACCACCATATGGCCAGCTCAAAGAATTCAAGTCTATCAGAAAATTTAGCAGAAATTCGTGTGGAAAGCATTGTTCCTGTAAAAAGTGTAAATATGCTGTAGATAATGATGATATTAGAAAGCATTCTTCTAAGTATAAAAGATACAAGAAGAAGTATAGATTTGCCCCTGTAAATAAAAATTCTTTTAAAGGTCAAAGACCTCCTAAATATTTGTTCAACAAAAATAAGTTTCAGAAAGGTCAGCGAAATAGATCCAAAGCAGTGCAGTGTTTCATTTGAAAAGGACCTCACTATGCCACTGACTGTCCGAAAAAGTATCAGAAGGATAACAAGGTTTATGCTATGTTTGAAGATCAGTACTCTCTTGACCAATGGACGATTGTTCATTCTGCTGAAGTGCTTGGTAACACAGATGAAGTCTTGTTCGAACTTGTTGAAATATTGCCTGAGCAATATTCCATGGCTAGAGATAAGCATAAAAAGGTACAATCTTCTAGTTCTAGCTCTTCATCTGAATCTGAAAGTTCTCATTCTTCTGATGCACATGCAATTTCCAAGACTCTGAAAAAGAGACTCAAAGAACTTGAGTTTAAGATCAGCATGGCTAAGGCAAAGGATCCATATCACATGCCTGGATCTTTAGATGAACAAAAGAAAGCTGCTAAGCAGCAAGTTTCTGACCTCAAACAATGGAATAAAGAGAAGTCTGCTCTTCTCCGCAAGTTAAAGAAGCCCTCTCATAGGTCTGCTTCCAGTTCTCCTTCTCCACCACCCAGGTCTTCCCGTTCCTCTCATGGTTACACGATTCCCCGATGGTCTACCTCCAAACATCCTGTTAAATCCTCTAGACCATCCTCCACATCTCGCCGGTCACCTTCACCTTCCTATTCTTTGGGTAGAAGTATTGATACTCTCTGTCTCAAGGTTGACCGCTGTACTGAAGCTCTTGACATCTTGACCCGTCAGTCTACCCTCCATGACAAAACTCTGAACAAACTTTCTTCTTAGGTGGGGGAAATTTTAGAACTTTTAACCGAAGCCGATGATTCCCAGTCATCTCAACAGTCTGAATCTGAACCTGACCTGTTAGGTGAACCAGCAAAAGCTCTGTATATGGTTGAGAATTATACCTATATCCGGACGAACCTATGTTTTCCAAGATACAAGCCAATTCCTCTTGATGCTTTTGTAGATTCAGGTTCTTCCAGAAGTTTTGCTAAGACAGGTGCTATACCTCCTGAATTCTGGAAACATAAGTCAGATCTTCCCTCTGGGTATGCAATCAATGGAAATGAGTTACAAATGGGTAGATATGCTCAGGATGTCAAGATAGAAATTCAAGGACAGCAATTTGTGGTTGATTTCATTGAATTAGATAGTCTCAGAGAAGACATCTTGTTAGGATATACATTCCTGACTAAGTACCAGCCATTTGTATTGAGAACCCATGAGATCACATTAAAACATCCAAATGGCCCAGTCAAAGTCCCTTCTCTGAAAGTTGTTACACACAAATTGTCTGACAAGGTGAAAAAATAGAAAGAGTCTCTAAAGTCTCAGGGACCTCAATTGCCTCTTCTAGTTGAAACTGTAAAGACTAAATTTGAAAAAGATTGTTGTAGTCTAAACCCTTTATAGTTCTAGACAAAGGAGCATGAAGAATGTGAAATTAGGCTTAAGCCAGAATGTCAGTCTATAATTCCTTTTGAGCCTGCTTATCTGATGAGTCCTTCAGAGGTAAAAGAAATTGATGAGCATTTGCAAGAATTAATTGATGGCAAGTTTATCAGGGATAGTAAAAGTCCGTTCAGTTGTCCAGCATTCCTGGTAAATAAGAGAGCCGAACAGATCAGAGGTAAGAAAAGATTTTGCATAAATTACAAGCCTCTGAATGATATTATATTGCCATTCAATTATCCAATTCCATTCAGCATTGATCTGATAATGAGAGCAGCCTCAAAGAAAGTCTTCTCAAAGTTTGACTGCAAATCTGGTTTCTGGCAGATCAAGGTAAAGGAAGAAGACAGGTACAAAACTGCTTTCTCTGTCCCTCAAGGACTTTATGAATGGAATGTTATGCCCTTTGGATTGAAAACTGCACCAACTTATTTTCAAAGAAGAATGGATAGGGCATTAAGAAGCTTAAAAGACTTTTGTTCTGTCTATATTGATGACATAATTGTTTATTCTGAAAATGAATCAGAACATTTGAAACATTTAGAATCTTTATATAATGCAATTAAGAAAATGGGATATGTCTTTCTGCGAAGAAAATGGTTATTGGAAAGCAGGCGATAGATTTCTTGGGTTTGGTTCTGTCAAATGGCAAGGTAAAACTCCAACCTCGTATCTTAAAACATATCTCAGAATTTCCAGATGTTCTTGTGGGTACAAAACAAATACAGAGATTCTTGGGATGTTTGAATTATGTCAGCCCATTTTATAATGGATTCGCAAAGGACAGAAAGAAGTTACAAGCCCAGTTGAAAGAAGGTGCAGGTCCTTGGACTGATGAACTTACTAAACTTGTCCAAAGGATAAAATAGAAGTGCCAGTACCTCCCTACTTTGCATTTACCAGAAGAAGGATTTTCATTGTTTTTATTTACTGATGCTTCTGATGATGTTTGGGGTGCTGTGCTGTTACACGAGATTACTCTCAAAGGAACTCAAGTTTGTGGATATAGGTCTGGGACATTCACTGATACAGAATGTCGATACACCATTTATGAAAAGGAAATATTGGCCGTAAAGAAAGGTATTGAAAAGTTTAAGATATTTCTTAAACCTGTGCATTTTATTGTGAAGACAGATAGTCAGCCAATGAGATCTCTCCTTAGCAAGAAGCCTAATAAAGATATTACTCATGGCCGAATTGCAAGGTGGTATTTAGATTTCACTAGTTATGATTTTGAAATTGAATGGATAAAAGGTGATAATAATCCACTTGCAGATTCTGTAACTAGAGAAATGGCTAAATTAGCAGAACCAGCTTGTATGGTTATTATTCAAGGAGAGACATTAGTCAGAAATGATGGTGTTGAAATATTTCTCAGTCATGATGAACAAGGTAATGACCTATGGGTTCCACAACTGCCTCCAGAAATCATTTCACCAATTCTGGAGTGTTATTTTATGAATAAGTGGCTTCAAGAATTACGTGATGTAATTCATAGAAATTATTGTAGAGGTATTATTTCAGGTCCTCAGCAATCAGCTTTTCTATCTCAGTTTGGTCTTGAAGATGCTGCAATTTATTTTGCCCTCAGAAATAGTTTTGCATTTGATGTTTATATTACATCCCTGTTGCCAATGAATTGGCCAGTTAAGATTAAAAAGAATTTTTTAAAGTGTGCAAAATTTGGATTGTTTAACAGCATTACTTTATTACAGACAGAATTTGAGGATTATGCTGATCTATTCCTTGGGTATAATGAACGAATTCTTTAGGATGATATGAAAGAATTTTTTAATCATCTGCAAGGAAATTTTGCCTGGGCTATTGAAGAAGGCATGGCTAGACCTTCTGGTTATCTACAGATGAGGTTAAATTATGCTCTACCCCGCGTAGAATATTATCCTCTGACAATGCATTGGTTTCCACAGGCTCAAATTGAAGGAATGGAAATAGCATTGCTTCCGGCGTTGATTGCAGCAAGAACAGAGATTGATTTTGCATCCCCAGACGAGATCACAAAAATCATCTATACTTTCAATCAACGGGATGATGACCTGGCGATAGCTTTCAGACCTCTACCTCAACATCTTTTGCCACCTACAGACTTAGATCACCATTATGATGAACCTGATATTCCTGATATTCTGGATATTCCAATTGTACAAAATGACTTCAAATGATGATGGATATCAATCAGATGGTAGCTAGCACATGGGCTTGTCTGTGCCGTGACGTCAGCCACGTTAAGATCTGACAATAGGATGCAACCCTATTCAAAAAGCAAGATCCCCGTAGCTACTTTCGGGTGTAAAGTGGGCCGTGCTCACATGCGGTGTGCTCCATGTGATTCCCTTGGTTACTGTTCGCTCCACTAGCAACAGTTCTTTCTACGTGTCCAAATTGTATGGTCCAATCTTCCACTCAGAATAGTGTGAGACGCGTGTCTTTCTCGTATGGTCGGAACTCAAAATTGCTATAATCTTTTGACATCCGACTTTGTGTATAAAGAAGGACCCAATGCATTGTTATGGGCATTCGGTACTATGAATTGGCTGACATGAAGAATGTGGAATTAGGCTTAAGCCAGAATGTCAGTCTATAACTCCTTTTGAGCCTGCTTATCTGATGAGTCCTTCAGAGGTAAAAGAAATTGATGAGCATTTGCAAGAATTAATTGATGGCAAGTTTATCAGGGATAGTAAAAGTCTGTTCAGTTGTCCAGCATTCCTGGTAAATAAGAGAGCCGAACAGATCAGAGGTAAGAAAAGATTTTACATAAATTACAAGCCTCTAAATGATATTATATTGCCATTCAATTATCCAATTCCATTCAGCACTGATCTGATAATGAGAGCAGCCTCAAAGAAAGTCTTCTCAAAGTTTGACTACAAATCTGGTTTCTGGCAGATCAAGGTAAAGGAAGAAGACAGGTACAAAACTGCTTTCTCTGTCCCTCAAGGACTTTATGAATGGAATGTTATGCCCTTTGGATTGAAAACTGCACCAGCTTATTTTCAATGAAGAATGGATAGGGCATTAAGAAGCTTAAAAGACTTTTGTTCTGTCTATATTGATGACATAATTGTTTATTCTGAAAATGAATCAGAACATTTGAAACATTTAGAATCTTTATATAATGCAATTAAAGAAAATGGGATATGTCTTTCTGCTAAGAAAATGGTTATTGGAAAGTAGGAGATAGATTTCTTGGGTTTGGTTCTGTCAAATGGCCACTATTGCCACTATTCCCTCCCCTCCCAAGGAGGTGCCTGTAAGGGCCATTTCGATAATTGCAGCAGGAGCACAAGGAGAAGAACATCTAGATATAGCTATAAGGAAGGAACATTAGGATGTACTGTAGGGTGTGAACATCTCAAGGAAAAAGAGGGCCCAAGCATCACTAATGAGTAGCAATAATTTACCAAGATGGAGCAAATGTTTTCTCAAGGGAAAACATCCAGGGGATCACTTGCTTCAGCTGCTACATTGCAAGAAAGGGTAGTTGAGTAGGAAGAGGCACATCTGGATCTTGGGGTGGAGG
Organism: Cunninghamia lanceolata; assembly: GCA_027924645.1. Taxonomy (NCBI): domain Eukaryota; kingdom Viridiplantae; phylum Streptophyta; class Pinopsida; order Cupressales; family Cupressaceae; genus Cunninghamia; species Cunninghamia lanceolata. Next base: position 26,138,173 of record BSBN01001332.1, on the reverse strand, counting down.
CAAGGGATTTGTGATATAATGTGCCCATCCCACAAATAATTGAATTCAAGAAGGAGTTGGCCAATGAAGCAAGGGTAGCTAAACAAGGAAGGATGGTTTATCAACCATTGCCCCTCAGTGAGATAATTGACTTGACTAATGATGACGTTACAAGGGACGTGACTATACATCTAGTAGAGGACTTGTTGAGGCATACTATAACAACACCTAAAGATATACCATAAGGACATGATGCTATGGAGGCACGAGGGCCAGAATCTTCTGAGGTAGTCATTGAATCTGACCCCCTCAATGTTCTAATAGAAACAATCACAAGCCCTACATTGATAGACTTGTCACATCAGCCTGGGGTAGAGAAGAAGGGTAAAGAACATGTGATAGAGGATCCCAGACATACTAAAGGGGATTTGGATATCCAGAGGGATGAAGCACAAGCATCCATATCTGAGCAATAGGCTCAAGTGGATAAGGTAGCTGAGAAGTAATAGTGCAAACTGATACTAGGAGAGATGCTCACCAAGATGCACAAGGTGCACAAGATGAAAGCATGAGATCTCAAGAGGATGTTCCTAAAGATGAGCATAAAGAAGATGTGGCATCACATGAAGAGGAACTAGAACAAGAGTTTGCACAAGATGTGGACATGACCCATGTAGAGGCTAGAGCTCATGATGATCAATGGGTACATGTGAATGAAGAGATGCACAAGAAGAAAGGACACAAAGAAGAAGTTTAGATGGATGATGGTGGAGGTGAAGAGATGGCACACCAGCAAGAGGTATCAAAAAAGATCACCCAGAATAGGATAAAAGGAGGGATACATAGATGATTGATGCTTACATTGAGCAATCTGTTCATACAGGGTCAGAGTCTGATGTGCCAGCATGGTTAATATCTGAAGTAAATGAACCTCCTCCCTAGAATTCTACCAATTTTGATTTTAAGTCACTATTTTAATTAGATCATTCTACGCCCAAGTGCAAGGCTAGGGCAACTTCTACCATAAAGAGAGATTCTGTAACAGGGAGGAGAATAGTCCAATTGGTTGTCCCCCTTGTAGAGAAGAGTAAAGGAGAGATAAGCATAGAAGAATTCCATGTCACCACGATTGACCTAGGATATTCAACAACACAGCAAGATATTGAAGAGCTTAGAGAAAGCATTGATGCCATAGTAGCCAAGATAACCAAGCTAAAGGCCAAGAATAAGGAGCTAATGGGACAAAATATCTAGCTTTAGACATTCATTAAAGGACTAGTCACACCCACCCTTCAGGTAACTGCGGCATGTGTGGCTTTAGGTTTGGTTATCCAAGATGAAATAACAAGTCTGGATGCACAAAAGCATAAGGCTCAAGTTGTGGACAAGTGGTTCAGACAATTCATGGTTAATGATAAAAAGGCAATAAGGACATCCTTGTCCAATTAGAGCACCTTGACTCAGTTAAAGGCAAAAGTAGAGTCATTAAGGAAATCATTCAAACATAGGCTCAACCAAAGTGATTATGCTTTCGATAGAATGAGGGAGGTAAAGAAGATGGATGACTAGACTCTCCTTAAACATAAAATTTTGAGAAGTCAAATGCTTCAAAAGGTAGATACTTGGATCCAAGATTTAAAGTTTGATGTGGATGTATTGAAGAGGTGCAGAACTAAAGTAGGGGACATAGAGGTCAAAGCTCATAAGCTATTATATGATGATATGGCAATTTTGGAGGAGTTGCTCAGCAATCCAGTGGTGGAGACTGAGATCTACGATGAAGGAAGGTCTATCTAGAAATTTAAGGATGGGTTCAACCTAACAACACATGATCCCATGAACCATTTTACAGAAGCCACCATAGATGAGGTAATGGAATTGAATGCCAAGATAAAAGCATATAATGAAAAGCTGGATGATAGGATAGCTAAGATGGTGTCCCTTAGTGAACAATTAAGGATGTAGGATATGCAAAGGTAAAGGCCCAAGTATGGGATGTCGCAGATGGATACAGATGTTCTTGCATATACATTCTACAAGAAGCTAGATAAAGGGGTGATCATCACAAAAGGATCAGATGAGTCAGAATAGAATATTTCTCGTCAGTTTTTCCATATTACCAGTTGCTAGTTGGCAACATGTGCCACTCTCTTAGATGGTTGACTTTGTCAAAGCAATCTTAACCATTGATTATTTTGGATGAGTCGTAACCATTGGATCATTGTAACTAATTGTATCCTTATTCTATAAATTGATATTGATCATCATTTGTAAAGGGAGATTCAATTGTCGAGCTTGTAAGTGCTAAATTTGTACTTTTTACAACTTGTGACTTCCCAATATTCTCTCTCACGATCACATGTATATGTACATATTCTAAAGCTTACTTAATGAAAATGGAGCAATAGATTACTTCCTAATCGTAAATCTTATGTAATCTTGGGTTGATTTTCTATTTGTAATGGTGGATTATTGCATTCAAACTGAAGTGCATTCACTCTAATTACATATTGTCATCATCTTTTTCTCTGAAGATTTGTACTAACCATGCCTAGTTGTGGAGATTCCTGTAAAAATGTGGTGTGGTTCCTTTCCTTTTCATGAAACTATCAGAGTATATGTGTGGACCATTGATCAAAACTTAAAAATTTTGGGATTCTCATTCTCTAATCTTTTCCTTTTAACATTTCATTTCCATAAAATCTTAAATAACTGCAAATGATGATCAATCACAAGTACGTACAATGAACATGTGCTAAATATTGACAAATTGAAAGCATATAGGTTGAGTTATAAGTAAATACTGATGTATTTCATGTAAATTATCATAAATATCAGTGAAATAACTACTGCAAGGTATATTATTTAAACAAATTTGAAGTACAGTAGTGAATATTAGCTCATATAGATGCAATACTAGGAGAATTAATCAAATCTAGTAATATCCTAATAAATAGTACAAGTCAAGGATAAATTCCAGTGAATTACAGTAAAATAAGGATAAATTCATAGTCATTTAGGCAAATCCTAATTAAATACAACAAGATTTGATAGAATGGTTGAAGTTTTGTGCAAAGTAGGTATAGATGACATGGCTAATTGAGAGAATATCGAAGGACTAAAAAACATAATTAGTGCGTAAGGCCGTAAACTAGAAAACAACATTGCACATCAAACTCTGACTAACATCAAATGATCAAGACCTGACCAATGAAGACTTGGAATTATGAATTCTTCTAGAAATCATCATATCTTTCAAGATAAATAAAGATTTGAGTGTGAACTTTTATTTCTTGTTGTTGTTACTAACAATTAGATCAACACTACCCAAGAACCACCACTATGTAATACCATCAACCATCTACTTGATCCTAATCCTAATCCTACAACATCGGCCTTCATTATCCGTCCATTATACTATCCACCTCATGGCTCTCTTAATCCATCAACCCCTAAACTAATGAAGGATGTGATCCAATAGCTATTAATAGGGAATTAGACACCATCATGCATTGAAACAAGTCCTACCATAAAGGAAAATCAAGAACCATCATGTAGCTATGTTGAAGAGCCTATCCAAGAACCTATCATATCAATCCAAGTCACTTCCACTTCCATTGAAACACATGAGCTATAGCAAGAGTCAAATCTAAAGCATGTTGAAACATCAACCTCTTATCCTAATCAAGATCTAAGCATCCCATCCAACCCCATTCCCAATCCCCTCCCATCTAGTGTTCAACTTATCCACACTAAACCTATCACCCCTACCACAAAACCCCTTGTTGTTCCCACACCATCTCCTATCACTCCTTTATCATCCCCCATTGATCCTTTACCACCACCCATGAATCCCATTCCAATTCTATCTGTTTATCCAATTGGCCAAAGCACCTTTATTTGCAGTGGCTCTCTTTTAGGAGGTAAACAACTTCCATCCACCACCCATCTTTCCCCAACAAATAATAGACTCGTGTCTTATTTCCAAACCGCAAAACATCTCATTGTTTTTTGTATGCTCTAAAACATGAACTACCAAGGAAAAGGTTTAGCCCTTCATGAACAAGGAATCGTAGAGCCCATTCACACCACATTCCATATAGGATCGCATGGCCTTGGCTATACATCCCAAGAAAAATAATCTAAACATGTTGGTATCACCCACATACCTTCTAAAATCCATTCATCCAAACCCACACTCAGTGCACCTCAGCACACCTCCAAATCATATGTAGCCATCTCTCATCCATCATCATATCATTTGCAAAAGCATGTGACCATACATATCCCCCCATGAACTTTACCTCCACTCCTCCCAACTCCTAGTATCCCTATCTTTAAATCCCCTTATCCTCCCATCCTCCCAACTCCTAACATCCCTATCCTCAAATCCTCCTATCCTCCCATCCTTCTAACTCCCATCCATAAATCCTCATACTATAAATCTTGATCTCCTAAAATCCTTCATCATGACCAACAAAAGTACACATCATACAAACAAGAAGCTACTAAAATGACCATGGTATTTAAAAACAAAAATCCTGATGCCTCCTTACATAAAGTGAAAAATACACAGAAGCCTAAAAAGGTTGTACCACCCAAACAAATTAAAAAAATCCAAAAGGCTATCAATGCCCACACCATCAAGATAAAAAGTAAAAAAAAAAAATTGTGTGAGTCCCCAAGAAAAAATCAAGCAATCCAAATGAGGCATCCAAATCCTAATCCACCTTAAATTCCCAAACATCCCATTGCCCACCTAAAAATCCCACAATTCCTAAGTCTATTTTGGTTCCTAAATCCCCAAATCATCAATCCCCATTACTCCCCACTCCACATGCAAAATATAAGATTCAAAATATATCACTATGTGTGAAACCATTGGTCATGGTTCCCCTCCACCCCATGTATTTACTACATACCCCCATTATCCCATCCTACATCCCCTATCCCACATATCTTCCTCATCACATCCCTATTGTCCATGCTTTCACATAATCCATATCATAATCCACTATCCAATAATCACCGACCATCTCATGCAAGCATCTACTAACATCTATGCGCATGCATGACAAATACACAACATGGGACAATACTCTCCTTGCTATGGAAATGGATGCTAGAGTCCCAATTCCATCAAAAAAGAAAAAAATCAAAAAAATCAAAAAATCAAGAAAAAAGAAAAAAGTTAAAGAGAAAAGTCTATCCAATGGTGAAAACCACTCCTTGTGGCACCTTGGGAAAGTACCATGATGAAAACTCCTTGTGGGCATCATGAATAATCCATTTCCCATCCATTTGAATCCCATACTTGGGGGAAAAATCATACCTTTCATGCATATCCATAATATCCTTTTGCATATCTTATCCATATATCCTTATCCTATCATAATCTTATCTGCCATCTTCATATCTATCATATCATATCTCATCCATCCTATCTACTATACCTTCCTCCTTATCCTATTACCATTATATCTTGATAAAGATAGGGGCAAAATATCAAAAATATGCTTTGGACACCTATCAACATACGTCCCTTTCCAAGCATACCCTCCATACATCCATCTACTGCAAAATGCATCCATCCCTTCCAAGCATTTTCCCATCATACAGAATCCTAAGCATTAGACCTAGAATGGGGCATATGATTCCTATGCAACATAGTCTCTGGCGATCATCTTGAACCCCTCCATCCATCTATCATGTATCCCCAATCCTATCTCTTATCCCCATGTATCCCATATCCATCACCTTCCATTGCTAATCTCCCCATCCAATCCTATCACTTTAGACTCGGTGTTCCCTCATCATTTGGTATCCACCACCTAGGCTATCCAAACACAATCCAAGGTAGCCATCCCATAATAACACCATACCCCATCCAAAACATTCAAAAATACCAAAACATAAAAAAAATCCAAAAATATAAAAAATATAAAAAAACCCCAATTCCCTAAGCTTACTTTTGATCCAAACACAATCACACTTTCTACACATACAATCAAAACATCATCCCTTCACAAAATCATCTATCCAATCAATTTCAACCATAAATTATGGCCTATATCTTTTTGCCAATCCTTTGATTTGTCCTAATCATCCATCGATTCTTGTCTTAACGGATATATCCTTCCTATAATAGGAAGAATCACCTATCCACACCCATCTTGAAAAGAGATGCAATGGTTTTTTGTTTAATTTGTTGGTCTTTTAGTTATTGATTTTATTTGTTATTCTATTCAATGATCATTTCAACACTACCTTGATCTCACTATATCATGGTATGTGGTGAAATATCTAGAATGGGGCATGGTCATTGATTTCGTATGATGTGCTTGTGGGATATTCTCATTACTCCAATTTAGTATTCATATCTTGTGAATAGTAGGGTCGGGTCTAGCACATTGATCTCCTATTACATCTAAGGTTCCTCATACCTTTTGTGTACTAAGGGCTTATGTTATGTATACCCCTCATTCGTCTAGGCAAGGGTGTACTATCTTGGGCAAGCATGAGATCATCCTATTGTTTGAGGATCTAATCCATGCAAAAGATGGATGTACATCAGCACCTTGGTCTTTTATACCTTGGTAAAAATATCCTCTTTTCTATAATAAACCTAAGGATTTCTCTCAAAAATATATCAAGACTGATGCAGGAGCATCCAATGGTTTAAGGGCAATCTTGCATCACCGAAAAAGAAGTTAATTCAAATTCATTGTAGTTGTTTTCATTTCATTCCATAATTAGTGTTTTTGGTTCCATAATCTCCTAAATAATGATGTAGGACTTTCAGTTTTTTCCAAACTGCTAAAAATAGCAACCTACCCATTTTGGAAATTTTAACTGCCATTTTAGGAAAGTTTGCATTTGGGCATGGATTGAAGAGAAAACTTATAGAAAGCTTCATAACTGAAACATAAGACCTTTGGCAAAGGAATCAAGCAAAGATCATTTGTGAGTTGAAAGATATTAAAGTTTCCATTTTTTGAAAAGCCCCTGAAATATTTTGAAATGAAATATGAGGCACTAAAACATCCCATAACATCCTGAAACATTAAAAAAATCTATTTATAAATTTTCATTGTGATAGTTCACATCACGAGCTTTCCAGTTCTTAAAATAGTTTGTCAATTGGACACCCAGATCAAAGGTTATGCTTCCCGAAAGTTGACCTACTTTTGGAGGGAGTTATAAATTTCAAAATTTAGCTGGAGGCCGCCAAAAAGTTCTATTTATGACTATTTTGGGAACCCCGGGTAGTAGTAGAGTTAAGGAGGGAAGTGTAGAGTCAAGAATAGGTGGGGAAAATAAAAACCCTAGTAGATTTGGGGTTACAGATTGCATATGATTCCATACTCTTGTGAGAGGAAGCTGTAATGTGTTGCAGCCTATGGAGGGTTGATTCCTCTGATTGTATTTGAGCTTCTGTAATGTAATAAGTTGTCCAAATGAATAAAAAAAGTTCTATTTTCTATGTGTATTTTCTATTGTGTGTTTTATGATTTACCCCCTTCATCAAGTGGTATCAGAGCAAGGGTTCTAAGTGTGTAGACAGATTGCCGACTGTGAGGCAGTTTGCACTAGGACCTAAGGTTGTGGGTTTACTATGGAGATCAAGATGCCTCCATGAAGAAATCATATTGGGACGAATGCTTTGATGGAAGAGGGTTTTAAAGCCCTAAAAAGACAAATCAATGCATTGCAATAGGAGCTGCAAAGAGGGTTTGAGCCAAAAACAAGAGAAGAAAGCAAGGATGAAGCAGAAGAGGAGCTATCTGAGGAAGAACACGAAGCTGCAGGAGATCTTGCAGAAGTTAGGTTGTTGAGGGCCATTTCAAAGATTGGAAAGAGGCCCAAGATTGAATTTTCTACATAATCTATAGATTTGAATCCAAAATAGCTTATTGATTGGATCAATGACATGGAGGAGTATTTCGAGTATGAAGATGTGGAGGACCCAGATCGGGTCAAGTTTACAAAATCAAAGTTAAAGGGCCATGAAAATATTTGGTGGAAGGAGGTCTAGTTAGAGAGGAATAGAAGAGGAAAATGAAAGATCACCAGATGGGATCGGATGGTGGAGAAACTGAAGAAGCAGTTCATTCCTGTGGACTATGAGATGGAGTTGTTGAAGAAGCTGCAAGGACTGAAGCAAGGTAACAAGTCTATTCAGGAGTATATAGAAGAGTTTTATAAGATTACTATTAGGATAGGCCATGCAGAGGCCAACAAGAAAAAGGTAGTCCCTTACATTAATGAGTTGAGGCCAAGTATTCAAGAGGAGCTGAGCTTGGTTAGAATGACCACCATAGAAGATGTGTACCAGTTTTCCTTGAAGGTGGAAGAGAAGCTAAATAAAAGATTTGATAGCAAGCAAAGGGGAAGAGGTCAAGGTGGAAGGAGTGGTGGAAGACCCTATGGAGGCCGTAATGAAGATCAAAAGAAAAGTGAAGAAGCTATCACCAGTCAAAATTAGAGAGCGGATAATGCCTACTGCCCTCGTGACCAAAACGATGGTGAGCAAGGAGGAAGAGGAAGAGGTTGACCTGGGCAAGGACCCGGAAGAGAAGAATTTAGAGGAACCTATTTCCAATGTGGAGAAGAAGGGCATAGAGCATACGAGTGTCTATAACATCAAGGAAGGATAAATAGAAGACCTAAAGGTAATGCACGAGTTGCCCATGTAGATGAAGATGCACAGTCTGAGCATTCTGAAGAGGCTGAAAGGGGAGAAACCCTAGTTGTCAGAAGAACTTTGTTGAATGAGGAGAAAGAACCTAATCAGAGGAAGAGTTTATTCTACACAAGGTGCAAATGTGAAGGTAAGTGTTGTGATATTATTATTGACAGTGGAAGTACTAACAATCTTGTTTCAGAGGATATGGTTGACAAGTTGAAGTTGACAAGAAGAAAGCATCCACATCCATATCAGATTGCATGGTTACAGAAGGACCACAGAGCTTTGGTCAACGAGCAGTGTTTAGTGAAGTTCAAGATTGGGGACTACCATGATGAGGTACTATATGATATTATACCGATGGATGCATGTCATATGCTATTGGGGAGGCCATGGCAGTCTGATAGGAGCACTGTCCATGATAGCCATGCAAACACATATTCCCTAACAAAGGATGGAGTTCGTCATAAGTTGAAGCCCTTGAAGGAGGTGGAAGAAAAGGTATGTAGTACTGCCAGAATTTGCTTGGTAGATGGTAGGAAATTTTTTGGAGGGTATGAAGCATGAGCGTCATTACTTTGCATTGATTCCTAAGATTAGTCAAGAGAAATGTGAAGATGTACCAGCAGAAGTTTCAAATATGTTGGAAGGATTTTAGGACATTACCTTTGATAATGTACTAGAAGGTTTACCACCAGTCAGGAAAATAAGTCATCAAATGGATTTGATACCAGGAGCTAGTTTGTTGAATAAGGCAGCCCATAGAATGACCCCTGCAGAAAGTGAAGAGCTGAATAGACAAGTTCAAGAGCTGTTAAGGAAGGGGCTGATAAGAGAGAGACTAAGCCCATGTGCGATACCTATAGTACTAGCACCGAAGAAAGATGGAGAGTGGAGAATGTGTATAGATTCTCGAGCCATCAACAAGATCACGATAAAGTACATATTTCTATTACCTAGAATGGACGACATAATGGATTGTTTGAATGGAGCCAAGTACTTCACAAAGATTGATCTGAAGACTGGGTATCACTAGATCCAAATTAGAGAAGGAGATGAATGGAAGACAGCCTTCAAGACAAAGGAGGGTTTGTATGAGTGGTTAGTCATGCCATTTGGGCTAACCAATGCACCGAGCACATTCATGCAGCTCATGAATGAGGTAATGAAAGAATTTTTGGGAAGTTTTGTTATTCTCTATTTAGATGATATTTTTATTTTCAGTAAAACTTGGGATGAGCATCTGATGCATATCAGAAGAGTTTTAGAGAAGCTGAGGGAGGAGAAGTTGCTAATTAATCCAAAGAAATGTAGTTTTACAAAGAAGGAGTTGGTATACCTAGGATTTGTTGTCTCAAAGGAAGGTCTTAAAATGGACCCAGAAAAAGTAGGGGCTATCATTGAATGGCCTACACCAAGGAGTACCACAAAGGTGTGATCTTTTCATGGTTTGGCAAATTTTTACAAAAAGTTTATCAGGAATTTTAGTAGCATTTGTGCACCCCTAACTGAGACAATGAGAGGGGATAGAAAAGAGTTTAGATGGACTAAAGGAGTAGATAAAAGTTTTGATACATTGAAGCAGAAAGTTAGAGAGTAACCTATTTTGTCACTTCCAGATTTCAATAAGGTATTTCAGGTAGATTGTGATGCTAGTGGTAGTGCTATAGGAGTTGTTTTGAGTCAATAAGGTAAGCCCATTGCCTAGTTTAGTGAGAAGCTTAATGATGCCAAGAAAAAGTATTATGTTTATGATAAAAAAATTTATGCAATAGTTCAGGCTTTGAAAAAATGGAGACATTATTTGTTTCCAAAAGAGTTTGTTTTATATACTGATCATCAGGCTTTGCAGTATCTTAATAGTCAAGGAAAGTTGAACCAAAGGCATTTAAAATGGGTTGAGTTTTTTCAGAGTTATACTTTTATTTTGAAGCACAAGAGTGGAAAGTCCAACAGAGTTGCAGATGCCTTGAGCAAAAGGCAAAATTTGTTGACATAAATGAAGATAGAGGTTGTTGGGTTCAATAAGCTCAAAAGTTTGTATCCTAAAGATACAAATTTTGTAAAGGCTTGGAAAGCTTGTCTCAAACCTATTACTTTGGATAGGACAAAATGGTTGGATTTCATAATCCAAGATGGCTTGTTGTTTAAAGGAAGCTAGTTATGCATTCCAAGGAGTTCCATGAGAGAGAATCTGATTAAGGAGAAGCATAGTGGAGGATTGGCTGGACACTTTGGTCGAGATAAGACCATTGCTATTGTTGGTGAAAATTATTATTGGCCATAGTTGCAATAGGATGCGAGGAAATTTGTGCAGAGTTGTAGAGTGTGTCAAATGGCAAAAGGAACAAGTTAGAATACAGGGCTATATCAGACATTACCTGTACCAGAGAAGCCCTGGGATGATATTCATATGTATTTTGTTCTTGGTTTACCAATGACACAGAGAGGACATGATTCCATTTTTTTGGTGGTGGACAGATTCTCAAAGATGGCACATTTTATTCCTTGCAAGAAGACTAATGATGTTGTTCATATTGCAAAGTTATTTTTCAAGGAGATGGTATGAATACATGGTCTACCCAAGACTATAGTTTAAGATCAAGATACCAAGTTTGTTGGCTATTTCTGGAGGAGATTTTGGAAGAATTTGAAGATAGACTTGAGGTTCAGTTCTGTACACCATCCATAGACTAATGGACAGACAGAAGTGGTGAATAGGAGTTTGGGTAACCTGCTACGATGCTTAGTAGGAGATAAGCCCAAGGGATGGGATTTGATTTTATCACAGATAGAATTTACTTACAACAATTTTGTCAATAGGAGTACTGGTAAATCACCATTCCAGATTGTATATGGCAATAGCCCAAGAAATGCTTTTGAGCTAAGAAAGCTGGACAAAGGAGAAAAGACAAGTACCGAAGCTGAAGACTTTGTAGAACATCTGAAGAATTTGCATGAAGAGGTGAGAAAACACATTAATAAGATGAATATTTAGTAAAATGCTAAGGTAGATTAGAAGAGAAGATATAAGGAGTTCCAAGTAGGAGATGTAGTCATGGTTCACTTGAGAAAATAAAGGTTCCCAATTGGAACTTATAATAAGTTGAAAATGAAGAAATTTAGACAGTGCAAAATCCTGAAGAAGCATGTTTCAGGAAATGCATATGAGGTAGAGCTACCGAGTGGGATCAATATTACCCATGTTTTCAACATTGTTGATTTATCAAAATATCATGAGGGTGGAACAGAGGATGGACCCACAGAAGAACAATGGAGTATTCTGACATCTACTTCAATGAAGGAGATAGAAGAGATCTTGGATAGTCGTGTGGGAAGAAGTACTTGGAACAAGAAATATGAAGAATATCTGGTGAAATGGAAAGGAATGCCTATTGAAGATTCTTCTTGGTTTCCTAAGATAGAGGTTGACCATTTGGGTTTTCCTCAAACAAACCCCTGAGACGTGATAGGGTCACTTCTCAAATTACCCTGGGTGTCTGATGCAGGAGCATCCAGTGGTGTAAGGGCAATCTTACATCACCCAAAAAGAAGTTGATTCAAAATCATTGCACTTGTTTTCATTTCATTCCATAATTAGTGTTTTTAGTTACATAATCTCCTGAACAATGATGTAGGACTTTCAGTTGTTTCCAAACTGCTAAAAATAACAACCTGCTTGTTTTAGAAAGTTTAACTACCATTTTAGGAAAGTTTGCATTTGGGTATAGATTGAAGCAAAAACTCAAAGAAAGTTTCATAACTGAAATAGAAGACCTTTGGCGAAGGAATCAGGCAAAGATCATTTGTGAGCTAAAAGATATTAAAGTTTTTGTTTTCCAAAAAGCCCTTGAAATTTTCTAAAATGAGATATGAGGCACTAAAACATCCCATAACGTCCCAAAAAGTTGACAAAAATCTGTTTACAAATTTCTATCATGATATTTCACATCATGAGCTTTCCGACGCTTAAAACAGTTCATCAATCGGACACCCAGATCGAAAGTTATGCTTCTCGGAAGTTGACCTAATTTTGGAGGGAATTGCAAATTTCAAAATTTAGCTGGAGGCCACCAAAAAGTGCTATTTATGACTATTTTGGGAACCCTAGGTAGTAGTAGAGTTAAGGGGGGAAGTGTAGAGTTAAGAATAGGCAGGAAAATAGAAACCCTAGTAGATTTGGGTTTACAGATGACAGATGATTCCAGAGTCTTGTGAGAGGAAGTTGTAATGTGTTGCAGCCTGTGAAGGGTTGATTCCTCTAATTGTATTTGAGCTTCTGTAATGTAATAAGTTGTCCAAATCAATAAAGAAAGTTCTATTTTCTATATGCAATTTCTATTGTTGTGTGCTTTATGATTTACCCCCTTCATCAAAGACAATACCCACCAATACTCAAATCATCCTATCATCCTCTACATGTCCCAGATCTACCTCAAGTTGTTAAGCTTTCTTCCAAGGAACCCTTTCTCTGATACCAATTGTTGAAAAGCACAATACAATTGAGAGGGGGGGTGAATCAGTTGCAACCAATATTTCAAAACTATTAACACATCAACCAATTAACATTGTATTTGTATTTGAACCATGAAAGCATGAAAATAGAAACTTAAACACACTCACACATTCAACACAAGAGACACCATATTTTTACGTGGAAAACCCCATAGGGGAAAAACCACAGTGAGTGTTAGCTCACAATATAATATGTTATAACAATACTAAAAATCAGAGGCTCACTGCCTTAGGGTTCACTACCAAAAATGCTCACTGCAAGAAGAAAGGGCTCACTACCAATGGGGTGGCTCACTGCTAGTGGGTGGCTCACTACTAGAATTAGTGAACTAAGATAATAGCATCTACTCCATGCCTAAGTTTAATTCCATTAAAGCCCATTATCTTTCCTCTTCTCTGCTTTGCCTTTACTTCACACTTATCTTCAAATTTTCACACATTCTTAAATCATTCACGACTTCATTACAAGTATTTATACAATTCATCAACCTTGGAATGAACATCAAGGTTAGCATTACAATTATCAACCATTGGAACAATCTCCAAGGTCGGCATACATACATATTAGGCCAATATTCAAATTAGGTCTAGACCTAAATAGATTAGGGGAGAAGAGAAATGAATGCGGATCATGCCAAGCCTTAGCTGGGACTTAAATACAATCTTCCACGCAACAACACACTTTGCAAACTTCAAAGCACATCCACAAATGGTGAGAACAATCAAGTTGGTCAGAACCAGAGTTAACATTAAGTCCTTTAGGAACACGCTTCATGCACGATCTGGAGTACACTTTGCAGACCAATCAAAAGACAAGAACATCATCCAGAGACATCCACAAGCACATTATAATCACCAAGAACATCCACACAACCTCTAAACACTTTATCCATAAGATTCTTCAAACTGAAGCACTTGAACATTACTGTCAGCCATTGTCACAAAGAAAAGATCACTTGCGGATCACCAAATCATGAACCATTTGAACTAAAGGCAAATAACATCATTGCAAACATAATTCTAGAACTGTAGACTATAAGAATTTAATACAGAGCAGAATACATTCTCCCTGTCACCACTAAATGCACATAAAAATAGTTTTTACTCTAGTGAATAGAACTCACTCAAATCTTCACACTGGAGGCTCAAACTTTAAACATAGCATCTATAGACATCGCTTAACATTACTTCCAATCTGTGGACAAAGATATTCAATCCACAGGATATGCAGAGCAAAACACTATACTTCTCTAGTAGATAGAGCAATTTTGCACTTGTACTAATTGCTCAAACGACTTCCTTAGATGTTGTTCTTAGGTGTTGACATCAATGATAACACTTACTGCTCATACTTACAACAGTCTGTGTCCCAAGTACATGGTGTAGGACCTCATCGACCAAGTTGTTATATAGGTCTCAGGTGCAAATAACAAAAGTAACAAGTTAGTCACTCCTACTAACAAACATCTGTAGATAAAATAGATCCGATGCCTCACCATAGCTCAAATTTGGTCGACCTCGCTTCTCTTTCCATGGCATTAGAGTTGATTGTGGATGCTTCCTCTTCTCACTCTTATTTTGAGATGATAGATATGGTGGACATTCATTCTTTCCCTTCCTAAGAATATCATGTTCCCAAACCAGTTATCTCTCTCTTCTGCTGACACCCCACGTATTATGTCTAAGACACCTCTTTATATTGCAATAGAGGTAGATAGAAAAACTATCAAAGGTGTTCTCATTGATCCTATTTGTGTCACTAATGTTATCATAGATGAGTTTTTGTATATTCATGAATTATATAAAGATGGTTTTTATAAGGTGTCACGACAAGATGTCTAGACTGAATCTTGGTTTGATCATCATTTTCATCCAAGTGGGACCAAAGACCCTATACATGCCATTCTGTATTATTTATACTACTTATCACTATCATGTGAAGTTAGGCTTACCATGGATTACTTCCATGAGAGTGGTTGCCTCAGTAGTTCATCGATGTCTAAAGTTTCCTTATGATGGTGTTGTGAATGCAATCCATCATAACAGATTCACACCACTCACATGTGAGGAAACTTCTCTCTGGACTACATTTGGCCAGCCGGTACTAAGCCACTCTTGTCATGCCCACCCTTATAGAACACTATAAGAATGAACATGAACACAAAAACACTACAATTTTCATTTTTCAAAAACTATCTTTTGCAGAAAACACTAGTTTTAAAGGAGAAGTTTAACTAATTATTTAGGTCTCCAATTAGATTTTGAAGTGTCTTAGAGAGTGAGCTACTTCTTTTTGCAACAATTAAAAGTAAAGATTGAACTAGTTAGTTAGGCAAAACTAATACAAGTAATGAACAGGAATCAAGTAAACTAAACAATGGAATTGAATAACAATATAATCATTCTCATAAGTAAATAGAAAATTACATCTATCTAAATTATATTTCAAAAATAACAAATTTACTACATTCATGAATTTCAAAAAGACAAGAATATATCTAGTAGAGTGACTAATTTTAATCTTTCTCAAGATATGAAATCATATAGATTTAAATGCATTCAAATAGCCATGAACAAATATATATATGCCTACACAAACACACACACACACACACACACACACACACACACACACACACACACACACACACACACACACACACACACACACACACACACACATAGATACACACACACACACAAGAAAGATAACTATTCTAACTTATACATATTTGTTCAAAGCAATAAATGAAGGTATATATATATATATAATTGTTGCAAATATGTGCCTAAGCAGTGTTGTCATTGATGTCAACATATTCTTGTTGTCATTGGTGTCAATTGTGCCTTATTTTGTTGCATGTTCAGGAGATTGGAATGTTGAGGATATTGAGAAAATTAATGAAGACTCAATGTTTGCAGACCATATGGCTATGTAGAGGATTGTTGGAGGTTGTTCCAGTTAAGAATTGAGAAGTTTGCATGAAGACTTGAAGAAGTTATGGCCTTCTGAGTAGAACCGGATTTTGCTGTGTTCAGAAGAGACAGAGTGAGTAAGTTGGTCCGGATTGCTCCGTAGTGAAATATTTTGGTCTGTGGATCTGAAGGCATGTTTGGGAAGAAAGTGTGTATCATCAACTCCAGTGGTTCATGGTTTGGAGGTCCGCAAGCTATCTTTCTACTTTGACAGTCATGGCAGACAGTGTTCTTGAGGTTCCAGAGGAAGATACAAATGATTTTGGAAATTTGGTATAGTGTTGATGTTATTGGTGAATTCAATGTGCTTGTGAAGGTCTCTGGATCGTGTGGCTACTGTCTTGGAGGTTCGCATTGAAGTTTGAGCATGTTGTTGAAAATTTCTTCTTTGAGGTTGTTGTTCTTCCCAGTTCTTGGCTGACCGGATGTTCCTAGCATGTTACAGATGATCTAAAGAGCATTTTATGAAGTGTAGCATGTTAGTAGAGGAAGATTCAAGTCTCAGTTATGTTTGGCTGATAGTGTAATGATCCGCATTAAGTTTAGCTGACCTTGTTAATCATTTCAAGGTTGATGAAGCGTATAAATACTTATCGAAGAGTTGTTGAGAATCATCCTTGTGTGAAATGAATTAAATCCAAAGAAAGGATCAAAAGCAGAGTAGAGAAGAAGAGAAATGAAAGTATTATAGAGTGAAGAGTCAAAGAAGAAGAATTTGGAGATAGAAGTAGAGGTTTTTGTGAGCATTAAATGAAACTGAACCGGGCATGAAAAGATGCTAATTATCAGTTAGTTCTTTATGTGTTAAACTCAAATTTCTTGTAGGCAGTGAGCTCTGGGCAGTGAGCCCAAAGGCAAGTTCCTTGCCATTCTTTTAAGTACTTTTAATAGGGTACGAATCTTGTGGGTTAACACCCACCATGGTTTTTCCCTTAACCGGGTTTCCATGTCAAAAATCTTGGTGTCAAATGTGTTGATTATGTTTATACTTATGTTATGATGTTATATGCTTTAATGTTTGCATCATTAATCAATTTGCCAATTGTGAAAGAAGATTAAAAGAAAAGAAAAGTTTAATTTTAGGGACAACTGATTCACCCCCCCTCTTAGTTGTCCGGGCTAATTCCAACAATTGGTATCAGGGCCAAGTACCTCTAAAAGAAGCTTGACCATGTGAGGAGATCCAAGATGTCATTTTACAAGAAGGAAAGTCCAAGATTTGATGGAACAAATTACTCCCTCTGGAAGGTATGCATGTAATGTCATCTGGAATGCATGGGTGATGTCTTTTGGTTAATAACCGAGAATGAGTATAAGATTCCTAAGAATGGACCTACAACTATAGATGATATCAGAGATGTTGAACACAACATTCGAGCCAAAGAAACATTATTGAGTGCCCTGTCTGATACTAAATTGGCAAGTGTCTTGGATTTGAAAATTGGTCATGAAATCTGGATTAAGTTGGAAAATCTGTATGAAGGTGACAAATATGTTAAATGTGCCAAGCTACAAAGCTGGAAGGGTACATATGAAAGATTGATAATGAGTGAAGATGAAAACATTACTTCCTACATGCAAAAAGTAAATGAACTTGTGACTGGTATCAGAAATGTAGGTGGAGTATTGGAAGAATTAGAAATTGTTGCCAAAGTGCTCAGATCCTTACCTGCAGCTTACAAGCATAAAGTTGTATCCATTGAAGAAATCAGTACAGTAACAACTGTCATAAGGGATCAGTTAGTTGATAATCTTTTAGCATTTGAAATGAGTGTGTTTGGAGATTCTCTCCCTAAGTCTGAATTTGCATTCAAGGCCAATGTGTATGGAAAGCAAAGATATGATCCAGGTGAAAGTTCTTCAGGAAGATCAAACAAAATTGCGAAAATAAGGAAGGATCTTGAAGATGATGAAATTGAGATTGGAGATCTTGAAGGTCTTATTGCCAAAAGAATGCCAAGAGGATCTAGTAAGTATGAAGGAAAGTTGCCATTAAAATGTTTTGCTTGTAATAAGATTGGTCATTTTTCCTCAAGGTGTCCGGAGAGATTTTCAAAACCAAACCCTAACAGATACAAAAGTTAGAAAAATTGGTACTATGTCCAAGAAGTTGGAGAAGGAGTCACAGATGATGAATCTGATTATGTAGAAGGTGATTGGGTGTTCATTGCTATTAAAGAAGAAGATCTAATATCTACTAAATCTACTAGCTATGCAAATGTGGAAAGTGCCTTAGCTGCCCAAGTTGTTGAAAAGGATGAATGGGTGATTGATAGTGGATGTTCTCATCATATGACTGGTGACAAGAGTAAGTTTGTGAGTTTTAAAAAATATGAAGTTGGGCTTGTGAAATTTGAAGACAACTCAGCTGGTAGAATTTGTGGCAAAGGATCCATCTCTTTTGATGGTAAGAATTTCACCAATGATGTCCTATATGTGGAAGGACTGAAACATAATCTTCTCAGTGTTGGACAGTTGATTGACAAGGGTTATGATCTTCAATTCAAGGATGGAAAATGCAAAATATTGGAGAGCTCTGGAACTAAAATTGCATCTGGTACTCAAACTAGAGGTAACATCTTTCATTTAAGTAGTTTTGGCAAAAGTTGTTTGATTGATCAGACAGATCAAAGTTGGTTATGACATAGGAGGATGTGTCATATGAATTTTGATAACATTGTCAAAATAAGTTCCACTTAGGCTATAAGAGATCTTCCAAGACTTGTGAAACCTGATGTCATATGTAGAGAATGTCAATTGGGCAAATAGAAAAAAATTTCATTCAAAAGCAAGGAACAAGCTTCTAGTGGGTGATTGGAACTAGTACATATTGATCTCTGTGGTCCTGCTAGAATTAGGAGTGTGCAAGGAGACATATATTTCATGTTGTTGATTGATGATTACTCCCAGATGATGTGGGTAACTTTCCTAAAAGAAAAATTAGAAGCTCTTGATAAGTTTAAAGTGTTCAAGATAATGGTTGAAAATGAGATTGGTGGGAAACTGAAGTGTCTAAGATCTAACAGAGGTGGAGAATTTACTTCCAATGAGTTTGATGCTTTGTGTGAAAAGCATGGAATAAAAAGATAGTTATTTTCTCCTAGGACTCCTCAGCAAAATGGAGTTGTGGAAAGGAAGAACCAGACCATTTAAGAAGCTGCCAGGACCATGATGATGGAAACAAATATTCCTCAAGTTTATTGGAGAGAAGCCGTGAGTACTGCTGTCTACACTCTTAACTAGGTGCAGATCAAAGGAAATTCTGGTAAGACTCATGAACTATGGTTTGGTCATCCTCCTACTGTGAGATATTTCAGAGTTTTTGGTAGTAAATGCTATATCAAAAGACATGAGGATTTAGGCAAGTTTGATGCAAGGAGTGATGAAGGAATATTTTTGGGATACTCTACTCAAAGTAAGGCTTACCGGTGCTTCAACAAGAGGTTGAAAAAGATTGTTGAAACTGTTAAAGTTAAAGTTGATGAAAGAAAAGAAGGACATTCCAGGTACTACAGATATGATTCAGATGATCAAGATGAAAGTCAAAGTCAAGGAAGGCAAGTTCAAATCTAGACTCAGATCGAGATTGATCCGGTAACTCTAGTAACTCAAGAGGTTAGTGCAGATGATGAGGAACAAGTTCAAGAAATAGAAGTTCAAACAATTCCCAAAACTCCCAGGTATGTAAGGTTGAATCATCCTAAAGTTTAGATCATAGGAGATACGAGTAAAGGTGTTTGAAGTAGGAGAAATTTTTCTAAAGATCAAGAGGAGATTTGTTTAATTTCAAAGATTGAACCTAAATCAGTAAGTGAAGCCTGCAATGATTAAAAATGGGTTAAAGCAATGGAAGAAGAATTGATGCAAATTGAAAAGAATCACACTTGGGATCTTGTTCCTAGACCTGAGGACAAAAATGTGATTGGAACCAAATGGGTCTTCCAAAATAAGCTAAATGAAGATGGTGAGGTTGTAAGAAATAAGGAAAGGTTGGTATGTAAAGGCTACTCTCAAGTGGAAGGAATTGATTTTGAAGAAACTTTTGCTCTGGTGGCAAGGATAGAGGCAGTTAGCTTGTTTCCTACATTTGTTGCTTTCAGATATTTTAAAAGTGTATCAGATGGATGTCAAATTAGCATTCCTGAATGGAGATTTGGAGGAAGAAGTCTACATTGAGCAACTGGAACGATTTTAGTTAGCTGATCAGGGAGATATGGTATGTAGACTAAGAAAAGCATTGTATGGACTCAAGCAAGCTCCAAGAGCCTAGTATGCCAGATTGGATAAGCATTTGCTTAAGCTAGGATTCAACAAAGGTACTACTGATAGTAATCTATACTTCAAGATTAATCATGAGGACATTCTAATTATTAAGGTATTTGTTGATGATATCAGTTTTGGTGGAAATGAATGTATCTGCAAAGCATTTTCTGATCAGATGAAAAGTGAGTTTGAAATGTCAATGTTTGGTGAGATGAATTTCTTCCTAGGTCTGCAAATTATTCAATCAGATAATTGTATTTTCATATCTCAGTCCAAGTATGTGAAAGAATTATTGAAGAAGTTTGGAATGGAAGATTCAAAGCTAGTAGGTATACCTATGGTAACCAGATGCAAGATAAGCAAAGATGATGACTCCCCAAAGGCAAATTAGAAAAGGTATAGATCAATGATTGGAGGATTGCTCTATCTAAATCAAACATGACTTGGCATCGTGAATGTAGTTGGACTTGTTGTCAGATTTCAAGATGATCCAAAAGAATTCCATGTTGTGGTAGTCGAAATAATTTTTAGATATCTCAAGGGGACAATTGATCATGGACTGTGGTATCCAAAGGACAATGACTTCACTCTTCATGCATATACAGATGCTGATTGGGCATGAGATGTAGATGATAGAAAAAATACTAGTGGTGGTACATTCTTCTTGGGAAGAAGATTGGTCTTTTGGATGAGCAAAAAGCAAGAGGCAATATCTCTATCTACTGTAGAGGTAGAGTATATAGTAGCAACAAATAATTGTACTCAAGTTCTGTGGATGAAGCAAATGTTGAAGGACATCAGAATTATGTTTGAGGAGCTAGTCACAATCTTTTGTGATAATTCTAGTACAATAAGCATCTCAAAGAATCTAGTGTTACATTTAAAGACAAAACATATATCTATCAAGTTTCATTTCTTGAGAGAAAAGGTAAATGAGAATGAAGTCAAGTTGAAGTTTGTGTCTTCCAAAGATCAGATTGTGGATATCTTCACTAAGCCTCTTCCTAAGGGTACTTTTGAGTATCTTAGAGAGAAGTTAGTGGTTATTACCTCTCCTGATTAGAACTAAGATGCACTTATATGCATCAGTCTGGTGGAGTTCTAAGTTATATCTTGAGATCCAAATTGATGTTGAGAAGATACTACTCTGAGGAGTAGTCAATATGCAAATGTTGGAGATCAGTTTGAAATAAAAAGGGGGAATAAAAGATTGCAAATATGTGCCCTTTCACATTGATGTCAAAGTGGGAGACAAGACATGTGAAAAACTAATTGCTGATGACAAGGTGAGCAATGAAGAAAGTGGTTATAGAAGTCAGGGGGAGAAGTTCTTGTTGTGATGGTTGAATCATTTTTTCACATCATATGTTGCCATCAATGACAAAGGGGGTGATTGTTGCAAATATATGCCTAAGCAGTGTTGTCATTGATGTCAACATATTCTTGTTGTCATTGGTGTCAACTGTGCCTTATTTTGTTGCATGTTCAGGAGATTGGAATGTTGAGGATATTGCGAAAATTAATGAAGACTCAATGTTCACAGACCATATGGCTATGTAGAGGATTATCAGAGGTTGTTCCAATTAAGAATTGAGAAGTCTACATGAAGATTTGAAGAAGTTATGGCCTTCCTAGTAAAACTGGATTTTGCTGTGTTCAGAAGAGACAGAGTGAGTAAGTTGGTCTGGATTGCTCTGTAGTGAAATATTATAGTCTGTGGATCTGAAGGCATGTTGGGGAAGTCAGTGTGTATCATCAACTCTAGTGGTTCATGGTTTGGAGGTCTGCAAGCTATCTTTCTAGTTTGATAGTCATGGCAGACAATGTTCTTGATGTTCTGGAGGAAGATACAAATGATTCTAGAAATTTGGTATAGTGTGGATGTTATTAGTGAATTCAATGTGCTTGTGGAGGTCTCTGGATCGTGTGGCTACTATATTGGAGGTCCGCATTGAAGTTTGAGCCTATTGTTGAAGATTTCTTCATTGAGGTTGATGTTCTTCCCAGTTCTTGGCCGACCGGATGTTCCTAGCGTGTTGCGGATGATCTAAAGAGCATTTTATTAAGTGTGGCATGTTAGTAGAGGAAGATTCAAGTCTCAGTTATGTTTGGCCGACAGCGTAATGATCCGCGTTAAGTTTATCCGACCTTGTTAATCATTCCAAGGTCAATGAAGCGTATAAATACTTGTTGAAGAGTTGTTGAGAATCATCCTTGTGCGAAATGAATTAAATCCAAAGAAAGGATCAGAAGCAGAGCAGAGAAGAAGAGGAACGAAAGTAGTATAGAGTGAAGAGTCAGAGAAGAATAATTTGGAGATAGAAGCAGAGGTTTTTGTCAGCATTAAATAAAACTGAACCAGGCATGAAAAGATGCTAATTATCAGTTAGTTCTTTCTATGTTAAACTCAAATTTCTTGTAGGCAATGAGCCTCTCTTTTGAATAGTTAGCTCTAGGCAGTGAGCCTGAAGGAAAGTGCATTCCCATTCTTTTAAGTTCTTTTAATAGGGTACGAATCTTGTGGGCTAACACCCATCGTGGTTTTTCCCTTAACTAGGTTTCCACGTCAAAAATATTGGTTTCAAATGTGTTGATTATGTTTATGCTTATGTGTTGATATTATATGCTTTAATGTTTGCATCATTAATCAATTTGCCAACTGTGAAAGAAGATTAAAAGAAAAGAAAAGTTTAATTTTAGGGACAACTGATTCACTCCCCCGCTCTCAATTGTCTGGGCTAATTCCAACAATAATATGATATATATATATATGAATGTAATCAAATATATGCACAGAGCAACATTTAGAAGATTGTCAACAAAGCTTCATTGATCAACAAAATTATATATATAAGAGAGTGTGTGTGTGTATATATATGTTAATTCATATAATATATATAATATATATTACATAGATATATCAAAAAGAACAAAGTATTGTATCAAACCACATTCCATTATTAAACACAACAAAAACCATGATATGCTGCGACAAAGCTTGTGGTAGGCCCGGCTAAGCCAAGGCCATGCCATGGCTAGTCAGGCCATGTCACCCATGGGGGATGATACCCCCACAACACCATGGCTCCTTTTGGGTCATGGTCTCCATGGTGACCATAGCTCCCAGGCCAAAGGCCTTCACAAAAAATGATCTTTAATATATATCTATTTTTATAAATATTGCATAATCTCATTAATCTATAGGGAATATAACATATGTATGTAATTTTTTTAACAGCTACAATACTGCCATTAAATTCATAGTATCGAGTGTTGCATAATAACAGTAAATAATATCTAATGAAAACCACAAAGGTCTACTTCAAATAATTATTTTTGTATAATGAAATCCATGGATTTTTCTAGCCAAATCAGGGCATTTTGACAGAGATAACTATACAGAACTTTCTGAACATGTATTATAGTTAAAAACCAAAATCAAGAAGATTTAATTGCACAGTATAACTTCCAGTCAAAGGTAATATTACATAGAAATCTTAGATCAATACAATTCCTTGATAGAATAGAGTTATTTGAAAACCCTAACAACAAGATTTGAGACAAAATAGAATTCAATTCTTTCCATCAACATAAGGCATGCAAACTTAACCAAGTTCTCCTCTTGGCTGAAATCAATACCTTCAAACAAATGAACAACCTAGTCCTTCTCTCTTCCCAACTGTAGGGCTTGGTTTCCAACCCCACCCTCAAGTGGGACATAAATCTCAAGTGCCCAAAATGAAATTCAACAAATAAAACTACAAATAAAAAATAGATTTAAAACTAGATTCACGAAGGTTGACTCACACACAAAGAATCCTTTCTGGATTCTTACAAATGGGGAGAGAGGGGATTCCCTTCCCTCTTGGGGAATTATTCACAATAGCAATATCACTTCTTTCCACACATAATATCATTATAAAAATAACCTCCACAACCCTTCAAACCCTCGCTCCATACAACCCACACCACAGCGCCTCCATACAGCCATCCCCACAACACCACAACCCTTCCAGCCACCAAAACACCCACATCCACCATAATGCAAATATACAACAAAACTTCCCCAAGAGAGGTTCCAGGCCTCTCTCAACCCCACATGAGGGAGAATCTCACCTGTCAAGGGAGATCCACTCCCTTATATGCCCAAACTCCAATCACATTCAAACTAGTAAGCTTGCCAACAATTTGCAATAAAAAAAAACCAATTCTTTTTCACACACAAATGACAAAAGATAAACAAAAACAACAACAACATCATAAATTCCACATATTTAATCCATAAATTTGAATACCAATTTAATTTTTCAAACCCTACCTTGTCTGTCCAAGTTAGGAGAAGCCCAAGAAATTGGGTTCCAAATCAGTAAAAAACCCTCTCAACCATAAAATTCCACCCACCTTCAAGCCCTTCCTTCCATCACCAACAATCTCCAACCAATGCAAGAATTCCAATTCTTTCCCAACACAAGAATAAAGCAAAGAGGAGAAAAACCAAAAAACCAAGCCCACACACACACACACATCATGCTAAAAAATAAAACTCTCCTCATAAAATAAATTACACCAATTGATTTCAACATCGAAATGGAAGTTTAGAAGACCAAATAATAATTCCATAACTTTTAAATAACAATACTCAATAAAATGAAATAAAATAATATTAAATAACAACTATTAAATTACATTTCCCTCACACCACCAAAATTTAACCACATAAATAATTAAAATAAAATGACCAAGATAATTAACCCAAATAACCTCCAACACATAGCAACTGGGTTAATTGAAAAATATTAGGAAAATCAAATAAAATTGGGCATGTTGAGTATATCTCTAAACTAAAAGGATCTAAGCTGCCTACCTACAAAACTCAATTTTGAACATTAGTATATCATGGGAAAAATAGTTGAAGCAACATGTAAATATTAAATAACCAAAACATCTAAAATAAAATAATTTATTAATTTTCATAATTAAAATATAATATTCATTTTTGCAGAAACTAAATACATAATCATAAAAATTACCTAATTAAGAACATTCAATTAAACTAAAACATCTAATACCATCTATGATCCATAATAATGCCCACACACATATATGTATAAAATATGAATATCAACACACATAAATCCATGATCCTAAAATAGCAGTATCAACCATGTCCACACATAATGATCAATAAAATCAACTATAAACAAGTATCCACATCATAGTCTCAATGGCGGTGCTAGCTAGTCCTCACATCCTCGCCCTCTAAAATTAGGCTTCCTCCTAGAAGCCATCAAAGAGGTAGGGAAATAGAGACCTCATCCAAGTTGTATCCTCCCATGTCATAGTAGCCTCATCGTAGAGATCCCATTGGACCATGACCTGATCCAATTGCCACCATCACAGTACCAACTTTCGATAATTGAATATGTGAATGGGCTACAAGGTTAGATGTCCGTCTTGCACCACTTGTAGAGCATCCCACTCTAGAACATGAGACATGTCAGGTACATACTTATTAAGAACAAAAATATGAAACATGTAGTGGATATGAGATAGGATGGGTGGCAATGCTAAGTGGTATGCAATGGAACCGATCCTCTCCAGAATCTCAAAAAGGGCCAATAAATCTCAATGCCAACTTTGAGCCCTTTCCATAACGGATAAAACTCTTTTGTGTGTGAACTCACAAGAAGACTCTATGCCCAACCTAGAACTCTCAATCCACCCTCCTAGCATCTTCATACAGTTTATATCAGTCATGTACTATCTACAACTACTCACAAATCTGGGTCACCTGCCTCTCCATTTCATGAACCAGCTCAGGTCGTACCACAACACTATCCTCAACCCAATCCTAGCTTAGTGGCATCTTGCAAGGTCTACCATACAAAGCCTCATACGATGCCATGCCAAGTGAATTATGGTACCCATTATTATAGGAAAACTCTACCAAGTAGAAGTACTCCTCCCAACGGGACTACTAATCCATGACGTACATCCTGAGCATATCCTCCAATACCTGGTTCACTCTCTCTGTCTACCCATCTGTCTCTAGATGATAAGCAATGCTGAAATTAAGTTGAGTACCCAAGGCCTACTATAGGGCAGTCCAAAAAGATGAAGTAAAAATAGGATCTCTTTCCAAAATGATCCTCCTTGGAATGCCATGAAGTCTGCAAATATCCTGCAAGAAAACCCTAGCTACTAAATAAGTATTGTATGATGAACTCATCGAAGAGAAATGTACCACCTTATTTAACTTATTGTAAGAGTTGGCTATGATATGAGGGTAAAAGTACAAAGCCGTGTCACACTTTTATAAAGGAAACGACCAACGCTGATCCAACTTTTAAACTTGAATCACTAAAAAGTGACATATATGTTTTGAATTTTGAAATGATGTAAACTAATAAAATATTTATTTTTTAGTATATTTTATGTCTGTATTTTTTGAAAAATTAAAAAAATTATTTCAATATAGTTTTTAATAAATTGACACTATAATCTAGTTGTTGATAAAATGTTGAAAAATGAAGTTACATGAGACGTCAATCTTTATATAGTAATTTTTTTTTCTTCAATTTTTTTTTGTGTATTTATAACTTGAAACTTTAGTGCATGGATATATTTTTTCCAATTTTGATAAATATATATTTTTAAATAAATAATAAAATGTGCATGTATTAAAATGTAGTTGTTTCCATTCGACATCAACTTTCATATTAACTATTTATCTAAAATAGAAAAAAAAATATACCATCTTGATATAGATTCTTTTATCTAGTGCATCATATTTTTTTCAAAATTTTTAATAAGTTTTACTATTTTTCCTTGACATGGTAAGCAACCTAATGTTTTGTGCTAATAAGCTACTTCTACTAAAAATAAAAAGGAAAATATAAATAATAATTAAACTATATATATATATATATATGTGTGTGTGTGTGTGTGTGTATTTGAAAAATAAACTTATAGATCTACAAAAGGGTATTTTTATATTTTAAAAAATTGTTATTTACACGAGTAGAAGTTGTTGAAATATTAAGTTTTTCAAATAATTTTATTTTTTTGGTAAATTGGCCTCATAGTGGTGCTACATATGCATTTAGCCAACAATTTTAGTTGGAAAAGTTGTGGACATATCTAACTTAGCTAGAATGAATCTTACAAGATCATATGTTTCACCAAAATTGATTTTTATTTAGAAATACTTAAATTCACTTGTGTTGATAAGTTGGTTGAAAGTGTGACACAGCTTTGTGCTTTTACCTAGGTGCCACCCAAGATCTAGGACCTCATGAAAGAACAAGAGAGACAATGACAAAATAATTCTATTCTATTAAGGAATGCAAAATTTGACATCTTTCAATATACATGAAGAGCCTTTCTTATAAAGGCAAGGATGAGAGGTAAGATGTTGTAGTCATTTGACAAGTGTCTTAATCATATGACATGAGACAACTAGAGCACATGTGTAGGATAAGACAACTATAAGACAACTATCAACAACTAGCTACAACTAGACACAATTGGAAACATCTAGTAGACTCACTAAGTTAACTTAACATGTGAATTATATTTGAGGATATTATTTAACTAATAAATAGTAAAATAATATGAATTATTCTCACAAGGGAAACTCGATAGAAGATATCTCTATTCACACTAACACCCCCCCTTGAATGTAACTTAGGGAGAAGATGACAAAATATATAGATGGATGGGTCCCAACTACTAGGCCATGTTAGGTACCCATGTACACACAAATCTCAAGTGGAGTTAAGGAGAAAACCTCATGTGAAAAAACTCCTCTCCAAAAGTGAGAATGCATGCAAACATGTAGAAGTGATGGAATGATGGAAGAATCAAGACCATCCAAATACAACATCCATCACAAATATACAATCAATAGCCCCCCATAAGAGGGAAATAATGAGAGAAGATGTCCCCCCATAATGAAGTAGCTCCTATGCCAATGGAGAATGCTCGAAGAAGAAGACCAAAGAAGATCCAAAACCTACAAACAACATTCATCCCTTTGGGAAGAAACCAATCCACTGGGTTATGTCGAAGAAACTTCAACTCTAAAACAAGGGATGAGGGAAGAAGTCTCATGAAATATGATATCTCTAAAAACTGCTCATGTGTCTCCATGTCGATGTCAAATGATACCGCAATCCAATTGAGAGTTTGAGGCCTAACTGATGAAAGTGATAATCCAGGATCTAGTGGAAAATGAAAATCATCAATATCCAAAGATAGAGATGGGTTGACAATAGTTGTGCTATGAATATCATCAAAGAGGAGAGATAACCCCTCAAATGTGTCCTTCACATTTGCAAGATGGGACTCACAAAACAAATATGAAATGCCTATCAAATACTCATCCCAAAAATCTATATCTGAAAGACAAGAAGCATCATGCTAAACTGAAGCACTGAACTCTAAAGAAGTACTAGGTGGAGAAAATGGAAGTGTAGCACATGTCTCAAGAACTGATGAAGAGGGACAAATACCAAGGTTCAAGTGACCAAACTTCTCCTCTGAAATATGCTTCACACAAGGAGTCTTAATGCCATCCAATGGATCTGAATCATCATCAGGAGAGAAACCATAAAAGGTGTATAGATGAGATGCATGATCAACCACCCTAGTATAAATAATCTTTGTCCTCTCCAAGTCTCTGATAATAACTAACTCAGGTGTAAAATCCATTGTCTTCCCTACACCTTTATGAGTAATTTGATATATGGAAAGAACATTATTGGTCAAAGAAGGCACACAAAGTACATCATTGAAAGTATCTTCACTAATATCAATAGTTCCTTTCCCAATTACATTCATATATGTGTTATTACCCATCAAGATAGGTGGCATATCACACAGCTCAAATGAACAAAACAGATCCTTGGGAGAAGTCATATGATGAGAAGCACTTGAATCAAGAAACCATTTACTTGATGTAGAACTTGTACTTACACAAAGTGCTTTACCTTTATGTTTGTGTTCCTTATCTTTCCTTGCATGACCTGATTTAGAAAGTTTAGGCTATGTAGATATTGAAGGAGTAGAAGAAGAAACGGGTGATGGAAGATTGTTCTTTTCAAAAAGTTGCATAAACATGTCAATCTACTTCCTCAAAACAATTATGTTCAGCATGCCTTGATTTATTACAATAAGAACATGTAGGCTTCTCCTTCTTAGATGAATTTTGTGCTTGATTGTTTGTGGATTTTTCTTAGATTTCTTTTGTTTCTTATTAGGAGGACCTAACGCTTTCTATTTCTTAGGTTGTCCAACCACAAAAGCATGAGTCTGTGATGTCTTAATGATACCCATAGATAGAAGATTATGTTTCTCATGCATTAACATCTTAGAAAAGGATGCAAATGAAGGCATAGTGAAATCATATCCCATAATTAACCTATAAATGTGATAGCTAGAAACAAAAGCTACATATTAAGGACCAAGTTTATTCAATACATTACAGATCAACTGAATGTCTTTTTTCTCAATACCACATGCTTTACATTGTGCTCTTAGATCATTAACCTTAATTATGTAATCCTAGATGTTGTTAAAGTTCTTACGATTAAGGCTCATCAATTCATTATCAATTTGATAGCCTTGAACTACATCTATTGTACCATACAATGTTTTCAACTTTTTCCAAGCATCATGTGAATTTGTACATGCCTTAATCTGAAATAAGATAACTAGGGAAATAAAATTGTGAAGACATCTAAGAGATTTGGTATGCTTTATCATCCATTTCATCTTTTCCTTATCATCTATGGGTTCAAATATCTTTTTGCAACATATAGATAATGTCCAAGATCCATTAGGGCATTCCATACATGTTGACTCCAAGTTGCATAGTTATAAGGTGTTAACAATGGAACACTTAATTTATCCATTATATAGAGGAAAACTAGAGCACAAGAAGATATATCAAATCACAAACTCAATCAACATTGCAATTGAATCCCCCAAACCAAAACAACCACCAATTTCAACTCTTTTCCAACCAATGAGTGATATGTACCCAAAGAGTCTCAAACTAAAAATCTCATGTCTAAATAAATTTTTTGAAAAATTACATGGACAAAACTATAGAGTATAGAAATACCTTTCCAACATGTATAAAAGGTTGAAATTTTGATAAAGTGGGTGCTAGTTGTGAGCTTGGGAGTGAAAAATGCAAGATCTAGCTTCAAATAGCTATATCAGGCATCTGCAACAAAATATTATAAGCATACCTACACCACTGCAAAGTTGTTGGAACTAGCTTTTTGTTGATATCTCGTTTGGTGATTTTTGATATCGTGGCAAAAAGTTATGGCTCCAAGAAAAAAATCACCCTATTAGGGTTAGAAAGGGGCCAAAGGGGGGCCTAGCGCTAATGTCATTGCTGACGTCAGAAGTACCTATGCCAAAATATTCTCTATTAAATGGATTATTCTCTATAGAAAACAAAATTGCCTGTATTCTGACAAAAATTGCTTTCAAAAGGCCAAAACTGCTGATCTGAGGTCAAAACCACCAATCTACCTATACGTGGTTTTATGGGCCAACAGAGTTGTTTATGGGAGAATATTCTCCTAAAATATTCTTCTAGCAGCTGGTTGGCAGTTTAAGTTTCCACCACTAGTTTTTTTGTTAAATCTGTGGAAATTAAAAAATATATTTGAAAAGGCCCAAAGGCTTGTTAATAGGGAATCGCGAGGGGTATTAACCCTACCACATGACCCTTTGGCTAGGGTGCCATGGGCAGGTAAACCCCTAGAGGCTCCCCATAACAGCTTAAGGCTACAAGCCCTGCTAGGGCTATAGGGCCCAATCTATATGGCTTTGGCTACCCTATAGTACTTGCGGGTACGGGACCCGACAAGCCCTGTGCAGGGTACCCATCATGTAGCCTTGTAAATTTTTATTTTAATTTATTTTAAAAAATCTTTGCAAATATTTTATAAAACCAACAAATAAACTTTATAACCAATGAATAAATTTTTACCCGTATGATGATGAATCATTTGACACCTGCTTGTGCAGGGAAAGATTTCCTACAATAGCAGTAATGATGCCAAATTTTCTACAGAATCTATCTGTACGATGGGGTAGGGGCAAAAAAAAATTGCCTTTCAATGCAACTGCTTTGATTTTGATGATTTGATAGTTGATCTATAGGTTTTTACACCTTCCAAATGCAATGGCAAGGTCTATTTTTTCCTAAATTGCTCTGAATTTGTAGCTACCTCTTGGATTAGGTAACCACTCCCTAAATTAAAAACCTCATAGATTTGGGCTCTGGCGTCTGATCTGGATGAAACAAAAGGCAATCTTAACTATATAAAACCTTTTGAACACAATGGTCTACTCAGATTTGTAGTAGCATGCTCCAAAATGAACCTACAATGTAAGGCACAAAGAGTAAACCCTCACAAATCTAGTGTTTCC
The DNA here is from genome assembly GCA_027924645.1 of Cunninghamia lanceolata. Lineage (NCBI taxonomy): Eukaryota > Viridiplantae > Streptophyta > Pinopsida > Cupressales > Cupressaceae > Cunninghamia > Cunninghamia lanceolata. The sequence goes on along the minus strand of BSBN01001332.1, from coordinate 26,106,300 downwards.
ATCAAGTCTTTCTGATTCTCTTGGTCATCATTCGATGCAAGAGAATAGCATACTTAACTATCAAGATCCACCATGAATTTACATTCAAATCTTTCAAAAATTTGGCTAACAAGAAGAGATTCCACCTAGATAGCTCTGATACCATGTAAGGGTTGGCTATGATACGAGCCACCCAAGATCTAGGACTTCATGAAAGCATGAGACAGACAATAATAGAATAATTATATTCTATCAATGAATGCAAAATTCTTCATATTACAATGTACATGAAGAGCCTTACTTATAAAGGAAAATATAAGAGCTAAGATATTGTAGTCATGTGACAAATGTCTTAATCCTATGACATGAGACAACTAGAGCACATGTGTAGGATAAGACAAGTATAAGACAACTATCAAAAACTAGCTACAACTAGACACAACTAGAAACATCTAGTAGACTCACTAAGTCAACTTAACATATGAATTATGTGTGATGATATTTAACTAATAAATAGTTAAATATTATGAATTATTCTCACAAGGGAAACTAGATAGAAAATATCCCTATTCACACTAACACTTATCCATAGTCACCATGATAGAATCATTTCGCTGCATAGTCATAGGAAGGCTTATAATGAAATCCATCAATATGACATCCCACTTCCATTCCATAATATCATGAGGATAGAACAATCTAGTTGGGTGCTGATGTTCGGCTTTCACCCTCTAACATTCTAGGCAATAGGAAATGAACTCTACTATATCCTTACGCATACCTACCCAAAAGTAGAGTTTCTGAAGATCTGCATGCATTTTCTTGACTCCCAGATGCACTGCATAGGGTGCTCTATGAGCCTCTGTAGGAACAAACTCTCAGAGGTTCCCCAATGAAGGAATGTAGATATGACCATAATGTTTGAGAAAGCCATCATCATCAAAAGAATACACCTCAAAATTATCCAAGGGACCCTGAAGCTGAACTATCTCACTATATAAAGCATCCTACGGCTAAAGATCCAAGATATGGCCCCTCAAATCCATCTTCACTATCAACGAGAACAACTCATGTCCACAACATTCTCTTTTCCCTTAATATACTAGATCTTGAAGTCATACTCTCATAGAAACTCCATCCATTGACACTGCCATACATTTAGGTTAGGTGGGGAAAAGATATATTGTAGATTCCAGTGATTAGAATGTAGCTCAAAATTATGCCCAAGAAGAAAATCACACAACTTAATCAAAGCATGTACAACAGGTACAAGCTCTAAATCATGAGTCAGATAGTTGAGTTCATGAACCTTCAACTTGCAAGACTCAAAGGCAATCACACATCCCTCCTGCATGAGAACCACTCCAAGACCCTCAATCAAAGCATCCGTACAAACAACATAGTCACCTATAGGATTTGGAATCGCTAAAATAGGAGCACTGCTAAGTTTCTCCTTCAAAAAATGAAAACCATTCTTGTATTGCTCAGTCCATACAAATTTCTTTCTCTACTTATGAAGAGAAGTAATTGGATGCACAATCCTGGAGGAGTCTTTCATGAACTTCCTGTAATAGCTGGCTAGACCCATAAAAATCCTAACCTTAGCAACATTAGTTGGAGCAGGCCAATCCAAAATAGCCTGAATCTTTGAAAGATCCACTAAAATCCCATATCATGAAATAATATGTCGCAAGTACTGGATCTCTGTCTTGAAAAAATCACATTTGGAAAGATTAGTGTACAATTGGTTCTCTCTCAAGCACTGCAATAGTAGCCACAAATGCTCCTTATGCTCCTCTACTATGTAGGAATAAATCAAAATGTCATCCAAGAAGATCACCACAAACCAATCCAAAAAGGTGCGGAAGACTCCATTCATCAGGCTCATCAAAACTGCTAGACCATTGGTCAACCTGAAAGGGACTATAGTGATTTCATAGTGACCATAGTGTATGTGAAATGTTGTCTTGTGAATATCAGCTTCTACTATCATCAACTGGTCATACCCTGACTATAGATCATTTTTTGAGAAAGCCTTTGCTCCCTGAACAAATCATCAATCCTCGGCAATGGGTAGTGATTCTTCACTATGAGCTTGTTCAATTTCCTGTAGTCAATGTAAAGCCCATCCTTCTTCTTTATGAAGATAATAGGTGCACCCCAAGGAGAAACACTAGGATGAATATGACCTTTCTCTAAAAGTTCGTCCAACTGTAACTTAAGCCCCTGAAGCTCTTGAGCCATCATTCTATAGGGAGCTTTGGAAATAGGTTGTGCTCTTGGCACTAAGTCAATATAAAAATCAATCTCTCACTGTGGTGGCATCCCAAAAAGGTTTGAAGGAAAAACATTGGTGAACTCTCTAAGAATAGGATGATAATCCAATGAAGTCTTTGGCTTGTCCTCTAATATGTCACTGATAAAAATAGAAAAGAGTTGGCATCCCTTTTGCATACTGTGCTCAAGCTACATAGCTGAGATAATCCAGAGCGACACTAGCCTCTAAAATCCTAAGATCTTCACCCTATTACCCTTATCATCCAATCACTCAATAGATTTGTTGTAGAAATAGAGCTTAGTCTCATGAGGATTCAACCAATCCATACCCAAAATCGCATCATAGGACGGGCTAAAGGAATAAACTAGAGATCTACCAAAGTTGAAAAAGCTCCAAGTCCTATTTGGCAATCCTTGACCAAACAACTAACAAACATCTTAGCTCCCAAAGCTAACTCTACATCCTATTTAGTAGCTTGCTTAATAGCTAGCAACCTACACTTCTCCACTACTAACAAGGATACGAATGAATCCGTTGCCCTAGAATCAAGGAGTATGGAAACAACAATATTACCAATTTTACTTAGAGTCTCTATGATTGATGCCTGATGATCTGCCTGTCGATTATCTATTGCTGCAAGAACCCAGTGGGCTTCCCCACATCACCAACTATAGGCTTAGAAGTAGCTACCTACTGACCTCCTATAACTGAACTATTCTATAGACACTCCCGACCAATATGTCCCATACCTCTGCATGTATAAAAAGGACCCTTATGTGGTTCCTATGTCTGTAGCTGAAAATCGGGTCTACTAGACCTTGCCTGACTGTCTCTGAAACTTTGGTATGTACGAGCTAGTCACACATAATGTGTTTGTGGTTTCTGGTCTCTCCTTTGAGGTGGAACCTGCCAAGATATAGATGGTCCTCCTAAAATGACATGGCCTTCTGACCTTGCTACTACTATTGTAGAACTGGCCTAGTAGAAAAGGAGTTAGCCCTAAATCCACTCCTAGGAGGCATAGATGGATGAGAGAAGTTACAGTTCTATTGTGATTGGTTCTAGAAATTGTCCTGGTTATCATGATGCTTGGGATGGATTACTTCTACAATAAGGGCCTTCTCTATAGCTTGTCTAAAAGTCAAGGCCTTAGACAAACATACAGGTCCTACAATGCCATGGTTGAGTCCTCTGATGAATCTATTGACCATTAATTTCTCATCCTAAATATAATCAACGTATTGTACCAGCTCTAGGAATTTGTTCTTGTACTATATGTCCTCTCTACTAAAGATCATGAAACTCATCAATCTTTCATTGTTGGAAGTGTTTTGAGATGTATCCTTTCTTGAACAACTCTAAGAAGGTTTCCCAAGTAACAGTTTCTGGTGTCAAGTGCCCTTTTCTCTCCTCCTAATGCCACCAAGTAGCGGCATTATCTCTAAATAAATGAACTACCAACCAAGCCTTGAGGTTACTCTCATAGGTTTTAAGTGCAAAACACTTCTCAAGACCTAGCAACCAAGATTCTGCCTCTCTACAATCAATGGAAACAAAAAAGTTCAAAGGCTATAGACAAAGGAATTCTCTAATTGCCAACACCAATCGGTGCATCCTGGTCGATCTATACAAAATGAAGAGGGGGTTCATAATGTCCTGATTCATCCATCCATTCCTCAGCATGCTTTTCTCTACCACTGTTAGGGATTTTGCTACACTCTTGAGGAATAGAGAGGTGCTCATCTAAATGAGGTTGATCCTAATTATGGGGCGGGCTAGTAGTGGGTAGAGGAAGTCTATCTTGAATGACATCTACCAAATGCCATAGAGTTTGGATAATTTGAGGCCCATGATTGACATGTTCATCTAAATGGTTTGATTTTGATGGCATGGAATGACTGCACCTTCGTCAGGGAGGGCATACTACAAGATCAAGAAAACAAGGTTATATAACAAAAGATTTACCCCAGAGTTCCCAAAGTGTGGCAACCTGAGCTCTGATACCTAATGTCATGCCCACCCTTATAGAACACTATAAGAATGAACATGAACACAAAATACTCCAATTTTCATTTTTCTAAAACTATCTTTTGCAAAAAACACTAGTTTTAAAGAAGACATTTACCTCAATGATTAGGTCTCCTATTATATTTTGATGTGTCTTAGAGAATGAGCTACTTGTTTTTGCAACTATAAAAAGGTAAAGATTGAAGTAGTTAGTTAGGGAAAACTGATACCAGTAATGAACAAGAATCAAGTAATCTAAACAACAGAATTGAATAACAATATAATCATTCTCATAAGTAAATAGCAAATTACACCTATCTAAATTGTATTTCAGAAATAACAAATTTACTACATTCATGAATTTGAAAAGACAAGAACATATCTAGGAGGGTGACTAATTTTAATCTTTCTCAAGATTTGAAATCATACAGATTTATATTCATTCAAATAGCCATGAACATATATATATATATATATATATATATATATATATATATATATATATATATATATATATATATATATATATATATATATATATATATATATATATATATATTTGCACCATAACAAGAAAGATAACTATTCTACCTTATACACATTTGTTCAAATAAATATATGAAGGTGTATATATATATATATATATATGAAAGTTTGCACCATAACAAGAAAGATAACTATTCTAAATTATAGACATTTGTTCAAAGCAATATATGAAGGTATGTATATACATACATACTATGTTGGGTAGAATTTAACAAAGATCAAAACAAAACAAAGATCAAGATCCAACTCAAACTCAAGAAATCAAACACAAAAATGTAAACAAAAGCATGCAAACCAAAACAATATCACTTGGATTGAACGATTTCTTGTTTCAAATGTGGGTTGCTTCTACATGAAATCGAATCCATCAAAGCTGCTAATGAGAATGATGAACATGCAAGAGCAATATCAAACATGCAAAGGTAAATTCATGAAAATTGATGAGGGTTCAATTGTTTCTAGGCCATTGTCGTGAATGTGCAAAATCCAAAATGCAGATGTGTTCACTCACCTCACAAAATGCAAGACTCTTGTTCCAAATACAATGACCAAGAGTTTAAAATGAGTGATTTTAGGGCTTATATGTGAGAGAGTTGAGTGTTTTTGGAAGGTTTAAATCAATGGTGGAGAGGAAATGTGTGCGATCGACGGTGGAGGATTTTTGGAAAATGCATATAAAGAAATGAATTAAGTATATTTATTTAATTCATTTTGTGAGGGTAGGTGGTGATAAATATGAATTAAATAAATAATTCATATGTTGTGTGATAAATAAATAAAATGTAAGTTTCAATTATTCATAAGAAGAAATGAATAATAATTAAATAATTAATGATATTATTTAATTAATAATGGGAGATGGATGAATGCAAGCGAAGAAGATAAAAGAATGAGAAATGATTAATTAAACAAATAAAATTTATTTAAATAATCATGAAGAAGGATGGAGGCGAATAGAAAACAATGATTAGGGTTTTCTTGCAAGTGTGTTAGACAAGACAATGCATGTGATGCAGAGATGCAATGGAAAATGTGATGAAATGCCTAAATGTGAAATGAGCCAATTTTGGGTGTCTACATTTTGCCCCTTTTTCAGACAATGTCCATTAGGGCGTTGTTTCAAAGAAGATATGATGTATCGGATAAACAAGTTATGCCCCAATGAAACTGTCAAATGATGCCCCCTCGAGAGGAAATCTAGGCTGTAGGGCAAAGGATGGGTTGACTCGTGACAAGAAAATTGCATAAAGGCTCACTAGGGGAAATTGGCAGTTGCAGATGGCAAAAAATTAAAAGCTAGGTTTAAAAAGTTTGATTAGGGTTAGAACCCTATAAATAGTTTTCAATGGCCAATTTCAGTTCATTTGTGCTATTTTCTTTTGGAGAATTTGTACTCTGAGCCTCTATGAGTGTTTGAGAGCCATTTTGAGCTTCCAAGATGTCTATTCCATGTTCAAATCACCGGGCCGAGAAGTTGATGACCTATGGATGACTAGTAGGAGATTTTTTACCGGTATGTGTCAAAAAACCCTCCAAAGGCACATTTATTTTGAGTCTAATTGCCATAAATAAATATGTGCTACCAAAGGCGCATAGGGTCTAGGGCATATGCATATGAACGACAACAAGTCACATCTAGAAAACTTAGTTGCATATGCACATGGGTCTATCGTATCCAATGTATTGGATGCGCATATGGTTACAACATAGGTTTTACATCCTGTAGATGCGCATTTGGTACGAAATGTCACATATGAATAACATCACATTGCATGTAAAACATCACGTCACATATGAGCAACATATAATCGTAACTGGAAAATGGCATGCATATTTGGCAAAGGAATTGGATTTCACAGGGTATCATATGCATTTGGCTAAAAAGGTTGCATACGCATAACAAAATGTCACATGTGGACAACTGATGCGCATATGAGCTAACAGACATCGCATTTGGTTAGGGCAATGTCTCCTATGGTTAGAATTGGTCACATTTGGTCAAACCTAGCAGTATTTCTTAGTTTTATTGTTTTTTTGTAAAATATTAGAAATTCTAAGTCAATACTTATGGGTGCAGGGTGTATTACAACTATTGCTATCCTAGGAGGTACATCCTTCGGACATGCAGCTAGTTCGATAGCTAGATGCAGAGGAGCATTTATTTCTTGAGATCGTGGGTTTGGATCACGCGGCAGAGCTTACACTAGTCAAAGCACATACTACCATGATGACTGCGTTGGTAGAGAGATGCATAGTGAGTACAATTCTTTCCTACTTCCTACAAGTGATGCCACTGTCACATTAGAGGATGTGCGGTGTATCTTGCAGGTTCCTATAAAGGGTGATCAAGTGGACTATGATCCTGATCATGGGCCAGCAGCCTTGCATCAATTACTCTGGACTGATGAGATAGAGGATGATGATCCGGAGGTACCCATATAGAATATGAGGAGATTATGTGATCGACTGCAATGGGTTGTGGTGGTAGTTATTAGATTCTTGGTACCATATCGGTGAGCTTGTGGGTTCCCAATAGGATGGGGGACCATGCTAGAGAGAATGTTTGAGTATGGGATGAGATATGCTTGGGCTCCTTGCATATTAGGACATCTATACAAATATTTACATGACTACGCATATAATACAGGGTCTAGCATGTCGGTAGGAGTCACTCTGTTACATGTCTGGGCTTTTGAGCATATTGCAGTGATGAGGCTGATGGGTTTGAGACAATGGGCACCTGGGTAGCCATATGCACACATATATGGAGGAGCTACCACATACAAATAGCTCCATGGTCTAATGTATTGCAGGAGGACCTTTGATGAGATGGACCAATTCATCTAGAGACTATGGCAGAGTTGTGAGAGCTAGGATGATGATGTTCTAGAGTTATTATACGCTCGACAACCTCGATATCTATTTGGTTAGAGTATATATACCATTAAGAGATATCTACCAAAGAGGGTTCTGAGACAGTTTGGCTTGCACAGGGTGATCCAGTGGGTCATGCCATATTAGGGAGGACACGGTGGGAGATTCTAGGTTGGGGGCCCAAGATCATTGTGGACATTGCCTTAGTAAATTTGGAGGGATTGTGGCCAATTGTTTAGGACTAGATAGGTGGGCCAACAGTTCCAAGCACAACTCTAGAGTATGATTCTTTTTGGATTACACACAGACCTACAAGATTGACTATGCCAGGAGAGTAGGGAGAGGTAGCTATACACGCTCCTAGGAGGGGCAGAGTCTGAAATCAGAGACGAGCACCACAGGTGGGAGCTGTGGAGCTCCTATAGCAGCGGTAGCACCAGGGGTACAGGGGAAGATACTAGGGCCAGTCCCTAGGTGGGTTCAGATGCCACCCCAGCCACAACAGATTGCTGGGGATGGAGGAGATGGGGATGTAGCTACTAGGCACATGAGGTAGCTAGATAGAGAGCTAGCTTGGGGAGCATGGGTACGGGCCCAGTTGAGACAAACTGCAGCAGACAGAGATAGGGCAGTAGTCACGATGAGGCATGCCAGAGGATAGGTTGAGATATACCAAGCATAGATAGTACAGCTACATGCACAGATGCAGCAGACAACGTAGATGGCACCAAATGACAAGACCCTGGCCCAAGTCACAGCTAAGAGGGATACTACCTTACAGAGGGTACAAGCCCTCAGTGCTGAGAGAGACACAGTGGGTATAGAAGACTCAATGGTTGATTTCTGAGAGGGATGCTATTGTAGTTACCATGGGTATAGATCAAGCCACTCTCTACATGGTGACAAAGATGAGCTTGTTACAGGGCAAGGTCACTAGAGCTTAGAGCGAGGATGAGTACTATAAAGGACTATACCACGGTTCTATTCCTATAGATCAGAGGCAACCTAGTTACAAGAGTCGGTCAAGGGCATCAGCCTCAAGGCGGATCGGGGGCTCTAGATCGGTGGCTTTAGTTATGGGACCTCTACAGCAGAGGGATATAGGTGGGGTATGAGGAGCAAGTGGATGGTAAGAGACCCCTGGGTGAGGCCTCCTCAGGGAGCAGCCTCCTGAGACAATAGGGATAGCTATTTCTTGCACATATTATATATCATTTTTTAGGCATGCATGCCTATTGTACAAACATAGTTTTGGATGGCTCATTGATAGCCAGATTTGTACATATTTTGTATATGACAGATACTTGTATATTGACTCATATGACATACATGGATGGGTAATTTATATATATGATGAGATGATTCTACATGCGCTTGTGTTATGGATATGCACTGTCAGTTTGTGATTTTTATATGTTTTTATGCTATGGATGATTTGATGCTTATCGACCTATATGAGTGGATGATTTGATGCTCATATCTATGACATGGATGCTTATGTGTATGATTCAGTTATGATGTAATCATGATTATGCAATGCTTATAATGAGTAGTTTCTTCTATTTATGATGTAATAATGATGATACCATTATGTTTTAATGCTTATAATAAATGTAATGAATATACTTATGATTATGTGAATGGATGCATATATGTCTAGATGATAGATAGATGGTAAATGCTTATACCTAATATGGATAATGACACTACTATGATATGATGGTGATATTACTATGTCTAACACACTTGTTTTGTGGGAAGAAAAGGATGATGAATGAAGATGAAAAATATGAGGAGTGGAAGAAGGATGATAAGAAGAAAGATGAGGATGAAACCGTTGATCATGTCGGGAATGCAATAATGGATGGCAAAAAGGTAGCTTCGAATGGGTGCATAAGACATTGGAGAATTGCAATCCTTATGTTTGATATAGCATTAGATATTATGAACCAAGATATAAAGATCGAGGTGTCAAGTATCCAACGCATGAAAGATAATACAACCTTGTCAAGATACAAGATATGAATATTAGCTACTTGGGATGGACTTTGACTCTACAAGCAAAAGGTTTGAGCTTATTTCCACTAGACATAATGAACCTTGTTGGTTATATGTATGGGAAATAGTCTTAGCATAGAATGGTCTTAGTGCATAAGAGACTATTTAGCTTCTTAGATGCAAAAGATATTGATATACAAGATGCTAATCCCAACACGTACAAGATACCATTAGGCATAGTAGAGAATAAGAGCATTCCACAAACATGGCATATGAAAGCAAATGACCATGCCCTAGTCCATACTTCATCGCAACATACCAAGATATTATAGATCAAGGCAGTCTTGACTAGGTACTAGAAAGTGACAAAAGATAAATCAGAAGAAAACAAAGGACCTTGCCATCATGTTCTCTTGCCAAATTCAAGCTGCTCTTGGATTGATTGGATAGATAGCACCTTGTTAAAAGGAAAGATATAGCCTGTTGAAGGCTAAAGTGATATGTTGACATAGCAGATGTTGGCTTAAGACATGTAAACAAAGGACCTCAGTTAAACCCTGATTTGATAAATGCTTGAGCTATCAGGAGTTTATAGTTTGTTTTTGCTTGCGTTAGTCAAAGAGAAGAAGATGGAAGATAGCGAAGATGACAAATGGATGGAAGAATGAATCGTTGGTACTTGCATACTGGATACTTCCTTCCTATTCTAGACTGCCTACATACTCATATCCACGAGATCAAAGTACCACATGATGATGATGAGACATGATGAATATGTAGTTCTAGGTGTTTATTGATGATGTGAAAGATGAAGGATAGATGAAAATTAGAGGAATGATAAGAAAGATGAGCAGAGGAAAGATGGGAGGTAGAGGAAAGGTATAGTCTTGTGCCTAAATCTAGGTATTTCCTTCATACACCATACTACCTACATACCCGTATCCACGGGATCAAGGCACTTAATGATAGACATGATATGTAGTTCTTGTTTATTATGAGATGATGATGAGGATGGTTGATGTGATTTAGATGTAGTGATGATGGGGGTTTGATTTGCGTTGGCGATTTGAATGTGTTAGAAGTATTTATTTTTTGGATTTTATTTTAGGACAGTTCTATGATTTTTTTGGATTTTTTTAGGACAGTTATATGATTTTTTCGGTTTTTTTTAGGACAATTATATGATTTTTTTGGATTTCTTCAGGATAGTTATATGATTTTTTTGGATTTTTTTAGGATAGTTATATGATTTTTGTGGATTTTTTTAGGATAGTTATACGATTTTTTTGGATTTTTCCAAGACAATTGTACATTTTTTTAGATTTTTTCAGGACATTTTATGATTATTTTTGGATTTTTCAGGACAATTATACAATTTTTGGGGATTTTTTCAAGATATTTTATGAGTTTTTTGGATTTTTTCAGGACATTTTATGATTTTTTTGGATTTTTTTAGGACATTTTATGATTTTTTTGGATCTTTTCAAGACATTTAAATATTTTTAAAAGATTTTTTTAGGACATTGTATGATTTTTTTTGGATTTTTTAGGACATTTTATGATTTTTTAATGATTTTTTTGGATTTTTTCAGGACATTTATATGATTTGTTTTGGATTTTTTTCAGGACATTTTATTATTTTTTGAATTTTTAGGACATTTTATGATTTTTTTTATTTTTTCAGGACATTTATATGATTTTGTTGGATTTTTTCAGTACATTTTATTATTTTTTTGGATTTTTTCAGGACATTTTATGATTTTTTTGGATTTTTTCAAGACATTTTATGATTATTTTTTGGATTTTTTTAGGACATTTTATGATTTTTTTAGGACATTTTACAATTTGACCATGATGCTCTAAAGAGTTCACCCAAAGTTGAAGTGTAAGAAAGTGCCCCCAGTGTGGGAATAGTGTTGGTTATGTTCAAAGGGCATGGAAATTTTGTATGGACTCGGATAGCCGTATGTGACTCATATGGGAGCATGTGGTTGCAAACAATATATTAACTTCAATAATTTCCAAGCCATGATAGCAGTAAGGCACTAGGATAATAAATGAGATGAATGATTTAGGCATGAGTGGATGAGGCTATCAAAGGATGGATGAAGTGGCACGGTGCAGTGGGCTTAAATAGGTAACGAAGTAGATGGTGAGAGCTAGCTCTACCATAGCACCTATTTGCCAAGTTTTCACTATGGTACTTATCCAAGGCACTTGTTTGCCAAGTTTTCACCATTGGACACTAACCCAAAGCGCTACCAAAGTGGTTTTCACTATTGGATTTTTGTTTTTTGATTTTTTTTGTATTTTTTGCTTATTTGATTTTTTTGTATTTTTTACTTTTTTGATTTTTTGTATTTTTGCTTTTTTGAATTTTTTGTATTTTTTTGCCGAGAAAGGATGCAAGGATCAAGGATAAATTTTTTTAAGATGAACAATATTGAGTGGTTCATCTAAGGGGATGCCTTTAGGGGTTGCAAGAGTGTAAGCACTAGACCCAAACATAGATGTGATGACAAATGGCCCTAGTCAATTTGGCTCAAATTTGCCCTTCTTCTCTCGTTGCTATTGGTTTCTCTGATTTTCCTTCAGGACTAGGTCACCGACCTGGACCCTTCTTTCTTTTAGCTTCTTGTTGTAGCTATGGCAAAGATGATTTTGGTACACTTGTAGATGATTAAGTGTTGTGATTAATCTTTCATCAAGTAGTTCCAACTCATTTAGGCGGGCTATTCTATACTCCTCATCAGAAAGAATATGCTGGAGGGAAACTCGTAGTGAGGGGATCTTGACCTCTATAGGAAGGATGGCATCAATACCATAGACAAGGGTGTAAGAAGTCATGCCAGTAGGAGTTCTAACACTTGTGCGATAGGCCCACAATGTAGGGTTCAATTGGAGGTGCCAATCACAACTAGCCTCATTGATCGTCTTTTTCAGGATTTTTATAATGGTCTTGTTTGAGGCCTTAGCTTGACCATTTCCTTAAGGGTAATATAGTGTGGAAAATCTATTTTGAATATGAAATTTGTTACACAGATCACAGACCTCCTAGTTCTTAAATGGGCGTTCATTTCCAGTAATGATGGCTTGTGGGCCATCATATGGTAAATGATGTAGTGGAGGATAAACTTGGAAATCTATTTGCCAATGATATAGATCATAGGAATGGCTTCCACCCATTTGGTAAAACATTTAGGAGCAATAATAATGAATTTATGGCCATTCAAGGAGGGATTGATGTTTCCTATGAGGTCGAGTCCCCATTACAAAAACAGCCTAGCAGCAGTAAAAGGTTGAAGCTCATGCGCTGGGGCATGTATTAGGTCCTCATGCTTCTGACATTGAAGGCATCTTCTAACAAACTACTGAGTGTCCTGCTCCATGGTGGGCCAATAGTAACCAGCTCTTAGAAGTTTTTCAACAAGGTTAGGACTAGCAGAATGAGATCCACAGACACCCTCATGTATCTCCCGTAAAGTAACTTCAACCTCTATTGAGTTGAGACACCTAAGGAGGATACCATCGAGACTCTTATAGTAAAGAGTTTTAGCAATTATAGTATAGTGGGAGGTTCTTTGAGTGAAGGTTTCTCATTAGGTGTTGGAAAGTTGGCTATGGAAGGTACCATTGCTTAGATATTCATAAATGTCTTGGTATAAGGGGAATGGAGACCAACTATTTCATAGATAGGCTCTGAGTGAGGCACCTTAAAGGCTGGAATTAGAAGCTACTCTACCAAGAATTAACACCGCTGAGTATTGGCAGGCATGTCGAGGAGAGAACTAATGGTTGCCATAGAATCAACTGCCTTATTATTGATCCTAGGGATCTTCTCAAATATTATCTTAGCGAAATATTTCCTAAAATCATCAACCATTAGCTTGTAAGGAAGGAGCTTCTCATCCTTTGTTTGGTACTCATCTTGGACTTGTTTAATTACAAGCTAAGAATCCCTGAATACTTGCAGCTCTTTGATATCCCACTGAACGGCCATGCATAAGCATGTGATCAGGGCTTCGTACTCTGCTATGTTATTGGTGTAGGGAAAAGCAATTCTATAGAACTTTGGAATACAATCATCTTGGGGTTGATAAAGAGGATTCTGGCTCCTTATCCATGTTAAGTGTAGGAACCGTCAAAGTACAACTACCACATTTTGGAAGAAGAGACACTGAATATTTCTTCATCAGGGAAAGTAGAGTGGATAGGCTAGGTGTCTGTTATTGGTGCTTCTACTAATTGATCAGCTATGACTTGTCCCTTGATAGCTTTCTAATCAAAATATTGAATGTCAAATTCACCAAGGATTATTACCCATTTTTCTATCCTTCTTATAAGTGTTGCTTTTGCAAGCAAATATTTAAGTGGGTCGAACCTAGATATGAGTTTTGTTGTTTGATTTAGCATGTAATGTCACAATTTTTGAGAGGCAAACACTACAGCCAAACATGCTTTTTTGATGGTTGTATAATTTAGCTCATAACCCACAAGAGTCTTGCTTATGTAGTAAATAGCACATTCTTTTCCTATGTCATCATTCTGAGCCAATAGAGCACCCAATGCAATTGCCATTGAAGAAGTATACAAGAGCAAGGGCCAATCATTGATAGGTGGTACTAACACAGGCAGTGTGGCTAGATATTCTTGGATCTAGTTAAAAGCTTGCTGACATTTGTCATCCCATTTGAAGGTCTCTCCTTTCCGAAACAAGTGTTGCAAAGGATGGTATTTATTGGTGAGCTGTGCAATGAATCTTTGGATAGCTTATAGGCAACCTTGGAGGCTACGTTGTTGTTTCAAATTTGCCAGGGGAGGCATGGTGACTATAGCTTTTACTTTAGCAGGATCAACTTCAATGCCTCTCCTAGAGACTATGTAGCCCAGTAATTTCTTGGAGGTTACACCAAAGATACATTTTTTTTTATTTAGCCTGACTTGATAGTTTTCCAACCTATCAAAGATCTATTCCAACACTTGTAAGTTGCCCTCTCTTGTTTTAGACTTTCCCAAGATGTCGTCTACATAGTCTTCCATGATGGTATGGAAGAGGTCATGAAAAATAACTATCATAGCTCGTTGGTAAGTTGCACCTATGTTCTTGAGGCCAAATGGCATGACCACCCAATAGTAGGTACCCCAAGGACAGATGAAAGAGGTTTTATGTTGGTCCTTTTCTACAATTATAATTTGATTATACCCAGAGAAATCATCCATCAGTGAAAGCATTACATGACCGAATATGAGGTCGATAATTGTGTCGATGCTTGGTAATGGAAAGTCATCCTTAGGGCAAGCCCTGTTGAGATCTCTAAAGTCATTACAACATCAGATTCGTCCATCTAGTTTGGTAATAGGCACAAGATTGCACACCCACTTAGGATAGTTAATGGGCTTAATAAACTTTGCATCTAAAAGTTTCTGAATCTCTGCTTTGACTAGAAGAGCTATCTTGGGGTGTGTTTTTTGTATCTTTTGTTTGACCGGCTTGGCATTCGGAGATACTGCCAGATGGTGCACTACCAATGAGGGATCTAGACTAGGCATGTCTGTAAGTCCATGCAAAATTAATGGCTTGCTTCATAAAGAATGATGTGAAATTGGCATTCTCCTCATCTGATAGTGATGCTGCTAAAAGGGCAATTTTTAGGTTCTGTGTTGTACTGAGATTTACTTCCTTAGAGTCCTCTACTAATCGAGATGACCACTCTTGATGTGTGGTGATCAACAGAAGGTCAAATCCTCCATCCTTGGGCACCTCAGAGAGGTTTTCACCCTTGGATATGTCCTTTATTTTTATTTTTTCATAGTCAAGAGGCACGTTACAGTTTTCACCTAGTGACCTTTCCTTTTTTATTTTATTTATTTCACTTTTGTGACTGAAGGATTTGACACTTCCACCAAAATATGCCAGCTGAGGAAGATCAATCGTGAATCTAACTTTCTAATCCCCCAAAGGTAAGCCTTGCCTTAAACCCATGAACTTTACTATGGCCTCATCATTTTGGAAAGTGTCCAAGACAAGTGCCCCTTGTTGGTCCCAATCAATTAGGTTAGGTAAACAAGTTGAAGGTCTGGGAGTGTGGATGATGGAGTAGATGACAGCATGAAAATGGAGGCTTCATGGGATAGTTCAATGATGTAGAAGGAAGAGTCATCAACGGTATCCTGACTAGTTGTCTCCTCCACAGGAAAGGCTTTGGCTACTTCATCAAGGATAAACTTAATGTCTATGGAAGGCAGGACCTACTTTCTATACCCTAGACCCTGTCTATTATACTTCTTGGTAACTATGATAGCTTCTAGAGGGCCTTGTTCTTGCAACCCTATTCCTCCCTTGCCTTTATAGCCCATATTCTTAATGATCATGAACCCATTGTTATATCATTCCACTTCTAAATCAACTTGATCATTTTCATCGTAGAAAACCCAAGATGAAATATCACTATCAACATCCTCATCATGAAGTAACCCTGATTGGATAAATACAGTTGGAGGGATGGTGATGGTGGTTTTGGATGAAGTTGGTTTGGAGACAGGTAGTTTGCCATATGATTTGGGAGATAGAGGCATGGCTCCTACACAACAAGATTCTTGTAAGCTATACTCGCCAAGTTCTTGTTTTTTGATTTTGGTCTTAGGAATAGACTTGCTAGTGGATGGCTTGGTTAGATCAGATGGATCAACACAGGATGAGGAAGGATGGGCCTCAGTATTGCTGGGCATACGATTGGGATTTTGGTAGGTGGCTTGAAAGGCTTGATAATATTCAAAGGCATTGGGATCTGCAGGGATCGTGATTTCCACACCATCATAAGGGAATTTTAGGCATTGATGATATGTAGATGAAACTGCCTTCAAAGCATGTATCCAAGGATGACCAAGGATGATATTATAAGGCAAATCAACATCAAGGGCATGGCATTTAGTAGCAGTGGTGACATAACCAACTCTTATAGGTAGCAAGATGATTTCTTCTGAATCTCTTTCTCCATCAGATAATAAGCTTTAATTGTTATTCTTTTGTTGGCGTCAATACAACCTTCAGTGTATCCCAGCAATCTCACTAACTTTAAGGAACATATGTTTAGTCTAGCTCCACCATCCACTAGGAACCGTTTAACACGACATTAGTTAATGAACACTTCAATATTAAGGGCATCATGGTGGGATGGATCAGAGGATGTGATGTCTCGATCAGAGAAGGTCAAGTGATGAGGAGATGTGATACTTGCCATCATAGGTTGGAATTGTGTCATACCTATATCATTTGGTACCATGGACTCTTGCAAGGCTTTATTGAGGATGGCCTTATGAGTGGGAGATATACGCAATAGCTCTAAAATGGAGATATGAGTAGGGGTTCTACCCAGATGGTTAAGGATATTATAGTCAAGGTTTGGATGAATAGCAGGTGGAGGTACTCCTTTAATTGTTACATGGCTACAACTAGTGGTAACAACACAATCCAGTGCTCTTCCTCTTATAGTGATAGTGGATATTCGAGACTGCTCAATATGGCCAATGGTGGACTCATAAGTGTAATTAACATTTTTCCTAGTATTGAGAGCACTTGCTTTATCGTGCGATGGAAGGGGATTCTAATACGCATCAAGGTCATAGTTAGATGTCTATGTTGGTGTTGTAATATTAACAAGTCCTTGATCTATGAGGTTTTGAATCAAATGTTTAAGTTTCATGCAGCCAACAGTATTATGTCCCTTTACTCTATGATATTCACAATACTCATTGTCCTTGTACCAAGGAGGTTTAAACTTTGGTTCTTCCTTTGATTTTAGTTTAGGTAGGGTAATGTTTTCTGCTTGGATTAGTTTTCTAAGAATGATTTCAACTGGTTCTCCCAACAGGGTAAATTTACATCTCAGTGCTAGTTTTGTATTGATTTGATCATGGGATAACAAAGGTGATGTGCTAGGGACTGATTGGACCCAGACAGGTGCTTGTACAACTTGAACGTTCTTTGTATCTACAACTCCATCATTTATGACATTTTTATTCTTATTCCAAAAGTGTGATTTGTCATTGGAGGACTATGGATTATCCTTGTTTTCCTTAAAGATTTTGGCAAGGCCCTTTGCGATCAATGCTTTTTTGATATTGGTTCCTCTAGATATAATCTCATCAAAGGAGGTGGCACTGTGCATTTGTAGTTGGAATGACAACTCAGGATGGAGGGTTTGAACAAAGATATTCACTTGTTGCTTTTCTGGCATATGCCAAGAAAGTTTTCTGGCCATGTTTCTCCATCATTGTAGAAAGGATGAAAAGGTTTCACTATTGCATTGTTTGTTATTAACAAGATTGTTCATAGTGACTTCATGTTCTATGTTAAATGCAAAGTGAGATACAAATTTGTGTTCCAGTTCCTTAAAGGTTTTGATGCCCAGAGGTAAGTGAGAAAACCATTCCATGGCCTACCCCCTAGATTTCGAGGGAAGAGTCATAAAAGATATGTGTAATTATAGGCCACATCGAGACAGGTGACATAAAAGGTTTGAAGGTGATCATTTGGGTCTCCTTTCCCCTTATATTTATCGAATTGTGGTACTTTGAAGTGTGGGGGAAATGGTATCATTTGTAATGATTTGTCGAAGGGATATGGGCACACATCCTCAAAAGAAAATATTTTCTTGTTTTGGCCCATGTTCATGTATGTCATTTTTTGTTCCATTTGATGGAGTCATTGTTCATATTGGGATAAAATTGATTGCTTTTTTTGCATAGGATCTTAGTGATTTGGTGGAGGGATATAATAGGTCGATTGGTGATTCGATGGATGTTGTTGTGATAGATCGTATGATGGACCATATGTGTCTTGAGGTTGGATAAAAGTGTTTTGAATATGACTATCAAGTGGGGGTGATGCGTATGAGTTCGGTGTAGGGTTGATAGTATAGGTTGGTATCGCATGTGAGCCAAAGGTAGTGTTGGTGCAAGATGGGGGTTGTGTCAAGATCAATGGACCTTGGGAAATGAGTGGTGGAGTGACATGAGGTGGTTTATGTCCAAGGGAAAGTAGTTGATCAACATATGAGATATGAGAAGATGCATTTGATATGATAGGTTGATCTATGAGGGTCATGTTTTGATTATATGTGACATGTGGGGTTTGAATGGGTTGACTAGGGAGTATATGGATATGTGAAGTTTGGATTGGTTGGCTAGGTGGTATGATGACATGTGAGGTTTGGATAGGTTGAGTAGGTGGTACGGGGATGTGTGAGGTTTGGATAGGTTGACTAGGTGGTACGAGGATGTGTGAGGAGGTACTAGGTATGACCCAACATGTGATACATTTAGGTTAGACATAGGTGGATCTTGAGTGACATGGATGGAAATAATATTCATGGAAGCAGATGGCATGGGAGCTGACATACGAATGGAGGGTCCACTTATATTAGAGGTCGTAGAAGTAATAGCATAGGGTGGGGGCAATATCAGCTCCATGGATGTAGTAACGTGTGACACACGAGGCCTCTTAGGTGTAGATGATGTTTGAGGTGTATGAGTGGGTTGGTTGGACAAGGGTGGTGCGAAAGGTAGGGTGGACTTGGTAGACATTATGACAATAGAAGTGGGGTGCTCTGTAGTAACATTGGTGGGTCTCTCTTTACATATTTTAGGTACATGGAGGTCACTAGGTAGTTTGACTCTGGCTTGGATCAATTGTAAAAGGATTTGTTCTTGGTTAGCCTTTATTATTTTGTTTGCATGTCGCAAGGCCTTGGGGTCTTGTAAGTCTTCATCTGATGAGTCATCATAGACACGTAAAGGTTGTGGCATCACTATAGAAGATGAGTACTCAAATTTTTGTTGTTGAGGTAAGTTTAATGAAGATGATTGTACAATGGTATAACCCTTAGGTATGAAAACATCAGGTGGCATACCAGTTGTAAATTTGGTAGCATCCTTGTGGGGAGTGGATTGGAATTCTTTAAGGTTGGCTTCCATAGATGCTTTGTATTGGCTCCTAGTTTGAGGCATGGATAGTTGGATTTTTGGTTTGATTGATTAGAGTGGTTTGATTAGATTTTGATGATTGAGTGATTTGATTGGTGGCTAATTTTGACTTGGTCTGATTGGTTTCTCTAATTTTGATGGATAGGATTGATTGATTGGGGAGATTGATTGATTGATGAAAAGATTACCTAAGGATAGGTTGACCAAAGTCAAAAGAGGTTGATTGGTTGATGTTTATTTGGTTTGACTATTGTTGGACAAGTGACTGAGATGCTCTGGTGGTTGGAAAGGATCAGGTTTTCTATGGTAAGTTGACTGAATATGATTTTGACCAGGAAGACAATTTGCAAGCTATGACAAACCATATGTAACCTTCTGTGCTTTAGATGTGACTAGAAATGAGGCAAAGGCTACTAAGGATAAGCCAAAGGCAATTTTCTGTAGTTCATAAGCAATGGGCTACTATGCATAGGCAACTAGCAATAGACCATAGGCGACTGAGAATAATGCATAGGCGAGCCATAGTGGTTCAAAGGTGACTTCTTAAAGACCAAAGGTAGATTTTGCAAGAAAGAGAGCTAACCAAAGGTGATATCCTAAGGGCCAAAGACCATTTACAAATACTCATGAGAGATTGGTTGCTATTCAAATGTTACCCTCTATGTTTCAAATGCGACTATGCAAAGTGATAGGCAGAAATGATAGCAAAACCAAGTGCGAGCGACTGTTTTTCATATGTGATAGGTTATGGACCATATGTGAGGAACTGTAGATCAAATACAACAGGCTGATAGTCAAATACGTAGGGCATGTTTTGCAAAGGCAACAAACTATCGTTCAAATGTGACAGGATGCTATTTAAATATGGTTGGTAGTGGTAGAGTTTTGGTTTTCAAGTGTGATTGGTTTGGTTCTTGGCATTGTTTTTGGTGAATTTGGCATAGAAGACACAATGGCAAACAATCATACACAATCCATGCTCAAACATTACAACTTAAGGCTAGGCAAGGACTGTACCTATTGGGTTCCCACTTGGTTTTACCTAGTCATGCCTACTTATGGTGTATAGCTCTAGGAACTTGGGGCACGAGCTCCCCCTTACAATGCACTCACTACTTAGGCACACCAAGTTCTAGGTACCCAAGATGTGCAGATTGAGGTACCTTGCTATCTCTTCCATAAGCCACAAAAATGTGGGACGACTATTAGAGGCCTAATCATTTGTCCTCTTGTACCAATAGATAGAGGCTTTTGGCCACTACAACACAGTTTTTAGTTCAAGTTTCCATTCAGGTGGCTATGCATGCAACAATTTGCTCTATTAATGGAGGCTTCCTAGCCTGAAGAGGTTACACTCTATGGGGTTTTTGGGGAAACATTCATCGGCATAGCTAAATCAACACCTGTCTCTTGCAACTTTTGGTGCAAACACATTATTTATCAAGCGGATTGGAATGGTCTAACTTTGACCTGTTTCCACCTAGGTCATCCCCTTCTCACAGTGGGAAGGTAGGCCCACCTAGAGTTAGCAATGATTTCTTGTGCACCCCAGATCCATTGGTTAGGTAGGGGGAGAGGATAATTTCATTGCCAAATCAGGTAACAATCAGACTAGACAAGCAAGCAAAGAAAAAGTAAAGCAGGCACAATGAAGACAAAGTTAATTTTAATGCCCAAAACAAAATGTGCCTATTCTAGTGATAAAAAATAGATTCTTTGACCACTCAGATCTATAGAAAAAGTATCAGTAGTTTGATGGCCTCCATTCTTAGACATATGATAAAATCAAGTTGCACCGAGAAACCATCAGTTTTCTAAAAAACCCTAGATCTACAAAGTGTAACCAAATGTGCATAAGAATAACCAAAAGTGACTTTCTATAATTTAGATGTCGATAGGATCTTACCAACGATGATTACCCATCATTCAACTGTGATCTACGATCATGTAGATGCGATTTACTATTGTTTATATGCTACTTGCTATTAATCAGATGAACCTTTCTCCTGTAGAGTTATAAAAACCTAGCACCAAAACATCCTACATGTCTCTACATTTAAAATATGAGGTCCTAGAATGCCTAAAAAGAAGGATTTTATCATACCCATGTTTAATTTTTTATGGAAATACCAGAGATTGTGGGTTATGCTAAATTCTAGTTAAAGATCTTTGAAGAAAACTATCCAAAATGACTTAGAAAGCATAAGATTGAATCTAAGATGACATGCAATGACCCACAGGATAAAAACCTGCAAGAAAAATTAAAGTTAGCCATAAAAATTGAGACCTAAACCAAATGCGATGCATGTAACTGAGTGTGACTGACTGTTAATTAGATGCACCTACAGAGTGACCAAATGCGAGTTCCCCCCAACCATATGTGATTTAGGATCCTTCAAACATGAGTTTTTGTCGCTCAAATGTGACTTTTCACCCCAAATGCGCTTTTGCCCTCAACCTGAACTCCAGAAATCAAATTTTTAGTAATAAAAATAAACCAGAACGATTGGGTCCCACTGGGCATGCCATTTTGTGTTGAGTAGAATTTAACAAAGATTAAAACAAAACAAAGATCAAGATCCAACCCAAAATCAAGAAATCAAATCAAAAATGTAAACAAAAGCATGCAAACCAAAACAATATCACCTGGGTTGAATGATTTCTTGTTTCAAATGTGGGTTGCTTCTCCATGCAACTAAAACCATTGAAGTTGCTAATGAGAATGATGAACATGCAAGAGAAATATAAAACATGCAAAGGTAAATTCATGAAAATTGATGAGGGTTCAAGTGTTGCCAAGCCATTGTCGTGAATGTGCAAAATCCAAAATGCAGATGTGTTCACTCCACTCACAAAATGCAAGACTCTTGTTCCAAATACAATGACCAAGAGTTAGAAATGAGTGATTTTAGAGCTTATATGTGAGAGAGTTGAGTGTTTTTGGAAGGTTTTAAGTCAATGGTGGAGAGGAAATGCATGCAATCGACGGTGGAGGATTTTTGGAAAATACATATGAACAAATGAATTAAGTATATTTATTTAATTCATTTTGTGAGGGTAGGTGGTGATAAATATGAATTAAATAAATAATTCATATGTTATGTGTGATAAATACATAAAATGTAAGTTTTATTTATTCATTAGAAGAAATGAATAATAATTAAATAATTAATGATATTATTTAATTATTAATGGGAGATAGATGAATGCAAGTGAAGAAGATAGAAGAATGACAAATGATTAATTAAACAAATAAAATTTATTTAATTAATCATGAAGAAGGATGGAGGTGATTAAAATAAATGATTAGGGTTTGCTTGCAAGTGTGTTAGACAAGACAATGCATGTGATGCAAAGATGCAATGGAAAATATGATGAAATGCATAAATGCGAAATAAGCCAACCAATTTTGGGTGTCTACAAATACTACATACATACATGCATACATATGTGTGTGTATGCATACCTTCATATATTGCTTTGAACAAATGTGTATAAGTTAGAACAATTATCTTTCTTGTTATGGTGCAAACTTTCACACACACACACACATATGATCATATATATATATATATATATGTATGTATGTATGTATGTATGTATGTATGTATGTATGTATGTATGTATGTATGTATGTATGTATGTATGTATGTATGTATGTATGTATGTATGTATGTATGTATGTATATGTATCTATGTATATGTATGTATGTATATATATGTATATGTATATATATATATGTATATGTGTATATATATATGTATATGTATATGTATATATGTATATGTATATATATATATGTATATGTATATATATATGTATATATGTGTGTATGTATGTATGTATGTATGTATGTATGTATGTATATATATATATGTATATGTGTGTGTGTGTATGTATGTATGTATCTATGTACATACATACATACATACATACATATATATATATACATATATATATACATACATATATACATATATATATACATACATATATATATACATACATATATATATATACATATACATATATAGATATATAGATAGATACATATACATATATACATATATATATATATATTTATTTATTCAGAAAAAGATCCTGTGCTATTATGTTATTCAATGTATATATCTATAATCATATATAGATATATATGTATATGTATAGATGTATATGTATATGTATATATATATATGTATGTATGTATGTACATAGATACATACATACATACATACATACATATATACATGTATATACATACATACATACACATATATATATATACATACATACATACATACATACATACATACATATATATATATATATACATATACATAAATAGATATATAGATAGATACATATATATACATATATATATACATACATATATATATACATACATATACATATACATATATATCTATATATGATTATAGATATATACATTGAATAACATAATAGCACAGGATCTTTTTCTGAATAAATATGCATAAAAAATGTTCTTACTATGATATATATATACAAGATTAAAGTATTGTATCGAACCACATTCCATTATTAAACACAAAAAAAATCATGATATGCCACAACCAGACCTGTGACAGGCCCGACTAAGCTGAGGCCATGCCACGACTGGGCGAGCGATGACACCCATTGGGGTTGTCACCCCCATGACACCATGACTCCTTTGGGTTTGTGGTCACCATGGTGGCCCTGGCTCCTAGGCCCAAGGCATTCACAAAAAGGATCTTTAAAATATATATATTTTATAAATATTGCATATTCTCATTCATCTACAAGGAATATAACATATTTATGTAATTTTTTAATATCTACAATACCACCATTAAATTCATAGATTCAAGTGATGTACAATAACAGTAAATAATACCAAATGAAAACCATAGAGGTCTACTTCAAATAATTATTTCTGTATAATAAAATCCATGGATTTTTTGAGCCAAATCAGGGCATTTTGACAGAGATAATTATACAAAACATTTTGAACATGTATTATGGTTGAAAAGACAAAATCAAGAAGATTTAATTACATAGTATAACTTCTAACCAAAGGTAATATTACATAGAAATATTACATCAATAGGATTCCTTGATACAACAAGGTTATTTGAAAACCCTAACAAGATTTGAAGATAAAATGGAATTCAATTCTTTCCATCCACATAAGGAACTAGGTTCTCCTCTTTGCTAAAATCAATACCTATAAACAAATGAACAACCCAGTTCCTCTCTCCTCCCAACTGTAGACTTAGATTCCAAGCCCAACCCTGAGCAAGAGATAAATATTAAGTGCCCAAAATGAAATTGAACAAATAAAACACAAATAAAAGCCAGATTTAAAACAGGGGAGACCTTGTGGTGAAATGGTGCAGCTTCTTGCCTGTAGTACCAATTATACCCAGGTTCAAACCTTGCGGGGTCACCCTCTACCATGTCTACAATTGAGGGACCTTACCTAGGGGAGATCATGTGGTGAAATAGTGGGGCTTCTTTCTTGTAGTGCTAATAACCTAGGTTCAAACCTTGTGGGGTTGTCCTCTACCGTGCCAACAATTGAGGGACCTTACCCCCAATTTTCACTGACACCATTTACTCGATGGGATAGGGAAATTAGAAAAAGATGGCCATACCTGCTAATTCCCAACCATTTCCATAATTTAGACAAAGCTGAAGAAAGAAAGAAGAAATGAGCTAACACCAAGTGGGTTGCTCTACCTACAGGAAGATTAAAACATAATTTTGATTGTACGGCGAAGGGAAACCCCGGAGCTTTCGGGGCTGGAGTCATTGTTCGAAACTCTCAGGGCAAAATAATTTGGGCCATCTCAAAGAAATTACCTATCAGCACTAACAACGAAGTGGAAATATCTACCCTTCTCCATGGACTTCACCTCTTTAAAGACAAGCACTTAACCAATCTTGATATTGAAGGGGACTCTTTAATTTGCATCAATACCATAATATCAAAAAATGTCTCTAATTGGAAACTCAAATATTTGGTGGAGGTGATCTGGGAATGTCTTGATGAACTTGGTAACATATCTATCAACCACACCTTCTGAGAAGGGAATAAAGCTATAGAGTTTCTTGCGAATTTGGCCTACGTACAAGATGATGCAATCATGGCAGAGTCTTGTGATCCTTGGCTAGGCTTGCCTTTAGAAGGATAGATGATGAAACAACAATAAGATTTGGATAGCCTGGTAGAGATTTTGGAATCCCATTCTCACAGTGGCAACGTACTTGGCTGATTCTCCTATCTACAACTCCTTTTATGGGGATTGCTTTAGTCTCTTGCAACCATTAGTTGCCATGGAAATCAAGTGTGAATACATTTGTCAAAGGCAGGTGAATGAGAGCTCAGAGAGTTCTAAGGATCCTAAAAGTAGTGAGGAATTGAAAGATTTTGAAGGAGATGACCAAGATGGCCAAGGGAACGTGGTCGATCCTCCAGAGGAATCTAGGATCAAGCAAATCAAACGTTTGTTCAATGCAGACTCATACATCATAGCAGAGGCTATCATTAAAGTCATTAGTGCGAACAACCTCCTAGAAGGCCAAGTCCATGAGGGAACCTTCTATGAGGAATTCTTGTAAACATGCATCCTCATCATGGGAAAAAATGCCCAAGGGAAAATACTAGCCAATGCACTTGTAAAGGAGGGGATGAAAGAGGTAGCAATTACAACATTCAACAAGCATCCAACTAGGGGGTTGATCGGAGGCATTTTCAACGTTGCATCCATGAACAAAAAGAAGTCTACATTGACTATTTATGCCCAGTCTCTAGTCCTCTTGAGGGAAGGCATCTAGTGAGACAACATGGAGACCTTCTCCTTCTTTGTGAGCCAATATGGTGATCTCCTCTCCTCAGCCCAAGTGGAATGGGCTATGGAGTTAGCTGAAGGTCTTCGAGTGTTGTGGCACTCATAGTTTTATTGTAATAGACCAAGAGGCATGATCATGCTGCTATCCAAAGCAGGTTTTTTATATTTTTGAATATAATAGAAAGGGAGCTACCCCCTATGGTAGCACTTATCTAGCAAAAAAAAAACTAGATTTAAAACTAGATTCACAAATGCTGACTCACACACAAAGAATCCTTTCTGGATTCTTGCAAAGGAGGAGAGAGGGGATTCCCTGAACCCTCTTGGGGAATTATTCACAATAGAAATATTACTTCTTTCCACACATAATATCATCATAAAAATCACCTCCATAACCCTTCAAACCCTCACTCCATATAATCCACACCACAGCTTCTCCATACAACCATCCCCACAACACCACAACCCTTCCATCCAAGCCACAACACACTCCACCAATCCACAACCCTTCCAACAACCAAAACCCCCACATCCACCATAATGCAAATATACAACAAAAATTCCCCAAGAGAAGCTTCATGCCTCTGTCAACCTCACATGAGGAAGGATCTCAACTCTCAAGGGAGATCTACTCCCTTATATTCCTAAAATCCAATCACATTCAAACCAGCAAGCTTGCCAACAATTTGCAATAAAAAATCCAATTCTTTTTCACACACAAAATACAAAAGATAAACAACATCATAAATTCCACAAATTTCATCCATAAATTTGAATACCAATTTAATTTTCCAAATCCTACATTTTCTATCCAAGTTAGGAGTAGCCCAAGACATTGGGTTCCAAATTAGCAAAAAACCCTCTCAACAAAAAAATTCCAGCCACCTTCAATCCCTTCCTTCAATCACCAACAATCTCCAACCAATGCAAGAATTCCAATTATTACCCAGTACAAGAATAAAGAAAAGAGGAGAAAAACCAAAAAGACCAAGCATGCATGCACATCATGTTGAAAAATAAAACTCTCCTCATAAAATAAATTACACAAATTCATTTCAACTGTCAAATGGAAGTTTAAAAGACCAAATAATAATTCCACAACTTTTAAATAAAAATACTCAATAAAATGAAATAAAATAAAATAAAATAACAACTATTAAATTACATTTCCCTCACACCACCAAAATTTAACCACATAAATAATTAAAATAAAATGACCAAGATAATTAACCCAAATGACCCCCTGACACAACGACTGGGTTAATCGACAAAAAAATAAGAAAATCAAATAAAATTGGGCATCTTAAGTATATCTCCGAACTAAAAGGATCTAAGATTCCCACCTGTAAAACTAAATTTTGAACATCAGTATACCATGGGAAAAATAGCCGAAGTAACATGTAAATATTAAATAACTAAAATGTCTAAAATAAGATAATTTATTAATTTTTATAATTAAAATATAATATTCATTTTTATGATAATTAAATACATAATCATAAAAATTACCTAATTAAAAACATTCAATTAAATTAAAATATCTAATACCATCTATTATCCATAATAATGTCCACACACAGATATATGTATAAAATATGCATATCAAAACACATAAGTCCATGATCCTAAAATAGCAGTATCAACCATGTCCACACATAATGAACAATAAACTATAAAGAATTATCCACATTATAGTCTTAGTGGTGGTGCTAGCTAGGCCTCACAACTCTGACCTCACAATGACTAAATCTATTTATATCATACTAGAAATTCAAGGTGAGTAGGATCGCTTAGTTATCCACTGGCCTGTCGGTTTCCTCTTGTTCGACTACTATCCCCGTGGTGCCTTTGTCTTTGGAGGTTGTTCTTGTTCCTTCTTCTACTCCCTCGGTAGATAAAGGAAAGCAGCTTGTACATCATGCACCTCCCCATTCTCATGCATCTGGTTTGTACTTCACAATGCCTCCTCATGTATCTTACATAAGAGCTTGTGATATACCTATAGTACGACCTTGTGCATCTCATTTCCTTGGCATTTCTCAACCTTTGTTTCCTGATTTTATTCCTTCTACCTCCTTGATGGTACCAAGAAACCTGCCTTTGTTGAGTACTAATCCTCCTATTCCCATGGTGATTCCCCAACCTTCAATGGTTTTCCTCATGTCCCTTCCAGTGGCAGGAGGAAAGTAACCCATGTTGTGGACACCTTCCCCTTCCCCTACTCCTATGGTCTCTCCACCATTAGTGCTTACCTCTGTTGGTCCACGTATCTCTATGAATATGGATGGTGCAGAGCCCATGATGGAAGACCCCTTGGTTCCATCAATGAAAGCCTTGGTCTGTATGAGGAAAAACTAGCTTGGGAGAGATATAAAGTGTCATCGTTATGCTGCAATCCAAGTAGGTGCTATTGATGTGTAGCCTCCTTTTGAGGATCACTCTTCCTCACAACTGACCATTGATCCTATTCTTCCTTTGGATTCCCACATTCTTGTTTCCCTTCCTCTATCTCTCCCATCCCCAACCCCCACTTTGGTCATTAGTGTCACTCCTAGTGCCACCTTTGCTTCTATTATGCCTGCTCAAACTTCTTTTCCCAAGTGTAAGCTTGATTTCTATCCTACCCCACCACAACTTCAACCTAAGCACACTCTATAGTTTCCTTCATCACCTGCTTGCCCCTATTCTTCTTTTCTCTTTCTAGAGAATGTTACTCCACCCATGTCTCCTAGTTCCTATCCTATAATTGATGGCATTCAAGATCCACCTCATGTTTGCATTTTAGATAGTGACTCTCCTGATTCCTCCCCTATAAGAATTGTAAAGTTTGTTCCAAACATTTTGGCATTGTCTATGATCTTTCAAAATCATTCACAATTATTGAACCTAGTTCTCAAGAAGATCCATCCTCACCTGTTGATCCTTCGCACTTGGTTTTGGGAGAGTGTCCTTCAACTGCTTTGGGTGTGGTTCCGTTATCAACAATTTATCTATCCCATTATGATTATGAAGATGCGACCAGGATTACCTGTTCATGGATGAACCATGAGAGCTTTACATATGTTTTCTGTTTTCCTGCTTATCAATAATGTTTCTCCTGTGTCGTGCCTTTATGTTTGTTATTTTTTCCTTGAGGACCCATGATGCCCTTGTAGACATGTGGATATAGGTGGAACACATCTGTCATGATATCCTTCTATTTGTCCATACTTCCTTCTCTATATTGCCTTTTTTTTCTTGTTTTGGTATTTTGGAGATGATACAAAGCATTGGAAGATTTACCTTCCTTCCATGTTGACCCAAAATGTTTGAATTTTTAAATTGTACATTTTGATATATGTTTGTCTCTTTGTGACCTTCTTCCTTTCTATTCATAGTTCTACATGTTTGGGGATGATGATAATATAGAAAATGAGATACCTTCAACATAGATACCTTTTGCTCATGGACGAGGTAGATCTATGAATTTAGGACAACCTTCTTTTTCTGCCTTTTCTGGTTCTATCAATCCAACTATTTCATCATATTCAAGAAATTCCACTTTGGGCTCTATTTCATTCTTTTGTTCCACCATGTTGTTGATGTTATGCTTAGGAAAAGGATTAGCAAAGATCTCTAGATTTTGATTCAAAGGAGCAACCGGCTTATTTCCATTGTCATTCACACTAGTCACCTATATTATGTTAAAATCGATGAGGTCTTGAATTTGATTTTTAAGATGCATACATCATTCGGTGTCATGTCCTACTAAGTAGTGATACTGGCAAAAGGCATTAGGATCAAATGAAGGTCTTTTCATCTTACTACTATCTATTGGATGAGTAGGAGGAATCTTTAAAAGATTGTTGGTTACCACTTGAATCATTATCTAATGAAGAAAATCCAATATTGGAGTGAATTGTCTCTATTGTTGTCTGAATTTGAATGGGGTCCGATTTCAAATAGCTTCCACTTGTGATTGAAAGTTGTTTGATTGTTACCCATTAATCTTGATGAAACTCCTGTTATGCTTCTTGAATGATTATTCAGATGTTCTAGCATTAGATTGACCAAGCGAAGTCAATGAGTTATGATTCTCATACTGAATAGCCGAAAGTTGGTAAACAAGGAGAGTTGTGCATAGATGTTGAAAAAAACTATACTTAATCAACAATATCTTGTCACATATGTTTGGTTGTAGATTCATAATAAACAATTTTTGAACATCCTCATGTGTAATTATATATTGTATCTATATGAAGAGAGCTTGATATCTACTAAAGAACTCTATTAATTTATCTTTTGGACCTTGTTTACAATGGACCAAGTCAATCACTGAGATATGAGGTCCATTGTTTGCATGGAAATGTTGCAAGAATTGATCAACTAGCTATGAGAAGGAATGTATTGAATTAGGAGGCAAAGAGAAAAACCATTCCAAAGCTGTATCTTTAAGAGATCATGGAAAGAGTTTTGCTAACAATGCCTCGTCAAAGAAGAAATTACTACACATTGTTATGAATGTTGCCACATGATTGTTAGGATAACCTTTTACACTGTACTTTTCAAAGCAGGGAGTCTCAAATTTGTCAGACATTTGACCTCTTAATATTGTATAGGATAAAGGACTGTGAGGATGAAGTAGTGGTCATATTTACTACTTTTTGTTGCAAGGATATCATACTTTGCAAAAGTTGGTTTAGGATTACATACATGGAAAGAATACATGATTAAATAATTATACAACCCTAACTAGACAATGGGAGAGCTCATCGCTATGTGCCACCATCAAAGAACACAAAACACACAACATGGGGAGAGCTCATCACTACGTGCCTCTACAAAAAAAAGCAAGACATATGGCCTAGGGGGAGATCATCGTTACATGCCTCCAGAAAACATGCAAGACACACGATAAACATGCAAAATACACATGGAATACATGAGCATCATAGACTATGTCATCGAACCACTATACATCTTATACAAAGAAAATATGGGTGGTAGGGAGGAGCTCATCGGTATGCTCTACCATCTAAAACATGTCAAACACACCTGATAGTTGAGATATGCTAACATAACCACAAAAAACACAATTAAGGGTGAATAACTGAAGATGCAACCCCAGCTCCGCAGAGGACTTTTCCAAAAGGATGTGCAACCTACTCAAGGGTATACATCATCCTGCCTTCTGCAGAAGGGATTTCAAAAGCATGTAACCCCACCTGCATTGTGAAGATGCCTTACAATGAAAATGAAACATGTGCACAAAGTATATGACCCCACCTGCATCATGGAGATGCCTTACGGTGAAAAGGAAATATACGTAAACACATAAAAAAAATTATACAGTCCTACTTGCATCACAGAGATTCCTTATGATGAAAAGAAAGTATACGCAAACATAATTTACCACAATATATGCCCCCACCTTAAAGTGGTTGCTCCCGCTTATTGGTAGCAATCATGTTTAAGGTAAGGTTGAAAACATGTGAGGGAACAAGAGATTTCACAAAGCCCACGCCCCAAAGTGACATGTGCTTACAATCGTCAAATTGTCCCCAACAATCATGATAGAAATACACCAATATCATTTGCTAATAACCATTGATTAATAATAAGCTTTGGTTAGAAAATCTATTCTAGGATAACAACCAAATCATTTCATGAAATTGAAAGATATAAAATGCCACATGCTTCTTAAACAAACCAATGTTATACTTACGAGTTTGGAACCAAGTATACCCGTGAGGTTATACTTCAGGTATCTCAAAACTGAGTGTAGCTACAAGGTGGGACAAAAACATTGAAATATACATAGAAGTAGATTTATATTATTGCAAAGTCTTGTTACAACAATTTCACAACATAGTACATGATCACATCACAACACAAAGTGATTCTACTAGTCAAATGTCAGTAACAAATTACCCCCATCTTCATATATGGACTAGGTCCATTTTATTTCCTTGTTAGGGATGCATGGCCTATATCAGAAGTGTATATTTATTATCATCACACGCCAACTAGTAGAGCCACAAGTACAATGAAAGAATGAAATCACAAATTTGAGAGAGGAGACAAAAGTGACTTAGGGTCACAATGTCGGAAGATGCCCCCAAGACATCCTCCACAATGTTATGCCCCCAATGCACCACATGTAATAATTGAAACAAGAGAAGAGTACAGGAATATAGAAACATATAGAAGCAATGTCAAAATGGAGGTGGTCTCCTTGTATCCTTGACCTTGTAAGAGTATCAATGGTCATCCAAGGAGACATAAACAAACATTTAACACTACACAGGAGAACACAACACAACACACACACACACACACACACACACACACACACACACAAAAGAATAGGCTAAGATTGCAAGCATCATGGAGAGGTGCTCTATCAAGTGTGATGGAATAGGTGTGAGATTCATACCTTCTTTATTTTCACAATGGTCATGTAGTACTTGATACACAAATTTTTATATGTTTGAAATCTTCTGATGCTTGCGAGGAGGTGGATCATTACCTTTTTTAGCAGATTTTGATGACTCGTGCCTTTCTCTTTCTCTTTATTTTGCATTATTATTCTTCTTTTCTTGATGAATGAGCATTTCGCGATGAAATGTGATACTTTTCATTGTTATAGCTTTCTCCTTCTTGTTGTGATTGTTTGTATTTTGTTCATTTTGTGTATCTTGTGCATTTTGTTTATCTACCGATCCTTGAAGGGATAACAAAAGAGGAACTTCAGGGTAGATACCTTTTGTTCATGGACAAGTTAGATCTTTGGATTTTAGACAACCTTCTTTTTCCACCTTTTCTGGTTCTATCAGTCCAACTATTTCATCATATTCAAGAAATTCCACTTTGGGCTCTGTTTCATTTTTTTGTTCCACCATGTTGTTGATGTTATGCTTAGGAAAAGGATTAGCAAAGATCTCTAGATTCTAATTCAAAGGAGCAACCAACTTATTTTTGTTTTCATTCACACTAGTCACCCATATTATGTTAGAATCGATGAGATCTTGAAAATCATTTTTAAGATGCATACATCATTTGGTGTCATGTCCTGCTGAGAAGTGATAATTGCAAAAGGCATTAGGATCAAATGAAGGTCTTTTCATCTTGCTAATATCTATTGGATAAGTAGGAGGAATCTTTAAAATATTGTTGGTTACCACTTGAATCATTATCAAATGAGGAGAATCTGATATTGGAGTGAATTGTCTCTATTGTTGTCTGAATTTGAATGGGGTCCGATTGGAAATAGCTTCCACTTGTGATTGAAAGTTGTTTGACTGTTGCCCATTAATCTTGAAGAAAATCATATTATGCTTCTTGAATGATTGTTGAGATTTTCCAGCATTAGATTGACCAAGCAAAGTCGATCCGTTATGATTCTCATACTAACTACCTAAAAGTTAGTAATCAAGGAGAGTTGTGCATAGATGTTGAAAAGAACTATACTTAATCAACAATATCTTGTCATATATGTTCAGTTATAGATTCGTAATAACCAATTTTTGAACATCCTCATGTGTAATTAGATATTGTATCTATGTGAAGAGAGGTTGATACCTACTAATCAACTCTGTTAGTTTCTCTTTCAGACCTTGTTTACAATGGACCAAGTAAATCAATGAGATAGGAGGTCCAATGTTTGCATGAAAATGTTGCAAGAATTGATCAACTAGCTATGAGAAGGAATGTATTGCATTAGGAGGTAAAGAACAAAACCATTCCAAAGTGGTATCTTTGAGAGATCATAGAAAGAGTTTTGCTAACAATGCCTCGTCAAAGAATAAATTACTACACATTGCTATGAATGCTGCCACATGATTGTTAGGATCACCTTTTCCACTGTACTTTTCAAAGCAGGGAGTCTCAAATTTGTCAGGCATTTGACCTCTTAATATTGTATAGGATAAAGGACTGTGAGTATGATATGTTGGTATATTGGGTTGGGATGAAGCAGTGGCCATATTTGCTACTTTTTGTTACAAGGATGTCATACTTTGCAAAAGGTGGTTGAGAATAGTTATTCATGGGTATGGACACACAAGGTAATAAATTTTGGTAATTGTAATTTACAATTTTGTAATTGTTCACATTAGATGTTGCCATCCTAATGGTAGCATTACCACAAGCTTGTGTAGTAGTAGTGAGAATTGATGATGTATAAGTGGATACTCCTGTAGTTGACATGGGTGCTAATACTTGTGTACCATTTTGTTTCGGTGATGAAATTTTTTTAGATATTCACACAGTTAGTCATTGACATAATGTTTTTATCCACTATATGGGCTATTCCATAGATTACATAAACAACTTCTTGTCCTTCTTGTAATAATCCTCTTATACCTTCAAGAACAGGTACTGATTCTTGAGCTAGATGGTTATTTCCCATAAATTCTTCAAAATCAGCTAGTTCTTTGTCCAGTTTCTTGATTTGGTCTTCGGGCACATGTAAAACTATGTCAATTATGTCGTCAGAGCCATGAAGTGTTTGTTCTTTCAACATATTGGTTTTGATGATATCTTGCAAAGATGTTGATTCACATTTTGTAAAGTAGTTGTGTAGTGGATTTTTTGATGTTTGCATATCATTGCTATTGAAACCCCCAAATGTCATCGACCCACTATACATCTTATACAAAGAAAACATGGGTGATAGGGAGGAGCTCATCAGTATGCTCTGCCATCTAAAACATGCCAAACACAACTGGTAGTTGAGATACGCTACCATAACCACCAAAAACACACTTAAGGGTGAATAACTAAAGATCCAACCCTGCCTCTACAGAGGACTTTTTCAAAAGGATGTGCAACCTACTCAAGGGTATACATCATCATGCCTTCGGTAGAAGGGCTTTCAAAAGCATGAAACCCCACCTACATTGCAGAGATGCATTATGGTCAAAAGGAAGCATGCACATAAAGTATATGACCCCACGTGCATCGTGGAGATGCCTTACCATGAAAAGGAAATATATGTAAACACACAAAACAAAGTATACAATCTTACTTGCATCACAAAGATTCCTTATGATGAAAAGAAAGTATATGCAAACACAATTTACCATGATGTATAAGATATCCAAGCATTTACCACAATATATGCCCCCACCTTAAAGTGGTCGCTCCTACTTGTGAGTAGCAATCATGTTTAAGGTAAGGTTGAAAACACATGAGGGAACAAGATCTTTCATAAAGCCCATGCTTCAAAGTGACATATGCTTACAATTGTTGAATTGTCCCCAACAATCATTATAGAAATACATAAATATCATTTGCTAATAACCATTGATCAATATAAGATTTGGTTAGAAAATCTATTCTAAGATAACAACCAAATCATTTCATGAAACTAAAACATAAAAAGGCCACATGCTGCTTAAACAAACCAAGGTTATATTTATGGGTTCATAACCAAGTATAGTTGTGAGCTTATACTTCAGGTATCTCAAAACTGAGTGTAGCTACAAGGTGAGACAAAAACATTGCAATGTGCATAGAAGTAGATTTAGAGTATTGCAAAGTCTTGTTACAATAATTTCACAACATAGTACATGATCACATCACAACACAAAGTGATTCTACTAGTTGAATGTCAGTAACAAATTACCCCCATCTTCATATATGGACTAGGTCCATTTTATTTTCTTATTAGGGATGCATGGTCTGTATCAGAAGTGTATATTTGTTATCATCACCCACTAACTAGTAGAGCCATAAGTACAATGAAAGAATGAAATCACAAAAATGAGAGCAGAGAGAAAAGTGACTTAGGGTCACAATGTCAAAATATGCCTCCAAGACATCCTCCACAACATTCTGCCCCCAAGGGACCATATGCAATAATTGAAACAAGATAAGAGTAGAAGAATATAGAAACACATAGAAG
This sequence comes from Cunninghamia lanceolata, assembly GCA_027924645.1. Classification (NCBI taxonomy): domain Eukaryota; kingdom Viridiplantae; phylum Streptophyta; class Pinopsida; order Cupressales; family Cupressaceae; genus Cunninghamia; species Cunninghamia lanceolata. Next base: position 26,069,896 of record BSBN01001332.1, on the reverse strand, counting down.
GAATGTCACAACGGAGGTGCTCTCCTTGTATCCTTGACCTTGCAAGAGTATCAATGGTCATCCAAGGAGACCTAAACAAACATTTAACACTACGCGGGGGAACACAACATAACACACACACACACAAGAATAGGCCAAGCTTGCAAGCATCTTAGAGAGGTGTTCTATCAAGTGTGATGGAATAGGTGTGAGATTCATAGCTTTTTGATTTTCACAATAGTCGTGCGGTACTTGATACACAAATTTTTATATGTTTGAAATCTTTTGATGCTTGTGAGTAGGTGGATCATCACCTTTTCCAACAGATTTTGATGACTTTTGCCTTTCTCTTTCTCTTTCTTTTGCTTTATTATTCTTATTTTCTTGATGAATGAGATTTTCATGATGAAATGTGATACTTTTCATTGTTATAGCTTTCTCTTTCTTGTTGTGATTGTAGTATTCTGTTCATTTTGCATATCTTGTGCATTTTAGTTATCTACAAATCCTTGAAGGGATAACAAAAGAGGAACTTCAGCGTAGATACTTTTTTTTCTCATGGATGAGGTAGATCTTTGAAATTAGGACAACTTTTTTTTTCCATCTTTTCTTGTCCTATCAGTCCAACTATTTCATCATATTTGAGAAATTCCACTTCGAGCTCTATTTCATTTTTTGTTCCACCATGTTGTTGATTTTATGCTAAGAAAAAGGATTAGCGAAGATCTTTAGATTCTAATTGAAAGGAGCAACTGACTTATTTCCATTGTCATTCACACTTCTAACTTATATTATGTTAGAATCGATGAGGTCTTGAATTTCATTTTTAAGATGCATACATCATTCAGTGTTATGTCCTGCTGAGCAATGATACTGGCAAAAGGCATTAGGATCAAATGAAGGTCCTTTCATTTTGCTACTATCTATTGGATGAGTAGGAGGAAGCTTTGAAATATTTTTGGTTACCACTTGAATCATTATCGAATGAAGATAATCTAATATTGGAGTGAATTGTCTCTATTGTTGTCTAAGTTTCAATGGGGTCCGATTTGAAATAGCTTCCACTTGTGATTGAAATTTGTTTGACTGTTGCCCATTAATCTTGATGAAACTCTTCTTATACTTCTTGAATGATTTTTGAGATGTTGTAGCGTCAGCTTGACCAAGCAAATTCCATGAGTTATGATTCTTATATTGACTAGCCAAAAGTTGGTAATCAAGGAGAATTGTGCATAGATGTTGAAAAGAACTATACTTAATCAACAATATCTTGTCACATATGTTCGGTTTTAGATTCATAATAAACACTTTTGAACATCCTCATGTGTAATTAGATATTGTATCTATGTGAAGAGATCTTGATATCTAGTAATAAACTCTGTTAATTTCTCTTTCAAACCTTGTTTACAATGGACCAAGTCAATCAATGAGATAGGAGGTCCAATGTTTGCATGAAAATGTTGCAAGAATTGATCAACTAGCTATGAGAAGGAATGTATTGAATTAGGAGGTAAAGAGCAAAATCATTCCAAAGTGGTATCTTTTAGAGATTGTGGAAAGAGTTTTGCTAACAATGCCTCGTCAAAGAAGAAATTACCACACATTGCTATGAATGTTGCCACATGATTGTTAGGATCACCTTTGCCACTCTACTTTTCAAAGTGGGGAGTCTCAAATTTGTCAGGCATTTGACCTCTTAATATTGTATAGGATAAAGGACTATGAGCATGATATGTTGGTATATTGGGTTGGGATGAAGTAGTGGTCATATTTTCTACTTTTTGTTGGAAGGATGTCATAATTTGCAAAAGTTGGTTTAGGATTACATCACTAGGTGATGTGGTTTGTGTATTTGATACCATGTTATTGAATGGTGCAATATTGGAAGTGATGGGTGGTTGAGAATAGTTATTCATGGGTATGGACACACGGAGTAATAAATTTTAGTAATTGTAGTCTACAAATTTGTACTTGTTCGCATTAGATTTTCCCATGTTAGTGGTAGCATTACCACAAGCTTTTGTAGTAGTAGTGAGAATTGATAATGTATAAGTGGTGTATACACCTAAAAAAAATAAAGATGAATTAAATAAATATTTATTATTTATTTAATTCCTATTCTTCTATCATTTGATAAATTCATTAATTTATCTATTTGATTCACGTCCATCATTAATAGTCCAAAATATTAAATAAATATCAATTTATTTAATTAAGTCAATTAAACCTATTCTTCTAATGTCATCCCTTAATTAAATAATAATCAAATTATTTAATCCCAAATCATCCTATTCCAAAGTTCTAAGTCCATAATTCTACATCACCTTTCCACCTCACCTTGTTGCACATGTAATTAAATATTTTAAATATTTAATTAATCTATTTTCCCTCACCCACATATCTTATTATCTCTTTAACTATCCCTATTCCAAAGGGCATGGTCTCTCCATGTCACCATGGTCAAAGGGTGCTTTGAGACACTTGTCTCATGAATCCCTATATTCTTTCTAACCATCCTATAATCATGGTTTCCTTGTTTGACCTTCTCTCTTGGGTCATGGTGGGCCTTGTGACATGTGGACTCATGTCACTCCTCTCTCTCCTCCATGTCAAGGTGAGAGGAACATCTCCCCCCTTTCTCTCCCTCAACCAAATCAATCCTCATTGTACACCTCTCATGACTTCTTCTCCTCCATTGATCTTGTGACACATGGATTAGGGCCCTCCTTGGCCTATAAAAGGAAGCTCATACCCTCATTCTATCATCCCACAAGCTATAGTAAACTTACTCTGCAAGAATTACACCAGCATGCCTTTTGCAAAGCATCCATATTGCTCATTGCATTATCTCCATTATCCTCATATCCACACAATCATGTCTTCCATCATCCATCTCTCATCTTCATAAGAGTTGCATTGTAGGTAGACTCCATTGCATTATTCCAACTACAACCATTCAAGTAGTGTCATCTTCAACAGCGAGGAAGTGCACATTTCTGAGAGCTCTATTCATCAACAAGATCAATACAAGATAGGCAACAATGGAAGTTTTGATGTAAATTAGTCTGGTAATATATCTTTGTTTATTTAATTTACATCATATTTCATTGAGTTATTGGATTACTAGTAGTTTAATACAGTTGAATATATTTCAACTAACATTTTTGGTGCCCACCGTGGGGCCTGTTTTTAACTTCCATATTAATGTTTTGTGAAGGTTTTGTCACTTCAAGGTCATTCATGTGCATAAAAGTTCTAGTTTTGTGCATTTGACATTTCCTACACTGTATTTACCTTTCTACGCATCCAAATTATTTTGCTATGCATCTGACAAGTTCTACGGCACTTTTGATCTTCCTGCACATATACAGCATAGTCATGTGCTTTTGAATCTTACTATTGTGCATTTGTGAAACCACACATATACTTTGCAGTGATGCGCATATGACTTGCAGTCCTACACATTTGGTTTGTCAGAGAAAGTTGTAAAAGTTTAATAAGATTTTTCATACTTAGTCATCTTTGTTGCATTATTAAGCCACCTAGAACTAATCAGGAGAGAGAGTTACTTAATATGTTCATGAAAATCATCAAATAGACATAACTAGGAGGAAAGTAAATCATTTTGTTGCATCACAACTTGTATCTTGTCCCAACCTAGGGGTTAAAACTGAACAATTTCTTTATGTTTTTACTATCTTGCACTACAATCTATCACATAGATTAATAGGGGAAAGTAACACTTGTTCATTTCTTCAAGCAACAATCTACACCTAGACTTGTTAGAGGATTAAAATGAACAAAAATATTTTCCAAGTTATTTCTATCTTGTTATGAATTTTGTGCTTGATAGAGTTAACACATTTAGTTATTTTTTCTTTTAACTAGGAAGATAAAGAACCACTATTTTCCATGCTTGAAAATGATAATAGGCCTATTGTCTCCCCTTAATTGGGTGACCAAAATGCCAAACTTATCATTTTATCTTTGTCACCTTTAGAAGAGGCCTGCTCTTGGAATTTCATCCTTCCAAGTAGGACAACCTCGAGTGATAATGGGCTAAAGCCAAGCCACCTCCAAGTCACTTAAAATAAATTATGTTTGTGATGAAATATGCAAACAATGGGTACTGTTGAGTTACACCGACAAATGTTTCCCGCAAAACCTTGTGGAGCATAACCTTTGTAGGCTGGGAAGCCTCCTTATCGGAGCGAATTGCCGCATGTGTAACCACCTGAATAGATGCCTTAACTAAAATCTATTTGTTCTTGTAAGGAAAAATCCCCTATTTGGTGATGCGGAGGTCAGACCTCTAAAGCCATCCAATTTCATACACTCATCTAGTGTGAAGACATAAAATTCAACTCTTCAGAGGAACTGTACTTGATATGCGTGAGAAGTGAGTGACGTGGATGGGAGCCGATGCTATCAAGTTACCATCTATCACACCTTTATACAAGTGGCTGGAGTAAAATCCAAGTTGGAGCTCATCAAATATTGTCTTTGGCATCCCTAGGACCGTAATTGTTTGTTTATAATTTTGTCAAGTAATCATGGAAACCTTTTGTTCTCTATGTTTTCTAGCAATAACTTGAACCAAGATCAACATTGCAAATGTTAGATTAACTTAGAAAAATGTACCAAAGAAATCAAACTATCAAATTGAACCAGAAAAACCAAGTACATGTAGTTCTGTGCTTTTAAATCATTATGTTATGCATATAACAAGTCTTGTTGTACATTTGATTCTTCTACGCATTTAACCCATTTTGCTACGCATTTGAATCATTTTTCTACGCCTACAATCTTTTTGTGCATTTGATGCACAGAGCTGCACATGTAAATCATAGTATTGTGCCTTTAAAAATCACTAGATCTACGCATTTGACTCACAGAGATGTGCATTTGACCCTTTAACGTGCACTTTTGAAGCTGCACATACAAAATAGAGACATATTCCATACATTGTGGGGTAAAAAAATTACTAGTTTAGGGTACCCTTTTTGCTATAGTTTAAACCTGAAAAATTAGTTGTACCTTGTGATCACCTTTGCATGACATTTTCACAAACATCTTTTTTTCACATAATTATCGTGCTATCAAAACACCTCAAAATCAAACCACAACTTGCTTCTAGGACCTTGTTGATACTCTACCAATCCAGACAAGAGCTAGTTAGTTTTTATAACAGGATTTCTAATCATCCTTCCCAACAAAAACTATACTAGTATGACCTTGACAATAGAATAGTCTTCATCAATTACTAGTATCAATCTATCCCTATTTAGACTGTCCCTTGTATCGACACTTTGACAGCTATTAAGCATTATAGCTTAAGAATTACCTTGTTTGAGGCAAACATAGAATCAACAAAAACCTTACCAAAATCCATTCCAATCAAACTCACCTTCTACCATATCATACCACCAATCAAAATCAAATCAAACAATTCTCACAATCCAACTTTATCCCATCCCAAAAATCTTGCATGGTGTAAACTAGATCTCAATCAAAATAAGAGCAAAACATGGACAACCTTACCAATACAATACCCGATATAGATGAGGAGGATGTCACTCAAGAAGAAATACTCCAACACATCCAAGATCCCAAGTTCTAAAGGATAATGGATAGAGTTGTTGCTACTAATCCTCAAAAGTATTTCCTCATGCTTGCTCAACAAGGAGCAAAACTTCCCTCAGACTTTGATATCTCTAATCTATGGGAGAATAATGCCTCAAATGAAGCTGAGTCGTCGAAAGATGGCTCCAAAACTGACAAGGAGGCTCCAAAACTAGAAAAGGCTAAGGATACAATCAATCCCTTGGATACATTGACAACCCAAATCCAAGCCTTACAAAAGCAATTGGTAGATATCCAAAGCGGAACAACAATGAAACATTAATCCCTTAAAGATATCTCACCTTACCTCTTTGAAAAAACCTTGCCCATGATACCTTTTCCTATAAGATTTGAAGTGCCAAAATTTGACAAATATAGAGGAAAAGGAGATCCTAGAGATCATATCTGGGAATTCAGTGCCACTTGTCTTGAAGTCACTCACAATGAAACTTATCTAATGTGACTATTCCCTAGAAGCCTAAGAGGACAAGATATGGAGTGGTTTTCATGTCTACCTCCCGACATCCACACCTTTGATGAATTAGTAGACAAATTCGTCACGCATTTCTCTTATAACATAGAACATGAAATCTCCATGCTAGACCTTTGCAACAACAAATAAAAGGGAGGAGAATCATTTGTATCTTTCTTACAAAGGTGGAGGCAACTTGCGAGAAAGTGTCCTTATCATATACCTGAAAAACAAATGATAGAAATGTTTGTGCATAATTTGTCCATTGAGCTAAGCTATCAAATATAGATTCAATGTCCATCAACTTTTAGTAAGGTCATTGAGATGGGACTTCTCATTGAGAAAGCCTTGATAGTGAAGGGGCAAGTAAAGATATACAAAGACACCTCAAGCTCTAACAACAATGCGGATAAGTCACGATTTTGGACCAAAAACAAATCCATAGTGAATGATGGTGTGGTAGATGCAAAGTGTGCAGTACCAAAGCAACCTATTTTCAACTTATCCAATCCGTAGACCAATACACCATCGACCAAGCCTCAAGGCACTAAAAAAAAGAAAACAACTTCCCTCCAAGAAGAAAGTTCACACCACTTGGTGACTCACTAGAATCTGCACTTAGAAAGTTTATTGGGGGCAACCTCATCACACTTCCACCGATGCATGAATATGAACCCAAGTTCAAACCTTCTTGGTGGAATGACAATGACTTTTGCGAATAGCATAGGAGCAAAGGTCATAAAACCAATAATTGTATGAAACTCAAGCATGTCGTTCAAGACCTCCTTGACCAAAAACGTGTATCCATCAATGAAGGACATACTATGAACGATGAACATATAGCATTCAAGAATCCTCTTCCTCATTATGAGAAAGGAGGTCCTTCAAACCAAAACAACAATGGTGCTGACAAAGTAAGCTATAACAATGCTTCTTTTGAATACACCATCAATCATATATCCCAACGTGATTCACATATCAATGTGATCACCATCAATAATTAGCCTGACTGTAATGTGACCATGTGTTGTGGAAACATAACTCTGCAAGGGGCTCAATTGAATCCATCTTCCACATCCAAGTCACCCTCCACATCAAATTAGTACAGTATCATCGACCAACTTCACAAAATACCCGCGCACATATCCATCTTGGAATTATTGCATTTATTTCCATTCCATAAAGCCATTTTAGAAAAATCTCTCTTGGAGACAACAATTCCTATGAACCTTGCGCAAGATTGATTCCAGGCTATGGTAGGTCATCTCACCACACCCCATTTTCTATCCTTCACTAAGAAAGATGACATGTCAATAAATAAATGACACAATGCATCCCTACACATTGAGGCCCAAATACATAAACACAGAATAAAAAGGGTCCTCATAGATGGAGGGGTTGGTTTGAACATTTATACACTAAAGTTAATCCTTACATTGGGGTTTTCTAAAAATGTCATTGATCCCAACAAAAAGATAACCATCAAGGCATATGATGAGGAAGAAAGGACCTCCAAAGGAATGGTGGTTTCGCCAATATGAGTTGGACCAGTAGAAAGGGATGTATTGCACCAAGTTCTCAACATGGAGCTTGCATATAACATTCTTCTAAGTAGACCTTGGATCCATGCGATGAAGGTTGTCCCATCAAAGTACCATCAATGTATCAAGTTCCCGCATAACAGCCAAGAAATAACCATATAAGGGGACCCCGATCCATTTCAATATTGCAATACCATACAGTCTAAACTAGAAGTTATAATACCCACCAATAGAGTAGCTTCTTCTTCCTCCAACCAAGTGGATCCAAGTTCTTTAGCTTCCACCTCAAAAATGCCAGAGCTTAAAATCAAAGTCAAAGACAAAGGCATTGGGGAGTATCTTATTGAACAATCTTTCTCTCTAGCATAGTTGCCACTATCACCAAAGTCTTATAGGAGACCATCCAGGAACAAAGCTAAGCCACCAGAGACTTCTATGAGTCCTTTCATTAAATGGGGAAGCCTATCCGATGAGAGTGATGAAAAAGATGTATTACAATGGCTTTTCAAACATGAAGATAGTCAAACCATACCAGAAGACCAACAACCTAAGCTTCCTATAGAACAATATGGTCAAGGTTTTTCCATGTTGCAAAGGATGAGATACAATGGTCATGGTCCCATAGGATTGAGAAAGGATTTTATCATAGAACCTATCAAACCCCCTACTCAAATAGCATGAGACACTACTAGTTTAGGATACCAAGGTAAGCAGCAGAACAAAGGAAAAGGAAAACAAAAGGTTGAAGATAGACAAGCAACTACCACTAACTTCATGGAACAAATTCACCGCTTGCAAGAGGCTAGTGAAACTGATTCAAATGAGTATGAGTGGGACAACCTCTCTAAGATGTCTTATGAAGACAAAGGGATTGATGTTATCTAACAGTATAGCAATACTCCAACAATGCATGAGGGACAAAGCTCTAGGGCTAGACCACTAGACTTTGAACCGCAACATGACGAGAGTGAACCTCACAAAGAGAGTACGATATCAAGCTTGACGAATCGACTTGAGGAGAGTACCATAATAGACCTTGTCAATACCTCATCCCATTCCAATGAATCCTCCATCCTAACCATAACTACCCTTTAGTCTGATCAACTAGATGATCCCTTACCCCTAGTTCACCCTGAGTTAATAGATTGGGATTCATCTGAAACATCGCCTAAGCTTGATACCTTTGAAAATGATGATACCATCATCAACTATCTAGAGCTTAGAGAACACTTACCCACAGGAGATCACAAGGCTGACTTCCCCATCAACCTTAATGACAAGGCATACTTCAGAGAGAGTGCCAATCTTTCAGTCGTAAAATATAAAAATAAAAACAAGATCTAATGGTGAAAATTGCTCTACAGCAGTGTTAGGTCATGAAAAAGAAAAAATAAAAAGATGTATCTGAAGGAGAAAACCTCTCTAGGGTGCCAATGGATGAAAGGATTGATCCTCTCACCCTTTATGCACATGTAGAAAGATCTTCAGTATTGATTGAACCAACAGAACCAGACAACATCAGCATAGAGGCACATCCAAAACTCCTTTATCAAGAAGAATCATTATCTACACAAGAAAGAATAGAGTTTGCTGAGTTCTACAGAAGAAAATAGATAAAATTTTCTTGGTCCTACGCCGATATGCGAGGTATTGATCCTGATCTAATCATGCATCATCTGTCACTAGCTCCAAGAGCTAAGACAGTTAAACAGAAGCTGAGGAAAATGCACCCCCATATAGCTTTAATGGTAAAATAAGAGCTCAAGAAGTTGCTAGATGTGGGGTTCATTAGAGCCATTGACTACCCAGAGTGGGTCTGTAATATTGTACCTATTTCAAATCCTGACAAGAGAGTCAGATTGTGTAATGAATTTAGATATTTAAATAAGGCTTGTCTGAAGGATGACTTTCCTTTACCAAACATTGATATCATTGTTGACCTCATAGAAGGTCACACCATGTTGTCCTAAAACCAAATCAAGATAGCACCAGAAGATCAACATAAAACCACATTCACATGTCCATGGGGCACCTATTGTTGGTGTGTTATGCCATTCGGTCTCAAGAATGCAAGTGCAACATATTAGCAAGCAATGACAATAATCTTTCATGACATGATTCACACCATCATGGAAGATTATGTTGATGATATCCTAGGGAAATCACTCACTAGAGAGGGACATCTTGAAGTCTTAGACAAAATATTCACAAGACTAGAGCAGTTTAATGTACAGTTGAATCCTAAAAAGTGTGTTTTTAGAGTAACATCTAGAAAACTACTTGGGTACATTGTATTAGTAAATGGAATAGAGGTGGACCCGACAAAGTTTAAAGCAATTATGGAAATGCTGCCACCAAAGAATCTGAGTTAGCTATGGTCTCTACAGGAAAAGTTACAATCAATTAAAAGGTTCATCTCCCAATTGGCAAATAAGTGTCATCCATTCTCACATCCGCTGCATAAAAATGTTCCATTTAAATGGGATGATAACTATGAGCAAGCATTTCAGCACCTAAAAGAGTATTTGATGAATCCACCTATCTTGATGCCACCAATTCAAGGCAAATCTCTACTTTTATACATCTCTGCTACACCCACAGCTTTAGGAGCACTGCTAGCACAAGAAAACCATGAAGGAAAGGACCAGGCAATCTACTACATCAGCAAGACATTGGTAGGTTATGAGCTTCAATACACACCAATTGAAAGGGCATTCCTTGTAGTCATCTTCACATCACAAAAGTGGAGGCACTACATGCTCTTTCACTCTATAAAGTTGGTAGAAAAGATTGACCCACTAAAGTATCTACTCAGCAAAGCTACCCTAACAGGTAGAATATCTAAATGGGTTATGATACTCAATGAATTTGACATTGAGTATGTGGATAGAAGAGCCATAAAAGGACAGGTCATCACAGATCAGCTAGCAGATGCACCTTTGATTGATAACAATCCATTAAGTTTTGAGTTTCTTGATGCATCTATATTCAACATCAAAACAACAGCTTGGAAGCTCTACTTTGATGGGCCATACACACAACATGGATCTAGAGCAGGTATCTTTCTAGTAACACTGCATGGGGATATGATCCCTAAATCATATAGACTTTTGTTTCCATGCACCAATAATGTGGCCAAGTATGAAGCTCTAGTTATCGACATAAAAATGGCAGTCGAGTGGAAGGTCAAAGAACTTCATGTATATGGGGATTCACAACTTGCCATTAACCAAATAAATGACGAATACCAAACAAAGGATGAGAAGATGATACCATACAAGCATATGGTGGACGAATTCAAGGAATATTTCATTGTGATCTCCTTCGAGCAAATACCAAGGTTGGAAAATAAAGTAGCAGATGCAATGGCCACTATTGCATCCCTTCTAGATATCCTTGAAAATCACTCATGCTATGAGTTCTTGGTGGAGCTAGTCTCCCATCCAGCCTATGAAATCCCCGAAAATAACACCATTTACCACATCATAGGAGTTTATTCCCATTTATATGGCAAGGTTTATACCTATCTTAAAGAGAATGTCCTACCTCCTGACTTGTCAAACAACCAAAAACATACGTTCATACAACAATCATCCTAATATACCATTATTGCGGACACCCTATATAGATGAGGTTTAGATGGTACTCTCCTTAGGTATTTGGATAGTGATGAATATTAGCTAAGTGAGGTTCATGAAGGAATATGCGCAACACACTCTAGTGGTCCTACTCTAGCAAAGAAACTCATGCATTTAGGATATTACTGGCTGAGCATGGAAATAGATTCCTGTCATTTTGTCAAGCAGTGTAAGAAATGTCAGATTCATGGTAATCTAATACATGCACCTACTTAGGAATTACAACCCTTAACGAAACCTTGGCCCTTCTATCAATGGGGACTTGATCTAGTAGGCAAGATTCACCCTTCCTCTTCCAATGGCCACAAATTCATTATCATAGCCACAGAGTGGATTGAGGCTGATCCATTAGCCAACATCACAGGGAAGAAGATTTCATCCTTCATCCTTAACTATATCATATGCAGATATGGTATTCCATCATCCATTGTCACAAATGATGGAAGACCTTTCAAAAATTAGGATGTACAGGAACTCTATGATAAATTCCATACCCAACATCGTTTCTCCACTCCATACTACCTGCAAGGTAATGACCAAGCTGAGGCATCGAATAAAACCATTCTAAAAGTACTCAAAAAGACTGTCGATGATGCTGGCCATGACTGGCATATATAATTGAACCCCGCTCTATGGGCCTACAGAACCAGTATATGCACACCCACAAGTGCGACACCATACACCCTTGTCTATGGCTCTAAAGCCATATTTCCTATCCAAGTTGAAATTCCTTCATTTAGGGTGTCATTAAAGGGACTCATAAATGATGAGGAATATAGAGTATCAAGGCTTCAAGAACTAGAACTACTAGAAGAATGAAGACAACATGCATTTAACCATCTTAAGGAATACCAATAGAGAATGTCAAGGAGCTACGATCACAAGGTTAAGCCACGTGTTTTTCAAGTAGGTGATTTGGTCCTAAGAGAGAATCCATGCAATCAATGGGATAGAGAGAAGAAGGGGAAGTTTGAACCAAATTGGTTGGGTGAACTGTTTGATGAGAGTTGCATTGTAGGTATACATCAGAAGGTGAACTGTTTGATGATCCCATCAATAGTATGCATCTTCGAAGGTTCTATACCTAATAACCCCAATGTAAGGGATATGTAAAATAAAAAATGGTGCAAATAGAAGCAAGTGGTGAAAGCCTAGAAATAGGCACTATTTGTGACTAACCACTACCTCCATCTGTTAGTAAAAGCCAACCCACATCCATTTTTCCTATCGTACTCACCCAGTAACTGCATCCATTCACATCTACCTACCAATAACCTACCATATCTTAGTGTCTTGTCATCCCTATCATCTTATCTCACAAGGTCGTCCCATCACTTTATCCTATCGTTCATCCTATCACAAGTCTAGTGATAGTATCAATTATTTCCAAACTATGTTGCCTCTACATTATCATGTAGGCAAGGCCATCATCGACGAGCCCCTGAGGCTTCCCTTCTATCCATATCCCTAACCATACCATAAAGCTATGCTTCATGCATCCATCACTAGCGTCAGCCTTCAAGGTCAAACTGCGTTGCCTCTGCGTCATCATGTAGGCAAGGCCATCATCGATGAGCCCCTGAGGCTTACCACTCCTAGGTCTTTAGGTCCACTTCAGTCCACCCAATTGAACTAGGTTGCCTCTACATCCTCATGTATGCAAGGCCATTTAGCAATGAGCCCTCGAGGCACTAGGTCAGTCCTTTAAAGCCCGTCACATTATTCATTATCAGTTCACTCATAATAAATCAATCCTCTATTTGACTGGGGGCAAACTCTTGACCTAGTTGGAGAATAGGATTCTTGAATGCTATAAATTCAGGGGGTAAACAAATGGATCATGGTATTATCACTAGACAACAAGCAGCATGACAAGCAAGTTTTCAATATCATCTTGACACAAAAGATAGCAAGGCTACACTTGACAAATCCCTTTTGGCCTAAGACATCAAACTGATTCTATCAAGTTATTGCAAGAAAATAGGTTTTGGGCAAGAAAAGTTTTCAATGATTGTTTTAAAAGTCTTATATCATGATTTTTGTTATTATGTCTTTCTACGCTACTCAAGGATGTGTCAAACTAGAGAAGCTATGATGGGGGCATAATCATTTTGTTTGTTTTATGTTTGTGGGTTTATCTTTAGTAATTTGAAAGCCTTGTCTAACGACATGATCAACAAAATGATCATCGAGGACATCAAAGGTCTAAACCTAAAACAAGTTTAATCCTTGTCAATGATACACAAGCAATACTCAGGTAATCTTGGTTCGATTATACTTAGATGTTTGTATTAACTTGCTAAATCAAAATCCATGTAAGTAATACTTAGCTCATCATGGTTCAATTATATCTAGATGCTTGTATTTTATTATAAAATTTTAAAAGCTCAATGATGAAACAAAGTACTTCAAATACTTGCACAAATCAAAGATGACAAGAATCCATATCCATACTTATCCCGTTGCATTCCATTTCATTATAGGCGTTTATATCATTTTACCAAAATCCATGTGTCATTATGATCAGGTGTTTATCCAATTCCTTATCTATCATTATCTCATTTCTTATCTTTCATGTTCCATTATCATTCATTTCTAAGTAATTCATTCATTGTCCAAATCATTTTCTTTTAATTTCTTCTAAAATGTGTATTGTTATTAAGATTGAGTATACTTGGCATTAACAAAAAATAAGTCATCATGTATCATAATCAGGTCCATCATCATAGATGCATATCATTTTGTTCATTAGGATACATAAAAGAAAGTAAATCATAAATTATCCATAGCAAGAGTCATATACTCATTCATTCATTTTGAGTTGCATCTATGTGTATATCATGATAGAAAGAAAAATGCAAAAACATAGATAGAACAATCATCAATGCATTCATACATGATTCATATCATTGAAATTTAGCATTATAGAAGTCAACGCATGTGCAAACCATCTCATATAGATACATATTACATATAACATTAGGTTAAAACATCATAAGTATGTAAGGCATCATGTCTAGTATCAAAATCTATAGAAACATCAACATAGGCATCATAGTGTAGCATCATACGAGTCATCATATAGATCATAATCAGGTCCATCGCATAATGTAAACATATGCATAAAAATCATAATCATATAAGTCATCTCTAAGCATAGTGTATGATAACATCATAATATAAGTCATGTCCATCATAGTAAATCATAACATAGTCTGTCAAATCAGGATATCATATCATATCATCATCATCAAAAAGAATAAGAGTGTCCAAGTATACAATGATGTCAAAATAATAATACATCTTGAAGTGTCCAAACCTAAGTGGTGTATACATGTCCAAGTAAAAGTACTACAAGTAAATACATGTCTAAAAATAGCTAGGAGTGGCTCCCCCTTGATGGTGCTGGCTGTGGCAGTTGGATACCTACTCCTCCTCCACTTGATGGCCCAGTCCCTAGTGTACTCCCTCTTGATGGTCCATGGGGTGGCCCCATAGGTCCCATCACCCTGCCACTCTCTACAAGTGCCCTCTATGATCTACTACGATAACTGGGGTGATAGTTGCCTGCCCTACACTCTAGTGGCACCACCTGCTCATAAAGGGATTGTTGGTGATTGTTTTGATGCAATCATAACAATTTAGTTAAAATTCACATAAAATGAACCAAAACTAACTTGAAAGATATAAAGAAATCGATTAAGATTCACTTAATCCCAAGTTTAATATGGTCAAGGCTTGACCTGCTGGTCAAATTCAATTGGTCAATGTGAAGCTGTAATGTTCAAAGAGCCTTACGTAGTTTAGGGTTTCTTGTTGGTTAACTGGACTCGAAATTATACAAAGGGTTATAAATATCAATATGGTGTTTATTCCTTTTGCATAAACTGGTACTGTACTGTAGAGCTTTAAATGATTTATATTATTGCAGGCTTTCTTTCTCTTCAATATTTATGAAAACTATCTGCTTTAAACTTTGTTGTGCATGCTTTTCAAATATGAGACAATTTCCTTTAAATTTCTACGTTTTAAGCTAAGTATTTTTAGATGGGTTGGGAAAAGTTAGAAATATCTAATCTAAATATCATTCAAATCTATGAAGGATCTAATTATTCTGTTATGCACTGTATAAGTATTGTAGCAAATTGATCAAATCCACAGACAAAACTCTAAGTGTAAGTTCTGAGCATTTTCACAAACATACACTTAAAATTGCAAGCTCTAAGAGAAAAAATGTTTCAAACACAATGAAGAGCTAGAAAACACTCAAAAGATAGATGCAGAATTCTAGAATCAATTGTATTAGAAATAGACAGTCATATACGATTTACAATGTCTGAATGACTCTTAGCTTCATTGATCAAACTACAGAAAACTTACAAGCTTTACAGATATAGTAAGGAAGCTAGATGTTCCACGCATTCCTTATTGCAGACACAGGCGACCTCCTTCTTCTACTTCTAAACTAAAAGGTCCCTCTATTCTAAATGCTACTGTTACAAATTCTTGCTGCTACAAATCTCTATGTAGCCCCTGTGTAAAGTTTTATAGTGTATCAAGGCACAATATATAGACTTCCACTATCCTCAATACCGCTCAAAACCCTAGTTAAACAATGGTTCAAACCTCTGGTTACAGCAATAAATGCTGGAGAACAAGTCTCCCAAAATATCTCTGAGCATACATCAAATCTGGGCAAAATATGCCCTTCTAGAAACCCTAGCAGCTTAATATTAACTTCTGTGGTCTGCTGCAATAATGTCTTCAGCTACATTTTATCCTCATCAATGAAGACCCTTGACTTCCTCGCCCTTCATCCTTATCTTCCTCTGCTCCTGAAATCGAATTTCTTCCTCCATGATGTCACCGGCATTAAGTTTTAGCTTCCTCTTCAACTGCAAACCTACAAAAATAGATAAGCAATCAGTATCATCGATTAACAAAACCAACAAGAAAAATAGATGCCAAATCTAGCCGTGACTGTGTGAACACATCAATTAGGCCCTGAATCTATGAAAATCACGTCCCAAAATGCATATATAGTGTCCAAAACAGTCGGGTCAACTATTGTTGACCAAAACATGCATTCGGGCCCTAAATCGGCCCTTAAATTCCTATCACTTTGTCTTTCCCGCCCATTTTTCTTGTTTAAATCCATTGTATATCTGCTATACAAGCCGGACGTGATGCATCTATTTAATCGGATTCCAATCCTTCTCAGTTCCGTGGCTTGCATATCACAATGCATATCAGTTTGTATGACGCAGCATACAAACGCCAAAATATACAAGCACTTAACTCTATTTCATAACTTTTCAACTCCACTCAATGTATAAATGCATTGTATCTTTAGATTATTCAATTTGGACATGATACAAGCATTTAACCGTATTCTACTTTCCTTTTGATTCCACCTTGTATGTTTCTCCCAATGTATACCTATCGGAATGTATATCCAGATTTACAATTCAGACATGATGCATCGAATCAATCGGACGCTAACTTCTTTTGGGTTCTGGTTTGTTCATAAAGCAATGCATCTTGCAATGTATATTTGGATATACATACCTCGCAGCATACAACAATTTAACTCCACTTAATAAATCGTCAGGTCCATGCTATGTATATTCCCAATGCATATCCCTGAAATATACAAGCTGCGAAGATACAACGATTCAACATTGTTTAATAACCCTTTAAAGTCTGCGATTTGTATATCTGCCAATG
This sequence comes from Cunninghamia lanceolata, assembly GCA_027924645.1. Taxonomy (NCBI): domain Eukaryota; kingdom Viridiplantae; phylum Streptophyta; class Pinopsida; order Cupressales; family Cupressaceae; genus Cunninghamia; species Cunninghamia lanceolata. The sequence goes on along the minus strand of BSBN01001332.1, from coordinate 26,052,917 downwards.
TATCTTTCGCTTGTATGTCAAAACATACAAGCGCCAAATATACGACTTAATTTGTTTTAATAAGTCCATCAGGTCTGCGTTGTATATGGAACACTTGTATCCTACGCCTTGTATATTCTGAAACATACAAGCAATTAATTTTATTTAAACGACTCCTCGAGTTCGCGACTTGTATATGGACATTGTATGTTCCAAATGTATGCAAAAATATACAAGCCTGAAATGCACAGTGATTTAACACTATTAAAAAACTTTTCAAATTCGCACGGTGTACTTGCATTGTATGTTACCCAAACACACAAGCCCGCGGATATACAACGACTTAATTCTCTCTGGTCCATAACTTTTGGATTCTGCAGGATGTATAAAATGTCTTGTATATTTCCTTGTATGTTGCGACCTGTCAAACATACAAACGTTAGATACAAAGTGTAATCCAAACATCTATTTATTTTGACTTAAGTTACTTCAGGTCCATCTTGTATCTATATATCAAAACATTTATTAAAATGCATACAAGGAAAAAAGACATACAATTGCCTTTGTATATGAAAGCAATGTATAAAGGGCAATGTATGTAATATTACAATGACCGAACATGCAAACAAATAATGCATATGCAACCCGATAGTCCACACGACTAAGTATAAGAGGACTTTGTACATACAAAGGACTTTGTATATGCAAAGCGATATACAAAGGTCTTTGTATACAAGCAGACTTGCATACAAAGGGCCTCGTATATGCAACACGCATATACAAACAGACTTGTATGTACAAACAACAAACCCTTCCCTTGTACATTTTACCAAAATGATTATAACTTGCAAAATATGGTAAATTTTAAGATGGTTCAAAAAGCAACCCTAGCTCATTTTTCACAAGGAATCCAACCATATCATGCCCTGGTACTAAAAATACATTTTTTATCCATTTTAATCAAAGTTTGCAAATTTTCACCCCTTTTTCCCTTTTACCACCAAGCAAAACAACACACAAAAAGAAAAAAAGCAAAACCACAGCAGGGGTCCTCATTTTGCTAAGGAGTAAAATGGGGCATGTTGTGAACATCACAACAACTAGCAACCAAACAAAACAATTAAATTCAAAGCATTAAGGAAACTAAATGGAATAAATTCATAACTTCCAACTATCTTTCCTACAAATTATTATTCAACCTGAGACCTAAGGTATTCAATAAGGGTGCATGAATTTTCACTTTCAGTTTAAGTGTGTGCATGTGATTAATTATCCTCATCTTAAAGATTGGTTGAACAAATCAGTGACTGATATTAGCCTACGTAGTTGAGGATATTCCCTCATAGCTGACTGGATAGAGCCTTGCTGCCAGTGAGCGTCTATAGCCCCGATAAGGTTATCGTTACAATTCTCCTAAGTAGAGCCCCACTGCCAGCAAGCGTCCATAGCCCCGGTAGACTTACTTAGATGGCTTAATCTAGATTTTCAGTATGATCCATTTTATTATATTTTTATATTTTATATTTTATTGATTTTGATGTTTGATAGAAATTTCACAAGATATAGCAATTTATAACTTTATGATGTTAGTGTAGGTTTTTTATTTTCCTTAGGGATATTTCTTTTTCCTACACATTATTAAGCTTGCTTAGGTTTATTATAAGTGATTAATATGAGGACACATGGCAAAATACATCAGCTACATGTGTAACTCTCTCCCACACATGGGTAGTTGAGTTACACATCCTTTTTTGGCTTTTTGTGCCACCTGTCATAACCACTATTTTGTCCTTACCTAAGTAGGTTATGGGGTAGTTAGAGTTCTCACACTCTTTTGTCTTTTTGTGCCACCTCTCATAACCACTATTTTGTCCTTACCTAAGTAGGTTATGGGGTAGTTAGAGTTCTCACAATCTTTTGCCTTTATGTGCCACCCCTCATAACTCTTTTTGTTTTCATGTAAGGAGGTTATGCCACATGTTTTGGCATTTACCAAGTAGGTAAAACCTCCCACCTTTTATGGGATATGGGAGTTATTACACCTCTTGGATGTATATGCCCTATTTTTGCTATATATACAATACTCTCCTCTCACTGTAGAAAGTTCACTACCTCGAATATCAGTTCAGTGATAGCTCAGTGAGAGTATTGAGAGTCTTCTCAAAATTCTCTTTCTTTGTCTCTATTTTTCTCTCATTTCAGGTATCTCTTCATTCTATTATTTTGATCTTCGATCATCTGTTGAGTGGAGGCGCATATGATCTACAACCGATAACGGATCCTGGCTCAGTTCTCGCTTCTCGCAGAATCTAACATGGTATCAGAGCCGTGTTGTCTGGTATAGCTCATTATTTTTCTGATTTATTTGAGAGATTTGAGATTATTAGATCACTAATATTTTTCTTAAAAACCAAGTATGCTCTTCTCCTACATCCTTGAATGAACTGGAGAATCATAACAGTTTAAAGGAAAATAGGCATCTGGGTAATCTGGTTTGCATATATGTGTTCTTGTGAGATATGGGTGATTGCAGCTTTGTGATAATATTGGAGGCATCTTTCAGTACTTCTAGAGTGTCCAAAAGGCTTGACAAAGTCAAAAGTGACTTTTACTCCACCAAAATCAGAGATTGGAGGGCACGGTAACAAATCGGGTTTTTTTTAAAAATTTTACTGGAGCCGTTTTCATTTATGCTTCAAATTTCTAGCTTCTACTCATTTTCAAGAAAAAAGATTTATGGGTTTTGTTCCTAGGGTCGAAAAACTTTCTGGGTATCTTTTAGTTTTTGCATATAGCTTAAATATTTTGTAGAAATGACGTCAAAAAGCTACAGCAAAACCCCTCTCTAGTGGTGTTTTAGAAATTGCAGTTCAACTTCCAAAGGCTGTAACTTGGGCTCCCAACCTCAAATTTGCGAGATTCTTTTTTTGATTTTGGCTAATTTTTTGTGCTCTACATGCTGGTACAATCATTTTTTGATTTTAGTGTACAATTGTTTTAGAAATTGCAGATTCTCAGTCATGACATTGCACAATTCTTGTTTTTAGGAACTTCGGAGGATCATAACTTTCACATACGACCTCGTATCGAGGCGATTCTTTTTTCGAAAGTGCATGATTTTTTGAGTAGATTGTAGTGGTACTGTTTATTTCTTTAGATATTGTGCCAAAGTTATAGTTTTAGCATATGCTCTTTGTGAGGATTTTGCAATGCATTAAAATCAAGACCACTTAGTATTTCTTGCTAGTGGCAGCTATAAATGCACTAAATATAAAGTGCCAAATCATATTTTCTTGGGGGGTTCTTTGATTGAGTGGCAAAGGGGGTGTCTTATGTGTTCTCTTTGAGTCACATCTTTTATGGGGTTATTGTAATCATTTTAGGGGTTCATCATGGATATCAATTATTTCCATCCTTCTGTTGTTAAGTTAACCTTAGAGAACTATTTGTCTTGGAAACAAGGGATAAATAATCATTGCCTTGAGCAAGATCTATTGCCCCATCTCTTTGGACTCATTCTTAAGCCAAGTGACTATGAACAGAAGAATGCATGGTTTAACAATAATGACATGGTCTATGGACTAATATGTATTACTATTTTTGAGGATATTCTACATCACATAGAGCACACTAAGTGCCCTTTCACTGCTTGGACCATCATCCAGCAGTTGTATGGAGACTTTGGATCTTCATCTAATAGTGATGTTTCCTTGGATGACCAGGCTCTGGTGGATGATACTAAGTCTTCTTTTACCCTATCTTGTGTGACATACATTGATACCCCATCTTCAGATACAACACCTGTTGCTTCATCAGATTCTAGAGATGCTTCTTTGAGAGCTTCTAGTGATTCTTTGCAGCAGGCTCATATCAATCTTCCAGAAGCAGTTTTTTGGGACATATTCCTACCAGACATCTCATCCTTGTTTATGGAGTCCCACATTACAGATTTGGGAGAGACTATTGATTTCATTCATCTTCTCTTTGATGGAGTTGATTCTTCTTCAGATGTTTCAAGGGCACATTCAGACCCTCTTGTTCCTTCTTTGCCTACATTTGCTTCTACAGTGACAATATCTGCAGACATTCATGAGTCCACTATTTGACTCATTCATCATTCATGTTGACTTCCTCTCCAAAAGTACCAGATTCTCATTGGTCCACTTGTCTTACCGATGGTGAGCACTATACATCCATGGTTAGTGTACCTGAACCTTCTATGGTACCTAATCCATATCAGTATTTGTCATAGTTTGGCATTGGCTTAGAGATCATTGGGCAACATTTGGAGAAGGTTTCCTTGTCTTCAGAGAAGATATCATCTTCTGAGATTGTTCTTCATCCTCCTATTCAGTCACAGTTTGGTAGTGGATTGGAGACATTTGAATAGTTTTCAGGAGCATCATTGTTGTCTTTGGATAATCTACAAAGTTCAGAGACATTTATCCTTCTTCCTTCATATTCCTATAAGGAATGGGAAGAAATCTTGCATACATTCTTGGTCTTGTTTCTTCCTAAGGGGAGGAACGTTGTTCAACGATCATGGATCATCTTTAGTATTCATTGTTGGGCATCTACCATCAGTGCAGGAGATTCTACATTGAGCGGGGGCTATTTGGGCTCTCTTATTTTCCTCTCATGGGGGAGTTTTTTCCCACTAGGTTTTCTCCTTCTTTTTCTATTTGAGGGGATTCTTTGTACATGGGTACCTAACATGGCCTTGTTGCTGGGACCCATCTTTTTTCACCCACCTAAGCTACACTTAAGGGGGGTGTTAGTGTAGGTTTTTTATTTTCCTTAGGGATATTTCTTTTTCCTACACATTATTAAGATTGCTTAGGTTTATTATAAGTGGTTAATATGAGGACACGTGGCGAAATACATCAGCTACATGTGTAACTCTCTCCCACACATGGGTAGTTGAGTTACACATCTTTTTTTGGCTTTTTGTGCCACCTCTCATAACCACTATTTTGTCCTTACCTAAGTAGGTTATGACGTAGTTAGAGTTCTCACACTCTTTTGTCTTTTTGTGCCACCTCTCATAACCACTATTTTGTCCTTACCTAAGTAGGTTTTGGGGTAGTTAGAGTTCTCACACTCTTTTGTCTTTATGTGCCACCCCTCATAACTCCTTTTTTGTTTTCATGTAAGGAGGTTATGCCACATGTTTTGGCATTTACCAAGTAGGTAAAACCTCCCACCTTTTATGGGATATGGGAGTTATTACACCTCTTGGATGTATATGCCCTATTTTTGCTATATATACAATACTCTCCTCTCACTGTAGAAAGTTCACTAGCTCGAATATCAGTTCAGTGATAGCTTAGTGAGAGTATTGAGTCTTCTCAAAATTCTCTTTCTTTGTCTCTATTTTTCTCTCATTAGGTATCTCTTCATTCTACTATTTTGATATTTGATCATCTGTTGAGTGGAGGTGCATATGATCTATGACCGATAATGGATCATGGCTCAGTTCTCGCTTCTTGCAGAATCTAACATATGATGCAAGGAGTGAGCACTTGCTGAAATTAAGCTGAGAATTGTAATGGTAGCAAGGGTGACCTCTGATTTTTCACCTAATATCTACATTGTTAGGTTTAACAAACCCAAGGATTTTAGGTGTGTCTTACCACTTCATTGAAGTCAAAAATATGTTCTAATTCAATTACCCCTTTGGGTAAGAAGTTGCTATTCAGGTTGATTGTATCCTCTTTGTCCCATGTTATCTCAGGCCTTTCTTGCTCATCAATGATTTGAGCCTCAAATACCTCATTACAAGTCAGAAAATCAATAATTTGTTGATCCCCTCCAAACACCTGAAAGTGTATAACATTGTCTAGGATGCTAGGAACATTAACTAATTTGATAGCAAATCATCTCAGACCTAACAGTGTCAAGGGTTCTAATGTGCTAGTAGCAACTACTAGCACATCTAGCCTATAGTTCAGTTCTCTAGGGATATGCTCTATGTTAAAAGCATCAAATAAATCTATTAATCCCCATACTCTATGTCTGTAACAAATCATTTTCTTTTAATTGCAAGCATATAGCTTCCTTACTTGTCTGACTACTAGTTCAGAGTCTGAAAATACCTTAATCGTCTTTACCTTTTTCTTAATGGCCATGACAAGTCTGAGAATTAAGGCTTCATATTCAGCAGTATTGTTAGTACAGGAAAACTACAGTCTATATGCTGCTAGATATGACTTACCCTGAGGATCTATGAGTTCAATACCTACACCTGCACCCTATTTTGATTTGGACCCATCACATTTTAGTGTCCACATGCCATCTTTACTTTTCTGACCTTTTACCTTGGCATGCTTTGTCTCTTCTATTACTTGTGAGGTGTTGGTCTGTTTATTCATGGGTATTTCTGTTTGGTCAACTTGCATATGTGCATTTTTAGTTTGTGAATCAGAAAGACAACTACCCTTGTCTGTTATTCCCTCTTCTAAGTCTATAATCAGAGCATCTATATTACTCTGAAGGTACCTCTGTGGTTGATCGGGATTCTCATTTTTCTCTTACAACCCTACCCTCTTTATGCACTTATTGTATTCATACTCAATGATGTCCTTGCACATTCCACAACTTTCCTCAGAATGTGGCCTATCATGAACTCTACATCTGTCCTTATATAGTTTACATTGGACTGGCAAATTTTGTTTAATGCACTCTTCCGCTTCTTATCTAATGGCATGACCAAAATTTTCCATTGCACTATTTTCTTCATCTGAAGAATCTCCATCAGACTCAATGAATAATGTTGTATCCTTGCTGGCACATTTTTTCTTAAGGTTTAACATCATGATCTCTTCAATTTGTACCCCATTGTTGGTAAACTGATAAACACTAGGTTCAACAGTAGCATATAATATTTCATTTGTTTGATTATACTCTATTATCATGTGTTTCATCCTGGGTTCTGCCTCTATTCTAATCTGGTTTGGGACACCCCTCCAAGGTAACCACATGTGTGAAAAGTTAGTGGCCATATACCCATTTAATGTTTTAGACCAATCCCTACTCAACAACATTCCATAATTCATGGGTATGTCCACTATTTGAGTGTCAATGAATTGGCTTACCCTAGGGTCTGAAGCTAATTGCATTTGAATGTTCATGAGTTCTCCTATCACACTAACCTCAGTTTTATCTAATTGTGTGACAACCTTGGCAGATCTAGTGGGAGTCAGGCCAAGAGTTTTACATATTCCTAAGGGCATTACGTTGGCTGATGCACAGGAGTCCACCATGCAATTGTGTATGTTTTTCCCACACAGTCTAATAGTTAACAAGAAAGGAGGAGCATCCTTCTTATCAGCATACATCACTACATTTGTATTGGAAGGCTGCTTAACTCCCTTACTTTTCTCTTTAGGCAGTGAATCTCTATTAGGAACAACTATATTAGCAGCAACCTCATCTGTATCCAAGGACTTTATAAAAGCATTTCTGATCCCTGGGGTTTTCAATAGTTCATTCAAAGGCATACTGACCTTAATTTTCTTTATTTCTTCTGACAAGTAACTCATTAATCTTATTGTCTCTACTATTTCAGTTTTACTTGTTTGGGTCTTTTGTACTGTTGTTCCACTATTTGTATGATGATTAGCTTTAAGTATGGTGGGATTGTTGCTAGCATTCTGATCTGGGGGTGTACTGAAGTTGTTAGGAGTGGAAGTGGTGAAAGGTCCTCCTGGCCTAGTGTTGTTCCTTAAATTGTAGGTGTGGTTTTTATTTGTCTGTTGAAAAGCCTGTACCTCTTCTGTTTTAGTTAGTACCTCATTTTTAGTTTCGAAAGGAAACTGAAAAGCATTTAACACAAAGGCTAATTCAGGATAAAGATTTCCACAAAAGTACGGTTCATCCTCTAACAATTCATCTTCTTTTCCTTCTATAGTGGCAAAGGTAAAGGTTTCTAAAACTAAAGCTATATCATACCCTGACGGTACTACCTCATTACCTTTGGGAATGAGCAATTCAGAAGTAGGGGGCTGCACATCTATGTTAAAAATGCTGGCTGCTAAATGGAATTGTGGAGAGTCAAGCTTAGCATGGGCATTGGTATTGTGAAATCTGCACTAGTTTTTTAGTGATGTATTGGTCATTTGAATACCAGTTGTTTGTTTTGCATCATGATTATCCGTATTCTCAAAAGGAGAAGCTAGAGTACCATTGTTTAACCCTGTGTTCCATGTTTTGGGTGGCCTAGGCTGATTCTAATTTTTGTTATTGTTACCCCAGGCCCTATTGTCTATCACTGGTCCTCTATTTTGCATTAGCTGCCCTTGGTTAGGACTTTGATGCTGATTATAGTTTTGGCTCTGATTGTAGTGTTGATTTAGATTTGAACTATAGTTTTAATTTTGGCCTTGGTTATAATTCTAATTTTGATTGTATCCTTGGTTACCTCTTCCATAGAGGTTCTCATTTCTTAGTTGTGTCACTTCGGTAGTTAATCTTTTCAAATGTGCAGTGATCTCTTTGATTTCTTCCCTTTCCTCCTATGTTTTTGCCACAATTGTGTCTCTAGGAGGTCGGAAGAAAGGCTGACCATTATTTTGACTGTTATTAGTAGTATTACCCACGTAAGGAGTTATGGCTTGGATTGGAGTAGGACTATACATAGGTGTGTAAGAAGGAGCCGGATTTAATAATGGAGTATGATGCATAGGGACTCCATTCCAAGGCTGTGCCTGATTTTGCATCCCAAAATTTCCTCCATTAACAAATGGGCTACAAGTTGTATACCTCATTTCTTGATTTACTGAGGCTACCTCTTTATAGGCTTTGGATATTGAATCTATGTTAGGTTTTCTTTTGACAAACATGGTAGTTAAAGGATCTAAGGCCGCATAGTACATAGCCAACAAGGTATCATCATCTACAGTGTAAGGAGCTACTAACCTAGAGTAGGCCTTTTGAAATCTGTCATTGAAATTATCAATTAGCTCTCCCTCTCCTCTTTTTATAGTAGCCAATTTGTGATACAAGATACAGGGATCAATGGGTCCTCTAAATCTAGACAAAAATGCCTCTTCCATAAGTGACCAAGAAGTAACATAGCCATTGGGCAAGTTTACATACCAGTTAGAGGCTTGTCCATTAAAGGTGTAGGGAAACAATCTACACACAACGTCCTCGTGCTCTAACCTGGCCCTAAAGTATGCTTCCTTAAATATTCTAATATGGTCTTCCAGATCTTGGTGTAACTGGTATTTGGGACATATCTTTTCCAGATTTTTGGGCATCTCATTATAATCATTGAAGTGCATGGGAGACTGGACATTGAAATAAGCCATCACAGGTATTTGTGCTTGACCTGGACCTATGGGAATACCTAGATTTCCTAGGGGATTAGGACCTTTAGGAGGACTAGGACCTCTAAGCGTACCTGGACCAAGATTTAAAGATCTAAATGAGGATCTGTCAGGACTCACAAAGTGATGAATGCTAAAAGGTGACCCAGGGGGTGTTCCAGAAGAACTTCTTGCTTGCAATATTTTAGGATTCCAAATCAAAGGGCTCTTGCTCCGCCTAATATCAAGTAATTGCACAAATATATCCCCTAAACTGGATCTAGATCTAGTCACTCTATCGCTGTTATTAGCCATCTCTACTTAAAACAAAACACTAACTCAAGTTAGTCCTCCTTCTAGCGCCAAAAGAAACTGTTGGTGATTGTTTTGATGCAATCATAACAATTTAGTTAAAATTCACATAAAATGGACCAAAACTGACTTGAAAGATATGAAGAAATTGATTAACATTCTCTTAATCCCAAGTTTAATATGGTTAGGTCTTGACCTGTTGGTCAAATTCAGTTGGTCAATGTGAAGCTATAATGTTCAAGGGGCCTTACGTAGTTTAGGGTTTCTTGTTGGTTAACTGGACTCAAACTTAATGAAAGGGTTATAAATATCAATATGTTGTTCATTCCTTTTGCATAAACTGTTACTGTGCTGCAAAGCTTTAAATGATTTATATTATTGCAGGCTTTCTTTCTCTTTAATATTTATGAAAACTATCTACTTTAAACTCTGTTGTGCATGCTTTTCAAATATGAAACAATTTCCTTTAAATGTCTGTGTTTTAAGCTAAGTATTTTCAGATGGGTTGGGAAAAGTTAGAAAGATCTAATCTAAATATCATTCAAATCTACCAAGGATCTAATTGTTCTGTTATGCACAGTATAAGTATTGCAGCAAATTGATCAAATCCACAGACAAAACTCTAAGTGTAAGTTCTGAGCATTTTCACAAACATACACTTAAAATTGCAAGCTCTAAGAGAAAAAATATTTCAAACACAATGAAGAGCTAGAAAACACTCAGAAGATAGATGCAGAATTCCAGATTCAATTATATTAGAAACAGATAGTCATATAAGATTTACAATGTCTGAATGACTCTTAGCTTCATTGATCAAACTACAAAAAACTCACAAGCTTTACAAATACAGTAAGGAAGCTAGATGTTCCATGCATTCCTTATTGCAGACACAGGCGACCTCCTTCTTCTACTTCTAAACTAAAAGGTCCCTCTATTCTAAATGCTACTGTTACAAATTCTTACTGCTACAAATCTCTATGTAGCCCCTATAAAGACTTCCACTATCCTCAATACTACTCAAAACCCTAGTTAAACAATGGTTCAAACCTTTGGTTACAGCCAATAAATGCTGGAGAACAAGTCTCCCAAAATATCTCTAAGCATACATCAAATCTAGGCAAAATATGCCCTTCTAGAAACCCTAGCGGCTTAATATTAACTTTTGTGGTCTGCTGCAATAATGTCTTCAGCTGCATTTTGTCCTCATCAATGAAGACCCTTGACTTCCTCGCCCTTCATCCTTATCTTCCTCTGCTCCTGAAATCAGATTTCTTCCTCTGTGATGTCACCGCCATTAAGTTTTAGCTTCCTCTTCAACTACAAACCTGCAAAAATAGATAAGCAATAAGTATCATCGATTAACAAAACTAGCAAGAAAAATAGCTGCCAAATCTAGCTGTGATTGTGTGAACACATCAATCGGGCCCTAAATCTATGAAAATTGAGTCCCAAAATGCATATACAGCATCCAAAACAGTCAGGTCAACTATTGTTGACCAAAACATGCATTTGGGCCCTGAATCAGCCCGTAAATTCCTATCGCTTTGTCTTTCCCACCCATTTTCCTTGTTTAAATCCATTGTATATCTGCTATACAAGTCGGACGTGATGCATCTATTTAATTAGATTCCAATCCTTCTCAGTTCCACGGCTTGCATATCGCAATGCATATCGGTTTGTATGATGCAGTATACAAACGCCAAAATATACAAGCACTTAACTATATTTCATAACTTTTCAACTCCGCTCAATGTATAAATGCATTGTATCTTTAGATTATTCAATTTGGACGTGATACAAGCATTTAACCATATTCTACTTTCCTTTTGATTCTGCCTTGTATGTTTCTCCCAATGTATACCTATCGGAATGTATATCCCGATGTACAAGTTAGACATGATGCATCGAATCAATTAGACGCTAACTTCTTTTGGGTTCCAGTTTGTTCATAAAGTAATGCATCTTGTAATGTATATTTCGATATACATACCTCGCGGCATACAATAATTTAACTCCACTTAATAAATCGTCGGGTTCATGCTATGTATATTCCCAATGCATATCCCTGAAATATACAAGCTGCGAAGATACAACGATTCAACATTGTTTAATAACCCTTTAAAGTCCGCGGTTTGTATATCTGCCAGTGTATCTTTCGCTTGTATATCAAAACATACAAGCGCCAAATATACAATGACTTAATTTATTTTAATAAGTCTGTCAGGTCCGCGTTGTATATGGAACACTTGTATCCTACGCCTTGTATATTCTGAAACATACAAGCAATTAATTTTATTTAAACAACTCCTCAGGTCCACGACTTGTATATGGATGTTGTATGTTCCAAATGTATGCAAAAATATACAAGCCTAAAATGTACAGTGATTTAACAATATTAAAATTTTTTCAAATCTGCGCGGTGTACTTGCATTGTATGTTACCCAAACACACAAGCCCGCGGATATACAACGACTTAATTCTCTCTGGTCCATAACTTTTGGATTCCACGGGATGTATAAAATGTCTTGTATATTTCCTTGTATGTTGCGACCTGCCAAACATGCAAACGTTAGATACAAAGTGGAATCCAAACATCTATTCATTTTGACTTAAGTTACTTTAGGTCCATCTTGTATGTATATATCAAAACCTTTATTAAAATGCATACAAGGAAAAAAGACATACAATTGCCTTTGTATATGAAAGCGATGTATAAAGGGCAATGTATGTAATATTACAACAACCGAACATGCAAACAAATAATGCATATGCAACCCGATAGCCCACGCGACTAAGTATAAGACGACTTTGTATATACAAAGGACTCTGTATATGCAAAGCGATATACAAAGGTCTTTGTATACAAGCGGACATGCATACAAAGGGCTTCGTATATGCAACACGCATATACAGATAGATTTGTATGTACAAATAGCAAACCCTTCCCTTGTACATTTTACCAAAATGATCATAACTTGCAAAATATGGCAAATTTTAAGATGGTTCAAAAAGCAACCCTAGCTCATTTTTCACAAGGAATCCAACCATATCATGCCCTGGTACTAAAAATGCATTTTTTCTCTATCTTAATCAAAGTTTGCAAATTTTAACCCCTTTTTCCCTTTTACCACCAAGCAAAAGAACACACAAAAAGCAAAAAAGCAAAGCCACAGCAGGGGTCCTCATTTTGCTAAGGAGTAAAATGGGGCGTGTTGTGAACATCACAACAGGGATCACCAATAAAAGATCTCCTAGCCTGCCCTCACCATCTCTGTAATCATCTGGCCAGTGGGACCCTATCCTGCACTCTGATGTACCTTCTCTAAGAGTGCCTCTGCCCTTCTATACCTCTGAATGGTTGTATCCTGCGTTAAGCAGGCGGTCTCTAGGTCACTCTGCAACTGTGTGATCTAAGCCTACATCTTCCCTATCTGTCCTTATTGTTGTACTAGCATAGACTACATCTGAGCCATCTGGGCTTGTAACCCAGCCATATCTCCATCATCTAGTCCATGTCCCTGTGGCTATGCTAGAGGCTGGACCATCATCCCCATCAGAAAACCCTCCTCCCATCTCCATCTCCACCATCATTCCCATCATGTCTACCATCATGTCCACCATCATGTCTACCTTTGCCTCCCTCTCCTCCTCATCTCCTAGGTCTCCTCCATGGCCCCTCGTCATCCTCCTCCCAATCATCCAGAATCTAGGACTCGCTCTCCTGGTCCGAAGTAGCGGGGAAAAGGATGTACAACAAACCAATCAAAGAAGTCTTATGTCATACCAGTGTCTTCCACTGCCCTCATCATCGGCCAAGGCTAGTATGGAATGTGAAGAAACTAATCATGAGCTTGCTCATAAGATGGGCTTGGTCCCCATCGTCCCCACTCCTTGTGCATATGGGTAAATATGGCATTACCCTGGGGCATCCCCTGGATTCTGCCAAACTACCTATACACACGTCATACAATGTGTCTCTCTAGAATATAGGGTGTCCTCCCTATAAGCCATCTCATTTTAAAGTAGAAAGGTAGCTCTGATGCATCCTCATCCCATACCTCACAATCCAAGTATGGTTGCCAAACAACTGAGTCGACATTATTGAACATATGCCTCCAGTACTCTAACTTTCCCAGGCTATGCTGGGAAAGGCTCTCTTGAAACATATAGGAGTAGGGTTGATCCCTACCCCGAGTACCAATGCCAATAGGACAAGTAATGGCTATGTGAGTCCATGCCCATATCTATAAAAGTGATACTCCACATGCCAAGCTAGTTCACCATCATATACAAACTGGTGTAAATCATGATACAAGTGTGTGAGGATGCAAACTCCCCAGGCATATCTAGTACCCTGAATCGTAATATGCTCTAACACTCGACCCCATCCAACTGAAAATCCACGTGATTGTCTATCATGAAACATGATAGCTCCAATCAACCTTGTCACAACTAAAGGAAGCAGCTCATAGTAAGCCAACATATGAGCCTAGCTGATCTTAGGACCCTCGATGCTATCATCGTCAAAAACCTATCTATACTCATCCAACCCTGTCCTAGTCTGTGACTCATACTCCATGAGCTCTCTGTCAATAGTTATGCGAGAGATCCTGTGGACATCCTCTAAAGTAACTATAATCTCCCCAGTGGGAAGATGAAAAGTCTAGTCCTCACTGTGAAATCTCTCAACCAGCACAGTCAACATGCTGAGATTTGCCCTAATCTCAGGTGTGAAACAAACAAATGACAATCCAGCTGATCCAAGTATAATTAGATCAGTCTCAGTAAGATAGGGCCTCAGTAACTGTGTAACTAGGAAACACTCTCTCAACATAAGAACATCATCTAGCTCCTCCTGCAATCAAACAAGCACGCATTAGTCAATCAAAATTGTCTAAACTACAAATCTATCTATCCAACATCAAAGACTTAGCTATTTTAATAGGAAAGCAATCCTATCATCTCTTTGGAGATTCTATCAATCTCAGAGATGACCTATCAGTTGACCAGTAGCAATTACAGAGTCAACTTCATCAAATTTCTAAGTGTTTTGATAAACAAAACCAAATGCCAAGATCTGTCTGTTAAATGCACAGATTTAGCTCATATGCATAGTTTTACCTTGAATGCATAACTTTATTTCACTTGCATAGGACTGCTATTCATTTGCACAATAAAATCTTGCATGCGCCATCAAATTTCAAATGCGCAGTAAAACATTACATGTGTAATATCCCTATTCATTTGCACCGCAGGATTTTACTTGCGCAGAAATAAGCTTCATTTACGAAAAAATTGCATATGTGCCGATTCTAGTGTCATATGTGTAGTATCGTGTCATATGTGCAATATTGCTCGTCATATGTGTAGTTCTACCTTTCGGCACATTTAAAACCTATAACTTTGGCCTACATTTAATTCTATCATTAGTGACCCTAAGCTAGAAATAAAGTAGTACTTACTGGCGGCTCGTAGTCTGTTGGATGGTTGAACCGTTAGATCCGCTTGAATCGATGAAGTTCAAGAGGAAACTGCTACATCTTTGCTAGCTACTCTGTGCTCAAAATGCTCTGCCCTCCACTAGGATCTCTCTCAAAGACAAGTGTGCAAATGAGTAGGAATGTGACCCCACACTCCTATATATAGCTCATGGAACCCTAATGGGAGGTACTTGACCTTGTCCATGCTGGGGCATGATTTTCACCTATTTTTTCTTCTAGGTCAACCAATTTCTTCACCCATCTATCCAGTCAACCAGTTAGTCAACCTATCTCATCGTGATATTGTTCATCATCTTGTCGTCAGTTTCTTCCCATCCAATCTCGTGAGGGGACATCCTAGCATCATAAACCTAAACTAGGGGCAAACTAGGGCATGTATTAATCACATAAAATTTTTATTCTTTGAAACAACTTGTTAAAACACATTGTCTCAAAGAGGGACAAAATGTATACACCTAAAAATGGCAAAGAGGAATTAAATAAATATTTATTATTTATTTATTTCCCATTCTTCTATCATTTAATAAATTCATTAATTTATCTATTTGATTAATGTTCATCACTAATAGTCCAAAATATTAAATAAATATCAATTTATTTAATTAAGTCAATTAAACCTATTCTTCTAATGTCATCCCTTAACTAAATAATAATCAAATTATTTAATCCCAAATCATCCTATTCCAAAGTTCTAAGTCCATAATTCCACATCACCTTTCCACCTCACACATCCACCTCACCTTGTTGCACATGTAATTAAATATTTTAAATATTTAATTAATCTATTTTGCCTCACCCACATGTCCTATTATCTCTCTAACCATCCCTATTCCAAAGGGCATGGTCTCTCCATGTCACCATGGTCAACGGGTGCTTTGAGACACTTGTCTCATGAATCCTTATATTCTTTCTAACCATCCTATAATCATGATTTCCTTGTTTGACCTTCTCTCTTGGGTCATAGTGAGCCTTGTGACATGTGGACTCATGTCACTCCTTTCTCTCCTCCATGTCAAGGTGAGAGAAACATTTCCCCCCTTTCTCTCCCTCATCTCAACCAACTCAATCCTCATCATACGCCTCTCATGACTTCTTCTCCACCATTGATCTTGTGAGACATGGATGAGGCCTCTCCTTGGCCTATAAAAGGTAGCTCATACCCCCATTTATTGTTCTTTACACTTTGAGAGAGAAAGAAGGTTTTGTAACTCATTTATTGCAGATTTATAGAGATTACAGTAGGTTACAGATTCTATCCTTTGTCTTTTTATGCATTTGCTCCTTTATTTCTCAGTCGAATCAAGTGTCTATCTTTCCATTAATGTAGCTTTTCTGAATGATTTGATGAGATTTTATTGTATTTAAACATTAGAACCTTTAAAATCATTGTCTCATTTATACTTGCATGTATTAAATAGCATTCAAAATCATAGGTATTAGGCTATGCAATTGGAGTAATTCTCTTTTATGTTGTTGTTCTCAAAATCAGCTATGGTCATTTGTGTAGACAACCCCTACGAAACTTGTTCGTTTCATAGCCTACAATCTAAGTTTGCAAATCGAGACAAGTTCTCTTGGCCTCGTGCAAAGTCATCTAACACTATAGAATCGCTCGTGACACTCCCCTAATATGATTTCTCAAGATTTGTGAAAATCAATTAAGTTGCAAGCTCGTCAAAATATCATTTTTGATCATTTTAAAGTGTTAGAAAATTTTAAGTCCTCATGTGTAGAGTCAGTCAAAAACACCGCTCTTACATGTTTTTAAGTCATAATGTGGAATCTTGGTCATATCTACTGCTCTTGCATATCCTTAATGTTTTAATGTGTAATATCGGCCAAAATTGCCGCTTATACATATTTGTTTTATTTCTTTGTTAACATGGAACAATGGTTAAATCCGCCTCCCATGCATGCCCCTCATCAAATTTCACATGTATAGGAGTGGTCATTTTGACTGACTAAGCATATCTCCGTGAAATCTTTGAACTACGGTGGCATTAATGCCAATCGTGTTGGCATTAATGCTTTCAATTTAAACCTTTTTAAATCATTTTAATTCATTTCATTTTGTTCATTTCTTCTTTTTCAAACCTTTTAATCAATTGACAAATCCCTCTTGAGATTGTTTAACCACATCAACTGCTCGATTCAATTGGATTTCAACTTCATGAAAGTGTTTAGGTTTTGGTTGGATTTTCCAGGTAAGCCATTATTTTTGCTTTCCTTTCATTTTTCATTTCTTTTATTGTTTACCTGTGAATAATCATTTGCATTTCCTACATATGCGATTATTTTCATTTATGTATCGTTGTTTGCTAGTTATGTTTCTGTGAGTCATTTTTGTTAAAACTCTAGTTTTAGGATAAACCTAGGTTTTCTTTATCATTGTTTAATGGAAAAATTCCTTGATTTCGATAAAGCTATAAACCCTAGTCTTTGTAAATCTTAGATTTTGTGTTTTCTAAAGACTTAGGAAATTGGTTTAAAATTGATGCTTTATCAGCCTTTTTCGTTGTTAGTTCTTTAAACTTGTTGTTCTACCCTATGTAAGGGTGCTAAAATTTACCGCTCCTACACGAAACCTACATAGAGATCTTAAATGATTGAAACATATATGAGCGGTGTTTTTTCCTGCTACTACATATGATAATTTTTCAAAAAACACATGCCTGAGCAGTCATATGTACTGTCCAAACATCAAAACTTCAATCTTTCCTGCATAAGTAGAAGCAGTTAAAACCACTGCTTATGCACTTGAAATGTTCTATCCTTATGTGTAAAGGCGGTGAAATTGACCACTCTTACACGTAGCAAACTTGCAAACTCCCACATGTATGTGATGTCGGTAAATTTTTTTGCTTTTACAAAACCTCGTATATCCCCTGTGCATAAGGGGGTATTTCCACCACTTAGACATGTATGCAAAACTTGTTTTGTCTACCCTCATGTAAGGGTGGTCAAATTGGCTGCCCCTACATAGAACTTGAATATCTTACCCTCATGCAATGGCAGTCAAATTAACCGACCTTGCATGGTAAATGACTTGTCCCTTGTGTAGGAACAGTCATTTTGACTGCCCATGCACATTTTCCTAAATTTTTCTAACACTGGGGAAATTCACCTTTCAAAGCCTGTTAACCCGCTTTCACCTCTTACCTCAATTTGTACGCACTCGAGCCCTTCAACGTATATTTCCCTATTCATGATCATCGAATCGTAGTAATCCCAATTTACCCACTTTTCCCCTAATTGCAAGATCATGGCTTTTTATAGTTTTTAACAGACATTTGTGGCAGACATTGTTTCCAATTTCCTCTTCAAAGCTGATGGCGGAGCTGTCTCCATTGAAAGCCAAAATCATGAAGTACAAATACCAAGGGGTCTTCCCTATTACTTCAGTATAGTCTAATGTTGATGAAATCAGAGATACGGAGATAGGGCATGTAGATATGATAAAGTTTGTGGACAGAACTAGACAAACAAATCCTTCTAGACACATGCAGAAGATCATTGACAGCAACATTCAATTTGTTGCCTCTTTTCCAATTGTATCCCATAATCTCGAGTTTGTTCTTCAGGTGGCTAGCCATTACAAAAAGAATACTAGGGTTGTGACAGATTCTCAAGGGAATGCGATTATGAGGTTAGATGCAGAGTTTCTTGATAAAATCTTCATGTGTCCTATTAAAAATATTAGACAAATTGATTTTTCTCAAGGACAAAGAGACTATGATGAAGATGTGGAAGCTGCGAGAAGGTACATAAACACTAAATGGTTGAAGATTCCTTGGAGCAATCTAACCAAATGGCTGAAGGATCTCCCGAGTGACTTTGTAGAGGAGGTCTGTGACTTGATCACACTTTTGAGTCATATCAGAGGACTCCCTTCTTCCTCTAAGTTTCAAGAATGGATGTATACATACATCAAGGTGATTCTTTGGGGCACACAGAAAATCTTCTAGGGAGAACAGATTAGTAATGCTTAGCATGAGCAGTTGGTGAGAGTCAACACAACATTCAAATTTTATATGACCTCGTATCTTGTATATGCTGCTGCAAGCATGAGATGTTTCCATGGTCTTACTCAGGTTGGTGACAGGAGGTTGGTTCCCGTGTATGAATATTATCCTCAAATCAGTCTAAAAGGATGAATCCATCATTTCCATAGGGTTAATGATGCTTTCTTTTCAGTGTTTATGTGCTTATGGGACAATGAACTTGTTCAGAAGAGGGTTTCAGATGAAGGTTGGGAAGTTGTAAATTCTTTCGGCTACTTGTTCTTATAGTTTCCTACTTTCACATATCTCAGAGTATTGTATTATCCTGGTTACCCTTATATACTTCCAGGATATCCCAGTGACCGGATTGTTCCCATGGAATTATGTAGGCAGCTGATTGTGGTAAATAATAAACAAATGGAGCTAAAAAAGTCAGGGATAATGTTTCCTTTAGAAATTGGAAGGTACTTAGTTCAATCAGCTACCAAGGCAAAAATAGTTGATTATGAATTGCAACTGATCACCATGAAAACTTCAAGAAAAGGGACTGTTTTGACTTCAGGAGGGTACAAGATAAAATCAAAAGAAAGTGAACTTTCCATATGCCAATGGTGGAAGATAATTGGGCTGACCTCAAGACACAAAATGAGATCAAGAAGTTAGACTTGTGCATACTTCATTTGAGTCAGATAGAAGAGCTAGGCCTTGCAGATATTCCAGATGGAATGGAAGATGATGGGAATGTTCTAGATCCCAAATATAATACTAAAAATGTTGAAGCCTCACCTCTTCCAAAGGTCAAATGGTCAGTCAAAGAGGAGACTTCTATAAGGAAAAGATTTCAACCAAGCTTGGCTAACACAAACATATGGTTGGAAAGTAAACGGATCAGATTGAAAGAATTTCTTATAGGGTCAGAGACTGAAATACAAGAGAAAATAGGTAAGAAAGTGGAAAATAGAATCAAGAAGAAAAGTGACACCCCTTCTTCCTCCAAAACACGTAACCCAAAAATTAAGTTTGTATCTAAGGGAGGGAAGAAGAAGGAGATTACAGGTTCCTCTAATGTTACTAAATCTAGTATTGAAGACACTGATGTTGAGCAAACAGAGATTGAGGATGTTGAAACTTAACAACAAAATATTGAGAAATCTAAGGATGCCCAGCAAGTAGAAATGTCTAAAAAGCCTACTGAGGAAGATGAAATAGAACAAGGTCAAGATGAGAATGTAGAATAGGAACAACTTGGTGATTCACAACTTTCCCCATAGAAGGACCTTCCATCATAATTCCAAGTTTCTAAATCTCAGCTTCATGTTCCTATTTCTAGTGTTTTTCCTACAGTTTCAAATACTCCTGTTTCTCCTATTTTAGTTGTTTCCTCTAATAATACTCCCCCTTCGTTAAGGATGAGTTTTGGAACAGTGTTTGATTCATCTGGGTCCATTCTTAGTTTGTCTTCCCCGTCTTTTGATATCGATGAACAAACTATGTTAGAACATTTTCTAGATAGTTCTAAAAAGGTTGTTGATACTACTGTTGTTTTTACTCCTACCAGTCCCATTGTTACAATAACAGGAATAAGCATGGACCCAGCAAAGCAAGTGGTTGATTCTTCTCCCAATGTGGGTGCTTCTGTACTTCCTCCTTGGTTGTCTACATATACCCCGAAAAGGAAAAAGCAAGCAATTTCACCAGATGAAATTGATATAGAGAAGCTGTTGCCTTTGAAGTCAAAAACTCTGAAGAAAAAGCCTAAGACTGTTTCTAGGCTTATCAATGAAAGAGGGATCAGATATGCAAAAATTGTCATGCCACCAGAGGATGCTACTAGCAACAATTTAAGTATGAATCATTATGCCGTCTCAATGGTTGAGTTAGGTAAGCTAACTTATGAAGGCATTAAGGCAGATTTTCAAACTACTGCCAACACCTTGCTCAAACAATATGATGAAGTCAAGAAGGAGAAAGAACAGTATAAAGCTAAAGCAAAACAACTTGACGCTATTCTTAAAAAAATAGTAAAGTCATCTAAAATTGTGGAACCCATGGCAGTAACTGTAGAAGATCCTCTGATTCAGAAAGTGGAAAAAGCTCAAGCTAGAGGAAGAGTGGTAGAAGATATCATGGAACGTTTGCTAGCCCAAGGGCGAGTTCTATTGAAGACCACTATAGAAAGAAAAGAAAAGATGGATAAAGCCAAATTTGAGCTTAATAACATGGTTGGCTTACTTTCCCAAGAACTGCAGGATCAGGAAGAAAGCTTGGAGGAGTGGATAGAGATGAAAAAGATTAAGATAAAGAATTTGATTACCATTGGGGTCATCTCAAATCGAGAATCATATCTTAAGACTAAGGAGTCTCTTATTCATCGTATCCATATAGTAAAAGGCTTACTTGATAACTTATGCCAAGCTCGTGAAAATAGTGAAGACAACAATGTCACTCTTCTACACAGGTTGGAAGAACTCCCATGCACCCTCACAGGTGAAGATCATAAGTTCCTTTCAATAGATGAAATGATAAGCTCCTTTGAAAGGATGGTTCAACAGAAATTTGAAGATGAAGTGCCCTCAGTACTTTCTATGGACAACCTATATGATCAGCATTCAACTTTTGAGAACCTAAAGGACAACCTTGACAAGCATGAGAATGCAATAAAGGCAGTAAAAGATTCATTTCTCTGGGCCCGCACTATCTCAGAAAATACAACAAAGCTAGATGCATGTGAAATGGTAGCTATACAAGCCATGTATTGGGACTTTCTAAAGAAGAATGATGGAGGAAGCTGAAGTTCCTTTTTGATACCTTAGTTTATTTTATTCTTGTATATGTAATTTGAATTTTGCTATGGACATATTCATGTGTAATTTTCTAAAATGTAATTACATATGAGACAAAATAAGTCATAAGTCAAATAGGACTCTTTTGTTTGAATAAGTCAAAGTAGTTAGGATTTTCCTATTTTTGGTCTAGGCTCCTCCCTATAAATAAAGAGGTCCTCTATTGTATTGAGTATCTTTTAGTTATTGAAGCAAAACTCTACCAAATTGAAGAGGATTTTGAGACTTTGTGTTCAAATTATAAATCATATTTTATCAAGTGAATAGAAAAGAAAGCGATCTTTCAATCTTTGCATTGGAATAACTTGTGGCATATTGGAAATTGTTCTTATGTCCTTTTCCTTATACTATCTTATCTACTTGATCAAATTGTAGTGTGAGTGTGAATAATCTAGGAGATGTTCTAAAGCTGATTTTGGAGACTTTGTGCTACAACAATTATCTTTAGCTTGTGATTTTATGTTTTGAAGTAAAAGATATTGGAAAGGCTTTAAACTACTATTATCTTTTGTGATCATATATTTTGTCGTAGTATTCGGTGAATACTTTGAGCTACACCTTATCCTTCTAATTGTAAATTAGTAAAAGAAGGAACAATAGACTTCATGCTCTCGTGAGTTTCTTGGTCATTTCGATTTGTATTGTGAAAGTGCTCTTTTATATTGTGAACATCATTTCTGAAAAAAGAGAAATGGATGACATGGTTTCACCCCAAAATTAGTTTTTAGTGCAAATAAGTTTGTAATAGTTAATAGGGAACCTCCCCTTGCTGAGAGGAGAGATTTATCTCATTACACTGTGGTTGATATAACCATTTTGCCTTCAGTTAGTTGAAGACAAAATATTCACCCAACATTTTTTGGCAACTCTATTGGGGAAGGAACGCGCAACTTGAAGCCTCAGGCTCTGAGTTGAAGCACTATAGTTTTTTTCCATTGTTTCAAGTTATTTTCAAAATTTTGTTGAGTACATTACATTCTGGCAAATTCACGGTATACAAGAAGCAAGAGAGCTCAAGGTATTATTGATCCTGTATTTGACTTGATGCAGCAAAATAATTTTTGTCTTTTGCCTCCACGACCTCGACTTCAGCGAACTAGGAGTTTTCCTCCTACTAACAGTAGATCTCCAATACTAGGTGAAGCTTCTAGTTTGAGTACTAATAGAGTTTTGTCTATTCATATTCCACAAAGGTTTGTTATCCCACCCTTTAATCAACGCACTATGGCAGCTCAAGGACCTTGGGGTAACACTTTTGGTCCTTTGAATTTAACTCCACCATTGCATGAATTACCTCGTAGTTCAAGGAAGAATTTTGCTAAGTTCTATGGCAATGGGAAAGTCCACCCAGATGAACACATTGCAGCTTTCTGCATAGCTTGTGGTGTATTAAGTGTGGAACATGAAGATGTAGTAGTAAGACTTTTTGTGGAAACACTGCAAGGTACTGCTACAGATTGGTTTTACCATATTCAAGCTCAAACTATAACAAGTTGGAACACTCTCAAGACCAAGTTTGAAGCCAGGTTCAAACTTGTGGAAGATGCACATGCCTTGTTAGTATAGCTAACACAGATGAAGAAAGAGCCACATGATCCCATGAGAGACTTCATCGCTAAGTTCAATAAGCTAACAAATAGGATTCCTACAACTACTCAGCCAACGACAGAGAATCTTAAATGTTTCTTTATCAATACTCAGCTTCCCAAGGTAAGCTTTATGCTAAGGAATGCTGGCCCCGCAAATCTCCCTATAGCTCAAATTTTGGCTACGAAAGTTGAAGATGATCTTATCCTTGCAGGTAAGATAAGAAGAGATTCCAATAGGAATAAAGGTCAATCCTCTACTGATAATCCTTCCACAAGCACCACAGATCCTATGGTGCAAAAGTAAGCTAATAGTTGCTAGCTTTGGAAAGGCAAATGTCACAAGGTATGTTTGCCCCTCCTTCTTATAGGGATATACCAGGGAGAACATTTCCTAACAAAGCATATCAAGGCAATGCTGCCAGAAATCAAGGGCAACAAAATCATCTTCCACCCACACAAGGGAAGCTTGCCATTGAAGCAGTGCCAGTTAACTCAGCAGTTGGCTATTATGAAGCAAAACATGACCATTCTTTCCAACTCAAGTTGGATCAGGATAATGATGCTAATCTTTTTACAAAAGGAGAAGAAGAATTAGCTAGCGACTCTACCATTGGCTTTCTGAATTACCAAGATGAAGACGAACGAGAAGGAGAAGTATATGATGGAGAATATACTATTATTACTAGGTCCTAGAATTAGCCAAATCAACAAGCTGATAAAGGAAAGGCAAGAGAGGAGCCTCAGCCAGTCTTGAAATTTTCAACCTAAACCCTACCTTGGATCCTGGCTCTTGACCCCTGAATTTAGCATCCCTATTCAAACTTAGTGTCACCACCTTTGATGGTGACATACCCCAAATCCATCACTACCACTCCCCAACACCCGCTGCGACACTCAGGTCCATCTTTGCAGGCTGATCTAAACCCTGGCCATCTTCGAAGACTAGATTTTCATCCAGCCTCCAACTACTCACATCGGTAGTTTAGAGGGTAGTAACATTTAGTTTTTTAGATTTTGAGATTGTGGTCGTGGTCACATTCGTGACTAGTGAAGGAAAGGGAGGGGGCTAAAGAGCCAGCCCTTTAAATTTTATTTTTTCATTCCTTCTAGCCCTCGGTCATATGAATGACTGAGGGCCCAGATTAACCTTAACATCCAATGTAACCGCTAGAACCTAAACTGGCACATGTGACCATAGCATCCAAAACCACTAATAGTTAGTGTTGACTACCAAGGTAGACCTCTTTGCCTCCACATACTAAAATAGGTGATTTTTTCAAATGAACATAACTTTTACGTACGATATCAAAATTTCACAAAACAAGTGGCATTACGGAGCTAACTCACCTAGCTACA
This sequence comes from Cunninghamia lanceolata, assembly GCA_027924645.1. Lineage (NCBI taxonomy): Eukaryota > Viridiplantae > Streptophyta > Pinopsida > Cupressales > Cupressaceae > Cunninghamia > Cunninghamia lanceolata. The sequence goes on along the minus strand of BSBN01001332.1, from coordinate 26,028,028 downwards.
CTGTGACGAGGTCAATTTCAGGTAAAAGTGTCATTTTATCAGACATTTTTTTAGTCAAAGTTAACAGTCAATTTGAAATTTAAATGCTTATAAATCATGCAAAATTGATCCATTTTTAGTGCAATTTTAAAAAATTGCTTATAATTTCATCAATTTTCCTATTCTATTGTTTATTTCACTACGATTGACCAATTTTTTTAGATATTTTGCATATTCTCTTTTTTGACCTCTTTGACTTGTGGCTTGCAAAATGAGGAATCTACTTGTTATTTCATGTTTTTTGCATAATCATGGAGTTTTTCTGCTACTAATGTTTGATTTTCAACTTGTGGCATTCGCTGGAAGAAGACTTTCATCTGAAACTACTAATGCATTTTGATGTAGGGTTCCTCTCATTCTTTTATGTGCATGTGCTTTCTTATCAATAGGAACATTTGGTTTTAGTGCACTAAAACAAACATTCTCTTGGTGTTTCACACATATCTTGGGGATTAAAATGAATCACTGCCTACTTTGTTTGGTAATTGTGTTGGTGTTTTGAGATGTGTATGCTCTTCCCTCGCACGTAATGTGATCTTGGGAATCAAAAGCATCTCTCAACACTTGCATAAATCACACCACACATTTGATTTCTAAAGGTCAATGAACATGTGCAAGTGTGAGCAAGTTGCATGTGTATGCTCTCTCCTTGCATCTTAGTATGAGCCTGGAGACCAAAAACATGTACTTGTATTGCTTTTGTGTTACCCTTTATAGTGGGCCTTCTCTTGAGATACATCCGCAAGGAGAACTCATTTGTAACCCTAAGTGGTACTTTAATCCGGTCAGCTATGCAAATTAGGATAAGGTTAAAGCCAAGTCCAAATTGGTATTAGCGCTTACCGTATGATGCTAGCTCAAAAGGAGGTGTACCTTTGTGTATATGAGACTCCTAGTAGGGTTAGTCAAAGACTTTAGTGGCTTGGCCTGGATGCTCGTAATGTGCTGCTCCCCTGAATATTCACTAAGAACCTTTGTTTAGTTGCTAAAATCCCTCTATTTGCTGATGCAGGAGGTCAGAAGATAGACCTTTGGAGCCATCACACACTCTCACAGTTTAAAGTAGAGATAACAAATTTCTTGAGATCTTTGGGTCTTTAGGAATTTGAAGCTTGGTGTGCCCAAAAAGTGAGTGTCATGTAAGGGGTAGCCAGTGCCGCCAAGCTTCTATGTTATCCTCTTTAAATAAGTGTGGTTGGAGCAATCCAAGTGGGAATTCAACAAATATTGTCCTTTCCTAGAGTAGGATCATGCATGTTTACAAGTGCTGGCAAAACATCAAGAGTCACTACAAAACAACCAATCTAACTACCAAATGTCTTCTATGGTTAATGTGTGTTCTTGCCTAATCATCACCCTAGACATTCTTTCCAATCAATTCATTCCAAGTCATCATACCCTAATCACTCTTCTTAACCACATCATCCTTATCATCCCATCATCCTTATCATTCACATATCCCATATATTAATCATTCTACTTGTCCTATCCTAATCACATTCTAATTAGAATATCATCCTTCCACATCATCCTCTTTCTAATCCAATCAACACCATTCCAAGTCAAACAAACATCTAGTCATCCAATCTCGTCATTCCACATCATATCCTAATCACATTATCCTAGCCATCATTCCTAATCATTCCACCTATCCTAATCCATTTTCATCCTAATTTGTCCAAGTCATTCAAACTCATATGTCCTCAACATCCTAGTCATCCCCCTCCTCATCCAATCAACATTATCCTAATCACTTACCTAATCATATCCAAGTCATCCTTATCAAACCCTAATCACCTCTTTTGTCTAATCACCATCATCTTAATCACCCTATTCAAAAACCATAATAATCTTCATTCCAATCTAATCACCTCATGCAATCATATCATCCCTAATCATATTCTATCTCTCCTAATCATATCCAAATCATCCTTATCAAACCCTAATCACCTCTTTCATCTAATCAGCATCATCTTAATCACCCTAGTCAAAACCATAATCATCTTTATTCCAATCCAATCACCCTCATCCTAATCACCTCATCCAATCATATCATCCCTAATCATATTCTATCTATCCTAATCATATCCTAGTCATTCATTCTAATCCAATCGACTTCTTCCTAATCCATCCAAGTCATCTAATCTTATCACTACACATAATCATCTTCATTCATAATCCAATCAACTTCTTCTTAATCCATCCAAGCCCTCTAATCATATCACTACACATAATCATCCTCATTCATAATCCAATCAACATAATCAACATCATCCTAGTCATCATCCTAATCAACCCAATTCATACAATCATGTCATTTCTAATCATATCCAAGTCCTCCCAATCAAATCCAAATCATATCCTTGTCATTCTACACTATCCAATCATCATCATTCCTAACCATTACACATAATCCTAATCCATGTCCAAGTCATCATTCCTAATCATTGCACATCTTAATTCTTAATCCATTCAACTTCATCCTAATCCATCCTAGTTATCATTCCTAGTCATCACCATCTTCATCCATAATCCAACCAACATCATCCTAATCATTCTCCTAATCACATCCAAGTCATCCTTATCAAACGTTAATCACCTCTTCATCTAATCACCATCATCTTAATCATACTAGTTACTACACATAATCATCTTTATTCATAATCCAATCGACATCATCCTAATCATTTCCTAATCCATCCAAATCATCCAATCTACACATCATCCAATCAATTCTATCATAATCATCCTTAATCACATTCTAATCATATCTTCATCATTCCTTGTCACCTTATTCCTAATCAAATCCAGTCATTACACATCATCATCATCTTCATTCCAATCTAATCAATTGCTTCCTAATCATATCTTGATCAATCCTAATCACAATCTAATCATATCTTGATCATTCAACTTTCATTCTAATCATTATCCTAATCACTCCTAATCATCCAATCACTTCATTCCAAATCATTCTACATCAACCTAGTCAATCAACACTTGTCAAAATGGTCTTAATCATAAACAAGCCCAATCCTAATCACAAGCCCAAAATCATAATCCAAGGGGGCTACCCTTCTAATTCAAACAACGAAATGAAACCTAAGCCAAAAATCATACTTCAAGAGGCCCCTCCTACCACTTCCAATAATGACATGAACCATGTTGCATACCTTGAGGAACAAATCTACATGCAAGACCTTAAACACATGTGTGACACCATGCCGACATTCAAAAATAAAGTCCTAGCATCTAAACTCCAAAACCTCCTTCAAACACTTTACCAAGTACCCCAACATTTTGATCAACCAACCATACACTAGCTTCAAGCCCTCTTCCAAAATTTCCAACAAATCAAATCACCCCAAATCCAACATCTCCTAGTCCAAGCTCAATAGTCATGGCCACTTGTCAAGTCCAACAAACACATCATCCCCTATACATTCATTATCAACCAATGCCACTTCAAACTTATGTGTTAACCCCCTCCACTTCATACCAATCTAATTCATCCACTTCTTCCCATGTCAATGCCACATCAACCAATCCATCCACTTTTTCCCATGTCAATGCTACATCAACCTATCAAGTCAGTTCACAACAAGCACATGTGAGAATAAGTCCACCTTTGCAACAAGATAAAGTGCCTTTGAATTCTAATTCCACCTTTGACAAGGGAGACTTCAACCTAGTCCATACAAGCCACTCACTATCGTTACCATCCTATAATTCCCCATTAACTCCATGCCCTAAGTTTAAACATTACAAAAGTAAACATGTGGAGTCATCCAAATCGACCACTTCATCCAACCCCTTTGACTTCTCATCCCATCAAAATCTAAACCCTAAGCCAACCATCTCCCTTATCCCTCCAACATGGGAAATTTTTACTTCACCTAATCCTAATCATGAATCCACATCATCTACCCTTATTTCCCATCCACTATATTAGCCTTCCACACATGTACTTACAAAGGATGTGATCCATTGGCTACAAGCAAGGAACAACTTACCCCCATGTCAAACACCCTTTAATATGAGCCTATCAGAGAACCTTTGAATGCCATGCTTATTCCTCCACCTCCATCGTGTGGTCCACAACCTATCGATCCTACATGTCCAAGTCAAGGTCCATCATGCCCTTATGTCATTATCCATCAAGAACATATCAAAACTATCCAAGCATCATCCGCTTCCACTCAAAGTTGAGAGCCATGTCAAGAGCATAATTCTAAGCATGAGGAAACATTACCCCCTTATTTAAATCAAGATTAAACACCTTCCATTGCACCCCTTAATAACACACTTGATCACATCTATGATCAAGATCCTACTTATGATCAAGAAGACCATGATGATCCACTTAGCCAACTTTATGCATTCCATGGTCAAGAGCTTGCCACCTCACCCATTCATGATCCACAAACATCCACTCCCCATGATGAGACATGTGCCTCCCAAGAACACATAAACATAGAAGATCAAACAAATAAATTGAATCTTAGTGACCACAATGATAATCAAGCTCCTAATGATCCTTCCACCTCCACCGCCAACTCAATTGCAAATCCACTATCCAATTTCATTCATGAGTGTTCTTCCTTAGGAACAAAATAACCTTTGTCCACCACTTCCCCTTCTCTATCCAATAACCAACTCAAGTTTAATGTCAAAACTACATGAAGTCCCATTGTCAATTGCATGCTCCAAAACATGAATTATCAAGGCAAATGCTTAGGCCTTCATGAACAATGAATTTTGGAGCCCATCCATGTCAAAGTTCCCCCATGCTCATATGGCTTTGGATACACACCCCAAGGTCAACAATCTAACGATGTTGGTACTTCCTCCATTCATCCTAAGTCCACCACTTTCCATCACAAACCCTATCATATTCCCAACACATATGTTTCCATTTCACCTACATCATCCTACAAATGTCAATAGCATGTGACCATACACCTTCCCCCATTCAATCTACCTCCGCTACTTCCAACCCCTAATTTCCCACCATCCACTTTTCCACCATTGCTTCCAATGCCTAATATCTCTATCATCCATAAAGCCACTCAAATTCCTAATCATGATCAATGAAAGTACACATTGTCTAAACATAAAGCTTCCACTCATTCCATCCACCCCATGGGATTCAAAAATAAACATTTGGATGCTTCTATCTCTAAAACCAAAAATCCTAAGGGTCTTAATGCTGTAGGAAATCAACCCAAATATTCAAAAAAAATACATTAAAAAATCCACACAAGCCCATACTTCCAAAACAAAATTCAACAACTAAAATGGTATGGGTCTCTAAGCAAAAAGGAATCAATTCAAATGAGGCATCCACCTCTCAAAAATTCCAACCATTCTCATCCATCCAAAAATCCCATTCCACTCAAAAGTATCACATACCTCCATCCCACAAGTCAAGCAAAAATCATAAAAATACTAAGTCTATGTGGGTACCCAAATGCTTAAATCATTCATCCACTAAGCAAACACCACCATTGCTTCCTACACCGCCATCCAATCAAATGCTTCCATGTCGATTTGTCGAAATGATGATGTTTGCAAGAACATCACTTTTTGAGTCATTTGTTGATTTTGGCGAAGTTGTCGACAACCCTTTAGTTCCATGTTTATTTTTTGCATTATTGTATTTTGACTATTTTATCTAGATATTTATGTCTTTTGGTGAACGATGTTTTTCGGGGAAGTAGTGCTTGACCCTATACTCACATTGTAAGAATGTGTCCTTATCTAATAGTGTTGATATTATTAACACCTTGGATATTTATAATACTTAAACCTTGTATAACATAATATATGTATATTTATATATGTTACATTTGTCTAAACTCTCCTAGAGCCCAAACATGTATAATAACTGCATAATGTTTTTATTTAATTATTGTTCATGTTTTGGTGGGGCACTCAGCCAGTCACCACCAATGAGGAGTGGGAAGAAGAGTGGTCATTGAGTGTACCCTATTCTCAAGCCATTATCTTAGCTAACCTTTGGATGATTAAAAAGGTTTCCAGCTTTAAGCTCAACAGCACGAATGGTTCTTGTGAGGGCATGCATGCAAAGAATCGGTTAATACCAATTGGTATGGAGAGTCTTGGCTTTTGTCTTTCAGATGCATTTGTGTTATTTTTTTGTTATGCTTTTGAATGACTATCAGGCAGGGGAGATAGAGTATTCTATTTTAGGGATATCACTACTACAACGAAAGCTTGGAGGAGTCAAGCTTGGAACTGTGTATGCTTTGTACCCAGCTGCTACCTTCGAATAAGCTTTAGCTACAAGTATGAGTTGTATCTCATCATTTTACACTCAATAATCATATTTGATTTGAGTCTTCAATTGTTTAAAGGTGGGTGTCGACGGTGTTGATCCACATTATTCATGCACTGTTATGTCATGGCCTACGAAGCCGTATTAATCACAAAGTTATATACTATGTATTATCATGATGTTAATTGTTATTACTATCTTTGCTAAGGCCACATATACCCTACTATGTATATAGTAAACCCTCATCCAAATTGGAGTTTGTAGTATCTGTGTTATGCATATGTGAATCTTTCGGTGTGTCGTATGGCAGAGAATTGAACTTCGTTTAAAATTTTATTTTATCATGTCATTGTATGATGATTGTGTTTAGTGGATAGATATTATCATTGCATACCTTTGTTAAAACCTGTATAGGGTTATCAACTTTTATTAAACATCTTTCGAGCCTTGAAACATGTTATGATGTTTCATAATGTTTGAATGACAACTGTGAAGGCTTGAGGTATGTGTTATTTGTAAAGCCCAATAGGGCGACTATAATTTTAATGACTGTGATAGCTGAGAGTATTGGTGCACGCTCTCGACAACCAGAGCCTTGAATATGATAGCAAGTAGAGGCTGAAGCATATTATATTATGGTGTTATGATAATAAATATTGATGAATCATAATATGACGAAGACTCTTCCAATCTTGATGGAAAACTCTTTATGGAATCGTTGTTTTTAACATTAAAACTTAGCACCTCAAAGTAAAAGATGTAAACCTTCAACTGCATGTAATGTATTTTGGTATTATAATGTTTTCTTATGGTAATGAGAAGATTCTTGTGGACATGTTTTTTGACTCCTATGGGTTTGAGCCATATCTTTTTAAGGGAAAGTTATTCTTTTAAACATTATTTTATAAGAATAGAACCTTGTCACCATATGTCTTGTTGTGCAATAGTAAATGAATGCCTTCTTTTCAAATGGCTAAGTTTCTTCATTAAGAACTTGGAATCAATAATGTCTCTTGAGATAGAACCTTGTTAGAGGGAATCGGCTCTATGAGTCACTACAAGTTCACCCATAGACATTATGACGTGAATGTAAACATTGAAAGGAGGTAAACAATGTAAACACCAAGCCAGTATGGTTAAGTGTTGAGAACATGATTGAACCTTTTTTTGCAAACAAATGTGGGACAAAGTGACATGGAGTCACTAGTCCCTGGTTGCTTAAGCAACAAGAACTTTGAGAATGGGATATTAAGACAAGAGTCCAATGTCCAAGGAAAGGACTGAAACATTTTGAACTTAACTGTTATAGACCAAGAAGGGCCAAATTATTTTTACTATAGGACATGATAGCTTATAAGTCGAGTTGAGGTGGTGGACATACGACAATGTTCATTGCGTAACATTTGTGTATGTAAATCTTTGGCCAAAGTAATGCATCTATCTCTGCACGCAATGTCAGTCCATACTGCTCAAGATGGCATAATGTCTCCAGTAGTGTCATACGTAGTTAGAGTGGATCTATAGTTGTGTGATTGAGAGGCATTGTGAAGGACACAACACCAAATACTTGGATAGCTAACCTAACGGTTCCTTATATCTATACCTTCTGTGAAGGGTAGGGCTGCTTCTAGGTAGGAAGTTGCAGGGGGGCCACCAGTCTGTGGTTAGAGGAAAAGCACCTAGATGATGCTCTCCTTCCCAAGCATGAGACAAGATGAGGCTTATGAAGATAGATGTCATATGTTCTAGATGTAGTGCTAATCATTATATGACTTGATAGTCAAATTATTATGTATAATTTGATATTTGATGCCTTGAGCATAACTTTCTACATGCATAGTGAAGGTTATTCACTAATGAGATGTAATTGGATATTGTAACTGAAAGCTTTGTTATATTCTGGTTTAGAATAACATGCTTAATTATTGAAATGATAATGATTCATTCTTGTTTAACTCTAATTTGGATAATCATGATGTATTCTGATTCTTGGTTAAGATGAATACGTATGTTAATTATTGAGCATTATGGAATGTATGTTACAGTTGTTAACATTGAAATGTCTTTTAGACTGATAATACTTTACAAGCTCCAACTATGTTTACTCCATTACTATCCTTGGAAGAGTGTTATCGGAGACAACATATGCACACTAGAATAGTCATCTACACACCATCATGTCACCAATACTGCATTGAACATGCATGGGTGATCATTGTCCTATCATCAACATTTTATTGACCACAAAACAAACAAACCAAAGTGCTTGTTGGACAATCACCTTCAGATTGTCACAGTCTTTTGATGTGGAGAAGTCACCTTCAAGATGCCACAAGTATCTTGACCTGGAGCAGTCACCTTATGCAACTTCTATGACATCACTGAAATAGTCTTTCACATCTTCTTTGACATCAATGACAATATGTGCAACACATAGAATTCATGAGCTTGAACTTGAAAGGATAAAATTTTACATGTAACCATCCATGTCAACTAGAATATATAGGAACATATCATGTAGTATGTGAGTGTACAACTAGAACATATATCTGCAGTTAACACCAAATATTAAAGTACATGTTTATTTAGACATGGGGGGCCCACTCAGTTGGAATTTATTTTTCATCTCAGATCCACAATAGTTCATGGATTTCCAATGTCATATTCTTATGGATGTGAGTGTGCAACTAGAACATAGTTAATAGTTGCCTTTGGTCTAGGGAAAAAACATAGAATTCATAAACATGAACTTGAAAAGATAAAAGTTTAGATGTAACCATTCAAGTCATTTATGATGTTTAGATGAGGCCATATCATTAGTAAATATAAATACAAGATTATATTAGTCAAGGCATAAATATTTGGGCATGATTACCTAGAAGGAATAGAAATAATACAAAATTACATGAGAATTTACTCACTCATTTAGGTCTACAAAAAACTTCGGTATGAAATTCTAAATTATCAAATATGGAATGCTAAGTAAATTCATATTTAAAAAGGCTTTATGTTATGACTTGTCAACTCTATATACCTAGCTGAAATGAAATCTCCAATGAAGTGGAATTGATATGGGCCTAGGGGTGCACTAGGAATCACTAGGGTGACATCTCATCCTTATGGATGTGATATCCTGAGTATTTTAGGATATAATCATTATTAAAAGTCTAAGGTGAACACCAAATGTCAAAGAACATGATTCTTTAGACATCAAATGCCCCACTCAGTTGGAATTTATTTCCAAGCTTGGATCCACCATAGTTCATTGATTTCCAATCGCATATTTTTCTAAATGTGAGTACATAACTAGAATATAGTTAATAGTCACCTTAGGTCTAGGGGAAAAACATACAATTCATGAGCTTGGACTTGAAAGGCTAAAATTTTAAACATAACTATCCAAGTCAACTAGAATATATAGGAACTTTGGGTCCAAAAATAAGATCAAATCTTAAAACTTTATGCATTTGGGTGTAAAGTGACAAATAAAATTGAGTTTAGAATCATTCTAGCTTTACAAGGATAGAGATATTCTTGCATGAATTAAATAGGATGTGAACACATGGTAGAAAGGGACTCATACAATGGGAAGATCTTATGTAAGTAAATCAAGAGAATGGAGCACAAATAGAAAAAGAATAAGAGTAAAATTCAAACTTAGATCAAACTTAAAGATTTAAACACAAATTTTGAACAAATAAACATCTCACAAAAAATAGAAAGATGCAAGACCAAAGAATGTGAACATGAGCCGAGAAAATAAAACAAGACTCCAAGAGAAACACAAAAAGAATCATGTCAAGAATACTTGTCTTGGACTAATTATTAGAAAGATTCATGAATAGATCCTAGAATACATCAAAGGCATATGCCTAGGTTTGAGGCAAGAAGGTATATATATTGGAGCTAGACAAGAATGGAAGCACTAATTTTTTAGGAAAATTTTGGCCATCTTTCATAAGTCACAAGAAATTAGCTAAAGTGGGAGAAAAATGTAAATTCAAATATAACCTACTTTATAATATCCACCTTTTGTTTCTACATTTACTTTAGTGTTCATTCCTATAGACATAATTAGGGAACATTTTCTCTATTTATGATGTTATACCTATGAATGGAATGATTTGAAAGTATTTATACCTGAAATCCCATACACCCTTAACCTTCCCAAAAGAATTTAGATCATGACCTTCAAAAGACCCAAACACTACTGTCTAGACACCTAGACACTAGTGTTCAAAACTAAAATTTTGAACTTTTGAGTCTAAACTGAAGTAAAATGCTAAACCCAAGGTTGGCCTGGTTTGTTTTCTTATACTTAACTAATCGAAGACCTTAGATAGGAAATAAAAGAATCACTACTATCATTTTGACTCTCTTCCTCTTATTTATCTCAAGCTCTCTACATTTACAAGTTTTTTAAATTTTGAACACACTAGACCTTAAGTATTTTGAAAAAAAGGTCCTTTCCCAACTAAAAATGTGTTCTAGCTAGACTTGCTCCAATGAAAACCTTTTAGCTAGACTTGCTCCAATGAAAACCTTTCTAGTTGGTAGTGTTTGCCAAATGTATATGTACCATCAATTTGGTATAAATTACAAGTTTTTAAAAGCATTCAATAAAACATAATATTTTGAATATAAAACTTTTTACAAGTGTTCGTAACACTTTTGTTTGTCTATGAAACATTTTTTCAAAAATAAAAAGTATACCCTTTTGTAGATCTTAATGTGAAGAATTTAAAAAAATAATTTTTATTATATCCTAATTCACATTACTACTTTTTTAATTTTCATATCAAGTAAGTCATCAACCGCAAGACTTGAGGTTGGTTCCATTAAAAAGGTAAAAACTATTGATTTTTAAGAAAAAAAATCACTATACTAGAGGACAAAATCTTGGTTAAGTTGATATATTAATTTTCCTTTTGATAAATAGTAATCAAAGTGTTTGATCTCCCATTAAAGTGCTCCATGTTTTTAAGAGATGCACCATTGAAATTTTGTTTAAAAAAGTTATTTAATATTTGAGTTCACAATATGGAAAATTAATTAATTAATTAATTTGTTTTATAAATAACTTGATATCCCATCAATCTCACTTTATCAACAATTAAATAGTAATGATAGTATTACAAAAATATTATACTAAAGTGATTTAAAAAAAAAAATCAAAAGATAATCATAAACTATATTAAAATATCTACTTTTATTAGTTTACATCATTTCAAAATTTGATACTTTTATTTATTCCTATCGAATGAGGATAGGAACAAAAGAGAGCAGTCACGGCAAAGAAAATGTAAAAAAAATTTCCCTCCCTCAAAATATCACGTATTTAATTTTCACCATTAAACTATATTTTTTTTTTTTAAAAGACCCTTATGATATCTAAATCCTATTAAAATTGTAAAGTCAATTCCTTAAAAAATGTGCCATTGACATCATCCACGTATTCTTTTGATTAAAATGATATTTGAAGATAAGAAAAAGCCTTTAATATTTAATATCGATGATTCCCGCAATCTAACAAGTACCTTGACATCTACCGAAAAGGAAGATGATACACTAAACATTGTTTTGATTTGAGATGCCGAGTTGTATGCATTAGGCGAATGTAACAATCACTACAACATAAACGGAAAGGACAATGTAAGGCTTGCCATGGAAGAGAGCCATTGTGGGGTTTTGGATGGCGAGATTCCAAAGCGTGGAAGAGACGGCACGTTAAAATGACAATGTGATTGGTATCGCCTGTCCAATAATATTTTCCAGTCAATGTCGGCGTCAAACATAATGTCACGTACATCCTTTCTAAAATTTCTTAATTCTCGAAGGCAACAAAATAGAGTACAGTATTGGAAATTTTCATTTGCTGCACTCTTTTTTAATGAAGAAAAAGTGTAGCATTCAATCTGTTCAGAAGGGAGTTTATTGTATTTAAATTTTATTAACCATTTTTTCAATTCTTGTAGTTCAGGATTTGACTGTGTGTAAGTTTTTTTCTCAATGTTTTGGATCACACTCTGTGATCCATCATCATGGACTGTGGAAATTTGATGTCTATCACATTCTTTCAATGTTATCAACATCATCACAATTTTTGTATTTGATTTCCATTCACTAATCAAGAATTTAGTGATTCTCATCTATTTTCATTTCATTTTTTTCAATATTTCATGCATAAACCGAGTTTTAGTATTGAAATCCGTAATAAGACAATTCAAATCGGTTTCCAAACAAAATGATAACATTAAAAAATTCTAAGTCCTTCCAATATATTTTAAATTAAATATTTTAAAAAAGTGTGAAGCCCTTCCAAATTGCTCTAAATTAAATATTTTAAAAGATAACTAGATTATTTGTATGCTTTTATTATTAGTTATATAATTCATGCTATATTGTTATAACCCTACTTTTTAGATTTTTAATTTTTTATTATTATTTTTTTTTATAACTATCTATAATAAAAAAAATGGTAAAATTAGTTTAAATAGCATTAATCTTAATTACAATATTATATAATAATAGTAGAAAATGTATTAATTTAAACCGTATGATAAAATTTTGATTAAGTATAAGGTTGCTTGATAATCAATGGTTGTTTTTAAACATCATCCACTTCAACAATCAAAGTCAATTTTGGCTAATAAAAATAAGACAAATATTTAGCACTTTTTATTGTGGATGAGGTGTAAAATTGTGAACTTGTGGATGAAATGATTAAAATAATAATAAAATAATTTACAAAACAAAAGAAAAACTATAATTCTATTACATAGTAAAATTTAAACTAAATTGGGGAGAATGGCGAGAGGAGGCCAAGGGTTGCACTGGGTTGTTGGTAGGCTCTTTAGGGGTTGTGGCCCTTAAGCTTTTTCTATAGGGTGTCATGGGAGGTGGGGGAGTGTGGGTTCCCCTCCCACGATTTTCGTCTAAATCATTTTCCATTTTTTGAAGCTACAAACTGTGGCGGATTGCATGGCGAACTTTGGGGTCTAGGGTACCCCCTATTGTGTCATTCAAAGACGTGCTTAACAAGGACAAGCCCTCTTTGTCCAATCATGCAAATGTTGCTAATTTTCTTTTGCATGCAATAGAAGAAGCTAAATCAGAACATGTTTCAAGATTTTGCCCACGATCCAATGGTTTCCTAGAGAAGAGTAAAGATCACCCGGTTTTGGTGATTAACCCTAATGCCATTAATGAAGATGTGCTCTTTATATCTAAGCATGCTTTAATTTGTAAGTGTTATGTCATAAAATGTCCAGGCCCCTAGGACTTTTACCTCCTAAGTTTAGCTCCTTAGTCCCCTTAGTTTAATCATGCATGTTTAAAACTTGTCTCAGAGAAAAATCTCCCAAAACCCATGTCAAATGGGGCTTAGGGGCCCATCGTAAATGATAATCATGACTAAAAATAGGCCCCTAGACTTGGGAGCCCACGCCCTAGTCCAAACGTATTTTGTTGGGACCCAAATTTAAATTGTTGGTAAAGTGACCATTAAAAGGTTTCCCTTTGTTGACCTTTTCAATTTGAATTATGAATGTTAGCGGGAATGCATATATAAACATGTTTAGGACTAATTTTAAACTTAGATGGATAATTATGGGAACTTGTGATATTGAGCTAAAGATATTCAAGGCTTTCATTATGTTGCATAGTAGTGTTGTGTTGTGTTTGTATGTGTTTTGTTACAGATTTGGCTCTATCAATCCATCTCCTCATGGTGTGAAAGATCTCCATTTCTCCGTGAAGGCTTCACCTCTTAGGTGATATCTACTTTGTGTTAAATCAATCAATCAATCTTATCATTTGGTTTTACCTCTGTCCACTAAGGACACACACTCTATCTACCAACGGTGTTTTTAGACTTGAATACCATTTCCAGGGCTTGACTAAGGCAAGCTCCTAAACACCACAACCCCCAACTCTTCTCTTGTGATTACAAGTTACAGCTATAGAATCTTGCAAAGAGGAATTGCAAGGGATCATAGCATAGGATAAAGATTCAGGATCTAAAGAAAACTGCAAAGAATATTCCTTTTTGGACAAGCATGCCCGCCCCTGTGTCCTTCCGATTGCCATTGTCAGAAACTCTAAAGTAGGTTGTAGACTCCATCACCTTACAATTCCAGATGCACAAAAAAAGTTACATGTTGGACTAGGGCGCCCACTCCATTGTCACCAAAGTTTCTACTTTCTAGAATCTGATTCCTGGTATGTTTCTAATCTGTATTTAGTGCCTTCTTATGCGATCATTTGTCATGTTTCATTCATTTGTTTACAATTTCATGTAATTAGGGTTTAAGGCTTAATCGGATTAGGGTTGAACAAATTATCAACATATTCCAACTTTCCTTATCATTGCAAAGTGACACCAAACCTGTAGCTAAGTCCTCTTGGAAGAAAGTGACTAAACCCAGTTTATGTTTGTGAATGATTATATGTGAAAGGAGGGTTTGATTAAATCTATCTAAAACACTATCAACCTTGTCATTCCCGCTTTTCATATATAACATTTTGGTGAACTTATTCTCCTCTCTCATTTTATAATTGTTCACTTCTTCAATGATTATACCTAGTTGGCAGATGACGAAAACAAACAAATACTCATACAGATCGTGTGTCCTTCAGCGAGTAACAAAAATGGACTTAGTCCATATATGAGGATGGGGTTGATATATAATATATATATATATATCGATATCCGACACTTGACTAGTAGAATCACTCCATGTGATGTATCATCTTATGGCACTTCTTGTAACTAACATTTTACAATCCACTCAATTTTCTCTTGCACACTTTGAATGGTATCTCACCTTATTGCACTCGGTTCTAAGGTACCTGCAATATAGCCCAATGGTTATACTTGGCTCTGAACCCATGAGTATATCCTTGGTCATTGATGTGATTATTTTCATGCATAAATTTCATGATGTGATATGGTCGTTATCTTAGAGTAAGATTTTCTAACCATCTTGTTGTTTATCTTAGCATAATATATCAATGTGTTTGTGGGATCATTCAAAGATCCTAAGCACTTGTCACCTTGGGGGCATGGGCTTTGTGAGAGCTCTTGTTCCCTTGTGTGTTTTCTCTCTACATTAATGTGCGTAATATCGATAAGTGACATCAACCACCTTAAGATGGGGGCATATATAATGATAAATGTCTAATGATTTGGTACTAAAAAGTTGTGTTTGTAAGCCCTCTCCGCGAGGCAGGATGTTGTATCTCTTGAGCTCATGCACATCCTTATCTAAATTTCAATAAAAAAAACTCTCTCTGTAATGCGGTATAACGTATCTCTTGAGCTAGTGTGTATCCTTTTATACAAAGCCCTTCTGCGGAAGGCGGGATGGTGTGTATCTTGAGCTAGTGCACATCCTTTTATACAAAGTCCTCATCAGGAGATCGGGTTGTATCTTATGCGATCATTTGTCATGTTTCATTTATTTGTTTACAATTTCATGTAATTAGGGTTTAAGGCTTAATCGGATTAGGGTTGAACAAATTATCAACATATTCCAACTTTCCTTATCATTGCAAAGTGACACCAAACCTGTAGCTAAGTCCTCTTTGAAGAAAGTGACTAAACCCAGTTTATGTTCGTGAATGATTATATGTGAAAGGAGGGTTTGATTAAATCTATCTAAAACATTATCAACCTCGTCATTCCCACTTTTCATATATAACATTTTGGTGAACTTGTTCTCCTCTCTCATTTTATAATTGTTTACCTTCTTTAGTGATTCTACCTAGTTGGCAAATGATGAAAACAAACAAATACTGATATAGATCGTGTGTCCCTTCAGTGAGTAAGCAAAAATGGACCTAGTCCAGATATGAAGATGGGGTTGATATATATATATATATATATATATATATATATATATATATATCCAACACTTGACTAGTAGAATCACTCCATGTGATGTATCATCTTATGGAATTTCTTGTAACTAACATTTTACAATCCACTCAATTTGCTCTTGCACACTTTGAATGGTATCTCACCTTGTTGTTGCACTTGGTTCTAAGGTACCTGCAATATAGCCCAACGGTTATACTTGGCTTTGAACCCATAAGTAGAGTATCCTTGGTCATTGATGTGATTGTTTTCATGCATAAATTTCATGATGTGGTATGGTCGTTATCTTAGAGTAAGATTTTCTAACCATCTTGTTGTTTATCTTAGCATAATATATCGATGTGTTTGTGGGATCATTCAGAGATCCTAACCACTTGTCACCTTGGGGGCATGGGCTTTGTGAGAGCTCTTGTTCCCTTGTGTGTTTTCTCTCTACCTTAATGTGCTTAATATCGATAAGTGACATCAACCACCTTTATGTGGGGGCATATATAATGATAAATGTCTAATGGTTTGGTACTAAAAAAGTGTGTTTGTAAGCCCTCTCCATGAGGCGAGATGTTGTATCTCTTGAACTAGTGCACATCCTTTTCTAAATTTCAATTAAAAAGCTCTCTCTACAATGCAGGATAACATATCTCTTGAGCTAGTGCATATCCTTTTATAGAAAGCCCTTCTGTGGAAGGCAGAATGGTGTATATCTTGAGCTAGTGCACATCCTTTTACACAAAGTCCTCATCAGGAGGTGGGGTTGGATCTTGAGCTATCCTCCCTTAAGCGTGTCTTTGGCAGTTGTTGTGGCATAAACCCAATCATCACGTGTGTCTACAATGTGTTTTAGATGGTGGGACTTAGCAATAAGCTCCTTCCGATTCCTATGTTTTCCATGTTTAAGATGTATAGTATGTCTATGGCATCCTATACATAGCTTGTGTATTCCATGTGTCTTCCATGTGTTTTCCCTCGTGTGTGGTATCAAGGGTGTGGAAATGAGTCCCCCTCACACTTGGGTTTTGTTTGACATGTCTTCCCCCATGTGTGGTATCAAGGGTGTGGCGATGAGTCCCCCCACACTTAGGTTTTGTTTGGCATGTTTTTCCCCTAGTGTAGTATCAAGGGTGTGGTAATGAGTCCCCCTACACTTTGGGTTTTGTATTGTGTGTTTTTGGTAGTTTCAAGGGTATAGTGATGAGTTCCCCCGCCCCTTAGTTAGGATTTTATTGCATATATGAAAATGTTATATCAATGTATTCATCATGTTTTACATGACTGTTCTTGTGTCTTCATCATGTTTTGTGTGCTTCAATACTATCTTCTTCGTGTTTTGTGTGCTTCAATACTATCTTCATTGTATCTTGCATGTCTTTAATGTGTCTTCTAGTGCTTACCTGAGACTAGGGGCTAGAAATAGTTCCTCAATCTTTGTGTATCCTTAGTTTCATGTGCCTAGCGTGTTTGATGTGTTTTCGACCATACTTTAATGCATGTATGGATCATACTATCATACATACATTAAAGTGGGGGTTAAATTTTATGTCGTAAAATGTCCCCTAGGACTTTTACCTCCTAAGTTTAGCTCTGATGTCCCCTTAGTCTAATCATGCATGTTTAAAACTTGTCCCGAAGTAAAATCCCCTGAAACCCATGTCAAATGGGTCTTAGGAGCCCATCCTAAATGATAATCATGACCAAAAATAGGCCCCTGGACTTGGGTGCCCACGCCTAGTCCAGACCTATTTTACCGAGAATCAAATTTAAATTGTCAACAAAGTGACTATTAAAAGGTTTCCCTTTGCCGGCCTTTTCAATTTGAATTATGTATGTTAGAAAGAATGCATATATAAACATGTTTATGACTTCATTTTAAACCTAGATGGATAATGCAAACTTGTGATATTGAGCTAAAGATATTCAAGGATTTCATTGTGTTGCAAAGTAGTGTTGTGTTATGTTTGTATGTGTTTTGTCACAAATTTGGTTTTATCAATCCATCTCCTCATGGTGTAAAAGATATCCATTTCCCTGTGAAGGCTTTGCCTCTGAGGTGATATCTCCTTTGTGTTTCAATCAATCAATCTTATCATTTGGTTTTACCTCTGTCCACCAAGGACACACACTCTATCTAAAAATGGTGTTAGAAGGCTTGAATTCTATTTATGGGGCTTGACTAAGGCAAGATCCTAAACACCACAACCCCCAACCCCTCTCTTGTGATTGCAGGTTACAGGTGTAGAATCTTGTGGAGAGGAGTTGCAAGAGATCATAGTAGAGGATAAAGATTTAGGATCTAAATAAAATAGTGAATAATATTCCTTTCTAGACAAGGGTGCTTGCCCTTGTGTCCTCTTGATTGCCATTGTCAGAAACTCTAAAGCAAGTTCTAGACTTCATCACCTTATAGTTCTAGATCCATAGAGAAAGCTACCTGTTAGACTAGGGCGCCCTCCCCAGTGTCCCCAAAGTTTTTGCTTTTAGGAATCTAAATCCTGGAATGTTTCTCATCTACATTTAGTGCCATCTTATGTAATCATTTGTCATGTTTCATTCGTTTGTTTATGATTTCATGTAATTAGGGTTTAAGGCTTAATTGGATTAGCGTTTAACAAATTGTTAACATATTCCAACTTTCCTTATCATTGCAAAGTGGCACCAAACCTGTAGCTAAGTCCTCTTGCAAGAGAAGTGAATGAACTCAGTTTATGTCTATGAATGATTATATGTGAAAGGAGGGTTTGATTAAATCTATCTAAAACACTATCAATCTCATCATTTCCACTTTTTATATATAATAGTAAGTTAATGGGGGCTACTATCTCCATGCCTTTATTAGAAGCATGGGTTAGAAAGAACTAGAATCTGAAAAGAGACATGGAGATCATCTTAGTAGTAATGGCTATTTCTTTGTGGTATTTTCTTGGTTGGTAGATCACCATATGATTTTTTAAGGAAGCCCTTATTTTCACAATCAAGTGGGCTTATTTATCAAACCATGGCATATAACATTTGACCTAGTAGAGGAGATCCTATCTAAAATTCTTGTCTGGGTCCATCTTCCTTATCTTTGAATGGAGTTTTGGTGACATGATATATTGCAATCCATAGTAGCAATTATTGGGAAACCCTTGGGGCCATCTCTCTAAACCCTCGATAAAAAGGTAGCCACTTGTCTTTGTGTCAAAATTAATCTGAATAATCCTCTTCCTAAATCTATGAAGATTAGATTGGGTAGTATGAGTTGGATCCAACAACTTGACTATGAAGTTCTACCCTTCTATTGTCATGCATGTCATGAATACGAACATTTATAGAGAAATTGTTCAAAAGTGGGTCCTAGATCTCCTCAATCCCTTCCTGAAGGGTAAGGCCCCTATTCAGGTTATTGAGCATGACTCATCTCATTTTATTCCTATGAAATTTAAATCAAAAGAAAATCCTATGAATCACCAATATGAAGCTACTCCTAAGGGACCCTATAACAATAGGTTTGATGTTTGTTAGCAGGGTGTAGGGCATGGAGCAGAGTCGATTGGAAGTTGGTGCATACATTATATAGAGGTTGGGGCTGACCTATGATGCTAGAAGATGCATCCATAGATATAATAGA
The DNA here is from genome assembly GCA_027924645.1 of Cunninghamia lanceolata. Classification (NCBI taxonomy): domain Eukaryota; kingdom Viridiplantae; phylum Streptophyta; class Pinopsida; order Cupressales; family Cupressaceae; genus Cunninghamia; species Cunninghamia lanceolata. The sequence continues at coordinate 26,008,210 of BSBN01001332.1, read as the reverse complement.
TACAATATATATATATATATATATGGAGATCTATAGGTATCAGATAATTCTTTGTTGTATGGTTATGATTTGTGTATGATGCTCTGCCTTTGTTATTCTTTGTATTTTTCTACCAATCTCTAACTACTTGATCGGGGTATAAACTGTTAGGATTAAGGTGCCATCAACCTTGTAAATCCTATGTAATTTATTATTCCTATTATTATTTATAAATTACCCATAAGAGATGAGAGATTTCACTGGCGACAATCTTGTTTTAGCCACATGTTTATATCTGGTACCTGACTCTAATTCATCTGTAACAGAGGGTCTGAGGGGATCACCCCCCTGGTGGGGGGTCTAGGGGCTATATGCCCCGACGGGGGTTTGGGGCCAGCACCCATGAAACCACATTTTATTAATAATTTATCATTGTAAATTTGGACCATTTATCATTAGGTCATAGATTTGATGGTCAATATTATGTCAGTTTTATTGCCTTAAAAGGCAGTCCCCTTTTATAAGGATATTTGTACTACATTTTTAGCAAAGTTGAGAGTAATAGACACCGTTGGATTGAAGACTAAAGAAGGATAGGAAATACATGTATTGTAATCTCATATTTGAAGATAATACAACTTGGAGCCTCTTTTCTTGGTGGATTTTTTACTCGAAAGGATTTTCTCGACATTGTACATATTGTATTATGTGTATAGTTCTTAATGCATGTTATTTATGTGTAGTGGGTTTTATTTCTATTGCAACCTCCATTGATTCTACATTATTTAGAGGACATTAATAATGTTTGAATTAGATTTTCATTGTGTGGCTTGCACATTCATCATTTAGTATTAGAGCCTGATCAGTTTTAATTCTTGGGTGGTAGTGTGAAGGTTTTTTAGCTCCAGGGGGAGATTTGGTTGTTTTTTATTTCCAGATCTCATGTATATATCATGGTTGCATCCATTGTTGCTTCTACCTCTTGGTTGGACATTGAAAATTTCAATGGTACGGGGGTACAAATTGTGGAATCTGAAGATGAAGGATTTGCTTGAGGAAACAAATTAGTGGTTGGTTGTTATGAAAAAGAAGAAACCTGACGATGTTGCTCAAGATGAGTGGGATAGACTGCGTAAAAAGGCATGAGGTACAATCTGACTATGTCTTGTAGATTTTGTTCTACTGAATGTTGAGAGTGAGAAGTTTGCACATATCTTGTGGAAGTGTCTGGGTGAGATCTACCAAGCCAAGAGTGTGGTAAAAAAACTTTATTTAAAGCATAAATTATTTTCCATGAAAATGAAAGAGGGTGAATCAGTTGCAGAGCATTTGAATTCGTTTAATTTGTTATTGAGTCAACTAGCATCTATAGACGTTGATGTGAATGAGGAAGATAAATGTATATTGCTTCTCTGTTCTTTACTTGAGTGATGGGAGAATGTTATTTTGACTATGGCTGCTAACCTCATAGATCCAAAGTTGGATGCTCTAGTTTCAGTTCTGTTGTCACAGGAATTGAGGAAGAAAAGTTCAGATAGTTTAATGGATGCTCTCAGTGTCAAGGGAAGGTCTATGGAAAGAGGACCAAAAGGAGATCAAAAGGGGTCTAAAGACAAGTCTAAGGGCCATTCTAAGACTCCTAGAAAGAAGAATAGAGTTAAGTGTTGGAACTGCGGAAAGAGAGGACATGTGAAAAAGGAATGTAGAAAATTGAAGAAATAATGGGATTTTGCTACTAATAAGTCTTCGAATGCAGGTAATGAGGTTTTACTTTCTGCATGTAATGTTGTTTCTCATGATCATTGGTTGGCTGACTCAGGATGCTCGTACCACATGACCTCGCATAAAGAATTGTTTTCCACATATGAAGAGTATGATGGAGGAAATGTGTACCTCAGGGACAACTTTACATACCCTATTGTTGGACGAGGGAAGGTAATGCTATGTTTTAGTGATGGAAGAATTAAAACCCTCCCTGGTATTTTGCATGTTCCTGGATTGGCTAGAAATTTGATTTCTGTTTCAAAGTTGAATGATTTGGGAGTGCATGTGACACTTGATAAGCATGGTTGTAGATTGGTGAGAGGAAACTTGGTGGTAGTGAAGGGGAAAAGATTGGGAACTCTATTTAAGCTAGAAACCACTAATATTTTTAATGCCTCTTATGCATCTACGACTAATATTGAAAATACATGCATGTTGTGGCACCATAGATTGGGCCACATAATTCAATCTAGTTTAAAGACTATCTTAAATAAACAATTGTTAGACGATTTATCCTATTCTGATGAGAGTTTCAAATTCTATGAACATTGTGTTTGGAAAACATAATAGATCTCCATTTCCTTTGGGCAATAATAAATCTAATGATAAATTGGAACTTATTTATTCTGATGTTTTTGGTCTAGTGGATGTTGAATCAGTTGGAAAATCTAGATATTTTATTTCCTTCATTGATGATGTCTCAAGGTTTACCTATATGTATTTTATGCATCACAAATATGAAGTTTTCACTAAGCTTAGAAATGGATGCAAAGCTTTAGTTGAAAAGCAACCAGATTATGAGACAAAGGTTTTGATATCTGACGATGGAGGGGAATATTGCACTAAGGAATTTGATGAATTATATAAGCATGCATGTATTGTTAGACAAAAGACTACTCTGTATACTCCACAACAGAATGGAGTGGCAGAAAGGATGAATTGGACAATAATGGAAAGAGCTAGAAGTATGTTAAGTGAATCCTTGTTGAACAAATGCTTTTGGGTAGAAGCTGTGTGTAATGCAAACTACTTGGTTAACAAATCTTTATTTAAGGCTCTTGTTTCAACTCCTTATGAAATGTGGATAGGTAAGAAACCTTCTATTTCACATTTAAGGGTATTTGGTTGTGAGGCTTATGTTCATGTGCCTAAAGAAAAATGAACTAAGTTGGATCCAAAAGATGAAAAGTGTACTTTCATTAGATATGGTGATAATGTAAAAGGTTATAAGCTTTGGAATCCACTAACCTGAAAGATTATCTATTATACAGATGTTATTTTTAGGGAACTTAGTGTTATTTCAGAACCTGAACAACCAAAGGAAAAAGAAGGAAAGGTGAGGAGAGTGCATTTTAAATTAGAGCATGAAGATGCACCTCAGGAAGAACATAATGATGGATTAGAGGTGAAGAAGTAGAAGAAGACTTGAGTGAAAGTTTTGATGACGAAGAATATGTTGTGACAGAAGAAGTTGATACAGATGAGCATGCAGAAGAACTTCAAGAGTCTATTACTCCACCTCTAAGAATATCCACAAGACAATGAAACCTAGTTGATAGGTATAGCCCACCAAATTTTCATTATGTATTTGCTTTATTGAGTACTGACGATGAACCTAGATCCTATAGGGAAGCTATTCATGTAGATGATAGTGAGTCTTGGCAGTTATCCATGTAGGAGGAGATGATGGATTTAGAGTCTTGCAACACCTAGGATCTTGTTCATTTGCACAAAGGAAGAAAGATCATAGGTTGCAAGTGGGTGTTCAAGAAGATGTTTGGAGCAGATAGTTCATTGGAGAAGTGCAAGGATAGATTGGTAGCCAAGGGCTACTCCTAGAGAGAGGGAGTTGATTCAAATGAAATATTGTCTCCTATTGCTAAATTAACTTCTATAAGATTTCTTTTATCTATTGATGTAGCTTTTGATTGGGAAATAGAGAAAATGGATGTTAAGATTGTGTTCTTGCATGTAGATCTTGAGGAAGAAATTTGCATGCAACAACCTACAAGTTTTGAGGTAAAAGGAAAAGAACATTGGGTTTGCATATTGAAGAGGCCTCTTTATGGTCTGAAGTAGTCCCCCAAATTGTGGTACCAAAAGTTTGACTCATTTATGTTAAAATTGGGTTTTGTTAGAAGTGACGAGGATCATTGTGTACATTCATTGTATTGATGATTCTATTCTGATCATTGCATTGTATGTTGATGACATGTTAGTTTTCAGAAATACCAAGGGTATGATCAGTGAATTGAAAGCCCAACTTTCAGGTGCATTCGACATGAAGGATCTTGGAGCATCCAGGTATATTTTGGGTATGGATATTAGGAGGGATAGAGGTAACAAAAAGGTTTGGTTGTCTCAGAGTAAGTATTTGAATACCATTTTGTAGAGATTTAGTATGCAAGACTGTAACCTAGTTAGAGTTCCTTTACCCATTGGTTTTCATCAGATATGTGTCCAAAGAATGAGGATGATTTAGATGACATGTCTAATGTGCCATATGCTAGGGTTGTAGGGAGTTTGATGTATGCAATGATTTGAACTAAACCAAATATTGCCAAAGCAGTGGGAGTTTTGAGTAGATTTATGTCTAACCTTGGTAGACAACATTGAAATTATGTGAAGAGGGTGTTTAGATATCTAGCAGGTACTCTTGATTACTATTTGGTTTATTCTAGTACTGACAGTGCTGAAAAAACTTTGGACATACAAGTATTTGTTGATGTAGATTGGGTGGGTGACTTGGATAGTCAAGGGTCCACCAGTGGCTATGTGTTTACTTTGTTTGGCAAAGTAGTGAGTTGGATGAGCAAAAGGTAGCCCATCATTTCTTTGTCCACCACCGAAGTAGATTTTATGACTACTACCCATGTCTTTAATGAGGTAGTTTGGTTGAGGAGATTGTGTACAGGTATTGGTTTTGGTTGTAGGATTATTCAAATTGGTTGCTATGTCTAGAGTGCTATTTATTTGGCCAAGAATTCTATGTATCATGCTCGGACTAAGCATGTTGACGTATAATTTTATTTTGTTTGAGAAACAGTTGCAAGTCGAAATCTATTGATATGAATAAGGTAGACACTCAGGAGAGTGTTATAGATGTGTTGATGTTTAATTTTGCAAGTAATCACCAACAAGGGGAAATTCCATGAATGTAGGATAGATTCTTGAAATAACCTCTAGATTTTAACTTGAAGCTGGTTCTTCTCTATGGGTTTTAAAGTGAAGGGAAGAAAAAACAAGATTATAAAAGTAACACCTAAATCTGCTAAGGTGATGCACCAGAAATGTATTAAGATCCACACTAATAGCACATTGATTAAACTTGCATAATCTACTGATAAAGCTAAAGAGCATAAAGAATGATTAACCTTAACATCATGTATATATCAGATTCATCAAAGGCTCATACAAAAAGTAAGAAACAAGAATAAGAATCACATCATGTATGCACAGTTCACCAATCTCTCTTCATTGATTGACAAGAGAACAAAGTACACATAAGGAAAAAGTTTGCATAGAATACAATATTTGATCCCTCAGGAGAGGCACTTGTTAAGGTAAGAAAATATATTTCTAGTCAAGCATCTAAAACTTTTTGATCATTCTTTGTTCCCTGTCTCTCCCTTCCCTAGCATGGAGTCTGCTATTTATAGCACAAAATTTGAAGCTCAAAGTTCCCTTGTAGCCATTTTAGATCCTAATTGCCCGGTGGTAAGATCTCTAATCAACTTCCGTTTCTGTTTTCAGGTTCCCACACTACAAATCTTCTAAGAATCTTGAGTCCCTATGCACCGACTGATTCCGTGAGTCTCAGATCTTTCTTTTATATTGCAGACTCTCCCACCTTTTTTTAGGGTTGACACATGTCTCGAAAGGCCAATGGCACAATAGAAACAACCATTTGAAAATGAGACTCTAACAATACACGTTGTTGAGACACATGGTGTGCTCTGCTGCATCTAGAAAAAGACTCAAAAGTGGCACATGGCAAGCTAGCATTTATTTTATGAAACTTCAACAAGGAAACCTTTTAAAAGAGTGCAATACTAACACTTGTCACTTTCTGCTAAGATTCTCCCTTTAAAAGAGTCTTGGGCCCCTAGTGACATGTGACAAATTCTCATAGCATCTCAGACTTAAACAAAAAAGACTCAAAGAACAAGTGCGATGTAAACACGTGGTGAGCTCTGCTACATCCAATAAAAGACCCACTGGGACACATGGTAGGATTGTGCTCCATATACAAAACCTCAACAAAGAAACATTTCAAAAGAGCATGGTGTTGACACTTGGCACCTTCAGCAGTATCTGCAAAAAGACTTTTTATTTATTACTAGTGGATGATGGTGTCACAACTTTTCCCTTTGCCCCTTTTATTCAACACTTAGAGACCCGATGTTACACCACATGGAGCCTTGGTGCAAGCCAAGAGGGTTTTATGTTTCAAAAGCTTTCAAATAAGTTTCTCTTTGACACTTGGCACCTTCTGTGGCCCTGAGACTCTAACAATAGTATATATTGATATATATATATCAAAATGTAGAGTTTTAACTCTACAGTTCTTGGTGACCAATAGGGACTCTACGCCTACATAGAGAGAACCATAATCTTCCTGCTAAGACAAAAGAAACAAAACCAAAATTGCATTTCTCATTGTAGCCCCTCAAAGCTTCTGTAAAGCGACCTAATAGCCAGCCCATTCTACCTCTAATGGATATTCCTTTTTTCTGAAGGGCTTGAAAAGCTAGATCTAATTCAATCATTTCTTTGTGGGAGAAAGTCTGTAGACTCTGAACCACTGCATGTAACTAAAATTCCAACTGAGCTACTGGAAGTAGAACTGATTCCAGTTCAGTGACACTTGATGAGTCACTCAGAGTCTAAAAAATAGTTTGATCATTTTGCTTTGTAAGTAGTAGATCCTTTATTTGGTTCACCATCAGGACTGTGCTATTATCTGGGAATGGAGAGGGGGGTCCTAACTGGACCAAATTCTCAATGTGTCCCTTCATTCCCAGAACTCCTTGCTTCAAAAGATCTAATAAAGTTTTGTACTTTTTGGTAGCTTTGTTGTAACTCAAAACTTCATTCACTTCAATAGTTACTGTTAGTCTGTTGGTGATCCCTACTACCTACAAAGTCTCATCAAAAGCCTCATAGAATTTTTGGAGCAAAAGCTATGACTCATAAACATTCACAGCTACTAAGGATAGGATCTTTTTCGACTGAAGAATCCACTTTGTCACAAAGCTGTTGAGATTTCAAAATGAATTTGAGTGTAGGCTTCAACTGAGTCACTTCATTAGATATTCTCTGCCAGGAAGAAACATATAGCTCCTTTACCATTGATAATACCCCAACATTTTGAGGCTATTGGGTGAGATGTAGAGTCAATTGTAACCTCTTCTTGCATAGCTAGATACTTTCTCTGTAAACTTCTATTCTCATGCTTGACAACCTTAAGACTCTGATGCAGATGAGTGACTTCTTCAGTTTTATCATTGTATTTCTTTTCTAAAAGACTCTTTTCTTTCTCTATTTTATCTATTGAAGCTTTGGCCTGCTCTAGCTTAGTCTGCAGTCTAGTCACTTTCATTTTTGAATCCTAGAAGACTTCTTTGGACATTGATTCTTTGATATCCCTATTTAGCTGGTCAATTTCCTAGTCTTTGGGTTTATTCTCCACATTTAAGTGGTTTATAGTAGCCTTGGTTTGAGCTAACTCAACCTCTACTTTTTACAATTTCTTAGAGACTTTAATGAAGGCAGTGGTTACCATCATTGAGGTTTCTTTCATCAGCTCTACCTTGTCTCGAGACCTAAACTGGGACAGGTCCATTGCTACAACATTCATTATATAGTCCTCAGGTTGCATTTGTTCTAGTGGTTTAACCACATTAGAGGCCATATGAGTAATGGTCAAAGAATGCTAAGTGGGGTCATAAAGAGACCTCATTTGAGTAGCGGCAAGAGCTCTACCTTCTTTCTTTCTTTGTTTCTCCTTCATAGATTATCTTGCCTTTATAGCAGCTTCTGCTTGACTTTGGAAAGCAGAGGGAGAGGCTATCAGACCACCTGTCATGCCCATATTTCCCATGAGGCCACAACATGCAACACACATGTCATGTCCACATTTGTCATATGGTCATGACACGAAATATCAAAAAACTTTTCCACATGTCCCTAGAAACCCCCTTGCATGCGTCAGCATGCTCGGTGGCAATATGCATAAGGCATAACATGTCAATCAGTCTCAGGGAAGACCGTTGACATATGCAATCCCTTGCGTGATGATAGCCGACTAGGTGGTTATGCAACACGAGTAGCATCGCTACTAGGGTTAGGATCGAATGGACCAAAACCCTAAGTTTCCTAAGTGAGTGAACTAATTTCGACAGGAGTCAAAATCTAACCCTAATTTTAGAGCATAAAAAATAGATTAAAACAAATGCTTTCATTTAAAATAATAATCGCAAGGTAAAGTGAATGTTAACTATTGCCAAGGAAATCACATTTAAACACTGCCCTAAGTCTCAGAAAATTGCAACAGCATAACGTGTTTTCAATGTTTGAAATAATTATTTTAAAAAGGTCTCCTTCAAATCCATTTAGGAGAAAAAATTAAATAAAAGATTAAATTAAGTTTACCTAAATAGCATTATAAAGTTTACCTCCCAATTAATAGAAAAACAAATTTTAATTAAACTATTAAATAATAAATCCCAAATTATTAAGGTCCATAAATAAATATAATTTCCCCAATTATAGTTATTCCATTAAATCAAGGTAAAATTAAAACCAATAAATTAATGTTATAAACTTTGCCCTCCATCTAATAACTCATTAAAATAATTAGAACGATTAAGTAATTACTTATCCTTAAGCAAATATGATACTATATTCCAACTAATAAAATAGCCCAACCATTACATTTATAAAAGAGGGTAAAATATAAATTCCCCCTAAACAAATAAAAAAACAAAGGAATGAAATGAAAAATTTCTCCACTCAAACCTAAGTCAAAAAGTGACCTATTTGAAACAACCCCATGAGAATAGAAGAGGTAAAATATAAACTCACGTTCACATAAAAAAAACAAGGCAAAATAAAAAAAGAAATAATTAAATAATAATAGTTTGCCTCAAAAGCCCTAGAAGCCCTCTTCTATTATTTTATTATTTTCTTTTCCTTTTCCCCTATCCCTATTTCATTCTTTTCTCATTCTTCTCTTTTCATTTTGTTTTCTCCATTTTTTTTGTTTTCTATTTGATGCAGGTATGGGCTCCATGGCAGCCATGAGAGACCACCACAGATGTTCCTCAAACAAGAATCTAGTATATATACCTATTTTATATATGCATGGGGCTACATTTTTTGTAATATATATATATATATATATATATATATATATATATATATATATATATATATATATATATATATATATATTATTGAGCAAATTGAGTATGTTCAACTAGATTGTCTTCTATGTTTGCCACAACATACCTTTAGAGCTGTTGTGCAGGCTAAGAAATTTCCTCCTAACATTCATTGGTGAAATTCTTATAATAGCTTCTCAACTAAATCTTTTGCCACACACCTAAGAAAAATCCCCTTAAAGCTCCTTCTAAAGAGGATCACATTGACTAAGGAATAGGGTATTTCTTGTTTATATTAGGCTCTCCTTTTTGAAGAACACAGATTGCTTAGGTACCCCCAAGTTTCCATGAATTGAACTCTTATATTAATTCATGACCTTGATTTTCCCTCTTACCAAGATGATTTCTAATATCAGCATTCTAACCATCCAGAACCTTGGCATTTTCATCAATATGTTGGCATAGTGCCCTCCCTCTGACCAATTTGTTTGTCTGATATCCACATCGAGTTCTAGGATCTTAGTAATCCAGTTTGCTCTTTTGTCGCATATTTCCCCCTCCATGATATATTCTTTGATGCTCGATTGGACAACAAATGTTGTTATCCTATTGCTTGATATCAATTGCCAAATTTCTTTGAGCCCTTTGACCAATGCATAGGTGTACTTCTCAACAAAATTATATTTAGCCTTGTACTCCTTGAGAATCCTAGAAGTGAATACGATCATATGATTTTTTTTGGCATTATCCTTTTGAGTAAGGATTGTAACTATGCTATGATCACCTCTAAAAACATAGATAATGGAATTCTTAGAAAATTCTAGACTTATCAGCACTAGAGATGTGTTATGGCCTACTTGATTAATTCAAATGCTCCTCTACCTTCTAGATTCCACCTAAATTCATGGTTTTTCTTTAACATAAAGGTAAGAGGGCCCATTAGTCATGCAAAGTTAGAAATGAATCTACCAACAAGGTTGATATTTTCAATAAAAGATTGCAAGACCTTATTGTCCATTGGAAAGAATAGCCCTAGGATAGCCTATACTCTATCTAGAGATACTGTTAGGAATTAACCAGGTTGATAAAACCAATTCCTACATAACCCTAATGCATACAAGCTTACAGAAATTCCATAATACAAAGATCAAATAGACAAGCCACAAGATAACATGAGATATATCTTGGGAAAAGCCTCAAGAGGGAAAAACCCAACTCTAAAGGCATCCACACTCAATGTATTATTTAGCAATAAAACATTACAATACACTTACAGAGTTTCATGAACACGTTTAAAACATCAAGCTCCTCCAATGCATCCTCCATGTGTCCCAAGCATGTAACCACACATCTCATGCCATGATTCACACAAACACTCACTAGAGAAAGTCAATACAATGACAGCCCACTCAACCAGCCAACCCAAACCACTAACCATGTGCTTGCTTTTATAGACTCAAGCTCACACAAATACAACTTGTGGTATTGGGTAAAACCATGCGTCTCAAAACCATGAGTATACAAAACCATTGACATGTCATTTAATTCTTGCAACTAAGTTTTCACTTTATGCTCCAATTAATTAATTAATTATTCAATATCTCCCACACATAAATAACTAACACAATGTTACATACAACTTTTATAAGTGGCCCCAAATAAATATTTAATGTGGCTAAATACATCAATTACGATACACCAAAAATAAATATTTATTTTACATAAATAAAATATATCATTATTATGCAAGGTGTACAACACACATTTTCCTAACATTCTCCCACTTGTATACATTGCATAAGGGTCAATCAATGAAATACATCATCATAGCCATACATGAAACTACATGAATCTCGAACATGTTCTCGTGCTCCATCAAGATACCTACAATAAAACCAAGGTGACCACCATCTCAAGCAAGAACTCTCTCATCCTGCAACATGCTACTTATGGAAGAAAAGGAACATGCCAAGGAGAAGATGCTCCAATCCAAAGAACACAAGCATCAAATCCAAGTGATAACAAAGGCTCCAAGCTGCTGTCAAAGGTAAAAACCCACATGACTAGAAATAGCACCCACAAAATATACTAATACATCCAACCATCCATACCTCCTAGGTATCAACAACATCAGTAAACTCATGCCAACAATATGTCCAACCCATATATAGCAATCACAAGATCCATGTATAAAAGCTGTCAATGAAGTACATACATATCCAGAAACTCCCACTACATGGGTAATGTCAAATTTGAAAATTTAGATCAAGGCATATCAAGTCTACCAATCAACATTCAAACCAAGGTGTGGTTAATGATCAAAAGTATGTGGTACCAAGAACAATCACAATGATCCACACATGCAATACAAAGAGATGCATACTCACTCACAATATGTCACCATAACTCTCCCAAGTCAAACCATATGAACATGAACCTCCAGGAAGTAGCCATCAAACAAAGAGAGAAAAACTTGTAAACCATATCATGTCCTACCAACACCTCAAAGTGCTCAGATGTGTCAAGTACGATCTCCTTCACAACCCCAAATGAAAAGCCTCAACAACACCAACCCATTCAATCTCATAGATCAAACAAAACATATGTATCATGTAATAACTAACATGGGTGTAAGCCTCTCTAACCAAAGGAAGATCAAACCCAAATATCCATTCCTCACCTAAGTCTCCAAGTATCCGTGAGAACCTACAACCAATCAATCCATGCTAAGATTCAAATTTAACACCACACCATCATGAAGCTCCCAAGAACATGACCAATGTACTTAATACCAAGAGAACCAACAAGATCATTGTCAAAGCTCCCACTGTATGTCTACATAATCGAGGAACACATCATGACATCATGATCTAACATCTCCTCCTAGGAGATCACATGCACCAAGGCACACATCCTGGTCTCAAGAGAGCCTAAATCTATTTTGGATTTGATTTGCTTTAGTTGAATTTTGATGCTTGGACTTAAATGAGGTCTAGGTCCTCGGGTATCTCGATGATGGAATTGATCAAGGCTAGGGACATTGAGGTGCTTGATGCTAGATTTGATTTGTTAGCAAGATGGTTGTCATTGCACCGAAAGATCAACCTATTATTGCCCAATACAATTGCCAGAGTTAATGAATCCATGGGAGGCGGTTAAGCCTTGTCACGAACCCAAGCAGTATGCTACACAGCACAAGGAGATTAAGGGTACACACCTTGCAACAATCCCCCCAACGCAAGCAGCAAGGGATTTGAACCCATGACCCAGGCTCTGATACCAATTGTTAGCAAGACAGTTACTGTTGCACCGAAAGATCAACCTGTTAATGCCTGATACAACTGCCAGTGTTAATGAATCCATGGGAGATGGTTAAGCCTTGTCACGGATCCAAGCGTTCTGGTGCACAGCACAAGGAGACCAAGGGCGCACACATAGCAACATGATTAAGGTTGAGGACCTCATGTAACTTGATGCATTTGACTATTTTTTTATTATGACATAGCTTGATGATTGATGGGCTTGATTTTGATTAGAGGGACTAGGTCAAGGACCCTAGGTAAATTGATGTCGATTCAATTTTGGATTTGATTTAATGCACAAGGTCTAGGACCTAAGGGAATTTGATGTTGGATTGATTTTGATGATATGATTAAGGCCTAGGACCATAGGGTAGTGTGATTATGGTTTGATTTTGACTTTGATTTAGTTTAAGGGATTTAGATCCTTAATCAATTTGGATTTGTGATAATTGGTTTGGGATTTAGGATGATAGTTGGATCTTGGGTTGGTTTCCCAAGGATAAGCTTGGATGATGAATTTTACATTAAGCTAGGATGAACTTTTCAATGTGATGGTTGGATAGTTAGATAATGGGATAGTGAATCCCAAGGATAGCTTGAGGATTTGGATTATTGGGTTATCAAGTCTTGGATTTATTGGATGATTTTGATTTTAGACTTCAAGGATAACTTTTTGGATTTGATGATTGGATGATTGATTTTGGATCTCAAGGGTGGCTCTTGGTGCCAAGGATGGACTTAGAATAATTGGATTTTGATTTTAAAGGTCCAAGGGTGATATAAGATGATGAAATTTTTTGGATTAGGACTCTTCAAGGATGAGGCAACTTGGACTTGGACTAGGATTAGGGTGCCAAGCATATGATATGTTGATGTTGGATTTGGATTAAGGCTTCAAGGATGAGATTGATTTAGATGTTTATTTACGTTAAGGTTTCAACGATGGTATACGTTGATGTTGGAATTGGATTAAGGTTTTAAGGATGGGATTTAATTGGATGTTCGACATGGATGGATTTGAGCTAATGTGGATTAGGAACCTTGGCTTCAAAGATAGCTTAGATTTTTGAATTTTTTGTGTTGTCAAAGTGATGATACAATTTTCAAAGGTTTTTTTTGTTTTTAAATGCAAGTATGGCTTTAGAACAAAGTGTTAACAAAGAAAACGTACCAACCACATAGGTTATTAAAACAGGTGTGTACACATTCATGAGCCCACATACATGCCTTGACTTGGGAATGGAAAGTAGGGCCCATGAGGAGGAACTAACCACTTTTGATCCTCAAGGTCAGTCTAAGGTGTGAGAGGAGAGCATACATGGTCTAGTTTCCTATTTCTAGAGGCACATTGGAGCTAACTACCTATTGGTGCATCACAAGTATGGATGACTGAAGTCCTCTAAGCTAGGTTTGACATGGCTTTCTACAGATGTTATCTTTACACCTGAAGGTATGTGAGGCTCAGGTTTGTGAAATGAGGTATATGTCTAATGATTTGCTGTGAGAGGGTAACCTACTCACCAACTTCACGTTACAAGGTATAAAGTTCCTTTCAAGCTTATCCCTTAACAACAAGTGTACCTTGATGGGAGAGTCTTTCAATTCTCTACCAAATTTCTATACCCCATCAGAACACAAGGGTTCAAGTCAACACTTGGTGATAAAATCCAAGCCAGGCTTGCTAAAAGGAAATAAAGAAAGTGAACCTTGTGTTTGATCTCCAGGATTGCTCCTAAGGCGTGAGGAGAGAGCATACACAAGAACCCCTTTTCAAGAAATGCAAGTGGAGAAGGGTGTTTTTGATCCTCATGTTTGCCTTGTTGTGTGAGAGGAGAGCATACATGCCCTAAGCCATGAACATAAGAGATAATCAAGAAATGGAATGCAACGCACATAAAGGATTGGTTTACCTTGCTAAGAAAAGATGTGTGATTAGGTTTCAAGTTTTGGTCTTTGACAAATGGAGCTACAACCACAAAGAGTGTTAGTAGTCAAAAACATGTTTAGGGTTTTGGCAATTAGACTTGTAAATGGTTAGAGATGAAATCCATGAGATTATCAAGTAAATCAAGCAAAAACTAACAAAAGAAAATTTGTACAATGTTGAAAAAGTATGATACAACATAGATGCCTCTAAAGCACACACATACACCTCTAATAATAGAACAAATGCCTCTCACTGCATAGATGTTCTCACTACACAAATGCCTCTAGAAGTAGCATAGACACCTCTAAAGTTGCATAAATTCCTTAAACTAGGGCATATACACCTCAAGCCTAGAAAATAGGGTTACCATGAAAAAAACTAGTACTAAACTAAAATCTTGCAAGAATGTTAGCAAACATCTCCTATCTCTAGCTCACTTGAGTTAGGCAAAACATAGCAATGATGAAGGCAAACACAAGGATTTTAGCCAAGATTTAAAGAGTGCCTTGTGTTAAAAAAAAAAAAATTCCACCTAAGATCAAAGTGTTTGAAGGCCTACAAAATGAAGGTTTAGGTCAGAAATCCACAACTAATGAAACCCACTCGGTGGGAACTTGAAAAAAGTGATGTTAGGGCTTGAGAACACACAAGAAGTTGTAAATGCCTCATAGGGCAACACAAATGCCTCAATGAGTAGCATAAATGCCTCAATGAGTAGCATAGATGCCTCAAGCTACAAAACATAAGTTTTAATTCAAACAATCCACCAAAACCTTGCAAACAAAGGTTAGCCAAAACCCTAGAGAGGACTAGTAATGTATCATGCAATCTTAGGTCAGTATGCAAGCCAAATGAAGCTAAAGTTTGCAAGGCAACCATATAAAACCCTAGCCAAATGTGTAATAAATGACTAATTAGGACCCTATGAAAGGCCCAGCTAAGGAGTATGTTGTTATGATCTTCCAAAGGCCAAAGACCTGCACAAGAGATAGAGTTAGTGTCCAACAAAGCAAGGAAAATGCATACACCTCTAAAGCAAACACAAACACCTCTAAAGCAAACACAGACGCCTCTAACCCCTACATAGATGACTCAAATAGTTGTACAAATTCCTCGACATCTACAAAGACTCCTCTCACAACATATATGCCTTCAACCGTAGCACAAACACCTCTAACAATTGCATAGATGCCTCACAAGACAACATAGATGCTTCGAGCCTGTAAAACACACATAGAGTCAGCCAGTGAAGTAGAGATGCCTCAAGGAGCTAAACAATTGCTGGGAGGCATGCATACATGCTAATACATAGGGCATAGATGTCAAAACTAAGAAAGATGTCTAGAAATGTGAAAGTACTACAAAAAGATCACTCAAAATACTCCAAGGACAAGGATTAGTGCTAGGACAAGAGTCCCATTGAGCGTGCTAAAATGTGGATGCCAAATTTAGACAAAATAAAGATAGTTAAATCTAGCTTGCACTTTCAATTTGAACAAATGGAGGATAAAATTGGTAATAACTAGTTTCATAAAGCAGTCATCTACTGCAATGTCACTGTACTTCATTGCTAGTATTTTTTATTTTATCTAAATTTATTTCTTTTTAAATATTGGTTACTACGATTGATGCTCTATTCTCCATTAGGGAACATGAATAAAACTAGTATTTAATCTCTTTAAAATTGCATTGATTAGTGTGTTGCATGAGATTTCACATGTGGCCTATAAATGCTCACCATGTGCATGCCTGGTCTATTGGTCCTAGCTTGAATACATCGTACTAGTGGTGACAATGGGATCAGTAAAGATTGGAGCCCTAGGGTTAGCTCACTCAGTCTCGGCTGTCATCTTAGGTAGTCTAGGTCATGGGTTTTGCAATGTCAGAAAATGTCCCCTTGGGGGCTTTTCCCTCATAAGGTTTAGCTCTTGAGTCTTTAGCATGCATTTAGGATATTTTAGTTCATATTTTAGCATCTCGATGGAATGAGACCTAAGTCCCATGGAAAATAGGACCTAGGTGGACCCCTTGAGCTGTACCCTACCTAAAATAGGGGGGAGGACTTGGGCGATCACACCCTAGTCTTGCCCTATTTTGGGTCAGCCCCAATTTGTGGGTGTTGGTTAGTGACCGTTATTGGGCCCCTTTGCCGACACGATAAGTTTGAATTCCAAATATCTTGGCGGAGGTGCTTGTAGATGCATATATAAGAAAGTGTAGGCATTCATTTGTAAACTAGATGGTTATTGTGAAATCTAGGCATTCTCAAGGTGATTCAAGGCTTTCTATTGTGTGGTAAGAGCAAACTTGTGTGTTTTGTGCATTGATATTTGTAGATTTGAACATCAATTCCTTCATGGCATGAAGAGCATCTTCCTTCATGAAAGCTTCACTACAAGGTGACATAATATTGTTCTTTTATTATTGTTTCCTTTAGTTTTTGGCCTTTGTCTCACAAGGGCACACCCTCTTTATCTGACAACGGTGTTCAGAGACTTAAGTGTCCTCCCAGGTTTGACTGAGGCAAACCTCTAAACACCATAACCCCCAAACTAAGTCTTGTGATTGCAAGTTACAGGTGTCGTATCTGGGCAAAGTGGAGTTGCAGGAAGGCTGCAAAGACATCAGGGATATAGGATCTAAAGAAAAGACAGACAAAAAAGCATTTCTGGGACTAGGGCACTTGCTCTACTGTCCTCCACATACCGATTTTGAAAAATAGAAGTTACAGGGCTGATCAGTGTCCAAAGGAGGTCCAGATTCCCCAAAAAAGTAGGTACCTTCGACTTGGGTGCCTGCTCTAGTGTCCTTGACTATTCCACTTCCCCAAAAACATGTATTCTATAATTTGGTATTTTACTCCCGTTTGCAAGAGGTTTTTCCGTAATTCATTAATTTGTTGTTGTATTTGCTTAATTAGGGTTGTAATGGTCAATTGAGCATAAGAGTAGGAAAATTTGATAATTAATTCCCTAATCCAAGTTTCCCCTCATTTGTAAATGATCTAGGGTATGATAGTGCTCGCAACTCAACCCTAGATCCTTCAATGTTAGGGTGAAAGGAGGATTTTAACATCTAAGCCACAAAAGATCAACAAATCTAATTTTACCCTAAACATTTTGGTGAACCATGTCTTTAAAATTAAATTGCAAATTGCTGAGTGTTTGTCTATAGATTTGGTGTAATTTCATTCATTCATTTAGTCATTTACTTTATTGCATTGAGAAAATTTCAAAAAAAATTAAAAATTTTAGAAAAATACAAAAAAAATTGCATTGTTGGGTTTACTAAATTATGTCACTTCTTTCTAAATTTTCTTAATTCATGATTTTTGCATCAGATCTTATATAAATTACAGAAAAATACAAAAATTCAAGATCTTGCATTGTATTTTCATCATTTAATTGCTAGGGTTTTGTGGAAATTTTGACAATTTTTAGATAACCTAGTAATTCCAAAATCTAGGGTTTGTAGGTAAAACCTTTTTATCAAATTTTTCTACTAATTTTAGAGGCTCATTCAAATTTTCATTTGGCTATAGTCTTGCATTTTAGTGTGAATTTGCATTTAAATTTAATTTATTTGCATTTTGGCATTGAAAATTTCAACAAAAACTAGCAATTATGGTGCATTTTCATTAAATTTGCATGGGAATTTTGCATGATTAAGCATGAAAAATATTTTTAGATCTGAGAGTATTCAATTTCCATCATAAATCAGACTTCAAATTATTCGCATAGCATTTGTTCCAAAATTTCAAACCTAGGGCTTCAAAAACGACAATTTTCACTAAAATTGGCCTTATCAACTCTCCAAAATTGCATTACAAGTGTGTTGTGAAAGATATTTTTGAACTAATTTATTGTTATTAGGGTAATAATTTGTTTTCCCTCATAAAAAACTTTACAACACCCTTTTTACGGGCTCTTGTAGTGAAAATTTGGTGAAAAACTACACATTTTAGCTATTTTGGCCCTAGGGTTTGACCTAGTTTGCACTCCAAGCATGTTGTGATCTGTTTTATGGATTGAGGTGACTGATATTATTATTATTCTTCACTTTCCCTCATTAAATTCATTACAACACCTCTTTTGCTAGGTCTTGGAGTTGAAAAACCATAAAAAATAGCTTATTTTTGCTATATCTCACTAGGGTTTGACCTTAAATTGCACTAAAATTGTGGTGTTGGGTATTTTAGCACCAAGTGGCTGGTATTACTGATATTATTTTCTGTCCATCCTCATTTTCCTCCCAATACCCTTTGTTATGCTCTTTTACATTGATTTTTGGTGAAAAAGTGCTTATTTTGACATATTTTCGCTACATTCTAACTTGGCATTATCTTGGATTTGCATCAAGAGTGTGTTGAGAGTGATTACACTGCTATTTTGGAATGATGTTAGTCATATAACTTTCTACCCTTGACTAAAATCCTCATAACATCCTTTGTTCCATTCATTGGCAGTGAATCATATCCTTCTCCTAGGATTTGTTCTCTTGGTTTGTGCGTTGTGTGTTATATGCCTTTGTATAAGCTTTATGACACGTCGTCCTAAGAACAATATCCCTTTGAGAAGAAGTAAAAGATTAATGGGATCTAAGGCTCTTGAAGAAGTTGGTACTTTGGACACCTTTTTTACAAAGGGAGACAAACAAATTGGGCAAGATATTATACATCCTCCAACCTCAATGGAAGAACAAAATTTTCACAATGTTGATAATACTATTGAGGCAACAGGATATGTATCTGATGAGCAAATAGAGAAGTTGGATAAAGACCTAGCTGAATTTCAATCATTCATGGAAAATGAGAGAATAGCTGAAGAAGTCGTTCCTACAATTCATAATATAAGAGAGTTGATAAAAGAGGGAGAAGATGGTGTAAATGCACTTCGTGGTCTAGCACATATTGTACAAACCAATATTATGCTAGTGACCGAATGTGCGTAAGCGATAAATAACACTTTATCACCATCTCATACTCAAGTTTCCATACCTAGACCAAATAGAGGAGTATCCACTTTTACATCAACGATCTTAACAACTAATGTGAACGCTTGTAGTAATACTACCATTGGTATTGGAGTATCTAATGGCACTAATTACAAAGCTGTGGGATTTGATTATCAAAATTTGGTTCCTAAAGGGACCTCCTCTATGCATAATTGTTCTCAACCGCCTATCTATTCCACTCATTTCCAACCACCTATTACATACTCGCAACCATCATCCACCTATCATTATGGCCAACTACCATTAACCTACTCTCAGCCCTCCACCTATCGTATCTCAAGCTTAATCACCTCCCCACCTTGGTTCTAATTCCTCACAACAAACCACATCTCCCAATGATGTCATCCTAAACCAACTTTTACAAGGCATGACTGCTTTGCAACAAAAGGTAACAAATTCTTTGCAGCCTAGTCTACCAACATATCATGCCCGTAATCCGTTATCCTACACAATCTTGAGAACTCCTATGCCTGAGAGGTTTGAGACTCCTCACTTTGAAAAATATGGTGGAAAAGGTGATCCTAATATTCATGTGGCAGCATTTACAGCTATGTGTAATGATTTTGATTTTGAAGAGGATTTGTTAGCAAAACTTTTCCCGCAATCTCTCAAAGATACTGCTTTAGAATGGTTTTGCTCATTGCCTCCAAATTCAATTCACTCCTTTTCATAGTTGACTGATCAATTTTTACAACATTTTCAAGCAAATATCAGACCCCAAGTCACTCTTATTGACTTGGTTCAATGCAAACAAGGTCCCAACGAAAAGTTGACTAAATTCATTGGTCAATATCAAGGACTTTATGCACAAATTCAATATCAGATGAAAGATGAGGATGTTCAGAAGATATGTATTACAAATCTACAAACTAATATTCATGATAAGATTCTCTTGATGAAATACAACTCCTTTCAACATTTATGCACTACTCTTCGTGATTATCAACTTTCGTCTAGTTAGTATGAAAACCAAAACTCATCGGCTCAAGTTGGACAATCCTTAGGTAGATTTTTGCAAAACAACTTTAGAAGGAACACTAATAGGAGGTTCGTCAAGATCAATGGACTGAATACAAATGTGTCTGCTATAAATAATCCAAAGAAAGCATCATATCAACCAAGGAAGTTTACTTCGATATCTGAGTCCTATCATTCGATCATGAATCAAGCCATAAGTAATAACATCCTAAACTTCCCCCAATCAAACCTGTTGATCCTAGTAAACAAGGACCTTACTTTGATGCTAATGCCATTTGTCATTATCATCAAATGCAAGGACATGACACTGAATGATTTATGAGTCTACAGGACCTTATTGATTCAAATGTCATCCAGGTATCGGGTGTGAATGATAATGGAAACAAGTTAGTTACTCCACTGAATCAGAATTTACAAATTTTCACTAATCTTTTTCCTAAGCACACCGAAAATAATATCATGGAACAAGATCTAGTGGAAGTAGATGAGGATGATTACTTGGACTATGATAGTATCATGAGAATGATTGAAGTGAATAAGAAACAAGTGGATAACCCACCTCATCCACGAGGAAATGGAATTTATGCTGAGGTTCCTCCTTCGTTATCCTTATATGGATCAGGAGATAATCAAAAGACCTTTGAAAAGAAAGAACAACAACTGATACAGACAAGCAAGATGGTACAGGATGAATCATGCTCCTGTTCTAGAAAGATTCACCAACGAAAACTCACTAAAAATTAGAAAAGAGAAAAACAACAATCAATAGTCAAAAATAATAGTGGTTCTCCCCCTCGTAAGCAACAAAAAGTCTCATTTAAACAAGAATTTAATGAACAATCATCATATGATAACAAACAAGACTTCCACAAGAACCACTCAAAGTTTACAACAAATACGATCGAATACCTCTCCAATAAGTTCGTGAGCTCCAACATATAATATGAAGACCCCACAGGGAAGTATCTCTGACCCTTTATCTCTCTCGTGATGTGTTTCCCTTGTGATGTGTTATGTGTTGTTTAGGCCTCCTGGGATGACCTCAGATTCTCCCGTAAGGTTCGGGATACCAAGAGACCGACTCTGTGGTTACCTTCTTCTATTTGTATCATCATTCTTCTATATTGCCTCTCTCTCTGATTTGATTGTTGTGTGTTGTGTCTGACGGACATAGCGTTGTGGTTGGTGACTTGGGGGCACCCTCCTACATGACTGTCCCTAAGACACTTATTTTTCTCCTCTCTTATTTATGGTTTCCCTTCCTCTAGTGTTTCCATCTAGTGGGCGGATGATGACAAACATTTATACTAATGCGGACCTAGTGTCCCTTTCAAGAGCAATCAAAAAATGGACTTAGTTCCTAATATGATGATGGGGTTGTATATCTTATCCAACGCTTGGCTAGTGGAAGCACTCGTGCTTTCCGTGTAGTGAATTTTATAATGTTTCTATCACATTTACAAACCTTAACAATACTGCTGCTCTGTACACCTTTATTTTCCTTTGAATCTAGCCTTGGCGGTACTCGATTTGGAGAGCTTCGTGATATAGCCCCATGGTTATCCTCAAACTCTGAATTTGTTGTATAACCTTGGCTCTTTGTGTGGTTAATCATATGCATTGATGTTGTTTATCATGATGTTATGGACACTAACATGTTTCTTGCAAGGATGTGTTTGTGGGAACATTTGGTGATCGTAAAGTACATATCACCTCTGGGAGGCATGGGCTTTGTAAAAGTCGGTGTTCCCTTATGTGTTTTCTTCCTACCTTAACGTGCTTGATATTGATAACTGATATCAACCACCTTAAGGTGGGGGCATATATAAGGCAAGTTGTATGTTATAGATGTTAGCAATGTGTTTGACCTCAGATGCAAAGACTTGTGCCCCAGAGTAGTGCATCATGCATCCTGAGTTTGTTTGCAATCAATCAATCAATCATGTAAGCCCTCTATGGAGGTAGGATATCGAGGGTGTGCTTTTCTTAAGCCCTCTATGGAGGCAGGGATGGTGTATTCCTTGGAGTAGATTGCATCATCCTATCATTTTCAAAAGCCCTCTGCAGAGGTGGGGAGCGGTTCTGTGATTAACTCAACCCTTAGGCGTGTTTTTGGCGATTGTTGTGGCAAACCACAATCGTCGGTGTATGCCTATAATGTGTCTAAGATGGTGATGAGCCTAGAAATAGGGAACACACCATCACTTGTCTGTCGTGTTTTCTCCGTGTCTTCAAGTGTGTGTGTTTTGGCATGCTTGTTTTATATAGCGTGTTTGTTGCCCCATATACAATGACCAGCGCTCTTGGGGAGTGCGTTGTAAATTTTAGGAAGTTTTGTGTGTCTTGTGTGTGTGTTGCCCCATATATAGAGACCTGCACCCTTAAGTGGTGCATCGTGTATTATGGGAGGTTTGTTTACTTTCCAGTACTTGTATTTTGCATTTCATATATATATGAGAAAAAGAAAAGAAAAGATATCATTTCTATCTTCCATGCATTGACTATCTGCTCTGTGTTCTGCGTGACTGTAATTGTCTTCTCCGTGTTTTGCGTGTCTATTACTGTTTTCTATGTGATTGGTGTGTCTTCTCCATGCTTGATGTGTTTGCTATGTTTGTGACCTTACTTTAATACATGTATGGGACTTGCATTCATACATACATTAAAGTGGGGGCTAAATGTAATATCGCAAAATGTTCCCTTAGGGGCATTTCCCTTATAAGGTTTAGCTCCCGAGTCTTTAGCATGCATTTAGGACATTTTAATTCATATTTTAGCATCCCAATGGAATGAGACCTAAGTCCCATGGAAAATAGGACCTAGGTGGATCCCTTGAGCTGTACCCTGCCTAAAATAGGGGGGGAGGACTTGGGCCCCTGCGCCCTTGTCTTGCCCTATTTTAGGTCTGCCCCAATTTGTAGGTGTCAGTTAATGACTATTATTGGGCCTCTTTGCCAACACGATAAGTTTAAATTTCAAATATCTTGGCGGGGGTGCTTGTAGATGCATATATAAGCAAGTGTAGGCATTCATTTATAAACTAAATGGTTATTGTGAACTCTAAGCATTCTCAAGGTGATTCAAGGCTTTCTATTGTTTGGCAAAAGTAGACTTGTGTGTTTTGTGCATTGATATTTGTAGATTTGAGCATCAATTCCTTCATGGCATGAAGAGCATCTTCCTCCATGAAAGCTTCACTACAAGGTGACATAATATTGTGCTTTTATTATTGTTTCCTTTTGTTTTTGGCCTCTACCTCACAAGGACACACCCTCTTTATCTGACAACGGTGTTCGGAGACTTAAGTGTCCTCTGGGGTTTGACTGAGGCAAACCTCTAAACACCACAACTCCTAAACCAAGTCTTGTGACTACAGGTTATAGGTGTCGTATCCGGGCAAAGTGGAGTTGCAAGAAGGCTGGAAAGACATCAGGGATTCAGGATTTGAAGAAAAGACGGACAAAAGAGCACTTTCAGGACTAAGGCACTCACTTTAGTGTCCTCCGCAGACTAATTTCTAAAAATAGAAGTTACAGGGCTGATCAGTATCCGAAGGAGGTCTAGATTACCCGAAAAAGTAGGTACCTTGGACTTGGGTGCCCGCTCCAGTGTCCTTGACTGTTCCACTTCGGAACACCGAAAACAGGTATTCTGTAATTTGGTATTTTACTCCCGTCTGCAAGAGGTTTTTCCGTAATTCATTAATTTGTTGTCGTATTTACTTAATTAGAGTTTTAATGGTCAATTGAGTATAAGAGAAGGAAAAATTGATAATTAATTCCCTAATCCAAGTTTCCCTACATCTGAAAGTGAATCTAGGGTATGATAATACTTGTCATTCAACCCTAGATCCTTCAATATATGGTGGAGAGGCGGGTTTAAACATCTAACCCACAAAAGATTAAAGAATCCTATTTTCCACTAAACAGGTTCATCTTTTGACTTACTTGTGGTGTGTAGACGTGGGTCAATTGCACACCACTTGATAGGTTATTGAGGGGGCTCGCCCTGTAAAGAGCTAAACTTCGGGTTGCTGAGCTAAACCCTCAATTCCTTTCGATAAAACAAGACAATGGGGGGTCATTTAAGTCAAGTGATCGTCTTTATTCTGTCAAAGAAACCTTAAAACCAGAAAGCACCAAAAGAGTATATGCCAAAATCAACAATGAATGTAGCAGCGTTCAAAACAATATGCAAGATATTTAGGTTGGCCACTAGGCCTAGTTTGCCTGTTGGCCACTCAGGGCTCACCACGCAGACATAAGGTGGGGCTCCTCCTTGGCCTGCGTTAAAATTGGAAATTTGAAGCAGAATGAAAACTCGTACAATTTGTTTATAATCACTACTAAAATAGTATAATTGTTGATGACATATGCGGTGTCCATATTTCCACTGAGCAATTACTTCAATCCACTAGCAGACAGGAAGTCATTACTGATGACATAAACATATGCTTTAGTAGTTTGACTTCATTATTGGAAAGAAACTCGCTACGAAGGTCTGCTGCCGATGACTTAGGAAGTAGATGGACATAGAAGCTCTCTCAAAATATAGAGGCCAATCATTATTTATCCATTCTATCTGGCTTGTATTCACTTAAGGTCTTTTTAAGCAGAGAAAATATTATCAATTCAACGATCTTGAGACTAGAACAGATGGGTTTCTGTGGAATGGTATTCCTTACAGTCATCAATGTTTTGTTGGGACAAAATATTTCTGAGTTTTTCAGTTTTCCCAGTTTCGATGAAGCGCATAACGACATTTTGATTTTCAACAATTTTAACATAGTTTTTAATGCCTACCCAGCCATGACACAGGAATAGCAATTTTACACCTACTTAAATATTATCCATTTCAATGGTCAAACTGTCAATAGCAATTTTACACCTCATTCACAACAAAAAGTGGTAAATATCTGTCCTATTTTTATTGGCCCAAATTAACTTTTGACTGTTGAAGTGGATGATATTTAAGAATAACCCCATATTCCATGGCTAATAGATCGGGAAGAGTGATATTCGATAAAGCATACAAGCTCTGGAGAGAAGATGGCACCCCTGTATCTTTCATCACCACATTTGTTTTGAACATTGAAGTGTTGAACAACATGACTGGTGGGAAGGGAATGGTGTTTATCATACCTTCCAACTAAAGTGTAAAAGATACATTAGAGGAGTTATGGGCTCTGGAGGGGCTCTCCATTTCCTCCAACGGATTGAGTAGCAATGAGATGGTGGCCGTGGAGTTTGAGACAAGGAAGAACAATGGCACCAATGACCCCGATGACAACCACATCGACATTGATGTTAATAACACAAATTCCACAAAAATAACATCTTTTAACAGATCACAGATCAATCTGAAGAGCGGCGAGGACATCACAGTGTGGATACAATTCAATGACAATCAATGGCAACTTCAAGTTTGCCTTGCAAAGTGGCCGACTCCCATGCCATTATAGATGCTTCTCTCTGTTATGCTTGATCTACTTAGCATTCTCCAGCAAGAACCACTCTGCTTAAACATAATCCATTTTAATGATTAAATAGTCAATAGAAATTTTACACTTCATTTCCAATAAAAAGTGGTAAATAGGGGAGAGGACCCAATAGTTGAGCATCCTAACTTCACGCCTCTCAAAATCATACATGGCAATTTTGAATTATTCCAAAAAATTTACAGCAGCTTACTTGGCAAGGCCGCTGTTTATAACTAAGGTTTCAGGTAAACATCATCAAATATGATGTCACATCAACATCCTTTTTGTTGAGGTGTTCAAAAAGACCAAAAAAAAAGATAGACCAATAGTTGTACATTAAGTTATAATAGTTGTGCATTAAGTCATGTTTTGTTGCTACGCTAATGTGGCATCGCATGATTTTGTTGCTTTTTAGATCTAAAGAACACATTTCATTCAATTATAAGTACTTATATTCAACACTAACAACCTTAAAGTCACAACTAATAGTGCTAAAGGTTTAAAAATATTGGGCATTAAATCCACAAATATTATCACAACCATTGGAACATGCTCAACTATTGGGTCCTCTCCCCTATTTGTCTTATTTTTACTGACCAAAGTTGACATTTGACTATTAAAGTGGATGATATTTTAAAAAAACAGGTTAGAAGTTCATTTTGACTTTTCCACTTCAACGGGCTAGAGCATCAAGCTCAAACATGTGAGAGCATAGACAAAGCACATGAACTATGATCGCAAGGGTTAACCCTAATTATAGTGCATAGCATTGTGGTTTAATAGGGTGGCTTAATATTTTGGCCATGTTGAAGTTAGCAGTTGTGTTTATAATTTGTTTTTATCTTTTTATCTTTTAAAGTTTTTATGGTTTTTATTTCCTATTTTTAAAATAAATATATTAATTATCATAAGAAATAATTTTTTTTGTTGAGGGTTACTTGGGTTTTTAGCTTAGTACAAGCCAGAGAGAGCCTTATAGGGGATCTCTTCCCATGGCTTTATCACTAAGACCACTACTAGGGATCTTAGTCCCCAAGGCATTATCACCTTGTTCAAACCTGTGAGCTCGTTGGTCCTTCGCTCTTCCCATGGCTTTATTTCCAAGACCACTATTGGGGGGCTCAGTCCCCAAGGCATTATCACCTTGTTCAAACCCGTGAGCTCCTTGGCCCAGTGAAGGCACATAGCCTATGAGCACACCAACGCAATGAAGGCCTATTGTCTATGAGCTCTTTAACTTAGCTGGGGTTTGAACTCTGGTGGCAATCACAACAACCAATTAAACTTACCACTGCATTGCACCCTTATGAGCATCATAATCAATAATTTAATTTAAATATTAAATACATTATTAATATTTATTAATATATTATATAAGATATTAATAGGATTGAATTTGCACCTATAAAAGTTGTGCAATTTTAGTGAATACTATTTTATAATCACAATGGCTACCAAAAATTAATTTTAAAAAGTTTAACAACTTAAAACTCAAATCAATCTCCCTTAAAATTTCAAATTTAAGATCATAGATATTCATTTAAATAGTTCAAAAAGATTAATTAGAAACAATTTAAAAACAAAACAACTAATAATTTAGTCATTATTACAATTCTCATTTAATAATACACTAGCACTTGCACCCATAGGAGGTTCAAGGAATATGCCATAGGAAAAACAGTTTTTTATGATGTAAGACAATTCCGAGCACTATAATGCTCACATATAAAAGCCTATAGACTAAATAGTAGAAGACAATATAGATTCTATTCTAAAACAAATTCTATTACAAAACAATTTCTAAAATACAATATTTCCAAAATAAAACAAATTCTATTACAAAACAATTTCTATATTATAATATTTCAAAGACAAATGCTATACCACTAAACGGCAGTTATTAACCATTTTAAATATTAACATTACTCAAACTCCATAGTAATTATCCTATCAGGCTACACATCCTTTCCTTACAGCAGAACAATGTGTCTAGTCACATAGGAGCCTACGACACTACAATGAATATATTAGACTAAATTGTTTACATGTGCTAGGAAGAAGATCCTGGATTGGGCGGCACTGTAATTTCGCCTGTTCCTTCGAGCATCTGAAGCACTTTCTTAATTGATGGTCTCAGAGAAGGATCTTCTTGAATGCACCAAAGACCCACCAACACCAGTCTTTCCAACTGTCTTACCTCCATACCTGTGCACTCGTCTCTCAACTAACTTTGCTAGTCTCCCATGTTTGAAACAATCGTACACCCAATCAGACAACATTATTTCATTATCTGGAACATCCAATTGCAACATTTTCCTGCAGCAGATAACTTCCAAGAGCATCACTCCAAAGCTATACACGTCTACCTTGACAGAAACTGCCATAGTCTTCTGCCACTCAGGTGCTATGTAACCCATAGTGCCACGGGCCAAAGTAAATGTCCTCGTTTGTTCTGCCCCAAGCAATTTGGCTATTCCAAAGTCAGATATCTTAGCACAGTAATTTTCATCCAACATGATATTTTGGGGCTTAATGTCAAAATGAATTATATGGGTTCTGCATTCTTCGTGTAAGTAGAGGATTCCTCTTGCAATGCCTAAAACAATCTGAACACGCAGCTCCCAGTCAAGACCGTTTGTACCTTTAAATAGACGGCTATCCAGAGACCCGTTGGGCATGTACTCGTACACGAATCGCAGAAACCATAGAGTTGAACAAGATTTTTGTGATGGCTTGCTCCGATGATACCAGGTCGTCAAGCTTCTTCACAGCAAATGCTCTTCCTATTTCTATCTTGAACCCTCCAGTTGCAGCGTCTAGTTCTTGATAACTAAATGCCTTGAGCCCCATCGGATTAACCTTATGATGCTCTTGCAAGGATTTCATCTTGGGTCGGCATGTAAACAACCAAACAAATAACAAAATTACTGCGACGACTATGGAGCATGCTATAAGGCTTATTCCAAGAACTGCAAACCTCTTCCCCTTCTCCTCCTTTCTTTCCTTTGGCGGCGTGGGGGGAACAGCATCGTAGACTCCGCTGTAGACTTTTACAAAAGCTATTCGTGTGTCCCTTGCACCGCCGTTTCTGAGAGGCAGTGCCTTCTTCCAACAATGTTCTGCGTCGCTAAGATTGGCGTAGATGGCCACTGTGCAAAAGCAATCTTCAATGCATGCCTGCTGGCAAGCAGTTTGATTTGTGGAATTCGTGTGCCAGTCATCATTTTCAGGCCAATCTATCTGCTCAATCTTCTGCGTTTTTGCGCCACTTGCATTGCAGTTCTGTAGCTGCGATGTGTTCCGAAGGCATCCCTTTGATGGGTTATCATTATCCACAAAGTGGAATCCCGGAGGACAACTGCAAATATTGGGAACGCCGGAGGCTTGGCAGATTCCATTGAGCCCACACACCCCGCCAATTTCATTACTGTCAGTGACTGCACAAGGATCATCCTGCTGCGCCTGAGCCAATAGGCTTATAACGAAGAGCAGATAAGTAAAATATATGAGATAGAGGAGTGATCTTTTAAATCCCATACACACAGACACAGGCATAGCCATATAATGAATGCAAAGCCTAAGTTCATGTTGATTGAATGAAACAAGAAGTCTACCTTAAATGCGGAAAAGCTTCTTCTTTCTTTCTTTCTTTTTTTTGGTGGGAAAAATGCGAATTACAAACAGGAGAAGGCAGTCAAAAGACTGCTAAGAATACAGACCGACCAACAGAGACACAGACACGGCAAGCAGGGAAAAGCTTGTTATCAAATAGTTGGCATTCAATATGTGTGTTGCTACTTTACCTTGAGGAATTGTGTTAAATAGTTTGCAAGCATAGCATATGCTCTTACTTTTACATATGTGTCTTTTAGGGTAGAATATCATTGCATATCTCGACATCTAAATTTATGCTTAACATACTTTATACACCGAGATGTGCACATGCAAACAACTATGTATAAATATTTTACCTTATTTGTTAATGGAATCATATGCATCACATTTGATGGCTTGGGGGGATCTTACTTGGGAATAATTTTTATATTAAGTTTATTACTATCACTGTGACTTTATACAAGGCATAATCACTATAATCATTATAGTCTTAATGGTGAGTCTCAGAAGCATGTTGTAAAGGCTTGAAGATAAGTAACTTCATTATGGGTTGCCCTTGTAACCTAAAATGAAGTAACTAGTATATATCACTTAGACATGATCTTTTGCAATAATGATGAGTTTGAAGGAATAAGTGTACTGTCATAATATTCTATGCACAAATGTTTTTGAATGTTGTGGAATGAATAGACTAGTTGATTGTCATTATGTTGTTTAATACTGATAAGTGGTCCTACTTTTGATCATATCATTGATATAAGTGATATGCTAAAAGACCCTTGATGTGATCAAGGTTAGGGTTATGCAAGTTGGATTTGTCTTAAAAGATTATGACAAATTTTCTGTCCTTTTAACTCTCTGTGAGGTCCTTGCCAAGGTTGATCTTGTATAACATCATTATAGTTGGGGAAAGACTATTTATATCTTTAATAGTCATTGATAGGCATGGTAGAAGTGTAGGAATCTCTGAGTGCGAAGTTGAAATATATAGATGTCGATGGGGTAACTTGGGACTATTTGCTTGCAAACTGTATTATGTGTTTTGATCTCTTATGTATAAGAACCCTAATATTGGAACTATCACACGTCCCATGGGAAGGGTACTAAAGTTGAATTGAATTGTGATATGATGGTGTACTAAATGGAAGGCAATTATCATTTAAATTGATGGTGTTGTTGAGATCAAGTTAAGAGATAAACCATTTGTAATTATACTATATAGCATCTGTTGATATCTTACTACTAACCCTTAAGGTCATATTTGGTATAAAATGACAAGTGTGAATACTATCTAGTCCATGAACTAGACTATTACAAGAACATTAGGTTGCACCATAAGGTAAGTGGAATAAGAAGGTTAATATTATTATTATTATACTAATGGAATGTATATCTTCATATACTGATTTAATGGATATAGTGTCTCCAACTATCTTGGGTATGTTTCATACTTAAATCAAGTTTATAATTATTGTTCTATGTCTTTCAAAGTTTAGACGATTCTTATGTGGTCTTGTTGATATTATGTTCTGGCAAGAAGGATGTCATAATATAATATGACTATGATACTTGATATCATTGAATCATATTGTAATAAGACATCGTGTAGAGCCATATCGATACTTTACATATTTGTTGCAATTGTGAAGATATTATATCTATTGATGCGATGTGCTCTGTTAGGATTAAATTTACTTTATATTGATTATGTTGTTATGCATTTTTTGACTATGGATTTGATTAGGGGAATATTAGTAATAATAAGTATGAAATTGGGTGACAATAAAACCTTGAGGGTAGGAACCTATATGTATAACCCTTCAAAGATTAAAGTGAGGAGAACTACATGAGATTTTGATCTTGTTAGGAAGCAGGTATATGTAGGTAGTCTTTAGGTGAAGGATGCCCCGTGACCCAAGTCCATAGGGGAGGGGTTTAAGGAATTTTCTCCAAGGTATGGATATTCCTAAATTTGATCAACCTTCCCTCTTCTGTATGCTTTAGCTTGAGGTTAAAATTTGCATCAAATGAATATGAAATCACCATCTAGTTAATATGTCCCCACTATATAGGCCAAAGCTAATAAAAGACACTCCATCATCATCAAAATTATCTACTTTGAGGTTGTGGAGTTTGGATTCCACAATCTGCTCCAATCTTCTAGATGAACTTTTAGAATCATCGTCTTCATGGTTCATCTCTAATGTGAATGTACGAAGATGCCTATGGACTTGTCTGAATTAAATAATCAATGTTTTGCATATTGAACACTATGGGCAATTGATGGTGAGAATTACAAACTATGTATGGTGTTTTGCCTTTATGTTTGTCTAGTGGATAATTGTATGATAAACTATCTGATTGACATTATTGCAAAATGTTATGTACTTAGAAGTATAATATTGTCTAATATTACTATTGTCAGTTTGAATTTATGTCTAGTAAATATGGTGTTTCAAAGTAACAATTGGACTTTATGGAATGTCCATTGAGATTACATTATTAGTTTGTATTGGTTTATGCATATGTGTTTGGATAGAGACCAAGTCATGTGGGAACAATATGTTACTTGTGTGTTGACTTGTAATTAGACCCCTAGGCCCATAAGACCATATAAGTTTATGGATCACTTATGTGGCATGTAACTAGGTCAACCTACCCAATATTTGTGAAATCCTTGTGATGTCTTGATTATGTGTACCTAGCTATAAGATGACCCCACATGTCAAAACCAAGTCTGATACAAGTGGGGATAGCCATCTATCACTAGTACTACATGCAGATGACTGAGGCTAGGTGTTATTCGTTGTATCTTAGGATTAGCTAGCTATCACCAGTAGCATAGAGGTGACAAATGCCAAGAGCTATCCTTGTTATGATACATGAGTGGTTTAGCTAGCTGTCAAGTAGTACTATGCAAGTGATAGATGCCAAGTGTTATCCATTATATCTTAGGTTTTAGCTAGATATCATTAGTAGCATGAACATGATAGATGCCAAGAGATACCCATCATATGATAGGACTTCTAGTTAGATTTTACCAATATCATACATGTGATAGATGCTAGGAGCTACCCCATAATGGGTTAGACTGACTTTCACTAGTAGGATGGAAGCAATAGAGGTCAAGATCCACCAACTTGGAAGGTTTAGAAGGTTGTGGAAATCTTATCAATGGACTCATGTATTGTATGTTGTTACACTTACACCTTAGCTAGTGATGCCAAAAAGTAGTATAGGGTGCTTTCTTGTCATTACAGTTGGTAGTGAACTAGGAAAAGGATGGGACCCACAATGTAGCATGAGATACAATAACATTATTTTTTTGGCTACAATATACCTAAAGGATAAGTGTTAGTGAACCAGGTAATGGGAAGATGCATGTAGTAGGTTGCATCTACTTCCTATTACCAGTTGGTCACTATGTATGAGTGAATCAATTGTTGTGTGCATCTGTATTAATGACCTTATGTGTTGTGTGTTTTTGTACTTGAGCCATTGCTAATGATGGTCCTACAAGTAGTATGGGATGCTTTATTATCCTCACAATTAGCTGTGAATTAGGAAAAATGATGGGACCCACGATGTAGCATTAGATACACTGACATTCATTTTTCTAGTTGGGATATATATATTGAGTGATTATGGGTTAGTGAACTAGGTAAAGGGGACGGTACTTGCAATAAGGATGCAACCATTCCTTTTTGCCAGGTGGTCACTATGGGTACCTATGTTATACTTATGAGCCAGCCATGTTGTGTATATGTGATGCATGCACAAGATATTGACATAGTGTATATGTGTAGTATATGTGAATAGTCACTCGGTGTGTATGTGACACATACATGAGTTAATGTTCACATTGTACATGTGTTGTTTGCATGAGCTAGTCACTTTGTGTGTATTTGATGCATGCATGAGTTATTCATACTATGTATGTGGTATGCATGAGCTAGTCACATTGTGTTTATGTCACACATGCATGAGTTAAATTTACTTTTTGTATATGTGTTGTACCATGACCTAGTCACACTATGTATTGTGACACATGCAAGAGTTAGTCACATTGTGTACATGTGATGTATGCTTGAGCCAATCACTATGTGGTTCTGTGTGTTTTCTTACATTGATGTTGGTATTGACCTAACATTTGATTGGATTGTATTTCCTATCATACTATTGTATATGAACTAAATTTCATAAGATTCACTTAAAGGCTATGATCTAAAAGTGAAATCAGATATCTCATATCAAAGGAGAAGATGAAGCCTCTCTATTATTGGTGTATGAACTATAGAGCCTCTAATTCCTAGGAAAGGATACGTAGGCAGGGCCGTTATCAATGAACCCTCAAGTTTTAGGTCTAGGTCTAGGGATGACCCTAACATTGGAAGCTTACCATATTCTAGTGTGATTTTATGATTTGTGGCATAGAGTTGTTGTCATGGATATGGTCAGTAAGTCTTTGAAGTTGGCACTTCTAAATTGGATAGAAGTTTCTTGCTCAATTAAGTTAGCACTTGATGTGTAATGAAAAAAATAGTAGTAACTAGGGTGGGGGTGGGTGCAAAAAGTTGGGGGACCAAAAAGTGGCCAACTTTAACAAAAAATAAATTAGACATAACGTGAGCACATTATAACACACTCGCGTTATGGCTTAGTATTGTCGAACCTACACCAAGCCATAACGCGCTTGTGTTATAACGCAAGTGCATTATGTGCTATATATATATATATATATAAAGTAGTGTTCCATTTCATTATTTCACAACAAATTGCAAGAAACCTACGGCTTGAAAAGAGAAAAGAGTGCGCTCGCGTTATCTAAGATCCAATCGTCAACTATTTCACACCGATTCATCATCAAAATGCCGCCACGACATTGGGGAAATCAAAGAAGTAAGTTTTATTTGCTTTCATGTGTGAATTTGTTGCTAAATAGGTAGGTTAAAATAGTTTTTGATGTAAATTTATTAAATTTACAAGAGTTGATAATGCACCTCCTCCTCCTCCTAAAAATCCACAAAATCCTCCATCACCTGAACAACAAATACCTGTTGAAGAAGAACCCCAACTGCAAACATCTCCATTTATTCCTGAATATGCCCCTGGAACACAAGAAAATATAATGGGGCAAATTGAAAATAATAAGAAACAAATTGAACTCTAGCAAGAAGGGTGATAAGTAGCCAAATCTACATGTCCACCAAGTTTACACCTGTTGTCACTATGTCTAGAGAATCCCCTATAACTAACCCTCCCAAGGTGGCCACCTATCTAGAGAAAGGAAAGAAGTTTGTGGAGGCCCCTTAAAGCTCCAATTGCATTCCCTCCTCATCTGAGGAGTCACCCCATACATCTAGACCATGAGCTCACCTTCTAGTTGCATCAATTGTGTCAAACTCTCTAAAAAATTCAATAGGTTGGAGGAAGTCCTCAACCTAAACAATAGTGTCATGAATGGGCTTCTGTGGTAGCTCAAAACTCTAAACAATAGCTTGTAGTTCAAAGAAGGTATCAATAGGATTGGGAAGGAAAATAGTGTTAAGGTTGAAGAAGACCTACGGAAGGAAGCTAGTAAGCTCAATATAGCCATCAATGATTGGGATAATGAAGAGGAAGTAGGATGAAATCACTAAGGGGTTGGTTGAGGTCATATCCTTCAGTAGGAACACCATAAAGAACTCAACCACAAGCCTTTTCATGCTTCAAAATGAGCTACAAAAGAGGAAAAAAGCACAACTATGGAATGCCCTGCAAGGAAAACTCGTGCTAGATTTGCTATTGAAAAAATGAGGGTCATTATCATTGATGATAACATGTTGAGAATCTCCTTCGAAGATCAGGTGAACTTCATGGCAACAGAATAGAAGGTAGATTTGTAGATGTTGGCTTAACAAAACTAGCTAATCCTTTCTATACTTTTGTTTTGTCTATGAATTGTTCTTTTGGTGCTATATTTCATTGTTGTTCATTTCCCATTGTTTCCTCTTATAAATCTCACACCTTATAGGACAAGTCTCGTGTTGTTGAACTGACTTTTTGTAAAGGAAAAAACCTTTCAAAACCTCTTTACCTTAATTGGAGAAGTTTTACCAAGGAGGGACCAAAAAATTAATACCTTCTAGATTTATGAATTTTTCCAAATGATGTTACGACATTGTGTGGAAAATATTGCATGATAGGTGATACCTATCACTTACCACGCATCTTCTTATCGTGTTTTATACAAGGGGGAATCACGCAGCCTGTCCCACGTACCGACCTGTGGAAATTTTCTCCTATGCCGACAACGTAACTCCAAAGCCCCTCAAGACAAGGGCTAATGACCTTTATACACAGCAAGCCCTACATTTTTCTTTCAACTAGAAACTTCCTTCTCTCCAACTACAGACTCTGCTCCCTTTAAAAAACATTTGTTGTTTCATATCATCAGCACAAGCTTGCCTTCTCATTCACTAGATGACTATGGCTTTTACTAGTATCCTCCTCCATCTGACATATGTTACTTATCTGCTCTTGGTCATCAGCGTTTTGGCTCAGCAGCAGGACAATCCTTGTGCAAACACGAAAGATGGTGTTGGGGTGTGTGGGCTCAATGGAATCTGCCAAGCCTCCGGCCTCTCAAACAATTGCACCTGTCCTCCGGGATTCGACTTTTTGGACAAGCATAACCATTCAAAGGGATGCCTTCACAACACATCCCAGCAACAGAGCTGCAGTGTAAGTGGCGTAAACATGCAGATGATTGAGGAAATAGATTGGCCTGGGAATGATTACTCGACGTTTCAAGTCACGAGTAGATCTGCGTGCCAGCAGGCATGCATCGAAGATTGCTTTTGCACAGTGGTTATCTTCGCCGCTGGTACCGACGACATAGGATATTGCTGGAAGAAGGCAATGCCAATGAGAAACGGCGGTGCACGTCTCTCACGATTCGCCTATGTAAAAGTTTACGATGCTGTTGCTGTTCCTCTGACGCCGTCAAAGGAAAGAAAGGAGGGGAAGGGGCTTGTAGCTATTGGAATAAGCCTTATAGGTTGCTCCTTTGTCTTTGCAGCAAGTTTGTTATTAATTTGGTTGTATACATGCCGATCCAAGCCAAAAGTCTTTGAAGAGCATCATAAGGCTAATCGAGTGGGATTGAAGGCATTTAGTTATCAAGAGATGGTCGTTGCGACTGGAGGCTTCAAGCAAGAAATAGGAAGAGGCGCCTTTGGGAAGGTCTACAAGGGCATCTTATCTGACGGACGAGCAATTGCTGTGAAGAAACTTGACAATCCGCTCACTGATGGAGGACAGCAAGATGGAGAAAAGGAGTTCAGAACAGAGATGGGTATCATCGGGGCAAGCTATCACAAAAATCTTGTTGAACTCTATGGTTTCTGCGACGAGGGCTCAAACAGGATTCTGGTGTATGAGTACATGCCCAATGGGTCTCTAGACAGGGCTTTATTTAAGGGTACACGTAATCTTGATTGGCAACTACGCGTTCAGATTGCTTTGGAAACTGCAAGGGGAATCCTCTACTTACATGAAGAGTGCACAACCCCTATACTCCATTGCGATATAAAGCCTCAAAACATCCTGCTGGATGAGAATTACCATGTCAAGATAGCCGACTTTGGAATAGCCAAATTGATTGGGGCAGAACAAACGAGGACATTTACTATGGCCCGTGGTACCGTCGGTTACATAGCTCCTGAATGGCAGAAGAGCATGGCAGTTACTGTGAAAGTAGACGTGTATAGCTTCGGAGTGGTGCTCTTGGAAATTATCTGTTGCAGGAAAATGTTCAAATTGCACGTTCCAGAAAATGAAATGATTTTGTGTGATTGGGTATATGAATGCTTCAAATATGGGAGACTTGTAAAGTTGATGGAACAACAAGAATGCACAGGTATTGAGGCAGCACAGTTGGAAAGAATGGTATTGGTGGGGCTCTGGTGCATTCAAGAAGATCCTTCGCTTCGACCATCAATTAAGAAAGCCGTTCAGATGCTTGAAGGGACGGTTGAGATTACAGTGCCCCCTTCTCCATCATCGTCTTCATAAAACCATTGGTTTAATATCTTCTTTGTCGGTGTCTTATGTGGTCAGAAACTCTTTATATATAGAGAGATAGTCTTGTGGTACTTCAAGATTTATTTTAAGCGAAAAGGGACTACTTCTTCATTGAATGATGATTATGTTCTTAACGAAAACCTTTTCTGTTTAGGTTTGGTTCTATGTTGAATTTTCACCTTTGTTTTAGAGTTATGGAGTGTAGATTTTGAGGGTGTGTCTTTTTATCATCCATTTTTTTCTTTTGGTAAATATCATACTATTATCTTTTTAGTCCCTGCCTAAAGCGGGGACTATTATTTTCATGGCACTAAAAGTTATTAGTCTGGCTTTTGGAAACCACGCCAATGCAGGAAAAGCTCGTTTTGTTAAGGTTTGCAGCACAGGGATTTTAAAAATAGAGTTTTCTTTGATTTTTTTTTTTCTCACTGGCCTGTCATTTTTTTCCAGGGGTTTTAGGGTTTTATCGATTTGTAAAAATGAGGAAAAATCTTCTGACGAATCAAAAATGAGGAGAGGAAATTTTTTGATCCGTTTCTAATGTTTTTGAGGTTGTGGACGTGTCTTCATGATGGACAGCCAGCCTGTTTGGAGGTTTCCTGGTGGGCACATATGGAGGCATGTGGTAGCTGTGTTGTAACCTGTCTGTTTCTGCGTGATGTATCGTGGGGCTACCTAGAAAGAATAGGATTTCTTTTGGGTTCGATTGGCATCTTTTTCATGTCTTCGGCTCTCCCTGCGATGATTTTTCCCTCTTTAGACGAAGTTTGAGCCAAGAATGTGGAAAGAAATGTGACCTGTGTAAAAGAGAGAACGGCCAGGAAGAAATAGTTTTGCTTTCTTTAACTGGTAGGTCATTTCGACACTTTACAAAGCCAACGTTCTATGGAAATGTTTATTTTGGGGTCGTTTAGTGATTCGAACAGTGGTGTTGTGGTGCACATTGGTATTCACGAGGTCAAAGCTTGTGCTGCATGCTTCGGTACTTAGTGTGCATTTTCTTTTTCTTTTTATTTTTCCCCCACTTTGATTTCATTTTGAAATGTTTTTATGGCGTAATGGATGAGTAGGTTCTGTTGCAATTTAAAAAATTTCTGTGGTTGGATTTGCTGGAAATGGATAAAGCATGGATGGTGTTCTGTTTTGTATGTTATCCATACATGTCATTAGGCAGGGCTACCTTGCTGAATGGTGGTTGTTGTTCCTAATTTGTAATTTATAACAGTAAAGAAATTAGGGAGTAAAATCAATACTTATGAGCGCACTTCTTCACACATACTGGACAGAATTATTTGCATATCTGCACTATGGAACTGCAAATGAAATGCATCTTTTTGTTTTTGGAGAATTTTCTCTCTTTTGATAGAGTTTATCTCAAGAAAGCCATCATCTGAATGAACCATCTTTCCCCTCGAGCAACAGTCTGTGGTGCTTTCCCCTCATATAGGATCAGTGATAATATTGCACAATGCCGATATGATTCATCATTTCTGTTTGCTCTAAATGTGCACACTTGTTTTCTGCCTCTCAGCAGACTACACCTGTCATCTTATTACCCACTATTTTATTAGAGCTTTTTCTTTTCCTTTTGATAAATCTTAGTTTCATGCTAAACATCAATTGAATCAAACTTTGCTCTCTTTGGTCAACAGTCTGTAGTTCTTTTGCCCTCCTCTAAGGTCATTGATAATATGTGATTATTGAAATCCTCTTGTCAAGACTAGCCACATCGTCCTCTCCACATTCTACAAAGCTCTAAGTGGTGCCTGCATCTTTGTTCTCAAAGCCTCAAGACAACCATGAACTCATTAGGCCATGATACGGTAATGGGTGTAACTCTTATTTGTCTGTGAGTAAGTTTTTTAGTGCTTGTCGGTCTGAAGATATCGAATTTGTTCTGTTCCAGAATCTTGTGGCAGAAATATTAAAGGGGTTGCAAAGGTTTGGAAATTTTTTGGAGCTTTTGGTGACATTTTCACGTTTCCTGATTGGAAGCATATTTTATCCTGTATTTTTTATTTCCAGGAGGCAGCTAGAGTTTTCCTGTTCAATGAAAAGCCATCTTCAAAAAAAATTCCATGTTATTTTTAATGTTCTGCATGGCATTGGATGTGTCATTGTGGCTCGAGGGTTTATCTAATTGCAGGTGTTAATGGTAGAGGGCACATGTTTTCCTTGC
Organism: Cunninghamia lanceolata; assembly: GCA_027924645.1. NCBI lineage: Eukaryota > Viridiplantae > Streptophyta > Pinopsida > Cupressales > Cupressaceae > Cunninghamia > Cunninghamia lanceolata. The sequence continues at coordinate 25,968,525 of BSBN01001332.1, read as the reverse complement.
TAGAGACAATGTGTCTCGTTGGGACTAGAGGTTTTTGTGCAGGGCACCTATGGGTGCAGCTGTCTGTGCTTAGAGCTCACCGAAAACAGGTGTCTCGACCTCCTGGGCTGGGAGCTTTTCAAAAAGGGGTGAAAATATGTTTATTTGCAGAATGGATCAATGTAACTGTTTTGCCAATAGACGGAAGGCGATGAATGCCAATCTTCATTTGGTGGGGACTTGTTGAACCAGAGGCCCACGGGCAATACAATTGGTCTGTGCTACAGTGAGCTTCTTGAAATGGCAAAAAAACATGGATTAAAGTTGTAGGCTGTTATGTCATTCCATCCGAGTGGAAGAAATGCTGGAGATTGTATCACGTAAGTACTAGTACCAAAATTTCTTTCGCTTTTTCAATGTGGAAACCTTTAGTTTATTGTGGAATTTTTATTTTCCTAAAAAAAAGTTCAAGGTTCTGATCTATATTTTTTGTTATGGTCGGTATTCTTTTGCCCAAATGGGTGGTTAAAGAAATAGATCATGATAATGCTCTGACCTAGGTCTGACGCTTTATTTGGCTGAATATAGGAACTTCTTGAATTAGTGGTGAGGGGAGGTATACCCATGTCTACCCATGTAACCATGTACTTATTTTAATGAATCTGAAAGTCCACTGAATTTGCCATTATAGGATGGCATGATAAATTCTTTAGTTGAATCTGATGCACCACTGAATTAGGGACTAGCTAAATTTCTCTTCCAGTATTGTTAGCTTAGTGGAGAAATTGGGTGGGCGGGCTTGGGGGGACTATTTTAGAATAATAGCAGTGGTTTGAACTGCCCTGTTCTATAAGGAAAAGGGAACAAGTGTCATCTGCATGATAAACTATTTGGTTAAATATTTAGAGTTGTATTAGGAGACTGCTGCTGGTCTGACGCTTTATTTGGCTGTATATAGGAACTTCTTGAATTAATGGTGAGGGGAGGTAGAGACGTTCGAATAAAATGGTTTTGTAGTTTTCATTTTCTGATAACAAGGGCTATTCTGAACATTTTTCTGGTATCCAAATTTGAATCTAATGTGTAATTCTGAATTGGATTAAATTGATTGCTCATTGGGAAGCTTGAGCAATAATTTACAAGTAGTATCAGTATTTTGGCCTGAATTAAGTAATTGGGTAGGGTTTTATTCAAATTCTGTTTTGCCGTTGATTCAGGTTTTGAACATATTTTATCTAAATTATATTTTTGTGTTGATTTGCATTTACGATTAATTGTTCCACCCCTATCCAAAGTCTACCATTCATAATAACTATAGAGAGTACTATAGATATCTTCTCCCTACGATATTTTCAAGAGAGTTGCAATATCAATGTATAGTAATGTTTGTGCTTCAATAATTTTCTCCATAGTGGCCTCTCAAAGACATTTCACTTTTGATAGTTTTGATAAAGTTCAATGACATTTTTTTCCTTGTTTTTATTTTCAAAATTTATTAGACCAACTGTATTTCATGGTATTTTGAACCACTCATACCTCATGCTTATAGAAACATGGCCACTATAATTGTATCTGAGTAGTGAGTTTAAATATATCTTTCATGCAAGTTTTCCAAGATCTCAATATGTTTGATAGCACGGGCCAAAAAAAAAAACCAAACCAATCCACCTGAATTTTCCCAAATAGAAACATATATGTATTGGGAAGGCATCTTAGCATGTATTATGTACGCAATAGGGAGGTGCCTATTCATCAATATGGTTTCATTTACTCTGCTGGCCTGCTTTATTTTATTGAGAGGGGCACTTATAATGAAGCTATGGTGATATTATTAATATTTCATATTCATTTGCACAAAACACTAGTAGCAGTAGCTCTTACATTTTTCTGCACAGTTCTGTTTCTCATCTGCATGCAACATAACACATGCAACATAACACAACACTGTGTCTTCCTTTTAAGTGCAACATGCTTTACTGTTTAGTGGTTTTCAGGCTTTATATTGTCTTTTTGGCCCATAACTTGTATACAGGTCTAGCTAGAGTCTGTGAGATATAGTTTAGAAGGCAAATGGGTTGCATTTTGGCATTTCTCCTTACTTGTCATATAAGGTGTTGAGCTATTTGCTGCTGTATTGAAATTTGGGCTTTTCATTTGATCTTCGACAATTAAATAGACTTTTTGCCTTTTATTTAAGATTCCATTTGCAATCTGAACAATAAAAAATAGGTTATTTCATAGCAAAATTGGTCTAAACTAAATCAAGAACAAATAGACATGCAAACTAAAACAATGGAAACAAAATTAGATTATTTCATACCAAAATTGGTCTAAGCTAAATCAAGAACAAATAGACATGCAAACTAAAGTCACAATAACAAAAGAATCTTCACAAATCAATAGAGTTAAGCACTTCTAATCCTTCTATCGTTATTTACATTTTTCTAATTAATTTCGGTCTAATTATATTTATAATTATATTTATTGTTTTATTACTCAAGTACTCAATTCAACAGCTAAATTAGTGTAGGGTGTGTTTTATTTCCCTACATTTCGATGAACCCACAAATTTGAATCTAACCTAGTGATTTGCTTTCTTTCATTTATGATTTTCAAATCTAATATTTACTAATTTTGTTCATCCTTTTTACAGATCTAATACTTATTTTGCATTCATTGACTTATATTTTCATTTAGTTAATTGCTTTGTCTATGTTTTGAGCTGCTTTCATGGCATTATCTGACTAGTGACATTTGTAATGTGATGTTGACATATTTGCAAATATAATTGCACATGGCATGAGAAGATGCATTGCAATTCTCTTGAAAATCCCTGTACATTCAGGTTGTTGATTTCAAGATTGGTCCATGCCCATTGGCCATACTATATGAGATAGCAAAATATATTCTCTATCTTTAATAAAACACATTTAACCCTTTGATTTAGAATGAAAATCTTATTTAGTGGTTGTGTTTGGGCTTCAAGGATTCTCTGATTTCAGTTGTTGTAGTTTGTGTGTTTGCAAATTTTTGGTGTGAGTAGGAGTTGATAGTTTAAGGTGCATCTTCCAGATTTGTTTTTTATTATTGTTGCTATTGTATCAGTTGTTAATTAACGTTTTGTTGTGTTACACTCCAATACAACAGCTATAGAATTGTTGGGGATTCATTCCATTCTTGGTGAAAGTTGTCACGGTTTTTGCAAAAAATGGTATACAAAGGAGCAAGCAAGATTCAAAGTTCATATTTCAGATTTGTTCCTATTTTTCATTGTTGTTGTTTTTCTATAAACTATCCCTTTTTTCTATACTTTCATCAATGGAATCATTTATAAAAGTTGGATCTCTTTTTTCTATGTTCTACGCAAAACTATGAAATCTATTGTGTTGGTTGTGAAGATTATTTGATAGATTTGTATATAACTTTGTGGCTGCTGTTTGCTGTTATTTTCCAGCAAGGTACTGAGTATTTTTTTGAGTAAAACTTGATTATAAATCAGCCTCTGAAGTCTGGAGAGGTTACTGGTTGAAACTGGGATAAAATTGTCAAATCTGGGTTGTCATTGTAAGAATTATTTTGATAGATTTTGTGATAGTTTTCAAAAAAGTTGTTTCTGTTCTTTCCCAGTAAGTTTTCTATGAGTATTTTCTGTCTTTTATGAGTATTTAACAGTTCTTAAACATTGAAGGAGTTTCCAAGTGGTTTGGAGCCGAAATGGCCAAAGTTTGATGCACATCTTGGCTAGAAATTGATGCATGATTTTGGGGATTTTCCAGAATTTTCAAGAATTTACTTTGAATTTTTTTCTAGAAGGTTTGATGATTGATCATATAATTTGGTGTTAGATTTGTTCTGATATTTCAAATTTTAAATAAATTACAAAAATACTTTAATTAGGGACATTACAATAATATCTCATTAATGCAGCATAAGCCTTTTTACAGCATTGCTGACAGTATTTTAGCCACATGCCTGTGTACACCTATACACACCACATTTTTTAAAGTTCACCATGATACCAGATTTTATACAATGCATAATACAAAGATCATACCCCATTGATTTTTAAATGATCACGAGAATAATCAGGAAAATCCCATCTTATTATTGTACAATAAATTTGTTTTCACCCACTAAAAAGCTCAATCTATGATGGACAACATCACATATTCTACAAAGTGAAATGGTTATCATCAACCGCAAAAATCTGCTAGACCATTTGATTAGAACATGTGAAAAATAGATACCTAGCATAAAAGTTACCAAACTTCCTGTGGTGCACACTTGTAGCTGAACTTCTTTTAAATCTAAAAAGTTAAATGTTTGCACTCACCTAAGATATGGATGTGACACTGTGACTGCGTATGTGAATAATAAATGCAAGACTTCTTGTCAAGCACACTTGTAACCAAGCTAGAAAAACATCAAAATTCTATGGAATTAGGTCTCGACCAAATAGCATATTCCAATCTTCTTGTGTTATGCCTAGGCAATATAGAGTCTGGGTATTCCTCTTCACTTGATGTGACTTCTCTCATCATGCTTGGTAGAATAGAGGATTTTTCTTTGCCTCTGGCATTACCATTCTCAGAAAGCCAAACAATCGGTTCCATAACACCTGCTTGAATTGCTATGGTGATATTATTACTATTTCATATTCATTTGCACAAAACACTAGTAGCAGTAGCTCTTACATTTTTCTGCACAGTTCTGTTTCTCATCTGCATGCAACATAACACAACACTGTGTCTTCCTTTTAAGTGCGACATGCTTTACTGTTTAGTGGTTTTCAGGCTTTATATTGAGAGGGGCACTTATAATGAAGCTATGGTGATATTATTACTATTTCATATTCATTTGCACAAAACACTAGTAGCAGTAGCTCTTACATTTTTCTGCACAGTTCTGTTTCTCATCTGCATGCAACATAACACAACACTGTGTCTTCCTTTTAAGTGCAACATGCTTTACTGTTTAGTGGTTTTCAGGCTTTATATTGAGAGGGGCACTTATAATGAAGCTATGGTGATATTATTACTATTTCATATTCATTTGCACAAAACACTAGTAGCAGTAGCTCTTACATTTTTCTGCACAGTTCTGTTTCTCATCTGCATGCAACATAACACAACACTGTGTCTTCCTTTTAAGTGCAACATGCTTTACTGTTTAGTGGTTTTCAGGCTTTATATTGTCTTTTTGGCCATAACTTGTATACAGGTCTAGCTAGAGTCTGTGAGATATAGTTTAGAAGGCAAATGGGTTGCATTTTGGCATTTCTCCTTACTTGTCATATAAGGTGTTGAGCTATTTGCTGCTGTATTGAAATTTGGGCTTTTCATTTGATCTTCAACAATTAAATAGACTTTTTGCCTTTCAGTTAAGATTCCATTTGCAATCTGAACAATAAAAAATAGGTTATTTCATAGCAAAATTGGTCTAAACTAAATCAAGAACAAATAGACATGCAAACTAAAACAATGGAAACAAAATTAGATTATTTCATACCAAAATTGGTCTAAGCTAAATCAAGAACAAATAGACATGCAAACTAAAGTCACAATAACAAAAGAATCTTCACAAATCAATAGAGTTAAGCACTTCTAATCCTTCTATTGTTATTTACATTTTTCTAATTAATTTCGGTCTAATTATATTTATAATTATATTTATTGTTTTATTACTCAAGTACTCAATTCAACAGCTAAATTAGTGTAGGGTGTGTTTTATTTCCCTACATTTCGATGAACCCACAAATTTGAATCTAACCTAGTGATTTGCTTTCTTTCATATATGATTTTCAAATCTAATATTTACTAATTTTGTTCATCCTTTTTTCAGATCTAAAACTTATTTTGCATTCATTGACTTATATTTTCATTTAGTTAATTGCTTTGTCTATGTTTTGAGCTGCTTTCATGGCATTATCTGACTAGTGACATTTGTAATGTGATGTTGACATATTTGCAAATATAATTGCACATGGCATGAGAAGATGCATTGCAATTCTCTTGAAAACCCCTGTACATTCAGGTTGTTGATTTCAAGATTGGTCCATGCCCATTGGCCATACTATATGAGATAGCAAAATATATTCTCTATCTTTAATAAAACACATTTAACCCTTTGATTTAGAATGAAAATCTCATTAAGTGGTTGTGTTTGGGCTTCAAGGATTCTCTGATTTCAGTTGTTGTAGTTTGTGTGTTTGCAAATTTTTGGTGTGAGTAGGAGTTGATAGTTTAAGGTGCATCTTCCAGATTTGTTTTTTATAATTGTTGCTATTGTATCGGCTGTTAATTAACATTTTGTTGTGTTACACTCCAATACAACAGCTATAGAAGTGTTGGGGATTCATTCCATTCTTGGTGCAAGTTGTCACGGTTTTTGCAAAAAATGGTATACAAAGGAGCAAGCAAGATTCAAAGTTCATATTTCAGATTTGTTCCTATTTTTCATTGTTGTTGTTTTTCTATAAACTATCCCTTTTTGCTATGCTTTCATCAATGGAATCATTTATAAAAGTTGGATCTCTTTTTTCTATGTTCTACGCAAAACTATGAAATCTATTGTGTTGGTTGTGAAGATTATTTGATAGATTTGTATATAACTTTGTGGCTGCTGTTTGCTGTTATTTTCCAGCAAGGTACTGAGTATTTTTTTGAGTAAAACTTGATTATAAATCAGCCTCTGAAGTCTGGAGAGGTTACTGGTTGAAACTGGGATAAAATTGTCAAATCTGGGTTGTCATTGTAAGAATTATTTTGATAGATTTTGAGAGAGTTTTCAAAAAAGTTGTTTCTGTTCTTTCCCAGTAAGTTTTCTATGAGTATTTTCTGTCTTTTATGAGTATTTAACAGTTCTTAAACATTGAAGGAGTTTCCAAGTGGTTTGGAGCCGAAATGGCCAAAGTTTGATGCACATCTTGGCTAGAATTTGATGCATGATTTTGGGGATTTTCCAGAATTTTCAAGAATTTACTTTGAATTTTTTTCTAGAAGGTTTGATGATTGATCATATAATTTTGTGTTAGATTTGTTCTGATATTTCAAATTTTAAATAAATTACAAAAATACTTTAATTAGGGACATTACAATAATATCTCATTAATGCAGCATAAGCCTTTTTAGAGCATTGCTGACAGTATTTTAGCCACATGCCTGTGTACGCCTATACACACCACATTTTTTAAAGTTCACCATGATACCAGATTTTATACAATGCATAATACAAAGATCATACCCCATTGATTTTTAAATGATCACGAGAATAATCAGGAAAATCCCATCTTATTATTGTACAATAAATTTGTTTTCACCCACTAAAAAGCTCAATCTATGATGGACAACATCACATATTCTACAAAGTGAAATGGTTATCATCAACCGCAAAAATCTGCTAGACCATTTGATTAGAACATGTGAAAAATAGATACCTAGCATAAAAGTTACCAAACTTCCTGTGGTGCACACTTGTAGCTAAACTTCTTTTAAATCTAAAAAGTTCAATGTTTGCACTCACCTAAGATATGGATGTGACATTGTGACTACGTATGTGAATACATAAATGCAAGACTTCTTGTAAAGCACACTTGTAACCAAGCTAGAAAAACATCAGAATTCTATGGAATTAGGTCTCGACCAAATAGCATGTTCCAATCTTCTTGTGTTATGCCTAGGCAATATAGAGTCTGGGTATTCCTCTTCACTTGATGTGACTTCTCTCATCATGCTTGGTAGAATAGAGGATTTTTCTGTCTCTGGCATTACCATTCTCAGAAAGCCAAACAAGCGGTTCCATAACACCTGATTGAATTGCTAATGAAATAAAATGTACATTGTTCTGAGAAAGCATCAACAAGACTGCAACTGTTTGCTCTTGGATTTCCTGGCTAGCTCTACTCTTATTCTTTTGATGTTTGGAAAGAATGCCCACTAAATTAGAAATGTCACTGACATTCATTAATGCCTTAGGACCTTCTACAGTTGCTGCAATATTATTTAGATCATCAGAGCTTTACTACCAATCTTGGATGTCTTATATTGAGCAAGACCCATTAATATTGGAATTGCACCCACCTTCACCAGCTTGCTTTTATTTCTTGGGGGAAAGGACAAGTGGTACAGAGCCATTGCAGCATCCTACTTTGCTTTATTCTCACCAGCTCTTAAAATGTGAATCAATGGAGGAATAGCACCCAGAATACCAATAGCAATCATGTTCTCATCATTTAAGGCAAGACTGAAAATGCACCCAGCAGCATGCTCCTGTGCTTCAGGATGACCTGCTTTCAAAACATCAATCAGATATGGAATTGCCCACTGCCATGCCTTGACCCATCAGCCCACTGCCATGCCTTGACCCATCAGGGTGTATGTAGTTACAGCACAACATGCATGTTTAACATCAACCTTCAATTCAGCCTGGTTTATTTGTACATTTCCTATGCTTGTATATTTCTATTAAAAGGAGCTTTAACTTTTAAAATAACAAACAAAATACTAGTTCAACCTTGAAATCAAATACATCTATGAATTTGTTGTAATTCTTGTAACCTGTCTGTTTCTTTAGGCTGTATATTTTGTTTCCAAGGAAGAAAGTCAAAATCAATTTTACAATAGAATTAAAAAATATCTCTTTTCAAAAGAATCTTGCACACAATCATACGACTTTACAGGAAAGGCATTTTAGTCAACTTTTCAACTGGATTTATCATTAATAAACAATGTAAATTGTTGTTTGAATGTATTCAAATCTATTCCTTCAAATATCCTTCACCATAACAATCTACAAGATAAGTCTTTCCTTGACTATAGCTACATAATAAATGAGTCTTTCCTTGACTATAGCTACATAATAATTTGCAGGATGCAGCTATCCTTTGGGTTGTCCTTCATCATGGCAGTTTGCACCTACAACAATTACTATTCATTTATTTGACATGTTTTTGCAACCCTGTAACTGGCAGGGACTCTGGCTGCATTGCAGCTCTTGTTAGTTAATAAAAAGTAAAATAGATTTATTCAAAAAGAATTGTGTATTTCTAGGGAAGTCACACTCATTTTTGTTACAATATTTGTAATAACGATGTTCTTTCAATTGTGTTTGAGTTTTTTTTTTAATATATTTATGTTAAATTGTGTTTGAGGTTTTTTTTTTTAATTTTTAATTATGCCGAGAGGCGTTCTACACTCACAATAAGGGCTGAAAGATTCGGATTCTTGTAACTGGTAAACAAAAATCCAAAATAATAAAAAAAATAGCAAATAAATAAAATAAAATCAAATCAAATTCAATGCATGGTGGTAGTGGATCATATATACCACTAAACCTGACACCACTTTCAAAGATGCTTAATAAACGCCAAGAATAAGAAATATATTTAATGGGAAATGAAAGACTTTAATTTATAAAAAATAAAAATAAATAAAAACCAAAAACCAAAAAACAAATGATATATATTTTTAAATATAAATATACTAGTATATTTAAGTTGATAAACATTCCGTATGTGGAAAAAACTCCATGTCAAATATTGTTATGGATAAAATTATTAATTTTGATTTTCATATATATATATATCATAGGAAGTGGATCATTTTACCATGTGGAAGTGGTGAGTTAAATGTATCGGGTCTACATTTAATTCTACAACGTACCTTTACACTAATGATTAGTACCTACCATGGCATGGTACTCTTATATTCGATATACAAAATTTTGCATTACTCCTCTCAATTGTGGACGAATCATTTTCTTTTATTCTTTTATCACTAGAGTTTGTAGTGTTTGCAAAAAAATCTAATTGGCTATAAGACTTTACCTCTTATTCCTCCCTTCATGTTAATCGATGCAAGCAATGAATGCAACAGTGACTTTAGCGCATACCTAAAATCAAATCAATTGAATATCCCTATAGGTAAAGATCAAATCAATTTGATATTCAAATAGGCAAAGTCAAATAAAATGATCTGTAAAAGATTGAATGGGCATAGTCAATAATAAAATCAACACTACCATGTGCACAAAAATCTATAAATATTTATGACACACAGTAACTAGCCTTATCACAAACAACACAGTCATTGAATAGGCCAAATGCAATAAAATGAATTCTAACTTGTAAAAGTCAAATTATATGAATTTCAAACATGAGAGATACAGTAAAGAAAAGACAATTATTATCTTTACGTTGAATCAAATTATCAAAATGTGATGGGAAAAAGCTCTAAAAGATTGAGTGAGTATAGTCAATAATAAAATTAATTAAAATCAGTACTAGTAACATACACAAAATGAAGTGAAATGAAACAGAAGTCAATAGAATATTTATGACAAACAATAAGACACCTTATCAGAAATAATATACCTTCAGAAAATTACATTTACATTGATTTTATTGGTCGTTTCAGTAGTTTCTCCTATAGAGAAGAGGCTATTCGTCCATCATGAATTTGTCCATTTTAGACTAAAAATGTGTCTCATGCTTTAGTGGTCACTAGAACTCATACTTCTCCAACTGAAGATATTTTGCATACATGTCTATGAGGGCATTTGAAACTTCAACATCCCATGTTGTTCAGGATAGAGGCAGAGGCAAAGGTAGAGGTAGAGAGGATGCTTGTAAAAGTTGTGAAATTTGGTTGTGTTTATTCAATCACCCTACCGATGCTCCAACATTTCAAGGTAGAGCATTGTTGTTGAAAACATTGATAGATTATTTCCAAACATCTTAGGTTTTAATGAAATTATTTTCTTTGTTTTACTATCTTGTCTTCTTACGACATCTTTGGACTATAGTTTCCCTAATATACCATCCATATCGAAGAAATTCTATAAAGATGAGCTCCATACATGTAAAGAATAAAAAAAATGTCATAAAAGGGATTAATATTATGACATGAAATGTTTTCATTAGTTTGAACAACGAAGATCTGCTTATTTGATTGTTAAGCTTGGCACATTTATTGCCTGAAAAAACTATCATAGTGATTTTGCATTTGTTGAGTCTTTCTTTTAGTTATCCCTAAGATTTTATCATTATATCATGGCCTATAGGCATAAGTTTAGCTCCTTTCATAGTCAATGAGTGTGCCACTATGGAATAAACAACTTTGTTCTCATGATAATCTTCATAGAGAAGTACTCACTATATCTGCAGTTGGGTGCCTGGGCACTCTCATCATGATGGTCATGGAAAAGACTTCGTAGATTTACATAGTTATGGAGACACTTAGTGTAGAGAGCTTCGTCAAGTAAAATTTGACCCTAAATTGGTTTCGGACTTAGGATTTTGAGTTTGGGTTCTTATTGTAGTATATTTTTGTGTTATGTTTGTGTTGGTAGTGGCGGCTGATGCCGGTAAATTGTGTTCTTTTCATAATACTGGTTCTAGCTTTAAAAATTATGTTGCTTGTCTTTTTTTAATTCCTTTCAGATTTGATGTGATTGTTTCTCTAAGGAAGTGGGCATTTTAATAGAACCTACAATTAACAAAGCAAAAAAATAAATGACCCGCATGAATCTCTCACTTTAATTTTGAATTCAAAAATAAATGGTAGGCTTGAAACTCTCAGATTTTATTTTATTTATGGTTGAATAGGCTTCTAATTTATATTTCGGCACATTTACAAGAATTGGCATCAATAATGTAATCAAAATCATTTTTATTACAGATAAACTCTCATTTTAATTTGTGTGGTTTCAATAACATATAAACCCATTTTAATTTCTATAAATTCTCTTAAAAATACACTCCCATTTTAATTTGTGTACATTTGATTACAAATAAATATTTTTTTAATTTATAGGTTCCTTTATTGCAACGGGTCTGACTCTACGCAGACTTATAGTACTAGCAATTGCACGGAATTTGCAACGAATTGGCCGATAGGATGAAATATTAAACAATTGAGGCAAATACTTCTAAAAAAAGTTCAAAGCAAATCATTCAGGGGGCACATCAAACTTCTTTGAAATGAGTTTAAGAATTCCCTTTTCAATTCTAGAATGAAATGAACATTGAGGTGTCATAGCAAGGAATTTTTGGTGCTTGTTCCTTATGGCAGATATAGTATAAGTGGCTTGCTTCTTTTTTCTTTCATTTTTTGATGATTTGTCAAACTAATACAAATAAGCTGCAAGCTTTGAGGTGGGCCGAAAGGGGCGCCAACAGAAAACAAAAGAATCAACCTCTATTCTTTATTATTAAAATATGCTCAAGATTTTCCAATTACTCTTTCACTATTAACTATACAAGAAAGTTTGATTATGTGCTAGATTGTCATATTTTCTAGCATACAAGAGGATTACTTATACTTTCTTATACAAACATGCATAATTATAGTTTTACTTATATCTATTCTAATCTGTCAACACCAAGTCCAGATCTTGGCATGCCAAATTGGCAGGCTTAATACGAACAATATTTCTAATAGCATAATTAATCTAATGCTAAGAAAGCAAGATAAAAACTACAATGAAGGAGAGTACTGGTGCCACATTGAATGATTATCTGCATGTTGTACAGAGATATTTCCTAACTAAACAAGACATTTTTGGGCAACAATAGGAAGAGTTTATCATTAATAAAGAGGGAAACGTAAAAGTAACTGTGAAAACATAACATATACTAAACCCAGGGCTTAAATTTGACATTTGTATAGCTGTATTTACATATTATAGCTGTAAAATACAATCAAAATTTTAAAAAGACTGTATCATATAAAAGGAGATATTTTGGACAAATTGTCAAAATTTATATAGGATTATGATGATATATATATTGATTTTTATATGATTTAATTATACTAAGGCATGCTATAGTATTTGAAGGGCAACATTGAATAGATAACTGTCATAAAAAAATTACTTGACAAGTAAGGTGAACTTTCAAATTTAAGCCTTGATGAACCTGAACACATCCTTCCTAATATAAAACATAGGTATTTTAAAAATGAATCAAAAAATAAAATTAAATCAACACCCTTGTTTAAAGCACACAAAAATAGCTAATTTTTTTTAAGCACCTCTAGACCAGATGAACAATCTAATGGGTATTTTTTATGCCCAAAATACTTCAAAAAGAAGTGAAACTAACTATAAAAGCAAAAACAAAACATGATAATGTATTCAGCTCAGGTTATAAAGGAAAATGATGAAGCTGACCTATAGTTCTCCCGCTTCCTGACCATTTCTCTTGGGCCACCATTACAGCGCAAAAAGCCCCCTCTATTCCTAATGTCACCTCTTCCCCGACCATTTATTTTTCTGAATGTGTTGATATGTGGTAGCAGCACGATTATCATTTCACACGCACCTTGTGTTGGGAATTAAGGTGTCTCAACCTTGGTAATTCCTTGTATTATTTCATTGTATATATTTATTTATTGCCTATTGTATAATTAGGATCCAAAACGTATGTTGTCATATTATGGGAGTTGGCACAGTGATGTGTCATCCTACATGGCATATGACCACATGTAAATTTGTTCTCACATGAGGAGATAGGCGTCCCACTTAGTGGTAGGAATATTTTTCCATGTGTCGGCATCTTGGAATGTGTGTAAGGGAATATTGATCAAAACGGTCATGATAGATTCCTATGACAAAGTTATGACATGTAAGAGTCAGAAATAGAAGATCCTATGATAGGTATGGACATGTGCCGAGAAGCATATTTGAAAAAGGTATCTTTGGACACCCCAAGATGGACTATGACATGTTGTAAAGGAATTTGCTATTTATAGCCTATGTATGATAGATTCTCTTACAGCTGTAGGTTATGACAACTATGACAGATTCTATGACGATTGTAAGAGTCGTAAGAGCATCTGTAATAGTACATTTTGGAAATAGGTGACCTCCTTAGGATGGGATGACTTGACAAGTGTCAGGAACATCCTACAGTGTTTTACAAGTGTCCATAGGCATGGGTTTTGGGCCATGAGGCCATGTTGGATGCCCATCTCAATGTGGAGCCATTTTTGCCTTGTATGTTCTTTATAAATAGGTGCTTTGGAGAGGTGATGCATTATGTAATTGATAAGTACTGTTATGCTGTCGGATCATCTCTAAATACAAGTGTCAAAGACTCCTACAAGAGCATTAGCTCTGTGACTATATTGTAACCTTCATTGTTTATGGAATATATTTGAGTTGTGTTTTGGAGTGTGAATTTTTTCACCCGATAAGGGTTTTCCCCACGTATATCTTGTCTCTCTTCTTCTATATTACATTCTTGTGTATGTGTTTACTGCAATATCTCTGTTAGTGGGTTAATATAATCTATAATTGTAAAAATAAAATTGAATTTGCACTCTCCTCCCCTCATTATATTAGTGTAGGAAGCGATTTCCGCACACCTAGCTTCCTTTCAGTTGGTATCAAAGCCTAGCCGGTTTTGGTTCTAGCTGTTGGGTAGGGGTTATTTTAGCTAATCTTAGGTTGAGTGGGAGTTTGTGCAGAGTATTATGCATCTTATTGCAAGAAGGAGATGGCAACCACATTTGGATGATTAGAGGTGGAGAAATTTAATGGTACTAATTTCAAGTTGTGGAAACTCAAGATGGAAGACCTACTTGCTAATCATGACCTATGGAAAACTGTATCTAGTGTAAAACCTACAGCAATGTCACAAGATGATTGGGACCTTAAAGATCGGAAGGCTAAGGGTCTCATAAGACTCTATCTAGCTGACTCTATCCTGTTGAATGTCCATGAGGAGAAGAGCATGAAAGACCTTTGGAAGAAGCTAGGTGAGGTTTATCAGGCCAAGTCCTTAGTGAACAAGCTTTTTCTAAAAAAGAAGTTGTTTTCTCTGAAGATGGAAGATGGAGGATCTATTGCGGACCATATGAATTCTTTCAACATGATTGTTGCATAGTTGACATTTGTGGCTGTGAAAATGGAGGAGGAGGATCGGTGTATGACCCTTCTTTATTCTTTGCTAGATTCATGGGATCATCTTGTCATGGCTATTGGAAGCACCACTACCACCTTCAAGATGGAAGATGTGATGTCTTTGTTGTTATCTGAAGAGATGTGGAGAAAGTCTTCTAAGACAGCTAAAGAGGCTCTTGTGATTCATGGAAGACCTAAAGAGAAAGGGAAGAAGAAGGACAAGAAAGGTGAAAAGGGCAGATCCAAATCCCATGGGAGATCTAAATCTCCTAGAAAGTCCAAGGCTCTCTATTGGAACTATGGGAAAACCAGGCATTTCCAAAAGGAATGCAAAGAGGAGAAGAAAAAGAAGAAGAAGAATGCTCCTGATTCAGATTCTGACAAGTCACAAGATGATGGTGATGCCTTCATCACAACCCTAGCCACCCATGCATTTGATGATGTGTGGTTGATTGATTCTGATGCATCATTCCACATGACCTTGTATCGAGACTAGTTTACGAAATATGAAGAGTGTACCTGGGTGACGATTCTCATCTAAAGATTGTTGGTTGTGGAAGAGTCTCAATCCGATTCCCTCATGGATGAGTGAAGGGGATCATTGGGATTATGCACATCCTAGGTCTAGCATGGAACCTGCTTTCTATATGTATGTTGAATGATGTAGGTGTGCAGGTTATCTTTTCGAAGGATGGATGCAAGATGACTAAAGGATCTATCGTGCTTGCAAAGGGCACTTGGAGATGTACTCTATTTCAGCTGGAGGCATGCACTTCACATGCAATAGTTCTTCTGACTTGAAAAAAAGAGCTGCAGTCACTTCATCCCCACCATCTGAATGAACAGTGAAGAAATCTATTGTAACTACTTCTAATGGTAGTGCACATGCTTTGGAAGTTAAGTTTCCTACTGAAAAGACTATGTTATGGCATTTGAGATATGGCCACATTGGTGAGAAGGGTCTTAGAACCCTAAAAAATAAAAATCTCTTTGAGGGGTTAAATGATTGTAACCTCGAGTTCAACTCTTATGAACATTATGTATATGGAAAGAAAAATCGTGTTCAATTTTACTCTAGTTCTCACAAGTCTTCTAGTGTATTGGATCTTATTCTGATGTGTTTGGTCTTGTTAACATTCCTTTGATTTCCAAATCTATATATTTTCTATATTTCATAGATGATTACAGTAGAAGGACATGGGTTTATTTTATTAGAAGCAAGACTGAAATCTTTAGTTGGTTTAAGGAGTTTGAAGCCTTTGCTGAAAATTAGACTAGTAAAAAGATTAAGTGTTTGAGAACTGACAACGGTGGTGAGTTTTGTTCAACAAAGTTCGATAAGTTCTATACAAAGCAAGGGATTGAAAGACATAAGAGAACTCCATACACCTCGCAGCAAAATGGAGTTGTAGAGAGGATGAATAGGACACTGATGGAGAAGGCTAGGAGTATGCTTAGTGGAGCAAGCCTAGAACATAAGTTTTGGGCTGAAGCTATAGCCACTGCTTGCTATCCGGTAAACAAATCTCCTACATTAGCTCTTGTTGGTAAGACACCTATGGAGGTGTCATCTAGTAAGAATCCTTTAGTTAGACATCTTCATATTTTTGGTTGTGAGGCATATGCACATGTGCCTAGGGAGAAATGGTCTAAATTGGAAAATAAGGCTTTTAAATGTATATTCATTGGATATGGTGTCGATGTGAAAGGATACAAGTTTTGAGATCCTGTGGCTTAAAAAGTGTTGTATAGAAAAAGTGTTATCTTCAGAGAGCTAACACCTTCTATTGTTCTACAACTAGAATAGACAGAAAAGAAAGAGGATGCGGTTCAGTTTCCTTCTACCCGTGAGAAGACTGAACAAATAGACCTTGTGAGACCTGATGATAAGGAGAGCTCTAGCAGCTCTGAAAGCTCAGAAGAAGAAGCAGAACCTCAACCTCAGCCATTGAGGAGGTCTACACGAACGAGAAAGCAACCTGATAGGTTTGGTTATTCATTACTTGATTCTAGTTGTGCTTTTGTTTTACTTACTAACACTGATGAGCCTAGAACTATGAAAGAGGCTATGGTAATGAAAGATGCAGGCTCTTGGAAGGAGGCCATGGAAGATGAGATGGCTTCTTTGGAAAAAAATAAAATATGGGACTTGGTGCTTTTGCCTGATGGATAGAAACCTGTTGGATGCAAATGGGTGTTCAAGAAGAAATTTAGTGCAGATGGCAGTGTTGAAAAGTACAAGGATCGATTGGTTGTGAAAGGGTATCCACAAGTGGTGGGAATTGATTATGGTAAAATTTTCTCTCCCAATAGAAAGCTGACATCCATTCAATTTTGTTTATCTCTTGTAGTTGCTTATGACTTAGAGGTAGAACAGATGGATGTGAATACAACTTTCTTCATGGTGATTTGGAGGAAGTGATTTACATGTCAAAGCCAAAGCATTACATAGAGAAAGGTAAAGAAAATTTGGTTTGTTTGTATGGTTTGAAGCTATCTCCTAGGATGTGGTACTTGAAGTTTGATGCCTTTGTATTGTCGATTGGATATCTGAGATCGAAATCTAATCATTGTGTGTATTACAAATTTGACAATGATCACATTCTCATTATTGCATTGTATGTTGATGATATGCTATTGATTGGGAATGGTAAGAATATGGTTTCTAATTTAAAGTCTCAGTTGTCAGGATAGTTTGAGATAAAAAATCTAGGCGTAGCCAGGTACATTCTGGGAATGGAAATCAGAAGAGATAGAGCTAATAGAAAACTTTGGTTAAGCTAGAGTAAGTATGTGAAGACCGTGTTGGATAGGTTCAACATGGCAAATTGTAGACCATTGTGTGTTTTTGTTTCGTTGGGGACCAGGTTGTATGTTAATAATTGTCCAAAATCTCTTAGTGAGGTGGAGGACATGAGCAGAGTACCTTCTGCTAGTGTTGTTGGCAGTTTGATGTATGTCATGGTCTACACAAGACCAGACATTGCCCAAGCAGTGGGAGTCCTTAGTCAATTTATGGCTAATCCTGGAAGGGTACATTGGGATGCAGTTAAGAAAGTGTTTAGATATTTGAGGGGTACTTCTAAATATTCCATTTTCTATCATGGTAATTTTACAGGACCTCCACATTTAGTTTGTATTCATGGATTTGTAGATTCTGATCGGGTAGGTGACATTGATAGCAGGAGATACACTAGTGCCTATGTGTTCACTATGATTGGTGTTGCAATTAGTTGGATGAGTAAGCGACAACCTATGGTTTATTTGTCCACTACAGAAGATGAGTACATGGCAGCAACTCATGCTTGCAAGGAAGCTATTTGGCTTAAGAGATTGTGTTTAAATATTGGTGTTGATCCAGAACAGATTATGATTTGTTGTGATAGTTAGAGTGTGATTTGCCTTATGAAGAATCCAACTTTCCATGCCAGAACAAAGCATATTGATGTACATTTTCACTTCATGTGAGACATGGTAGAGGATGGGAAGGTAAATTTGGAGAAGGTAGATACTTTGAAGAATGTTGCAGATGCATTAATGAAATCAGTGGGCACAAAGAAGTTTAGATGGTGTTCAGAGTCTATGAGCCTCTCGGCCTATAGTAGTTAAATCCTGTTAATTCTATTAGCTCTTACAAGGTATTCGACAAGTGGGAGAATGTTAGGAATTAAGGTGTCTCAACCTTGGTAATTCCTTGTATTATTTCATTGTATTTATTTATTTATTGCCTATTGTATAATTAGGATGCAAATCCTATGTTTTCATATTGTGGGAGTTGGCATGGTGATGTGTCATCCTACATGGTATATGACCACATGTAAATTTGTCCTCACATGAGAAGATAGGAATCCCACTTAGTGGTAGGAATATTTTTCCATGTGTGAGCATCTTGGAATGTGTGTAAGGGAATATTGATCGAAACGGTCATGACAGATTCCTATGACAAAGTTATGACATGTAAGAGTTGGAAATAGAAGATCCTATGACAGGTATGGACATGTGTCGAGAAGCGTCTTTAAAAAAGACATCTTTGGGTGCCCTAAGGTGGACTATGACATGTTGTAAGAGAATTTTCTATTTATAGCCTGTGTATGATAGATTCTCTTAGAGCTTTAGGTTATGACAGCTATGACAAATTCTATGACGGTTGTAAGAGTCGTAAGAGCATCTGTCATAGCCCATTTTGGAAATAAGCGACCTCCTTGGGATGGGGTGACTTGACAAGTGTCAGGAATATCGTACAATCTTGGACAAGTGTCCATAGGCGTGGGTTTTGGGCCATGAGGCTATGTTGGATGCCCATCTTAATGTGGAGCCATTTTTGCCTTGTATGTTGTTTATAAACAGGTGCTTTGGAGAGGTGATACATTATGTGATTGACATGTACTGTTATGCTGTGGGATCATCTCCAGATACAAGTGTCAAAGACTTCTGCAAGAGCATTATCTCTATGACTGTATTGTAACCTTCATTATTTACGGAATACATTTGAGTTGTGTTTTAGAGTGTGGGGTTTTTCACCCGATAAGGGTTTTCCCCATGTATATCTTGTGTATCTCTTCTTTTGTCTTACATTCTTGTGTATGTGTTTGCTATAATATCTTTGTTAGTGGGTTAACATAATCTATAATTATAAAGATAAAATTCAATTTGCACTCTGCTCCCCTCATTAGATTAGTGTAGGAAGCGATTTCCACACACCTAGCTTCATTTCACCTTAGATAGCCACATTCTTGTGTTATATCACATTATTAATGAAGCTCACACAGGAATCATGTACACCTATTTTGTATTGTCATTAAAGAATTGTAGAAAAATGGGCAAGAAGCAGGAGGGAAAGATCTGACGGTCCAATGTGAAGGCCCACGAGATAAATTTAGAGAGTTTGTATTCAATGTGGCACCAAGATTCTAACCCTTCACAACTATTAGTTTTTGTATAGGCGAGTATTCTTTCATTCTTCCATTCTTCCATTCTTGGGCTCTCTACGATGCTCTCATCAATTTCATTATCAATGGCCAATTGATTGTCAGAGAAAGCCATCTACAAATTATAGAAGAGCAAATTTAGCAAGCGACGGGTTTTCCCATTTCAAGTAAAGATGTTTCTTCCTCTACAGATTACGATCGAGTTGAAATTACAGTGCGTCTTACCAAGTTTAAAATTGGGGCAAATAATTCAGGATATTTGCCTGTGCAGTGGACTAGATTAAAGTTTTAAATGAGATTATGAGTGGTTGTGGAAAACTAGAGCAGCTCTATGATTTTGCAAGTTAGAGAGGTTCGTCAAATTCACCTGAGCTTCTCTACAGACATTTTATTACCACCCAAACTCACAAAATTTAAATCCAATTCATTATCACTAGAACCCTAGTGGTATACAAGAGTTCCATCTTCAAATGCATTGAACATTAGCCTCTGTAGATGACTTCCATCCAATACCCCACTGAAACTGGCAAGAAACAAGAAGCTTTTTGAATTAGGACTGAAGAAGACATGGGTCATCCTTTCCTTTTAGTAGCCTGGCACTCTATGTAGTCATGTTCCATCTAGATGAATTAAGTAGACTTTGAAATACTCCTCCTGCTGTGTGTTGTTTCGGTTAGAGGAAATAACAGCACTCCAAGTCCAAGCCAAGGAAAATGACAGCAAATAAACCTAAAGCAGACAATGAAACAAATTTCTGGCGGTAACTTTCGACGGTCTTAATACCGAATTATCTTAATTCTAACTGTCTTAAAAAGCCATATTATCTTAAATCCCGCAGAAGCATTCTCCTACAAATAGCCTATCGGCTAAAAATATTTCTTTTCAAATGTTGTTGTCAATGATGTTCCCTATGGTGGATATTGGTATTTTCTTGTTCTAGAATTGAAAATGTTAGCAAATATCGTGTCCAAATTGCTTGTATATTTGTCATTGAAACTTATTTTCAATTCCTTAAATGGGTCATCTAAAGAATTTATGTTGAATCCTTCGACAAGGCTGTCGAGCATGTCAGCCACTTCTACATCTACACTCATGGAGGTTGGATGATGGTTTCTCCCAAACTAATTTCCACCTATAATTGCCCTCCACTACTCTTGCCATGATTGACAAATTCTTAGACCCAGAGCAAATCTCCTTACAAACAATAGTAGTGGACTTAGACTATATATAAGGTTAAAGAATTGATTATTCATCTTAATCAAATCCATGTAAAGTGCTTAAAAATCAATTAACAGCTTAGAAAATCTTGTTGCTTATGGCATACAACAGCCATTATCGCTCACATTCGTAAACTATAGAAAAATATAAAAAAAGTAAGGACTAAGCCCAAGCTAGTACTAGTTCAAGGAACTAGAGCCAGGATGATAGACAACAAGAAAAACAAGCTTGTACTTACATTTCTTACATGTTGATGACTTTCAATAGGTGAAAATACATGATTCACATATTTTTAATAGGAATAGGGATATTCTTAAATATCATCTACTTCAATAGTCAAAGGTTTATTAGGGCTAGGCTTAACCAGCACACTCTAAGCGCTAACCAACATGGGCCCTTCAACTTCCATCCATTCCCACTCTCTGTTTCCATTTCCATTTCAGTAGTCATGGTCAGTCATGGTTTGGTTGGTAAACTTCAATTTTTATTTAACAGTCTCCCGCCTAGTCGATTTGAAATTGTCTCCCACCCAGTCGATTTGAAATTGTCTCCTACCATGATGCATTCAAAAGGTGGAAGCATAAACAAAGCATGTGAACTATCAAATGTGGTCTCCTCGACTGCTATGGTTTATGGTTGCAGGATATACACAAAACGGGTTTGTTGAAAAGGCTTTAGATACTTTCAAGCAAATGCAATTAGTAGGTGTAAAGCCAGATTCTACAACCTTTGCCAGCATCCTCCCTGCCTGTACCAAAATGGGAGATTTAGAATAGGATATGGACATCCACCAAAGGAGAAAGGATACACGAATTTTGTTAGATGTTGTAGTTGTAACTGCCCTGGTAGACATGTATGCAAAATGTAGGAGCATAGACCAGGCATGTGAACTGTTTGACAGAATGCCTCAAAGAGATATCATCTCATGGAATACCATGACTATAGGATATGCAAAATGTGTAAGCATAGACAGGGCACGTGAGTTGTTTGATAGAATACCTCAAAGAAACGTGTTCTCATGGAATGCCTCAATTGTAGGGTATTCACAAAATGGATTTGTTGAAAAGGCTTTAGAGACTTTCAAGCAAATGCAATTGGTAGGCGTAAAGCCAAACTCTACAACCTTTGTTAGCATCCTCCTAGCCTGTGCCAAATGGGAAATTTGGAACAGGGTATGGACATCCATCAAAGCATAAAGGATAGAGGAATTTTTTCAGATGTTGTAGTTACAAATGCTCTGGTAGTCATGTATGCAAAATGTGGAAGCATAGACTAGGCATGTGAACTATTTGACAAAATGCCTCAAAGAAATGTGGTCTCATGGAATGCCATGATTGCAGGGATATGCAAAAAATGGATTTGCTGATGAGGCTTTAGAAACTTTCAAGCAAATGAAATTGGTAGTTTTAAAGCCAGCATCCTCCCCGCCTGTGCCAAAATGGGAGCTTTGGAAAAGTTTATGGGCATCCATCGAAGCATAATGGAAGTGGGATTTTTTTTAGATATTCTAGTTGGAAATGCTCTAGTTAACATGTATGGAAAATGTGGAAGCATGGACAAGACACATGAACTGTTTGACAAAATGACTCAAAGAAATTTGGTTTCATGGAATGATGTGATTGTAAGATATGCACAAAATAGATTTCAAAATATTTGAATTAATGAAGCACTCTAGAACATATCATGACATTATCAGTTTTTCTTGTGTTCTATGTACATGTAGCCATGCAAGTTTAGTGGATGAGGGTTGTACATACTTCAATCACACAAGTAACCCTTATTGCATTACACCTACAATTGATCATTATGTGTGTATGGTTGACCTTCTTACCCATGGTAGCTGTCTTCAAGACACCCTAAACTTTATCATTAAGATGATAGTTAAAGTTATGGGGGTTGTGTGGATGTGTTTTCTTGGTGCCTACAAATCTCATATAAACATAGGTGTATGTGTATTTATTATTTGGATCCTAATGAGATGAGGGTTTCAAGGTGGCTAGGAGAGAGCTAAATAGGGCACTTCATAAGTGTTTGGAGTGACAATAGGACCTAAAACAAGAGGCAGTCAAAAGTATGAAGGGAATTTTAGAGAAACACAATGGGAGACATCATAGGTTTGAAATGAATATTATAATTACATTCACAATATGGTCAAATTGACTACTTTATTCACTTGTGGCAAACCTAACAAATGGTAGTAAAGTTAAATTCCATTTGGTAAGATAGGAATTGAATAATTTTGCATTAGTCATATACCTAGCAAATGCTAGTGAAGACTAAATTCCATTTGCCACATCTAATTTTTGTTTACAATCCTTAATCACAACTACATTAAAAATATTGAATTCTTGTACTTATTCATTTCAAAATTTTATAATGGGGGATTCATTTCAAAATGTTCAAAGACTAATGAGTCATGGCTAACAATTTTTGTTTAGTTAATTTAAAAGTGAAATGTTATCATAAGCATACATGTTTGTATGCAATGAAGACAAGAAAAATAGTTTTCTTGAAAGAATCTAGAATGATAAAATTTAATTCTTCATCTCATGCAAATGCATTTGAAAACTTTGTGGTTATAAGAGAACATATATTTCTTAGTTATTATAAGTCTTCATAATGAGTGTTTTAAATGTTTACAATAGAAGAGGGAATTTGTTATGAAGTACCTTCTTTTCTTATAAAAGCTAAATCACTTTGTAACTATCATTAATAGTATCACACTTGAGGTCCCAAGGTACATATAATGTTATAAATGAATATTTTTGCTTATGCATTATAATAGTAGGAAACATTTGAATTAAAGCAACTCTATTGTTATTATAAATAAAAATAATTATAAAATAATCCTATAGATTGCGTTTGGTGAAGTGAGGTCCTCAATAAATAAATGGTGCTACATTCTTCCTCCTACCACTTGATACTGCTACATCTATTTGACTTGATTTACTCATAATCCCCAGTGCTAGATGTGTCCTTGACAATTTATTTAGATAGCTTCTTCCTTAGAATTTGCTAGTTCGCATCCCACTTTTTGGTTCCTTTTTTTCTCATTCCAATTTTATCAAACTATAAAATTTGTTAGTTTCCTTGGAAACATTCGGTCTCTTATTTCATGCCAAATGATGAGTATTTCTTTTGCAAATGATTTTAGTATTTCATTTTCCATTTTGTTGGGGTCTCTCTCCACCCATCACCCTTGTTCTTTTCCCTCCATCTCAAAGCTTAGAAACTCATAAATGAACAACTCATTTCCTTCTTTTGTCATCTTCTCTCTTTGTCTTCCTCATGGTTGAAGTTAAACTTGTGAAACCACAATGATAACAATTATTGCCTATTGATACACTACAAAAGAATAAGTTTTGAACTTTAGCTTTCTTACTACTTGCATAAATAGAGTAGTTGCATGATCAATCCCTAATCAATCTCAAAATTAAACCTAAAATTTTATACTTAATGACCCATTAGGCCCTTAGTTTTGAACCATGTAAAATAATGTGGTCTTACAACATCAATAAATGCCTATGAAAAGTCACCCAAAAAATCTTCTAGATAGACATACTTGGCTTCTTGGGTTAGATAATAACATTGAGCTTAGGAATTCATGTCTAGGTCTAAAAAAGTCCTTATTTTATCTTAATGTAGGGTGACAACTGAGAGATAGGCCTTAAGACAAGATTTAGTTTAGGTTGAAGCATCGAATTTCAACACTCAATATGGGAACACATGGCCATCTCCAATTGGTACATTCTTACATTCATGAAATCCTGAGCATCTTTCATATAATTTAATTATGCTTATGGATGTGAAAGCATTTTACACAACTTGGTTTAATTAGGTGTCTAGATCTAAAAATTTAATGGCCTTAGATTTGATGGCCTAGTGGATGTGAGAGTCATATTAAAGATGACATAATTGTAAGTCAGTTCTAGAATCCTAAGGTTGTATTCTAAAGTTATCCAAAGAGAACACATAGATCTACTAGGGTTAACTTTGATACAAAGACATGGCGTGCACCCAATTGTTAGGTTTCTTGACTCTCAATGTCTTATCCACAAACATATTATCAATTCTAATTTATTTGGCCACTTGGTTTTGGAACTCAAAGGATTTATCTTTAGAGTTCCATAGACCTAAGTCACCTACTAACTTTGACTAATTTGTTCACTTGAGTTTGAACTTACTAATGATTATCTTCCAACCCTCATCTATCTATGAACACATGTATGTGAAGATTCAAATTGCTAGATTAGTGGATATAGATCCAATTGGGCCATCAATGGTTAGAAAATTCACTAGTGCTTGCCATAAATGTGGGAACTTTATAAATTTTGACATGCTCAGGCTCTCAATTCCAAAATTATTATGACATTATGCATAGTAGTATACCATGGACACAAGCATCCTTATAAATTTTAACTTATTAGAGGTTTCAATTTCAATCTCGACATGTCATTATATTTAAAATTTCCTACAGATGTGGGTATTTATAAATTTGATTTTACTTGAGATCTCATGTTTGGATTTGACACAACTTTATTCTTGAAGCTTGTAGCAGATGCACTGCTCCTTGTAATTTTAACTTAACATAATTTCAATTCTAGGTTTTTATAGGGGAAACATTCAAATTCCCACTTAGAGGATAGGCACCATCACATGTTTAACTTTGGTCAATTAATGACTTAGATTTCACTTGATAGAGTGATGAATGACGTTTTGTCTCAACTTAGAAATCTTGCCAATGCTTCTTTCCTTTTGGGGACATGTGTCCATTATAGATTTACCCTTAGAAATCCATGGTCAAGAATTTTCTTGAAAAAGTGATGGTCAATAGTTATTTAAACTTGGAAACAAAATAGGCTTTAATATTACAAAGGAAGCTAGTCTCGTAGCATAGAGTTGATAGAGCAACTCTCATGAAGGGACCTTAATAAATATTATAATTAATTTAAGAAACAACCTCCCATACATAAATTATATAGATTTTAGATCACTAAATCTTGCAAAGAGCCATAGGATAGTGGTTTCAATCTAGGCTATTAGAATCAACCTCATAGAGTTTTGCTAATTCCTTTCAAGATTTATCCATGGGGTTTACACAATTAGCTCTTAATAAATCTTGACCATCCACGAGACTTGATTTATGTTAGAATCTGAAAAGATGATTAACCCAAAAAACTAGTGCAAAAGAATAGATATCTAAACTAAGACTGTGAAAGATATGAAATCAAATTAGCAACACAGAGTTAGTCTCCAAGAGAGTAATACAAATGCTAGAAGAAAAATAGCATTAATAGGATGCAAAAGCAATAGATACAAAATACAAGCCATATAGCATGCTTATATAGACAAAGGAGAGGGAGGAGCTGGCAACATCGACCAATAAGGAGAAACCATCTATCAGACTAAAGATAGCAAAGTATCTTCCCAAGATAGCTATTGGATGCTAACATGTAGGAATGTGACACCTCATAATCCTCTCACCTAATAAGACATGCTTTATTAACCTAAGATAGATTAATAAAAGTGTAGGAAAAACCTAGGAATAAAGGGAAAATAAATAACCCGACTAGGAAATAAAAACTTGCACTAACACCCCCTTAAGTGTAACTTAGGTGGATGTAGGGTTTGGTGAAGATATCAGAAACCTACTCAAAAGTTGGACAGTAGAGAAGGTCGTTGACGTGCCCATGGATGAACTCTAAGATGTAGTGCATGTGGACCTTAATGTGTTTGGTCCATTGATGATGGACCAGATTCTATGAGATTTGAATGGCATTCTGATTGCCACAAAATATGATTGATGACCGTCTAATCTTGATACCAAACTTGGTGAGAAGATTTTGAAGCTAGATGGCCTCAGTGACAGCATTTAGAGCCCCCTAATACTCGGCCTCAGTAGAAGATAGAGCAATAGCAGATTACTTCTTGCTTGACCAACAAACATGACCTAAACCAAGTCAGAAGTTGTAACTTGAAGTAGACTTGTGATCCTGAGAATCGCCTACCCAATCTGAATCTATGTAGCCCACCAAGTCAAGGTCAATACCCACTACACAGTGGATCCCAAAACTATGAGTACCCTGAATGTAGTGAAGTATCTGCTTGGTTGCTTTCTAGTGTAGCTCATGGGGCTCCTGCATGAATCAAAAGACCATGCCTACAACATATGAAATGTCAGGTCTTGTATAAGTCAGATAAATGAGACTCCAAACAAGTTGTCAATACAAAGTGTCATCAATAAATGGAGAACACTGAGCCTCAAGTTTAACTCTAGAAAGGATGGGAGTCAAAGCCGGCTTACTTGGACTATGTGATGACGATCCTAGAAGCAGACTGGAAGATCTCAATCCCAAGAAAGTAATACAACAAACCCAAGTTAGTCATCAAAAATCTATCATGAAGGGCAATTTTGATAGCCCTAATGGTGGATGAATAACTCCCTGTGATTAGAAAGTCATCAACATACATAACCAAAAATAGGAGTGAATCATCCTGCTATAGAATGTAAGCATTGGGATCAGAATGGAACTAAGTGAACCAAACTTTCATAAGGAAGGAGTCCATCTTGGTATACCAAGTCTAAGGAGCCTGCTTCAGGCCATAGAGAGACTTCTAAAGAGAACACACAAGTGAAGAATCTTGAACGAACCCCTGTGGCTACTCCATGTAGATCTCCTCCTGAAGGTCACCATGAAGAAAAGTACTCTTCACATCCATCTAGTGTACTTCCCAATGATTGGCTGCAACAATAGAAAGAACAAGTCGGATGGAGTTCATTCTGGCAACTGGTGGAAAAGTCTCAGAGTAGTTAATCCTAGGAACCTGGGAGAATCCTTTGGCAAGAAAGCAAGCCTTATGCTTGTCAACCAACCCATCTACTACAAATTTGTCTGGTTGATCCACTTACATCAAACAAGTTTCCACACACCCCCAGAAGATGAAGCATCTCATACCCCCAACAAAGATCACAAATGAAGGAACTTTCTCTCAGTGAAGGGTTTGGTGAAGATATCAACAACCTACTCAGAAGTTAGATATTAGCAAAGGTCGATGAAATGCCCATGGATGAACTTCCAGATGTAGTGCATGTGGACCTCAATGTGTTTGGTCTGCTAATGATGGACCGGATTCCATGAGATCTGAATGGCATTCTGATTGCCACAAAATATGACTGATGACCATCCGATCTAGATACCAAACTCAGTGAGAAGATTTTGAAACTAGATGGCCTTAGTGATGACATTCACAGCCCCCTGATACTTGGCCTCAATAGAAGATAGAGCAATCGAAGATTGCTTCTTTCTCGACCAACAAACAAGACCTGAACTGAGTGAGAAGCTATAACTTGAAGGCATAGTACACAACTCCAAAGATGCAAGTTCATTCTTAGATGAAGCCATGTGATACGAAGCACTCAAATCAAGAACCCAAGTGGATGGTGAAGAAGCAACTACTATGAGGGCCTTACCCTTTCCTTTCCCCTTGTTGTTTTCTTTTGCCTTTCTAACTCTGTTTGATAGACTCAAGAGCATTGATATTATTCTTTTCAAGAATGTGTGTCAAGTAATCAATTTGTTTCTTCAAAAATTTATGTTCATCATGACTAGGTCTTTTACAATAGGCACATTGGACCTTCTCTTTCTTAGGCTTGTTGCCCTTGGAAGATTAGGTCTCATTAGATGCTTTTGAAGCAACCGATATCTGATCCTTCTTCTCCTTGCTATTCGTTTGTTTATTATCCTTACTCTTATTTTTACTACTTTGTCCTTTTTGTTCTTTTGTTCCTTGGTTGGCAGTAAGGGCATGTGACTTAGAGGACTTAAGAGTGCCCATTTGGATTAGCTTATCATTTTCCTATTTGAGAGAGATAGCAAAATCATCTAAAGATGGCATGGTGATTTGAGTACCAAGTGCACCCTTAGTAGGATAGAATGTAGAAACAAACACAGAATATTCTGAAATTAGCTTAGAGAGAATACTAAGAATCAATTGTTCATCTTTCTTTTCAATTCCACATTGTTTTAACTGCAACCTTAGTGATTTCAATTTTGTGAAGAAATCCTGGATAGTGTTAAAATTGCTGGACTTAAACTAATTAGTTCATTTTCCAACATATGACCCCTCATTGAATCTTGTGTGCCAAATAGTGTTTCTAGCTTTGTCCATATTTCATTTGGTGAATTCAAAGACTCAATGTCAAAGAGTAAATCAGGAAACCAGACAAACACAATGTTCCATATGCTTCATCACATTTGTTAAACCACTTAGGCTAATCTTCATCTTTAGCAAGTTCAATTTCAAGTCCCATTGTTATCCTATGTAATCCAACTCTCTGTAAGTAGATTGTCATGCTTGATTTCTACTCAAAGTAGTTGTATGTAGTTAAGATGGGTACTGTTCTTTGATCCATGTTGAAGAAATGTAGAAAAGAAAATTTGAAAACAAGAGAACACACACAAGACAACCCCCCTTTTCACTCAATCAAAGAACCCCCAAAGCAAAGATGATTTTGACACTTTATAGTTAGTGTGTTTACAACTACCACTAGCAAGAAATACTAAGTGGTCTTGATTTCAATGCCTTCCAGAACCCTCACAAATTGGGTGTATGCTGAAAGTACAATACTAGAACTCTGCCAAGCAAAACTAACACCACTGTGATCCACTCAAAAAATCATGCACATTCAAAAAAGTATCACCTCGATACAAGGTCATATGTGAAAGTTATGATCCTTTGAATTTTAAAAAAATGGGAACTGTGTAGCGTCACCTGTGAGAATCTACAATTTCTAGGAAAACCATGTTCCAAAATCATTAATTGTCTGCACCATCGCGAAGAGCATAGAAGAATAGCTAAAATCAAAAAAATAAGCTCAGGAAACAAAGGTCATGAGCCCAAATTATTAGTCTTCAAAGTTTTTCTTCAAAAATGAAAATGCCAATGGAGAGGGGTCTGTGAGAAAAAAGATAAACTTTGCCAAATTTGCCTCTAAGTTTAGCAGTCCGCTAAGTATGTATACGCCTCCAAATAGTTTAGAACTACTCCAGATAAAACTAGTTGGGGCTAGTTTAGAGGTTTATCAAATACATCGCGAAGCGTAATTCTCTTCTAAAATTAGTAAACTTTACTAAATATAGTGGTTCAACATTATATCAGCATAATTTGCCTCTTCTTGATGATGTATCATTGAGTGTGATGCAAAATGTCGATGAAAAAAGATACACAGTTAAATCCAAAAAGCATTCATAATAACTTTATGGACTGTGGAAAACTCATGCCAACTACTAGAGTTATTTATTTATTCATAGAACGTAAGAACGTGTGTTATCAATTTATTATTAGAATGCAGAGGACTTTTCTTGGAGACCAACCCAAACATCATGCCTACTTTTCATCCTATCCACCATTAATATGAGGTATTCAAATTCATAGGGATTTTGGTGAGGTGTGTGGCCATCAGAGGTCTCCAACCCAATTGAATGATGCAAGGGTTCTACCATCTAGGCAATTTTGTAACTAATTTCTAAAACCAATCCAAGAAAACCATGGAATCCACCACTTAGCCAATCTAGGAAAATTATGGCATCCACCACTCAGCCAATCTAGAACTCAATATCACTAGATTCACAATTATAGTCAACATAGTTTGGGGGCTACAACCACTCCAATGGGCCCAAGCACATGTCAACAAGGAAATATTCTTTTAAATAAACAATTAATTCCTTAGTTTGTGCTTCAAGTGGCCATTCCTTGTAGTGATTTTGGTTTTTATTTGCAATGTGATTCTAGTTAGAGTACACACCACTTTAATTTGGATTTGGACATTATTCCAAAAAGTACATTAGATACATAACTCCTCTTTCATTGCTTGTTTATTAAATTCTATATTGAAGATTAGTTAATATAGAGCTATGCCAAAGTTAATGCACTTACTTTGTCTAATAATGGGTCATGATTATTCTGAAAATAGAACACAACTAGTTTTTGAAGTACGTCAATTATTAGGAAAATTTCTCATAAGTAAATAGTTCACATTTATGGTTTGTTCTCTATTAATTTTTTTCTACCACACATAGTAAACAATTTATTTAGATTTAGATGTGGAACATATATTAAATACTATGTTAGAGGTGCTCAGAGATAGCTGTTATAAGAACATGGTCACATCATCTATCCTAGTCTAGGATAGGGCCACATCATGCAGCCTATTCTATTTGGTGCAACCTAGTTTTAGTCTCTGTCATGCCTTCATCAAGTCTTAGTTCTTATTGAAAAGGTATTGCATTGAAAAGTGTAATGAGGCTTGTAACTTTCAAGGCAAGAGAGGAAGACCAAAACTTGTATTGGACACAAGTCAAACACTTGGTTAATGATCTATAAGATTGTAGACATGACATACAAATAATGCAGGATGTAGAGATCTAATGGTTTATGTATGACACAAATATGTAGCTTTAGATGCTCTATAATTAGACATGTCCTTAGAGTGATTCTCATAAACACTTGATGTAAAGATGTAGCCTTAGATGTGGATATCTAAGTCATGGATTGAGCCTATATCCACAAGAATGAATTGCTTAGAAACTAATTGTTGGAAGTCACTTGTCTCAATCTTCTAATTTTTAAATTTTAGTAAGCCTAACTAGTAATGTTTACAAACACCTTTCAAGAATATACTAAATGAAGAGGATCATGTTATCCTTAGTCATAACCCTAGGATGATTTATTCAATGACTTTAGAACAATGATTAAGGAAAGCAAGCAAATGTGCAATGGGCCTAGGATGAGTTCAAAAGCAAACAATTCCAAATTGGTTTCACTTTAAGTTCTTTGACCAAGATGTTCTTTCACATTCTACTATGATTTTAAATGAATGAATGAATGTATTTAAATGCAACAACATAACACGTATATTAAAACCAATGTGCACTTGGTTAGCTCACAATGAGTAATAGGAGGATTTCACTAGGACTTGTTTTGAATTTAAATTTTAAAAGTTTAGTGTTCTAATTTGTCATTGTAGAAATGACCTAGCCCAAATCTACAACCATGGATTTGATCTAGGGTGATTTTTTTTAAAGCCATTTAAATTACACAGGGTCCTTAAAAGATAACATATAATCAAGATATTTGTTTGACTTTCATTTTTTAAAGAAAAATGTATACAACATTAGGGACAAAATTGTATACTAGTACCACTTATCTACTAGAGATAGATGACCAAAATATTAGGGTGTAAGTTAGTCATTGTGGGCATACTATGAATATATTGTATGGATTGGTATTACAAATTGGAAGATTGTGTTTCTTTGGTAGATCCCATGTACAATAAAACATATCATTTTAATCCATACATAGGTCCCATTGAATATATTATATATAAAAAATTAAATGTTGTATTTAGTGGTAAAGCACATTAGAATATTTTGTTCCTACTTGAAAAATATTTTTTTAATGTAACATTTAAATGTGCTAGTTTATTTATAGTCCATATTTGATCACATGATCTAGTATATAAGTGGTGTTAAGTTGTGCTATTAGGTAGACCATTAATATGGTTGTATTCAATTATTGTATAATTTTTTGGGGGTTGATCTTCGAGAACTTGACTACTTGTAACTAATCAACAATTAGTAAGGTATTTATAGATACCACCAAGTTCACAAATGTTTAAGAAACATAAAGAAGTCAAGAGTGAGTAGGTAAACTAAAGAGAAAAGATTAGTAGAATACATAGGACAAGTTCATAGAAGTAGGACAAGCTTACAGTCATAGATTATTCTTCTAGATCATCAGACTCATCCCTACATAAAATCAAGAGAATATTTTAATCCCATGGTGATTGCCTCTCTATCATCTCATGTTCCTAATCTTAAACCTTATCAAGTTTAGATCTTCATAAGTTTTTATGTGCATTCATCAGTTATCAAGCAAAGTAAATAAATTTTGTATTTATGTTCTTGCACATTTTAATTATTAAGCTCAATATTCAAGTAAACTCAACTCCATAATTAGTCTAGGTTAGTGATGCTTAAATGCATATGCATTTTATTTGATTATCTTAGACTAAGCTTTAGGAAACTTTTTTTTCTTATACATTTTTTTTATGAACTTAATAAATCCTATAAAACCTATGTAATTTCATGGAAATGGCTCAACTTTGGGAGATGATGAGTCACACATGGAAATGGTTTAGATAACTTGTAGCCTTGATAGGATATTAGAATTGAAGTAAAAATGTCTAACCTCAAATTGGACATAAGGACTTGATGAATGTATAGAGCAAGAATAGGCCAGGGTCATTTAACCTTGTTTCTAGGCATAATCTTGTGTGGTGCTCCTCAAAAAATATGGCTCATGGAATTTATGTGTAGATTTTTGAACTTAAAATAAACTCACAATCAAGGATAAGTTTCCAATCCCTATGATTGATGAGTTAGATGAATTGCATGAGTCATATTTCTTCTCCAAACTAGATTAATAGTTTGCATAGCACTAGATCCATCTTTAGGAAGTGTTCTAGACCATGTTTTGAACTCATGAGGGCCACTCAAGTTCCCAATTATGGATTTTGGCCTCACTAATGCCTTGTTTACATTCCAAATCCTCTTAGATCTTTTAACCATTTCTTAGGAAATTCATTATGGTATTCCTTGATGACATCATCATCTACAAAATAAAATTGGATGAGAACCTCATTCACTTGGATCAAGACCTCCAAATTCTTTTAGATAACTAGTTAAGTGCAAAAAGTGTTAGGACTAGGTGTTGTAAACCTTGCAAGTCCTAGTGATGATGTCATTATTGAATATTTGCAAAATATTATAATGTTTGGTCCTAATGGAAAAGGGTGCCACACATGAAGAGAATATTAAGATTCCTTTGTTGGCAATCTCTATCGTGTGTCATTTGTCTTATTCAACTACTGTAAGAAGTCAATGAAAGGGGATTCCAAGTTAAACTAGTCAATGCATCTTTAATTGTCTCATAAGTTAGATGTTTGTAAGAGGTGTGTAAGAGACAATATTGCACCACCAAGGAGAACTTTTGAGTTACATATGTTTCCCTTGGTCATAGGGGTCAATAGTCATCATCATGAGTTATAAATTCTAAGTGGGGAGGAGTTATTTTTGGAAAGGGGCACATGGGTTTAACTTGAACAAGATGGACAAAGGTTTGACTCATCATTTTGAGTCCATGATTTTGGGAAAACATTTGTTATTTCTAGGATCTCCTTTTCATATATACCAAGGGATTGAAGTGGAGATTGTATGTTTGATTTTATGTAGGTTTACGCTGCCAAAATTGCTCCAAAATGCAAAGTGTTGATCTTTAATTATACAATCTCCCAAGCCAATTTATCCAACTTTACATAGATTTCTTGTGTGTGTGGATACAATTTGCCTCCTACACAAAAGACATGTACCATTTTATGGCCCTCAATCCAACTATATCCAAGGATCTTTTTAATTCCTTTCTCTCATCAATCTCCTTACCATTTGAACCTCGCACCACCTGACCACTATGTATGTTTGAGAGAAGAAAATAAGTCACAATATTTTAGGAACCAAATCAAAAGCTACGTTATTGTAAATACTCCCAAGCCTATGCTCATATGTGATTTGCAGGTACTAAGAAAATACATCTACATAACCACCACAGGTTTAACTAGCATCTTAATGATAAATTTTAGGGTGTCCTCAAGATAGCCAGCATGGGCAAGAAGGTCAACCATGCACACATAATGATTAATTGTAGGTGTAATGCAATAAGGGTTACTCTATGATTGAAATATGTACAGCCCTCATCCACTAAACTTGCATGGCTGCACCTACATAGAACACATGTAAAGCTTATAATGTCATGATATGTTCCAAAATGCTTTATTAATTCAAAGATTTGAAAGCATCCTTGTAAAATCCATTTTGTGTGCATTCCATGAGACCATATTTCTTTGAGGAATTTTGTCAAACAGTTCACATGCCTGGTCTATGCTTCCACTTTTTACATACATGACTACCAGAGCAGTTGCAACTACAACATCTGAAAAAATTCCTCTATCCTTTATTCTTTGATGGATGTCCATACCCTATTCCAAAGCTCCCATTTGGCATAGGCTAGGAGGATGCTGACAAAGGTTGTAGAGTTTGGCTTTATGCCTACCAATTACATTTGATTGAAAGTTTCTAAATCATTTTCAACAAATCCATTTTGTGAATACCCTACAATTGAGGCATTCCATGAGAACATGTTTCTTTGAGGTATTCTGTCAAACAACTCACGTGCCTTGTCTATGCTTACACATTTTGCATATCATGTAGTCATGGCATTCCATGAGATGATATCTCTTTGAGGCATTATGTCAAACAGTTCACGTCCCTGGTCTATGCTCCTACATTTTGCATACATGTCTACCAGGGTAATTACAACTACAACATATGATAAAATTCATGTATCCTTTCTCTTGTGGTGGATGTCCATATCCTGTTCTAAAGCTCCCATTTTGGTACAGGCATGGAGGATGCTGGCAAAGGTTGCGGAATCTAGATTTACACCTACCAATTGCATTTTCTTGAAATTATCTAAAGCCTTTTCAACAAACCCATTTTGTGTATATCCTACAACCATAAACCATAGCAGTCGAGGAGATCACATTTGACAGTTCACTTGCTTTGTTTATGCTTCCACCTTTTGAATGGATCGCGGTGGGAGACAATTTCAAATTGACTGGGTGGGAGACAATTTGAAATCAACTAGGTGGGAGACTATTAAATAAAAACTAAAGTTTACCAACCAAATCGTGATTGACCGTGACTGCCGAAATGGAAACAAAAATAGAGAGTAGGAATGGACAGAAGTTGAAGGGCCCACATTGGTCAGTGCTTAGAGTGTACTAGTTAAGCCCAGCCATTTATTAGGGGGCATAATATTGTCATGATGGCTCAGTGGCACCCACCTCCCATGGAGGCTCACCATTGACATTTAGATAATGATTTTCAAGATCCTCACCAATCAAACTATGATACAATCATAAAATATGTTTATACTTTTCAATATTTTCATATCTCTTATCCTCTTTATGATTTCCATTTTTTAGTGTTCAAAATAACTTGTCCAATTGATTTGGTTATTTGTATCTTTAATGCCGTAAAACATGGCCTCCAAAATGACTATTCAATCATAGTGAAAAATTCCCTCTGTTCCCACTACCTTGAGCTTGGGCCTAAACTTGTTGATAAAATTGATGACACTTACCATGGACTCTATATTTTACTCAATCATGTTCCACATTGGTCGGACCTTGTAGATAATGTAGCAATTCAACCACATGTGATTGATGGAGAGAATGCCAACCACATTTTTGGTTCTTGATGCTCATGTTAATGATGATGTTGACCATACAAAGTAGCATTTGTCAAATATTATAATCTTCTTGACAACCATTTCAGTATATTTTTGCTACAATTACTATATAGTTTCCTTATTTCTGTATCTATTATTCACAATATACATTTAATTGGAGTTATCTTCTATTATGGGTCATGATATGCACTATTTTGTAAATGGGTAGAATATATATTTTCTCCACTCTGTTTTTCTTTCTTCTAGCTTGTAAAAATTTCTTATTATATGATAAGAATATTTTTAGGTCTCTGCGCCTTTTGCCAAAGTGCTAGGAAGGCTTATTTGTTGCTGTGTATCTTTTGTAGGATATCAAAATAATGAATTAATTACATATGCAATAGTAGTTGCATAGATTTATTACAACTGACAATAACAACAAAATTGGGTTACAAGATGACTTGAAGAAATTGTTACAACAACCAAACTATCAAGATGATGGGAGAAATAATCAATCTACTATAGATTGCACTATTAGTCCTATGAACTTCAAAAATTCAAGAAAGGAAGGAAAATATATAGGTGTTAGAAAACATGCAAATGGTCGTTATGAAGTAGAAATCTATAGCTACATTTATAACCAACATAAATGGCTAGGTACCTTTGATATAGCAGAAGATGCTACCTATGCTTATGATAAGATTACTATATCCATCAGAGCCAACAATGCCACAACCAATTTCTCATACAAAAATTTAGAGGCATGCTAGCACATTTCTAACCAACTCAAACATTCCATCAATGTACCTAAATATAGAGGTGTTGGAAACTACCTATGGGGTCATTATGGTGTAGAAATCCTAGACCCAAAATCCAAGCAATGTCATTGGCTTGGAACATTTGATACAATAGAAGAGGTTGCACGTGCCTATGATATTGTAGCCCTTTCGATGAGAGGTGTAAGGCATATCTGAAACCCATTTATTAATTATAATATTTTAATGAAAACAATTAATTACTTATATTTCTTGGAAATAATTATCTAGATAATTTAATATTGGTTATGAAAGAAAATTACGCATGGTCCTTCTATGCTTCTATATTTACATATTTTTTTAAAGATTCTTTTATTTTATATTACCTCCAAGAAATGGGATAATTTCACTAGAGGCGAACTATAGTAGGGGGGGTGGGGGGGTGGAGATGAGAGCACTCATTTTTTGGTTGTAATTATAAACCCAAAAAAATATGAAAAATAAAATTGCAAACAAAAAAATAAAATAAAAATGTAAAAAGAGCTGCCAAAATCTTGGTGCATTATTGTTCAGACTGCCATAGCTAAAATTAGAATATGGCATGGGTGGTGAGGTGTTTAATTATGTAATGCCTTTATGAGTGTGAGTGTGCTCTATAAATAAGAGATTGCTGATGCAGCTATTGAAGAGAAAATCTGGTCCTCTATATGGGTGCGCTCTATAAGTATGGTCAACGAAATGATATGAATCTAAAATTTGTTTAAAGGAGTGAATGCTTAGGAGTGCCTGCCCCAGGGCTTATATTTAGGGCTTAAATTTGACAGTCGACACAGTTATCTATTCAATGTTGCCTTTAAAATACTATGACCTATCTTATAAAAATCAGATATATATATATATATATATATATATATATATATATATATATATATATATATATATATATATATCAGCATAATCCTATGTAAATTTTGACAGTTTGTCCAAAATCTTTCCTTTCATATGATATAGTCTTTTTAAAATTTTGATTGTATTTTACAACAAAAATGGCTAAATACAGCTATACAACTATCAAATTTAAGCCATGCATGCCCCCACCAATGATGGTAAGTCTTTTCTATTTTTGGTATTGGCAGCACAAATTATCACTTCTTTTGGTTAAAGGTTGATTCTGTCTGGATCTTCTAATATCTCTTTATTGAAGAGTTGATTCAGCCTCTCTTTTTTTGTTGAAGAGCCCAATTTTTTTCTCTCCCTATTTCCTACACTGATTCCATACAAGACATTCTTTCTTTATATCACACAGATTATTTTCCTTATTGAATTAGGGTTTATATATTTTTTTTAATTATCCCAGAGACAGGATCAACCCTATTGTAAATCAAGTGTTGCAAAGATTGATCTCCAATTTGTTATTCATTAAGATTTTTTTATATGAGAAATAAATTCTTTTACTAAAATCATTCAGGTTGCCTTGCCTAACCTAGTGTCCCATAAAAATGCATTGCAGAAAATTTTCTGTTTAAATTAGTCTGAGTGTCTATTGCAGGTATGGAGAATTGCCTAGCACACCTTTTACATGGCCAGGTGAGCAAAAGGAGCCATTAATATTAAAATTTAAAATTATTATGAATGTTTACACATAATAGAAATTCTTGTATTGCCAATTTATATTGTTTTAAAATGAGGTTTCCAATTTCTAAATCTTCAGAAGTAAGAAACCTTCAATTTTACAATTTTAATTAAAGTTTATTTTGTTGATTGTTCACTTTAATAATAAATCACAAAATAACCTAACAATTTATTTATTTAATCATTATTGTTTACTAGAGGAGAGGCATACTACACTCCCAACAATTCTAATTCCAATCATTATTGTTTGGATTTTTATGTAAATATTTTAAAAATGTTTAAAGAAGTATATTTAATCACAAGTATGCCTCAACTCATATTTTATTAAGAATTAAAAATAATATAATAAACCAATTATATACAATATTAAGTAAATACCTATTTCTTACTTATTTTCTAAAGTTCTTAAAATGAATAAATTACTAAAGTTTGTAAAATGAATAAATTACAAAAGTCTCTACAATGAATTCATAAAGGTTTCTAAAATTTGAATAAATTATTAAAGTTTCTAAAATGAATTCATAGAATATAAAAGCTTCTAAATTTTGTATCCAAAACCAAAATTTTAAAGCACTTTATATTATATTAGAAAAAAAAAATCATTTATTTTTATAAACAAAATTATATATTTATTTATTTTAATACACTTTTACAAAATCTATAATTTTTTATAATTTTTTATGGAATATTAACTATAATTTCTATAGTATGCTATACTTTAAAGAATACTTAAATATTTATTTTTAATCGTAATATACAATGAAGTAAATACCAAATAAAATAGACAAATGAACAAGTTTTTAAAGTTATTAAAATTACTGAAAGTTACTAAGATTTCAAAAGTTACTAAAATTATTCAAGCTTCTAAATTTACAAAGCTTATAATTTATTATTATTTTTTTAGCTCAAAGGTATTATATAGTATTTTATTTATTTTTATAGATTTTGAGTTCATCATTCTGCAATAGCAACCCTAAAATTATATATATCAATTTT
The DNA here is from genome assembly GCA_027924645.1 of Cunninghamia lanceolata. NCBI lineage: Eukaryota > Viridiplantae > Streptophyta > Pinopsida > Cupressales > Cupressaceae > Cunninghamia > Cunninghamia lanceolata. The sequence continues at coordinate 25,928,771 of BSBN01001332.1, read as the reverse complement.
AATCCACAATACAGATTCATTCATTTTAATTCATATCTACCTTTGAGAGATTACAATATTTTGTAATCAATAGATCCTCTCATGAAAACCTACTTTCAATCATAACAAACTTGAAGAGATTTCACTCTTCATTTCTTTGGATGCATTTGCATGTTTTTTATTTCCTCATAGAATAATTTGAGAGTTTACTTCCTGCAACATGCAACTCTTCAAATCAGAAACCCTGAGCTTAGACAAAAAAAAATAGTTAGGGTTTGAAAAGAATGGAGAGGAAAATAAAATAAGATTGCAAAGCAAATAGAATCAAATAAAAATAATAATAATTCATGGCTATGGAATTCCTCCAACTTTTTCCATAGAGTCTCCCTCTCAGATTTACCACAAAAAATAAATGAAGGAAGCAAATGAATGTTTTGTTGTGAATGAAATGTTTTATATGACTTAAATAATTAGAAGTTTCAAAAATAGAAAAAAATAATTATTACTTAAGTCACTACATGATATGTTCCTTATTTGTAGCCTTGCATAAATGTTTTATTATTTGTTTTAAAATTATAGTCATGCTTATTAAATTTATGAAGTGTATTAAAAATTATTGATTATGTGAGGCGTTTTTATTTTATTTTAATGATTTAATTTTATTTAAATATTAAATTTAAATTTTATTTTATTTTTGTGAGTTAACATAATGTGTGAGGTTTTTTTCAAATGTTTGCTTTTAACCTTTTTGAAATTATAATTAGTTGAGATATTTATAATTAAATTTAAAAATGTCTATTACTTAATTGTTTAAAGGTCATATTCAAATTTATAATTAGAATTCTAAACGATATATTTAGATTTATTTAAATGATGATAATTAAATTTAAAAGGGTCTTTAGACATGCCAAATGTAGATTTTAATATTAACTTAATATTCAAAATTCACTAGGGTTGATTATTCCATTAAAAACATATTAAGGTTTAAGTTTTAATATTAACTTAGGGTTAATATTTTTAAAGTGAACACAATTTTAGTTAGAAAAGATTAATAAATGAGAAAATGACTCTTATTAATATTTCTATTATTTAGTAAAGGATTGATTATTGGATTAAAAATATATTAAGCTTCAAGTTTTAATATTAACTTACTATTAAAAATATATTAGGGTCAATATTTAAAGTGAACACAATTTTAGTTAGAAAAGATTAATAAATGAGAAAATAACTCTTAATAATATAAGTGTTAAAAATGGAGTTTTGGTATGCAATTCAATTGTATTGTGAAAAATCGCCGTTAAGGGCATGGTTCGATGGTTAAGTCACTCGGTTGTAGTGGCGGCCACCAGAGTTCAAACCCCCATTGGACCAACGAGCTCGCGGGTTTGAAGTGTTCCTTCTTGGGGATGAGGTCCGCCGTGTTGTGGCCTCATCGGTTCATCGCTCTGGGCAAAAGCGTTAGTTCAAAAGCGTTAGTGTGGAGCCGGAGGGTCAAAAGCGTTAGTGTGGAGCTGGAGGGCGTGTTGCACCAGCGTCTAGGTGCATTATCTTTTTTTTTTTAAATTGTATTGTGAAAAATTCACACAACACAATATAAAATACATTACTAATTATGGAAATATTTAAACTACAAGCTCATTAGAATAGTGTATTGTGAAAAATTCACACAACACAATATAAAATACATTACTAATTATGGAAATATTTAAACTACAAGCTTATTAGAATAGTGTTAGGATTAGAATTAGTGGTATATTACATATAGTAGATCTCAACAAAGCACAAAACTCTAAAATAAAATATATAATAATGGAATAAAGATAAGTAAACATTTGAAATGACCCAACCTTAACCCTAACCATAATTCTAATTAAGGTTAGAATTAGGGTTAGGGTTAGGGTTATGATTAGAATTAGGGTTAGGATTAAGGTTCCTATTAGAATTAGGGTTAGAATTAGTTAGGTTAATATTAAAATTAGGGTAAGAATTAGAGTTACAATTAGGGTTAGGGTTCAAATTAGAGTTAGGGTTATAGTTCAATTAGGGTTAAGGTTAGTATTAAGGTTAGGGTTAGGATTTGAATTATAGTCAGGCATAGGGTTAGAGTTAGGGTTAAAAATTAGAACTATGTTTAGGGTTAGAATTAGGGTTATAGTTAGATTTAAAATTAGGGTTATGGTTAGGGTAGAATCAGGGTTATGATTTGAATTAGAATTAGGGTTAGGGTTAGAGTTAAGATTAGGGTTAGAATTAAGGTGGGTTACTATTAGAATTAGGGTAAGAATTAGAGTTAGGGTAAGCATTAGATTTATAGTTAGGGTTAGGGTTAGGGCTAGAGTTAGGGTTAGAATTCAAGTTAGAGTTAGGGTTAAAATCATAATTAGAATTAGGATTAAGGTAAGGGTTAGAATTATGGTTATTGTTAGATTTAAAATTAGAGTTATAGTTAGGGTAGAATTAGGGTTATGATTAGAATTAGGGTTAGGGTTAGGGTTAGTGTTAGGGTTAAGGTTCCTATTAGAATTAAGGTTAGAATTAAGGTGGGTTACTATTTGAATTAGGGTTCAAATTAGAGTTAGGGTTAGAGTTGAATTACGGTTAAGGTTAATATTAAGGTTAGGGTTAGGTTTTGAACTATAGTCAGGCTTAGGGTAGGGTTAGGTTTAAAATTGGGATTAGGGTTAGGGTTAGGATTATAATTATGGTTGGGATAAAGGTTAGGGTTAGAATTAGGCTTACGACTATAATTAGGGATAATGTTAGAATTAAAGTTAGGGTTAGGGTTATAATAAGGGTTAAGTTTAGTATTAAGGTTAGGGATAGGGTTTCAATTAGGATCAACCTTAGGGTTAACATTAGAGCTATGTTTAGGGTTAGAATAAAGGTTAGGGTTAGGGTTAGGGTTAGGGTTAGATTTATGGTTAGAATTACAATTAGAATTAGGGTTACAGTTTGAAAAAGGTTAACAATTAGAATCAGAATTAGAGTCAAAACTAGGGTTAGGGTTAGGGTGCTCGATTTAGGGTTACAATTAGAATTAAGGTTTGGACTACAATTATGACCAGGATTACAATTACATTTAGGGTTACAATTATGGTCAGGATTACAATTCTTATTCAAACCCTAATTTAAGCATAACCCTAATTCTAACCCAAACCTTAATTACAATAATAACACTCAATCTAACCCTAATTATAAATCTAACCCTATTTATAACCCTCAACCTAACTATATCCCTAAACAAAACCCTAATTCTAATCTAACATTGGTTCTAACAGTAACCCAAACACTATTTATAATCATAACCCTTAACCTAAAACTAACTCTATATCTAACCCTATTCTAACCATAACCATAAGATTACACTTAGCATTGATTTAGAAGCCTAACCTATACCTAACCCCATTTATAAGCCTAATCCTAACCCAATCCCTAAACAAAACCCTAATTCTAAATATGACCTTCATTCAAACCCTAACCATAATTTGGTACATGTATAATTAGGATTAGGGTTAGAATAATAATTAGAATTCACATTATAGTTTAAAGAAGGGTGACAATTAGAATGAGAATTAGGGTCAAAACTAGGGTTAGGGTTATAATAAGGGTTAGGGTTGGGGTGAGATTTACGGTTACAATTAGAATTAAGGTTAAAGTTAGGGTTAAGGCTAGGTTTGATTAGGGTTGGGGTTAGGGTTAGGGTTAGAAATATAATTAGGGTTACTAAATTAGGGTAAGCATTAGAGTTACCACTAGGGTTAGGGTAGGGGCTAGAGTTAGGGTTAGAATTCAGGTTAGGGATAGTGTTAAAATCATAGTTAGAATTAGGATTAAGGTAAGTGTTAGCATTAGGGTTATTGTTAGATTTGAAATTAGGATAGAATTAGGGTTATGATTAGAATTAGGGTTAGGGTTAGTGTTAGAGTTAGGATTAGGATTCTTACTAGAATTAGGGTTAGAATTAAGGTGGAATACTATTAGGATTAGGGTAAGAATTAGGGTTAATGTTAGAATAAGGGTAGGATTATAATTAGGTTTAGGGTTGGAATTGAGCTTAGGGTTAGAGTTAAAGTTAAAATTAGGGTTACTAAATTAGGTTAAGCATTAGAGTTATAGTTAGGGTTAGGGTTAGGGTTAGGGTTAGGTTTAGGGCTAGACTTAGGGTTAGAGTTAGGATTAGAATTAGGGTTAATGTTAGAATTAGGTTAGGGTTATAATTATGGTTAGGGTTGGAATAGAGGTTAGGGTACAAGTTAGAATTAGAGTTACTAAATTATGGTTAGCTTATTTGGGCTAGAGTTAGGTTTAAAACTCAAGTTAGGGTTAGGTTAAATTCATAGTTAGAATTAGGATTAGGGTTAGAATTAAAGTTGGGGTTAGGGTTACAATTAGGGTTAAGTTTAGTATTAAGGTTGGGGTTAGGGTTTCAATTAGGATCAGGCTTAGGGTTAGAATTAGGGTTAGGGTTAGAATTAGAATTAAGGTTACTAAATTAGGGTAAGCATTAGAGCTACAATTAGGATTAGGGTTAGGACTAGAGTTAGGGTTACATTTACAATTACAAGTAGAGTTAGTGTTAGGGTTAGGGTTAGGGTTTCCAACATATTATGATTTCTAACATGTTATGGTTTCCAACATGTTGGAAATCATAAACAGTTGGTAATCTAACTTGTTGGAAACCATAACATATTGGAAATCATAACTAGATGGAAACCATAACTTGATGGAAATCATAATCTGTTGGAAGCCATAACGCATGGGAAATCATAAGTTGTTGGAAATCTTAACATGTTGGAAATCATAAATATTATGATTTCCAACTCGTTATGATTTCCAACGACTTATGATTTCCCAACAAGTTTTGGTTTCCAACTAGTTATGATTTCCAACTCGTTATGATTTCCAACGCATTATGATTTCTAACAAATTATGGTTTCCAACTGGTTATGATTTCCAACATGTTAGAAGTAGGGTTAGATATAGAAATATGATTACAATAATTCTAATTCTATCCCTAACCCTGACTTTATTATTTTAACCCTAACTCCTACCTTAATTATAACCTTAACCTTAATTCTAAACCCAACCTTATTTCTAACCCTAACCCTAATTCTAACCTCAACCCTAATTCTAAGCTTAACCCTATATAATTCTAATCATAATTCTAACCCTAATTCTTTACCTAACCATAATACTAAGCCTAGCCCTAATTCCAACCCTAATCCAAACACTAATTCAAGTCATAATTATAATTGTAACCATAACCCTCGCTTGTATCCTAACACTAATGCTAACCCTAACCCTAATTCTAAATCTAACCCTTTGTACCTCTTAAAGATGCATATAATTAAATATATCCTCATAACCTTAACCCTAAATATATTGTATTCAACTTATATAGTTTAGTTAAGTATAGGCATAGCACTTAACAATTAAAGAAATTATTAAATATAATTTTTAAATTTAGATGTATTTTTTTGTACTTTTTAAGTATAATTTATATAATTTAAAGAAATTACAAAAAATATATTAATTTATTGATAAATAATTTGGATTGGGGTTTAAAATAATTATGGTTTATAATAATTCTATAAATATAAATATAATATCATTATATTTAATAATGTAATATGAAATTAATTATATATTAATTTAATTAAAGGGTTAGGGTTAGTGTTATGGTTATGATTACACACTCCGAATGCCACTAGCATATTTAGATTAAATATAATATATCTAAAGTCTACGGAGATATATCCTTCTCGAGGTGCCTACTTTTTTAATCACTAATCCTAACATTAGGCGCCTTGAGAAGGATACTTTAAATATATTAATTTAATATAAATATGTTAGTATTTATTTATAGTTTCAAGATTAGTGGAGCTAATTTTAGAAAGAGGAGAAGAAAATTGGGAGTGAGGAGTTGAAGATAAAGAGTCATGTTTTTCGGTTTTAAAAGATTAGGTAATGTTTGAAGAGAAGGGGAGGAAAATTTTTGGCAGTTCGAGGTTCTTGCATACTTGTTCCTTTCGATCTTCAGCAATGGTAAAATTATATTTCTCCTTTGTGCCCCTATATTCTTTCCATGTGCTAGATGTAGAGGTAAGTTTTATTGAGATTTGTCTATTTTTGCATCTTTTTATTATCTTATAGTCCTAAGATGCTCTAATCATTTATGGAAGTTTTTAGAAAGACAGACAAGAATGCACAAGTAGAGCATATAATTTTTGGATTGTTTATTACTATTCTAGTAAATGTACCAAATGTCTTGGAATCCCACAAATCAGGGCTTAAATTTGACAATTGACCTTGCCTATCAAGCAAGTTTTGTATGAAAGTTTATCTATTCAATACTGCCTTTAAAATACTATGACATACCTAAGTAGATTATATAAAAACCAAATATATATATATCAACATAATCCTATATAAATTTTGACAGTTTATCCAAAATCTCTCCTTTCATATGATATAGTCTTTTTAAAATTTTGATTGTATTTTACAGTAAAAATGTCTAAATACAGCTATACAACTGTCAAATTTAAGGCTTAAATTGGATTATGACATTCTAATGGGAATAGATTTGACTTTGATGCATTTGTAACTATAATCTTTTCATTTTCTGTCCACCTAGTATATGTTTGTTTGGCCGATTCTATTTTATTTCTGATAAGCCATCCTCAAATATAGTGAAGTATTCTATATGTTTTGTTAACTATTCTCTTTACTTGGCGAGATATCCTTGTTGTTAAGCCAAACAATTTTGCCGTTTAGTTGATGGACAAAATTATTTACCATTAGAATAGTTGTATTTGCTTGTAGCTTCTAAATCTCTTTCAACAAATCCATTTTGTGCATATCCTGCAATCATGGTATTCCATGCGATGATACCTTTTTGAGGCATTCTGTCAAATAGTTATACGCCTTATTTATGCTTTCATTAATCCATCTGAGAATCAAACGTATCTTCTCAATGTTTTAACACCTTTTTATCAAATCAAGTTTGTGCATGTCCTACGACTGTTTCTTAACAAATGATGAATTTAACTTGCTTATCGAGGCACTCTACCAGCAGCTATTGCACTTTGGATGAGTCTAATTATTTAACATTAGCTTTAAGATTCCTCCGCCTTTCTTCTTTATTACTTGCTAATATTTAGCATCTTTCTAATCATGTTAGCACTGGAGCAGTGTCCTTTTTAGAAGTTATGTATTGTTATATTTTGTTTAATCTAAATTTAGGCATTGAGATAGATGCCTTAAGTGCATATTGCATGACTTTTCATGGATCTATCGTATCTATAACATTTGGCTAGGTGCCTTTCTAAATCAATGTTAGTTTACTTTATAAACTAATTGTTATCTAGATGTATAAGGTTCAGATTCATTCATAGTAAGTTTAGAGTGCTTTTCAGTGAGTATTGAGTGCACACACACGTTGTCTCCTTCAACTACTTTTTGACAAATCTATGGTAGTGTAATGTGTAGATTTATTCCAGCAAACCCAAAGTGCATACATATTATCCTTTACAACAAATAATTCCCAAAGTACAAACTTATCATCCTTTACAATAGACAATTGATTATGTGAGTATAAACATGCACATACACCATTATTTGAGCCTCTTAGTATATTTTAATGAGAAATAATAAGATTCAACTTACAATTGCTAGTTGCATTTGTTTAATAAATCCATTTTATACATATTCTACAACTACAAGGTTCCAAGTGACCACACTTCTTTAGGTATTGTGAAACAGTTTGTGCACCTTCGTTGTGCTTCCACATTTTGCATATATATCTAATAGGGTACTTGTAACTATAGTATCTAACAGAAATCCCCTTACCATCATATGATGGATGTCCATATATTATTTCACACTTCCATTCTAGCATAGGCAGGGTGAATGTTGGAAGGTCATGGAATATATCTCTACACCTGCCAAACGTATTTGTTGTCTTAAAACATTTTATGCATATACTGTGATTATTCCATTTGTTACTCCTTAGATGTTTTGTTCTTATCTTGTGTCTCCTCCTCCTCATGGTGTCTTAAAAATCAACACGGATGGCTCTTCTCCAGGAAATCTTGGTCATGCTAGAATTGGTGGTGTTGGTCGAGATAGCTCTAGAGATGTTCAGTTTATCTTTTATGTTTATAAGGATCTTCATACTAATAATCTTATGGAGGCTCAGGCTATTTTAACGGCTGTGGAGCGTGGAAATCAATTGGGTTGGTGAAGGATCATATGTGAGTCTGATTCCTAGGTTATGGTGAACTTGTTGAATAGGCAGCATTTAGATGATGTCAGCTGGCAGTTGGCTTTGATTGTTGCTCAGATTCTTAACCTTTGTGATTCTTTGGAGTTTGTTACTTTTACTCATATTCCTAGAGAATGGAATGGTGTTGTTGACTGTTTGGCTAAATGGGCTTCTGAACATATTCATAATTGGAATTTGATGGACTGATGTTGTTTACCCTCGGATCTGTCTCAACAGTTGGCTCACGTGGTGGAGCTTGATAGGGCTATATAATTCTGTTGCTTTGTACTTCTTCTTGTTTTAATAAATTCTTACCCCTCCTTTTTGTTAAAGTACTAGGACTATTGCATTTTCAAAGATGATAATGGTCTGGAGCATTTTATTATACAGTTCCCATGCTTTGTTGGTGCCTTCATATTTAAGTTGATCTACACTAAATAAAATCTATAGGATTAGTATGAGTGTAATGATGCTAGAAATTTATTGATATTTGCATAGTTGAGATAGATAAAATAGTTGTGGTTCTGTATAAACAAAATTAGTAATATTTAGAAAGATAATGCAATGTGGTTATATCTTATACAAGGTATTATGTTAGCTCACTTTTCCTTCTTTTTTGAGTTTCTTTAAACCTTAGAAGTTATCATCGTACACTAAGGATTTTGTTGCGCCATGATTGTTGGATCTTCTACCTTTCTATCTCATCAGTAGTATATGATGTTAGTCAATTTCTTAATTTAGCCAGTTTCCCTTTTATTTAATCAAGCTCTGACCCTAAGATACTCATTGCAGATGAAGTGGATGTTAAGATTTAGTGGAGCCTCAATCTTTCATTTCATTTGTATCCTTATCAGTTTTAGAATCAAATTTGTTTCATGCTTGCATTAAGAATGTGTTGATATAAAATCGTAAATTAGTGTTTAGTAAGATTTATCATATAATTTGTTAAAAAAGATTTAAGTGTAATCTTACTCTTGGGATAAATGTTTGATTTAACTTTGGATTAAAGACCTCTTGGCTATTGTATGGCTAAATAGAATAGTTTAAGATTAAAGAATTAGAGTTTAGTAGAGAACTTTTAAAGTTTTATAAATGTGAAAATAAGTCAAGTTCTAGGTAGTCAACTTAGGGTGATTGTTGTTGTTTTAGTTTTTGGAAAATTTGAATACCTAGGGGCTGAATTCGAGATGTACTTCAAATTGGTTAAATCTAATGTAAAGTAATTATGTTGTTAGGAGAACTATTGTGTAATTGGATCAATGGAGTCAACAAGTTAAAGGAGCCTAAGTTTGTAGTATTATTAAGTTAGTAAAATTATCAACTTGGTTTTTAGGCTTTTGTTGTATTATGTTAGTTTTTAAGGATGTTTTATTTCTTCACTCTATGAAAGTCAAAGATCATTCTAAATAAATGTTTTGCCTAAGTTAGAAAGGGTTATGGGTTTTACTTACTAGTGATCTACCATATTGTTTAGTATCTATTTTGATTTCTTTTCAATGGCTCTAGATAGATAATAAAATAAGAAGTTAGAAAGTAAGTATCAACCAATATTGATCGTAGACCATGGATAAATAGTAAGTAAAATGTTTACTTGATTCTTTATCTCTACTTTGTATTATGTGAAGACTCTATGCTATTAGAACTTATTAATGATTGCATTACTTAGAATGTAGAGATAAATGTAAAGAAAGAAATATCTTTTCTAATCTTTTCTTACTTGTACATTAAAGCTTTAACTACATTTAATTACTATAAATATTGTTTACATTGAAATGAAGATCTAATGTTATACAAGTGCATGATTTGAAAGCATAGTAGTAAATTGTATATTGAATTGAAGAAGATCATTTATGTTTAGGAAATTATTAGGAGAATAATGTGAGTTAGGTAAACCTTGATCTTCTACCTTAAGTTTGGATTAAGAAGATGTTGCTAACATCTTAAAGGTTTTTATTTGTATGATACCTTCACGTGGTTGCATGTTCAAGTCCCTGAACTACAAAGTCTATGTGCTACACATACGTAGGCAAGGCCATTATGAGCCCCTGAGACATTAGGTCGGCCCTTAGGGCCTTAGACTTGCTATCTTATACATTGATATCTGATATGTATATTTATCGACCTTGCAGAACTAATGTTTACATTGAGTGTGCAGATTCAGGTATGTTAATTATGCAAGATACTAGAGCTAAGAAAGTACCTCACACCTTGTGATAGATTGATTATTTTGCATTTACTGTAAATGTGAATAACTGTATATGAAACATTTGTATCTTAACTTTCATTTATGATGAATATTATTAAATTTATGTATAATTTGAATTTTATTAAGTTTAAATTAAGTGAATTTTCTCCTTTAGTCATATTTCTTTCATTATTTTAATTTATTATTGTTTTTTATTGTTAAATTCTTTAGCGGGCATTACATAGGTATCAGAGCACCAAGTTGCAACACTTGGGAGCTTTGGGGTAAAAGTATTGGTAATGTAAACCCATTTTTGGGTCTCATCATGGTAAGTAGAGGTAAATTTTGACTGATTAACGATATAGAGTGGATGTTTAGTAAATCAATTTCAACTTATATACAAATGTGTTCATATAGGTATTTTGGAATTGTAAGTTTCTGTAATGATAATGATTTCTATCAAGCATTTATATTTATCACGTTAATCTACGATGATATTGACAAACTTGTGTGTTTGGTGATGGTGTTATGGTTCGATTGTATGGGAGTTGGGTGGATGGTTGATTGCAAGCTTGTGATTTGGGAGCTATGTGTATTTTGGGAGCTAAATTTTTAGAGCTATGTGTGTTTGGGAGATACAAGGATTTATGCCCTTTGGGGTACTCATGGTGTTGGTGTTGGTGTCGTGGATAATGATGGTTGGGAGTTTTGTATTACATTTTCTCTATGGGAGGTATTGTTGTGTTATGCCCCTTTGGGGATATACATGGTGTTGGTATTGGCGTTGTGGATATTGATGTTGGGAGTTATTATTTAATGGGAGTTATTGTTGTGTGATGGGAGTTATTGTGTGTGTGATGGGAGCTATTGTTGTGTTAAGGGAGCTACATTTGTAAAAAAAGGGAGTTTTCAAAACACTGATTATTCATAACTGTTGAATGCTCATAATTGCATAAGTTTCATGATCAATTTCTTTTGTGATATATGTTGGAACTCCATGTGGTTTGAGACCACCACATTCCCCTCCTCCCCTTAGGTGGCTTGTTTGAAGTCACATGGTGATTATGGTGTTAAGTTTGTGACAATATTTGAAATTTTTGTTTGGTTAATTTCTTTTCTAAATTGAGCCAGCAATTTTAAAATTTCTTTAATATATGTGTTTGATTGTCCATTTGCCTCAAGGACTACTTTATTAAGGTTTTTGGTTTTACGCTTCCTAATTCATTTTTATATAAAGTTTTACTTATTGATTTTATTTGAAATTTTTACTCATTGGAAACTTCATTATTTTGAGCCTATATATTGATGTTTATTGTTGCTGGCTAGTGTGGAGTAATGTGAATCGTGTAGATTGCCATACCCAAGAGAGGTCCCTGGTAGGTTGTATAGGGGAGTAGATGGCCTAGGGAATGTTTATTGTATATTGTGTAAGATCTATTTTGTGGCACTTATCATCCTCATCTCATTAGTCGTATACATGATGTATATATGTGATGTTTAAATGTTAAGAGTTGTTATAAAGAATATGTTGTAATGAATTTAATTTTCAATAATATTTAGATTATATAAATATGTTTCTAGGATAAGTAATGATGATATTACAGAATTCCAATGGTAAGAATGGTATTTTCTGATTGTTCTAAGTTGCTGGACGAAGAAAGAGATATTTTGGGAGAGTATTCCTTAATGGAGTTTTGGGAGAATATTGTTTTATGTGAGTTTGGGGGTTTATTGTTTCTAGGAGATGTTGCTAAAGGGAGTTAATGTTTAATGGGAGGTTTGTTATGGGAGATTGATGTTTATGGGAGTTGTTGTTTTATTGAGAAGAAAGTGAGATGGATTTATGAAATAGATTCTTGAAAATGAAATTATTTTCTATTTCATTTATTGAACATCAAGAAAATGTTTCTCTTTAAATGCTCAAGGGTGGATTTGATTGATCGAATCCTATGGTTGGGTGGTGAGAAAATATGGAATGTCATTAACCTTGTAGTTAATGTAAGCACAAAAATCAAGTGCTTCCTCCATGAGGACCCCTATGATGAATCAGATCCTTGTCAGATACATGTAAGCATAAAAATAAATCCTTTGGGTAGCAAGCCTCTTGACGATGTGTCCTCTCTTCTTGTTTCGTGTCGTTTCTGCTTTGTCGATTCTCCTTCTCCTTCTTCCCCATTTGCGATGCTTTTTGACACTTGTTGCGACACTTGTTGAATTTCATTTTCTAGCTTGAAACCTTAATCCTATGCCTTGTGAGTGTCTTGTAGGTGATTTTTCACCTCTCCCCTTTGTATTTTGTCTAGTGCACCTCATAGAAGCCTTCTAGAGATCCCTTGATCCCTCTCCTGCTTTCTATTTTCAGTTTCAACCTTCCTATCCAAATCTCCCCCTATTATTTCTAGATCTCCCTAGGAGATCCTACAGATGCAAGTGGCGATTTGGATTCTTCCTCATGATTGACCTATTTCTTGATGCAAAAATCATCTTTTTCCTCCCTTTTTCCTTTTGCCACCTTGATTTCTGCATTCTACCTTGTTTCACCTTGGATCTCCCTGAACGACCCATGGTCGCCCCTGTGGTGACCCATGGTCACCCCTGTGGTGACCCAGGGTCGCCCCTGGGGCAACCCATGATCTCCCTGGGTGACCCTATCTAACAAAAGTCATGACACTATCGTCTTTTGTCCCGCGGAAAAAATTAAGTTTCTCTCGCGTTTTGCTCTGTTTTCATCCATTTTTCTTTTTGTTTGCATGATTTTTTATCCTTGATATAGAGTTAACTATTTCATGCACCCACACATGCTTAATTAGCTGTATTTGATCTCAAATTAACTCTCTAATCAATCTCATGCATTCTTCTAACTCATTTTCTTCTTCAGTGATAAGCTATCATTATTTCATCACTCTCCTTTTTGTTGAGTTCACTAAGCAATCAACCTTGTTAACTCCCCGATCTATTCTTGTTAACTCATCAATCAAATGAGTTAACTCTTCAATCCACTCCCTTATTAAAATCTATAAATACCCCCCTCCCTCAAGCACAAAGGGAGGTAAATTCATTGTGCACCAGCTCTTGCCAAGTTTTCTCTCCAACCCAGCATCCATATGCTCAATACAGGATGTAAGTGCCTTTTATTTTCTTTGTTTCAATCAAGCAGCACCATGCTACTCAATTTTTTAGCCATTGTACTTGTTGACCCCATTCCACTATCCAAAATTTAAACTTTTCTCATATCAAAACCCCTGTGCCAGGTCATCCTTTTAGTTGCAATTCCTCAATGTTGTACTTCTTGTGTCAATCATGTTGATAACTCATTAACGAGATGTCATACTTTGTCTTGTTCATTCAACATTATCCCAAGTTAAATTTTATGTTGCATCAGCTTAGTAATAATATTCCTTGCATCCACCTTTATTTCACACTAAGCTCACACCAACTTTTATTTTTCACAAAGTTCACATCGGTTTTCATGTTCTGCAAGCTATACATCAGCTTTCATTTTCCGCAAACCTTGCGTCAATTTTTGTTTTCTGCTAAGTTTGCATTAACTTTCAAATTCGGCTGAATTCGTGTGCACTTTTACTTTTCACTAACCAAAATCATAGGTCATAAGTTGTTAGTTGAGAAGTATCTTCAAAGGGCCAATAATTAAGTAGTTACTATAACTACCTCTAGATGAAAGATTTCAAAATGACCTCCAAAATGTAATCTCGACAAAGGCAGTAAGTTATTTGTCCATTGTGAATAAACGATGACAAAGATTTAAGGAGCCCATATCTCTCTCCATCAGATGTAAGGATTTGTTTTAAGATGCCAATAAAGACAATGGGAAAGTAGTTATTATAACTACCACTAAAGAAATCCCTCCTTGATTTCCTTTTTTTGTTGAATTTTCTCATAAAGGATTCATTGTAAAGGCTTTAAAATCTTTCAAGCGAGTGCAATGGGTGATTGCACCATCAAATTCTATCACCTCTGCCTGAAAATCATGGAAACATAGATGAAGGTGAATGAACTTTGTGACAACAATATCTGTGAATCATGGTCTGAAGGAATGTAATGATTGCAAAGTATATAGGCATCAATTTATTGAAATGGTCTCAAACATTCAAACGAATGCACTAGGCAAATGTAGAACAAGACTCCAATACCCTTTGCCAGTATACTCGCAGTCTGGGCTAAATGGGAAACTCACAGCAAGGATTTAATAAAAAAAAAATTGTTTGTTGAAAAAGTTATAGAAACTCATAAGAAAGAGCAATCGGCCAGTAAGATTCCAAATCTCGGCATAGCTTGGAAATCTTGACAAAGCACATAAACTGTTTGACAAAATGAAGGTGTTGAAAAACACACCTAAAATGGATTCGTTGGAAGGGCTTCATGAACTCTAAAGTTGTGGCCTACCAAAGTGGGTGCCCTAGAAATCTTGTACACATTGTACCTGAATCTTGTAATGGAGTATGTTCCTAAAATAAGATAGCAATAGAGATGATAGCTGGTGTATGATTTGATGATCTAGTTAATGTACAAACTAAGATCAAGCAACCTTTATATGAGATGTAGAAATTAATACTCATAGAGATATATCAGCCACATGTGGATGACATTAAATCAAATGGACATTACCAATATGATATGGAAGCATTTTAGATCAGAGGAACAATTCTCTTCAACTTCAGACCCCATGTTATTCTGGTGTATTTCCTAGCATAAATGTATTTCAGCTTATCTCTCAAACTCTTCATTGTAGTTTTAAAAGCAGACGGGAGGGCACTCGATCACCTAAAGGCCATTGGAGCAACATGAATGATGGTTTCATTTCTGATTCTTCCTTTTCTATTCTTGGAGTCTTTATATGTATCGGGTTAGAGTAGCATTGTATCCTTTTAGTGCGGATTAAATTCAACATAATGACTACAATAGGAATTGTTGTGCAAGGTTTTTGTGCAAAATGGCAATAGGCTCATCATTTGGAGTAAATAGCATATGGCAATAGAAAATGACACCATTATCACAAATGCTTCTTTATGCACAACAAGTAACAAGGATAGTCAGACACTATTGGTAGGGGAGAATCATTTTGGCGGCCTATTGTTTAAACTTTTTACATGTTGAAAGGGGCCTCAATCAAATCGTATATATATGGATTCTATGATAAGTATAAGGGTTATTCTTAAACATCATTCACTTCAACAGTTAAAGATCAATTTTGGCTAATAAAGTTATGACAAATATTTGCCACTTTTTGTTATAGATGAGGTGTAAAATTTTTATTCATTATTCAACCATTGAAATGGATGATATTTAAGTAGAGTGGAATGTAACTGCTTGAGATGAGAATCCTTTTAAGTCAACAAAAGGAATAAATTTTAGGAAACAATGAAGACCAAGTGGAGCAATTTCTTGCTTTGATGTTTGAGAATTATTATTCAGTGGATGACTCAATATCATCAAGCTTAGCCAATGTATTTGGACTTGCTACTGGAATCATCACATCAGCTCTGATCCTTGCTGTAAAGATATACACTTTCCTCCATGATATACTATCCCCTCAGATTTCTATTTTCAGATTGCCATGAGCAAGAGATCAAGAGAATGTATTATAGAACAAAGTCTGTGATAAGAGGCAAGAAAGGAAATCATGTATGAAAAATGTGGAAGCATATCCAAGGCACATGAACCGTTTGACATAATGCCTTCAATGAAATGTGGTATCACAGACTGCAAATATTGCAGGATGCACACAAAATAAATTTGTTAAAAAGACCCGAGAAACTTTCTAATGGTTGTTATGAAGCCAAATTCCACAACCTTTGTAAGGAATCTCCTAGCTGATGCCAAAGGAGGAGATTTAAATCAAGCTAATGATATCTATCAATGCATGATGTTGCCTGAGTTTTGGTCAGTTAGATATGAAAGCATGCACAAAATACATGAACTATTTTGACAGGAATAAAATACCATTCCCATCTACTACTTATCTCAATCAAAAGAATGATGAATTTCATTTGGATGGCATGTTACCTCTTGATTTTCGTAAGAGGAGATAATAGTTACAGCTATCCACAAACATGCAGGTGTCTCAACATAAATTATCCCTTCAACATTAAGGGTTCTAATTGCGAAGTACCCAACTTCTCTCTTGCATGCAAACGTGAATACAATAAACACGTTATATGAACAATTTAACATGATGCATCAGCTATCATTATTGCAAAAGGATATGTACATGATATGCAACAACTGTAAGATATGTACGAAATGTATAAGACTCTAAAAGCCAAGTGATTGGAATACTTCGTACCACAAAATTGCCAAGGTTTGGATACTTCAGGCTAAGTAGTTGAGTTGTTAAAAAGGATGCTATAGGCACTTTCTCTTGGCTCAAAAGATGTTATACAATATAATGTGTATGATTTTATTGAACTAGTTCCATTAGGAAACAAGAATCTTTGCAAGAATATGGATGAGCCACTACCTTTTCAGTGAAGTAAATATTTTAGTTGGCAACAAAAATGGATTTCAATCCCTTATATTTGGTTTGTTTTTCTATGTGCATTATATTACCTTTATAGGAGAGACATTCATTTGAAAATATTCATGGCTTTATCAAGCATACGGATTTAGCATTTTTGAAAAGTATGTAGATTATTCACCTTCAATAAGAGACTACTCTACTTGGACTCGTTTCTCTATGAAATACTTCTATTGAAAAATTGTGAAGTTATGCATGTCCAGACCAAGATTTATTAAGGTGCACACTACATTATTCAAAATGGGAGTTTTGGAATAGGCATGGGCTTTCATCATAAAGGAATCTCACCAAATGTTGTAGTTGCAACTACATTGGAAGGCATATATGCAAAAATGTGTGAATCATTTAATATGCAAGCCTGTCATGTAAGTGAAAAACAAATACACATTAGGGACTCTTCAGCTCTACTTCTCACTAGAGAACAACTAAGAGAGAGAATATCCTTTGAAGTTGATAAGAAATTTACAGAGCGAGGAGGACTTATGGGCACATTGCAACAATTAAACTTTTTTCATTCTCATGGAATACCTCAGAATTATTTTTATTTCAACATAATGATAATAGTTTTGTGTTCTTAATTGGATGAATGGTGAGGTAAGTACAAGGGCAAATGGAGCAGATGAAGATGGAAAGTACTTAGCGAAGTTCACAACTCAAAATTTTTAAGTTTCATGTTACCTTTTCGTAAAAGTGACTTAAGTCACTCTTTGTAATATAAAGTGAGAAAATGAACCTTATTTCTGAAAATTTGATGTAAAATATAACCAAAAATATATAAGGTTCATTATATTTTTGTATTTCAAAAAGTTAGTTATTAGGTAGTTGTGAGGTAGTTACAAAGTGGTTACTAGGTGGTTATGGGAAAAAGCCTATAAATATGAGGCTATTTCAAATGTAAAGTTGGGGGGGAACTCTTTAGAGAGAACTTTTATAGGGGGAACTTATGAAGAAACTTCTTGGAACATTTTTGTCTTACACATTGTATTGTTTACGTTTGGAATTGTATAATTTCAAAAAGATAATGAAGATTGCATTTTGGTTCGTATGTTCTTGACGTGTTTCTGGGTTATGATTACTAGTTTGTCGTATGTCAAATTGGTGATCTTTCTATGCATTTGTGTAAATCAAAGTTATCCATTGAAGCATGCAATTGGGGTGATGAAGCACAATCATGTCTCGGTATCCTAATTTGAAAGTGTTAAGATAAATTATCCCTTTGTGTGTTGAGATTTGCCATCTTTCTTCATCGTTTTTGCACATATGTCATGAAATTCATCATGGAATTTAGGAAAGTGGTTTCTAGATTTGTGGTGAAACCCCCTCGTACTTTTCAATAAGATTGTAAAACTCCTGTTAGTTTTCGTACATCTACCACAAGGGTTTCTACATACTCATTTCTCCTATTATTTTTATTTTCTTCCTTTTTGTACTTTTAGGATAAAAGTACACAAAAACCACAAATACCCCCATCATATGAGGGAGCTTCCCCTCTCAAACGCAGAGGAAAGTTGTTAGTCCAGTAACAACTTCTCCAATTGTTAGGACAATTTAGTCACCACTCTAAGGGCAACGGATCATTTTCAAAGGTTATTTTGCGGTGACAAATCTATTTACCAACAGATTTTTGGTGACTCTGCTAGGGAAACGAGCTGAAGTGTTGGTGCCTTTTGATTCCTCAAGAAAAGAAGTTGGCAACTCTATCTATAAAAAGAATCTTGAAAGATGGTTTGGTATCGAAGAATCCATATGCATAACTTGCAGTTTCCTGAATCAAACAGTGACAATGATGATGAAGATTATCCTTTTTCTATATCCTCTGCTCAACAAAATCAAGTTCTTGATGTTCCTAAGCAAGTAGAGTTTTTGAAGAGCTTCTATGGTGGCATGCAACTTGCATCTAATCAGGTTCATCCCTCTTTGCTTCAAACGTTGCAGAAGATTGAATAAAAAAATGGGAAAGAGAATCATTTTCTTGCTCGTGATCGTAATTCCCTACCAGAGGACATTCATGTACCAGAAGATTAAAGAAATTGTGCTGAAATATATCATTTGGACAATGAGGACAGAAATGAAGAGGCAAAAGTTCTTCCTACAAATGAACCTGTATTGAATGAAACATCTTCTGATCAAAGGGTTGAAAGAGGCTCATTGGAACATGCATGCACTAGAGAAGAAGAAGTTATTACATTTTCTCATGATAAGGTGTATCCACTTAAGCAAGATGAAAAAGAAGAAGATTGTATGGAAACATGCATTAATGAAGAAGAAATATTTCCAAATGATGGTGTGTTCTCAGTTTCTTTGAAGAATGTTACTCCTCTTGTGACAAATTGCTCCAGTTTTACAACTATATCTTCTGAGGAAGGTTTCCATGACATGGTTAATGTTCAAAGGAATGCAGAAGAAATTTTAGACCAAAGTGCGAATAAAGATCACGAAGACGAGTTGCAAGGTGTTTTCTTGACATGCATGCAATCTGAACAAGAGGAGAATAATGAAGAAAGAATGCTTCAAGATCTCTCTCAGAAGTTTTCCATCATAGATTGGCATCTCAACACTCCTGATGATGATTCTCTTCATGAAGAAGATGTCGTCCTTTCTCCTTTATCATCTATTGAAGAAGAATACTCAATTTTTGAAACTAAAGGTACTACTCAAGACGAAACATTGAGTACTCCTACTCCAAATGTGCAACATGATCATGAGGATACTAGGTGTGAATCTACACAAAGAGAGGTTGGAAATGAATTTATTCCTGAATATCCTTGTTTGAGTGATTTCATTGTATGCTCCATTCCTTTATCTACTAACAATAATGTTGAAGAGAGTGGTAAGATTAATGATTATGATAGTGATAAAGGATGTCAAAGTTCTAATGTTCATGAGAATATGCATGAGATTACAAATTATTATTTCTTCTTCATCAATGATACAAGAGGATTTTCAGGATGATAAAGTGCATAATGTAGATTCATCTCTTTCTATTCCTTGTATGCAATCCTTCAATCAAACACATCCTGAGTTGGTAATGGTAACGGAGGAATTTTCTTTGGCAGAAGATGATTCAATGATAAAGGAATATATTATTCATAAGAAAAATCAGTCACAAAATATCAAGTTTAGTTCGTTTATTGGTTCACATAAAGGATGTATGGTTCCTAGTTCAATTTTATTTGATTCAAACTATCAAAACAATCTTCAGATAGAGAAAATTGGTATGCTTGATATGATGCTAGAAGATACAATCAACACTATACAAGGCAATATCAATGTGATTCAAAAGGATTCAGAAACTTATGATGAGAAATGGTTATTTGGTGTACAATTCAAGGAGTCCACATGTTTCTTGAATTTTATTTTTCTCATCATTTTGAAATGGCTACTAATTTTGCAGGCACCTCATTCGTGCAGTTCTCTTTTTTGTATAGGTGCCTATTTTTCTCAACCTATTAATGGCTTCACTTGATCATCTCGAAGCAATTTGAGGTAGGAGTCACCAACCATATACATAGGTTAATTAGGAATTTTTTTTGTGTCTATCTTGTTTCAGTTCCTATGTGTCTTTTGTTGGTCGTCTTGTCTCTTTGTTGTCTCTCGCTTGAGTCTTCCTATTCCCCTTTTACATCGTATTATCTTCTTACTCTATCTGCCCAGTGATAAGGTTACTAGTCTTGTCAAAGACACTGGGGTTCTTCTGTGTCCTTTATAGTCCTTGTCCCCGAGTAGAGCTAGCTGTTGACCCCATTCCACTATCCAAATTTTAAACTTTTCCCATATCAAAACCTCTGCAAATCATCTTTTTAGTTGCAATTCCTCAATGTTGTACTTCTTGTGTCAATCATGTCGATAACTCATTAACGAGATGTCATACTTTGTCTTGTTCATTCAACATTATCCCAAGTCAAAATTTATGTTGCATCGACTTAGTAATATTATTCTTTGCATCCACTTTCATTTCACACTAAGCTCGTGCCAACTTTTATTTTTTGCAAAGTTCACATTAGTTTTCATTTTCTGCAAACCTTGCGTCAATTTTTGTTTTCTACTAAGTTTGCGTTAACTTTCAAATTTGGCTAAGTTCACATGAACTTTTACTTTTTGCTAACCAAAAGCATAAGTCATAAGTTTTTAGTTGAGAAGGATCTTCAAAGGGCTGATAATTAATTAGTTACTATAACAACATCCAGATGAAAGATTTCGAAATGACCTTCAAAATGTAATCTCGACAAAGGTAGTAAGTTATTTGTCCATTGTGAATAAACGATGACAAAGATTTAAGGAGGTCATATCTCTCTCCATTAGATGTAAGGATTTGTTTTGAGATGCCGATAAAGACAATGGGAAAGTAGTTATTATAACTACCAATAAAGAAATCCCTCCTTGATTTCCTTTTTTGGCTAAATTTGCTCATAAAGGATTCATTATAAAGGCTTTAAAATCTTTCAAGCGAGTGCAATGGGTAATTGCACCATCAAATTCTACCACCTCTACCTGCAAATCATGGAAACATAGATGAAGGTGAATGAACTTTGTGACAACAATATCTGTGAATCACGGTATGAAGGAATGTAATGACTGCAAAGTATATAGGCATCGATTTATTGAAAGGGTCTTAAACATTCAAACAAATGCACTAGGCAAATGTAGAACAAGACTCCAATACCCTTTGCCAGTATACTCACAGTCCGGGCTAAATGGGAAACTCACAGCAAGGAATAAAAAAAAATGTGTTTGTTGACAAAGTTATAGAAACTCATAAGAAAGATCAATCAGCCAGTAAGATTCCACAATCTTGGCATAGCTTGGAAATCTTGACAAGGCACATAAACTGTTTGACAAAATGAAGGTGTTGAAAAACACACATAAAATGGATTTGTTGGAAGGGCTTCATGAACTCTAAAGTTGCGGCCTACCAAAGTCGGTGCCCTAGAAATCTTGTACACATTGTACATGAATCTTGTGATGGAGTATGTTCTTGAAATATGATAGCAATAGAGATGATACCTGGTGTATTATTTGATGATTTAGTTAATGGACAAACTAAGATCAAGCAACCTTTATATGAGAAGTGGAAATTAATACTCATAGAGATCTATCAGCCACGTGTGGATGACATTAAATCAAATGGACGTTACCATTATGATATGGAAGCATTTTAGATCAGAGGAACAATTCTCTTCAACTTAAGACCCCATGTTATTCTAGTGTATTTCCTAGCATAAATTTATTTTAGCTTATCTCTCAAACTCTTCATTGCAGTTTTAAAAGCAGACGGGAGGCACTTGATCACCTAAAGGCCATTGGAGCAACATGAATGATGGTTTCATTTTTTATTCTTCCTTTTCTATTCTTAGAGTCTTTATATGTACTGGGTTAGAGTAGCATTGTATCCTTTTAGTGCGGATGAAATTCAACATAATGACTACAATAGGAATTGTTGTGCAAGGTTTTTGTGCAAAATGGCAACAGGATCATCATTTGGAGTAAATAGCATATGGAAAAAGAAAATGACACCATTATCACAAATGCTTCTTTATGCATAACAAGGAACAAGAATAGTCAGACACTATTGGTAGGGGAGAATCATTTTGGCATCCTGTTGTTTAAACTTTTGACATGTTGAAAGAGGCCTCAATCAAATCGTATATATATGGATTCTATGATGAGTATAAGGGTTATTCTTAAACATCATTCACTTCAATAGTCAAAGATCAATTTTGGCTAATAAAGTTATGAAAAATATTTGCCACTTTTTGTTATAGATGAGGTGTAAAATTTTTATTCATTATTCAACCATTGAAATGGATGATATTTAAGTAGAGTGGAATGTAAGTGCTTGAGATGAAAATCCTTTTAAGTCAATAAAAGGAATAAATTTTAGGAAACAATGAAGACCAAGTGGAGCAATTTCTTTCTTCGATGTTTAAGAATTATTATTCAGTGGATGACTCAATATCATCAAGCTTAGTCAATGTATTTGGACTTGCTACTTGCATCATTGCATCAGCTCTGATCCTTGCTATAAAGATATACACTTTCCTCCATGATATACTATCCCCTCAGATACATTCTATTTTCAAATTGCCATGAGCAAGAGATCAAGAGAATGTATTATAGAACAAAGTCTGTGATAAGAGGCAAGAAAGGAAATCATGTATGAAAAATGTGGAAGCATATCCAAGGCACATGAACCGTTTGACATAATGCCTTCAATGAAACGTGGTATCACAGACTGCAAAGATTGTAGTATGCACACAAAATAAATTTGTTAAAAAGACCTGAGAAACTTTCTAATGGTTGTTATGAAGCCAAATTCCACAACCTTTGTAAGGAATCTCCTAGCTGATGCCAAAGGAGGAGCTTTAAATCAAGCTAATGATATCTATCAATGCACGATGTTGCCTGAGTTTTGGTCAGTTAGATATGAAAGCATGCACAAAATACATGAACTATTTTTACAGGAATAAAATACCATTCCCATCTATTACTTATCTCAATCAAAAGAATGATGAATTTCATTTGGATGGCATGTTACCTCTTGATTTTCGTAAGAGGAGATAATAGTTACAGCTATCCACAAACATGCAGGTGTCTCAACATAAATTATCCCTTCAACATTAAGGGTTCTAATTGCAAAGTACCCAACTTCTCTCTTGCATGCAAATGTGAATACAATAAGCATGTTATATGAACAATTTAACATGATGCATCAACCACCATTATTGCAAAAGGATATGTACATGATATGCAACAACTGCAAGATATGCACAAAATGTATAAGACTCTAAAAGCCAAGTGATTGGAATACTTCGTACCACAAAATTGCCAAGGTTTGGATACTTCAGGCTAAGTAGTTGAGTTGTTAAAAAGGATGCTATAGGAACTTTCTCTTGGCTCAAAAATGTTATACAATATCATGTGTATGATTTCATTGAACTAGTTCCATCAGGAAACAAGAATCTTTGCAAGAATATGGATGAGCCACTATCTTTTCAGTGAAGTAAATATTTTAGTTGGCAACTAAAATGGATTTCAGTCCCTTATATTTGGTTTGTTTTTCTATGTGAATTATATTTCCTTTATAGGAGAGACATTCATTTGAAAATATTCATGGCTTTATCAAGCATATGGATTTAGCATTTCTGGAAAGTATGTAGATTATTCCCCATCAATAAGAGACTACTCTACTTGGACTCGTTTCTCTCTGAAATACTTCTATTGAAAAATTGTGAAGTTATGCAAGTCCAGACCAGGATTTATTAAGGTGCACACTACATTATTCAAAATGGGAGTTTTGGAATAGGCATGGGCTTTCATCATAAAGGAATCTCACCAAATGTTGTAGTTGCGACTACATTGGAAGGCATATATGAAAAAATGTGTGAATCATTTAATATGCAAGCCTGTCATGTAAGTGAAAAACAAATACACATCAGGGACTCTTCAGCTCTACTTCTCACTGGAGAACAACTAATAGAGAGAATATCCTTTGAAATTGATAAGAAATTACAGAGCAAGGAGGACTTATGGGTACATTGCAACAATTAAGCTTTTTCATTCTCATGGAATACCTCAGAATTATTTGTATTTCAACATAATGATAATAGTTTTGTGTTCTTAATTGGCTAGATGGTGAGGTAAGTACAAGGGAAAATGGAGCAGATGAAGATGGAAAGCACTTAGTGAAGTTCACAACTCAAAATTTTCAAGTTTCATGTTACCTTTTTGTAAAAGTGACTTAAGTCACTCTTTGTAATATAAAGTGAGAAAATGAACCTTATTTATGAAAAAGTGGTGTAAAATATAACCAAAAAAAAAAGGTTCATTATATTTTTGTATTTCAAAAAGGTAGTTATTAGGTAGTTGTGAGGTAGTTACAAAGTGGTTACTAGGTGGTTATGGGAAAAAGCCTATAAATATGAGGCTATTTCAAATTTAAAGTGGGGGGGACTCTTTAGAGAGAACTTTTATAGGGGGAAGTTATGAAGAAAGTTCTTGGAACATTTTTGGTTTTACACATTGTATAGTTTACTTTTGGAATTGTATAATTTCAAAAAGATAATGAAGAATGTATTTCAGTTTGTATGTTCATGATGTATTTCTGAGTTATGATTATTAGTTTCTCATATGTCAAATTGGTGATCTTTCTATGCATTTGTGTAAATCAAAGTTATCCATTGAAGCATGCAATTGGGGTGATGAAGAACAATCATGTCTTGGTATCCTGATTTGAAAGTGTTAAGATAAATTACCTCTTTGTATGTTGAGATTTGCCATATTTCTTCATCGTT
Source organism: Cunninghamia lanceolata (assembly GCA_027924645.1). Taxonomy (NCBI): domain Eukaryota; kingdom Viridiplantae; phylum Streptophyta; class Pinopsida; order Cupressales; family Cupressaceae; genus Cunninghamia; species Cunninghamia lanceolata. Next base: position 25,903,518 of record BSBN01001332.1, on the reverse strand, counting down.
GTTTCACATGTCATGAAATTCATCATGGAATTTAGGAAAGTGGTTTCTAGCTTTGTGGTGAAACCTCCTTGTACTTTTCAATAAGATTGTGAAACTCCGGTTGGTTTTTGTACATCTATCACGATGGTTTCTACATGCTCATTTCTCATGTTATTTTTCTTTTCTTCCTTTTTGTAGTTTTAGGATAAAAGTACACAAAAACCACAAATACCCCCATCATACGAGGGAGCTGCCCCTCTCAAACACAGAGGAAAGTTGTTAGTCCAGTAACAACTTCTCCAACTGTTGGGACAATTTAGTCACCGCTCTAAGGGCAATGGGTCATTTTCAAAGGTTATTTCACGGTGACAAATTTATTTACTAACAGTACTCAATTAAAAGCTCACATCAAGCTCACACAAGCTTGACAAAAGCTTCTCTTTTCTTCTTCGGTTCATTTTGTCATCAAGAGAACCAACTGCTGTCACAAAAGGATTCAATGTTGCCTACACAAGGATCACTGAGGGATAGTGGAGTCTTCAAATCTTCATCTATTCAGGTTCTTTTATTACTTTTATAGTAATTAGATAATCATCTTGCTCTTGGGAATAACAACATACTTGCTTTTTCCTTGATAGATTAGATCTTGCATGCGAGATTAACCATTTTTGTATTCTTAGATCTATTTTCTTAGAAAAAGCATCTTTCCTCTTTATTAGATTAAATTGCATTGAAAACACCAAAAACCCACAAAAACATAGATTACACATTGCATTTGAAAAAGACATATAAGATCACATACATATTTCTTTAATAGATTAGAAGCATTTTCCTTTCCAAAAATACTCTAAAAAATACAAAAAAGAAGCATTACATGTCATTTAGTTTGCATTCGTATAAAGTAGATAACATAAAAAAACTTTGATTCCATCACGAGGTAAATATGGTTCAAGAGACCTTAAACAAACCCTTGAATTCATCATAAGGTGCAAACAAAGTCAAAACACAAGTCAAACCCTAGATTGGCAAACCCTAGGTCAAATCCCCTAAATCTGGTTAGAGTTAGCAATCACATGATTTCATCTATCCTAATTTACACATGTGTTTAGGAGTGAGGGGAGAGTGGGTGAGAGATCTCCAAGATGAGATCGAGGAGATCAATCTGTGACCACAACAACAGACACACATTCCACCACAAGAGGATCTATTTGTTCTCTTGTTGATTGAGGAAATTAGGCAATTATGATTACACAGAGCGTTCCTTAGAGACTTAGAAATAAGAGAAACCATCAACAAGAACAACCATTTTCCCACACAAAGGTGGAATTCAAGGAATCTAAATAGAAGAGGAGAGACTAGTGACCCTTTGGGTCATAGGGTTATCTCAACCACCATAACAATTGAACAAAACATACAACAAAATTCACAACAACAAAGGCCACAGAACTTGCTGACCCCCCTTTATGAGGTCCAGATCTCCAACGAGCTAGACCCCTGCCATGTCTCACCTCCTCTCAACTGGCTAATTCCACGTGATCAAGAGTGATGTGGCAGATCACCCTGTGGCACGGAGGGAAAGGGTCTGTGTGCCTGCTGAGATCCGACCTGATAGCCTCCAAGTAACCGAAGTCATGATTCCAAGCATACATATTTTGGTGAACTCAACATGAAGAGCAAAGCCTCTTGGTTATGCTTTTTGCATTCCAATTGTGTGGATCTCATTTCTATCATCATTCACATATGGCATCAGCTTCACTACATATTTTGGTGAACCTGACGTGAAGAACAAAAAATTTTGATGGGATCTTTTGCATTTCCATGTGCTTCTTTTTTATGCTCATCTTTCATGTCCATCTTCATTTAATTCATTTGATGGTGTTTCCTACACCCCAAAACTAGGACAAAATCACACCAAGTTCAAGGGAATTACCCCTCCAATGAAAGTAGCACATGCTCAGATCCAATAGCTTCAATTTCAAATCAGTCAAACTTGAAAGACTCAGAGGGGATCCAACAAGATCCCCACAACATTGACCAAATCAAAACATGTCAAGTGAGTGTTCAGTCTAAAATTCACCAACAAGACCAAACCATAACAAGAGATACAAAAATGGTCACCCAAATGGACAATGAGGTAAGCCATCAAAAGAAAAGCTTACAAGAAGCTTGGGGGGCACAAAATCCCCTCCATGTAGTACATCAAGATAAAAAGTCCACATGTGAAATGTCATCAGAAAGAACAGATAGGGTCAGTCAAACCCCAACACAAAGCAATCCATCTTAAGGTTGTAAAACTCAAAGAATGGAGGAAGCCACACTCATAGGCCTTATAGAAAAATTGGGCCAACGAATCAGGATCCTTAAAGCTAGAAATGGTTGTCAAAGTAAAATTCAAGAAAAACCTAGGGCACAAGGAAATCATTGCATTGATAAGATCAAATCAAACCAGGAGGCAAAACAAAATATCCCTCATCTAAACTTCCATGAAACATTTAGGCCTCCCTTGTCCTCACAATCCAACATGAAAAGTCTCAATCAAATAGGTGGGATTCCTATGACACAAGGTCAACCACAAATGATCCCACCCAATATTTAAAACATAAACTTGAGGCCATCTAGTCATCCAACTTTTTTAGGATATCAGCAATCTATCATACCCTTTTAACAAACACAACACGATCCACTTGAAGGGCTAATGTTTGGAGGAACAAAATTCTCTACACATAACTCCCTCCTAGGAACATACCTCGAGTATTTAAAGGAGCCTCTTGACTACAACATTTGTCAAGTTATACTACCACGACCTCTCCCTGAGCTTCCAAAATTTAAAGGAGAGGGTGATCACAACTCTCATATCAAGGCTTACATCATGGTAGTGTGAGAACTCCTCCCTTAGGATGGGGTGGTAGCAAAGAGTTTTCCAAAGACTTTGGAGGGTATCACTTTGGATTGGTACTATCAACTTCCAAAAGCATCGATCCACTCTTTTAGGTAACTCATTGATCAATTTGTGGTTGGTTTTGACATAAACAAATTGATCAAGACAGGAATACAAGATTTTTTAACAATCAAACAAGAAGCCAATGAGTCAGTTGAACATTTTATCACACAATGGAGGAAAGTTCTCTATTCTTCAAGTAGAGCACCAAACATGGATCATAGAGAACTTTGTGATCTCTTCTTACATGCTCTCAACAATGACATACGAGAACAAGTCCAAAAACATCCTTACAAATCATACAAAAAAGCACTTGAAAGTGCCCTTAGAATTGACCAAGCCGCTATTGATAGTGATAGAAAGGAGTATGATTCTAATGGAAGGTTGATAAACCATGATACAAATAACAAATCTTGGATAAATGATCAAGATATAGATGGATCAACAAAAACTTCACCATCAAGGAATGACAATAATTGTGACTATGATAGTCATACAAATTTGGGGAATGAAAATGCCAACAACTATCCCTTGAGAATCAACAAGAAGTCATACAATAATCATCGTAAACCTCGAGATCACAATCATGATAAATATTGCTCATTTCACAAGAGAAGAGGGCATGAGATCAAGTCATGTCGGGGATACCATCACTTCATATCAAACCTCCCAAAATGTCAACAAAAATCATTCATGGACACATTCTAAAAAGATGAAGAACTTAGTCCCAATAGCTTTGATCAAAACACCTTCGGCCTTGTGGAATTAGATAAAGATCAAGAAACTTGTGTCATACAAGGACCAAAACAACCATATGACACCAACAATTCAAATTTTTCTCACATGCTAGAGCTTATCAAGAGTTCTCCTACACACAAGAATGCTCTCCTCAAAGCCTTAGATCTAGGCCATCAAGTTCAAAACACTCCAAGTGAAAAGTGTTCTTCAACATTTGATTTTGAAAAGTTATCCTCAGGCAATGACATCCAAACAGGGTGACCTCCCCCTCCATCTGATAGTCCAAATACAAGACTATTCCATTAAACGTGTAATGATTGATGATGGGTCTGCAATCAACATAGTCTCCTTTTCGCTTCTTCAAAGAATGGGTTATGACGAGACACAAATCACAAAACAAACTTCCATCCTTAGAATTCATGATAACCCAAACATTCAAACCATGGGTAAGGTCAATCTTCAAATCACATTGGGTCCTAAAACCCTCCCAACTGAATTTTATGTCATTAATAAGGAAACCACTTATAACATGATCCTAGGAAGACCTTGGATCCATAGGATGAGGGCCATTCCCTCCACATTATTTCAAGAAATCCATTTCTTGCACATGGGACAAACCCACATCATCAAAGGAGATCCTAATCCCTTCAGCCATTATAGAGTTGGACAAGTCAAAAATAAGGGAAAGACCATGGAAACCACTAGCAACCCAAAAATCAACACTTTTGAAAAAGGAGAGATGTCAAAACAAATTGCAAACATAGACAAGACCTTAAACTATATAGGAAAGGGGGAAATAAGAGAATTCCCCTTCGATCCAAACTCAACAAAGTCTTATGTTCCATTCAACTTAGTGGTCATTACAATTGAACCAGACATAAACATCCCTATGGTTAAAATTATGACTGACAAAGAAGAACTTGAATCCACACAAAAACTAAGAGAGTCAACACCAACTCCAATTGCCCCTCAAAAGTTCAAAACAAACAATGAAACTATAGAAGAACAAAAAATGATAAAGCTAGGGGCAAAACATCAAACAATGAAACATGTGAGTGCACAAAATTCCTCACTAAATACAAAGACATTTTCACACCAAGTCTTCAAGTGTCCTTGCAAAGACTTTCAAGTAAAGTTTAGACCAAATTGGATAAGTCCACACATAGCTAAGGAAGATGTCAGAAATGACACTACCTTTTGTACATTATGGAAGGAAAAGATCTTAGCATCTCATAAAAATTATAAAACATAAAAACACAAAAAAATATAAAATCATCAAAATGTCAAAAATAATTTGTTTCTTGCATTGCAGTTCATGACTTGCTCTTATATTATTTTCCTTTTAGAAAGGAGTTTAATATTGCCTAGATATATGTCATCCTTTCAGGACCTAGAGATTCCTCATTTTTCACAATTTCCATTATCCCCCTTCATTCCTAGTGATTCTAATCAAAGCCTAGCTCTTAGCTTTACAATGATCCCAGTCTTAATGAGTTAAGATGTTAGGTCTAAGCAAAGTCAGTATTCAAACCTACATTGTTCAAAGGAAGCTTGCAAGTAGACCTTCCCAATTCTTCCCTAGTAGAAGAGAAGTTTGACTAGATTACAAAAACTTTAGGTAGTGCTCAACCCCTTATCTTTCTTCACCAAAAACATCAAGAAGATCAAAACTCTAAAGGAAGCAATCTAAGATACGAGTGAATAAAAAAAATGAGTGATCAAAATAATAGTGTCAAAAGTTAGAATTGAGAGATCAAAACATTGCATAGCAAAAGTCCAAAAAGCATTCATTTCTTGAAAAGTCAAAATCCAAAAAATAAAATGAGAAAAGTCAAGTGAGGAAAATACAAAAAAAAAAGTGAAAAAAAAAACAAGGAGAGATACAAAATAAGAGTGAAAGAGAGAAGGTTGTTGAATATCCGTACTCTTGGGTGGAGATCAATCTAAGCTCGAAGCCTCAAGAGTGACATTCTAGCAGAGAAAGAAAGATACTAAGCACATACACACACTAGTTGAGCTAAACCGAAGAGTCTAGTAGTCTCTAGGATCATCTTCTATCTAGGCACCCTTGTTCTTTCCTAGATATCCTTTACCCCAGGTCTATCTTGCTTGCCATCTATGATCTAAGTCTAGCAAACACATATAAAACTTGATACTTGTCTAAAGTTGAAAGCCCACCAAATTGTCTTATCTAGATAAGGATCAGTGTTTAGCCTTTAGTGAAGCCAAAATTCAGAAACACTCCATAATTCATTTCACTCCCCACTTGAGTTTTCCTAAAATTCTATCTCACAACCCTGAATAGGTCTCTTATATCAAGACAACCTGCAATCCCCTGAATCAAAAATCATATTTAAGAGCAGTCATTTTGTTTGTTCGACATTGCATTCATATCAAAATCAAAAAAAGAGTCTCAAAGCAATAAAGTCAAAGTGTCATATCTCATGATATTTAGTAAGTGTCATAGTTTCATTTATAGCATTTCTTGTGTTATTGCATCTACATATTGTCACCTACATTCATATATATGCTCAAAAAGACAAAAAAAACAAATTGCATCATCCATATGTGATCATCTTAGGTATGCATTCTCATAAGAAAAATAAAATCTCTAACCAACCATGTGCACAAAGGGAAAAGTGAAGTATAAGATGTCAACTAAAGCTATGTATAGATCTCATCCAATGAGGTCTCATTTGTAAAACAATGTTTGAGCACAAGTCACACCTCCAACAAATCAAAAGAAAAATACTGTGTAGTCAAGTACATGAGTCTCCCCATGGAAGGGGGCAAGGGTAGAAATATCTTAAATGTAGGTCTCTCAAAAACCTCAAGCAGTGTCGAATCAAACCTTTGCAAAATCTTCACAAAAACCATAAAAATTAGAAAAATAAAAAAAAACATCAAAATTGTAAAAACATCAAAATCCTTTAAAAAATCAAATATGTTCTTCAAAATCTGCAATAAAAATGAGAATCTATTCTCCTCTCTAGCTTAGAATTAGTTCTTTTATGCTTTTGTTTTATGCATTGTTTTGTGTGCTCTCATCCCTACAAGTCCAAACCAACAAAAGCAAGCGACTAGTCAAACTCAAATGATCCATGGTAAGTTCGTCATTTTAGTTTTCATTATCCATTTTGATATATTTAGATGCCAAACTGATACTAGTTATTGTAGGTACAAATTGCAGAAAATCGACAACAAGTAAGGCCTAGTTTGGGAACGGTGTTTACATTTTATGTAGACTATCATCCCCGAAGGGGCAAATATGTAAGCACAAAAATCACGCACTACCTCCACAAGGACCCCTATGATGAGTTGGATCCTTATCACATACATGTAAGCGTGAAAATAAGTCCTTTGGGCAACAGGCCTCTTGATGATGTGTCCTCTCTTGTTGTTTTGTGTCATTTATGCTTTGTCGATTATCCTTCTTCCCTATTTGCGACACTTTTTGACACTTGTTGCGATACTTGTCAACTTGCATTTTCTAGTTTGTGACCTTAATCCTAGGCCTTGTGAGTGTCTTGTAGGTGAGTTTTCACCTCTCCCCTTTGTATTTTGTCTAGTGCACCTCATAGAAGCCTTCTAGAGATCCCCTGATCCCTCTCTCGCTTTCCATTTTTAGTTTTGACCTTCCTATCCAAATCTCCCCCTATTATTTCCATATCTCCCTGGGAGATCCTATAGATGCAAGTGAAGATTTGGATTCTTCGTCATGATTGACATGTTTCTTGATGCAGAAATCATCTTTTTCCTCCCTTTTTCCTTCTGCCACCCTGATTTCTACATTCTGCCCTGGGTCTCCTCGAATGACCCATGGTCACCCTTGGGGCAACCCATGATCTCCCTAGGTGACCCTATCTGATGAAAGTGGTGACCCTACCATCTTTTGTCCTGCAGAAAAACTAAAGTTTCTCTCGCGTTTTTGTTCCATTTTTGCCCATTTTTCTTTTTGTTTGCATGATTTTCGATCCTTGATATAGAGTTAACTATTTCATGCACCCATACATGCATAATTATCTCTATTTGATCTCAAATTAACTCTCCAATCAATCTTATGCATTCTTCTAACTCCTTTTCTTCTTCAATGATAAGCTATCATTGCTTCATCACTCTCCTTATTGAGTTCACTGGGCAATCAACCTTGTTAACTCCCCAATCTATTCTTGTTAACTCATCAATCAAATGAGTTAACTCTTCAATCCAATCCCTTCTTCAAACCTATAAATACCCCCCTCCCTCAAGCACAAAGGGAGGAAAATTCATTGTGCATCAGCTCTTACCAAGTTTGCTCTCCAACCCAACATCCATATGCTAAATTTAGGATGTAAGTGCCTTTTATTTTCTTTGTTTCAATCAAGCAGCACCACGCTGCTCAATTTTCAACCATTGTGCTCAATTCAAAGCTCACATCGAGCTCACACAAGCTTCACAAAAGCTTCTCTTTTCTTCTTCAAGTTATTTTGTCATCGAGAGAACCAACTGCTATTACAAAAGGATTCGAGGTTGCCTACACAAGGATCATTGAGGGATAGTGGAGTCTTCAAATCTTCATCTATTCAGGTTCTTTTATTGCTTTCATAGTAATTAGACAATCATCTTGCTCTTGGGAATAGTAACATACTTTCTTTTTCCTTGATAGATTAGATCTTGCATGGTAGATTAGCCATTTTTGCATTCTTAGATCTATTTTGTTAGAAAAAGCATCTTTACTCTTTATTAGATTAAATTGCATTGAAAACACCAAAAACCCACAAAAACATAGATTACACATTGCATTTGAAAAAGACATATAGGATTGCATAGATATTTCTATTAGATTAGAAGCATTTTCCTTTCCAAAAATACTCTAAAAAGTACCAAAAAGAAGCAATTGCATGTCATTTAGTTTGCATTAGTATAAAGTAGACAACATCAAAAACCCTCGATTCCATCATGAAGTAAATACAATTCAAGAGACCTTAAACTAACCCTTGATTTCATCACAAGGTACAAACAAATTCAAAACACAAGTCAAACCCTAGATCGGCAAACCCTAGGTCAAAACCCCTAGATCTAGTTAGAGTTAGCAATCACACAATTTCCTCTATCCAAATTCACACGTGTTTAGGAGTGAGGGGAGAGTGGGTGAGAGCTATCCGAGATGAGATCAAGGAGATCCATTCATGACCACAGCAATAGACACACATTCCACCACAAGAAGATCCATTTGTTCTCTTGTTGATTGAGGAAATTAGGAAATTACAATTACACAGAGCATTCCTCAGCGACTTAGAAACAAGAGAAACCATCAACGAGAATAACCATTTGCCCACACAAAGGTGGAATTCAAGGAATCCAAATAGAAGAAGAGAGACTAGTGACCCTTTGGGTCATAGGGTTATCTCAACCCCCACAATAATTGAACAAAACATACAATAAAATGCACAACAACAAAGGCCACAGAACTTGCCGACCCCCCTTCGTGAAGTCTAGCTCTCCAACAAGCCAGGCCCCTATTGTGTCTCACCTCCTCTCGACTAGCTAATTCCATGTGAGTGAGAGTGACGTGGTGGATCACCCTGTGGCAAGGAGGGAAAGGGTCCATGTGCATGCCGAGATCTGACCCGACAGCCTCTAGGCAATCGGAGTCATGATTTCAAGCCTATAGTTATAGGTCAAGTGAGCTAATCTAGGTTGATATAATTTTGTGTATAAACTAAATATGTTTCTTGTGATATGAATATTAATATTAAAGAGCAAAAGGATTCCTTTAGTAAATGATTTTTTAGAAGATTGAAATAGAGTAGTGCTACTGTGCAAATGTGTTGAAGATAGGGAAATTTATTTTTCTTGATGACTTCCAAGAGGAATTCCATTCTTAGGGGGAAGAATGTAAGGCATATCTAAAACCCATTTATTAATTATAATATTTTAATAAAAATAATTAATTAGTTATATGTCTTCGAAATAATTATCCAGATAATTTAATATTGGTTATGAAAGAAAATTATGTATGGTCATTCTATGCTTCTGTATTTACATATTTTTAAAGATTCTTTTATTTTATATTACCTGCAAGAAATGGGATTAATATTTATTTGCAGATTCAAGATTAGTGGAGCTAATTTTAGAAAGAGGATAAGAAAAATGGGGATAAGGAGTTGAAGATAAAGAGTCATGTTCGGTTTTAAAAGATCAGGTAATGTTTGAAGAGAAGGGGGGAAATTTTTTGGCAGTTCTAGATTCTTGCATACTTGTTCCTTTCGATCTTTAGCAATGGTAAGATTATATTTGTCCTTTGTGCCCCTATATTCTTTCCATGTCATGCCAAATGCAAAGGTAATTTTTATTGAGATTTGTCTATTTTTGCATCTTTTCATTATCTTATAGTCTTAAGATGCTCTAATCATTTCTAGAAGTTTTTAGAAAGATAGAAAAGAATATCTAAGTAGAGCATATGATTTTTGGATTGTTTATTACTATTGGTAAACATACCAACTGTCTTGGAATACCACAATACAACCTACATTTGATATATTTGCTTTTGGATTATGACAGTCTAATGGGAATAGATTTGATCTTCGATGCATTTGTAACTATGATCTTTTCATTTTCTATCCACCTATTATATGTTTGTTTTGAAGATTCTATTTTATTTCTAATAAGCCATCCTAAAATATAGTGAAGTATTCTATATGTTTTGTTAACTATTCTCCTTACTTGGTGAGATATCCTTGTTGTTAAGTCAAACAATTTTTCTGTTTAGTTGATGGAAAAAATTATTTACCATTAGAATAGTTGTGTTTTCTTATAGCTTCTAAATCTCTTTCAAAAAATCCATTTTGTGCATATCCTATAATCATGGCAATCCATGTGATGATATATTTTTGAGGCATTGCATCAAATAGTTGTACATCTTATTTATGCTTTCATTAATCTTCTTGAGAATCAAACATATCTTCTTAATGTTTTAATGCCTTTTTTATCAAATCCAGTTTGTGCATGTCATGCAACCGTTTCTTACCAAATGATAAATTTAACTTACTTATAGAGGTACTTTGCCAGCAATTATTGCACTTTGGATGAGTCTACTATTTAACATTAGCTTTAATATTCCTTTGCCTTTCTTCTTTATTACTTGCTAATATTTAGCATATTTCTAATCATGTTAGCACTAGAGTAGTGTCCTTTTTAGAAGTTATTTATTGTTATATTTTGTTTAATCTAAATTTAGACATTGAGATAGATGCCTTAGGTGCATATTGCATGACTTTTTATGGATCTATCGCATCTATAACATTTGGCTAGGTTCCTTTCTAAATCTATGTTAGTTTACTTTATAAACTAATTGTTATCTAGATGTATAAGGTACAAATTCATTCGTTGTAAGTTTAGAGTGCTTTTCAATGAGTGTTGAGTGCACACACACGTTGTCTCCTTCAACTACATTTTAACAAATCTATGGTAGTGTAATGTGTAGATTTATTCTAGTGAACCCAAAGTGCGTAGATATCATCCTTTACAATAGATAATTCCTAAACTGCAAACATGTCATCCTTTATAATAGACAATTGAGTATATGAGTAGAAACATGCACATACACCATTCTTTGAGCCTCTTAGGATATTTTTATGATAAATAATAGGATTCAACTTATAATTGCTACTTGCATTTGTTTAATAAATCCATTTTATACATATTCTGCAACTGTGACATTCTAAGTGAGCACACTTCTTTAGGCATTGTGAAACTATTTGTGCACCTTTGTTGTGCTTCCACTTGCATATATATCTAATAGGGAACTTACAACTATAGTATCTAACAAAAATCCCCTTACCATCATATGATGGATGTGTATATGTTGTTTCACGCTTCCATTCTAGCATACGCAGGGTGAATGTTGGAAGGTCATGGAATCTATCTCTACACCTTCCAAATGCATTTGTTGTCTTTAAAATATTTTATGCATATACTGTGATTATTCCATTTTTTAGTCTTCAAATGTTTTGTGCTAATCTTGCATCTATTTCATTTGATTGCCTTTATGATGTTTTGTGTATATCCTACAATTATTGCATTTGATAGTCTTCATCAAAGTACTGTGACTATTGGATATTTAAAAATGATAATGGTCTGGAGCATTTTGTTATATAGTTCCCATGCTATGTTGGTGCCTTCACATTTAAGTCAATCTACACTAAATAAAATCTACAGGATTAGTATGAGTATAATGATGCTATAAATTTATTGATATTTTCATAGTCGAGATAGATAAAATAGTCATGATTCTACATAAGGGAAATTAGTAATATTTAGAAAGATAATGGAATTTAGTTATATCTTATACAAGGTATTATGTTAGCTTAGTTTTCCTTATTTTTTTAGTTTCTTTAAAACTTATAAGTTATCACCGTACACTAAGGCTTTTGGTGTGCCATGATCGTTGGATCCTCTACCTTTCTATCTCATTAGTAGTATATGATGTTAGACAATTTCTTAACTTACCCAATTTCCCTTTTTCTTAATCAAGCTCTGACCCTAAGATACTCATTGCAGATGAAGTAGATGTTAAGATTTAGTGGAGTCTTAATCTTCCATTTCATTTATATTCTTATCAATTTTGGAATCAAATGGTGCAGGAGCACCCTTAGAGCTAGAACATACCTTGGTCAAACTTGGTCAAGGATAGATTTTTTTTTTTTGTTTTATTTCATGTTAATAAGTCCATTTTGGGTCATTGTTGTCTATTTGGACCCAATTGTGTAATTTTGGGGTCAATTGGTTAGTTTTACCAAAAGTTGTCCAATGTTGTCATGGTTGTTGTCAACTTTTAAACACAAAATTGTTAAAAATGGACAATTGGGGTCAATTAGATGGTCCCAACTAATTGTATAGGCATAAATAATCCTCCATTGCCTGACCACAGGGTTGGTTGAAGGAGTTTGGAAGTCGAAATAATAAAATATCTATGTTTTCTACACTTTCTAAGGTTTTCTTGTTGTTTTTATGTTGTGTACGGACCTGTACAGACGTGTCCTATTATGAGACTAACTAGACATGAAAGTACATTGTGTCTACTTCATTTCATTGTTTTGTTGCATTTAATTTCGCTAAGAAATAAGTAAGTTACTTTGATTTTTCTAAAAACTATCAAAAACCCTAGTTAGCGTAGACAGTGGGCAAACAAAATGCATAACAGGGCCTTCCACAAGTAGAAAATGCTGAAACTCAGTGGAATGGCTTGTAATTGTATATATTTTAATAATCCAAACTTGCAGGAATAGAGGAGTCAGTTGGCACGTGTGATGGAGGCTTGAGTGGTCTGATAATTTCATGTATCAAGCTGACAGAGTGAACAAAGAGAGGGATTTGAGTATTTTGATGTTGGATTCAGACCCCTTCATGGTTAGAAGTGCTTGGGAAAGGTGTCAAGAGTCCTAAAATAGTATACCAAGTTAGAGTTTGATCAAATGTTAAAGGTTTGTGTCCATTTTGCAGACTGTCCTATCTTGGTAGAGTTGGACAATGTTAGACAAGATTGTGTATAGTCCAAGTTAAAGTCTCCTACCATGAACAAGTACAAAAATCCTTCAAAGTGTATTGGATGGAGGCTCATTAGTGTCTTTAACCTTTTTTTGAAGATCATAGCCTCCATTTTGTCTTGGTGTCATAGTGAACAAGAGTGGATCAAGCCTAGGAGGCCTAATTAGGCCTAATTGTACAGGGGAGAGTCAAATTTTGGGACATACCATGCAAAACAACCCCACCCCATTTCTTAGTATGTGTTGTAAGGCCCAAAAGGGTATCCTAAATAGTTCACACTTTTTGAATGTCAAGTCTACAAAAAGAGTTATGTCCAAAAATACCTTTTTGAAAGGCTATAAGGGAAAGGGGTCAGTTGTGAATGAATGCCCTATGGATAGTGATATAGGGTTTTAGTAAATGGTTGGTTGGTTGTGTCTAGCTAATCCATACCCCTGCTCTGCAACATCAAATTTGTTTCATGCTTGTATTAAGAATACATTGATATGAAATCGTAAATTAGTGTTTACTAAAAATAATCATATAATTTGTTAAAAAAGCTATAAGTGTAATCTTACTCTTGGGATAAACATTTGATTTAACTTTGGATTAAAGACCTCTTGGCTATTGTATGGCTAAAGAGAATAGTTTAAGATTAAAGAATTAGAGTTTAGCAGAGAACTTTTAAGTTTTATAAATGTGAAAATAAGTCAAGTTCTAGGTACTCAACTTAGGGTGATTGTTGTTTTAGTTTTTGGAAAAGTTTGTATACCTAGGGGCTGAATTCGAGATGTAATTTAAACTAGTTAAACCTAATATAAAGTAATTATGTTATTAGGAGAAATATTTTGTAATTGGATGAATGGAGTCAACAAGTTAAAGGAGCGTAAGTTTGTAGTATTATTAAGTTGGTAAAATTATCAACTTGGTTTTTACGCTTTTGTTGTATTATGTTGGTTTTTAGGGATCTTTTATTTCTTCACTCTATCAAAGTCAAAGATCATTCTAAATAAATGTTTTTCCTAAGTCAAAAAGGGTCATGGGTTTTACTTACTAGTCATCTACCATATTGTTTAGTATCTTTTTTTATTTCTTTTCAATGGCTCTAGATAGATAATAAAATAAGAACTTAGAAAGTATCAACCAATATTGATCATAGACCATGGATAAATAGTAAGTAAAATGTTTACTTGATTCTTTATCTCTACTTTGTATTATGTGAAGACTCTGTGCTATTAGAACTTATTAATGATTGTATTACTCAGAATGTAGAGATAAATGTAAAGAAAGAAACATCTTTCTAATCTTTTCTTACTTGTACATTAAAGCTTTAACTATGTTTGATTACTATAAATATTGTTTACATTGAAAAGAAGATATAATATTATCCATGCATGATTTGAAAGCATAGTAGTAAATTGTATACTGAATTGAAGAAGATCATTTATGTTTAGGAAATTATTATGAGAATATTGTGAGTTAGGTACACCTCGATCTTCTATTGCCCTTAAGTTTAGATTAAGAAGATGTTGCTAACATCTTAGAGGCTTTTATTTGTATGATACCATCATGTGGTTTCATGTTCAAGTCCCCAAACTATGAAGTCTTTGTGCTACGTGTATGTAGGCAAGGCCATCATGAGCCTCTAAGACATTAGGTCAGCCCTTAGGGCCTTAGACTTGTTATCTTGTACATTGATATCTGATATGTATATTTATTGACCTTGCAGAACTAATGTTTACACTGAGTGTGCAAATTTAGGTCTGTTAATTATGTAGAATACTGGAGCTAAGAAAGTACCTCCAACCTTGTGATAGATTAATTATTTTGCATTTACTCTAAATGTGAATAACTGTATACGAAACATTTGTATCTTAACTTTCATTTATGATTAATATTATTAAATTTATGTATAATTTGAATTTTATTAAGTTTGAATTAAGTGAATATTCTCCTTTAGTCATATTTATTTCATTATTTTATTTTATTATTGTTATTTATTGTTAAATTCTTTAGTAGGCATTACAAGTGGCATCAAAGCAATTACAAATTTTGTTTGCATGACTTCAAATCTAGGTAAGTTCATTTCTAACCAATTCATTCTTCCTTTCCCTACTTTCATTTCTCACTCCAAATTCAATACAAATTATACTAACCCTATCAATATCTTGCAAAATTCTTGCTTTGATTATACATGTAGGAATTCTGACATTGAACATTCTGCACTAGAAGCTAAAATGTACACATCTGCTAAACTACTCAAACAATTCTATGCACTCTTCAACAACAATGATAGAGAACAATCACTAATTTATTGGAGGTTCTTCAAGCAATTTCCAACTTTCCATCTCTCTTCCTATAGGTACTACCAACAGTAAAATGACCATTTCCATTGACACATTCCGAAAAAGATCCATCGACCAATTGTAGTCAAAATCCTGAATGGTCATTTTCATGTTCACAGACTTCCTCCATCTCAATTGTTTAGTCTCCTTTTCACAACAATAATACTTTAATATAGAATCAGACTTGTTGGATCATGTACACTAGAAGTTTCTTCCTTAATGGGAACAACTACAACTCAAGAAAAATACCATGCATGTTGCTCAATATCAATATTCAAGTTCATCTATTAAGATACAAGGCACTTCAAAATATTTATCTCACACCGAACAAGAATCTCTTCTCATCTACTTGAATTTTGCTTTTTGATATTTCTACCTTGGAATTACAAATACATGACATTTCACACCATGATGTTTCAATACAAATCATTTCTTATTTTTTGTAAACTATATTCTATTACGATGTCTCATTCCAATGCATTCATATATATCAATCTTACTACAATATATATACAAACACAAACAAATGGCAAATACTAACCACTATGTAACACTTGTTTACTTCAAATTAAATAGTGTTGTCTCCATCAAAGTGAAATGAGCTTATTATAAAATCATCAATCTCTATAAACATTTTACCAAAAAAAACAAACTTCCTTGCTTAAGCTGAAAACCCCCTTTAACTTTTTGTGGTTTATGAGTTGTTGGATGACTTAATGGTAGGTTTAATTTTTCTGAATGTCTTGTGTTTTTTGCCATTTCTTTTGTGTACCTACTATTTATGCTTGTACTTTTTTCCCTGAAAGTCCTCTTGCATTTCTCTCTAACATATGTTCCAAGGAATTAGGATTGTTCCTATGTTACATTTCATAGGGATTCGCTCTTTGAAAAATGCAGTCCATAAAGCTATCCTTATGCAATAATAATAGTAAGATTATTCCAAATTTTTTTGGGAGATGTCATATCAAATGAACAAATGATTTTGGTTTCTAATTGATCTCCACATCCTAATAGGAGGATGATTATGTATTGCATGATATGCATTTGAAATTGTAGTATATGGATGGGTTTAGAGTTTCTATCCAATGCATTAATAAAACTAGTTTGTACCAAGAAAGGATGGGAAAGTGAAAGGTAGTGGTATGCATCGAGAGTAAGAAATTCTCTATATTTAGTTTTTATCATTTATTGATATTTAAATTCTTTCATCATATGTATGTAAGAAAGCTTAAAGAATAAGGCCTTGAATGCATTTTCTAACTATTATTTGTAGATCAGTTCATTTAAAGCTTTGTAGCCTTGTGTAATAAAGTGGAAACAGGAAATTATGTTTCATTTGGCTATTATAATTAGTTATAATTAGTTTTTTTTCCTTTCATTTTTTATATTTGAATGTGTCTTGTAATTGGACTATTCTCATGATAGATATTTATTTTGAATGACACTAAACAAAATCTGTATAGTTTGGTAACATTATGTGACTTTCTGAAAAATATAATTTATGTCATTATGCTTTAACTCTAAATTATGTATATTCAAAATGTGAAATGATTATTCTAACAATTGTTGTTGATGCATACATAACACAACCATTGACAACAAAATTAGTCATGAACTGCTTGAAGTTGTGCAAAATTGGGTGCTTATGGCATCTCACACAAATAGGAGGAAGCATGCAGGTATAACAATTGTTTGCATCTCATCTCACTGCATAACCATTATTGCCAAAGAATCAAATGCTTTTATATTATTTTTCTAGAGTGAACTCTTATTATATCAACCATTCCACATTATTACCATTGACATTTAGTCATCTAGGTATGATATTGTGGAGCACTTGGAGAGAATACAAAGAAGATACAATCCACATGTGGCATGTTGACTACATGTGCCTATTACATCTAACTTTTATGATGAACTTCCTCCTCATCAACCAAATGGATTGAATTTAAATGACCTTGAAGAGTGATATCTCATATCTCATCTCTACCCAAGTGTTGTAGTTGACTTCAATGACCTTGACATGCTTGGGCATTGTGATTTTGGCACTAACCACAATTAGAGTTTAACTACCATCCCCCTTCTTGTAACCATCAACAATTGATTTAATAGACTTCCTTTGATCAACACACCAAGTCCCCCATAACTAGGAAACATAACAATTGACCCAATCAATCTATCAATTGGATAACACATTGCCTTTGATATTATTGTATTCTATTTTCTAGGCATGGGATTGTAACCCCTTCTTCAATTGCTCATATATGGTACTATAGTCATTTCCAAATTCTACTTGATTCACAAAATTAGACATGCACCTTCAATAGTCATTCCTCCTTTCCAATCACAATTGGTGTTACTTTCCTCAAGTGGCATTACAACATTGAACACTAATCCATCTATAATTCATGTTGGCCTCCACATCACATTAAAAGAGATGAATATGAACTTGAGGGGTGGGTACTAGAAACATTCCAATATGGCATATATTTTAAAGATTTTCCACATTCTAATTGATGAGTGTAAGATAGAAAAGAGAGACCTAATAACTATTCAACTAACTAGGTTAATCTTTCTAATCAAACACTAGAACACAAGCCACCAACAATTTCAAACTAGGCTATTGTCTCTTAGGAAGAGCTTTGTTGGGTTGGTGAGAGCTCCGTCCCTTTGTTGTAATAAAAAATATTGAGGCAATTAGGCTAGATCTAGGGTTTCTATGATGAAATAGAGTAAAAAGAAGTTACTAACTTGACAAAATTGAAAACCCAGAAAATAGGGGTAGAATGGAGTAGAGTAGGACTGTTGGAGTGTACCACAGGAAGTAGGGCTAGATTTGGGAGGACTATGGCACCCAAGAGCTAGTGTCCTAGGGTTTCAGCCTATCTGAAGTCTGAGATACTTCAAACACTTGTACTTTCATCTTTCAATCATCCATTTCCACCGACAACTTCATCTTTAACCTACACACACAAAAGAAGAGAAATGTTGATGTTGTTTAGGGACTTTCTCAAGTCAAACCCTGTGAATGGTGTTCCCACCTCCACAATAGTAAATAATGAAGATCAAGAGTTCATGCCCTAGGTGAGCAAAGCAAAATTTGAATGATAAAGGACTGTTGTAAGTAAGCATAAAGAAAAGAAGTCACCATGAGCATGAGATCCTTGATGGGATGATGTCGCTATCAAATCACCATAAGGAGTGAATGGAGGAGGATGGAGCTTCTACCAAGACCTGCAACAAGGGTTAGTGCAACAACAAATAACCTTCAAATAGACAACTTCAGAGAATGTAGAGAAGAGAAAGCATGAGAGAGAATGTTGCACAATGTTAATGTCTGTTCAAATGAGAGGGAAAACATGTTTATATATGAATTCCAATTACTTTTTAGGGGACCAGTTGAGTTGAGGCTGACATGATACATCACATAAGGTAAACAAGGCTCATATATCTTAATTCAAACCTTTTTCAAACTTTATTGGAAGGACACTAGTGCTTGGGCATTAGGGTCCTAGCCAATCAACTCCTGAAAGGGTATGTGGCCAGGGGACTTACCCAAGATCCCTAATCAAGACCCAAAATTGATACATCATTCAAGAAGGTGCTCTAACTTGTGTAAAATTGAATGGGATGACAATTTATGACACTACATTTAGCCCTCACTTTAGTAGGAGTATGAACTTAGGTTTCTACTTGCACTAAAGTATGAAGAAACTAAAAACTCCTCATAGAATGTCGCTAAGATTGAGAGATGCACTAGTCCCCAAGCTTAGGATCCTACAAGTCATAAAGCACATGTCATAACTCACACACACACATACACATATACATACACTTGAGAATTTAGGAAACATGAGATAAGACAAAGCATACATGAAGCATACATAGAGAATACATGAAGCATATACATAATACATGAAGCAAACATAGAATACACATGAAACACATGTTGATACATGAAAAACACACATAAAGCCTACATGAATAATTACATGGAAGAAAAAAGAATACAATAATGAAGTCACTAACCATATGATCTAATGCATCGTGAACATACAAGCAAGCAAAGAAAAAATCTTGAGTTAGCAAGGTAAAAGAGACCTTAGTCTAAAAGGTTGTCTCTATTACCATGTGTCATCCCTAAGATGTAACAAAATAGAGAAATTATAAAGAGGAGATAGACGAATGTGAAGATTTGATCAATTACTCAAAGGAGAGAAGACACACAAATAGACAAGGAGAAATCAATGTGAAAGGAAGAGAGAAGATGACATGAGCACTAGCTTTCTTTGTCACTAGGGGTCATGAACAATGCTCTCATGGATTGTAGGCTAGTAAGGACCACCAAATCACTAGATGACCATGAGTGCAACAATGAAAGGTCACATGAAGTACACAAGCTAGAAAGTTATGTTATGCTAGGTAGCTCATGGACAAGCAACAAATGAAAATGTCACAAGCTAGTAAGGGCCAGTGAATTACTAGGTGAGTTTCATGTCAAGTATATCAAAGACTATAGGCCTGGAAAAGTGCAATGTTTTCTAGGTAACTCTGGTAAGGTGCTACAAATATGATCAATAAGTGTTTTGATAGTGAGACCAGCCATGTGGTGCATGAATAAAGTAAAGCGCATAGCATAATGTATGCTCCCACCTTAAAGTGATTTCTAACTCCATCAGGGAGCAATTTCCTTAAGGTAGAATAAGTAATATATGAAAAAAATGCACGAGAGATTTCCAAAAGTCATATGCCCAAATGATATGTGTTCTCCAAAGCTACATCACAACAAGGGGTTTCATCCAGAATAGGCCAACCAAGGTGATGCTGCAAGAATGATACACAATGGCTTGTGTAGTCATGGTATGGCATCGAGCATTGCAACAAGGTACCACATAAATTAGGAAACATAATGGAATATCATAACTATGAAGATGAAGGAAGAAATATCACATGAAAGTGAAATACATACACATTGGGTCAACATACAAGGATGCTAAATCATCCAACAAAATTGTAAATTATGACAAATAGAAGAATTAAGATACATAAAGAGGAGTGTCACAATGGAATTGATCTCTTTGTATCCTTGCACCAACAAAAGTGTCAGGGGTCATCCAAAGAGAACTAACAATCAATAATATATACCTCAAGCATCACAATATGGGGATAATAGTACATACAAGCATAACACAAATAAGGAGGGACCACTCTTGTGAGTCGGCCTATAGAAAATTGTCCTCCCCTAAACTTACTCATTATAAATGGATGGAGAACAATATGCTAGAGGGACTATAGCAAACATAGTGCAAGGTGCTACAGCTATACTTTGTTTGAAAATGTTGAATTTTGTCATGCAAGGCTCGACATTCACTAGTGGAATGGACAAGTGTTTGATTATATACATAGAAAGGAAGTGTTGAATGACTATCATGCAGAATCTTTTTGTGTGTCAGAGGAGGAAGAGTGATCAAGTAGTCCTTGAGTAGACTTGGAAAAATACACTCTTCTTGACATAGAAGTGTAGGTGGAGTAGGAAGAAAGACTTTCTGTGGCGGGAATGTAGGAGAAGTTTGGAAACCTAAACCTACTTTAGAAAAGTGTGGTGTTGGTTCCAAAAGTACCTTAACACCTTGTTCTATGCATCCATGTTTAGAAAAAATATTGAATTCATGCCCATAATGTGTCTCCAAATCAGAAAGAAGACGAGAAGGCAAATTACAAATCTTGTTGAAATGAGGATTGTGATCATATGTTGAAGAAGTAGAAGGATCATTCTTTTTATCATGGTGAGGAGGGTCAACTTTAGATTTAAAGCATACCCAAGGGGGTCAAAATCTAAAGATCCCCAGTCATCACCAAGACATGCATTGGAAGAAGAAGGTACATCGTCATGAATAGAAGGAGAAGAAGTAGATTCAAATTGTTTAGAAGAAATAGGTTATGTAGAATAACTAAAGCTACCTTTGGGATCTTACATTTAGATTGAGGGATTTTGTACTGTCCAATAAAGGAGGGTGTAAAATCTGGTGAACCCCAATCGTCACCGAAAAATGTGCTCAAAGGATCAACACTATCCTGATCATCACTTTTGTTAGCAGTGGAGGATAGTGGATCATCTTTTGTAGAAGAAGTAATCAAATTATTAAGAGATTTTGAAAGAGGAATTTGATGCCTCGCTTCTGCTTGCAAGCAAATTTTTGGGTATGGATCAGCATGAACCGTATAGAGCTTGCTATTATGAACAAACTTCATTGTACAGTGAAGAGTAGATGGGATTGACCCATGGCATGAATCCATGGTCTACCAATGAGAAGATTGTATGAAAGAGTATTAGACATGGAATGGATAAGTGTAGGTAGGATCACAAGTCCAATCTCAATAGGTAGTGTGATTGTACCTAGTGATTTTATAGCAACATTATTGAAGCCATGAATATTAAGTATATCAAGATTTATGAGAGACATATCTATGCCAATTCTATGTAATAGGTTGATGACACAAACATTAAGACTTGATCCATTATTAACCATAGTACGCTTTATTCCATTTCTATTAATGATGACAAATACCATGACAGGATCATATTGGTTTTGAACTTCTATTGGAGGTAATTCATGTTGTTGAAAGATGATATCTGACCTTGTCACATGCATACAATCAAATAGGGCTACTACATCATTTGGTCTAATAGAAGGTGGAACAACTACCTTTTGTAGAGCCTCCTGGAGCATTCCTTGGTATGTATGTGATGTTTGTATTAAATCCCAAAGTGAGATCTTAGCCGGAGTAGCCCAGAGCTGCTCGAAAAGATCATATTCTCTACCAGCATGTGGAGAAAGATGCGGAGGTGGGGGAAGAAAAGGTTGAGAAGGTGGAAGAGAAGTGGGCATGCTTGGTGCTTGCTTACTTTGCTTATTATTGTGATTATTGTATGTTTGAACAACCACATGATAATGAGGTTGTTGTGCCATATTTTTAACAAGTTGGTTATTTTGAGTAAGTTTCTTTGCAAAGTTAAAAATGTACCCAGGGGGTCGAGATGGGCTTGGAACACCTCGAACTATAATCACAGGTTTAGAGAGAGGAGGCAAATTAGGCACCTTATGCAAAATGATTTTAGAATTTTTTTGAAAATTAATGCACATATCCAACATCTCCTTAGTGGGTGGGATAAGTCTATTCAGGATGATGGAATTTACAATATTAGCTTTTTGAGAATTACAAGATTTAGGAGAAGAAATGGGAGAAGTATGCTTAACATCTATCTATGGGGGATTCAATGTGAGGGAAGGCTCTTCATCCACTAATGTTTTATCTTTTGAAGGGAGAGCATTGAAAAGAAGAGAGGGTACCTAGAATAATGTTAAGAAATGTATCAATGATTTCATCTTCTTGCGCCAAAATATCTTCACAAGTAGGCAAAACTTTGGGAGAAGGATCAAAAGAATACAATGACATAGGAATAGCCAAGATTTTATTGTATGCATCAATTTTTCAAACCTTTCTAGTAAAGTTGGAAAGTGATCAAAGAAAAGAAGAGGACATGTTTGCATTTACAGAGTTTTGTTTACGTTTTTGCTTTCAAATCTCAAAGAAAAGATAGATGTATGAATGTTCTTTCTAAATTAAACACAAATGACAAGTTTGATATGCTACAACAATTTTTAATCAAATTTAGCAACTAATAAACATAGCAAAGATCTGAAAAAAGATTGCAATCATGACCATTAAGTGCAAGACTAGCGAGGTTTACCAAAAGGTGAGGTTTCTGGTAACCACAACAATGAAGAAGTATAAATGCAAGATGTGGAAATAGAAATGTTTAATCAATTCACTACTAATCCAATTTGATGCAATAAATAGAAAGTTGCAAAATATTTAAGATGCATTGGGTTCACCAAAATGTAAGATTAAAAAGAGAGACCTAATCACTATTCAACTAACTAGGTCAATCTTTCTAATCAAACATTGGAACACAAGCCACCAATGGCTTCAAACTAGGTTGTTGTCCCTCAAGAATAGCCTTGCTGGGTTGCTGAGAACTATGTCCCTTTGTTGTAATAAAAATGATTGAGGCAATTAGGCTAGATCTAGGGTTTCTATGATGAAATAGACTAAAATAGAAGTTATTAGCTTGACAATATCAAAAACTGAGAAAATTGGGGCATAATGGAGTAGAGCGAGACTGTCAGAGTGTACTAGGTTAGAAGTAGGGCCAGATCTAGGAGGACTATGGTGCCTAAGCACTAGTGTCCTAGGGTTTCAGCCTATCCAAATTCTAAGATACTTCCGACACCTATAATTTTGTCTTTATTTCACTTATTTTCATCTTCAACTTGCACACATAAAAGAAGGGAAATGTTGTTGTTTAGGGGCTTGCCTACGTCAAACCCTAGGACTAGTGTTCCTACCTCCACAATAGCAAATAATGAAGATTGAGAGTGCATTCCCTAGATGAGCAGAGGCATATATGAATGATAAAGGACTATCATACGTAAGCATAAAGAAAATAAGTCACCATGAGCATGAGATCTTTGATGGGATGATGTCGTTATCAAATTGCCATAAGGAGTGAATGAAGGAGGAAGGAGCTTCCATGAAGACCTGCAACAAGGGTTAGTGCAACAACAAATAACCTTCAAATAGAGAGCTTCAGAGAATGTAGAGAAGAGAAAGCATGAGACAGAGAATGTGGCACAATGTTAATGTCTATTCAAATGAGAGGGAAAACATGTTTATATATGAATTCCAATTACTTTTTGAGGGCCCAATTGAGTTGAGGCTGACATGATGCATCACACAAGGTAAACAAAGCTGACATATCTTAATTCAAACTTTTTTAGGACCTTATTGGCAGGACACTAGCACTTGGGTGCTAGGGTCCTAGCCAATTAACTCCTGAAAGGGTATGTGGCTAGGGGACTTATCTAAGATCCTTAATCATGACCCAAAATTTATACACCATTCAAGAAGGTGCTAAAACTTATGTGAAATTATCGGGGGTGACAATTCACGACACTATAATGAGATGTGTTTTCTTGGGCCTAGGTTGTTGGATTTCATTGATAGGCACTTGCATGAAGCCTTTCCCATTCATAATTTATTCTTTTCAATGCTCACTACATTGTCTCCATTAGTGATTTAGGTTAGCTATGACATGTAAAAGATATCTTATGTATGTTGGGAGAATCTATGGGATAACACTTTGGCATAGGGTGAAAGGTTGGAGCTAAATCATAGTTTAGGCCAATTGAATGCTTTCAAGAGAAATGGTTTGTCCCAAAAAAGTGCAAGCAAATTAACTTCACTTGAATCTACTACCACCTATGTGGTACCTATATGGTGGTCATGGTTTTAGTCAAAATGTTCTTGGGAAGTGCAATTTCAAATGAAAAATGAAAGTATAAACTCCAACACTATAGAGGTAAGGTCCCACTCTACAATGGTGTAGCCCCTTCACCCCCATGTTTTAAATTAATTTTATGGCAAAAAATGATGTGATGCTTAAAATCATGATATGATTTGTAGCACTACATTTCTAAGCAATCTAATGTTTTTTCTAAAAACTTCAATTCATGGCTTACAAATGAGTGTCATAAACTAGATCATGCTTCACATGTAGACCAAATCTTACTAGAATTGGCATTTAGTAGAGAAAAGGAAGCTGAAATTTGTTTTGTCACACACATAGGACTAATTTTACCTTCGTAAAATGTTGAACCCCTCTTTTGAATTTTCTCCACTCGATCTTGTTCTTGTTTTATGTTAGCACCTTGTGCATTATCCTTTTTAATGGCATGTTTGGGATGGTTTTTGAGGAAATTCCTTTAAGGTTAAGTTAATGTGGAAGACTTTTGGAATGAATTTTATAAATTTTATTGGTGAAAATCTTGAATTTTGAGTCTTTATATGTTTGCAAAGTTCCTCAATACTTCTTGAACTTTTTAAAAGTCCCTAAGAGTCCCATGTCCATTGGTGTTTTTGATACCCAAGATCAAATGAAGCAAAAGGGGAGAGCATACACATAAACAAGCAAATCTTAAGGTGACAAAGGTGAATCAAAAAATGTTTTTGATTCTTAAGATCACCAAATGGTGCGAGAGGAGAGCATACACATGCACTTGACCCACAAAACAAGATTCATTGACCCTTAGATAAAAATGTGTGTGTATGAAAGTGAATGTGTCTCAAGGATGTTTTTGATTCCCAAGATCATACTAGGTGCAGGGAAGAGAATACACACCCAAGATCACACTGAAATCCACCAAACGAAGAAAACACCAAGGAAAACATAACATTTCAAATGATGTGTCTTTGACAAGTGAAAAACTACAAGAAACTTGTTAGTAGTTTAGGATATGATCTTGGACAAGTGTAAACAAGATGCACAAATGTGTTATCTCCAAAATAACCCCAAAAATGTTAGCTAAAATATAATAATGAACCTATTGTACATATGTTATCATTGATGTCAACAGTGGTATGGAGTGTTGCGTTGTAAGTAATGTCACCAAATATGTCAAAGGGGGATTGCAATATTATGGTGATTAGTGAAGACAATAGAATAGGTTATCAAAAGTGTTGTGAGATAGAGAAGTAAAGTGATGAATATGTGTTGGGGTGATTAGAAGAGTTGTGAAGTAAATGAGATGGATCAGTATCATCTATACATAGTCATACCATATCTTCTAAATATCATTTGTAATTTCATATCTTGGATATGTTTATACTTGAAGTTTGTGATGAGTAGAGTTGGACTCTTGTTGTATAATGATGATAAGAACTATTAGTACTTGTCACCTGATAAACAAAGTTGTAAAAGATTAAAGGAAATTGTCTAAGTATAGTAGAAGTCAGGGAAGGTGTTACAGGCTCACAAGAAGGTGACACATTTTGGCACAGTTGAAGGTATGGACTTGTAGTTTGGACTGATGGCTACATATTACACTCAAGTATCCATACTTCAAGTTTGAGATCATAAATTTTATTGTAAGGAGTTTTAAAAATAGAAGAATGAAGACAATATTGAAATAGAGTAAGTGCAGTCACAAAGAGATAGGAGAATACTATGCACTTCCCCACAAATGAAGATATGATGTTGTAGTTTGGAGGATAGGTAGATATAAGTATCAAGTATGCAAGTGTCAAGTTTCAAGTGATAATTTGTATTGCAGATGTTTC
This sequence comes from Cunninghamia lanceolata, assembly GCA_027924645.1. Classification (NCBI taxonomy): domain Eukaryota; kingdom Viridiplantae; phylum Streptophyta; class Pinopsida; order Cupressales; family Cupressaceae; genus Cunninghamia; species Cunninghamia lanceolata. The sequence continues at coordinate 25,876,830 of BSBN01001332.1, read as the reverse complement.
TCTAGAGTCAGCTCTATAAAGACAAGACTTATTGTTGGTAGTGATAACTAAAGGGAGAAAGCAGAAGACACTGTAGTTCACCACATATTGGTAATTGGCCTTGCTGATTAAATGACAAGTTCATATGGCTAGTTGGTATGCACTATTCAAGTTTCAAATGATTATGTTCACTACAAGTATGTTTTTCATTATTTTATCTTAAGACTATGTAAGAAGAGTTGTTAAGGATACCAAAATCAGAGTTCATGTGTTTGTGCTAGCATGTGATGACTTATAATGGTAGAAGGAGTGTATAGGGATAATTTACAGATCTATCTTATAATTCTTTTTGTGTGGTCTGTTTGGAATTAAGGTGTCTCAACCTTGGTAATTCCTTGTATTATTTCATTGTATTTATTTATTTATTGCTTATTGTATAATTAGGATGCAAATCCTATGTTGTCATATTGTGGGAGTTGGCACGGTGGTGTGTCATCCTACATGGCATATGACCACATGTAAATTTGTCCTCACATGAGGAGATAGGCATCCCACTTAGTGGTAGGAATATTTTTCCATGTGTCAGCATCTTGCAATGTGTGTAAGGGAATATTGACCGAAACGGTCATGATAGATTCCTATGACAAAGTTATGACATGTAAGAGTTGGAAATAGAAGATCATATGACAGGTATGGACATGTGCCGAGAAGCATCTTTGAAAAAGGCATCTTTGGGTTCCCCAAGGTGGACTATGACATGTTGTAGGAGAATTTGCTATTTATAGCCTGTGTATGATAGATGCTCTTATAGCTATAGGTTATGACAGCTATGATAGATTCTATGATAGTTGTAAGAGTCGTAAGAGCATTTGTCATAGCCCATTTTGGAAATAGGTGACCTCCTTGGGATGGGGTGACTTGACAAGTGTCAGGACCATCCTACAATGTTGGACAAGTGTCCATAGGTGTGGGTTTTGGGCCATGAGGCCATGTTGGATGCCCATCTTAATGCAGAGCCATTTTTGCTTTGTATGTTATTTATAAACAGGTGCTTTGGAGAGGGGATGCATTATATGATTGATAGGTACTATTATGCTGCCAGATCATCTCCAAATACGAGTGTCAAAGACTCCTACAAGAGTATTGGCTCTGTGACTGTATTGTAGGGTACGAATACAAACATGTGTCACACTTTAGGCTAAGCGAGTAATTTCGGTCGAGTGGGAGTTGGCCGAGTGAGAGTCAGCCGAGTGAGATATGGTCGAATCTATGTGGCACCTTTTGGCACTGACATGATACCGATGTGGCACGTATAGTCTCAATCGAATCCCAATCATCCAAGCAGGTTTCAGCCAAGTCCTTTGAAAATAAAAGCAAAAAAATTGGAGGTGTTGTATTTTGCATTTTCGGCCGAAAATCTTGCGTCTAGTCAGTGCTCGACCGACACCCTCCAGCCTACAAATACATTCAACCTAGGTATGATATCTCAAGAATTCTTTTTGTTTATCTTGGTTATTGTTTTTTGTTTTTCTGTATAGTTGTTTTTGTTAAACCCTAGCATTTTTGTATGTATTGTTGTTGAAACCCTAGCATTTCTGTATGTATTCTTATTGAAACCCTAGTATTTATGTATCTATTGTTGTTGAATGCACTATTTTTAGTATTTAAAAACCTATCTATGCATCTTGATTTATAGAATCCAATGACCATATATTTGATGGAGATATGTAACAGCTCTTCTACTTCTGCATTACTATTTGGAACGCAAAAAGAAAATGGTGTCCACTCATATAACATAAATTCTTTTAAATCAGTGTTAGTAGTTTGATTGAACTCAAATTTCTCACAAGTGGTTGAAAGTGTTTCTCACATTCGATTCTCAGACTGCTGTGAAAGTTTTAGCGTAGGGTTTTATTGACTAAAATATCCTTTTATCGTGCATAAGTGTGGAAATTTTAATAGTAGCCAGTCATCTCATCTTTTAATTTGGGAGCTTGGGGAATCATTTCTATGAATTTTTATGGTTCATGAACTTTACCAAAACCACCCTGCCCAACTACACACAGCATTTCAAAATCCACAGCACAGAGCTTCTTTCCATCTTCATGAAATCCATGTTTTGCATCGTGTTTCATTTCTTGATTTGGTAAAGATTTTACTTTACACTACTCTGGGATCACTCTTCTTGGCTTTCTATGTAATAACTCTAAGCCCAAATCTCCCTATGAAACCATGGCTTGAAACACACAATAATTCTGTAAATCGAGCTCTGTAAAACATGAAGTAACAAAATTCCTCTACAAAAAATTTGAGTTCTAGCAGAGGAGCCTCATTTTTAGTGTTTAAAGAACCTATCTATGCATCTTCATGGCATAACTTAACTACATTGCTTTGTATTGGATCAGAAAGTGTAGCAGTTTACTATAATGAATAGCATAAAGGGATGGAAAGCCTGTGTTGTGATTTGTATGTGGTGGGTCTTTCTTTGTTTTTGAAACCCTAGCATTTTTGTATGTATTGTTGTTTGTAGTGCCCCTCAGCTTGTCGTTTATCAGATTGATGTTTGCTTAGTAGTATTAGACATTATGACAATATCGTAGATAGATTGATGATGGATCTCTTGTTATGTTGTTAATTCATTATGGACCTAATCAGTATGGTAACAATTGTTGATGTTGGATTCTATTATTTTATGCTTTAGAACTTGATAGATGAATTAGATGTTACAGATGTTTTGATGTCAATTGCAATATTGGATTGTAAGAGGATTGAATGTTTTATGTTGTTGACTAGTAATCAGATACCTTGTTCAACATAGTTAATTGTTTATTCATAAACGTGAATGGAACAATGTCGTATTACCCACTCTTGAGTACCCTACACCACTGCGATTTCCATTCACTATAGGACTACATGTGGATATATATCTTGTATGTTTAACTGTGCGTTGCTGCAGGATGCAGGTACTAGGCACCGACTCCACCTGATTACCAGGTCTGAGCGTGCCTTCGCCAATGGATTAGTTGTTTGGAGTTAACGTGAGGTCCCATGTCAGTGTTGTCTGGTTGTCAGTTTATCCTTTTGGTCATTGTCTGTCTTTCGATCATGACTTGCAGACAGGTAATATTGCACCTTGGAGTCTAACTAGGTCAGAAGGTGTCTAAGTGTGTAAGGTATCGTTGTGCATTAAATAGAATCATATTACGGAAAGTATAATGTTGATAATTAAATATATTTATAAAAGATAATATTAAGCATAATGTCGATAGTTGTTAATTATTGTTGTAAATAGATTATTATTTTATTAGAAGTATAGTTGTTAAATAAAGATTGTAAGAAATTTTGTATTATTTAATATAATATTATTTACAATAAATATTTAAATAAATAAAATAGTTGTAAGTTATGTTGTAATTTGTGATTTACAACTTAATTAATAAAATAAATTAAAATATAGTTGTACAATTATAGATTGTTGTAATGTTATAACTTTATTAATAACAATATGGTTGGGCGGTTATAAAGTAATTAAATTTTGTCGGAGCTGTGTATTAATATTTAAAAAAGAGTAACCTCTTGGGATCATTAAATTAAATAAAAATATATTTTTAGAAGGGAGATGCACGGGATCGCGTGCCGAGTTCCTTGGAAGAGGAAAGGGACTGTTTTATAAAAGGGAAGGTTGTAGAGGCAAGGAGGGGGGGGATTTTGGCAGGAAGAAGAAGGATTGAGGAGGAAAATTGCAGGATCGAGTTTTGCAACTGAAGAATTGATTTCTGCATTGAATCTAAGCTACGGGTACAGGTTCTAATGTTTTCTTTATTCTATCCTTGTTTTCTTTAGAATGAATGACGGGAATCTGGTTTTACTCCTCCAATTCGCATTGCTTGAAAGTTCTAGAGTCTCTCTGATAATCCATTTTATACTTATTCCGTAACCATTACATTTCAAACAATTTTCTGTTATGATTTAATTATTTATCTGCCATTTCTACATAAACATTTGAGAAGAGAAAATGGGCCATATTTTATCATTTCAGAGATCCAAATTAAGAAACCGTATCACTGTAGATACTTTAAGACTATATCATGTGTGATCTGCAAACACCAAGAAAACACATCCGCACCCTCATCACAGATTGATCAGGTTATACATCTACCAATCGCATAGTCTTGAAAGTTACAAAGGCCATTCCAACAATTTCGTTTTGTATGCTACCGGTAACCAATTCACTCCAAATGATTTATGCCTGAGGCATCGATCTCATGCCATGTGTTGACCATAACTCTACGTTTTCTATGAGATCTTGCCTAATCAAGCATCATTTACTTTAGAACCTCACAGAATCCTGCTATTCTTCATGCTACGATGTTGGTCTTTACCTGTTCCATAGCTCCTCTGATGCAGACTGAAATGGCCACTGGAAAAGATTGTGATCTGGCTTGTTTATGCTTGTCAATCACCAAAACCCAGCGTCTAGGAAGAGGATAGAAGTAGTTTTCTTAAACGAGCATTTGCATTCTTGTATTGGTCTGAGTAATACCTTTATGAAGTGGTTGGAACAACCATTGCAGATTTAATAGGTATCTTAATGTAATGTTTAACGTTGCCCTTGCAGCAAACCCATTTTGTGTATATCCTGCGATAAGTTTATATCTGTAGATCACTGTTATAGTTGGATCGATTTGCAAGCCAATGACTAAGTTCAATGGACATAAGATGCCAAACTCTATAGTACAAGTTGTATCATGATCTGGGTAGTCGTCTTAGATCGAAATAAACAAGCCGTCAGTAGTCTTCCTGCAGTCTCTGATTTTTTAATTGAATGGTAGTTCACATTCTAATATATCCAGTTTCATCAACCATTGCTTGATAGCACAGTCATATTTGTCAAATGGTTTTGCATCCACCTTGGTGAAATCCTACAATCATTCCATTCTTAGGGCCGCTGTTTTCAACTAGTCGCATCCCTGTTTTGCTTCAATGATTGTTCTAGAAGCAATCCATATTACCAGCGCAGCCAAGGAGGTCAGATAGGTGCATATCTGGAAGGGTTCCACCTGTAGATCATATACTTATTACATTTCAACGTCTTTTTTTTTATAATCTTGTTATCCAGCGATCATTGCATAAACTTCGCCAACATCTGGTCAAACCAGCATTCTTTGATCAAATGATATTGAGTATGCTCAGAACCTTGTGCTTATGAGTTAATTCGAAGCCTATATACTTATGATGTGTTTTCTGTATTTCACCATCTCTCTCAGCCATTAGAACATACAACTTTCAGGTATGGGAAACAGAATTAGGACATCACCAGGCATTAGGAGACTTGACCAAATTTTTCCTATGTCTTCGGTCAAGTATACTGACACTTCTGCCATGGCACTCTAGAATGATTTAAAACTGAAGAAAAACCATTTTCTATCATTTATAAATATTCTATATTGCTGTCTCCCAGTGCAATTCCTCCTCCCATGGCACATAAACCTATTTTTTGTTAATTGGTCTCCCTTACAAACCTGAAATGTCTCTGTTTTCTTGGTGACAATGGTCTAGATTGAATTTATCTGGGTTGTTTAGATAGATATGTAATAAATAGGCTTCCGCATGCAAAGTCTACAATATAGACTTGTGTTGTCTATAAGGAGAAATGTTAACTTTTGCTTAGCAGAGTTTATATTTCTTTGGCAGCTTGAAAGGCTGAATCTCTTGTACAAGCGCAGTGCACATACTGCTCTCAGAAACCTTTTATTGCTGAGTTGGCATCCATACCTTCTTAAGAAATTTTTTCTTCTGTCCTATGTATTATCAATTTTATCTCATCTATTTTTCAGTAATATTACAACTACAGGCGTCAGTTTTCCATTCATCAGTTCATTTCAGTTTTTTAGAAGTTTCAGATATTGGTTTTAACTTGAGTTTTGAGTTATATAATAGATTTCAGACATTACATCAGTTCACAATTTATTACATTGCAATTCCAGATGTGCACAGATGTCTCAGATTTTCTGTCACGTAACTTGCATTTCATATATATATATATATATATATATATATATATATATACATGTGTGTGAGAGATATTTCATTTAGATTCCTATCAAGTTTAAAACAGTTACAGCATGTTTTCAGTATACACATATTAGAGTCCTGTCAAATCGCACCTGCATATAAGCTTAAATCTGGAGAACAAATCCAAATCAATCTGCACAGACTCAATAGTTTCCTCAGCGATAAAGTTTGGCGCTCCCACTGAGGGCCAGTGCAGCAAGGTAATTAGCTATGCACACCAGCGATTAATTGCTTGTATCCTGCTATAAGTATTACAAAGGAGAATTATATTATGTAAACTTCAGTCAGACATTTAAAAAAATAGAAATGGAGGCACTCCTGTTGTATTTTAATTTGTATCCATGCCTTTCATATATGGAAATCTGCACAACCGTGAGGAGTATCAGATGGACGTTGGGCAACAATAATACCATTTATTAAAATTGCTTAGAGTCAATCCAACAAATCCAATTACTGTCATCATAGCCTTCTGTTAGATAAATCTCTAGAGAGAGATTAAGCTATCTAAGTTTGTGTTGTCAATACAATCAATTCGCAGTCCAAGGGAGCTAGATGGACACTGCCAGAAGTTGTTAGATTAAACTAATATCAACCATTTCAATGGTAAGACGATCAATAATAATTTTACACCTCATTTACAATTCATATAAGTTGATCATGATTCCTTAGGTTCCTACAAGACAGTAGACTATTACAGCTGTAACAGATATAGTGAAAGTATCTACATGAAAACTGTAATGCCTTGGAAACAAACATAGTTGATACATCTAACAAGTATTGGGGGCATGAAAATTACCAGTTCCAATCGTCTTATTAGACAAATTTAAATCATCTTTGATTAAAACATTTTTGATACATCATTACGACGAAGACATGCAAGTATATTAAACTATCTTATCTGGTTGAGGTTAATCGAATGACCGTATGAAGGCAGAATCTTGAGGAAAATAAAACAATAATGTTCGCCATTGACGATTGTTCCTCGATATAATTATCGTTTAGTTATATGGTATTAACTTAGCGTTCTTATTCATTTCATTTCTTGAAGGAGTAAGTTAATCGGACAAGTTTGAAAGAAAGATGATAAATATCGTATTGATATGGAAGTGTCGTAATGGTAAACAGGAATTGAATAGCATAATCGTATTAAGTGTTTCTTCTATGAATCAATTATTGTAATTATTTAGTTAATCAAATAATGTATCTTTTGTAACAAAATAAAGATTAGTTAGATAATTAGTTGTAAGGTATTAATTTAATTGTTGCAATTTAATGTTCATTTTATTACGGAAGTTGTTCTATTGTCGTAAAGAGTTGAATTGAGTGCAGTCAAACTCATATTCCAAAGGCTAAGTTGTCGTAGTTGAGTACTTGCAACATGTGTATAGTTGTTTTTGTATTTGTAATGTAACAACGATTATGTGGATCAAACATAGTATGAAGTATAATGAGGTTTTGTCAAAGTTGATTATGTGTTTTATAAAGTAATATTCTCTGATGAAGATATTTAATCACTTGTGACTATCTTGTATCCATTTTGTCGTAATTGTCATATGGAGAGACCTGGAATCTGTAAAAGAGTAAAGTGTTGTAATGCTATAAGCAATGGATAACAACTGGTGCTATGACTCTGTTTGTAATGCAAGAGGGTTTATGTCTTGCAATATTACATATATATGTTCATATCAGAATAATTGTTATGCAAGATGGTTAATGCCTTGCATGGTTCATGTATCATCGTTGTCATGATGATGTTTGCTATGTTTGTTGAGAAGGGTCTTGGAGTGGCTCTCAATAGGGGCCGGAGCCCAAAAGTGGCGTCTAGGACAACCCATGTGGGAGTTTGATAACTCAGTGATAACCTAAATAATGAATTAGGGGGTTGGGTAGTTAAGCACACTAAACAAGATAAGTGGATGCCTCACTCATGGCTCAAGTGCTTGTTTAGGCTTGAGATGAGATGAGAAGGCCTGGAATGGCAAGGTCAACTACCTTGTCCTCACGAAAGGTATGTTGATTCCGCATGAGCGTTGTATGGGGGCCGGGAGTCGGGAGAGGCTGCCAAGACAACCCAAGATAGGGGGCTAGGGTCTAGGAAGGCTTACCAAGACAACCCATGACAAGCCATGTGATGACACTCCTCCCTACTGCAGCCTAGCATTCCCTAGTGGTACTCTCCCCATTCGTTATGTGTTGCCTCTGGAAGTTAAGTTGTGTTGTGTTGTTATTGCCATGTGTAGTATTGGTGTTTGGTCGTCCTTTGTTCATGTCTAGTCTATGTCTACCTGACTATCATTGTTTGGGACCTCATGTTAACTCCTAGCTCGAGGGGTGGACCTCAGGGTTCCACATGGTCAGGTGGAAGAGCTTCCTTATCCATTGGTTATTCTTGTCGAGGTTCATGTGCAGAAAAGATTTATTCCAAATGATTGTACTTGTACCAGTTGATGAAGATGTATGTGTATAATCTTGTACCAGACTTGTGTAACAGATCATTCATAATGTATGTAATTTTGATGTAGTCTGAAAATGGCAATGTAATGATGTCATGATGTACTTATGTGTAAGGAAAGCATTTTCGTTATGTATTTAATCATGTAGATTGTATTATTTGATGACGTGTAATGAATATGAATAAGTTATTTAATTGTGCATTGGATTCAGATTAGTTACTGATGTATGTTAAATTATGTTAGTTGGTTTGTAAAGTAATGCAGCCTTGAATCCTTAGAGAATATGTTGTAATTAGTTATGTTAACATTACTTGTTATCTTAATCATTTTTTTAAAAAAATTTCCTTTTTCAATTAGCATAAATGTGAATTTCTTTAAGGTGTTCAAGGCGGGGCGTTACATTGTTATTGAAAAAATTAATCATTTTCCACTCATTTTACCCTTCTTCAAACTTCTCATTGTGATTTCCAAGAATGCTATTGTAGTGATAATATATAGTCTAACTAATAATGCAACTATTTTAGTTATGGATTGTTCTAAGTCCACCTTGACTATATGTTATAGTATTCATTTTAACAAGTGACCATCCCTTTATCATTTTTCTCACTGAATTAGCACCTCACACTTCTCTAGTAGTTATTCAAGATATTGACCTTTCCACATCATTCGCTTCCTTGTGACAATCTTGTAACTGTTGCAAGTATTCTGGACTGTCCTGAACTGTGGAATAACCCCTCAAGGCATAAGAACAAGATTTTGATAAAGGGAGACATTAAACTTATAACCAATCAAAACTTTAGACTTGGACCTCCTTCAAGGCATGATAATGTGATTACATAGAGTTCACTCTCATTTCCCTCCAATCTTTGATAGTGGCAACCCTTATGTGAGACAATGGCAGTCCTAGATTTGTGAATCTGCATGAGGGGTAGTTTTCAAACAACATTTCAACACATGGCAGTCTCTATATGTATTGTTGTATTGTGTTCATGCATCACCTGCATAGTTACCAAACAATGTAAACTGTGGAACCAAAATTACCAATCAATAACTAGCAAAGCTAAATCTTGGTTGTACACTCTGAACTCTAAACTGAGCAGAAAGTTGTCTCTCTAAAACATTGCATTACACCTATTCATTAATATAAAATCAATGGCTTTCAACCAAATTGTATGCTGAAGAGTTTTGCAACTATCCCCGATCATTCAAGTGACTCCTAGGAGCATACCTCATCAAGATAGAGGGACAAATGAAAAACTAATGGGATTTGTCTTGAAACCAGTTTGTACTTTTTGTAATTTATTTTTTAGTTTTGATACTTTTGGTAGATAAAGTGTTAAACTATTCTCCTGCCTATAAAATAAGAATATAAACATTACTTCTATATGTATCACAAAGTTATACATTATTTAATCTATTCTATTATGCCCTTCATTTTATTTCCGTGCCTAACATAAGGGAATTAAACAAGCAAGTACTTCACATTTGAATATGGTTTCTTGCATCAAAACTTTGTTTACTGGTCTTTCACTGATTTAGTGATTTTCTCATGTAAATATCTCCCTTCAGATTTCAAGCCTAGACCTTGAATATTTCATGACTGCTATTCAGTTCAATATTTCTCTAATTCTTCTTGTAGTATGAAATTTCCTACAGTTTAAAATATTTGGTAAATTAAGGTTGAATTTATCTGCTTTCGAAGAAAATAGAAAAAAAGTCATGGGTGCCAGACCTTGACTTGTTGTTCTCTTCTTTCTATTAGTTTTTGTTGGTTTTAATGTTATTAATGATTGATTTCTCCTAGTTGACTTCAACTCCGGTTTGGAAGAGTGATCTTACCATCCGTCCTGGATTTCTATAAAAATTGAGAGATGGCATAAGACAGTTAAAATCTTAAGCATAGATTTGAGAACCACTACTCATGAAATATGGATTAATGAACACTGACTCAAAACTACACAGTTAAATCCTCATAAATCATCACAATTTGAATACACTATACAAAAACACCACTTATATGAAAATAAATGAGCTAGGGAGCACTATAATGAATGGTTTATAAGGGACAACACCTGTAGAAGGTTTTGCAAATGGGGTAGCAAGCCAAGTAGGTTTGATTGTGATGTAAACTCCATGGTTAAGCATGCTTGATCCAAAGTAGTTTACCATTCATCAATCTTGTGAACTATTACTCATAAAATATGGGTTGATGAAAGTGTTAAGTGGATGTAATTATTGTCACTTGTATGTAATTATTGTTGTACTATAATTTTCCTTGCATCTTTCTTCCATTATGTAGTTATGAAAAGTTGAATCATGTAAATTGCCCTTGAGCTTATCTTTGAATCTTTTTCATTTGCATACAAATCAAAACTCTATGTTTATTCAGATGATCTACAAGTTGCATTTTTATATTTTCGTATGCTTAAACGAAAAATGCTAGTAAATATTTAACTTTTTTGTTTTAATTAAATGCATATCTCTTATATCTAGATATGGTTGATGATGAGTGATCTCATCATTCCACGCAGTCTCGGTGTGAAGCTAAGGCTAGGAATAATGTTTATAATGATAGCATATCTAGATTAGATAATGCTTTGAAATGTTTGGACCAAACAATACAAAGCTTCCCAAATTTGGCTAATGGAAATAGATTAGTCAATATTTAGTCTGAGGTTATACATATGATTGAGACAATAAAATTATACAATCCATATGATGATATTAGCATTGAGGAGTTTTATAGGTCCCTTTCTAGGACTGTTACTGGCACAGAGAATATCAAATCTATTTCTGATAGAGTTTCATTACATAATGTGCATAGTATGTTCCCTTTTTATAGTGGGAAAGACAAAGTTAGAGGATATACTATTACCAAGTGTACAGATCCGCTTGTTGGTCCATTTATATATCCCAAATTTTTGGCAGCTAATCATAGATGGCCTCATAATGACGAGTTGCCACTATATTTTTGCAAACAGTTATATGTTGAGTTCCATTTAGGATTATTTGTGGATTACACATCTATACCTGCACATGCTGGATAGGGCAAGGGGAGATTTGCTGATAAACCTAAATTTAGACATCCAAATTTGGCACCACCTAAAAATAAGAGGGCATTAGTTGGTCTAAACCTTTTGGTTCTACCAAAACGTTTAGAACTAGTAGCAGTAGGAGATGCAGCAGTTGCACCAACTAGATCCAGGCTTTTTGATAGGATGACCACGATTTCAACTTAGGTTGATTAGATGTCATCTGATCGTGTAAGGAGATACTTATTATGTCCATGGATTATTGTTCCTCCCACTAAGGCTACATTCATGAATTATGACCCCTATATTTGTACGGATATACCATCCCCATCAGATGTGGCCCACATGAGTGACACCACTATACATGATGCATGTTCAACTACCTTTGTTGATTTACTATCAGCATACCAGTATATCAGTGATGAGTATGGGATTCCTTTGGATGCTGTACCAACTCATATTAGATGACATAATGGTAGACAGTCAGGTTAGGGTGAGGCAACTTCAGAGAACCAGAATATTCCAGACCAGCCTACAGCCCCCACACAGCATCAGGTTGCACCTCATGTACATGGCACATATAGCACACTTCTCTTTGGCATTGGTCCTTTACCTTCAGATATAGGTGTCCCTAATGTTACCATTCATTCTTCTGACATTAGTGGGATTGGTAGAGTGCTCTAGGATGTGCAGGTACTTAAATAATTTCTATATTTTGCATTCTACAAATTCACATGTGTATATATTAAATAAACTTGACTTAAAAGTAGTTCTCATTATTCATTGAAATCTTGTATTTGAAAATTTCTAGCAACAAGGGGATAATTTGTCATGCTTCAGAGATTTGGAGCATGCAGAGGATCCCATGCATGATACATTTGAGGTATATTTATAATATATAAATTACTTGATAAATTCAGACATGTTGAAGTACAATTTAACTTTAAGATGACTTTACATATATATACATATGTACATTAAATTAAATTATGTACTTTCTTGTGCAAGGAGGTGCATCAGGACAGGGATCAGGATCTAGAGAGAGATCGAGACATGGATCCACACATGGATAGGGATTTAGAGAGAGATCGAGACATGTATCCACACATGGATCAGGATCTAGAGAGAGATTGAGACATGCATCCACACATGGCTCGAGAGATATATCTATACATATGTAGTCATATTAGACACCCTACTCTCTGACTTGTTATGGTTTCACATGTTATGACATTTCATGTTATGGTTCATGTCTTCTTATGTTTTACAATATATACATTTTACATTATGGTTTCACATCATATACATTTTATATTATGGTTTTGAACACATATTCTTGCTCACTTTAAATCTATATAAAAAATTGAGTTAATTTATTGTTCATAATCAAATTTAGGAAAAACATACAAAAAAAGACATCACATATATAGTGGATTGCTAGTTGATGAAAGGAAATTTGCATGACTGGTTAATTTAGATACTAATCTAGGAATCACAATCCAATCATTTAGGGGGATTATACATAATAGAACCTAATGTTTACTTGTCACTATTGTTCAAGTTATGAAAAAAAAAAGATCATATCAATCATATAAGTAAACTAAGGAATGATATTGAAACTCAATAAAATTTCATTCACTTGTATAGACACAAATACATTGAATTTAGATATTTAGATAAAAGAAATATCTAAGTATAACAATATATATCACTAACATTAAGCTATTAAAGACTAAAATAGTTCTAGAATCTACATCCCTCCAAAAGCAATTTAAAGACTAAAACTTGGTAACTAATTTCTAATTTTAGTTAGAAATTAAATTTAGATTAATAAAGCAATTTAAACTTGTTTAAATTAATTTATTGAGTATGAAAGTTCATAATTTGGAAATTAGAAATAAATAATAATAATATTTTATTTTTGGAGAATTAAAGGTTAGATGATTTCCTTGCTTGAGTTGTGTATGAATTAAATAATAAATAAATTAGAAAAGCTATTATTTTATTAATAGATGTTTTCTAAGTAAAGTGCATGAATAAAAAAAGAGTATTTAATTTATTATCACTCAAAAATTAATACTTAAATATTATTAACTAAAATTAGATTTGTGAAGCAAAAGTGAAATTATACTTGGATTAAAAAGAAAGAATTTTAGTAAGATGCTAAATTGCAAATTTTCATTCTAGAAAGGAAATTATACAAGTTTGAAGATTGAAGCGATTGGATTGCATTTATTAAAGAAGTAACAGATTGTGTTTGGATAGTGAATTTTTGTCATAGTTATTTTCAAATTTCCTAAGAATCTTTAGGTAGGATCTCATCATGAAAATGTTATACAAAATATTTCATTTGGATTTAATAATAAATGTAGATTCTTATTTGTGAAAGAGGTGATATGTTCATTTCAGTTTGATCTTTCCTACTCAATAAGAAACCATTGAACAAACTAGTTATTTATAAAGTCCATAGCAATTAGAAATTCAAATTGATATTATATGATCTTAGAAAAATGATTAGATGAACTCGAAATCTTCATTGAAACTTATTTTTTTCACCTAGATTGGAATCTAGAAAAATATCTAGGGATTTCTTGAGAAATAAGAAATATAGAAGAAACTAGGAGGGATCAAAAGATTAGAGGGTTTTGAATTTGAATATTCTTGAAATATTCAAGTCAGGAATGATAATGGAAACAAATAAGGATTTTGAAACTAAATATGTGCAATAAAGATTAGAAAACTTAATGTGTGTAAGTATGAATCAAATGGAATTAGTGGATCTATGTTGTGATTGGAAGTCTTAGTGTATCTATACAATTAGGAAGATGGATTCCATAGTAAATAGGTTTATGATCTTATGGCATACTTTGTATGAATGAATTCATAATTTTTTTGTAACTATATATATAGTTTTGGAGAAATATATTTGTGATTTTTACCTAAAATTGAGTAAATTTGGAATTTGGGAAATAAATTTTAAAAATGTAAATTGAAATTGTTATAAAAAAAGTTGGTATGTCTAAATTAACTTCCATTTTATGAATTAGAGTCATCTAAACAAACTATGGAAGGTACATAGCCATGTTGGGTAAACCCTCACAATAAATTATCCTTATTAATTTACTAATTTAGAGATATGATTAATTTAGAGATTATCTATCTATGCTGAAATTGTAAAAATTAGATATTTTATTAGTAATTTCTAGCATACTAGAACAAACAGAAAACATGAGAAGATTAGTGGGAGATAAAGAAACAAAACATTTTGGAACTAAACAACCTTGCCCTCTATGCTTGTAAATCCAAATTTAAGGTCTAGGACCAAAACTCTAGATAGTCTATTTAGTATTCATCTAGATACAATTAATTGATGACCTGTCTAATTCGATCACTCTAGATCTCTTAAAGTTCAAAATAGGGTATTCAAAGCTACAAGCATGGAATCAAATTAGATTGTCATCATATATTTGAGGCATAGGATATGAAAAAATATCAAAAACTACACATCATGAGGCCCCATTGCCTATGTTATTTCTCTATTCATTTTTCTCTATTTTATTTCAATTTCCAACTAGAATTTAACTTGATATATTTGAATTCAAAATACCTATATATAATGAGAGCCCTTCTAAGCAAATTCAAAAGATTGTTATGTTGTCTTGCACTTGTTAAAATAATCATGCATGATGCAGAACTATATATTTTAACGGGAAATATAAACCTAATTTACAATTATTTTCATGCATGACATATGCATATTATCGAGAGTGATTCAAAAACCATGATTAAACAAGCTTGTATAATGAAATTTAGTGACAAATTTCTAGGAGTTTCATGTGCTCATGGTGGGATTGCTATCAAGCTTGCTTATATTTTCTTCGTTTCAATTTAATTAGTGTACACCTCAAATCTTAGGGACTAACTTCCCAAGCTTATCTATCCTAAAGAGAAGAATTTTAACCTTGCCTTAAGCATTGGCCTTGAACTATCCTTTGCCTAATTATAAGCTATAACTAAATTAGTCTTGAGATTGGCATTCCCTACCCTCAAGAACTAAGCTTACACCATAGAGTCATTAGAAAATAGCTCAGAGCACCAACATGTTGATTTAACAAACAACTTGGTGAACACATAAATGACTACACACATCCATCATAGTCAATCATGTAGAATTTTTGAACCTATAAATACTTATTAGGCCTTAAAAACTAAACTTTATCATGACATCCAAAGATAACTCAATTAAATTAAGCTACATTAAGATAAAAGAAGATAGCCAATAACTTTATCATCACATCCATGACGTCTAGAATTTCCTCAATAGAAGATAGCCTCTAATTTCATCGAATCACAATATCTTAGGATGACCTGAATATCAAGTAAGATCCAAACACCAAAATGTAGGAAAATTAAACATGCGGGCTACAATTAATTGATGACCTGTCTATTTCAATGCTTAAGAAAAAAGTAATGTATCACCAAATTGAATGAAATTATTTGAATTCAACACAAAATAAATTTTCATAGAAAAATATATACATGTACAAAAATAGCTTAAAGTTTTTGGTACATATAATCTAGATCCTCTCTATCTTTTATTATCTCTAAAATCTTTTCATGATCTTCAATAGGCAACCTCCACCTTTGTTTAGCACGTCCTCTTTTTGGTAAAGTTTCAAGATTTATTTGTGTTGCTATAATTAAGTGACTATAATGTAGAACCTTTTGACTTGGTATATAATCAATAAATATAATACAATTTGTATCTATCTTTGTTTGTTGATAGTATGTACCTTCAACAACCACTAATCTAGTTGGATACTCTTGTCCATCACCATCTATCATTGATTCTAACAATTTGTATTTTAGTTGTGTACGTCTTAGTAGATAGTAATCTACACCTTCTGTATTGTTAGGATCTGCAAGAACAGTAAAAATATCTCTTGTACACACCATGTAGTAAACCATGCTCAAATTAAGTAGAAAATATAATTATAAATCAAATGTACAAGTTAAAATTCAATTTAAAATTTACCTATAACAACTAAATCTGATACACATTCATAATCAGCTGAATATAAAGGATCATAGACATTTACAATGTCATTATCTTCAAAAGGGTCCGACGTGGCCACTAATTGTTTTATTTCCCCTTCTGAAACATAGCCATCTCTAATATTCTCACATTGTAGAATATTTGCATTGTTCTCAATGCAATTAGAAAAAAAACATGATTTTTCTCTCACTTGAATTACAGGAGGCCTGCTATGTCCTACTGTCATGATTTGATGCAAACTTCTAATACCACTAATTGTTTGACAATTAGTAAGAGTTGATTGATCAATATCTGTTTAAATTTTAATCATCCGATTAAAAAGTGTATAAAATTGAAAATTCAATTCATGTACACACATTGAAATTCAAAAAAAATATTTATGTACCTTTAACTTCCCAAAAATAGCGTGTGTTCTATATTGAGTCATGGACGATAAAATGACTTTTGCACCATTCAAAAAATTTATTTGCATTTCTTATTGCATTACCTGCAAGTTCATGTTGGTGAAATGTCAGGTTAAGAGGTTTTCTAGTTGAAAGGAAAAGATGATCTCAAAAAATATAATTATTTTTGTTTTAAAATCTAATAGGAGAAATATTGAGAATCTACAGCATTGGATATATATCAAAACCACTAAATTGCATAATGGTTTAAGCTTCCACTTCTCAACACATGCAATATATTGAGATCTACACTTTTTTCCTAAGTTTAAATTCATTTAAAATATATCTAAGAATTTAAATTTGTAGTCCATATGGTATTACCTACAAGTTCATGTTGTTGAAGTGCACGCTTCACACATGCTCTAGCTCCATCATGCTCTCCTTTTCCATGTCCACTCTCATAGAAAGTCCACAAAAAATGTATGTTCCGTTTAATATGTTGTTGTCTTAACTAATTAAAAGCTTTTGAAGACTTAAATTGTCCTATGAAGTTACAAACAATTTCAAATTTAAAACCAAAATATTTAAAAAAAACCCCTATACATATAGGTACAACATATTTAAGTAACTGAACAATTCAAGTCTACAAGTTAATTACACAAATAAATATAATATAATTTCTTTTTAAAATTAAATCAACACTTACCAGCACATCCATTAGACCATATCCAATGTTGTGAAGCATCTATTTGATGTCATCTCATGTCTTCAAAAAATATTGCAAAACAATGGGCTACATAGCTTCTATCATGACCTGTATCATCACTGATATAAAAGTGAACCTCTTTGATGATAATTCGTTCATCTTTGCTACTTTGTACACCATCCACATGTTCTTCAACATGCCTATAACAAACTTGTACAAATATTGCAACTTGCTCTGAATGATAATATTGACTTTGAATCTCACTTTAAGGACTAAATGTATAGTTCTCAGAGAAATCAACAATAGAGAGAATACAACCTAGTGGAAAGCAATTCTTTGAGTCATGAAATTGCTTAGCTTGCCATCTAGCACCATGACAATGTTCAATATGTGGATATATGATATTGCAAAAAAATTTCATAAACTCATTGCTTGATAATTCACTCTCTTTGAGAACAATTTTTCTTCTCTCAACTCCTGACTTTGTTGAGTACTTCTCATAATCAAATCTCTTCCACATAACTTGCATCGAATGATCAATATTGTCAACCTATACAAGATTCTTCAAATATCCACAATCATTACATATATTTTTTATACACTGCACTTTGAATTCATCTAAATCTTCTAATTTTTCACATAGAAGAGACTTCACAAATTGTGTTGTACTTCCACGGATGACTATATTTGGATTAATTACTGCCATATCTTTTTTATATGACTGTAGTTGTAGATGAAATTTGACATGATTTTGACAACAAGAAGTCTCACGTACCTTATTTATATATACAAAACTTGGTCATAGTCTCTCAAACATCCTTTGACAAATCTTCACATCTGAAAATTCTTGCTTGAATGCTTCAAAAAGTTCACTTTGTGTTGTATCTATAAAATATTTAGATGTGAAATTTTTGTACCATCTTCACCTTTTATCTATATAGTGTCCCTTCTATTGGAAGAAACACGAGAGTGGTTGGTCCAATATTCAATCACCTGTTCCTTTACATCTTCTGAGATTCTATTTTTTTGGGGAACCCTGTAAATATTTACCCAATTATTCTCAACATTTCCATCCAATCTATTTCTCTTTGCAATATATCTTTGAACATTTCTCCCAGAAACATTGAGTAATTGAGAAATTGCTTGAACTTGTCTTCTATGTGATAATTTTTTACTAGAAATTATAGTCAGTAATGCTCTATGTGCAGCACTTAAATCAATAGCTTGACTCTTGTTTTCAATAGAATTCAATACTTCTTGTAAGTTTTCAACTATTGTTTGCTTTTATGAACCTGATGACTTTTTCTTATTATCAACCCCTAACAACTCCAAAACAGGGGTCATCTCTTTTTTCCTAAATAACTTTGCAAGTAACTGTGATCTTCCAATTATAGACTTATTTTCAAAAAAATCATCCCATATTTTTTTAGAGTGTAATTTTATTGTGCTTTCAGGTACCATATCTTCAGATGAAATATTTTTGAAAAGAGAATCCCCATCCATCTCCATCAGATTTTCCATACCAAGGAAAAAATTTCTATCACCACCTTCAATTTGTTTTGGTACCTGTACTCCTTGATCATCAACAATTTCTATGGGTTGTTCTTGAGTAGATGTTCCTTCATCGACATTTGTAGTATCTCTTCTTCGATCATACAACATTTTTCTTGTCTTTTTATTGTCCATCACAAATTGCTCAAATTTGAATTCACCTGCATGCAAAAATAACACATGTACAAATACTTTAACCTCTATATTTGAAGATCTAGGTCTACATTCAATAAATCAATGATTTAATTAATTACACATTTTAGAACATGGTACCTTAGAATACAACTCTGCCCCTGTTGAAATCAGTGGTTCTTTTTTCTCCAAATTTCTATAATTTAATAATTTAAAAAAGCCCAAAAAACTAAAAAAAGCTTAAAAATCCAAAAAAGGCATTAAAAAAACACTTTCAGATCATTACGTTTTTGAATATGGCTCTTCCCCTGTTGAAATCAGTGGTTCTTTTTTCTCCAAATTTCTATAATTTATTAATTTAAAAAAGCCCAAAAAATAAAAAAAGCTAAAAAAGCATTAAAAAAACACTTTTAGATCATTGTGTTTTTTAATATGACTCTTCCCTCTCGAAATCAATTTTTTTTCTAAATTTATTGTAATTCAATAATTTAAAAAAATTAAAAAACCCAAAAATTCTTTTAAAAAAAAAAGCATAGAAGTAGTTTCGACCGAATGGGATTCGGCCGAATCCCATTAGGTTGAATCTCTCTATGTGGAATCCTATTTGGCAGCCAAGTCACCATTTTCTCAAACTTCCAACTTCTAAATATTTCTGCAATCAAAATTAATTTAAAAAGAAAAAATAAAAATACCCTTTTGTAGAGCTCGGAGTGTTGAATCTGGAATATATATATATATATATTTTGAGTAATTTTAGGATATAAATATTTGGAAATAATGCAAGTAGGTTGTTCAAGTTCAAAAATAGGCTAATTTGAAATTTATAAAAAATAGTAAAACATGATTAAAAAATTTGGAAAATATATGATGCCCTAGAGGAGAGAATCCTCTTCAAAAGAGTATAATTTATTTTTTGAAAATGAAAAAAAATTAAACAATAGTTGATGTCAACTGAAAACTATCACAATCAGGTAAGTTTGACTTTAAAATGTTATTATGAGAAAAATATATATCAAAAATTCTTTTTTTTTCCATACCCTAGATATTGAAGTCACCTATTTGGGAAAAAAATTAGGATAAACTGCATTTTTTTTCTATTTGCTTCTTGATATCAACTGAATGTCACTTTTTCTTCAAATTTTCAGCATTTCAAAATCTGCTCTTAAATTGATAAAAAAATATTAAAACATTTTTTTAAAAAATCTAAAAAATTAAAGTACTAAACTTCAACAAGAGATCTACATTTTCTTAGTTTACATCATTTTGAAATTCAATACATAAAGACCACTTTTATGTGGTCAAAGTTGAGATTTTTTTTTATGTTGGCCGATTCCTTTATAAAGTGTGACACAGGTTTGTACTTTTACCCTGTAACCTTCATTGTTTATGGAATACATTTGAGCTATGTTTTGGAGTGTGGGGTTTTCCAGCTGATAAGGGTTTTCCCCACATATATCTTATGTCTCTCTTCTTCTATCTTACATTCTTGTGTATGTGTTTGCTGCAATATCTCTATTAGTGGGTTAACATAATCTGTAATTGTAAAGATAAAATTGAATTTGCACTCTCCTCCCCTCATTAGATTAGTGTAGGAAGTTATTTCTGCACACCTAGCTTCCTTTCAATTGGCATTAGAGCCTAGCTAGTTTTGGTTCTAGCTGCTGGGGAGGAGTTTTTTGAGCTAATCTTAGGTTGAGTGGGAGTTTGTGCAGAGTATTTTGTATCTTGTTGTAGGAAGGAGATGGCAACCACATATGGAAGATTAGAGGTGGAGAAATTTAATGGCACTAATTTTGAGTTGTGGAAACTTAAGATGGAAGACCTACTTGTTGATCGTGACCTGTGGGAAAATGTATCCGGTGTAAAACCTACAACAATGTCACAAGCTGATTGGGACCCCAAAGATCAGAAGGCTAAGGGTCTCATAAGACTCTGTCTAGATGACTCTATCCTGTTGAATGTCCATGAGGAGAAGAGCACAAAAGACCTTTGGAAGAAGCTGGGTGATGTTTATTAGGCCAAGTCCTTGGTGAACAAGCTTTTTTTGAAAAAGAAATTATTTTCGCTGAAGATGGAAGACGAAGGATCTATTGCAGACCATATGAATGCTTTCAACATGATCATTGCACAATTGGCATCTGTGGGTGTGAAAATGGAGGAGGAGGATTGGTGTATGACCCTGCATTGTTCTTTTCCAAATTTGTGGGATCATCTTGTCATGGCTATCGGAAGCAACACTACCATGTTCAAGATGGAAGATGTGGTGTCTTTGTTGTTATCTGAAGAGATGCAGAGAAAGTCTTCTGAGGTAGCCAAAGAGGCTCTTACGGTTCGTGGAAGACCCAAAGAGAAAGGGAAGAAGAAGGACAAGAAAGGTGAAAAGGGAAGATCCAAATCTCATGGGAGATCCAAATCTCCTAGAAAGTCTAGGGCTCTCTATTGGAATTGTGGGGAAAATGAGCATTTCCGAAAGGAATGCAAAGAGGAGAAGAAAAAGAAGAAGAATTCTCTTGATCCAGATTCTGACAAGTCACAAGATGATGGTGATGCCTTCATCGCAGCCCTAGCCACCCCTGCATCTAATGATGTGTGGTTGATTGATTCTGGTGCATCATTCCACATGACCTCGCATCAAGATTGGTTTACGAAATATGAAGAGTTTGATGGTGGAAGAGTGTACCTGGGTGACAATTCTCATCTAAAGATTGTTGGTCATGGAAGAGTCTCTATCTAATTCCTTGATGGATGAGTGAAGAGGATCATTGGGGTTATGCACATCCCAGGCCTAGCATAGAACCTACTTTCTATAAGTATGTTGAATGATGCAGGTGTGCAGGTTGTCTTTTTGAAGGATGGATGCAAGATGACTAGAGGATCTATGGTGCTTGCGAAGGGTACTTGGAGAGGTACTCTATTTCAATTGGAGGCATGCACTTCATAGTGCAATAGTTCTTCTTACTTGAAGAAAAGAGCTACA
Source organism: Cunninghamia lanceolata (assembly GCA_027924645.1). NCBI lineage: Eukaryota > Viridiplantae > Streptophyta > Pinopsida > Cupressales > Cupressaceae > Cunninghamia > Cunninghamia lanceolata. The sequence continues at coordinate 25,854,486 of BSBN01001332.1, read as the reverse complement.
GTCACTTCATTCCCACCATCTGAATGAGCAATGAAGAAATATGTTGTAACTAGTTCTGATGGTAGTGCACATGCTTTGGAAGTTAAGCTTCCTATTGAAAAGACTATGTTATGGCATTTGAGATATGGCCACATTGGTGAGAAGGGTCTTAGAACCCTGAAAAATAAAAACCTTGTTGAGGAGTTAAATGATTGTAATCTCGAGTTTGACTTTTACGAACATTGTGTATATGGAAAGCAAAACTGTGTTTAGTTTTACTCTAGTTCTCACAAGTCTTCTCATGTATTGGATCTTATTCATTCTGATGTGTTTGGTCCTGTTAATGTTCCTTCGATTTCCAAATCTGTATATTTTGTATCTTTCATAGATGATTATAGTAGAAGGACATGGGTTTATTTTATTAGAAGCAAGACTGAAGTCTTTAGTCAGTTTAAGGAGTTTAAAGCCTTTGCTAAAAACTAGACTAGTAAAAAGATTAAGTGTTTGAGAACTGACAACGGTGGTGAGTTTTGTTCAGCAGAGTTCTATAAGTTCTCTAAAGAGCAAGGGATTGAAATACATAAGACAAGTCCATACACCCCATAGCAAAATGGAGTTGCAGAGAGGATGGATAGGACATTGATGGAGAAGGCTAGGAGTATACTTAGTGGAGCAAGCCTCGAACAAAACTTTTGGGCTGAAGTTGTAGCCACTGCTTGCTATTTGGTAAACAGATCTCCTACATCAACTCTTGTTGGTAAGACACCTATGGAGGTGTGGTCTAGTAAGAAACCTTTAGTTAGACATCTTTGTGTTTTTGGTTGTGAGGCATATGCACATGTGCCTAGGGAAAAAGGTCTAAATTGGAAAACAAGGTTGTTAAATGTATCTTCATTGACTATGGTGTCTGTGTGAAAGGATACAATCTTTGGGATCTTGTGGCTGAAAAAGTGTTGTATAGTAGAAGTGTTATCTTCACAGAGCTAACACCTTCTTCAATTGTTCTATAGCCAGAATAGACAAAAAAGAAAGAGGATGTGGTTTAGTTTCCTTCTACCCCTGAGAAGACTGAACAAATAGACCCTGTGAGACCTGATGATGAGAGCTCTAGCATCTCTAAAAGATTAGTAGAAGAAGTAGAACCTCAACCTCAGCAATTGAGGAGGTCTACATGAATGAGAAAGCAACCTGATAGGTTTGGTTATTCATTACTTGATTCTAGTTGTGCTTTTGCTTTACTTTCTAACACTGATGAGCCTAGAACTATGAAAGAGGCTATGGGCATGAAAGATACAGGTTTCTGGAAGGAGGCCATGGAAGATGAGATGGCTTCTTTGGAAAAGAATAAAACATGGGACTTGGTGCCTTTACCTGATGGATGGAAACCCCTTGGATGCAAATGGGTGTTCAAGAAGAAATTTGGTACAGATGACAGTGTTAAAAAGTACAAGGCTAGATTGGTTGCGAAGGGGTATTCACAAGTGGAGAGAATTGATTATGGTGACATTTTCTCTCCCATTGCAAAGCTATTCGATTTTTGTTATCTCTTGCAGCTACTTATGACTTAGAGGTAGAACAGATGGATGTGAAGACAAATTTCCTTCATGGTGATTTGGAGGAAAAGATTTACATGTCACAACCAGAGAATTACATATAGAAAGGTAAAGAAAATTTGGTTTACAAGTTAAAGAAGTCTTTGTATAGTTTGAAGAAGTCTCCTAGGATGTGGTACTTGAAGTTTGATGCCTTTGTGTTGTCGATTAGATATCTGAGGTCAAAATCAGATCATTGTGTGTATTACAAATTTGACAATGATTGCATTCTCATTATTGCATTGTATATTGATGATATGTTGTTGATTGGGATTGGTAAGAATATGATTTCTGAATTGAAGTCTTATTTGTCAACACAGTTTGAGATGAAAAATCTAGGAGTACCCAGTACATTCTTGGAATGGAAATCAGAAGAGACAGAGCTAACAAAATTTTTTGGTTAAGCCAGAGTAAGTATGTGAAGACCATGTTGGATAGGTTCGGCATGGCAGATTGTAGACCATTATGTGTTCCTGTTTCATTGGGGACAAAGTTATCTGTTAATAATTGTCCAAAATCTCCTAGTGAGGTGGAGGACATGAGCAGAGTACCTTATGCTAGTGTTGTTGGCTGTTTGATGTATGCCATGGTTTGCACAAGACCAAACATTGCCCAAGCAGTGGGAATCCTTAGTCGATTTATGGATAATCCTGGACGAGTACATTGGGATGTAGTTAAGCGAGTGTTCAGATATTTGAGGGGTACTTCTGAGTATTCCATTTTCTATCATGGTAATGCTACAAGACCTCCACATTTAGTTTGTATTCGTGGATTTGTGGATTCTGATTGGGCAGGTGACATTGACAGCATTAGATCCACTGGTGCCTATGTGTTCACTATGTTTGGTGGTGCAATTAGTTAGATGAGTAAGCGACAACCTGTGGTTGCTTTGTCCACTACATAAGCTGAGTACATGGCAAAAACTCATGCTTGTAACAAAGCCATTTGGCTTAAGAGATTATGTTCAGATATTGGTGTTGATGCATGACAGATTACGATTTGTTGTGACAGTTAGAGTGTGATTTGCCTTGTGAAGAATCCAACTTTCCATGCCAAAACAAAGCATATTGATGTACAGTTTCACTTTGTGTGAGACATGGTAGAGGATGGGAAGGTAAATTTAGAAAAGGTAGATACTTTGAAGAATGTTGTAGATGCATTAACAAAACCAGTGGGCACATAGAAGTTCAGATGGTGTTTAGAGTCTATGGGCCTCTCGACCTATAGCAGTTAAATCCTGTTAATTCTATTGGCTCTTACAAGGTGTTCAACAAGCGGTAGAATGTTGGGAATTAAGGTGTCTCAACCTTGGTAATTCCTTGTATTATTTTATTTTATTTATTTATTTATTGCCTATTGTATAATTAGGATGCAAATCCTATGTTGTCATATTGTGGGAGTTGGCATGGTGATGTGTCATCCTACATGGCATATGACCACATGTAAATTCCTCCTCACAAGAGGAGATAGGCATCCCACTTAGTGGTAGGAATATTTTTCCATGTGTCAGCATCTTGGAATGTGTGAATATTGACCGAAACGGTCATGACAGATTCCTATGACAAAGTTATGACATGTAAGAGTCAGAAATAGAAAATCCTATAACAGGTATGGACATGTGTTGAGAAGCATCTTTGGGTACCCCAGGGTGGACTATGACATGTTATAAGAGAATTTGTTATTTATAGCCTGTGTATGACATATTCTCTTACAGCTCTTGGTTATGACAGCTATGACAGATTTTATGATGGTTGTAAGAGTCGCAAGAGCATCTGTCGTAGCCCATTTTGGAAATAGGTGACCTTCTTGGGATGGGGTGACTTGACAAGTGTCAAGAACATCCTACAGTGTTGGACAAGTGTCCATAGGTGTGGGTTTTGGGCCATGAGGCCATGTTGGATGCCCATCTCAATGTGGAGCCATTTTTGCCTTGTATGTTCTTTATAAACAGGTGCTTTGGAGATGTGATGCATTATGTGATTGACAGGTACTGTTATGCTACCAGATCATCTCCAGATACGAGTGTCAAAGACTCCTATAAGAGAATTAGCTCTGTGACTATATTGTAACCTTCATTGTTTATGGAATACATTTGAGCTATGTTTTGGAGTGTGGGGTTTTTCACCTGATAAGGATTTTCCCCACGTATATCTTCTGTATGTGTTTGCTACAATATCTCTATTAGTGGATTAACATAATCTATAATTGTAAAGATAAAATTGAATTTGCACTCTCCTCCCCTCATTAGATTAGTGTAGGAAGCAATTTCTACACACCTAGCTTCCTTTCATGGTCTGCATGATGTAACAATCTCCTCTGATACTGCTTTTTGAGCTTGAGTCCAATGCAAGGAATGTTAGGTGTTTGATTGGATGACTTGATATATGTTGATGATTATGCTAGATGTTTTGGAGTGTGCACCAGCATGGAAGAGTGTACCAAGCTAAAATAGGACCTAATTATGTCTTGCTCTTGAACTGCATTAGATTTTTACTTACCACATATGTTTGGGAGCTGACTGTTGTGGCCATTACACTTTTCATGTTACACGTTTCATCTTGGCCAACCAAGGAGAATGATTTTGAAGCTTGTGGAGGATATAAATGTAAGATAAAAGATGTCAAGCAAGATATATGTGGTGTATTGTGTGAAATCATTGATATTGTGTGAATAAACTTACCACAGAAGTAGATTTCATGATGAAATGTAGAAAGGACTAGTTTATGTAATATGATATTGTTGCAGAGGCAATTGTTGGTGATCTGATAATGGACAAGAGTTTTTGAAGTTGTTTTGTTGTGATGGAAGTTAATATTGTAGTTGTGCAGAGGGTGAAGTGATTAGAAGTCAGTTTTATGAGAAGAACAATTGAGTCAGATAAGTTTTCTGTTGTGTAAAGATTGTAAGTGTTGTAATTGTTCAAGGAGTTGCAACTTCCTTTGGGTTGTGGCCCATAAATAACATTGTAATATTGTTTTATTTGTGAGGTTGGATTTGGATAGTAGACCCAAGCAGCTTGCTCACCGTGGTTTTTCCCTTCTAGGGTTTTCCACGTAAATAGATGGTGTTATGGATGTGTGCTTCTGTGTTCTTGTACTTTTCATGTTCCAAATGCTTATGTTAGTTTGAATGTTGTTGGAAGAAAAGAATTTAAATAAGTATTGATTCACCCCTCCCTCAGTACTTCTGTGTGTTTAACAATTGTTATTAGAACTGAGTTCCTTGTATGTAGCCTAATAGCTGAGGTAGATCTTGGAGTGGAACACATGGAAACTGAAGTACTATTTAATGGAAAAAATCCTCTAGAAGATGATGAAGACATGAAAGCCTATAATCTAGAAGATAGTGTAGTTGATTTTGAAGAACTCATTTCTGCAATAGAAGATTTGGATGTAGAAAGAAGTGAAAATGAAGAATATAAGATCAAACTCATAAAATCAAAAGAAGCAATTGCCAAGTTGAAAGCTTAATTTGAAGAAGGTAAGAAAATTGCAAATGATCTAAAAGCCAAGTTCAATCACAAGTCAATTGAATACTCCATACTTGAAGAAGAAATTGTCTCCTTGAGGGAAGAATTGGAGAAAGCAAAGGATCAGATAGACAAAGGTCTAAAAATGAAGAAAAGAACTAATATTCTTAATGAGATAATTAGTAGTCAAAGACGTCTAAAGAATAAAAGTGGAATTGGATTTGAGAAAAGACTACATCCTAAAATAGATATACCTAAAGGCATGTTTGAAATAAAAAAGGAAGATCCTAGGACTGAAGACTCTAAGGGGACTGAAGATGAGGAGCAGGAAGTGGGTGATGATGACTTCATACAAGCCAGCAATCTGAAGAAAGATCTCAAGAGATCTCCTCCTAGACAAGTTGCTAAGCCCAAGTTCTCTCAATCCTTCTATGGTTACTATTATCCTTGCAATAAATTTGGACATAAGGCTATTGATTGCAAAAACAAGGCTAGAAGAAAAGATAACATGAGGAAGAATTCATTTGTGTCTGCAAAATATGATGTTGTGATCTCTTATTGCTTCTAAGGCTATTGTTATGCATGCAATAAGTTTTGTCATAGGGTTGTTGAGTGTAGAACTAAAGTAAGGAGAAATGGTATGACTCTGAAATATAAGGTTGTTTTCTACAAGTTCAACAATGTTGGGTAGAAAGCTAGATTTTGCAAAAGTAGTTCTATGAAACCATCTGTTCATCACAAGATATAGAAAAAGTTGTGACTCAGCAAAAGATGGAAATGACAAAGATATGGAGGAAGAAGATAGATAATAAGAAGAAGGAAGATTTTATGCTTCTGCCTAGTGCAGAAGACTTCATTGTTGATTTAGATAAGGCATAGGGTTTGGGGGAGCTAATTAGGGCATATCTATTCTTTCCCCCCTAAATATTTAAGGCTTCTGCAAATGGAAGTTGAGCATACATATGAGTTGGAATGAAATCAGCTAGTAAAGATGTTGATAGTTTCTTTTCCCAAATTTCCAAAGCAAAATAATTTAATGCAAATGATTGTAGAAGGTTCTCGAGTCTTTGTTAGTTCACAGAGTGATCCGATAGTAGTTTACCTAACTTGATAAAAGTGCACTAATGAGGAATGTCAAGGAAAAATAGTAAAGTACTTATGCTTCCTCTGGATTATCAAATCTCATTTGAAGACAAAGCTTTTGCATTCAGAGATAAGGAGAGAAGAAGACTTTTAGATTACTTGGTGAATTGAGCAGAAGGAAAATCTCAAATTTAGATGCACTCAAATTTGGAACCCTAGTGACTGAAGAATAAAGGTATTTACCAGAACTGCTAAAAACCGAGTGTTTGAATTAAAAGAAGCTTGAAAATGGTGACTCTGCAAGTAGTTAATGTTTCTAAAAAACCTAGACTGAAATATAAGAAGTATCCATTCAAAGCAATGGAGGTAGATAGGGATGGAGCCTTTTCAAACATTCTAGCATATGTTATATATACTGAAGATGTTAGTATTTACATTCATTCCAAGCTAGATGAAATAGATCATATGAAGTTTGAGGAGCTTGGAGATCAACTCCTGGATGATGATGTGAGTTACAAACCAGATCTTTCCAATGTGGGAGCCAAGTGATTAGACATATGGAAGGATTTTCCTGATTTCTGTGACGAGCACATGAATGGGTAAGATACATTCTAAGTGGGATTCATGATGATTTTATGTTTCTGGATACACCCTACTAGATCACCAAAGATGCCATCAGGGTAGTAACTAGGTTGTGCTCCACCAGACCTGTACTGGTGATGAAATCTATTAAAAATGAGGTCATTGGATTGATAGGATCCAAATTTGACAAGAGAACCTTGATTGTGAATGATATAATAGATCTAGGTGTTAGATATGCTGGTATGGGGATCGCATATAAAATTGATTATACAAATAGAGAGGGTTCTACCACAGGGACACTAATTCATACAGTTTACTAGATGGTTCAAAAAGGTAAAGACTTTGACCTCTACGAGGTCATGAGAGAACAACTCTTGGAAAACCTAAGGAGAACAAAGGAAACTAGATATAACTTCAAGTATGGTACTTTGATCATCTACCTTGCATTTTATTTCATGAATGAGTTACTTGGTTTGAGAGGAAAGGTCTGGCAACATAATGTCCCTATTGCAGCATAAATTAAAAGTCATATAAGGGGTTTCAGTGACCCTAATAACTACAAACAAATGTATTGGGGATTCTTTAAAAACTTGCAAAAAAATGTAATCAACAGACATAATCCCATCTGAAAGTATTGTGAGGCATTAACAAGGACTTCACCTACATGGAAGTAGTTGAGCCTAGGACTATTTGGATTCCTAGATTGCAATATGACGTCTCAGTAGAAGAAATTAAAGCCTATATTGATATTTTGCTCAGTAAACCCAAAAATACATCTGCTGAGAGGATAAGGACTTATGATGAGATCATGAATAAGATGCAAAAGAAAATGCAGAGGAGCATCTAGAGACGAATAAAGGAGGATTGCATAAGAAATGGGATATTTCACCTAAATCCACCTCTGAAGCCCCCTGCGGAGGAAACACATCCTGCTCCTACTATTCCACCAGTTGCAAAAGGACTAAGAAGGACTAGCAGATCTACTTCTACTACTATGAATGCACCCCAACCCTTCGGATCAACTCAAACTGCCTCAACTTGAAGAAGATCTGCATCTTAAATAATGACTCAGATGAAAGCAAGAGAAAAGAAGCAACCATGGAAAAATCATCCTACTAAAAGAAAGAAGGTCAAGACTGAGGAGGTAGAAGAGAGTGAAGAAGAAGCAAGAGAGGAAGGCACCTCTTAGCTAAAGAAGAAAGAGAAGAAGTCCAAGAAAGCTCCTCTAGTGGTACATAAACATACACCTCTTTCATTAGATGCTATTTTCAATTCTATTGTGTATCATGGTATCCTAAAGGATACAACAGACTTATATCTGGAGGTTCCACCTAAAGACAAGAACACCATTGAGAAAGATATTGTATTGTACATGCTCAAATTTGATGTCCCTTTGAATAATATTAATGAGCAAGTTTCAAAAAGCCTAGATGATATTCTAAGATAGAGGAGAGAAAAATATGTTAAAATAGATGATGAGCTAAGATAGCAAGCCCTTGATAAGTATGGATCTTCCATGTCACAAGAAGAAAAGGATAAATTATCTCAAATGCAATATCAAGAGTTAAGAAAAAAGCAAAGGGTGGACACTCTCATGACCTTGGAAGAAAGTGACAAAGATAGAATTCTGAAAGAAAAAGAAGCCGTGACAAACAAAATTCTAGAAGGAATAAAAGGAGTAGAGAATGTTGAAAAACCACAAATTTATCCACCATATAGTGCAGTATCTCCTCCATGTGACTCACAACAACAAGATACTCAAGAGGAGAAAAAAGAGCCAAAAACACAAAATGAAGAATGGTTAGAGCAAGGTGAAGGAAATGCTTCACCTAATGACAATGATGTGCACAATAATCCTCTAGTAAATATTGAACAACATGGTAAATCTGAACAGCAAGAGGAGTAGGTTAATATTGGTATAGGGAAAAACTCAGGAAAGGAACAAGACACATCTTCCTCCTCATCTCTAGTTGATTCAATTAAGGAGTTCTTAGCTCAAGAAATGCAAATACAACTGGTAGTTACTCCGCAACTCTTACAATTGCCAATGCTAGATGGACAAGTTAACTTGTCTAGGATATCTCCCCTCCAAAAGATACAACTAGGAGATATACTCTAGTCCACCACAAGACAAGAGATTCTGCAGCAATAAGTGGAAGGAGTTGAAGTGTTGGAAGAGGCAACTAGGATAATACAAGAAGAATTGTCTGAGGTGAAAAAAGATTCATCCTTGCCTCATACTCATCAAATGAAACTCATCCTGGAGTCTTTCAAGGCTCATTCACCTTACTTAGAGAAGCAAGTTGAGTGGAAGATAATAGAGCATGTCAACAGTAAAAGATTGGCTGATGCATCTGGTATATGTGTTAAGGCACATAATAATTTTCAAGAAAATATGAAAAACATTTAGAAATGTGTAGAGGATGCCAAAGTCTTATATCAGTTTTGTTTGAACTAGCCTACAACTACAAAGAAAATAAAGGATCAAGCTGACTCTATTGAGTCACAACTAATTCAAGCAGCCAAAGTATATGATCCATTGAAAGACAAAGATGGAACCACTAGAGTTCAAATAGAAAATCTACATTCCCAACTGAAGCAACTATTGGATCAAAGAGAGGAAATAAAGAGTGAGATAGGACAACTAAGGGAAGTGGTATGTATAAGGTTGGTAGTTTTGATTGGCATCTTAAATGAAGCTGAAAATGTTGCACAAAAAGTGAAGGTGTCGGACACTTTGGAAGAGGTAGAAGATCTGTATATTTAGCTTGAGATTTAATTGCACATTCTTTTGTCTGCAAAGAAGAAATGCGATACTACATTTGCCTAGTTGAAGGTGATCTACAACAATGTTCTACCTTCCAAGTAAATAGAAAATTTTGTGAAGATAAGACAAATTTTGATGATTTTGTAGATATGAAGAGAATAAGTTAGAGTAATAAGTGACAATTCTTGACTAAGGTACTCTGTATATATCATCAATGTATATCTTGAGGAAAATGAAAAACTAGATAAATTGCTAACATTAGTTTTGAAGAGATAAAGGCTCCTCCTCATGGGGAGTTGATTGATAAAAAGTGACAAGAATTATTCAGACAGGGGGAGCCTACTTGTTTTTGGAAAAACAAAGGAAGACCACTAGCCCTTTGCCATTGATGTCAAAGGGGGAGAAATGTGTACATATCTGGTTAAGTGTTTCCATCAATGACAAAGGGGGAGATTATTGCACATATGTTGTCATTAAAGTCAACAATGGTATGGAGTTCTACATTGTAAGTGATGTCACCAGATATGTCAAAGGGGGATTGCAGCAGTATGGTGATCATTGAAGACAGTAGAATAAGTGATCAGAAGTGTTGTGAGATAGAGAAGTAAAGTGATGAATATATGCTAAGGTAATCAGAAGAGTTGTGAAGTAAAGGAGATGGATCAGTATCATCTATACACAATCATATCATATCTTCTAAAGTTCATGCGTAAGTTCACATATTTGATATGTTTATGTTTGAAGTCTATGATGAGTAGAGTTGGACTCTTTCTATATAATGATGATATGAACTCATGATACTTGTCACCTGATAAAGGAAGTTGTAAAAGATTAGAGAAATTTGTCTAAGTATAGTACAAGTTAGGGAAGGTGTTATAGGCACACAAGAAGGTACCGTATTATGCCGCAATTGAAGGTACAGACCTATGGTTTAGACCGATGGCTAGATATTACACTCAAGTATCCATGTTTCTGGTGCAGGGCACCTAAATCATTTTGATTGCATTTTTGATAAGTTGTGGTTTTTGCTCAATGTGTTCTATAATAAGGCTTTAGCCATGGATGTAAGGTACTTTTGTGTGGTCAAGATGATTGGGGTAATCATATAAACCTCAATCATTCTTAGTCCATTTGGACCCTAGTTGAGTCATTTAGGCCTAGTAGGTCTAATGTTGATTTTTTGAGTCTAGTTGGTAGTCTTGATGTTTTGTCATGTTTTTGGGAGTATGGTGGATGTTTAGGTTCCATTGGCCAAGCAAAACCAATCGACATCCTTGTGTCAAGGCAAAAGTGCCATAGTTGTCCAAATGTGTCATGTACTTGAGCGGTTCCAACCCACTTTTGATGGTTGCAACTGCTTTGGGAAGCTGCATACCAACTTGGATCGGTTGATATGGTGGACATCTTGCTCCAGTACATGAAAGAAGATTTTGTACAGAGTTTTGGGCACAAAATCAATAGAAACTAACTTTTTTCCCTGCATTTTTGTGGTTGTACAGTCTGTACGGATTAGCAGAGTAGATCGATGTGATTTTTCTAAAAATAGGTTGAGTCAAGGTTCAAATGCAACAAGTTTGAGGTCTTGAAGTGGTTTTAGGAGGGAGATATTGCATTTTGATTCCAAATTGTTCTAAAAACCCTATTTTCTAGGGTTTGTCATACAAATCCGGCCCTAGAATGCATTCCAACTGGTGAAATCTCATGCAAATTAATGAAATGCAGGCTAGGGATGTAATTTACATGATTCCAAAAGCATTTGGTTGGGAAAGACTATTTTCAATTTTTGGAGTGATGCCCTAGGTCAAGTATTCATAGGTATTTGACCAAAAATGTGCAATTTAGTGTTGTATATGACAAAATCTGAAAGATGGATGAATGCCTAATGGTTTTCTGAGATGTTTGCATGTGGTGGAAGAGATCCAAGTTCCTATCCCTGATCTATGGCCCCAATTTGAACCCTTTGCTTTGTAACCTAGACCTAAAGTGGTCAATTACGCCTAGAGACCTAGTGGGTGTTTTGAGTTGCTGGAGTAGAGTGTGAATAGGAGACTTGGAGGTTTGTTAGGGTTCCCTAAAGGGTATTCAAATCCACCATTTATTTACCTGGTCATTTAGGGTTTTGTCAAGTTGTGTGGTGGAAACAGGTTTAGGAGGGCTAGTAGCCTTACTAGGCCAAGTGAAGGTTGGAGAATTGTGAGAAGTTGGGAATCAAACCAACTATATAAAAGGTGTTTATGGACCTATATTAAGGTGTGGAAGTAGCCTTGAGGGTTGAACAACAGCCTAGATACCAAATCCCTAATTTGCCTTTGGTGTGACTTTGGTTGGATTAAGGTAGTGAAGTGGGTGAGTGGGCAAAGAAGACTAAACCATTGGTGCTTCCCTTGTGCCACTCTGCATCAGGTGGTATCAGAGCCATCAAAGAGATGGGAGATAGAGAAGAAGAGGAAATTCCTCAAAACGTGACAAATGTCAAATTGGCAAAGATAGTGAGAGAGCAAGCATCCAAGAACAAAAGGATGGAGGCTGAGATAGAGAAGTTGAAGAAGGATAAGGATAAGAAGAAGAAGCCAGAGGTCATCTTGGATTCAGATGAAGAAAAAGGTGAGCCCATGGAAGAGCCACAGGGAGGCATGTCAGAAAGATAATTCCTAGATGCACTTGGAAAGTTGAGTAGGAAGGACACTAAGGTGGACTTACCTATGTTCCCTGGTAAGATGAACCCAGAGGAGTGCCTAGATTGGATAGAGGCAATGGAGAACTATTTTGAATGTGAAGAAGTGGTAGAAAATTAGAAAGTGAGGATTGCCAAATCTAGAATGAAAGGGCCAGCCTTGAGTTGGTGGAACTTCATTCAAAATGAGAGGATAGAAGATGATAGGAACCCTATCACTACATGGAGGAAGATGGTGCTTGAAATCAAGAAGCATTTTGTTCCTGAAGACTATGAAGTCAACTTGCACAAAAAGTTGCAAAACTTGAGACAGAAGGACATGGATGTGAGCACATACACTGAGGACTTTCACAAGATGTCTTTGAAAGCCAAGATGCTTGAGAATGAAAAACAAAAGCTTGCAAGGTATCTTAATGGTCTTAAGTTCTCCATTTAAGATGAATTAAGTCTCTTTAACCCTGAGACAATCCATAAGTGTTTTCAAATGGCATTGAGGATTGAGGACAAATAGAGAAGGAGAGGTGATTCAAATAGCAGAGGCAGAGGCAATCTCAATTTCAAAGGCAGAGGCAGATTTTAGAACAGAGATAACTCTTCTAGACCCCAAGATGGTAGAGCACAAGAAGGCAGTCAAGGGCAGGCTGACAAAAACAGTGCTAATCAAGGTTAGTTTAGAGGGAGAGGTAATGGTAGAGGAAGAAGTGGAGGTAGGGGTTCCACTGTGTTCACTGGAAGGTGTTTCTCCTCCAATTAGATAGGACATCAGTCCTTTAGGTGTCTAGAGAAGATGGGAAACAACTTTGCAAATCAGAAAGATAGAAGGGTGCAACTCCTTCAAGAGGATGACTGTCAAAGCACCACATCTTACCAAATTGCCTCTTCCAAGCCTGCAGCACCAAAGAGTGGAGAATGCATCATGTTTAATCGGTCTCTCATCATGCCAGCCACCAAGGAGTAGCCCCAAAGAAATAATTTGTTTAGAACCACTTACAAGGTGAAAGGGAAAGTCTGCAAGGTAATAGTTGATTTAGGTTCTTCTGAGAATTTAGCTTCTAATGAAATGGTTAATAAGTTAGGATTGTAAAGGATACCTCATCCTAACCCCTATAGAGTCTTTTGGCTAACTAAGGACCAACAAAATGTGGTGAAAGAACAATGTTGGGTTGAATTCAAGATAGGTGAATATCATGATAGGATTCTTTGTGAGATAGTGGATATGGATGCATGCCACCTTCTTCTTGGCAGACCTTGGCAACATGATACAAGTGCCCAACACGAGGGTAAGCAAAATGTAATTCATTTGTCTAAAAATGGTGAAAATTTCACAATGACTCCTTTGATGGATGACAGTAAGGAAAAGATCATTCCTAGTTTAGTTATGTTGGTAGGTGAAAAGGAGTTTTTGGCTAACCTCAAGGAGGAGAAAGTACCATGTTTTGTAGTAGTTATCAAGTCCAAGGATGCAAATCCTAAGAAGACCAAAGTGCAGCAGCCTCTTAGGAGGATTGGACCAAAAGAGGTGGAGGAACTATTGGAGAAGTTTCATGATGTGATAGCCAATGAAGGTAAGGATGCCCTTCCACCAAAGAGGGAGATTAGTCATTGCATTGATCTCATCCCTAGATCCACCCTACCAAACCAAGCAGCCTACAAGCTAACCCCAAAGCAAAATGTAGAAGTGGCAAGACAAATTCAAGACTTGTTGGATAGAGGACTTATAAGGAGGAGTATTAGTCCATTTGCAGTACCTACAGTACTTGCACCCAAGAAGGAAGGAACATGGAGACTATGCACTGATTCCAAGGCCATCAACAAGATTACTATCAGGTATAGATTTCCAATGCCTAGAATAGAAGATTTAATGGATTGCTTGGGTAGGGCTAAATATTTTACCAAGATGGATCTAAAAAGTGGTTATCACCAAATTAGGATAAGCGAAGGGGATGAGTGGAAAACTTCCTTCAAAACCAATGAAGGGCTCTTTGAATGGGTTGTGATGCCTTTTGGCTTATCAAATGCACCAAGCACCTTCATGAGGTTGATGAATGAGGTGCTAAAACCATTCCTTAACAAGTTCATTGTTGTATATTTGGATGATATATTGGTTTTCAGTGACAGCAAGGAAGATCACATAAGGCATATCCATCAAGTGCTTAGGAGGCTCCAAGAGGAGAAGTTGAGAATTAACCTTGATAAATGTGTCTTCCTAAAAGAAGAATTGACATTCTTGGGGTTTGTCATCTCTAAGGGCAGCCTCAAAATGGATCCAAGCAAGGTGGAAGCCATTCTTAATTGGCCAACACCTACTACAGCCTCTGAGGTAAGGAGTTTCCATGGTTTGTGCAGTTTTTATAGAAAGTTCATTAGAGGGTTTAGTGCCATTTGTGCTCCACTTGTTGACACTATAAAAGGGGGCAAGAAGTGTGTGTTTGTGTGGACAAATGAGGCCAATCAAGCCTTTGAACTATTAAAGAATAAAATATCAGAAAAATGGGTCCTTGTGCTACCTGATTTTGATAAAACCTTTGTGGTTGAGTGTGATGCAAGTAAGAGGGCTGTTGGGGGAGTCCTAAGCCAAGATGGGAGGCATGTAGCCTTCTTTAGTGAGAAGTTAAACAAGGCAAAACAAAACTATTCTACCTATGATCTAGAACTATATGCAATGGTCCAATCATTGAGGAAGTGGAGACACTATTTATTACCCAAGGAGTTTGTTGTTTTTACTGATAACCATGCTTTGAGCTTCTTGAATAGGCAGGAGAAATTAAACCACAGGCATATCAAGTGGATGGAGTACATCCAAGCATATACATTCTCCATTAAGCACAAGAAAGGAGTGGCCAATAAGGTAGCCGATGCATTAAGTAGGAGGAATCTTGTTGTGCAAACCATTCAGTTGGAAATTACAGGTATACATGCCATTAAAGATCAGTATGCAGAAGATGAAGACTTCAAGGAACCTTACCAAGTTTGCAAAGCCATGACAGGCAGGTATAATACTGATATTTCTGATTTTTTGATACAAGATGGCTTTCTTTTCAAAGGCAGCCTATTGTGTATCCCAAGAGGGTCTGTTAGAGAGAATATTATTCAGGAGAAGCATTATGGTAGCATGGCAGGCCACTTTGGCATTGATAAGACCCTAGACTTGGTTAGAATATACTACTATTGGCCAAAATTGCCAACTGATGTAAGAAAGTTTGTAGAAACTTGTCAAATTTGCCAAAGAGCCAAGGGACATACATCAAATGCAGGTCTATACACTCCACTACCTATTCCTTCAAATCCTTGGGATTCCATAAGCATGGACTTTGTACTTGGTTTGCCTAGGACCAAGAATGGACATGATAGCATCTTTGTGGTTGTTGATAGGTTCTCAAAAATGGCTCACTTCATCCCATGTAAAACCACACATGATGCCTCACATATTGTAGGACTTTTCTTCAAGGAAATAGTCAGATTACATGGTTTACCTTTGTCCATAATCTCTAATAGAGACCCCAAGTTCATAGGACACTTCTGGAGGACACTTTGGAAAAGACTAGGTGCAAACTTGTCATTATCATCAGCCTATCATCCTCAATCTAATGGTCATACTGAGGTGATTAACAAGTCACTTAGCAACCTCCTAAGGTGCCTCACTAAGGAGCAGGGTGCTAGTTGGGATTCAGTTTTGGCTCAGGCAGAATACTCCTACAATGACACTGTGAATAGGAGTACCGGCCTGTCACCTTTTCAAATTGTTTATGGCACTCACCCAAGGGGTATTTTAGAACTTAGAGAAGTTAGAGGACTGGAGAAGAGTAGTGCATTGGCTGAAGACTTTGTCCAAGTGATGAGAGATATCCATGAGCAAGTAAAATAGAGGTTATAGTCCACCTCTGTAAAGTACAAATAGTCTGCTGATAGAAAGAGAAGGGATCTGCAGTTCAAAGAAGGGGATTTGGTCATGGTGCATCTAAAAAAGGAGAGGCTACCTATAGGTAAATACACCAAGCTACTTATGAAGAAGATTGGGCCTTGTGAAGTGCTAAACAAAATGTGGATAAAATGCCTACAAAATCAGGCTTCCGGATGGCATTGCTTTGTCACCAATCTTTAATGTATCAGACCTTTATCCCTATAAGGGATCCAATCCTCAGACATCTGTTGTAGAAGAACAAACTAATCAGACACTTCATGACCTAATTCCTTCATCTCCTGATCAGATTGAATGCATTTTGGAAAACCGGATTGCAAAACAGACTAGAAGGCATACTTGTTATGAATATTTGGTGAAGTGGCTCAATAAGCCTCAGGAAGATGCAACTTGGATGAGTAGAGAAGCCATTGAGAAGGTAGGATTCACATTTGACAGCATTCCCAACTTAAGAGACTTGAGTTCTGTTTGACAGTGGGTGTATGGTGCAGGGCACCTAAATCATTTTGATTGCATTTTTGATAAGTTGTGGTTTTTGCTCAATGTGTTCTGTAATAAGCTTTAGCCATGGATGTAAGGTCCTTTTGTGTGGTCAAGATGATTGGGGTAATCATATAAACCTCAATCATGCTTAGTCCATTTGGACCCTAGTTGAGTCATTTAGGCCTAGTAGGTCTAATGTTGATTTTTTGAGTCTAGTTGGTAGTCTTAATGTTTTGTCATGTTTTTGGGAGTATGGTTGATGTTTAGGTTCCATTGGCCAAGCAAAACCAATCGACGTCCTTGTGTCAAGACAAAAGTGCCATAGTTGTCCAAATGTGTCATGTACTTGAGCGGTTCCAACCCACTTTTGATGGTTGCAACTGCTTTGGGAAGCTGCATACTGACTTGGATTGGTTGATATGGTGGATATCTTGCTCCAGTACAGGAGAGAAGATTTTGTATGGAGTTTTGGGCACAAAATCAATAGAAACTGATTGTTTTTCCCTGCATTTCTGTGGTTGTAAGGTCTGTACAGATTCGTAGAGTAGATTGATGTGATTTTTCTAAAAATAGGTTGAGTCAGGGTTCGAATGCAACAAGTTTGAGGTCTTGAAGTGGTTTCAGGAGGGAGATATTGCATTTTGATTCTAAACTGGTCTAAAAACCCTATTTTCTAGGGTTTGTCATACAAATCCGGCCCTAGAATGCATTCCAACTAGTGAAATCTCATGCAAATCGGTGAAATGCAGGCTAGGGATGTAATTTACATGATTCCAAAAGAATTTGGTTGGGAAAGACTATTTTCAATTTTTGGAGTGATGCCCTAGGTCAAGTATTCATAGGTATTTGACCAAAAATGTGCAATTTAGTGTTGTATATGACAAAATCTGAAAGGTGGATGAATGCCTGATGGTTTTTTGAGATGTTTACATGTGGTGGAAGAGATCCAAGTTCTTGTCCCTAATCTATGGCCCCAATTTGAACCCTTTGCTTTGCAACCTAGACCTAAAGTGATCAATTAGGCCTAGAGACCTAGTGGGTGTTTTGAGTTGCTGGAGTAGAGTGTGAATAGGAGACTTGGAGGTTTGTTAGGGTTCCCTAAAGGGTATTCAAATCCACCATTTATTTGCCTAGTCATTTAGGGTTTTGTCAAGTTGTGTGGTGGAAACAGGTTTAGGAGGGCTAGTAGCCTTACTAGGCCAAGTGAAGGTTGGAGAATTGTGAGAAGTTGGGAATCAAACCAACTGTATAAAAGGTGTTTATGGACCTGTATTAAGGTGTGGAAGTAGCCTTGAGGGTTGAACAACAACCTAGATACCAAATCCCTAATTTGCCTTTGGTGTGACTTTGGTTGGATTGAGGTAGTGAAGTGGGTGAGTGGGCAAAGAAGACTAAACCATTGGTGCTTCCCTTGTGCCACTCTGCATCAGTTTCAAGTTTGAGATCATAAAGTTTACTACAAGGAGTTTTAGAGATAGAATAATGAACACAGTATTGAAACAAAGTGCAGTCACAGAGAAATAGGAAAATGCTCTACAATTCTCCATAGATGAAGATATGATGTTGTGGTTTGTAGGATAGGTAGATATAAGTATCAGGTATGCAAGTGTCAAGTTTCAAGTGATAATTTGTAACATAGATGCTTCTCTGGAGTTAGCTCTATAAAGACAAGACTTGTTGGTAATGATAAGTAAAAGGAGAAAGAAGAAGACACATCAGTTCACCGCACATTGGTAATTAACATTGCTAATTGAATGACAAGCTCATATGGCTAGTTGGTATGCACTATTCAAGTTTCAAATGATTATGTTCACCACAAGTACGGTTTTCATTATTCTATCTTAAGACTATGTATACACAGTTGTTAAGGATGCCAGAATCAGAGTTCATGTGTTTGTGCCAGCATGTGATGACTTGTAATGGTAGGAGTGTATAGGTATAATTTATAGATTGAAAGGAAGTTAGGTGTGTGGAAATCGCTTCCTACACTAATCTAACGAGGAGAGATGTATGCAAATTATTTACAACCTTTATAATTACAATGATGTTAACACAACAACAGAGATATTGCAGCAATACACATACACACAGAATGTAGACATAAGAGAGAGAGAGAGAGAACATGGGGAAAACCCTTTCGGGAGAAAAACCCCACACTCCAAAACCTACACAATGTATTATCAAAACAAAGAATGTTTACAACACACTTGCAATGCAAGTCTTCTCAGGAGTCTTCAACACTTATATCTAGAGATATTATGGAAGCATAACAGTACCTGTCAATTACACTCTGTATCTCCCATCCAAGCACCTGTTTATAAAGAAG
The DNA here is from genome assembly GCA_027924645.1 of Cunninghamia lanceolata. Classification (NCBI taxonomy): domain Eukaryota; kingdom Viridiplantae; phylum Streptophyta; class Pinopsida; order Cupressales; family Cupressaceae; genus Cunninghamia; species Cunninghamia lanceolata. Next base: position 25,835,612 of record BSBN01001332.1, on the reverse strand, counting down.
TTTCAAGGCAAAAATAGAACCTTCTTGAGATGGGTGTCCATCTTGGCATCATGGCCCAAAACCCATGCCTAAGGACACTTTTCATATCACCCCATCCCAAAGTGGGTGCCTAGTCCCAAGATAGGCTATGACAGATGTCTTACAGCTGTCATAGAATCCATCATAACTGACAGCACTTACAGTTGTAAGAGAATCTATCATACACAGACTATAAATAGCATATTCCTCTTACAACATGTCATAACCTCTCTTGGGTGCCCAAAGATGGCTTCCTCAAAGATGCTCTTCGATACATGTCCTCACCTATCATAGGATCTTCTATTTACAACTATTACATGTCATAGAATCTGTCATAGGAATCTGTCATGATCGTTACATGTCATAATTCCTTACACATTGCTCAAGATGCCGACACATGGCAGAAAACTCTACCACAATATGGCACGCCTATATCCACATGGATTGGGTTGACCATCCTAGTGACCTTACAAGTGGAGTGACAACTCATCGTGCCACTTCATACTAAATGACAAAATAGGATGTGCAACATAATTACATCATAGGCTAATAAAATAAATATATTACAAATAATAAATACAAGGAATTACCAAGGTTGGGACACCTTAATTCCCAACATTCTCCTACTTGTCAAACACCTTGTAAGAGCCAATAGAAATAACAGGATTTAACTGCTATAGGCCAAGAGGCCCATAGACTCTGAACACCATCTAAACTTCTCTGTGCCCACTGGTTTCATCAATGCATCTGCAACATTCTTCAAAGTGTCTACCTTCTCCAATGTCACCTTCCCATCCTCTACCATGTCTCGCACAAAATGAAACTCTACATCAATATGCTTTATTCTGGCATGGAAAGTTGGATTCTTTGCTAGGCAAATTGTACTTTGACTGTCACAACAGATAGTAATCTATCCTGCATCAACACCAATATCTAAACACAATCTCTTAAGCCAAATGGCTTCCTTATAAGCATGAGTAGCTACCATATACTCAACTTCTATCATGGACAAAGCAACCACAGGTTGCCACTTACTCATCCAACTAATAGCACCACCAAACATAGTAAACACATAAGCACTAGTGGATCTCTTGTTGTCAATGTCACCTGCCCAATCAAAATCTATAAATCCATGAATTCTAACAGAATGTGGAGGTCTTGTAGGATGACCATGATAACATAGGGAATACTTGGAAGTACCCAACAAATATTTGAATACTCTTTTTACTGCATCCCATTGTACCCATCCAGGATTAGCCATAAACTGAATAAGGACTTCCACTGCTTGGGCAATGTCTAGTCTAGTACAGATGATAGCATACATCAAAGTGTCAATAACACTAGCATAAGGTACTCTGCTCATGTCCTCCACCTCAGAAGGAGATTTTGGACAATCATTAATAGATAACTTTGTCCCTAAAGAAACAGGAACACACAATGGTCTACAATCTGTCACGATGAATCTATCCAACATGGTCTTCATATACTTACTCTAGCTTAACCAAAGTTTTATGTTAGATCTATCTCTTCTGATTTCTATTTCCAGAATGTACCTAGCTATCCCTAAATTTTTCATTTCAATCTGTGCTGATAACTGAGACTTCAAATCAGAAATCATATTCTTACCATTCTCTATTAACAACATATCATCAACATACAATGCAATAATGAGAATGCGATCATTGTCAAATTTATAATACACACAATGATCTGATTTCGACCTCAGAAATCCAATCGACAACACAAAGGCATCAAATTTCATGTACCATATCCTAGGAGATTGCTTCAAACCATACAAAGACTTCTTCATCTTGAAAACCAAATTTTCTTAACCTTTTTCTATGTAATGCTCTGGTTGTGTGTTGTTCTCAAAATCAGTGATGCTCATTTTTGTAGACAACCCCTACGAAACTTGTCCATCTCGTAGCCTACACTCTAAGTTCGCAAAATGAGACAAGTACTCTTGATCTCGTGTGAAGTCATCTAACATCCTAAAAGAGTTTGTGACATTTCCTTATGACGATTCCTCGAAACTCGTGAAGCTTGTTTTGGTCGTAAGCTTGCCAAAATATCAATTATTGAATATTTTGGGGTGTTAGAAAAGTTTTTATATTTACATGCAATAGCGGTCCAAATAACCACTATTACATGTGTTTTGTGGTTTTATGTGTAATGACAACTCTTTTGGCTGCTTGTACATATTTTATTAAAGTTTCTTTTAACATCCATAAGCGGTCCTAACCGCCACCCATGCATGTTCCCTAACAAAGTTCAACATGTAAAGGTAGTTTTTATTAGCGCTTATGCACGTTAAACCTTCCTGTGTATTAGCGGGCTTATTCAGCACCTCGAAAGATCTCTCCAAATCTTGAACTACGAGTTCCATTAATGGCATTTCTGTGGCCATTAATACCTTGCTTTTAACCCTTCTTAAAGCATTTTGGTCACTATTCTTTTCAATTTTCATCCTCAAACTTATCAGAATAGCCATTCAACACCCTGCGAAGCTGATGAAACCACGGAGCTCATGGATTGCGCAGATTTCACACCTAGGGTTTTTTGCTACTATTTCCAGGTAGGATGAGGTTTCTTATGTTTTCGTTGTTGATTTCCTTTTTTTGGTTAGGGTTTATTTAACATCGCCACATTTGAGATTTATGTAAATGTTCTTTGCTTTGGGTCATCGTTTTGCACGTGTGAATGTAGCTTGAAACCCTACATAGAATGTCTATGTGTTCTCATCATCTCTTTGCTCGATTAGTAGCAGAGTCGTCATGCCCTACTTCATCGTCTTGTTAAACTTAGGTTGTAATTTCCTACACGCACTGGCAGTATTTCTTGCCGCTCTCACCTAAACCTAACATGTTTTAAATTTAACTTGTATTAGTAGACTTCCCCCCCCATCACATCCTTCATGTGTTAAGTCTTTCCTACATGTAAGGGCGGTTAAAACTGCCGCCCTTACATGACCCTTATGCAATCTTTCTAACATGCAATAGTGGCTGAAACTACCACATTTACACATAACTCAGAGTTTCCAAAGATAGATGCAGTGGCAGTCCATTTTGCTGACTATACATCAACACTTTTCATTCAACATGTATGGGCAGTCCATTCCACCGACTTCGCATGTGTTTCAAAGACTCAAATGTTACCCAGATCTAAGGGCGGTCATTTTGACCGCCCCTACATCTAAACTTATATTCTTCCTAAATACATGTAAAGGCGGTATTTTTTGCTGACATTGCATGAGAGTTGTAACAACACTTCCTATTAACATGTAATAGCGGTCAAAATAGACCCTCATGCAGGAGCGGTCATTTTGACCGCTCGTGCACATTTTCCTAAATTTTTCCTAACATTGGGAAAATTCACCTTTCAAGACCTATTAACTCGCTTTCACCCTTTACCTTGATTTACGTGCACTCAAGCCATTCAACGCACACTTTCCTGTTCATGATCATCGAATCGCGGTTATCCCAATTTACCCATTTTCTCCTAACTGTGAGATCATGGCCTTTTACAGTTCTCAACAAGAGTCTGTGGTAGATATCTCTTCCAGAGTTCTCTCCAGAGCTGATGTCGGAACCATCTCCATCCAAAGCCAAAATCATGAAGTACAAATACCAAGGGGTCTTCCCTGTGACTTCAGTACAGTCAAATATTAATGAAATAAGAGATACAGAAATAGGGCATGTGGATATGGCAGAATTTGTAGACAGAACTAAACAAACAAACCCTTCTAGACACATGCAAAAGATCATTGATAGCAACATTCACTTAGTTGCCTCTTTTCCAGTTTCTGCCCATAATCCCAAGTTTGTTCTTTAAGTGGCTAGCCATTACAATAGGGACACTAGGGTTGTGACAGATTCCTAAGGGAATGTGATCATGAGGTTGGATGCATAATTCCTTGATAATATCTTCATGTGTCCACCTATTGTAAACATTGGATAGATTGATTTTGCTCAAGGGCAAAAAGACTATGATAGGGATGTGGAAGAAGCAAGAAGGTACATAAACAATAAATGGTTGAAAATTCCTTGAAGTAATCTGACCAGATGGCCGAAGGATCTCCCTAGGAGTGACTTTGTAGAGGAATTTTGTGATTTGATCCCTCTTTTGAGTCGTATCAGAGGACTCCCTTCTTCCTCCAAGTTTCAAGAATGGATGTACACATACATGAAGGTGATTCTTCGAGGCACATAGAGAATATTCTGGGGAGAGCAGATCAATAATGCATTGCATGAACAATTGGTGAGGGTCAACATAACATTCAAATTCTATATGACCTTATATCTTGTATATGATGCTGCTAGCATGACGAGCTTTCCCGGTTTGACTCAGGTTGGTGATAGGAGATTGGTTCCTGTGTATGAGTATTATCCTCAAATTACTCTGAAGGGATCAATCCATCATTTCCATAGGGTGAATGATGCTTTCTTTTCAGTATTCATGTTCTTATGGGATAATGAACTTGTTCAGAAGAGGGTCTCAGATGAAGCTTGGGAAGTTGTGAATTCTTTTGGCTACTTGTACTTACAACTCCCTACTTTCACATATCTCAGAGTAGGGTATTATCTCGGCTACCCTTATATTCTTCCACGATATCCCAGTGAATGAATTGTTCTCATGGAATTATGTAGGCAGTTGATTGTAGTAAATAATAAACAAATGGAGCTAAAGAAGTCAGGGATAAAGTTTCCTATGGAAATTGGAAGGTACTCAGTTCAGTCACCTAATAAAGCAAAAACAGTTGATTCTAAATTGTATTTGGTCACCATGAAAAGGGATCGTTTTGACTTTAGGAGAGTACAAGATAAGATCAAAAGAAAGTCAACCTTCCATGTGCCTATGGTGGAAGATATTTGGGCTGATCTTAGGACACAAAATTAGATTAGGAAGTTAGACTACTGCAGACTTCATTTGAGTCAGATAGAAGAGCTGGGCCTCACTGATATTCTAGATGGAATGGAAGATGATGGGGATGTTCTAGCTCCCAAATATAACACTGAGAATGTTGAAGTCTCACCTCTTCTAGAGGTGAAATGGTCAGTTAAAGCAGAAACTTCCATAAGGAAAAGATTTCAACCGATCGTGGCTAACACAAATATATGGTAAGTAAACAAGGCAAGGATGAGGATGCAGAAAAGGAACAACTTGGTGATCCATATCAGTCCCCTAAGAAAGATCTTCCCACTGAAACACAAGTTTCTACACCCCTTCCTCATGCTCCTATTTCTAGTAGTTTTCCAGTAGTTTCAAGTGTTCCTCTTTAACCTATTTTCATTGTTTCTTCTAATAATATGCCTACTTCTGTAAGAACCAGTTTTGGGACCATGTTTGATTCCTCTGGTTCTATCCCAAGTTTATCTTCTCCATCTTTTGATAGCGGTGAACAATCTATTTTGGAAAATCTTTTGGATGGTTCAGAAAAAGTTGTTGATACAGGTGTAGTTTTTACTGACACTAGTCCTATTGTGACCATAACAGCTATAAATATGGATCCGACGAAACAAGTAGTGGACTCATCTCTGATTATTAGTGCTTCTATGCTCCCTCCATGGTTTTCTGCATATATTCCCAAGAGAAAGAAGAAAGCTATTTCACCAGATGAAATTGATATAGAGAAGTTGTTACCTGCGAAATCAAAAACTCTAAAGAAGAAGCCTAAGACTGTTTCTAGGCTTATCAATGAAAAAGGGATCAGATATGCAGAGATTGCTAATCCACCAGAGGATGCTACTGTTAACAATTTTGACATGAATGATTATGTTGTCTCAAGGGTTGAGTTAGGCAAGCTAACTCATGAAGGCATAAAAGAAGATTTTCAAACTACTGCTAGCACCTTGCTTGAAAAATATGATGAAGTCAAAAAGGAAAAAGAACAGTATAAGGCTAAAATAGAATAACTTGTTGTGGCTCTTCAAAGAATAGTAAAGTCATCTAAAATTGTGGAACCCATGGCAGTGACTGTAGAAGATCCTCTAATCCAGAAGGTTGAAAAAGCTTAGGCTAGAGGAAGAGTGGTAGGAGATATTGTGGAACGTTTGCTAGCTCAAGGACGAATTCTACTAAAGACCACTGTAGAAAGGAAAGAAAATATGGATAAAGCCAAAGTTGAGCTTGATAACATGGTTGACTTACTCTCCCAAGAGCTACAGGATTAGGAAGAGAGCTTGGAGGAATGGATAGAGATGAAAAAGATTAAGATAAAGAATCTGATCACCATCGGGGTCATCGCAAATAGGGAATCATATCTTAAGACTAACGATTCTCTGGTTCATGGCATCCATATAATAAAAGGCTTGCTTGAGGACTTATGTCAAGCTCATGAAACCAGTGAAGACAGCGATGTCATGCTTCTGTACAGGTTGGAAGAACTCCCATGCATCCTCACAAGTGAAGATCATAAGTTCCTTTCAGCAGATGAAATGATAAGCTCCTTTGAGAAGATGGTTCAATAGAAATTTGAAGATGAAGTACCCTTAGTACTTTCTATGGATAGCCTCTACGATCAGCAGTTGACTTTTGAGAACCTGAAGGATAACCTTGACAAATATGAGAAGGCAATAAAGGAAGTTAAAGTTGCAATTCTTCGGGCACGCACTATCTTAGAAAATATAGCTAAACTAGATGCATGTGAAATGGCAGCTATATAGGCCATGTACCAGAATTTTCTAAAGAAGAATGGTGGAGGAAGTTGATACCTTAGTTTATTTTATTCTTGTATATGTAATTTCAATTTTGTTGTGGACATATTCATATGTAACTTTCCAAAATGTAATTACATGTGAGGCAAAGGAAGTCCTAAGTCAAATAGGACTCTTCCATTTGAATAAGTCAAAGTAGTTAGGATTTTCCTATTTTTGCTTGGTCTCTCTTATAAATAAAGAGGACCCCAATTGTAATTATCATATTTTTTCTATTGCAAAGAAACTCTGCCAAATTGGAAAGCATTTCAAGACTTTGAGCTTTTTATGTTTATCATATTTTTCAAGTGAATATCAATATAAGCCCACAATTTGAGTATCAAACTTTGAGTTGAATCATATTGTTTTATGATATCAGTGTTCTTATGTCATTGGTGTTATATTATATTGAATCATTGTTGGAATCGTGGAGTTTATTGAAATTTGAGAAGAGTGTTCTTGTTTTGGTTGAATAGACTTTGTTCTATTTTTCTCATTGCAGGAGTTTGCATTTATTTGTGGGAACGGAATTGTTTAGAGACTTTGTGTTGTAAACTGTTGTGTTCAAGTTGGTTATATCATATTGGGTGAAAGTGGAGACTTTGGGCTGCATTTGAATTCAATTAAGTTTGTTTGTGAGAAATAAGCCAAATGATAGAAAACTTTGTGTTCCTATAGTTTGTCTCGGTTCAAGAACTATTAAATATCATCTATTGTGAAGTTGTTATTTTGTAAAAGAGAAACATCTATTTTGAAAAAAGAGAATAGGATGCTATGAAAACACCCCAAGAATAGTTTTAGTTTATTTAAGTATTAAAAGTTGTTTGTTAGAAAGAGCTCATTATCTAGAGGGAACCTCCCCTTGCTAAGAGGAGAGACTCGATCTCATCATAGCTGTGGTGATATAACCATTTTGTCATTAGTTAGCTAAATGACAAAATATCCACCCAATAGTTTTTTGGTGACTCTACTGGGGAAGGAACGCGCTACTTGAAGCCTCACGCTATGAGTTGAAGCATTACAGTTCTTTTCCATTGTTTCAAGATTTTTCAAAATTTTGTTGAGTACACTACATTTTGGCAGATTCATGATATACAGGAAGTAAGAGAGCTCAAGGTATTATTGATCCTGTATTTGAGTTGATGCAGCAAAATAACTTTGGTCTTTTGCCTCCACGACCTCGACTTCAACGAACTAGGAGTTTTCCTCCTACCAATGCCAGGTCTCCAATACCAGGTGAAGCTTCTAGTTCTAGTACTAGCAGAGTTTTGTCTATTCATACTCTACAGGGGTTTGTTATCCCACCCTTTAATCAGTGCACCATGGCAGCTCAAGGCCCTTGGGGTAAGACTTTTGGTCCTTTGAATTTAACTCCACTATCACATGAACTACCTCGTAGTTCGAGGAAGAATTTTCCTAAGTTCTATGGCGATGGGAAAGTCCACCCAGATGAACACATTGTAGCTTTCTGCATAGCTTGTGGTGTAATAGGTGTTGAGCATGAAGATGTAGCAGTAAGACTTTTTGTGGAAACACTACAAGGTGCTGCTACAGATTGGTTTTACCATCTTCAATCTTAGACTATAACCAATTGGAACTCCCTCAAGACCAAGTTTGAGGCTAGGTTCAAACCTGCAGAAGAGGCACATGCCTTATTGGCTCAGCTCCCACAAATGAAGAAAGAGCCTCAAGAACACATGCGAGACTTCATCACTAAGTTTAATAAGCTAAGAAATAGGATTCTTGCAACTGCTCAACCAATGGCAGAGAATCTCAAATCCTTTTTCATCAATACTCAGCTTTCTGAGGTAAGCTTTCTGCTAAGACAGGCTAGTCTTGCCAATCTTCCCACAGCCCAAATTTTGGCTACAGAAGTGGAAGATGATCTTATCCTTGCAGGTAAGATAAGAAGAGATTCTAACAGAAACAGAGGTCCTTCTTCTACTGATAATTCTTCCACAAGTACCACGGATCCTATGGTGAAAAAGTTAGCAAATGAATTGCTAGCTCTGAAAAGGCAAATGTCACAAGGTATGTCTGCCCCTCCTTATCAAGATATACCAAGGAGAATATTTCCCAACAATTCATATTAAGGCAATGCTGCCAAAAATCAAGGGCAACACAATTGTCTTCCACCCACATAGGGGAACCTCGCCATTGAAGCAGCATTGGTCAACTCAGTAGTTGGCTATTATGAAGCAGAACGTGATCATTCTTTCCAACCTGAGTTGGACGAGGAGAATGATGCTAATCTTTTTGTAGAAGGAGAAGAAGAATTGGCTGGCAACTCTACCATTGGCTTTCTGAATTACCAAGATGAAGCTAAACAAAAAGGAGAAGTATATGATGGAGCATATGTTGTTTTTACCAGGTCCCAAAATCAGCCAAATTAGCAAGTTGATAAAGGAAAGGCAAGAGAGGAACCTCAGCCAGTGATCTCAATTGCCAAATGGGGAACTCCGTTGCCTTTTCAGTAGAAGGACCTGGTGGGAAATAAGCAAGTAAGTACATCTAACAATCTTGTATCTTCTACTTCTGTCCCTCAGACCAGTACTACCCCTAATAAAACTCAGAATGATGGATTTCCTCCCTCTATCCCTAGTTCATTTCAGCTATTTGATATAATAGATCTTGCTAGGAAGACCAAAATCCAAATGTCTGAGGTTGAGTATTTACAAGCTAATCCTGAATAGCTTGATAGGTTAGCAAAATAAGTCAAAAACAAGACTGTCCCTATAGGACAAGACCTTCCAAAGGTTTCCCATGATTCCTCAAAGAACAAATCCACCCAAAATAATCTTGTCACTACTCCCCTTGTTGCCCCAGGAAAAATAGAACCTTTCTATGTTTCTCTATTGGTAAATGGTCATAAGTTAAGCAATTGCATCATAGATTCTGGGGCCTCTGATAATGTCGTGTCTACCAAAGTAGCAGATGCCCTTGGCCTCACCTTAACTAAGACCTTTGGGAGATCTTTCTCCACGGAAAATAAGCAAGTGCCATTGTTGGGCCAAATCAAAGATGCCCAATTTGCATTTGCAGCCTTTCCAGACAAGAGGATTAAGATGACCGTCCTAGTGGCTGATGTTCCAGCCTCTTATGGCATTCTTCTCGGGCATAATTTTTGTAAAGATGTGGGTGGGGAACTGAACATGGATCTATCCGAAGCAAGGATACTTGTTAAAGGCATCATGCAAAAGTTGCTTCCTAATAAAGAGGCAAAACATATTGTTACCCAAACGGCAAATCCCAAAGCCCAAATTTTGTTTGAGTCCTCGGGAATGGGTAATTATTTCTTGTCTACTGAAGATACTTCTAGTTCATTAGATGAGAGCTCTAACATTTCAAATGCAGAATCAGAGGGTATTTCTAGTACATCAGATGAAAGTTCAGATCAGAGCATAGTGATGCCAGAATCTCCTCTTTCTGATGATGGGGAATTCACTAGTAACAGAAACATCAAAGTAAGAAATTCAAATGATATTTAGGTTTTAGAATTTGATGGCAGTTGTTCCTCTACCGGTTTTGGAGCTGGAGTTGTTTTGATATCTTTCCTTTCTCATACAAACTGTAATTCGACAATACCAATAACACCGCTAAATACGAGTCATTGTTACTCGGATTGGAGGCCGCTCATGCTAAAGGTGTTAAAAATATTCATGCTCAAGGAGATGCCGAGTTAGTTGTTTGCTAAGTGAGAAATTTGTATCAGACCAAAAATGAAAGGTTGAGACACTATCACAATCGTGTATGGGATTGCATTGAAGGTTTTGATGCTTTTGATATCTCTGCGGTGCCTAGAGAGTTTAATGATCGTGCAGATTCATTAGTTGTCTCCACCACCCTCATGGTTCCTCATAAAGACTTCAAAGGAAACAAGTACAAATTTGAGCTGGTCTTCTGACCAAGTGTGCCAGATAATGCTGACCATTGGCAGGTGTTCAATGGTGATAATGAAATCATAGCTTTCTTGGAAAAGATGGATAGCTTTGATGAGCTCTATTTTGTAGTGAATCTCCACCATGGGAATACGTTTCCAAAATAGATTCACAAACTGGTGAAGAGTTTCTTCAACTAAAAGGGAATAAGATTCCAAAAGGTTTGGTTTCCCTAGAAAAGCTATTTGATAAGCATGACAAATATATTAAATAGCAGTAACAACTTGATTAAAGTTCCTCTATGAAATTTGAGCAAGTAAATTTGAGTTCTGAGGCAGATCCCAAAATGGTCAACATTGGGAAGTGTTGCACTACCGATGAGAAATTCAAGTTCACTACACTCCTTCACCATTACATTGATGTTCTGGTCTATTCTTATGATGATCTGAAGTCCTTTAGGCCTAAGGAGATTCAGCATGAAATTCCTCTCAAAGTTGGGTCATTGCCTCACAAGCAAAAACAAAGGCAATATAATCCCAAAATATCAGGTACTATCCTTTCTGAGATTTAGAAAATGTTGAATACGAGAATGATCTTCCCTATTCATCATTCCACCTAGATCACGAATATAGTTCCTATAAGAAAGAAAAATGAAGAAATCTGTATCTATGTTGATTTCAGGAATCTCAACCAGTCTTCTCTAAAGGATAATTACCCCCTACCCATCATGGACCAAGTGTTGCAAACTGTAACTGGTTTGGAAATGCTGTCTATAGAAGACAGTTATTCAGAATATAATCAAGTGGAGGTCAGTGAAGCAGATTAGTACAAGACTACTTTCACAACACCTTGGGGCATGTTTGCATATCGCAGGATGCCTTTTGGTTTGATCAATGTTGGCGCCACGTTCCAGAGAGCAATGGACCTTGCCTTCAGAGATGAGATGGGGAAATTCATTGTGGTATATCTTGATGATTTGACTATTTTCTCCAAACAATGTCATGATCATGCGTATCATTTGCGACAGGTGCTGGAAAGATGTAGACAAAATGGTATCTTTGTCAACCCTAAGAAATTAGTTTTTAGGGTTACAAAAGGTAAACTCCTCGGTCACATTGTGTCCCGAGAAGGCACTAAAATTGACTCAGAAAGAGTCAAATCCATCCAAAGTCTTACTTTGCCTGCCAATAAGACTGCAATTCACTCTTTCTTCAGAAAGGTAAATTTTCTGCGTAGATTCATTCTGGAATTCGCAGAGAAAACCCTTCATATTGTCAACATGATGAAGGGTAAGGCTACTTTCCATTGGAGTGCGAAAGGTAAAGCAGCACTTGAGGACATCAAGAGGGCTATAGCTCATGCTCTAGTCCTTGTTTGTCTTGATTATACCAAAGATTTCATGGTATACAGTTATGCTTCCGAGCATACACTTTCAGCCATTCTTGTTCAGCAGAATGAGGAAGGTGTGCAATCTCCCATTTCATTTATGAGTTGTCCTCTGAAGGCTCATAAATTGAAATATTCAAATATGGAGAAACATGCTTATGTCATGGTCAAAGTGGTAAAGCATTTCTGGTTCTATATTTTGAATTCACATACTATTGTTTTGGTGCCTGATACAACAGTAAAGTCGATTCTGACTCAACAGGAGTTCGGAACCAAAAGAGGCAATTGGATTGCTAAGATCAAAGAGTTTGATCTTGATATCAAACCTACTAAGCTTTTGCGTGGTAGAGGTTTGTGTCAATTGATTGCTAACAATGTACCAAAAGAGACAGGGGATGAAGAAGAAGTTGAAGATGTGTCAACTGTTCTTTTTGTCACTACTACAGATGAGTGGTATTCAAACATTGCTCATTTTCTTACCTATGGTGAGTGTCCTTCTCATGTATCCTATAAGGAGAAAAGGACTGTCAAATTGAAGGCTACTAACTATGTCCTATGGGATAATGGTTCGTACGAAAGAAACCTTGATGGAGTTTTTCTCCGTTGTGTGGTTAAAGCACAACAAAGTAGACTTCTGGAGTCTTTCCACAATTTGTCCTACGGAGGACACTTTTTTGCACCTGTGACAGCTCATAAGATTCTACAGGCCAGATACTATTGGCCCACACAGTTTCAGGGTGCGTACAATTAGGTACGTAGGTGTGAGTTATGTCAACAGTTTCTTGGAAAGCCTAAGTTGGCCACATTACCTCTCAAGCCAGTTGTGATTGAAGAACCTTTTCAGCAATGGGGCATCAACTTCATTGGTGCTGTGAATCCACCATCAAGTGCGGGACACAACTTTGTTCTCACCACAACTGATTATTTTACCAAGTGGGTGGAAGTCATCCCAGTTAAGCATGCCACTTCTGAAGTAGTATGTAATTTCCTTAAGGAAAATATTATTTCCTGGTTTGGAGTCCCAAACAAGGTTGTAGCAGATAATGCTACTTGTGTCTCTTCCAATGATATTACTGGCTTTTGCTATGAACATGGGATCAATCTTTCTCACTCTTTAGACTATTATCTGCAAGGAAATGGTCAGGTAGAATCAAGTAACAAAAATCTGGTTACTATTATCAGGAAACTGGTGGAAGATAATCAAAGAACTTGGCATAAAGCATTGTTTGATGCTTTATTGACAGACAGGATTACCCCCAAAAGGGCGATAGGTATGTCACCATTTTAGCTTCTGTATGGTCTGAATGCAGAAATAGCTATTACTTTAGAGTTGTCGGCACTGAAGTTGGCAAAGGCAATAGAAGATAGAACTTTTGAAAGTTCTATTGACAAAAGAATCATGTACCTAACTGAACTTGAGAAGCAGTGAGCTATGGTAGTAGATCATATTGCTGAACATCAAAGTCAGGTGAAGAAACTCTTTTACAAGAAAGCAAGGGCTCGTGAGTTTCAAATTGGAGATCAAGTCTTGTTATGGGACAAGAGGTGAGAACCAAAAGGAATGCATGGGAAGTTTGATTCCCTATGGAGAAGCCCATTCATCATTCATCAACTTTGTGGTGAAAATACTTCTTGCTAGAGTATCTGGATGGAACACCATTTTCGCTACCTCATAGTGGACAACATCTGAAGCACTTCAATCCCTAAAGTATCAGATACGTTAATTTGTACATTTGTATAGTTTTGTGTTTTTATTTTTGTTTTTTTGTTTAGTCTTTTGTGTCTTTTTCTTTTTGGTAGCTTGACTCTATGGCCCAATGGAATGGATAAAGGCACTTAGAGACTGGATTCTTCTCCCTTCGATCATTTCAAAGTTTGATCGATGGAAATGCCCTAGTTAGAGCCAGCTGTTGTTCTCAAAATCAGCTACGTTCATTTTTGTAGACAACCCCTATAAAACTTGTCTGTCTCATAGCCTACACTCTAAGTTTGCAAAATGAGACAAGTACTCTTGATCTCATGCAAAGTCATCTGACATCCTAGAAGAGTTTATGACATTTCCTTATGACGATTCCTCAAAAATCATGAAACTTGTTTTGGTTGTAAGCTTGCCAAAATATCAATTATTGAATATTTTGGGGTGTTAGAAAAGTTTTTATATTTACATGCAATAGCGGTCCAAATAACCGCTATTACATGTGTTTTGTGGTTTTATGTGTAATGATGGCTCTTTTGGTTGTTTTACATATTTTATTAAAGTTTCTTTTAACATGCATAAGCAATCCTAACCACCACCCGTGCATGTTCCCTGACAAAGTTCAACATGTAAAGGCAGTTGTTATTACCGCTTATACACGTTATACCTTCCTGTGGATGAGCGGGCTTACTCACCGCCTTGGCAGATCTCTCCAAATCTTGAACTACGAGTTCCATTAATGGTGTTTGTGTGGCCATTAATACGTTACTTTTAACCCTTCTTAAAGCATTTTGGTCACTATTCTTTTCAGTTTTCATCCTCAAACTTCTCAGAATAGCCATTTAACACCCTGCGAAGATGATCAAACCGCAGAACTCATGGATTGTGTAGATTTCGCACCTAGGGTTTTTTGCTACTATTTTCAGGTAGGATGAGGTTTCTTATGTTTTCATTGTTGATATCCTTTTTTTAGTTAGGGTTTATTTAACGTCACCACATTTCAGCTTTATGTAAATGTTTTTTGCTTTGGGTAATTGTTTTGCATGTGTGAATGTAGCTTGAAACCCTATGTAGAATGCCTGTGTGTTCTCGTCATCTGTTTGCTCGATTAGCAGCATAGTCGTCATGCCCTACTTCATCGTCTTGTTAAACTTAGGTTGTAATTTCCTACATGCACTAGCGGTATTTCTTGCTGCTCTCACCTGAACCTAACATGTTTTAACTTTAACTTGTATTAGCAGAGTATTCCCCTGCCATCGCATCCTTCATGTGTTAAATCTTTCCTACATGTAAGGGCGGTTAAAACTGCCGCCCTTACATGATCCTTATCCAATCTTTCTAATGTGCAATAGCAGCTGAAACTACCACCTTTAGACATAACTCAGAGTTTCCAAAGACAGATGCAGTGGCGGTCCATTTCGCCGACTATACATCAAGACCCTTTCATTCAACATGTATGGGCGGTCCATTCCACTGACTTCACATGTGTTTCAAAGACTCAAATGTTACCCAGATGTAAGGACGGTCATTTTGACCGCCCCAACATCTAAAGTTATATTCTTCTTAAATACATGTGAAGGCGGTATTTTTCGCTGACTTTGCACGAGAGTTGTAACAACACTTCCTATTAACATGTAATAGCGGTCAAAATGACCAACTTTACATAAGTAAATAGTCCCTCATCCAGGAACGGTCATTTGGACTGCTCGTGCACATTTTCCTGAATTCTTCCTAACACTGGGAAAATTCACCTTTCAAGACCTATTAACCTGCTTGCGCCCTTTACCCTGATTTGTGCGCACTCAAGCCATTCAATGCATGCTTTCCTATTCATGATCATCGAATCATGGTTATCCAAATTTATCTATTTTTCCCCTAACTGTGAGATCATGGCCTTTTACAATTCTCAACAAGTGTCCGTCATAGATATCTCTTCCAGAGTTCTCTCCAAAGCTGATGTCGGAGCCGTCTCCATCCAAATCCAAAATCATGAAGTACAAATACTAAGGGGTCTTCCCTGTGACTTCAATATAGTCAAATATTGATGAAATCAGAGATATAGAAATAGGGCATGTGGATATGGTAGAATTTGTGGATAGAACTAAACAGACAAACCCTTCTAGACACATGCAAAAGATCATTGACAGCAACATTCACTTGGTTGCCTCTTTTCTAGTTTCTGCCCATAATCCCGAGTTTGTTCTTCAGGTGGCTAGCCATTACAATAGGGACACTAGGGTTGTGATAGATTCCCAAGGGAATGTGATCATGAGGTTGGATGCAGAATTCCTTGATAAAATCTTCATGTGTCCACCTATTGTAAACATTGGATAGATTGATTTTTCTCAAGGGCAAAAAGACTATGATACAGTTGTGGAAGTAGCAAGAAGGTACATAAACAATAAATGGTTGAAAATTCCTTGAAGTAATCTGACCAGATGGCCAAAGGATCTCCGTAGGAGTGACTCTGTAGAGTATGTTTGTGATTTGATCACTCTTTTGAGTCATATTAGAGGACTCTCTTCTTCCTCCAAGTTTCAAGAATGGATGTACACATACATCAAGGTGATTCTTCGAGGCACACAAAGAATATTTTGGGGAGAGAAGATCAGTAATGCATTGCATGAACAATTGGTGAGGGTCAACACAACATTCAAATTCTATATGACCTCATATCTTGTATATGTTGCTGCTAGCATGAGGATCTTTCCCGGTTTGACTCAGGTTGGTGACAGGAGATTGGTTCCTATGTATGAGTATTATCCTAAATTACTCTGAAGGGATCAATCCATCATTTCCAAAGGGTGAATGATGCTTTCTTTTCAGTATTCATGTGCTTATGGGACAATGAACTTGTTCAGAAGAGGGTCTTAGATGAAGCTTGGGAAGTTGGGAATTCTTTTGGCTGCTTATTCTTACAATTCCCTACTTTCACATATCTTAAAATAGGGTATTATCCCAGCTACCCTTATATTCTTCCATGATATCCCAGTGACTGAATTGTTCTCATGGAATTATGTAGGCAGTTGATTGTAGTACATAATAAACAAATGGAGCTGAAGAAGTCAAGGATAAAGTTTCCTGTAGAAATTGGAAGGTACTCAGTTCAGTCAACTAATAAAGAAAAAATAGTTGTTTCTAAATTGCAGTTGGGCACCATGAAAACTTTCAAGAAAAGGGACCATTTTGACTTCAGGAGAGTACAAGATAAGATCAAAAGAAAGTCAACCTTCCATGTGCCTATGGTGGAAGATATTTAGGCTGATCATAGGACACAAAATGAGATCAGGAAGTTAGACTACTGTAGACTTCATTTGACTCAAATAGAAGAGTTGAGCCTTGCTGATATTCTAGATGGAATGGAAGATGATGGGGATGTTCTAGATCCCAAACATAACACTGAGAATGTTGAAGTCTCACCTCTTCTAGAGGTGAAATGGTCAGTTAAAGAGGAAACTTCCATAAGGAAAAGATTTCAACCTATCCTAGCTAACACAAATATATGGTTGGAAAGCAAAGGGATCAAATTGAAGGAATTTCTCACAGGGTCAGAGACTGAAGCACATGATCAAATAGGCAAGAAAGTAAAAAAATAAGACCAAGAATAAGAGTGACACCCCTTCTTCCTCCAAAATACAAAAACCAAAAATTAAGTTTGTATCCAATGGAGGGAAGAAGAAATAAGTTGTAGAAACCTCTAATGTCACTAAATCAGGTGCTAAAGATACAAATGTTGAGCAAATGGAGGTTGAAGATGTTGAGACTGAAAAGCAAAATATTCAGAAATCTAAGGATGCCCAGCAAACAAAAGTGTCTGATAAATCTGACAAGGAAGATGAAAATGAACAAGGCAAAGATGAGGATGCAGAAAAGGAACAACGTGGTGATCCACATTAGTCCCTTGAGAAAGATCTTCCCACTAAAACACAAGTTTCTACACCCCTTCCTCGTGCTCCTATTTCTGGTAGTTTTCCAGTAGTTTCAAGTGTTCCTCTTTCACCTATTTTCATTGTTTCTTCTGATAATACCCCTATTTCTGTAAGAACCAATTTTGGGACCATGTTTGATTCCTCCGGTTCTATCCCAAGTTTATCTTCTCTGTCTTTTGATATTGGTGAACAATCTATTTTGGAAAATCTTCTGGATGGTTCAGAAAAAGTTGTTGATACAGGTGTAGTTTTTACCAACACCAGTCCTATTGTGACCATAACAGGTGTAAATATGGATCCAGTGAAACAAGTAGTAGACTCATCTCTAATTATTAGTGCTTCTGTGCTCCCTCCATGGTTGTCTGCATATACTCCCAAGAGAAAGAAGCAAGCTATTTTGCTAGATGAAATTGATATAGAGAAGTTGTTACCTATGAAATCAAAAACTCTAAAGAAGAAGCCTAAGACTGTTTCTAGGCTTATCAATGAAAAAGGGATTAGATATGCAAAGATTGATAAGCCACCAGAGGACGCTACTATTGACAATTTTGACATGAATGATTATGTCATCTCAAGGGTTGAGTTAGGCAAGCTAACTCATGAAGGCATAAAAGTAGATTTTCAAACTACTGCTAGCACCTTGCTCAAAAAATATGAAGTCAAAAAGGAAAAAGAATAGTATAAGGCTAAAGCAGAACAACTTGCTGTGGTTCTTCAAAAAATAGTAAAGTCATCTGAAATTGTGGAACCCATGGCAGTGACTATAGAAGATCCTCTAATCCAGAAGGTTGAAAAAGCTCAGGCCAGAGGAAGAGTGGTCGGAGATATTGTGGAACGTTTGCTAGCTCAAGGGCAAATTCTACTAAAGACCACTGTAGAAAGGAAAGAAAAGATGGATAAAGCCAAAGCTGAGCTTTATAACATGGTTGACTTACTCTCCCAAGAACTGTAGGATCAGGAAGAGAGCTTGGAGGAATGGATAGAGATGAAAAAGATTAAGATAAAGAATCTGATCACCATCAGGGTCATCGTAAATAGGGAATCATATCTTAAGACTAAGGAGTCTCTAGTTCATCACATCCATATAATAAAAGGCTTGCTTGAGGACTTATGTCAAGCTCATGAAACTAGTGAAGACAGCGATGTCACGCTTCTGCACAGGCTGGAAGAACTCCCATGCATCCTCACAGGTGAAGATCATAAGTTCCTTTTAGCAGATGAAATGATAAGCTCCTTTGAGAAGATGGTTCAATAGAAATTCGAAGATGAAGTACCCTCAGTACTTTCTATGGACAACCTCTGTGATCAGCATTCAACTTTTGAGAACCTGAAGGATAACCTTGACAAACATGAGAAGGCAATAAAGGTAGTAAAAGATGCAATTCTTCGGGCCCACACTATCTCAGAAAATACAGCTAAACTAGATGCATGTGAAATGGTAGCTATACAGGCCATGTACCAAAATTTTCTAAAGAAGAATGATGGAGGAAGTTGATACCTTAGTTTATTTTATTCTTGTATATGTAATTTGAATTTTGTTGTGGACATATTCATATGTAATTTTCCAAAATGTAATTACATGAGGCAAAGGAATTCCTAAGTTAAATAGGACTCTTTTGTTTGAATAAGTCAAAGTAGTTATGATTTTCCTATTTTTTCTCTCGGTCTCTCTTATAAATAAAGAGGACCCCCATTGTAATTATCATCTTTTTCCTATTGCAAAGAAACTCTGCCAAATTGGAAAGCATTTCAAGACTTTGACCTTTTTATGTTTATCATATTTTTTAAGTGAATATCAATATAAGCTGGCAATTTGAGTATCAAACTTTGAGTTGAACCATATTGTTTTATGATATCAGTGTTCTTATGTCATTGGTGTTATATTATATTGAATCATTGTTGGAATCATGGAGTTTATTGAAATTTGAGAAGAGTGCTCTTGTTTTGGTTGAATAGACTTTGTGCTATTTTTCTCATTACGGGAGTTTGCGTTTATTTGTGGGAACGGAATTGTTTAGAGACTTTGTGCTGTAAACTATTGTGTTCAAGTTTGTTATATCATATTGGGTGAAAGTGGAGACTTTGAGCTGCATTTGAATTCAATTAAGTTTGTTTGTGAGAAATAAGCCAAACGATAGAAAACTTTGTGTTCCTATAGTTTGTCTCGGTTCAAGAACTATTAAATATCATCTATTGTGAAGTTGTTATTGTGTAAGAGAGAAACATCTATTCTGAAAAAAGAGAATAGGATGCTATGAAAACACCCCAAGAATAGTTTTAGTTTATTTAAGTATTAAAATTTGTTTGTTAGAAAGAGCTCATTATCTAGAGGGAACCTCCCCTTGTTGAGAGGAGAGAGTCAGTCTCATCATAGCTATGGTGATATAACCATTTTGTCATTAGTTAGCTAAACTACAAAATATTCACCCAAAACTGTGACATGTAAATCTCTTCCTCCAAATCACCATGAAGGAATGTTGTCTTCACATCCATCTACTCCACCTCTAAGTCATAAGCTGTTGCAAGAGATAACAGGAACTGAATAGATGTTAGCTTTACAACGGGAAAGAAAATTTCACCATAATCAATCCCCTCCACTTGTGAGTACCCCTTCATAACCAATCTGGCCTTGTACTTCTTAACACTACCATCTGCACTAAATTTCTTCTTGAACACCCATTTACAGCCAACAGGTTTCCATCCTTCAGGCAAAGGCACCAAGTCCCAAGTTTTTTTTTCTCCAAAGAAGCCATCCCATTTTTCATGGCCTCCTTCTAGGAACCTACATCTTTCATGCCCATAGATCCTCTATCACAGTTATAGGCTCATCAGTGTTAGTAAGCAAGGCAAAAGCACAACTAGAATCAAGCAATGAATAACCAAACATATCAGTTTGCTTCTTTGTTCATGTAGACCTCCTTAAAGATTAAGGTTAAGGTTTTGCTTCTTCTTCTAAGCTTTCAGAGTTGCTAGAGCTCTCCTCATCATCAGGTCTCACAGGGTCTGTCGGTTCAGTCTTCTCAAGGGTAGAAGGAAACTGAACCACATCCTCTTTCTTTTCTTTCTCTTCTGGCTATAGAACAATGGAAGAAGGTGTTAGCTCTCTGAAAATAACAATTCTGCTATACAACACTTTTTCAGCCCTAAGATCCCAAAGCTTGTACCCTTTCACACTGACACCATAGCCAATGAAGATACACTTAACAACCTTGTTCTCCAATTTTGACCTCTTCTCCCTAGGCACATGAGCATATGCCTCACAACCAAAAACACAAAGATGTCTTATTAAAGGATTCTTACCAGACCACACCACCATGGGTGTCTTACCAACAAGAGCTGATGTAGGAGACTTGTTTACTAGATAGCAAGCAGTGGTTACAAATTTAGCCCAAAACTTTTGTTCGAGGCTTACTCCACTAAGCATACTCCTAGTAGCCTTCTCCATCAGTGTCCTATTCATCCTCTCTGCAACTCCATTTTGCTACAGGGTGTATGGAGTTGTCTTATGTCTTTAAATCCCATGTTCTTTGCAGAACTTATCGAACTCTATAGAACAAAACTCACCACTGTTATCAGTTCTCAAACACAATCTTTTTACTAGTTTGATTCTCAACAAAAGCTTTAAACTCTTTGAACCGACTAAAGACTTCAAATTTGCTCCTGATAAAATAAACCCATGTCCTACTATAGTCATCTATGAATGATACAAAATATATAGATTTAGAGATCGAAGGAACATTAACTGGACCAAACACATCAGAATGAATAAGATCCAACACACCAGAAGACATATGAGAACTCAAGTAAAACTAAACACGGTTTTGCTTTCCATATATACAATGTTCACAAAAGTTGAAATTGAGATTACAATCATCTAACCCCTCAACAAGGTTTTTTATTTTTTAAGGTTCTAAGACCCTTCTCACCCATGTGGCTAAGTCCTTTATGCCATAACATTGTCTTCTCAACAGGAAGCTTAACTTCTAAAGTATAAGCACCCTTGGGTACCCAAAATGCACTGCCATCAGAATTAGATACAACAAATCTTTTTAGTTTATGGTTCCAATGGTGGGGATGAAGTGATTGCATCTCTTTTCTTCGAGGCAGAAGAACTATTTCACTATGAAGTGCATGCCTCTAACTAAAACATAGTACCTCTCCAAGTACCCTTCGCAAGCACAATAGATCCTCTAGTTATCTTGCATCCTTCTTTTGAGAAGACAACCTGCACACCTACATCATTCAATTTACTTACAGAAAGTAGGTTCCATGCCAAGCCTGGGATGTGCATGACCCCAAAGATCCCCTTCACTCATCCATCAGGGAATCGGATTGAGATTCTTCCATGACCAACAATCTTCAGATGAGAATCATCACCTATGTACACTCTTTCACCATAGAACTCTTCATACTTTGTAAACCAGTCTTGATGCAAGGTCATGTGGAAAGATTCACCAGAATCAATTAGCCACACATCATTAGATGCATGGGTGGCCAAGGCTATAATGAAAGCATCACCATCATCTTATGACTTGTCATAATCTGAATATGGGACATTCTTTTTCTTTTTCTTCTTTTCCTCTTTGCATTCCTTTTAGAAATGCCCAATTTTTTCACAGTTCCAACAGAGAGCCTTAGACTTTCTAGGAGATTTGGATCTCCCATAGGATTTTGATCTACCCTTCTCATATTTCTTGTCCTTCTTTTTCCCTTTTCTCCTTGGGTCTTCCAGGAACCAAAAGAGCCTCTTTTGTTGAGTCAGATGATTTTCTCCGCATCTCTTCAGATAACAACGAAGACACCACTTCATCCATTTTGAAAGCGGATGTCGTACTCCCAATGGCCATAACAAGATCCCACGAATCTGGCAAAGAACAAAGTAAGGTCATACATCGATCATCCTCCTCCATTTTCACACCAACGGATGTCAACTGTGTAACTAGCATGTTAATAGAATTCAGATGGTATGCATTAGATCCTCCATCTTTCATCCTCAAAGAATACAGCTTCTTCCTTAGGAATAACTTGCTCACCAAGGATTTGGCCTGATAAACATCTCCCAGCTTCTTCCATAGGTCTTTTGCGGTCTTCTCCTCATGGACATTTAACAAGACAGAGTCAGCCAAACAGAGTCTCACAAGACCCTTAGCTTTGCGATCCTTGAGATCCCAATCATCTTGCGACATTGTCGCTAGTTTTACACCAGAAATTGCTTCCCATAAGTCTTGATCAATAAGCATGTCTTTCATCTTAAGTTTCCATAACTCAAAATTAGTGTCGTTAAACTTCTCCACCTGTACTCTTCTAGATGTGCTTGTCATCTCCTTCCTGCAACAAGATTTCATAATACTCTGCACAGATTCTCACTCAATCTAATATCAGCTCAAAAAACCCCTACCCAACAACTAGGACCAAAGGTGATCAAGCTCTGATACCGACCAAAGGAAGCTAGGTGTGTAGAAATCGCTTCCTACACTAATCTAATGAGGAGAGATGTATGCAAATTATTTACAACCTTTACAATTACAGTGATGTTAACACAACAACAAAGATATTGCAGCAATACACATACACGTAGAATGTAGACAGAAGAGACCGAGACAAGATATAAAGTGGGGAAAACCCTTTTAGGAGAAAAACCTCACACTCTAAAACCTACACAATGTATTATCAAAACAAAGAATGTTTACAACACACTTGCAATGCAAGTCTTCTCAGGAGTCTTTGACACTCGTATCTAGAAACATTCTGGTAGCATAATAGTACCTTTCAATTACACTATGCATCTCCCATCCAAGCACCTGTTTATAAAGAAGTTTCAAGGCAAAAATGGAACCTTCTTGAGATGGGCGTCCATCTTGGCCTCATGGCCCAAAACCCACACCTAAGGACACTTGTCCAATACTGTAACATGGTTCTAACACTTCTCATATCACCCAATGTGGGTGCCTAGTCCCAAGATAGGCTATGACAGATGCTCTTACGCACCTTATAGTTGTCATAGAATCTGTCATAACTGAAAGCACTTACAACTGTAAGAGAATCTATCATACACTAACTAAAAATAGAATATTTCTCTTACAACATGTCATAACCTCCCTTGGGTGCCCAAAGATGCCTTCCTCAAAGATGCTCTTCAACACATGTCCTCACCTGTCATAGGATCTATTTACAACTCTTATGCATCATAGAATCTATCATAGGAATCTATCATGACTGTTATGCGTCATAATTCCTTACACACTGCTGAAGATGCCGACACATGGCAAAAAAATTCTACCACAATATGGGATGCCTATATCCACATGGATTGGGTTGACCATCCTAGTCACCTTACAAGTGGAGTGACAACTCATCGTGCCACTTCACACTAAATGACAAAATAGGATGTGCAACATAATTACATCATAGGCTAATGAAATAAATACATTACAAATAATAAATACAAGGAATTACCAAGGTTGAGACACCTTAACTCCCAACATAGATCATATAATTCTCTTTGTGTGGTCCGCATGATGTAACATTGTCTCCTTTGGTACCACTTTTTGGTATGGGGTCAAATGCAAGGAAAGTTAGGGGTTTACTAGGTCAACATGATATATGCTAATGATTATGCCAGATGTTTTGGAGTGTGCACCAGTGTGGAAGAGTGTTCCAAGGTAAAATAGGACCTGATTATGTCTTGCTCTTGAACTGCATTGGATTTTTACTTATCGCATATGCTTGGGAGCTAACTGTTGTGACCATTGCACTTTTCATGTTACACATTTCATCTTGGCCAACTAAGGAGAATGATTTTGAAGCTTGTGGAGGATATAAATGTAATATCAAAGGTACATCAAGAAAGATATATGTGGTGTATTGTGTGAAATCATTGATATTGTGCGAATAAACTTATCGTAGAAGTAGATTTCATGATGAAATGTGGAAAGGACCAGTTTATGTAATATGATATTGTTGCGAGGGCAATTGTTCATGATGTGATAATAGAGTAGAGTTTCTGAAGTTGTTTTGTTGTGGTAGAATTTTATATTGTAGTTGTACAGAAGTGAGATAGTTGTGCAGAGGTTGAAGTGATCAACAGTCAATTTTGTGAGAACATTTGAGTCAGATAAGTTTTTTGTTGTGTAAAGATTGTAAGTGTTGTAATTGTTTAGGGAGTTGTAGCTTCCTTCAGGTTTTAGCCCATAAATAATATTGTATTCTTGTTTTATTTGTGAGGCTGGATTTGGACAATAGATCCAAGCAACTTGCTCACCGTGGTTTTTCCCTTCTAGGGTTTTCCACATAAATCCAGTATTATGGATGTGTGCCTTTGTGTTCTTGTGATTTTCATGTTCTAAGTTCTTATGTTAGTTTGAATGTTGTTGGAAGAAAAGAATTTAAATAAGTACTGATTCACCCCCCTCTCAGTACTTTTGTGTGTTCAACAAAACCAAAAGTATGAAAATACAGTCAAGGATAAGAATTAGAGATAGTAAAAAATCAAAATACTAAAAATGTGATACCTCCTGACAAAAGCACATATCTGTGAACCAAAATTTATCAGATATGAACCAAGGGTTCTAAGATATGAACCAAAAGTGTTGAGATATGAACCAAAGGTGCTAATCTGTGAAACAGGGGTGCAAAGTTGTGTTGTGAACTTAGATCTACAAAACAAAGGGTCAAATCTACCAAAAACTAGAAACTAATTGTGGAAGATTGATGTAAAGTAGGTCTAGTTTCTAAAAAATGAAATGAAGAAGTCAAAAACCTTGCCAAAACAAAGGCATTGAGATTTTGACCAAGGGCAGTGAGATTTTTACCAAGGGTGCTAATCTGCAAAATAGGCTAAAGTGAACCCTAAAATGGTAGAAAAAACCCTGCAAAACACACTGTCAGGCAAAAATAAGACTAGATCTGAAAAGTAGAGTTAATATCGCACCTTGTCCAAAAATCAGATTCTAAAAATAAGGCCCTAAAACAAAAGCACATTGTTATAGACCAAAATCGTGCCATTATAGACCAAAAGCACAATGTTACAAACCATAGGCACAGATCTATAAAATAGGCCAAAATGAACCCTAAAATGGTAGAAAACCCTACAAAACACACTATCAAGAAAAAATAAGACCAGATCTTGAAAGTAGAGATAAAATCACACCCTATCCAAAAATTAGATTATAAAAATAAGGCCCTATAAAAAAGCGCATCATTACAAATTGAAAGTACAAACCATAGGCACAAATCAATAAAACAGGCCAAAATGAACCCTAAAATGGCAGAAAAAACCCTACAAAGCACACTGTCAGGAAAAAATAAGATGAGATCTTGAAAGCAGAGCTAAAATCACAATATGTCCAACAATCAAATTCTCAAAATAATGCCTTGAAACAAAGGCGCAAATCTATAAACCAAAAGCATGTCGTTATAGACCAAAAGCGTAGATCTACAAACCAAAGGTGCTAAAACAGTAAATGGAGATGTTGAATCATCACACATGTGCATATTGACAGTCAGAAGCGTGAAGTTGCAACCTACAATCAAAAATTGATGAAAAATATGGAAATTTCTTCCCAAAAATGATTAAATCAAGGACGTAGGTCCCACCAGGTGTGCCAAAAATGTGTATGCAGAAATATGGAAATCAAATATGGAAACAATACAATAAAAGTACTAATTCCATACTTGAACAACACCTCATCTAGAGATTAAAGACTAAGAAAGATAATGAAAAATGATAAATAATCCAATGATACTTGATCATGATTTTGATATGTTTGGTTGTTCAATACTACAACATAACAACTAGATGAATGATGATGGATATGAAGATCTAAGGTAATATTGATAGCATGATGATGTATGAATATGTGATGCCTAAATGGATTGGTTGAGGCTTGATTTATAGGAGGTGAGGTATAGGGATGGATGGCTAGGATTAGATTATTCATGAATGACTAGGATTAAGTGAGACATGGATCAAGAATGAATCTTTGAGATTAGAAGATGTGGATGGCTAGGATTGAAAGATTATTTAATTTTGGATCACTTCATTTAATGAAGGTGGTAAGTGGTTGAAAATGAGATAGTGTGACAAATCATTTAAATAAAAAAATATTAAATTATGAGAGAGAGACATGTGTGAGGATGAGAATAAAGGTGACATAATTAAATAATTAAATTGTTTAAATTATATGGTAAGGGCTAATTTAAATAAATATTTTATTTATTTAAATTGTATAATGAAATAATAAGTGGGAATTAGTTAAATAAATATAATTTATTTAGTTAATTGGCTAATGAGGACAAATGGGATTAATTGGGATTAGTTAAATAAATATAGTTTATTTAACTAATGTGATTATGAAAGGGTTATGTAAGGATCCTAGGACAAAATGTGTTACAAAGTGTCACAAGGTGGTATCAACAAGGTGATGTCACAAGACATGGTCAATTTTAGGTGTTTACAGATTGAACAAATAATTTCATGACCACGTCCTCTATATCAATCTCACAATCCCCCATCAGATCACTACAAACTTATAAGTGCTCATTTTCTTATTCAAGACCCTCCCCACTAAATTTAGGCAAATAATCTTTGATTTTATTATGAATAGGGTTAGGATAACCTTGAATACCACTGAAATCAAGTGGCCTATATCTTTCAATAGAAAAAGGTTTTCTTTTTGGGTGCATCTTATGTTGTTTTGTATTATGCAATGTAACACTTGAATATGAAAGGGGAAAGTTAAGATGATAGCTCATTTTCACATATACCCTTAATGAGAATGAGTTCCCCTTATTGGAATCTTTCACAACCCTTCTCAAGGTAATAAGATCTCATGCATACACAATACAACTTTATACTTAAGTCATTTCTGGTTCCCACATGAGACATTTATGTAAACTATCTTTTGACGCACAAGATTTATGGGCATACAAAGATTTTACATTCTTCTATGTACAAACATGCACTTGTATGTATAAACCATCTTGTTTCTTTTCTTCCATAGTGTATATTTTAGCATTTCACACAAATTACAAGTATCATGCTCATTCTAATTCCTCCTTTACAACATAAATTCATATTTATCTTGGGAATAATATTTCTTCTCAAATAAATCCATACACAAAGATTTCTTCCCTTAAAGGTAGAACAAGAAGGCAAAACAAGAATACCTAGAAATTATTGCATATCTCACACAAATACTTTTGATGATAGGATATCTTGCAGATCCATACCAAAGCTTTGTGTAATAGGGAGCTTTCTTTAGTAACTTGATAGCAGAGTCACTATCTCTCAAAGAGGACAAGATTTTCAATACACCATTAGTTTCTTCAAAACTGAAATAATCTTTAGGGTTCAAATCTCCAGTAGAGTCTTTAATTTCTAATAACTCAAGAAAGGCAACAACTAAATGTCCCCAGTAGAGTTTCCAATCTGTTGGTTGCCCAAACTATACCCACTAATTCCTAAAAGGTAGCCAACCGTTATGATTGAAACTAAGTGAAGCTTGGCCAACGAAGAGGAGAATAAATGTGAAATTGGTGGGTACAGTTTGGGGAACCAATAGTAGCATCCCACTCAGCGACACCAAAATCTTCCCAAAAAGACTGTGGATCGAATGTTGAAGTAATGAAGAGATGTGGAGACTACTAAAATTGTGACCTTATTCTTCTTCCATCTAAAGAATCACCAACCCAATCACCTACTGACTCTAATGTTTGATGAGCCCAAAGAGGCCTAGTAGATGAAGAATTAGGAGAGTCTAACAGAGAATCATCACCCTTTGAATTATGACTAGGAGAGGAGGAAGATGAATCCTCATCATTATTGTCACCATCTAAAGTGGAGGAAGAAGACTCCTCATCAAGTTTAGGAGGATTAAGATCCTCAAAGGAAGTATCATCATGATGCAATGTCTCCAAAGTGATGGTAAATTGAGAAGTGATAGGAGAAGAACTAGAAGCATCCTCTTCAAAAAACCACTCCCCTGAATGAACAACTCATGAGTAATGGGGTGAAGAATCTTGTAGCCTTTGATACCATCTAGGTACCCAACACATATGCAAGGATTACTCTATGAATCCACAGCCTTGCATTTCTCTGCTGGAATATGGGCCCATGCAAGAGAACCTTACTGTGGTTTTCTAACTGGTCCAATCTTGAAAAGGAGTGACCCCCTTCTTTGATTGATGAGGAACTTGGTTTTGGATGTAAAACACATATTTGATGGCCTCCGCCCAATACTAAGGTGTCATGGACCTAGAGTGAATCATACAATTGGCCATATCCTTCAAGGACCTATTATTTCATTCTACAACACCATTTTGTTATGGATTGTAGGGAACTATGTGTTGAAGATCAATGCCTTCAAAGGCACAAAATTGCTCAAAGACGTGGTTGACATATTCCCCCCATTGTCTATGCATAGAATCTTGATAGCCTTCCTTGATTCTTTCTTTACAAAATATTTGAAGTCCTAAAAAGGCTAAAAATCTAGAAGATTCTATTTGATAAAATACACCCATGTGTATCTGGAAATATCATCAATGAAAGTCAAGACATATCTAGCCTTGTTGAAATAGACCTACCAATTTCCTATGTACTAACTCCAAAAGTTGTGTGGCCATCCATGCTTTTCCTTTATCATATTTCTCCTTAGGATTCTTACCAAGAATGCACCCTTGGTAAACTTCATCAGAAAATCAAATAGAAGGTAACCTTGAAACCATATCATCTTGACTGAGTTGTTGTAAGTAGCGGTAGTTTAAGTGGCCAAACACTAATGCCACAAATAACTCACCATATATGATTGATTGAGTGAAGCATGTGAAGGATAATCAAGAACAAAGCAAGAAAGGTGATATAGTCTAGACTAATGATCATCTTTCCCCATAGCAACTATAGAACCACTATGCAACTCACTGATTACCACTATGTCCGGAGTGAACTCAGCCTACTTTTTAGAGCTAATGTGAGTGATATGATAGATAGATAGGAGATTAGTTGACAAATATGGAACACATAAAACATCCTAAAATATTTCTTTGCCCATGTCAACAGACCCTCTCCCATGCACTTCAACAAGACTGTCATCACCCATTAGTATAGGTGGCATAGAACATGGCTCCAAAGAGGTAAAACCATCTTGTGATGAAGCCATGTGGTGCGAAGCATCCAAGTTAACGATCCAAGTATTAAGCTATGAAGAAACAACTAGGGTCTTTCCCTTTGCTTTCCTCTTATTTTTATCTACGTACTTTCAAGACCCCTAAGATGAATTCTTTTACTAAATCAGGTGCCTTAATGTTTCTCTTTTCAAGAAGATGTGAGAGGTGATCAATCTACTTCTTTACACACTTATGTTCATCATGGTCAGGTTTCTTACATTATGCATATATTTCCTTCTCCTTCTTAGGCTTGTTTCCTTTAGAAGAAGAGGATTGATTAGTTGCATTAGAGACAGTCAATTTTTTATCTTGTTTCTTCTCTCCTTGGTCCTATTATTTCTTATTCTTCTTTATAGATCCTTTCTGATCTTTAGTGCCCTAATTTGTAGCCAAGGCATGAGAGTTAGAAGGTTTTATAGTGCCCATTTGAACCAACTTATCCTACTCCCTTATGAGTTTAGTTGTAAACTCATCTAGAGAAGGCATTTTGAATGTGGTCTCTAAGGCACTTTTAGTAGTATGAAATGTAGAAACAAACACATAATAGTTTGGACCAAGTTTGAAAAGAATAATTATGATCAATTGAGAATATTTCTTCTCAATTCCACATTGTTAGCTACAATCTTATGGCCTTTAGTTTACTGAAGTCCTGAATAGTATCAAAACTAGAAGGACTTAACCCTACAAGTTCATTCTCTAGTAGATGTCCTCTTATTTCATCCTACATACCAAGAAGATTTTCTAAAGTGGTCCATACATCATTTGGTGTAGAAATAGATTCAATATGGAAAACAAAATCTTGAGACACAAACATGCATAAGGTACCAAATGCTTCATCACACTTATTAAACCATTTTAGCTTTTTCTACAATTAGAGTTTTTTTACTTTCAAGCCCCATGATTACCCTATACAACCCTTGTTTCTTGAGATAGTTTATCATTTTGGTTTCCAATCAAAATAGGTTTATGGAGTTAAAAAAGGAATTGTTGTCTGATCCATCTTATGCAAAAAAGAAGATTGTAGTTTGTAGTTATCATGTGGAACAAAGAGGATGCAAAAACTCAAAGAAGGTAGACAAGACACTCCCCATTTAAATTCACTCAATCAAAGAAACTCCTGAGAAAATATGATTTGGCACTTTTGTATTTAGTACAATTATAATTGCTAGAAACAAGAAACGTCAAGTGGACTTAATATCAATGCTTTACAAATTCTCAACAAATGTGCATATGTTGAAAGTAAAATACTAGAATAAAAACAAGTGAAACAAATATCATCACTATTAAGTGCACAAAAAATCATGCACTTTCAAAAAAGGAATCACCTCGATCCGAGATTGTATGTGAAAGTTATGAAGCTTTAAAGTTCCCAAAATGAGAACTACATAGTGTAACCTATAAGAGTTTGTAAATTATAAAAAAACTAGGAACCAAAATCTAAAATGGTTTGCACCAACACATAGAGCACAAAAAATTAGCCCAAACTAAAAAAAAGTTACTAAGAAAATGAAGGTTCTAAGCCCAAGTTATCAACCTTCAAAGTTGGTCTTGAAAATCCAACCTATCAATGGTGAGGGGTTTGAGTTTGAAAAAAATCCTCCTTTGCCAAATTTCGTGGAAGTACCACTGAATTAGGTGGACTTCCAACTATAGAAGATCACCAGATTAGTTAGCTATAGCTAAAAAGGAACTTCTCTAGATATGTTAGAAGACCTCCATATAAAGTTGGGCAAAGTTGCCTCTGCTATATTTAGAGCAGCTAAAAAATGCCAAAAATGGCATGAGGCCAAGAAGGGTGCAAGTTACAAGGCCAAAAGGTTGAATTCAAAGGTTTTAATGCCCAAAAAGGTCAAAATACATAGGAGGGTTGGGGGTCAAGACCACTCCCCAAACCCCAATAGAGGGGTCCACGGCCTATCCAAGGCCCATAGCCTTTATAAAGGAGCACATGGCTCTATGGGTACCTCTATACCCTTGCGCTTGCAGCCTATCCAAGGGTTTTACACCTAGATACAAGGGCCCATGCCATATGCAGGTACCCTAGTACCTAAAATTTTTTAAATTATTTTTGCAATTTTTTTACAAACACAAAATCTATGAAATATATATTAATTTGATATATATATATTGAAAATCAAATTCATAGAATATATATATATATATATATATTCTATGAATTTCATTTTCAATATATATAATTTTTTTTTAAATTGCCTAGATCTACATGCTGGGGGTCGTATGACCCTCCTAGCAAAACATAGTGCCTCAAAAACACCTGACACTGAAACTAGGAAAACTTTATATGAAAATAGGGTTTTTTGGAACTTTTGGATGCAATGGTGAAGTCCTTTTGGCCTGAAAATGCCTCAAACAAAGATTGTTCTCTAGATACGAGATTTAAACTCCTATTTGCAAATATGTCAAATATCTCCAAATAAGATGAAATGAAAGCCAATCTTGACTTTCTCGCACCTCTTGAACACGTTGGAATAGCAAAAAACACTACCAGTATAACTAGAATAGCTAGAGTCACCTACTTATCACAAAAACTTATACAAAATATAGAGGTTATTAGATCTTCATAAATCCTTTATGATTCTCTACATCATTAAAAAATGTAAGAGAAGAGCATACAAAATTTCATAAGATCTCACAAAAAAATCAATCTCTCAATCAAGAATCCTAGAACTCAAAACTCTCAAAACAAAAGCTCAAATACCATGTTAGAAATATAAAACACAGATGCATAAACCAAGAACTTTTTAAGGGAGATTCTAAGCTACAAAAGTTGTAAATGTGTAAACAAAACTAGAACAATGATTATGAGAGATGCAAATTATGTCAAGATGATAGACTTGCATTATAAGCTCAAAGAAGAAGCTACACAAAATATTGGAAAAAGATTACCATCTAAGATGCAAAATATGGGCTAGGTGGTGAGTTTATATAAACTAGGGAGAGGGGTAGAGGTGGAAAAATAAACTAATAGGTAGAGACCACCAAACGGTCTAAACATCATAAATTATGTAAATCCCTTGTAGGATGGTGACACCTCAAATTACCCACTCACCTAGTTAAACTCGCTTTATTAACCTAAGTAAGCTTAATAAAGTGTAGGAAAAACCTAGGAAATAGGAAAATAAATACCTACACTAACATAATGAAAATAGCTTTCATTAGAATTATGTGATTTGTTTATAAGTTTCCTATGAAAGATTATGCTAAACTTGTATGATTTTACCAATTAATTCTAAAAAGAGAGTGTTTATCTTTTAAGTGTTTTGGCTATCAATTAGCATAGGGCATGAGTTTGGTCTCATAAGCTTTTATAATTTATTTATTTTACTTTTCTTTATTAATTATTTTCTTAAGTTGTGCACTTCACTTGAAGTGTTGAGAACTATCTATGTTGTTTACATGATAAATAAAACCTACTTAATTCACATTTATATTTTTCCTATATATCTAATTTTTTGAGAAGTATCTTGTTGCTTTCTTGAATGTTATAATTTATGCCATAGATAACAACAAATAAAGTATGAAAAAAGTGGACTCATGAAAAAAAATATGATTTTATACAAAATATGTATATTCCCTTTCTCATAATATTTTAGGTGTCAAGAGATTTTATTATATTTTATGCTCTAAGGTCTATTCTCACTTTCTTAATTATGACTATTGTTGACTATTTAAAAGAAAATAGAACATATCATTATATTTAAAGTATATTTAAAACTCCTTTGTTTTAATTTACTATCATCATCCACACAAGCTTGTATCCTTAAATAACCTATTTATGGTTCTTCTAGTAAAAAAGTATATCATTTTATGAACTTTCTTATCTTGAGCCTTAAGTCCTAAGGATCATTCTCTAGGTTGTTAAATGGGTATAATATCCACTTAATTATAACCTTTAGAGGCAATATATTATTATAAAATAAGGGTAGATTAATTTACCTTCAACATTAAGTATATTACAAAAAAGGGATTTGTGTAAAGGACCTTGGAATTTTGTTCACTAAATAGAAATTAAATACCAAAAATAATAATGTTTAAATTAGATTATCTATATTTTACCATCTATGGAGGAGAGAACTTGAATGCATATACCTAGCATGTTACCCTATAGCCTTGCTCTAAGTCCAAACCCAAATTGCCTTATTATTTCCAACCAAGTGGTATTTCCAAGTCCATGGGGCCATGTTTTTATTTTAGTTTCACTTTGTTGTTTCCATGTGGCATCGTCTATTTGCTTTGCATGTTCCTCTCTCATGAGCTCCAAGCTTCACCTTGCTTCATTTCAGACCTCAACTCCTTGCTTTGTCATATTGTATTTACATCCTTGTGTCCACTTATTCTATATGTGTGTTTCTCTAGACCTACCAAGATTTATAATTTCTACTTTATAAAAGCCTTTAGTTCCATAATGCTTCATATATGCAAGTAGCCTTTGGTTTCTTAACAACCATCACTTTGTGAGCTATCGCCTATGCCCTGCACACTGCTCTTGCCACCATGTGTCATTCCCTAATAGGTAGCACATGATGATTAATCAAATAATGCACAACTCTCGTTAGCTTATTTTGTGCTAGCCATGAGATCTCCAATACCCTCTCCTTTGATGTTAGATCTCACCTAATGTTCTCACATAACCTTCATGTTGGTGCCTGATGCACATAGTATATTGGTGTCACTCTTCTTTGTGGTGGCTTGTCCCTATTCGTCCATGTGGACATTGTCAACAACTCAAACTTATATGAAGGTTGTGTGGACCATTCATATCTTGCCACATATCATGAATTAGAATTAGCATGTAGGACCCACATTTCTTATCCATAGACAATCAACTATTCATAGGTGCTCAGATGGTTCTGAAAGAAAATGGTGTCCTTCCACATGTCAGTTTAGTAGTAGTGGTGCACCCATTTACATCAATGTGGCATGTATTATTTCTTTGGTAGCATATCATTAATGATCATGTGGCACTCATGTGGAGGTGTGGTGGGGCAGCCTTGTATGGTATCAACCTATGAATTTTTTGTTAGCTTTATGCTCCAATCAACAATGAATGTGTGGCATACCCTCATTATTAGCACACACAAAGGATCCAATAGCCAATATTTTAAGTGTGCATCTTTTATTATGTGCTAAGCACTATTCTCCCAATGCAAAGGACTCCCACATGGATGTCCATGATCTAACCAAGGTTCAAAAATGTTAACTCCATGCCTAACACTATTCACTTTGCCTGTGCATCCCATGTCTAGGGTTTTCATGCCCACAAGTGAAAGCAATGGTCATAGGGACCATATGTTTAGATAGATGGCTTCATAATAAACATGGATACATTCTTGATGACCTCCTCAATGCATTGAAGTATTCAATGGTGGTTGGTGTGACTCTGTAAGCTTTATTTTTCCGTGATCTAATTACTTCTCTTCATGGGTTGTTTTCATAATAAATGGCCATGATAAGAAATCCATGACTATTGATGCAGTTCATCTACCCTTGGTAGCATGATTGAACTTGATAGTGTCCTATGAGATCATAGACATGGTTTTATTTCTTAGAGAACATCATGTGCAAGTGTTTATTAGGGAAACTACAAATTTGATTGTGTCCATACCCTTTACCAGACTATGATGACTATCCATGATGGCAGTTTATTGACAAGATTCCATAGTTGGGCTTGTTCTCCACTTACTAGCACTTGTTCTTTTTTATTGTCCTATAGTATTGTCTTTATCCATAAACTATAACTTACTATATCCATGCATATAGGAGATATCTTCTACTACAAGTATGGTGTATGGGGATGCATTGAATGATGAAATAACTTCAAAGGTGTATCCCATACCTCTTAAGTTTTTTTTAGAATATAGTTGACTTGTGGGGTTGGTGATTGTTCTCTTATTTTGACTAAGGTATTAATCCATTATCCAAGATTGATCTCTCCATCTATTGTAGTGTAATTCTTTTGCATAGGGGGTGCTATATGATTGTCATATGGCCTGAATGTGATGTAATTTGTTTACACATGCATATCCATGCCTATGAGGCTAAGAGACTAATTTGTAAAGGATATAAATGTTTGTCTTGGAAATATAAATCTATTGATGGTCAATTCAATATATTATGGGCTTATCACTATTGTAAATCCTCTCTTTATCAATAAATTCTATGGTATCAATGCATGCATTTCTTACTATATTTTCTCTTGTCTATACTTGTAAGTTCATGAAGATGATCTAAATGCATTTTTTGTGTATGGGTGTCTCCATGGTTGTTGAGTATTTTAGGTGGCATGCCATGTCCACCTCTCAAGTCACATTTGTTTTTTTGGTAGTGTATTGACTAGTTAAACCTATGTAGGGGTTTGTAAAATTGGTCAATGTGTATTTGAACTCCTTTCAATGCATTATGTGGATGATCTACTTTGTGTGGTTATGGATTATTCAATGATTGCAAGTGCATAAGAATCTTTAGTTACTTATGGGTTTGCAAGTGCTAGTTATAGAGCCTATCTTATGGTTGATCGTTACATGCCTATTTTTCTTGGTGAACTTGTAGTAGTGTAGGTGTTGAGGGTAGGGTAATGATTTAGTTTCTCGAGTGGATTAAGGCATTAGTCTATAGTGGTCGCCCTTGTTGCCATACCATCCTCATAATATTTTAAAGTATCTCTTGTTTTAGTTGGTAGTTTATATTTGGTCCTACCCTCTCTCATGGCTTTGTGGTCTTAGTCATGGAAAATCTCTTGTGAGCCATAGTTGGTTAAATGTTAAGTGAGTCATGTGATAGTGGCCTCAAGATGTATGCATGTAAGTGATGTTAATTGTATTCATGAGTAGGGATTCAAGCTTGTCATATCTTCAATTACACATGCATGCCTACTTATATATGTTTGTCATGAGGTCTCAATGTCTATTCATGGTTGCCATTTGGGCATGGTAGCCAAGGGTCATTTTTATTTTTCTTGTTAAAAAGACCCCAAAGGATCACCATCCTAGGTTTTATATAGATTGAAGATGAAGAGGATGTGCCCTATCCTAAGTCTTAGCCCAAACTTATCCTCTCTACCTAAGATATCATGTTTCCCTTGTCCTAACTCGATGAATGCTTCTAAAGGAGAGGGTTTACAATTTTGAGAGCAAACAGGTTCATTGCATCTCCCATGAATACACAACCACTTACTTGATAATCATGAAGGATATTAATGAATGACATCCTCATTTATACATGTGGGAAGTCCCTTCTACACACACACCAATCACTAAACACGGCTTCCATTAATAGTCATAATGACAATCAACCTTCATATAGAATTGTCCTTGACACCATCTAGGATCTTATACTTGACAACTCTCCTCATATTAAGCTATGGTTAAATTTGCTCCTTGGAGGAGAGAATAGATAATAGAAATGTTGTACCTTTGGGAAATTATCAATCATATATTACAAGGGCATTCAAATGAAGTTCTACTTTTCTCAAAAGACTTAACAAGATATGGAGAAACCATTTAGATTGTGGTGTTTTTGTATCAAGATTTATCTATTAGAGAAAGACAACAAAGAATAGGTGTGCTCCCTATCTATTTTCCTACTTGTGGTCCTCAAGAATCTTTCAAGCACACACTATTTAGTTTTTTCCTAAAAGCTTTTTATGACAACATGCATTATTTGGAGATATTTTGCTTGTTCCTAAAAAGATTAGTATCTTTTTTAAAATTGAAATTATTTTCCAACTTTAAAAGAATATAAATGAATCCATGCTTGCTAATACTATGACTATTTCTAAATTTTCTTGGAGTTCTAAAGTGGTTGTAGTATCTAATGTGTTGTTTAAAATCTATAACCACATAGACAAGATTTGGGTGGAGTTTTACCATTTGTAGTAGTCACTTGATTTTTGAGGCAATGCCCCATACTCCATTGGTAGGGAGCATCCAAATAGAATTTCTATGGCTTTTCATCCTCATATGTAGGGTTGTCACAACCACTCTAGGATTTGGTCAAGGTAGAGGGCTCCTCTTCCCACAAGATCCAAATCTCTTTGCTTCCTTATCTTTGTAATGACAAACTCCTATGGTTGACATTGGCCATTTCTTGCAAGTACTCATGAAAGTGTGCTTAGTAGGCTAATGTAATGTGCCGTACCTATTTGTAATTTTTAAAATCTTTATTGTGT
Organism: Cunninghamia lanceolata; assembly: GCA_027924645.1. Classification (NCBI taxonomy): domain Eukaryota; kingdom Viridiplantae; phylum Streptophyta; class Pinopsida; order Cupressales; family Cupressaceae; genus Cunninghamia; species Cunninghamia lanceolata. The sequence goes on along the minus strand of BSBN01001332.1, from coordinate 25,797,663 downwards.
GATTTTTATTAGATTTTTGTGTGTTCTTTCAGATAGACAGAAGATGCAGAAGGGGGTTTTATATTTTTCTGCAGATGTAGCGCCGGAGCACACAATGTATTGCATATAACAGAAACCTAGAAAATATACAATGATTCTGGAGAAAGTAATGACAACCTAGATAGTAGAATAGCCAGAAAACAATTACTATTACATACCCATGTGAAAATATGCAACTTGATGTAACCATCAGAAATGGACCAGCAAGTGGGTATGGCTGGAACTGCTTCAAAACTTCATAAATAATATAGAGAGTTCATATGACTGATATCAGCAATATAAGAAGGACTGAAACACCACATTAAGACCATACAAGAGGCTGCAAAATAGTGGAGATGATCTCCAATGAACCCATGCCTCACAAGTACATGGTACGACCTGGCTGAGGGTATCAATCTGTTCACAAACTACTGTTAAACTCTGCTCACAGCTTTAGATACAATCTGCAGTAATCTCCAAGGGTAAATGACCTCACCCCAATAGAAAACAACCTCACAACTCCAACACAATAGCCTCCCAAGAAGGTACGACCAGCAGCAATGAAGGTACGGCAGCCTCAAATTGCCTCACAGACACTCCAAACAACAACCATATCTCACAAAATCAAAATAAACAGTCTCGGTCAGCCAACGTATCAAATCAGCTCCCTACTTCATTTCTCAATCTCATTGAAGTACAACTATGAATGTTGAATGCATCCACTCACCAGGGACCGTTGGGTGGTATTGCACACCTGTGAGATACCGTCACTAATGGAGGTTTCCGTCTCCAATAGCCTATTGCAAAAACTCAAACTCTAGAAACCCTAGCAGAGCTCTCATAAGCAAAATATTGAAACATAGCATAAACTGAAATGAGCTCCAAAAAACCCTTATATTCTCCCTCCAAGATTGTGTTGAAATTCAAGAGGGAATTTTTATCATTTAAAAACACTTTTAACTTGCCTAGGGATGGGTGCCCAAGGTCACCACTTGAAATAAGACTATAATTTTTCATAAAATCACTTTTCCATCAATAGTAATAAAGTCCATATGAATATAACTTAATAAACCTTCGGACTTTAAAATAACTATGAAGACGGCATCAAAAATCCATGATCTTGAGCTTGTCGGAAAGGTCTCGACGAAACGCATCTAATCCAACTCTGAAAATCTGAAACTGACATCATACCCGAACTTACTAAAAATAGTAAGTAACGGCCAAGAGCCCACTGAGCCAACCACACGGGTGCCAACTGGATCCACTGAATTCGAAACAACTCCAATACTAACAAGGACCTCCAGAGCCAACTAACCCCTGTTCCCTAACCAAACTGCCAGTCCACGAGAACTCTATGATGGACTAGCCATGTGTCTAGAAGGGGACATTACAGTCTGCCCTCCCTAAGATTGCTTGCCTCAAGCAATCTTAGCTCAGGATGCTCCAGAATCCGCTCGTTCTCCTACGTAGCATCCTCAACCAGTAGGTTTTTCCATTTGACCAGGTACTCTCTGATAATCCTCCTCAAATTGCGATCCCTGGTGTCAATGATTGCCTCAGGTGCCAAAATCAATTTCACCTCTTCATCAAGAGGAGGCAACTTGACCGAAGGTGTCACATTGTGCCCCAATACCTTCTTGAGGCGAGAAACACGAAACACATTATGTACCCTGCTCTCTGCTGGTAACTCCAACTCATAAGCCACTTCACCAATCCTCCTGGTGACCCTGAAGGGTCCATAATATTGTGGCTTCAACTTCTTCACTCCACTCTTCTTGAGAGTAGATTGCCTATAAGGCTGCAGCATGAGGTAAACCATGTCAGCGACCTCGAATGATCACTCAGTCCTCTACTGATATGCATACTGCTTCTACTGATTCTAAGCCTTCTGTATGTTTTCCCTTAAGGCCCTCATGATATCCTGACTCTCCTAAAGGAAGTCTTTGGCCTTCGGCACCCTACTGTCACCAAATAGTAAATCAACAAAGCTTGGTGCCTCATAACCATGCAGCGCCATGAAAGGTGACATCTGAATGGACATGTGGTAAGTGGTATTGTAGCAATACTCCCCCATGTGAAGCCACCTAACCCATGCCTTCTGCTGCCCTGACACATAGTTCCTAAGGTATCCTTCCACCCACTTGTTCACTATCTTCGTCTGACCACCAGTCTGGGGGTGATAACTTGTACTGGGTGTGAGCTCTGTCCCTGACAACCTGAAGAGCTCCTGCCAAAAATTACTAAGGAACCTGTTGTCCCTGTCACTAACGATACTCCTAGGCAACCCAAGGAGTCTAAATACCTCACGAAAGAACAACTCTGCAACCTGAGCTGCAGTATAAGTGGTAGGAATAGCAAAGAAGTGTGCATACTTCGTCAATCTGTCCACTACCACATAAATACAATCCGTGCCTTGGACTCTAGGTAACCCTATGATAAAGTCCATAGAAATGCTATCCCACTTCCTATCAGGAATGGGCAGGGGCTGTAGTAAACCTCCTGGAAGTGAGTGCTCCTGCTTGTTCTACTGACATATTGGGCACTCTCTCACATACTGCATCACTTCGGTCTTGAGGCCCTTCCAGGTGAACCTCTCTCTGACCTGTCTGTAAGTTTTGAAGTATCATGGATGCTCTACCATAGACAAGTCATGAAATGCCCTCAAAACTTTCTGCTTCATCTGTGAACCCGACACCAAGAAGATCCTGTCCTTGTAAATGATCAAGTCATTTACCACCGTGTACTTGTCATCTTTGATGGTGCCATCAATTACTCCAATAGCCCACTCATCCTTAGCATACTCTGCTGAAATTAACTCTCTCCAATCATTAGCTATAGTACCTAGTGCACACAGATGAGGTCTCTGGGATAATGTGTCAGCAACAACATTCTTCTTTCACTTGACATAAACAATGTCAAAGTCGTAAGCCTGTAACTTGCTGACCCACTTCTGTTGCCTCTCATTTAGATCCTTCTGCCCAAGGAAATGCTTCAGATTGTTGTGATCCATCTTAACCACAAATTTGCTGCCTACCAGGTACTGTCTGAACTTAGCCAATGCATGCATGATGGCTAACATCTCCTTATCATATATATTGTAACTCCTCTCCACACCCCTCAACTTCCTACTCTCAAATGCAATGGGGTGCTTATCCTGCATGATTACCGCACCAATGCCTACACCCAAGGCATCACACTTTAGCTCAAAGGGCTTGCTAAAATCAAGGATGGCTAACACAGGGCAAGTACTCATGATCTGTTTGAACTTGTCAAAACACTCCTGTGCCTTATCAGACCACCTGAAAGCATCCTTACGAGTCAAATCCGTAAGGGGAGCAGCTGATTGAGAGAACCCCTTCACAAATCGACGATAATATCCACAGAGGCCAAGAAATCCCTTAAGATATGAGAGATTCTTTAGTGGTGGCCAATCCACAATTGCCTGAATCTTTTCTGGGTCTACCTTCACTCTACCGGCACTGATGATATGACCCAAGTATAGCAACTCGGTCATCCCAAACTCACACTTTGACATTTTGGCATACAACGACTCACTCTCTAAGATGCTCAGTACAATGTCAATGTGTTTTAGATGCTCTTCCCATGTCCTGCTGTAAATCAGTAAATCATCAAAGAAAATCAGCACAAATCTCCTCAACTGCTCTCTGAACACCCTGTTCATACAGGACTAGAAGGTAACTGGGGCATTGGTCAAACCGAATGGCATGACCAGGAACTCAAAATGCCCATAATGACACTGGAATGTTGTCTTCTACACATCCTCATCTTTGACCCGTATCTAATGGTAACCAAATCTCAAATTGATCTTGGAGAAGTAACAGGGCCCGTGCAACTTGTCAATCAACTCATCTATTATGGGAATCGGGTACCTATTCTTGATTGTTTTCTTATTGAGTTCCCTGTAATCGATACACATTCTGAGAGTCCCATCCTTCTTCTTTACCAATACTACAGATGATACAAACAGACTCTTACTAGGCCTGATGTGCCCCATCTCAAGAAGCTCTTTGATAGCCTTCTCGATCTCATCCTTATACCTCTTTGGGTGCCTATAAGGTGTCGTGATTACTAGCTTGGCACCCTCCTCCAACTCGATCACATGCTCAAAACCTCTATTAGGAGGTTTACCTGGTGGAATATCACTAAACACCTTGGTGTGTTTAGTAAGTATAGATTATATGTCAGGAGGATACGCATGCTTCTGCTGATCTACTGCAGGCATCACCATAACCTCAGCTGCCCACTCCACCTGATCATGATGAATCAACCACTCCATCTGCTTGAGAGAGATAACTCTCAACCCACCATCTGCAATGCCTCTGAGCACATGTCTAACTCCGTCCACCTCAAACTTCATTTCCATCGTCTGTAAGTTGAGAGTGAACTCCTCAATATCATTCAACCACTTCATACCTAACACAACATCCATCTCACCCATGCCGACAACATAAAACTTCGATTGGCAAGTGTACATGTTCAGTTGGATTGATAGATTGGGTATCCTCCTAGTGCAGGTGAGTACAAAACCATCTGCAACCTTCACCTTAAAGCCCTCAAATTCCTCAGTTTTTAGCCCTCTCTTGGCGACCAAGCCCTCGTCTATGAAGTTATGAGTTGCACCTGTGTCAAGTAAAGCAATACATCACTGCCCGCTCAGTACTCCTCGTATCCAGAATGACCCTTCCTTCTGGATACTCGTGATATGTGTTGTAGGTCAAGCTAGATCATTCTCTCTATCTGATGCTTCCCCTGAGCCCTCTGATTCTCCACCCTTGGCCTCTGAATGGTAATCCGAGTGGGGCTCCCCATCAATAGACTCGTCGGCTGAAAAGTACTCTAACTATTTGGATTTTCCTTGGGCAGCACACTTGTGCGTAGGATCCCAAGGCTCTCGACACTGAAAACAAAGCTTCTTCCTCCTCAAGTCATTCAGCTAATCATTGTTCAATCTAGGAGAACTCTTATGCTACTGTCCTGCATCTCTCTAAAATGGTCTCCTATCCCTCTCCTTATCTTTCCTTGGCAGAAATCCTTTGGATTGAAACTTATTCCTCCATATTGATGACTCCATGTCCCGAGCCTTCTTCATGGCCTCCTAAAGTGTAGTAGGGTCAAAACCCTTCACCCAACCGCGAAGTTGATCTGACAGTCCGTCAATGAAAAGAACAACCAATCTGCGCTCAGTAATATCCGGAACCATAACAGATATATCCTAGAAATCAGCAATGTAGGAGTCTACTGATCCACTCTGTCTCAACTGAGTCAACTCCTTGAATTGTAACTCTGGGTCCTTCTTATCGAACCTATCAATCAGTCTAACTGTAAACTCCACATACGAAGTGACCTAATCATGACCCAGTGTGACCTTCCCGTTACTCCACCATTTGTGAGCAGTCCCCTCCAAGTGTAAAGCTGCATAAGTAATAGCATCCTCCTCTGGCATGGGACTAATCTACAAGTAGCTATCTAATTTCTGGACCCAAGATCTCGCAGTGGTCTTACCCGATCCATCAAAGTAAGGAAGTGTCATCTTGCTTACTTTCCTCTGCAGTTCTTGGTTCTGTGATCTACCTCCCCTACAAGGTATGCACCTAGTCCTCATTTCAAAATATTCAGCAAATGTCATCTCATTTCTGAAACCCTCACTGGATGCTCTCCAGTCCCTCAAAATCTCCTCCTGAAACTCTACTTGAGTAGGATCCTGTTCAGGACCTAGATTCCTGGGAGCAAATATCATAATACCAGGTCTATCTCCCACAGGGAGCTGTGAAGCCCTATGGTGGTTAACTGAGGCCTCATCATCATCATATCTATCCCTGCATCTATCCTCATTATTCCTGTCCCCATTATTCCATTGTTCCCAGTTCCTGTCACCGTTATGCCTATCATTCCCCTCATTCTTGTTCCGTTCTCCATCATGTCTGTTTCTATCACCGTCTTGGTACCTGTTCCTCTCACCTCCATTGTATCTGTTCCTGTCACCTCCATGGTACCTGTTCCTGTCACCTCCATTGTACCTATTCCTATCACGATGATTGTCCAAGTCATTACACATCCATTTGATGGCATGTGCCAATTCAGCCTGTGCCTCTACAATCTCTCGACGAGACTCCCTCATCTCTCGAGTGAGTGCAATCAAAATATCACGAGCACTAAGCTCCGATTCCTCCCTATCTTCCATCTCTCCTGTAGGACCTGTAACTGGTGGAAGCTCTCCAGAAAATGGATCCGTTCGTGATACCTGAGAATCATCCTCAATAGCTGCTATGACTATTTCTGGTTCTAGCTCAAAAGGATCTATTATAGGTATTGGATTCTCTGGAATAACCAGCTACGGAACCTATGTTACTTGCCTTGCCCTTGTACTTCTGAAAGGATATCTATCTGTAGGTCGCATGTCTCATTTTTACTTCTGCATGTCAATACTGAACTCACAGGATGGCAAGATCTTTAGCTCTGATACCACTGTAAAAACAAGACCAACCACTACACCAAAAGCCCAGACTGGTGATAAGGGCAGCATACCCAGGCGTTAAGGGTGGGGGCTAGACCTCCCCACCGGAGTCCGAGGGCGCACAAGGGACATCCCAGCCACTGCGAATCAACGTGGCGGCAGGGCCCATCACCCGCCCGCAGGGGACATTACAGCCCACCACGCTCCGCAGGACTCGACCTCGAGACCTCGGCTCTAATACCAATGTAATGTGTCATACCTGTTTGTAATTTTTAAAAATTTTATTGTGTGATTTTTATTAGATTTTTGTGTGTTCTTTCAGATAGACAAAAGATGCAGAAGGGGGTTTTATGTTTTCCTACAGATGTAGTGCCGAAGCACACAATGTATTGCATATAACATAAACCCAAAAAATATACAATGATTCTGGAGAAAGTAATGACAAAATAGTAGAATAGCCAGAAAATAATTACTATTACATACCCATGTGAAAATATGCAACTTGGTGTAACCACTAGAAATGGACCAGCAAGTGGGTATGGCTGGAACTACTTCAAAACTTCATAAATAATACAGAGAGTTCATACGACTGATATCAGCAATATAAGAAGGACTGAAACACCACATTAAGACCATACAAGAGGGTGCAAAATAGTGGAGATGATCTCCAATGAACCCATGCCTCACAAGTACATGGTACGGCTTGGCTGAGGGTACCAATCTGTTCACAAACTGCTGTTAAACTCTCCTCACAACTTTAGATACAATCTGCAGCAATCTCCAAGGGTAAACGACCTCACTCCAATAGCAAACAACCTCACAACTCTAGCACAACAGCATCCCAAGAAGGTACGGCCAGCCTCCAAAGGTACGGCCAGCAGCAATGAAGGTACGGCAGCCTCAAACTGCCTCACAAACACTCCAAACAACAACAACAATATCTCACAAAATCAGAATAAACAGTCTCGGTCAACCAACATATCAAATCAGCTCCCTACTTCATTTCTCAATCTCATTGAAGTACAACTATGAATGCTGAATGCATCCACTCACCAGGCACTGTTGGGTGGTATTGCACACCTGTGGGATACCATCACTAATGGAGGTTTATGTCTCCAATAGCCTGTTGCAAAAACTCAAACTCCAGAAACCCTAGCAGAGCTCTCATAAGCAAAATATCAAAACATAGCATAAACTAAAATGAGCTCCAAAAAACCCTTATATTCTCCCTCCAAGATGGTGTTGGAATTCAAAAGGGAATTTTTATCATTTAAAAACACTTTTAACTTGCCTAGGGATGGGTGCCCAAGGTCACCACTTGACATAAGACTTTAATTTTTCATAAAATCACTTTTCCGTTAATAGTAATAAAGTCCATATGAATATAACTTAATAAACCTTCGGACTTTAAAATAACTATGAAGACGGCATCGAAAATCCATGATCTTGAGCTCGTTGGAAAGGTCTCGATGAAACGCATCTAATCCAACTCTGAAAATCCCAAACCGACATCATACCCGAACTTACTAAAAATAGTAAGTAATGGCCAAGAGCCCACTGAGCCAACCACATGGGTGCCAACTGGATCCACTGAATTCGAAACAACTCCAATACTGACAAGGACCTCCAGAGCCAACTAACCCCTATTCCCTAACCAAACTGCCAGTCCACGGGAACTCTATGATGGACTAGCCATGTGTCTAGAAGGGGACATTACAACTAAGATTGTAGAGGAAGTACAAAGAAACCCTATGGCTTAAGGTGGAAACTTAATCTTGATACTACTCCTCAAAATGTTTAGGGAGGGCCAGCACATGATGATGACCCTCCTTCATATGCAATGACTTGTTAATTTACTTTAATTTTTTATGCAACTTTATGATGGTGTTGGTTTTGGTGTCTCTTGAGTTATAAAATTTTATTTTAGTGATTACTTTCATGCCCTTAGTTTGTGTGCCGCTATAATTAGGCAAAACTATGCCATTTCAATTATTTCTTAATATTGGTTGGCTTATGTGTCTTTTGTAATATAATAAAGACTAAGTACTTTAAAAAATTGCCAAAAGATGCTTGTTGTAACAACATGTGCCATTTACTTCTTGTTGTAGACACCTAGATGGTGTCGCGTTCAAATCATATATATACATATGTATATGTGTGTGTGTACACACATGTATGTATGTAGATGTATATACATATACATACATATGTATATGTATGTAGATGTATATATACATATACCTATGTATGTATATATGTAAAGATCTACATGCATATACATAAATACATACATATGTATGTATGTATACATACATGTGTGTGTGTGTGTGTGTGTGTGTGTGTGTGTGTGTGTGTGTGTGTGTGTGTGTGTGTGTGTACAGAGAGAGAGAGAGAGAGAGAGAGAGAGAGAGAGAGAGAGAGGAGTTTAATTTAGAAAGGAGATTAAAGTTTGACTTAATGATTGTCTTTATTTAGAAAAAATTAAAATTGTTTTTCCCTCAAGTTTCATATGTTTAAAAGGAGTAATTTTGAAATTGCTTCTATGACTATGATTTTATAGAGGGGCACTGCTTAAAATTTCTTCACAAGTGCTACTTCGAATTTTTAGGAGCCTTTGGCAATCAAGGGCTCTCATGAATTTTTTAACAAGCTATGATAAAAATTAATTTAGATAGTCCAATAAATTTTTTAATAACAGTTAATTTTTAAAAAATTGTACAGAACTTCTAATAATACCATATGCCAAAAAAAAACTTTAAACTAATGCAAGAAATTTCTAACCCTGCCTCAAAAATAAGCAATTAAAATATGAAAATTAAAAAGTAAGAGCTCATAAAAGCCTCGACTCCATAAAAATAAATCCTAAAACACCCTGCATAGAACCGCTTCCTACTAGAATGGAGAAGGTTTATGGGGTAGCTCTCCAGGTTTAGATTTAAGTTACTGATTACCGTTACTTCTACGACTGAAAAATATATCATATGAAGCTATTCTCTATTTGCGCTGATAAAATTTGTTTTTCGAGCTGAGGACGAAGCAGGCTAAATCCAAGTTATTATCAGATTTGCCTTCCTGCCTTACATCTCAATTGTATATAAACTTCATAACCTTGAAGAAGGATAGAATTCTACAAGAAATACTTACACAGACGCTGCTTTGGTGTTTTTACTTTCTATACAAAATGCTGCCAGTGATAATTTCTATTGTTTGAGCTCTCCTCGACATGCTCCGATGGCGGAGGGTAGCACTCCATTACAGTAAACTACATTCTCTTTTCAGGATCATGCATTTCATTACACACTCCACTGCCTCTTTCATCTCTGCTCCTATTCAACAACCCCTCAGAAAAAAACCCTTCAACGAGTCCATTTTCACCTTCTGCGAAGATGGTCAATTAAGGAAAACTCTGGAATTCGTGGATTCCACAAACCATCGTGGAATTACAGCTCACCCAGAAACATACGCTTCTCTGTTACAAGCCTGTGCAGACGCAAATGCCTTGGAAGAAGGTAAGCAAATCCATACCCAAATTATTAGCAACAAATTTGAGCAAAATCTTTTCTTATGTAACAAACTCATAAGCATGTATGCCAAATGCTCGAACCCATTGGATGCTAGGACGGTTTTCAATAGAATAGATAAACCAAACCTAATCTCATGGAATTCCATGTTTAGGGCATATATCATGCATGGGTACTGTGAAGAGGCACTTAAACTGTTTAGAAAATTGCAATTAAAAGGGGTAAGGGCTGATAATTTTACATTTCCTAGTGTTCTCAAGGCCTCTGCTGGCCTGTCTTCCCTGGAACACGGCAAGGAGATCCATGGCTTTTTAATTAGACATGGGATGGAGGGAGATTTGGGAGTAGGAAAGGGAATTGTAAACATGTATGGTAAATGTGGGAGTGTTGAGGATGCCCGCCTTATGTTTGACAAAATGCCTCAGCGAGATTTAGTTTTGTGGAATGTTATGATTGCAAGTTATTCCCAGAATGGGTATTGTTACGAGGCCTTGGAGACCTTTGGTAGGATGCAGTTATCTGGGGAAATGCCCAATTCTGTCACTATTGCTAACGTGCTTCAAATGTGTGCTTGCTTGGAGGCTACAGAATTGGGTAGGAATGTCCAGTCATACAGTATAAAATGTGGACTTCAATCAGAAATTCTTGTAGGGAATGCTCTTGTAAACATGTATGCAAAATGTAGGGGGATATGGGATGCATTGCGTGTGTTTAGTGAGATCAACCAGAAAGATGTGGTTTCTTGGAATGCAATGATTGCTGGTTATGGTCAGGTTGGACATGCTGATCAGGCTTTGGAACATTTTTATCAAATGTTGATGTCAGGCGTGAAACCCAATACAGTAACCATTTTATGTGTTCTCTCTGTTTGTGGCTTGTCGCAAGGCAAGGAAATTCATGCTTATGTAATCAGAAGTAGAATTCAGTTAGATGTTTCCGTAGGGAATGCCCTTGTGGATATGTATTCGAAATGCGTAGCTATAGAATTGGCAAGACGGGTATTTGAAAAAATGGACGAGAGAGACATAATTTCCTGGAATGCAATTATTGCAGGTTATGCACAAAATGTGTACTTTGCTGATGCTTTAGACCTGTTTGGTCAAATGCAACTGGCAGGAGTGAAACCAGATGCAGTTACCATTGCAAGTGTCCTCCCTGCATGTACCTGTTTAGAAAATCTCCAAAAGGGCAAGGGAATCCATGCTTACATAATTCGAAATGGAGCGTTTGCATTTGACATTTCCGTGAGCAATGCTCTGATAACTTTGGATGCAAGTTGTGGGAGTCCAGAGGTTGCAGGCAATGTGTTTGCCAGAATGTCTAGAAGAGATTTGGTATCCTGGAATGCAATGATTTCAACTTATGTCCAGAAAGGATGTTGTAGTGAGGCAATACACCTATTTCGTCGAATGGAAAAGACATATGTCAAACCAGATTCCGTCACCATTTCAAGTGTTCTATCTGCATGTGCTCGCCTATCAGCTTCGAAGCTGGGGATGGAGATCCATGGTTACATAATCAAAAGCAGTGATTTTAGCACAGATGTTGTTGTCGGGAATGCCTTGGTAGACATGTATGCCAAATGCGGCAGAATGCTGGCTGCACGTCAAGAGTTCGACAAAATGTCATACAGAAATGTTGTCTCAAACAATGTAATGATTGCAGGGTATGCTAAGTGCGGTGATAAGGAGAGTGCAAAAAATGTATTTGATAAAATGTGTGAAAGGAACATATCCTCATGGAATGCGATGATTGCACTGAACACCCAGCATGGGTATGGCAATGAGGCCCTGGAACTCTTCCGCGAAGTACAACTGGCAGGTATACAACCTAACAATATCACTGTCGCAAGTATTCTCTCTGCATGTTCTCAAGTAGCAGCTCTGCAGAGGGGCAAGGAGATCCATGATTACATAATTAAAAGAGGTCTTGATTCAGATGTCTTTGTGACAAGTGCCATTGTAGATATGTATGCCAAATGTGGGAATCTACAAGATGCATGCCAAGTATTTGAAAAGACGTCCAAACTGGATGTGGTCACATGGACTGCAATGATTTCCGGTTATGCTATTCATGGATATGGAGAGGATGCTCTCTCGATTTTTTATCAGATGCAGCAGGCAGGTTTGAAACCGGACCATATAACCTTCACTGCCATTTTGTCTGCATGTAGTCATGCAGGTCTTGTTGATCATGGCTGGCAAACTTTCAATTGCATGATTAAAGATTATTGCATCACACCCAACATGGAGCACTATGCTTGTATGGTGGACTTACTTGGTCGGGCTGGGCATCTACAAGAGGCCTATGATTTTATCAAAAACATGCCATTAAAGCCAAATTCTCGCATATGGGGAGCTTTGCTTGCTGCCTGTAGAATCTATCATAATACAGATCTAGGAGAACATGTGGCAGATCAAATTTTTGATTTGGAACCTACAGATACTGGAAATTATGTTCTCCTGTCAAATATTTATGCTGCAGTGGGCAGATGGGATGGAGTACAAAGGATAAGAAAGCTTATGAAAGACAAAGGATTAAATAAATTGCCAGGATGCAGCTGGATTGAGGTTAAAAATAGGGTGTATCCATTTCTTGTAGAAGATATATCATGCCCATAGTCTCCAATATTCTGGACAAGTCTGGTGAAAATAAAGGAGTAGGGTATGTCCCTGCTATGGACAGAGTATTTCATAGTTCAGAGAGGAAGAAGAGCACATTCATTAGACCACAGCATTTATTTAGCCATTGCTTTTGGGGTTATGCGAAAATGCCCTATAGCTCTTATAGTGACTGCCCAAGGCCCAAAACATTACTGCTTGAAGTACTTTCCTAGCTACCCTCAATTCATATGGAAGAGATTGTCAATTGAGAAACATATGTGAATATTCAAGATATATCTGTTGTCTGAAAGCTGGATTGTGTTATTTTGAACTCGAACAAACATTATGAAGTCATCATCTCAAGCATTATTGTTCTAGACACCCTTCAGAGGCAAATAAGCATACTGTAGGTGCAGTTAGCAACATCACAAACACCATATGGATGAGACGTATAGTGCCATCATGAGCCAAAATGTACACCAGAAGTTGCACACTGGAAAGTTTCCAATTGACATGGCAGATTTAATACATAACAATTCATTTAGAGCACATAAATGGCAGGAATATCAGACAAGCATAGCGAAGTGGTTATATGAAGCCTTAATGTCCTGGAGAGCCTTCAGAGGTCAATCGGCAAGCTCTAGGTGCAGTCACCAGCATCGCAAATGCTACATGCATGAATACTAGAGTGCCATCATGAGCATAAGTGTGCACTCAAGCACATTCTGCATGGAGGCCTTCAATTACATTGAAATGGTCGTGTAAATACGTTAACTGGTTTATAAAAAATATTTTTGTTTTTATTTTCTATTTTGAGGAATCAAGAATAAAAGGCAAGCTTTGTTCCATATAATGACAGAGAGCAAATGAAAAAAAATGGCCAATTCTTAGGATCAAATTCTGGTGTGCCACTTATTCCTTTCTGTTAAATTAAGAACCGCTTGAAATGCCATGTAATTTCTCAAGATATTTTTGGGCTAATCCACGGACACAGGCCTGATGATGATGTAAACAATAAAGTACGCTTCCCTACTGCTGTATTCCTAAAAAAATAATGCTCAATGTGCTATATAAATTGACTGAAATCATGCTTCAACATACAAACTCAATCTACAACAAACTTAAATTTTAATGAACACGAAGAAAACAATGAACATCAAATACACACAATTTCCAACATGTTTTACTTGGAAAAACCCATGAGAGGGCCTCAATCAAGGAAATTATAGAGATTATAAGGAATTGGCTCTCTAATGGATCCCAAAAATACTATGGCTTCATTCAAATCCTTGTAAGGTCTCACATCATCAGTAATGCTATTCTTAGTTCCATTAACCGTTTCTAACATGTTGAACTCTGCTAGAGAATTGATAAAGGGAACATTTTGCATAAATAGCCTTTTTTATGCACAAACATGATGAAACAAATATCAGGGTGGAAATGGAATGCAAAATTAACCCTTAAAATTGTACACTAATAACATATACTCCCAGCTGGCCAGGTCTGAGAGTTGTCTGTTTCCATTTTGATGGATTTGCGGCTAAGAACTTGTCCTACTAATAATTTTCAAGGTATTAAATTGTTTTCCTATCTGATTTATGACTACAATGATAAGTTTGCCATCAACAAACCTCTCTTGCTGATGTCAGTCAACTTTGATGCCTAGATGCCTTGAGTACTTTTGGTTGAGATAATTTAGGTGTGGAAGTGCATAATTGAGTATGTTCAACTAGATTGTCTTCTATGTTTGCCACAACATACCTTAGAGCTGTTGTGCAGGCTAAGAAATTTCCTCCTAACATTCGTTGGTGAAATTCTTATGATAGCTTCTCAACTAAATCTTTTGCCACACACCTAAGCAAAATCCTCTTAAAGCTCCTTCCAAAGAGGATCCCATTGACTAAGGAATAGGGTATTCCTTGTATATGATAGGCTCTCCTTTTTGAATAACACATATTGCTTAGGTACCCCCGAGTTTCCATGAATTGAACTCTTATATTAATTCATAACCTTGATTTTCCCTCTTACCAAGATGATTTCTAATATCAGCATTCTAACCATCCAGAACCTTGGCATCTTCATCAATATGTTGGCATAGTGCCCTCCCTCTGACCAATTTGGTTGTCTGATATCCACGCCAAGTTCAAGGATCTTAGTAATCTAGTTTGCTCTTTTCTCGCTTGTTTCCCCCTTCATGATATATTCTTTGATGCAACAAATGTTGTTATCCTATTGCTTGATATCAAGTGCCAAATTTCTTTGATCCCTTTGACCAATGCATAGGTGTACTTCTCAACAAAATTATATTTAGCCTTGTACTCCTTGAGAATCCTAGAAGTGAATACGATCATATGATTATTTTTGGTCATTATCCTTTTGAGTAAGGATTGCAAGTATGCTATGATCACCTCTAAAAGCATAGATAAAAGAATTCTTAGAAAATTCTAGATTTATCAGCACTAGAGATGTGCTATGGCCTACTTGATTGATTCAAATGCTCCTCTACCTTCTAGATTCCACCTAAATTCATGGTTTTTCTTTAACATAAGGGTAAGAGGCCCCATTAGTCATGCAAAGTTAGAAATGAATCTACCATCAAGGTTGATATTTTCAATAAAAGATTGCAAGGCCTTATTGTTCATTGGAAAGAATAGCCCTAGGATAGCCTATACTCTATCTAGAGATACTATTAGAAATTAACTAGGTTGATCAAACCAATTCCTACATAACCCTATGAGAGAATATAATGCATATGAGCTTATAGAAATTCCATAATACAAAGATCAAATAGACAAGCCACAAGATAACATGAGATATATTTGTGGGAAAACACTCAAGAGGGAAAAACTTAGCTCTAAAAGCATCCACATTCAATGTATTATTTAGCAATAAAACATTACAATAGACTTACAAAGTTTCATGAACACTTTTTAAAACATCAAGTTCCTCCAATGCTTCCTCCATGTGTCCCAAGCATGTAACCACACATCTCATGCCATGTTTCACACAAACACTTACTAGAGAAACTCAATACAATGACAGCCCACTCAACCAGCCAACACAAACCACTAACTATGTGCTTGCTTTTATAGACTCAAGCTCACACAAATACAACTCGTGGTATTGGGTAAAACCATGAGTCTCAAAATCATGAGTATACAAAACCATTGACACCTCATTTAATTCTTGCAACTAAGTTTTCACTTTATGCTCCAATTAATTAATTATTCTATGTCTCTTACACATAAATAACTAACCCAATGTTACATATAGCTTTTATAATTGGCCCCAAATAAATATTTAATGTGGCTAAACATATTAATTAAGATACACCACAAATAAATATTTATTTTACATAAATAAAATATATCATTATTATGCAAGGTGTACAACACACATTTTCCTAACATTCTCCCACTTGTATACATTGCATAAGGGTCAATCAATGAAATACATTATCATAGCCATACATGAAACCACACGAATCTCCAACATGCTTTTGTGCTCCATCAAGATACCTGCAATAAAACCAAGGTGACCACCATCTCAAGCAAGAACTCCTCTCATCCTACAACATGCTACTTATGGAAGAAAAGGAACATGCCAAGGTGAAGATGCACCAATCCAAAGAACACAAGCATCAAATCCAAGTGATAACAAAGGCTCCAAGCTGCTATCAAAGGTAAAAACCCACATGACTAGAAATAGCACCCACATAATATGCTAATACATCCAACCATCCATACCTCCTAGGTATCAACAACATCAATAAACTCATTCCAACAATATGTCCAACCCATATATTGCAATCACAAGCTCCATGTATAAAACCCATCAATGAAGTACATACATATCTAGAAACTCCCACTACATGGGTAATGTCAAATTTGAAAATTTAGATCAAGGCATATCAAGTCTACCAATCAACACTCAAACCAAGGTGTGGTTAATGATCAAAAGTATGTAGTACCAAGAACAATCACAATGACCCACACATGCAACACAAAGAGATGCATACTCTCTCACAATATGTCACCATAACTCTCCCAAGTCAAACCATATGAACATGAACCTCCAAGAAGTAGCCATTGAACAAAGAGAGAAAAACTTGCAAACCATATCATGTCCTACCAACACCTCAAACTGCTAAGCTTTCTCAAGTATGATCTCCTTCACAACCCCAAATGAAAAGCCTCAACAACACCCACCCATTTAATCTCACAAATCAAACAAAACATATGTATCATGTAATAACCAACATGGATGTAAGCCTCTCTAACCAAAGGAAGATCAAACCCAAATATCCATTCCCATAAACTAGGAATAAGCCCAATCAACATCTCCTAAACTCTTCATTAATGATATCAAAAACCAAACTCATATGCACAAGGAGATAACCACGCTAACATCCCTCAAATGAACCCTCCAGAACCAATAACCATAGCTCAAGATCCATAATCATGAGAAGATAAAGCATAAACAAAATGCATCTAAATGATGGGCAATACCTCTTAGATGATAATCCATCGAGTAGACCAAGAGTGGGGAATGACAATGCTCCTCTAGGATACACCAAGTCACAATGACTCTCTCTAAGAACAATCTCCTCTGAGGTCCATAATGAACTCACGTCCATATCTAGGTGAAAGGCTACTCGGTCTTCCTGTTGAAATCTCCATTGAGTAATCATCTCAACAAATGTCTCTAATCCCAAGAGAACTCCAGTGTCACCCAAGTCTCCAAGTACCCACGAGCACCTACAACCAATCAATCCATGCTAAGCTTCAAATTTAACACCACACCATCATGAAGCTCCCAAGAACATGACCATTGTACTCAATACCAAGAGAACCAACAAGATCATTGTCAAAGCTCCCACTACATATCTGCGTAATCGAGGAACACATCATGACATCATGATCTAACATTTCCTCCTAGGAGATCACATGCACCAAGGCACACATCCTGGTCTCAAGAGAGCATGTATCTATTTTGGATTTGATTTTCTTTAGTTGAATTTTGATGCTTAGACTTAAATGAGGTCTAGGTCCCCAGGTAGCTCGATGATGGAATTGATCAAGGCTAGGGACATTGAGGTGCTTGATGCTGGATTTGATTAAGGTTGAGGACCTCATGTAACTTGATGCATTTGACTGATTGTTTATTATAACATAGCTTGATGATTGATGGGTTTGATTTTGATTAGAGGGACTAGGTCAAAGACCTTAGGTAAATTGATGTTGATTCAATTTTGGATTTGATATAATGCACAAGGTCTAGGACCTAAGAAAATTTGATGTTGGATTGATTTTGGTTTGATGATGATATGATTAAGGTCTAGGACCATAAGGTAGTGTGATGATCGTTTGATTTTGATTTTGATTTAGTTTAAGGGATTTAGATCCTTAATCAATTTGGATTTGTGATGATTGATTTGGGATTTAGGATGATAGTTGGATCTTGGGTTGGTTTCCCAAGGATAAGCTTAGATGATGAATTTTTGATTAAGCTAGGATGAACTTTTCAATCTGATGGTTGGATGGTTAGATAATGGGATAGTGAATCCCAAGGATAACTTGAGGATTTGGATTATTGGGTGATCAAGTCTTAGATTTATTGGATGATTTCAATTTTAGACTTCAAGGATAACTTTTTGGATTTATTGATTGGATGATTTATTTTGGATCTCAAGGGTCACTCTTGGTGCCAAGGATGGACTTAGAATAATTGGATTTTGATTTTAAAGGTCCAAGGGTGATTTAGGATGATGGAATTTTTTGGATTAGAACTCTTCAAGAATGAGGCAACTTGGACTTGGACTAGGATTAGGGTGCCAAGGATATGATATGTTGATGTTGGATTTGGATTAAGGCTTCAAGGATGAGATTGATTTGGATGTTGTATTTAGCTTAAGGTTTCAATGATGGGATAAGTTGATGTTGGATTTGGATTAAGGTTTTAAGGATGGGATTTAATTAGATGTTGGACAAGGATGGATTTGAGCTAATGTGGATTAGAAACCTTGGCTTCAAAGCTACCTTAGATCTGTGAATTTTTTATGTGTGTTGTCAAGGCACTGATGATGCAATTTTCACAGATTTGTTTTGTTTTTAAATGCAGGTATGGCTTTAGAACAAAGTGAAAACAAAGAAAACATACCAACAACATAGGTTATTAAAATGGGTGTGTACACAATCATGAGCCCACATACATGTCTTGACCTAGGAATGGAAAGTAGGGCCCACGAGGAGGAACTAGCCACTTTTGATCCTCTAGGTCGCTCTAAGGTGTGAGAGGAGAGCATATGTGGCCTAGTTTCCTGTTTCTAGAGGCACATTTGAGCTAACTACCTATTGGGTGCATCACAAGTATGGATGATTGAAGTCCTCTACGCTAGGTTTGACATGGCTTTCTAGGGATGTCATCTTTATACCTGAAGGTATGTGAGGCTCAATTTTGCAAAATGAGGTATATGTCAATGACTTGGTGTGAGAGGGTAACGTACTCACCACCTTCACTTTACAAGGTATAAAGTTCCTTACAAGCTTATCCCTTAACAAGTGTACCTTGATGGGAGAGTCTTTCAATTCTCTACCAAATTTCTATACCCCATCAGAACACAAGTGTTCAAGTCAACACTTGGTGATAAAATCCAAGCCAAGATTGCTAAAAGGAAATAAAGAAAGTGAGCCTTGTTTTTGATCTCCAAGATCACCCCTAAGGCGTGAGGAGAGAGCATACAAAAGAACCGCTTTTCAGGAAATGCAAGTGGAGAAGGGTGCTTTTGATCCTCATGTTTACCTTGTAGTGTGAGAGGAGAGCATACATGCCTTAAGCCATGAACATAATAGATAATCAAGAAATGGAATGCAACACACATAAAGGATTGGTTTACCTTGTTAAGAAAAGATGTATGATTAGGTTTCAAGTTTTGGTCTTTGACAAATGGGGCTACAACCACAAAGAGTATTAATAGTCTCAAACATGTTTAGGGCTTTGGCAATTAGACTTGTAAATGGTTAGAGATGAAATCCATGAGATTATCAAGTAAATCAAGCAAAAACTAACAAAAGAAAATTTGTACAAAATTAAAAAAGTATGATACAACATAGATACCTCTAAAGCACACACATACACCTCTAATAATAGAACAAATGTCTCTCACTACATAGATGCCTCTCACTACACAAATGCCTCTAGAAGTAGAATTGACACCTCTAAAGTTGCATAGATTCCTTAAACTAGGGCACAGACACCTCAAGCCTAGAAAATAGGGTTATCATGAAAAAAACTAGTATGGAACTAAAATCTTGCAAGAATGTTAGCAAACATCTCCTACAACTAGCTCACTCGAGTTAGGCAAAACATAGAAATGGTGAAGGAAAACACAAGGATTTTAGCCAAGATTCAAAGAGTACCTTATGTTAAAAAAAAGAATACCACCTAAGATCAAAGTGTCTAAAGGCCTACAAAACAAAGGTTTAGGTCAGAATTCCACAACCAATGAAACCCACTAGGTGGAAACTTGCAAAAAGTGATGTTAGGGCTTGAGAACACACAAGAAGATACAAATGCCTCGTAGGGAAATACAAATGCCTCAATGAGTAGCGTAAATGACTCAAGCAGCAAAACATAAGGTTTAATTCAAACAATCCACCAAAACCTTGCAAACAAAGGCTAGCTAAAATCCTAGAGAGGACTAGTAATGTATCATACAATCTCAGGTCAGTATGCAAGCCAAATGAAGCTAAAGTTTGTAAGTCAACCATATAAAACCCTAGCCAAATGTGTAATAAATGACTGATTAGGACCCTATGAAAGGACCAGCGAAGGAGTATGTTGTTATGATCTTCCAAAGGCCAAAGACGTACATAAGAGATAGAGTTAGTGTCCAACAAAGCAAGGAAAATATAGACGCCTCTAAAGCAAACACAAATGCCTCAACATCTGTATAGATGCCTCTCACAACACAGACACCTCTAACCCCTACACAGATGACTCTAATAGTTGTACAAGTTCCCCAACATCTGCACAGACACCTCACACAACGTATATGCCTTCAACCCTAGCACAAACACCTCTAACAATTGCATAGATGCCTCACAAGGCAACATAGATGCTTCAAGCCTATAAAACACATAGATTCATCCAATGAAGTAGAGATGCCTCTAGGAGCTCAACAAATGCTGGGAGGCATGCATAGATGCTAATACATAGGGCAAAGATGTCAAAACTAAGAAACACGTGTAGAAATGTGAAAGTCCTACAAAAAGATCACTCAAAATACTCCAAGGACAAGGATTAGTGCTAGGACAAGAGTCCCACTGAGCGTGCTAAAATGTGGATGCCAACTTTACATAGAACAAAGATAGTTAAATCTAACTTGCACTTTCAATTTGAACAAATGGAGGATAAAATTGGTAATAACTAGTTTCATAAAGCAGTCATCTACTATAATGTCACCATACTTCATTGTTAGTATTTTTCATTTTATCTAAATTTATTTCTTTTTAAATATTGGTTATCGTGATTGATGCTTTATTCTCCATTAGGGAGCATGAATAAAATACTTGTATTTACTGTCTTTAAAATTGCATCGGTTAGTGTATTGCACAAGATTTCACATGTGGCCTCTAAATGCTCACCATGTGTGTGTATAGTCTATTGGTCCTAGCTTGAATACATCATACTAGTGGTGACAATTGGGTCAATAAAGATTGGAACCCTAGGGTTAGCTCACTCAATCTCGGCTGTCATCTTAGGTAGTCCAGGTCATGGGTTCATCCCTTGACTTACTTGTGGTGTGTGGATGTGGGTCAATTGCACACCACTCGAGAGGTTATTGAGGGGGCTCGCCCTGTAAAGAGCTAAAATCTGGGTCGCTAAGCTAAACCTTTAATTCCTTTAGATAAAACTAGACAATGGGGTTGGTCCACAAATGATGGGGTTCATTTTAGTCAAGTGATCGTCTTTATTCAGTCAAAGAAACCCTAAAACTAGAAAGCACAAAAAGAGTATATAGAGCCCACTTTCTGAGAGATCCTATGGTAAACACAGAGCTGTGCTAAAATCAACAATGAATACAATGGTGTTCAAAACAATATGTGCAAGATATTTAGATTGGCCACTAGGCCTAGTTTGCCTACTGGCCACTCAGGGCTCACCACACAGACTTAAGGTGGGGCTCCTCCTTGGCCTGCATGAAAATTGGAAATTTGAAGCAGAATGAAAACTTGTACAATTTTTGTATAGGGGAGAGGGGCCAATAGCCACCCACCCTAACTTCGTGCACATCAAGCTCTTAGCTAGACATATCAGATTTCAATGATTTTTTTTGGGTTTCTCTATATGCAATCGAAGAGCTTAAAGTTATTCTTTCAACTTATTGGCACTTATACATTTCACTGTATGATGCATTATGTGCACATGGGTCAAAAAAGTGTCATTTCAACATGTCGCCCCATACATGTGCAACGATGTGCCAGTAACTGCTCGCCATCACATTTGTGAAATTGTCTTTATTTCATTAGTTAATTTATTGGAGTTGTGAACATGTATTGGTGCATTTGTGAACATGTACAAATGTTGTGAACATGTATTGGTGCATTTGTGTTAATTTATTAGGTTGGTATTTTACATGTATTGGTTCTTTTTAAAAATTTAATTGGGGGATCAAGTGATTAAAAACATAGCAATTATTGGGGCGAGGGCAGCAACTGGCCTCTTTCCCCTAATCATAGCTAAAATAGTACAATTGTTGATGACATATGCGGTGCCCATATTTCCACTGAGCAATTACTTCAATCCACTCGCTGACAGGAAGTCATTATTGATGACATAAAACATATGCTTTAGTAGTTTGACTTCATTATTGGAAAGAAACTCGCTACGAAGGTCTGTTGTTGATGATTTAGGAAGTACAAGGACATAGAAGCTCTCTCAAAATATAGAGGCCAATCATTATTTATCCATTCTATCTCGCTTGTATTCACTAAAGGTCTTTATAAGCAGAGAAAATATTATCAATTCAACAATCTTGAGAGTAGAATAGATGGGTTTCTGTGGAATGTTATTCCTTATAGTTATCAATGTTTTGTTGGGACAAAATGTTTCTGAGTTTTTCAATTTTTCTAGTTTCAATGAAGTGCTTAACAACATTTTGGTTTTCAACAATTTCAACATAGTTTTTTATGCCTGCATGTCACACTAAAATGAGAAAGCTCAATCCATTATATTCCCACTCTACTTAAATATTATCCACTTCAATGGTCAAACACTCAATAGCAATTTTACACCTCATTCTCAACAAAAAGTGGTAAATATATGTCCTATTTTTATTGGTCCAAATTAACCTTTGACTATTGAAGTGGATGATATTTAAGAATAGCCCCATATTCCATGGCTAATAGATCGGGAAGAGTGATATTCAATAAGGCATACAAGCTCTGGAGAAAATATGGCGCCCTTCTATCTTTCAACACCACATTTGTTTTGAATATTGAAGTGCTGAACAATAGGATTGGTGGGAAGGGAACGATGTTTATCATGACTTCTAACAAAAGTGTAAAACATACATTAGAGGAGAGTTATGGGCTCTGGAGGGGCTCTTTAATTCCTCCAACGGACTGAATAGTAATGAGATGGTAGCCATGGAGTTTGATATGAGGAAGAACAATGGCACCGATGACCTCGATGACAACCACATTGACATTGATGTTAATAACACAAATTCCACAAAAATAACATCTTTTGATAGATCACAGATCAATTAGAAGAGTGGCGAGGACATCACGGTGTGGATATAGTTCAATGGTGATCAATGGCAACTTCAAGTTTGCCTTGCAAAGTGGCTAACTCCCATGCCATTATAGTTGCTTCTCTATGTTATGCTTGATCTGCCTAGCATTCTCTAGCAAGAACCACTCTTCTTGAACATAATCCATTTTAATGATTAAGCAGTGAATAGAAATTTTACACTTCATTTCCAATAAAAAGTGGTAAATAAGGGAGAGGACCCAATAGTTGAGCATCCTAACTTCATGCCTCTCAAAATCATACATGGCAATTTTAAATTACTCCAAAAATTTTAGAGCAACTTACTTAGCAAGACTGATGTTGATAACTAAGGTTTCAAGTAAACATCATCAAATATGATGCCACATCAACATTCTTTTTGTTGAGGTGTTCAAAAAGACCAAAAAAAAAAAAAGATAGATCAATAGTTGTACATTAAGTTATAATAGTTATGCATTAAGTCATGTTTTGTTGCTGCACTAATGTGGCATCACATGATTTTGTTGCTTTTTAGATCTAAAGAACACATTTCATTCAATTATAAGTACTTATAGTCAACACTAACAACTTTAAAGTCACAATTAATAGTGCTAAACTTTTAAAAATATTAGGCATTAAATCCATAAATATTATCACAACCATTGGAACATGCTCAACTATTGGGTCCTCTCCCCTATTTGTCCTATTTTTATTGACCAAAGTTGACTTTTGACTATTAAAGTGGATGATATTTAAAAATAATGGGTTAGAAGTTCATTTTGACTTTTCCACTTCAATGGGCTAGAGCATCGAGCTCAAACATGTGAGAGCATAGACAAAGCACATGAACTATGATCACAAGGGTTAACCCTAATTATAGTGCATAGCATTGTGGTTTAATAGGGTGGCTTAATATTTTGGCCGTGTTGAAATTAGTGGTTGTGTTTATAATTTGTTTTTATCTTTTTATCTTTTAAAGTTTTTATGGTTTTTATTTCCTATTTTTAAAATAAATATATTAATTATCATAAGAAATAATTTTTTTGTTGAGGGTTACTTGGGTTTTTAGCCTAGTACAAGCCAGAGAGAGCCTTACAGGGGATCTCTTCCCATGGCTTTATTGCTAAGACCACTACTGGGGATCTCAGTCCCCAAGGCATTATCACCTTGTTCAAACCCGCGAGCTCGTTGGTCCTTCACTCTTCCCATGGTTTTATTGCCAAGACCACTATTGGGGGGCTCAATCCCCAAGGCATTATCACCTTGTTCAAACTCGTGAGCGCCTTAGCCCAGCGAAGGCACACAACCTACGAGCACACCAGTGCAATGAAGGCCTATTGTCTATGAGCTCTTTGGCCTAGTTGGGGTTTGAACTCTAGTGGCAATCACAACAACCAATTGAACTTACCACCGCATTGCACCCTTATGAGCATCATAATCAATAATTTAATTTAAATATTAAATACATTATTAATATTTATTAATATATTATATAAGATATTAATAGGATTGAATTTGCACCTATAAAAGTTGTGCAATTTTAGTGAATACTATTCTATAATCACAATGGCTACCAAAAATTAATTTTAAAAAGTTTAACAACTTAAAACTCAAATCAATCTCCCTTCAAATTTCAACTTTAAGATCATAGATATTCATTTAAATACTTCAAAAAGATTAATTAAAAATAATTTAAAAACAAAACAACTAATAATTTAGTCATTATTACAATTCTCATTTGATAATACACTAGCACTTGCACCCATAGGAGGTTCAAGGAATATGCCATAGGAACAACTGTTTTTTATGATGTAAGACAATTCCGAGCACTATAATGCTCACATATAAAAGCCTATAGGCTAAATAGTAGAAGACAATATAGATTCTATTCTAAAACAAATTCTATTACAAAACAGTTTCTAAAATACAATATTTCCAAGATAAAACAAATTCTATTATGAAACAAATTCTATTACAAAACAATTTCTATAATATAATATTTCAAAGACAAATGCTATACCACTAAACGGCAGTTATTAACCATTTTAAAGATTAACATTGCTCAAACTCCATAGTAATTATCCTATCAGGCTACACATCCTTTCCTTACAGCGTCTAGTCACATAGGAGCCTACGACACTACAATGAGTATATTAGACTAAATTGTTTACGTGTGCTAGGAAGAAGATCCTGGATTGGGCGGCACTGTAATTTCCCCTGTTCCTTCGAGCATCTGAAGCACTTTCTTAATTGATGGTCTCAGAGAAGGATCTTCTTGAATGCACCAAAGCCCCACCAACACCATTCTTTCCAACTGTCTTACCTCCATACCTCTGCACTCTTGTCTCTCAACTAACTTTGAGAGCCTCCCATGTTTGAAGCAATCGTACACCCAATCAGACAACATTATTTCATTATCTGGAACATCCAATTGCAACATTTTCCTGCAGCAGATAACTTCCAAGAGCATCACTCCAAAGCTATACACGTCTACCTTGACAGAAACTGCCATAGTCTTCTGCCACTCAGGTGCCATGTAACCCATAGTGCCACGGGCCAAAGTAAATGTCCTCGTTTGTTCTGCCCCAAGCAATTTGGCTATTCCAAAGTCAGATATCTTAGCACAGTAATTTTCATCCAACAGGATATTTTGAGGCTTAATGTCAGAATGGATTATATGGGTTCTGCATTCTTCGTGTAAGTAGAGAATTCCTCTTGCAATGCCTAAAAGAATCTGAACACGCAGCTCCCAATCAAGACCATTTGTACCTTTAAATAGACGGCTATCCAGAGACCCATTGGGCATGTACTCGTACACCAGAATCCTGTGGGAGCCCTCATCGCAGAAACCATAGAGTTGAACAAGATTTTTGTGATGGCTTGCTCCGATGATACCCATCTCTGTCCTAAACTGCTTTTCCCCCTCTTGGGGGTTTTGTTGCTGGACCAGATCGTCAAGCTTTTTTACAGCAATTGCTCTTCCATCAGATAAGGCGCCTTTGTAGACCGTCCCAAAGGCGCCTCTTCCTATTTCTATCTTGAAGCCTCCAGTTGCAGCGTCTAGTTCTTGATAACTAAATGCCTTGAGCCCCATTGAATTAACCTTATGATGCTCTTGCAAGGATTTCATCTTGGGTCGGCATGTAAACAACCAAACAAATAACAAAATTACTGCAAGGACTATGGAGCATCCTATAAGGCTTATTCCAAGAACTGCAAACCCCTTCCCCTTCTCCTCCTTTCTTTGCTTTGGCGGCGTGGGGGGAACAGCATCGTAGACTCCGCTGTAGACTTTCACAAAAGCTATTCGTGTGTCCCTTGCACCGCCGTTTCTCAGAGGCAGTGCCTTCTTCCAACAATGTTCTGCGTCGCTAAGATTGGCGTAGATGGCCACTGTGCAAAAGCAATCTTCAATGCATGCCTGCTGGCAAGCAGTTTGATTTGTGGAATTCGTGTGCCAGTAATCATTTTCAGGCCAATCTATCTGCTCAATCTTCTGCATTTTTGCGCCACTTGCATTGCAGTTCTGCAGCTGCGATGTGTTCCGAAGGCATCCCTTTGATGGGTTATCATTATCCACAAAGTGGAATCCCGGAGGACAACTGCAAATATTGGGAAGGCCAGAGGCTTGACAGATTCCATTGAGCCCACACAACCCGCCAATTTCATTAGCATTAGTGACTGCACAAGGATCATCCTGCTGCTGAGCCAACAGGCTAATGACATAGAGCAGATAAGCAAAATATATGAGATGGAGGAATGATCTTTTAAATCCCATACACACAGACACAGCCATAGCCATATAATGAATGCAAAGCCAAGTTCATGTTGATTGAATGAAACAAGAAGTCTACCTTAAATGTGGAAAAGCTTCTTCTTTCTTTGTTTTTTTTTTTTTTTGGTGGGAAAAATGCGAATTACAAACAGGAGAAGGCAGTCAAAAGACTGCTAAGAATACAGACCGACCAACAGAGACACAGACACGGCAAGCAGGGAAAAGCTTGTTATTGCAGGGTACAGGAAGTTTCTATTGAAGAAAAAGTAGCTTATGATTAAGCTCTGTCGTTGTCCAAAATTAAATACCTGGCCAAGGTATTTTGTTTGTCATTTGGAATTCTACCTCGATGCTTCAAAATCTACCAAATTATGTGACAACTGATTAAACTTTACCCTTGCCATTAGTGGTGAGGAAGGAAACACGAAATGCTATCCATGTAGCGGTCTATTCCTGGGTCAATGATATTACCAGGCTTGTACGAATTTCCAACCGAAAACAGAGGAAGGTGATTTTACAGAGTTTAAACAGAGGAGTCAATCCCCCACATAAAGACTACAAGAAGAGGCAGTGGTAGGCATCAATCATCCAATAACATTTTCCAGTCAATGTCGTGCCATTACATCCTGTGGAAAATTTGCCTTTGAAATGAATCAAAATCAAAATAGAGCCAATTTTTCTCTCATTCACATAGCTAGTCTTAAATATCATCCACTTAAATTTGGTCAATAAAAATAAGATAAATATTTACCACATTTTGTTAAGAATGAGACGTACAATTGTTATTGATTCTTTGATCATTGAAATTGATGATAAATATTTACCATATTTTATTGTGAATGAGGTGTAAAATTATCATTGATTGTTTGACCATTAAACTTGATGATATTTAAGTAGAGTGCTTTGGCACCTCCTCCTATTTAGAGAAGTGAATATGTAGGATTTTAGTAAGAAGTAAATTTATGTAAGTGTAAAGTAGTAACAAGTTTTTTTAATTGTAAATAGTTGATAATATTGAGTTAAATTTTTTTTTAAATATTAATAATTAATGGTTGAATTGTATTTAAAATTGTGAATTGCAATAACTAAAATGTATGAATTATATAACATGACAATAATTGAGTTTTTCTCTGAATCTATAGTTAACATAGTTTAGTATAGTAGTTTAGTATAGTAGTTTAGTATAGTAGGGAGACTATTAAAAGTTTAGAAGGCTATGTAATATATAGTTTTTATATTCAAGCCTACCATAATAAAAATTTGGAATTAGTTCTAGTATAGATTTCTTAGAAATATCTAACTAGACAATAAGAGAGATATCAATTTGAAGCTATTTTATTTAGTTAACAGTTATTTTATTTTACTTTTAAACTATTTTTATTTACTACATACATGGACACATAAATTTTATTGTATATTGTATATAATATATAATGAATGATTCTTACTATTAAGTAAAAAAGTATATTATTTGGTAAAACTTCAATAATAAATTTTAGTCACTCTTTGTTTAAAATAATACTATTAAATATCAAACAAATTATATTCATTTATTAATCCATAATAGGCAATAAGATCATTTTCTAACCATACACCCAAATAATAAATAAATTAAATTTAAGATAAGAAGTACCTAAGAATCAAAGAGAGCTAGTTGGAAGAATGAATGCAACATCAAACACTCCATGGTTTTCCAAAAAATATATATCCAATTAAAAAGAAATGGATTTAAATCAAATTACTAAGCAATTGAAGGCTTGCAATTTTGACATTTTATCAAATAGTTGGCATTCAATATGTGTGTTGCTACTTTACCTTGCGGAATTGTGTTAAATAGTTTGCAAGCATAGCATATGCTCTTACTTTTACATATGTGTCTCTTAGGGTAGAATATCATTCCATATCTCGACATCTAAATTTATGCTTAACGTACTTTAAACACCGAGATGTGCACATGCAAACAACCCTGTATAAATATTTTACCTTAGTTGTTAATGGAATCATATGCATCACATTTGATGGCTTGGGGGGATCTTACTTGGGAATATTTTTTTATATTAAGTTTATTACTATCACTGTGACTTTATACAATGCATAATCACTATAATCATTATAGTCTTAATGGTGAGTCTCATAAGCATGTTGTAAAGGCTTGAAGATAAGTAACTTCATTATGGGTTTCCCTTGTAAACTAAAATGAAGTTAGTATATATATCACTTAGACATGATCTTTTGCAATAATGATGAGTTTGAAGGAATAAGTGTACTGTCATAATATTCTATGCACAAATGTTATTGAATGTTGCGGAATGAATAGACTGGTTAATTATCATTATCTTGTTTAATAGTGATAAGTGGTCCTACTTTTGATCATATCATTAATATAAGTAACATGCTAAAAGACCCTTGATGTGATCAAGGTTAGGGTTATGCAAGTTGGATTTGTCTTAAAAGATTATGACAAAATTTCTATCCTTTTAACTCTCTGTGAGCTCCTTGCCAAGGTTGATCTTGTATAACATCATTATAGTTGGGTAAAGACTATTTATATCTTTAATAGCCATTGCTAGGCATGGTAGAAGTGTAGGAATCTCTGGGTGTGAAGTTGAAGTATATAGATGTCAATGGGGTAACTTGGGACTATTTTCTTGCAAACTATTTTATGTGTGTTTGATCTCTTATGTATAAGAACCCTAATATTGGAACTATCACACATCCCATGGGAAGGGTACTAAAGTTGCATTGAATTGTGATATGATGGTGTACTAAATGGAAGGCAACTATCATTTAAATTGATGGTGTTGTTGAGATCAAGTTAAGAGATAAACCATTTCTAATTATACTATATAGCATCTCTTGATATCTTACTACTAACACTTAAGGTCATATTTAGTATAAATGACAAGTGTGAATACTATCTAGTCCATGAACTAGACTATTACAAGAACATTGGGTTGCACCATAAGGTAAGTGGAATAAGAAGGTTAATAATAATATTATTATACTAATGGAATGTATATCTTCATTATTGATTAAATGGATATAGTGTCTCCAACTATCTTGGGTATGGTTCATACTTAAATTAAGTTTATAATTATTGTTCTACGTCTTCCAAAGTTTAGATGATTCTTATGTGGTCTTGTTGATATTATGTTCTGGCAAGAAGGATGTCATAATATAATATGACTATGATAATTGATATCATTGAATCATATTGTAGTAAGACATCGTGTAGAGCCATATCGAGACTTTGCATATTTGTTGCAATTGTGAAAATATTATATCTATTGATGCAATGTGCTCTATTAGGATTGGATTTATTTATATTGATCATGTTGTTATGCATTTTTTGAGTCTAGATTTGATTAGGGGAATATTAGTAATAATAAGTATGAAATTGGGTGACAATAAAACCTTGAGGGTAGGAACCTATATGTATAAGCGTTGGAAGATTAAAGTGAGGAGAACTACATGAGATTTTGATCTTGTTTGGAAACTTGTCGGTATATGTAGGTAGTCTTTGGGTGAAGGATGCCCCGTGACCCAAGTCCATAGGAGAGGGGTTTAGGTAATTTTCTCCAAGGTATGGATATTCCTAAATTTGATCAAGCTTCCCTCTTCTGTATGTTTTAGCTTGAGGTTGAAATTTGCATCAAATAATTATGAAATCACCATCCAATTAATATGTCCCCACTATATAGGCCCAAGCTAATAAAAGACACTCCATCATCATCAAAATTATCTACTTTGAGGTTGTTGAGTTTGGATTCCACAATCTGTTCCAATCTTCTAGATGAACTTTTAGAATCATCGTCTTCATGGTTTGTCTCTAATGTGAATGTACGAAGATGCCTATGGACTTGTCTAAATTAAATAATCAATGTTTTGCATATTGAACATTATGGACAATTGATGGTGAGAATTACCAACTATGTATGGTGTTTTGCTTTTATATTTGTCTAGTGGATAATTGTATGATAAGCTATATGATTGATAATATTGCAAAATGTTATGTACTCAGAAGTATAATATTGTCTGATATTACTATTGTGAGTTTGAATTTATGTCTAGTAAATATGGTGTCTCGAAGTAACAATTAGACTTTATGGAATGTCCATTGAGATTACATTATGAGTTTGTATTGGTTTATGCATATGTGTTTAGATAGAGACCAACTCATGTGGGACCAATATGTTACGTGTGTGTTGACTTGTAATTAGACCCCTAGGCCCATAAGACCATATAAGTCTATGGATCACTTATGTGGCATGTAACTAGGTCAACCTACCCAATATTTGTGGAATCCCTGTGATGTCTTGATTATGTGTACCTAGCTATAAGATGACCCCACATGTTGAAACCAAGTTTGATACAAGTGGGGATAGCCATCTATCACTAGTACTACATGCAGATGACTGAGGCTAGGTACTATTCGTTGTATCTTAGGATTAGCTGGCTATCACCAGTAGCATAGAGGTGACAAATGCCAGGAGCTATCCATGTTATGATACATGAGTGGTTTAGCTAGCTGTCAAGTAGTACTTGAAAGAAAGCAAGGTTTGTGGAAAATGCTTCCTACACTAATCTAATGAGGGAAGTAGTATGCAAATTATTTTCAATCTTTACAGTTACAATGATGTTAACACAACAATAGAGATATTCCAGCAATACAGACACATAGAATGTAGACAGGAGAGAGAGAGAGAGAGGATATACTGTGGGGAAAACCCTTTCAGGAGAAAAACCCCACACTCCAAAACACAGCTCAAATGTATTACAGTAAACAATGAAGATTACAATATAGTTTCAGAGCTAATGCCCTTTCAGGAGTCTTCGACACTCGTATCTGGAGATATTCCGGTAGCATAATAGTACCTATAAATCACTATATGCATCTCCCATCCAAGCACCTATTTTTATAGAGTTTGTAAGGCAAAATAGGAAGCTTCTAGAGATGGGCAGCCAACTTGGCCTCATGGCCCAAAACCCACCCCTAAGGACACTTGTCCAACATTACAAGATGGATTTGACACTTGTCACAATAGCCCATCCCAATGTGGGTTCCAAGTCCCAAGATAGACTATGACAGATGCTCTTACGCACCTTACAACTATCATAGAATCCGTCATAACTGACAACACTTACAGTTGTAAGAGAATTTGTCATAAATTGACTAAAAATAACATATTCCTCTTACAACATGTCATAACCCACCTTGGGCACCCAAAGATGCTCTTCGACACATGTCTTCACCTATCATAGAATCTTTTATTCTCAACTCTTACGCATCATAGAACCTGTCATAACACTTACGTGTCATAACTCCTTACACACTACACAAGATGCCAACACATGGCAGAAAACCTCTACCACAATATGGGATGCCTATATCCACATGGGATGAGTTGACCATCCTAGTCACATTCCAAGTGGAGTGACAACACACCATGCCACTTCACACTAAATGACAAAACAGGATGTGCAACAAAAATTACATCATAGGCAAATAAATAAATGCATAATCAAATAGTTAATGCTAGGAATTACCAAGGTTGAGACACATTAATTCCCAATAGTACTATGCAAGTGATAGATGCCAAGTGTTATCCATTATATCTTAGGTTTTAGCTAGATATCGTTAGTAGCATGAACGTGATAGATGCCAAGATATACCCATCATATGATAGGACTTCTAGTTAGATTTCACCAATATCATACATGTGATAGATGCTAGGAGCTACCCCATAATAGGTTGGACTGACTTTCACTAGCAACATGGAAGGGATAGAGGTTAAGATCCACCAACTTGGAAGGTTTAGAAGGTTGTGGAAATCTTATCAATGGACTCATGTATTGTATGTTGTTACACTTACACCTTAGCTAGTAATGCCAAAACGTAGTACAGGGTGCTTTCTTGTCATTATAGTTGGTAGTGAACTAGGAAAAGGATGGGACCCACAATGTAGCATGAGATACACTAACATTTTTTTTTGGCTAGCATATACTTAAAGGATAAGTGTTAGTGAACCAGGTAATGGGAAGATGCATGTAGTAGGTTGCATCTTCTTCCTATTACTAGTTGGTCACTATGTATGTGTGAATCAATCATTGTGTACATCTATATTAATGACCTTATGTGTTGTGTGTTTTTGCACTTGAGCCATTGCTAATGATGGTCCTATAAGTAGTATAGGATGCTTTATTGTCATCACAATTGGTTGTGAATCAAGAAAAATGATGGGACCCACGATGTAGCATTAGATACACTAACATTGATTTTTCTAGTTGGGATATATATTGAGGGATTATGGGTTAGTGAACTAGGTAAAGGGGACGATACTTGCAATAAGGATGCAGCCATTCCTTTTTACCAGGTGGTCACTATGGGTACCTATGTTGTATTTATGAGCCAACCATGTTGTGTATATGTGATGCATGCACAAGATATTAACATAGTGTATATGTGTCTAGTATATGTGAATAGTCACTCGGTGTGTATGTGACACATACATGAGTTGTTCACATTGTGTATATGTGTTGTATGCATGAGCTAGTCACTTTGTGTGTATTTGATACATGCATGAGTTATTCATACTATGTATGTGGTATGCATGAGCTAGTCACATTGTGTTTATGTCACACATGCATGGGTTAAATTCACTTTTTGTATATGTGTTGTACCATGACCTAGTCACACTATGTATTGTGACACATGCAAGAGTTAGTCACATTGTGTACATGTGATGTATGCTTGAGCCAATCACTATGTGGTTCTGCATGTTTTCATACATTGATGTTGGCATTGAACTAACATTTGATTGGATTGTATTTTCTATCATACTATTGTATATGAACTAAATTTCATAAGATTCACTTAAAGGCTATGGTCTAAAAGTGAGATCAGAGATCTCATATCAAAGGAGAAGATGAAGCCTCTCTATTATTGGTGTATGAACTATAGAGCCTCTAATTCCTAGGAAAGAATACGTAGGCAGGGCCATTATCAATGAACCCTCAAGTTTTAGGTCTAGGTCTCGGGATAACCCTAACATTGGGAGCTTACAATATTCTAGTACGATTTTATGATTTGTGGCACATAGTTGTTGTCATGGATATGGTTGGTAAGTCTTTGAAGTTGGCACTTCTAAATTGGATAGAAGTTTCTTGCTCAATTAAGTTAGCACTTGATGTGTAATGAAAAAAATAGTAGTAACTAGGGTGGTTATTACAAGTTTGTAATGGTATCATGTCTATTCCCACTTCTCTTCCTCCTTTATCTAAGTGTCCAAACTCTATGGATCTCTCATAGAAGGTTGAAACTGTTGGTGTGAATGAGGTATATTACCTAACTAGTTCCACATTAAGTCTTATTCACACTTGTCTAGTTAAGTTTACTTAGGGTATTTATTGAATTTGTGTCTCATGTCATAGGATTAACACACTTTTCATGATCACATGTTGTTCTAGGTCTCAACCTTGTCTATAAGTAAGGGCTCTCATTGTACATTGTGTGTGTGGGTCATATATTGTATATCTTGTATGCATCATTATCATTCTTTGGCAATATAGCATTGTTATTGCTTATCTTTTGTTGTGGAAGGTTGTTTTGATTGCAAGCGATCTTGGGCATCTTTTGAGTCTATTGTGTGACTCTTACAGAAACTTTCCCTTCCCTCACTACCTATGAGGATCCTATTCTTACCATTGACAATTCACCTTCACCACATGGTTCTCAGATTTGTATTGATAATATTTTATTCAGTGCCTTTGATGACTCTTCTTTGAGTAATGATGAGGTCCATGCTTCTATTGATCCTTTATCTTGACAAGATGGGCTTTTTCTTGTTTATCACCTCCTCTTTATTTGAAGCTGTTTGTCACTTTTCCCTTTCCAAGTAAAATTGAAGCCTTTTTTCTGATTGTCTCTAGAACACCTTTGGGAATGTGAGATAAGGAAATTGAATAGACAAGTATATCTTCTAAAATTGATTTAACTAAACTAAGTCTACCATTAGTTGCAGATAGCCATCTATTGCACCACAATTTGATGCACTTCTCAACCATTCAATCACCACAACCAATCATTTTTCCCATATCCATTAGGTTTCAAATAAAAACCCAAATAATTGAAACCCTCATGCAAATTAAAATGTTGATAAGGAAAGAATTGTAATATCCATCTTTGTTGTACCACCTCCAACCTATTAAATAATGGTAAGAGTATTGTATATTGATCACCATACCTGTAGCTATACAAAATGCATCTAAAGTCTCCCTTACCTTAACTAAATCAGACCTAGAACCATCATTGAACAACATAATATCATCCACAAAAAGATTTGTTGAAGAAGTGAAACTACCAATAGTGCCCAACTTCAAACTTCAACATTTAATAAGAATAGGAGGGGAGATAGTGGGCATGCTTATCTCAAACCCCTAGTAGGTCTAAAAAAATAGAAGTTGAGCCATTAATTAAAATGACATAGTATATAGAGGTAACATAGCCCATTATCTACTTCACCATTTGCAAGCCAAAACCTAGATGAATCAACAATAATCAAATATATAGCTAGTTCACTCTATCATACGCCTTAGACAAATCAAGCTTCATAACCACAACTAGCATTTTCTTGGTTTTGATAGTGTGTATGCCTTCTTGGGCCACCCTAATGGCCTCATTGATTTGTCTACAATGTAAAAAACTAAATTGTTTGTTGGAAATAGAATAGGACAGGCGAGCCTTGACTCTTATAGCAATAACTTTAGCAACAACCTTGTAAACGCAGTTACAAAGGGACATAGGGAAAAATTCATCAAAAGAATTCGGATTGTCCTTTTTTGGAATGAGGGCAATGAAAATCAAATTAAAAGCACCTAATATCTTCCCCTATCTCCGAGTCTCTTCCACCACACAAACAATATTAGTTGCAAGATAATCATTAAAACTAAGGAAAAATTCAATCATGTAGCCATCTGGTCCCACACTTTTGTCCTTTCGAAAAGTACTCATAACAATCCTCAATTCCTCCTTAGTAATCTCTTTCAATAGTCTCTTATTTGCAGTCTCATTAACAAAACATGGAAAGTGTACACATATATTAACAATATCCACAATATTTTACCTTCTTCATAACTACCTTTAACTTTTTTTCTCATTCAAATTATTCATTAAAATACATGTCTAAAAACAATATTGTAATTCTATTACACTTATAATTCTAATTCACTTGTATTTTCTCACTCAATTATTCATTAAGAAATTCATTAAAATACATGTCTAAAAACAATATTGTAATTCTATTACACTTATAATTCTAATTCATTTTTTAGTTTACACTCGAGGACATGTTATTTTCTATTAACACAACCATTACAGCCCCTTAAGATACAAGTGTCAGTGCCAGTATTAATACAATTTCATAAGTTAACTAAAACCTTAAAGGTACATAGCTAGGGCTGCCCTATGTAGGCTAGCCATTCTTGAAGAGCTCAAACTCGTTGGTAACTATTCTATCAGGCTAGAGATGCTTTATTTAAAGCGGTACAATGTATGAATGAAAACTACTACTCTAGTCAATAGGAGTCTACGACACGACAAAGAAAATATTAGACGGAGTTGTTCACGCTGTGTGAGGAAAAAGATCCTGGATTAGGGGGCACTGTAATCTCCACTGTTCCTTCTAGCATCTGAAGCACTTTCTTAATTGATGGTCTCAGAGAAGGATCTTCTTGAATACACCAAAGTGCCACCAAAACCATTCTTTCCAACTGTCTTACCTCCATACCTGTGCAGTCTTGTTGCTCAACTAACTTGGCAAGTCTCCCATGTTTGAAGCAATCATACACCCAATCAGACAACATTATTTCATTTTCTGGAACATCCAATTGCAACATTTTCCTGCAGCAGATAACTTCCAAGAGCACCACTCCGAAGCTATACACATCTACCTTGACAGAAACTGCCATGGTCTTCTGCCACTCAGGTGCCATGTAACCCATGGTGCCACGGGCCAAAGTAAATGTCCTCGTTTGTTCTGCCCCAAGCAATTTGGATATTCCAAAGTCAGAAATCTTAGCACAGTAATTTTCATCCAGAAGGATATTTTGAGGCTTAATGTCAGAATGGATTATATGGGTTCTGCACTCTTCGTGTAAGTAGAGGATTCCTCTCGCAGTCCCCAAAACAATCTGAAAACGCAGCTCCCAATTAAGACCTCTTGTAAGTTTAAATAGATGGCTGTCCAGAGATCCGTTGGGCATGTACTCATACACCAGAATCCTGTGGGAGCCCTCGTCACAGAATCCATAGAGTTGAACAAGATTTTTGTGATGGCTTGCTCCGATGATACCCATCTCTGTTCTGAACTCCTTTTCCCAATCTTGGGGGTTTTGTTTCTTGAGCAGATCGTCAAGCTTCTTCACAGCAATTGCTCTTCCGTCAGATAAGACACCCTTGTAGACCGTCCCAAAGGAGCCCCTTCCTATTTCTATCTTGAAGCCTCCAGTTGCAGAGTCTAGCTCTTGATAACTAAATGCCTTGAGCCCCATCGGACTAATCTTATGATGCTCTCGCAAGGATTTCATCTTGGGTCGGCATATTGACAACCAAGCGAATAACATAATTACTGCAAGGATTAAGGAACAACCCATTAGGCTTATTCCAAGAACTGCAAGCCCCTTTCCCTTCTCCTCCTTTTCAACCTTTGGCAGCGGCGGCGGCGGGGGAACAGCTTCAGAGACTCCACTGTAGACTTTAACAAAAGCTATTCGTGTGGGACTTGCAACGCCGTTTCTCAGAGGCATTGCTTTCTTCCAACAATTTTCTGTGCCGCTAAGATTGGCGTAGATGGCCACTGTGCAAAAGCAATCATCAATGCATGCCTGCTGGCAGGCACTTTGATTCGTGGATTCCAAGTGCAAGTAATCATTTCCAGACCAATCTATCTGGTCAATCTTTTGCATTTTTGTGCCATTTGCACTGCAGCTCTGTAGCTGGGATGTGTTCTGAAGGCATCCCTTTGATGGGTTATCAGCCTCCACAAAGTTGAATCCCGGAGGACAACTGCAATTACTGGTAGTGCCGGATACTCGGCAGATTCCATTGAGACCACATACCCCATCCCCATCTCCAGTGTCTGCACAAGGATCATCCTGCTGCTGAGTCAAAACACTCATGACCAAGAGCAGATAAGTAACATATATGAGACAGAGGAGTGATCTTTTAAATCCCATACACACAGACACAGACATAGCCATACAATGAATGCAAAGGAAAGTTCACCGTGATCGAATGAAACTAGGTAGTCTAATTTAAAGGGGAAAAACTGCTTGTTGCAGGGCACGGGAAGTTTCTGTTGAAGAAAATGTAGGGCTTGCCGTGGAAGACAAGGTGAAGCCCGTCATTGTCCAAAATTTATTAGTCAAGGTATTTTTTTTGTCATTTGGAGCTCTGCCAAATAATGTGACAACTGTTTAAACTTTACCCTTGTTATTAGTGGTGAGGAATCAAACACGAAATGCTGGCTATGTAGCGGTCTATTCCCGAGTCACTGATTTTACTAATGCTTGCTTGAATTTCTAATAGAAAACTGAGGAAGGTGATTTTTAACTGGCGTTAAACAGAGGTGTGATAACCGGAATAAAGAAGACAATAAGAGGCGGTGGTCGTCTGGTAATGAAGGTGTCGACCACCCAATAACATTTTTCAGTCAATGCCGTGCCGTTACATATGTCATGTACGTCGTGTGGAAAATGTTGAACCTTTGAAATGTACCAAAATGGAGCTTTGATTAACGAAAATTTTCTTTCTTTCACACCACCTGCTAAGGGAGAGGGGCTAGTAGCTGCCCACCCTAACTTCGTGCATGTAAAGCACATAGCTAGACATATCGAATTTTCACAATTTTTTTTGAGTTTTTCCGTATGTGATCGAAGAGCTTAAAGCTATTCTTTCGGCTTTTGGGCACTTATACATTTCCCTATAGGACGGGTTATGTGCACATGGGTCGAAAAATGGTCATTTCAACATGTCGCCCCATACATCCGCATTGATGTGCCGGTAACCACTCGCCATCACATTTGTACACTTGTCTTAATTTCATTGGTTAATTTACAAATGTATTGGTGCATTTGTGAACATGTACAAATGTTGTGAACATGTATTGGTGCATTTGTGCTAATTTATTTGGTTGATATTTTACATGTATTGGTTCTTTTTAAATATTTAATTGGGGGGTCAAGTGATTAAAAACATAGCGGTTATTGGGGCATGGGCGGAAACTGGCCCCTCTCCCTTATTTAGGAAAGCGAATGTGTCGCATTCTGGAAGGAGAGAAAAGTAAATTTAGACAAGTAATTTACTTAGTTGTAACATGTTGAAAATTTAGTTGATAAAAAATTTGGGCTTCCTTGCTAGTAATTTGGTGGTTGAAATTGTATTTAAAATTGTGGTAGTAGCCTATGTTTTCATAATTTTTCTTAATATTCTTCGATTGTAGATGTATGATTCTTTTGTGGAGCTTGGTCTTATATTTTATTCTTTTCTTTAGGTTTGAATTCTTAAGGAAAAAAAAGAAGTAAAATATTGAAAGTGTTTCATAGGAAGTAAGAGGCCAAGGCAAAAGTGAAGTGAGTGGGAATGTTAAAATTTAAACTTTGCACTTCAAAATCCCTTTTTTTCTTTCCAAGTTCTATAAAATTATTATTTAAAAAAAAAAAATGATTTATTCAAATTTGAATTTGCCGAGTCTTGTCTAATATTTTTCTTTCTTTGCTTCAATATTTGTAATCCTCATGCTAGCTTTAATGCATGTATCTAGATTTGTTGGTCTTTTGTAACATGTAAAATGAATGCAATAGGGGTGAAAGCATGGCTTAAATTTGACAGTTGTATAGCTGTATTTAGGTATTTTTGCTGTAAAATACAATCAAAATTTTAAAAAGATTGTATCATATGAAAGGAGAGATTTTGAACAAACTATCAAAATTTATATAGGATTATGTTGATATATATATTTGGTTTTTATATAATCTATTTATACTAAGGTATGTCATAGTATTTGAAAGGCAGTATTGAATAGATAACTGTCATAAAAAATTGCTTGACAGGCAAGACCGACTGTCAAATTTAAGCCCTAGGTGAAAGCACAATAATGTGTCTCACTTTTTAATTTTATTGGGCCACAAAAATTAACATTTTTATAT
This sequence comes from Cunninghamia lanceolata, assembly GCA_027924645.1. Lineage (NCBI taxonomy): Eukaryota > Viridiplantae > Streptophyta > Pinopsida > Cupressales > Cupressaceae > Cunninghamia > Cunninghamia lanceolata. The sequence continues at coordinate 25,757,295 of BSBN01001332.1, read as the reverse complement.
AAGCACATTTTATCAATTATGCCCAACAAGCTCTCAAAATTTTTAAAATGATGTAAACTAATGATTTCTGTCATTTTTTCTTTAGATTCATTTTACAAAATTTTGAAATTATTATTTTTAAATCATTTTTTGTTAGTTATTTTTTTTAATGAATAAGTGTCTATATTATTAAAGGTAAAATAATATTACACATATTCACAAAAAAAAAAGCAGGTAGAAGAAGTCACACCCCTAAGTCCATATGAGGCAGTAGCCCGGCAAACACAAGACAACAAAACAAAGGTCGCTACACGGCTATAGCTATGCCACTAGGTGGAGGAGGAGGTTCACGATCATCTATGTGACCCCATACATTAGCAAGGTTCAGGATGTCATCTGGAGGGTCCCACCCTTCATCATGAACTTCTTCATTAACAATAGTGTTTTTGTCACCTTTAGATTGTGTATTACGAACGTGAAAATTGGCAAGAGCCAACCTAGGAAACTTAAATCAAAATTTGACCAGCGTGTAGGATAATGGCCAAGGCCAGGGGAGAAACTGAGTGGTGGCAAGAAGGTTGAGGCCATCCTTGTTGAGCATTGTTTCTTCTTGCAAGTGGTTGAGATGCCTAGGATTGGGCATCATGGTCCTTGTGAGCGGAATGACTACGACCCCTACATAATGCCCACAAGGCAAAGACTAGCCTCAACTAGGGGCAGGAATAAGGGGAACTTTGGCCATAGTGCACGAGGCATTACCCCAGTGGTCAAAAAATGCCTATAGATGTGCAACCTCAAGGGCAACCTTGTTGGATTGCACCTATATCTGTAAAGGGACATTAGAGTTCTTAGAAATATTAAATAGATTAATAACCCAAGAAATTTATACGAGAAAATCTAAGCTACAGAAACTGGAAATGTATAAACAAAAGCAAACCAATGATTCTGAGAGATATGCAAATGTCAAAATGATAGAATTGTATTAAGATCTCAAAGATGCTACACAAGACTGGCAAATTGTCATACAATATGCAATAAGGATGCAAAATACAAGCTAGGTAGTGAGTTATATAGACCAAGGAGAGGGGAGAGGTGGGAAAATTGACCAATAAGGAAAGGCCACCATACGAGCTAAAGATAGCAAGAGTATCTTCCCAAGATATCAAATGCCACCTCCCTTGTAGGATGCCGATACCTCAAATCACCCACTCACTAATTAAAATCACTTTATTTAACCTAAGCAAGCTTAATAAAAATGTAAGAAAAACCTAGGAAATAGGGAAAATAACTAACCCACTAGGAAAATAAAAGCCTACACTAACACCCCCCTTAAGCGTAGCTTAGGTGGGTGAAAAGATGGGTCCTGCCAAATCAAGTCTGATGAGGTACCTATGTACAATGATTTCCCCCCAAAGAGAAGAATCCCACCCCCTCCCCCCCCACCAAAAAAAAAAAAAGTAGAGAGAACACCCCCCAGAATAGAGAGAAAAAAGAGGACTAAAAATCCCCTCAAAGTGGGCACCAACCACACCGCCATCAAAGCTCATAAATGAAGGAACTTTCTCTTAGTGTAGGGTTTGGTGAAGATGTTTGCATTCTATTTTGATGTTGGACAATACATGATATGAATGATCTTCTCATGAATCAGCTCCTGAATGTAGTGCATGTGGATCTCAATGTGTTTGGTCCACTGATGATGGACCAGATTGCGAGAGATCTATATCGCATGCAGGTTGTCACAAAAAATGAATGTAGGCTTCCGGAAGGGAATACCAAACTTAGTGAGAATGTTTTGAACCCAAATGGCCTCAATAGTGGCATTTATTGCTCCTTCATACTCAACCTCTATACATGAAAGAGCAAATGCAAATTGCTTCTTGCTCAACCAAGAAACCAGACCAGAACCAAGTGAGAACTAATACCCTGAAGTAGACTTGCGATCCTAAGAATCACCTGCCCAATCTCAATGTGTGTCCCACCAAGTCAGTATCCACACTCACTACATAGTGAATCCCATAACTATGAGTGCTTTGTACATAGTGAAGAATCCACTTAGTTGCTTTCTAGTGCAGCTCATGTGGCTCCTACATGAACCTAGAAACTAGGCCCACAACATATGAAAGATCAGGCCTTGTGTGAATCAAGTATATGAGACTCCTAACTAATTGGCGATACAAGGTAGCATCCACCAATGGTGATGAATTGTGAACCTCAAGTTTGACCCCTAATAGAAATGGAGTCGGCGTATAGGCTTACAGTCAGTCGTGCAAAATCTGGAGAGCATATCAAGTGTGTACTTGGGCTATGCTATGAAGATGCTAGATGAAGAATGAGTGATCTCAATCCCCAAGAAGTAGTACAAAAGGCCCAAGTCTGATATTAATAAATGATCATGAAGGTTAGTTTTAACTGCCTTGATGGTGGATGAGGAACTCCATGTAACCAACAAGCCGTTAACATAGAGAACAAAGAACATGAGAGTATCATCCTGAAAAGTTACTTGATGATGAATGAGGTGACAAATCCGGTCAAGAAAACAGTCAAAGTGCACTGCCACTAATAACAATATGATTTTTACATATTTGAAAGATGACATTAAAGCTTAGATTTTTTCTAAACTAATTACAAAAGATAAATCAATTTAACAAGTTACTTGAAAAAATTGATCAACCTTTATATTTTGGCCCTGATTTGAAGAGAATAAAGGATGAGCTGCCCGAGAAAATCCCACACACAATGTCAAGAAAAAGTAGCCTATACACTGTAAAAATCATATTTCTGTATCAAACCACTTTGACATTCATTTCCATGTTCGCAAACAAAAAATGGCTATATATAGGATGGAACAGTTTTGATTACTATGTTGCATGAAACCTATGGTATCCCTCTGGTTTCAGTAGCTAAAGATAAAAAAATTGAAAAGAAAAACACCACTCCTATTACTGGAACCAACTCAAAACTTTGAAAAGTCAAAAACTTTCTAGATACTAAATTGGCAAAATTGTCGAAAACACTAAAACACAAATTTGAGACCCTAGATGGTTGAATTAGACCCTAAAAAATATTGAACCGGTCATGAACTTGCATAAGTTGATTTTAGCAATGTGGAGCTTTATGAGATATTCATTTTGAAGTGAAAAAAGAAGCTCTCAATCAACTTACCAAATAAAAAATTATGACCTCCACAAATTACACTCCAGCCATAAATAACTCAAATTAAATACTAAATTGATAGATCTCCAAACATAATCCTAAAATTAGTACAAAACTTGAATAATGTGAAAAATCTTAAAAGTCAAAAGAATAGGTAATTAGAAGTTTTAAAAAAATCCTTAATATTGATGCTTAAAGGGTGAGAAGTAATGAAGCTATCATAGATAGTATCCTGCATGAGAATCTTTGATAACAAGAAGCAAATTTACTTGGAAAACAACCTTAATTTCAAACTATATCATTACATATATAACATAAAAGTAAATCTTCTGACTAGGCGTAGAAAATTCCCCTCTTCTCCTTCTTTCACCGTTAATGTATACACCTTTGTTATTTTGCCTTTGTCTCAAAACATCCTTTTTCTATTTCTTCAGGGGATTCAAATATCTCTGCATCTAGTCCAATGACAATTGTAGTTATTCATTTTCCTGCTGAGATATAGGTCTCTATATAAGGTGCAAAACAAGTTTCAATTTGCCATTTACATGGGTTTTCAAACACAATGTATTGGATGATAGCACAGTGTGGTCTATCCAGGGAAGCCATGGGTCGTCTGAAACTCTCACTGACTGCCTTAGGTTCAATCAAGCTGGAGAAGAAATTTGGATTAACTTTGACTTGACCATATCGATTGCTCTCCCAATTAGATACAATATCTTTGATGGTACCTTCTGCATTTAATAAAAACAACATAAAACAAATTGGTCTTTGGTTCGTTAAAAGACCAAATTAAGAGGAAATTTAAAGAATGTAATATATGATAGACTACTACTTTTAAAGTAAAGTCACATTTACTAGTGCGAGGAAAAAAGTGAAAAATAAAAAATAAAACTAAATATGAGAGAAATAATCATCTCCGCAACAGTATTCAGTACCTCTAACTTAGCAATACAATCCCCTATAATTCTATTTGCTGCTGAAAGATGCAGATATTTTAAAATTTTCAACAATTCGACGCCTTTTATACTTTACAGCTTCCAGCATCCATTTAAGATAATCGTCTTCAGCTTACAGACATCGGGATATGTTCCTAATATTAAATTTACTGCACTTAGGTTCCCCAGGTTTTCAAGGTGGAGAGATAGAAGTGTGGGACAAAGGGTTGAGATAATAGTGACATTTGTTAAGTTTTTTACATAGATAAGCTTCATTATTTCAATGTTCTTCAAGTTAATCGAAGTAGGAAACTATCTCCCTGCTAGGGATGAACTCCTCAAAATCAAACTTTTAAGATTGGTGAGGTTTTCAAGGGAGAAGAAAATGTCGCCCCCTTTAACTTTTGGATTGTCTTCTATGAATAGATCCTCTAATTGATTTAACCTTCCTAACCATTCTGAATCTATCCACGAGCTGCTAAGCCTCAGTTCTTTCAAGGGAACCTGTGATTCACAAATAATATAAAATATTCAAATACAAATAAAACCTTGTTAGTACATGAAAAAATTTGTGTTTGCCAAAACAAACTAATGCTAATAATAACTGCAGAGCTTGCAATGGGTAATACCATTTTCAAAGAAATTGCTCAGGCACAGAATGATAGAAGAGCCTGTTATGGTAATCCAGGACTTATGCTTGCTCAGGACTTCACTGATGAAACCCTTGCGGAAACCCTAATTCTGTTAATAAGAAGGGCCATACTTAGGTTTTTCAAAGGAAGAAAGTGAGATTTATCAGTAAACATTGGAATTGTGTCTTGTAGCCAAAATGGTAACGCAGGATTAACCCATTCTATGTACTGTCCTTGCTTTGAAAACATACTTGGCTCTTTCCACCTAAGGAAAACACATTAAATTTGAAACACTGGCCAGATGAAATAAGAGAAGCCCCATTAATCTAAAACAAACATTAAAAAATAAAAAATAAAAAGGTAGACCTGCAGATCAAGTAGGAGAGCAACGCGAAAGAGTAGAAGAAGCACAACCTGCACCATCTCTCTTCTTGGAAGCACTGAATGTGGTAGTTAAACATGCCTTGTTGCACGACCATTTTTCTGTGGAGGAAAGAGCAGAGCCCAGCTAGAGTAGAGAGCTCCTGAAATTCTGGTGTAGCCATGTCCTAAGCTTAAACAACTGCGGTTGATTGGAAGTAGAATGCACAAAATAGCCAAGGCAGCATCTAGCTTGCATTGCAAGCTTCTTTGACTAATAGGTGTTCGGCACCGATCAATGCAATGGTCGTCCTGTACCTTATATGGGCTTCCAACTGTTAATCTTCTTTGACAATAGGAAAATAAGCACCATCGAGGAAGCATCCACCGTAGAAAGAGCTTGCTCAAACATTGCCTTCCACATGGAGGCTTGCACAACAAGCAACTAAATACATTGTAGATAGTTTTGACGCAAGTGGCTTTGATAAACTCAATGGTCATCCTTGTACCAAGGACACGATTCAAACGATTGATCCCCAGTCTAAGACAGTACGGAGCTTGGCCCCTCTTTGAGTGAAACACCCATCGACGTTATTATTATTTTTCATAAAAGAAGGATGGATTTATACTTGAACTTGCACGAGTCTTCTCCTACATTTTTCTTTCTTTGCTTCAACATTTGTAATCTTCAAGTTAGCTTTAATGCATGTATCTAGATTTGTTGGTCTTTTATAACATGTAAAATGAATGTAATAGGGGTGAAAGCACAATGATGTGTCCCACTCTTTAATTTTATTGGGCCACAAAAATTAACATTTTTTACATAAGCACATTTTGTCAGTTATGCCCAATAAACTATCAAAATTTTAAAATAATGTAAACTAATGATTTCTTCCATTTCTCTTTAGATTCATTTTTTTAATGAATAAGCGTTTATATTATCAAAGGAAAAATAATATTACACATTCACAAAAAAAAAGTGGGTGACGGAAGTCACACCCCTAAGTCCATATGAGGCAGCAGCCCGAAAAACACAAGACAACAAAACAAAGGTCGCTACATGGCTATAGCTATGCCACTAGGTGGAGGAGGAGGATCATGATCATCTGGCTTACCCCATACATTAGCAAGTTTCGAGATGTCATTTGGAGGTTCCCACCCTTCATCATGAACTTCTTCATTAACAATAGTGTTTTTGTCACCTTCAGATTGTGTATTGTGAACAAAAAAAATGGTAAGAGCTAACCTAGGAAACTTATCAAAATTTGACCAGCTTGTAGGACCATGGCCAACGCCAGGGGAGAAACTAAGCGGTGGCAACAAGGTTGAGGCCATCCTTGTTGAGCATTGTTTCTTCTTCCAGGTGGTTGAGATGCCTAGGATTGGGCATCATGGTCTTTGCCAGCAGAATGTATTTGCAATGCTCACAAGGCAAAGACCAGCCTCAACTGGAGGCAGGGGTAAGGGGAACTCTGGCCAAAGTGCACGAGGCATTACTCCAGTGGTAAAAAAACACCTATAGATGTGCAACCTCAAGGGAAACCTTATTGGCTTTCACCCATATTTGTAAAAGGACATTAGAGCTATTAGAAATCTAAAATAGATTGATAACCCAAGAACCTTATAAGAGAAAATCTAAGCTACATAAATTGGAAATACATAAACAAAAGCAAACCAATGATTCTAAGAGATATGCAAATGTCAAGATGATAGAATTGCATTAAGATCTCAAAGATGCCACACAAGACTAACAAAATTGTTATACAATATGCAACAAGGATGTAAAATACAAGGTAGGTAGTGAGTTTATATAGACCAAGGAGAGGGGAGAGGTGGTAAAATCGACCAATAGGGAGAGACCCCCATATGGGCTAAAGATAGCAAGAGAATTTTCCCAAGATATCAAATGCCACCTCCCTTGCAGGATGTCGACACCTCAAATCGCCCACTCACTAATTAAACTCACTTTATTTAACCTAAGCAGGCTTAATAAAAATGTAGGAAAAACCTAAGAAATAGGGAAAATAACTAACCCACTAGGAAAATAAAAACCTACACTAACACCCCCCTTAAGTGTAGCTTAGGTGGGTGAAAAGATGGGTCCTACCAAATCAAGTCTGATGAGGTACCTATGTACAATGATTTCCCCCCAAAGAGAAGAAGCCCCCCCCCCCCCGAAAAAATAAAGTAGAGAGAACACCCCCTACAATAGAGAGAAAAAAGAGGACTACAAATCCCATCAAAGTGGGCACCAACCACATCCCCATCAAAGTTCATAAATGAAGGAACTTGCTCTCAGTGAAGGGTTTGGTGAAAATGTTTGCAATCTATTTTGATATTGGATAGTACCTGATATGAATGATCTGCTCATGAATCAACTCCCAAATGTAGTGCATGTGGATCTCTATATGTTTGGTCCACTGATGATGAACCGGATTGCGAGAGATCTGTATCACACGTTGGTTGTCACAAAAAATGAGTGTAGGCTTTCCGAAGGGAATACCAAACTCATTGAGAATGTTTTGAATCCAAATGGCCTCAATGGTGGCATTAACTGCTCCTTCATACTCAACCTCTATAGATGAAAGAGCAATTGCAGACTGCTTATTGCTCGACCAAGAAACCAGACCAAAACCAAGTGATAACTAATACCCTAAAGTAGACTTGCAATCCTAAGAATTGCCTGCCCAATCTGAAAATGTGTGTCCCACCAAGTCAATATCCACTCCCATTGCATAGTGAATCCCATAACTATGAGTGCTTTGTACATAGTGAAGAATCCACTTAGCTGCTTTCCAGTGCAGCTCATGTGGCTCCTACCTGAACCTAGAAACTAGGCCCACAGCATATGAAAGATCAGGCCTTGTGTGAGCCAAGTATATGAGACTCCTAACTATTTGGTGATACAAGGTAGCATCCACCAATGGTGATGAATAGTGAACCTCAAGTTTGACCAAAAAGGCCCAAGTTTGATATCAAGAAATGATCATGAAGGTCAGTTTTAACTACTTGATGGTGGACGAGGAACTCCCTATAACCAACAAGTCATCAACATAGAGAACAAAGAACATGAGAGTATCATCCTAAAAAGTTCTGGGGGTTTGTAAATGTCTTACCAAAGATGCATGGGGATCAAGAATTTGGAATACCCAAAACCATCTTACCAAGGAAAAATAAGACTTGAAAGTTATCAAGGTCTAGGGTTCAGGGATCCATGATATGAACATATTTTAAGGCATGATGGTAGAGGAAAGTTCAAAATCCCACTACATAGTGGAGATCAAGATTTGGGAAAAATAAATCCTCCAGGATAGGATCAAGGAGTGAAAGATAACATCTAGTTTCATTGTTTGAAGCTTATGACACCTTTTTGAAGCATGCAACAATAAAGGAACACATTTCTAGTTTCATTAGACCAATGAAAGCTTATGGTATGAACTACATCAAGGTTTGATCGGACCACAATTATTGCATTCATTCTAGAATTCATGTGGTTCTATAGGCCTATACTTCTTTAGGAAGGCGTGCTACCCAATCTCGGTGTTGGAAAATGCCTTCAATTTCTCTGTTGGTGAATTATACTTGGCCATTTGACTAAGGGTGATAGGGAGTAGACTTTTTCTTGTGGGAACAAAAGGATTGGGAAAAGCAATAATTGGTTGATCCCATAATAGTGTTTCCCACTGTAGGACATCTTAATTTTTAGAAATTTAATGATTTAAGCCTAGAGGGATTCCATCTAAGGGGGTTACATCAAACCCCCTTGGATAGAACCCCCTTAGGCTTAAATCAAATCCCCAATGGAGTCTCCTTCACACATATCGAAATGCTAACAAAAAAATAATTTTGCTTCACCTCTTGGGGGATCAAATGAAGTCATTTGAAAATGCCATTTTTAAAGTATGTGTCCCTTAGTATTAGATTTCCAAAAATTAGAATATGTATTATTTTTCTTTAATATTATATTTATTTTAATGTTACAATAAATGTAGGTCCATTACAAGAAAATAATGACCTCTATTTACCTAGACACTAAGAAAAATAACAAACATTGTTAGAAAAATCTCAAAAAGGTCACAACACTCCACATAGATCTCTTTGTTTCCATGAAAAAGAAAAAATAAATTTGAATATATGCTAAGAGAAATGTATTACAAAATAATATAGGTCTAAAATTTGTGTTACATCTAATTCAAAAATTAATAATAAATAAAATATTTAATAAAAAATTACCAAAAAATATCTATGCATTATATATTGGAGATAGTAACCTAATTCTAAGAAATCATGTAAAGTTTTTATATGCAGTGAAAGTTACGTGATATGAAATAATGTCCCTCAATTAAAAATAAATTGATTAGAAAATAAAAATAAAATTGATAGAAATAATTCTTTAAAAGTAAAAAAAATACAATTTGAATCTTCATAGAAAATTTCACAACTCGTTATTTTACATCATCCTTAAATTCTTGACCATTTATTCTCTATAATTGACACAAATTGAAAAATGGTAAAAAATGTTGATTTTGAGCATCTCACTTAGGCCAAAAAGTGGAGACACTATTGTGGGATCACCCAATTAAGATGCACATGTGCTGGGGGAATGAACTTTGAAGAATGGAAAGATGGAAAAGGAATGTCCAAAAATCCATAATCGAGAATTAAAGAACTTGGGGTTTGGAGGAAAAGACATGCGGGGAAGGGAAATCTTGCCATATTGTGTAGTTGAGCAGGAGATTTGAGGAAGAAGACTTAATTTACCAAACTTTTAAAATACTGCATGTCATATGGATGGCAACACATTGTGCATACATCCGTGCACTACACCAATGTCCTTGACAATTAGCCTCATCTTTTGATGCCAAGTTCTTTATTTTCTACAATTTCTATTTCTATATCTAGTTTATCATTTTAGTACTTCTTTCAATCTCATTCATTCCAATTTCATTAATATAATTAAATTTAAGGTGGCTTAAAATCTTATATTACATTTTGGTGAATATGTTGCTCTTACACTTAAAATGCCTTCTTTTTCATTCCATTTTCTTCCAAAAGCAAAAATTTTTAAAAAAATTCCTTAATTTTTCAGGGTGCTACCCCAAACCTCATTCCATAGTCCTAAAGGAGAAATACAATGACCTTTGGCTATAGTTGTCTACACCTTTCTTAATCTTCCCCTTCTATTATTCATTATGGATTATTATCCTCTTTTCTTACATCACTTTCTAGCTTTGCTTAAATTGATAGTGTTACTTCATTTCATGCATGCAATAGTGATTTAGTTCTTCCTATGTTGCTTTATTCTCTTGATCTCTCTACTAAAACTTCTACTATTTCTAGAGATATTTCAAGGGATGATGAAATTGTTGATCATTTCCTTAACATTACCTTGCCTACTCTTCATGCCAATGCTCTCCCCCTCAGTGATGAAGCATTGATTAATGTCATCTCTTTTCCCAAATTGGATGATGAGTAGAGAGATCCTTAACATACTCTTTCAGCTCCTTCTACTTCCATCACTTCCCCCATAGTTTGTAATGGTATCATGTCTATTCCCACTTCTCTTCCTCATTTATCTACATGTCCAAACTCTATGGATCTCTCATAGAATGTTGAAACCTTCCCTTCCCTCACTACCTATGAGGATCATATTCTTACAATTAACAATACTCCATTCACCACATGGTTCTCAAACTTCTATTGATAATCTTTCTTTCAATGCCTTTGATGACTCTTCTTTGAGTGATGATGAGGTTCATGCTTCTATTAATCCTTTTTCTTGACAAGATAGACTTTTTCTTGTTCATCCCCTCCTCTTTATTTGAAGCTTTTTGTCCTTTTTCCCTTTCCATAAAAAATTGAATCTTTTTTCCTAATTTTCTCCAAAACACCCTTGGGAATGTGAGATAAGGAAATCCAATAGATGGTTATAGCTTCCAAACCTGATTTAACCAAAGTAAGTCTACCATTAGTTGCAAATAGTCATCTATTGCACCACAAGTTAATGCCCTTCTCAACCATTTTTATCGTCACAACCAATCATTTTTCCCACATCCATTAGGTTTCAAATAAAAACCCAAATATTTGAAACCCTCGTGCAAATCAAAATGTTGATAGGGAAATATTTGTAATATCCATTTGTTGTACCACCTCCAACCTATAAAAAAATAAAAAGGTTTTGCATATTGATCACCATACCCATAGCCATACAAAACACATCTAAAATCTCCTTTACCTTAACCAAAGGAAACTTAGAACCATCACTACACAATAAAATATCATCCACAAAAGATGTGTTAAAGAAGCAAAGCTCTACCAATTTGGATACTATGGATCATGACAAATTGCTTTGCTGGTAATAGTGCTCGATTTAGACCTTAAACAATTAATAAAAATAGTAGGTGAGATAGTGGGCAATGATGTGTAAAAGAAGCGAAGCTCTACCAATTTGGATACTATGGATCATAACAAATTGCTTTGCTGGTAATAGTGCCCGACTTAGACCTTAAACAATTAATAAAAATAGTAGGTGAGATAGTGGGCAATGCCCTTATCTCAAACCCCTAATATGTCTGAAAAATAGAAGTTGAGCCATTAATTAGAATAACATAGTAAATAGAGGAACCTAGCCCATTATCCAATTCACCATCTACAAGCAAAAGCCTAGATGAATAAACAATAATTGAATATATAGCTAGTTCACTCTATCACATGCCTTAGATAAATCAAGCTTCATATCTACAATAGGCATCTTCTTGGTTTTGATAGTGTGTATGCCTTCCCAATGGCCTTGAATGGATTTGTCTACCATGTAAAAAACTAAATTGTTTGGTGGAAATAGAATTAGACAAAACCTCCTTGACTCTTATAGCAATAACTTTAGCAACAACCTTGTAAATGTAGTTACCAAGGGAGATAGGGAAAAAGTCATCAAAAGAATCTAGATTGTCCTTCTTTGAAATGAGGCAATGAAAGTCAAATTAAAAGCACCTAATATCTTCCGCAATCTTTGAGTCTCTTCCACCACACAGAGAATATTACCTGTGCAAGATAATCGTTAAAACTAAGGAAAAATTCAATCATCCAGCCATTTGGCCCCACACTTTTGTCCTTTTGAAAAGTACCCATTAACAATCCTCAATTCCTTCTTAGTAATCTCTTTCAATTGTTTCTTATTTGCAGGCTTATTAACAAAGCATGGAAAGTGTACAAATATATTAACAATATCCACAATATTTTGCCTTCTTCATAGCTACCTTTAAGTTCTTTTCTCATTCAAATTAATTCAATTCACTTGTATATTCTCATTCAATTATTCATTAAGAAGTTCATTAAAATACATGTCTAAAAACAATATTGTAATTCTATTGCACTTACTTTTAAATGTTATTTTAGATAAATAAAATAATATATCTTCTAATTTACTTCTTAATTTATACTCTTATTACTGAAGATACAATTTCCTATAAACATAACCATTAAAATATGAGTACCAGTGCCAGTAATTACGCCGATAGGCGTTTCCTTAGTGAGCAGCACTACCTCAAATACATACATGAATGGTCTAGATTAAAAGAGCTACCATAGAATAAATCTGATCCATTGATTTGTTAAAAGAAGTAATAAATGATAAAAGACAAAAACCAAAAAAAATTATTAAAAACGCTTGGACAGAAAGGCATACTATGGCGGCAGGGTAATAGCAACTTTCCATCATTCCAGGTATTAATTGACTTTTCATGAACGAAACAACACGGAAATTATTCTCGACCTGTAGAGGAATTTTTTATACGAGCGGAGGTAATACCAGGGTTCGAACCTTGGACGCCTCGCCCTCCAAACATTTACAATAAATAGTGAGAGAAAAAGGTCGGACATGCCTTTTTTCTTAAAATGGGAAGGAGAGGCCAGCGCATCTTTGTCCACTCATAGAGGGCGAGGTCCACATGCGACCACATACTGAACTTTGTTTAGCCCTTATTTGCTACTTAATAATTTGAGGTCAACCGTGTGGTTTTTTTTAATTTTCTGAATAAGTAAAATTTGAATAAATTACATAGTAAGTAGGATATCCCATCTAAATATTAACTAGTAGTTGGACCTATAGGTTTAATAGGCAGGCTGAAAACTTTCTCAAGAAATTATAGAATTTGTTAGATATTTTTTTGTAAGTTATTTAATCCACTAAATTCTTATTAAATTTCATCCCATTAATTATTGTCTTATTGCACTTATATTAGTAAATTAATTGAATCTCTTATTGATTTTTATATAATAGGCCATAGAAACAAATGCATATTTAATCATATAATTATTTTAAAAATAATTATGTTCAACAACTTATATCTAATATTATGTACATAAGGCATAACTATATTTTTCTATTAAATACATACTATGATGGCTCATAATCATTTTTATAAGTATGTATTTGATATATGAATTTTTATAATATCTATCACATATTAATTCTACTAATTTCTATAATCAATAATTTAATATACATTCTATTATTAACATATAATTAATTATATTATTTCATTAATATTTAAAATATCAAATTTATAAATAATATATATACAATGAATCAAAATTAAATAATCACATTAATATGAATATTATTGTTATAATATTTGCATAGATTTAAAGAAAAATATTATTTGTTGAATAACTAAATTCGTGTCTTATTTTTTTACTTGATTTTAGTCTGTTTGCTTTATTCAATTTCTCATGTAAAAAAGTACTTTGTTTTTATTGGTATAGATAAAAAAAATCATTGCAATAATACAATAAAATAAAAAATTAAGTGATAAAGGTAAAAGAATTTTTTTTTTTTTAATCATTTATGAGATTTTGTAGAAAAATAAAATAAAAAATTAACAATTTATCAATTGTCAAAGACAAAGGTAAAGGGAATTTTTTGTTTTTTTTATCATTTATGACATTTTGTAGAAAAATAAAATAAAAAATTAACAATTTATCAATTGTCAAAGTGATAAAGGTAAAGGAAACTTTTTTGTTTTTTTATCATTTATGACCTTTTGAAAAATAATCAATGGACAAGATTGATTTCATGGTAGTCTTTTTAATCTGGGCCCTTTATCTATATAATTCAGCATGTGATGCTCACATAGGGAAGGCTGAAGCATGGTTGCTTGGCTCAGTCGGATCTAATCTCTGAGCTACCAAGATTTTGTCTGGTCTCTTGTTCTTCTTGGTTACAGTCCGATCCTTCTTTGATCACCTACACTACTGTGCTAGATTTATTGTTTTGGTCTATCACCGACATCATTTCAATCATAGTTTCATGCCACCAGTTCTGGTCACTATTAATGCTGATCCACAAGATAAGAAGAGATCAAGTCAAAGATCTGCCAGGTGTGAAACTCCAGGAATATCATCTCTCTTGAATGTTTATTCTGTAATCAAGTAATCCCCCTTTTACACGACTCTTTCGCTGTGTGTCACTCACAATTATATATGTCCCCTATTCTATATATAGGCATGCATATCCCAGTGCTCTCAATAGCTCTTTCCAAGCTCAACCAAATATCTCCCCCCTTCTACAATTTTTTGTTGTTGTTTAGTCCTCCTGCGGATAGAGCTTCAAAGAGAATCGACTAGTCTTTCTAACATCTTCAGGTTTGACACAAAGCACCTGTTGCAGTGCAAGCATATGTTTACATTTGCTTCACCTAGAATCGCCAATAATCTCCGCAAGAACATTGTCCATGTTTGAAATGATGGAACTAGTTTACATCTCTCACAACAATTTTGTCTTCTAGCAATCTGGGAGATAAATTTGATTGCAGTGTGGCAGTCAACAAATACTCGAAGGTTCTTGACAACTCTAATGGTGGAAGAGGAATAATTATTTTTCCTCCTCCACATCATTCAATACACATTTTGAATCTGGAAAATACCTTGATGCCCTCATGTCCTAGGACAATTTCTCCAACATTGCATAGATCTTCTGTGCCTGTGGGTGTGATCTGTCTCCTACACAAAAAGCATGTACAATTTTATGGACTTCAATCCAACGACATCCAGGTTCCTTTTTAATTCCTCTGTCCTCCATCAATCTCCTCACCTTTTGAACCTCACCCCACCTGCCCATTTCTGCATAGATGTTTGATAGAAGAACATAAGTTGCAGCATTTTTAGGAGCCAACTCAAAAAGGAGACTTGTTGTAAATGCTCCTAATTCTATATTCTTCTGTCATCTACAGACACCAAGCAAAGACATCCATACAACTATCACAGGTTCAATTGGCATTTTGATGATAAATTTTAGAGTTTCCTTTAGATAGCTAGCACACCCAAGAAGGTCAACCGTGCACACATAATGATCAATTGTAAGTGTAATGTAATAAGAGTTAATCGTGTCATTGTAGTATCTACAACCCTCGTCTACTACGCCTGCATGACTGAATGCAAATAAAACATGAGCAAAGCTTACATGGTTAGGGTATGCTCCAGAGTGCTTCGTTAGTTCAAAGAGTTTGAGAACATCCTCGCAAAAGCCATTTTGTGCATATGCTGCAGTCATTGCATTCTAGAAGACCACATCTTGTTGAGACATTCTGTCAAACAGGTCACGTGCCTTCCACATGCTTCCACATTTTGCATACATATCTATCAAGACATGTGCAACTCATCATCTGATAAAAATTTGCTTTCAATTATGCTTTGATGGATGTGCATACCTTGTTCCAAAGCTCCCATTTCAGTACAGGCTGGGAGCACATTGGCAAAGATTGAGGTGTTTGGCTATACACCTGCCAGTTGCATTTGCTTGAAAGCTTCCAATGCCTCTTCAACAAACCCATTTTGCGCATATCCTACAATCATTGCAGTCTAGGAGACCACATCTTGTTGAGACATTTTGTCAAATAGCTCATACGCCCTATGTAGGTTTCCACATTTTGCATACATGTCTATGAGGGATCAAGTTTCATTTTCAGTTTTTAAAAAGCAACTTTTGGAGGTCTAGATCATGCTGTTGATCTCATAAAATGAGATGTATAGTATGCAATGTGCCTCACTTCATATATGTAATGAGGTATCCGTATATATGATAAATTTAAAGCTTTACTATCTCCTAAGCATGCCCATAGAACTATCATTTTTTTATTTTGATTTTGCCTCTTTCTCTAAGCAACCTCTGTCATGATTCTAGAATCAGAATATGACGCTTTGACTTAGGGTATAGGAGTTCTCAAGGCTATAACAAGAATGGTCTTTTTAATTTGTGTCTCACACATATACAACAATTATGGCCTTAAAGAAATTGTGATTTTGTGACCTTTAAGGTAAAGTCAATTGAAGCAAAATGCACTTATGGCATTCTTAGCATGTTTATGAACTGCTCATCATTTTGGTACTCTCTAAGCTAAGCTAAGAACTAAGTTGGGTATAGATACATTATATTCATTTTCAGTTTTTAAAAATATGATTAAATACATGACTTAAAGAAATGGCCTTTTTAATTTGTGTCCCACACATATACAACAACAATTATGGCCTTAAAGAAATTGTGATTTGGTGACCTTAAGGCAAAGCCAATTGAAGTAAATTGCACTTATGGCATTCTTAACATGTTCATGAATTGTTCATCATTTTGGTAGTATCTAAGCTATGATAAGAACCAAGTTGGGTATAGATACATTATATTCATTTTCAGTTTTAAAAAAATATGATTAAATACATGACCTAAAGAAATGGCCTTTTTAATTTGTGTCTCATACATATACAACAACAATTATGACCTTAAAGATATTGTGATTTGGTGACCTTTAAGGCAAAGTAAATTGAAGCAGAATGCGCTTATGACATTCTTAGCATGTTCATGAACTATTCATCATTTTGGTTCTCTCTAAGCTAGGATAAGAACCAAGTTGGGTATAGACACATTATATTCATTTTTAGCTTTAAAAAATATGATTAAATACATGACTTGAGTGTTTTTATGGGTAATATTAGGGAAAACAATGTTTAATTATTGGTATCAATAATTTCAAATGCTAGGTGTCACAATTGTCTATACATAGTCTATTGACAAAGTCTCTTAAAGGGTATACAAACCTATACATAGTCTATTAGGGCTCTTACAATATTTGACAGAGGTTAAGGTTGTGTAACCTTCACTTGTTTCACAAGGAGCTCAGCCCTTGCTTTTCAACAATGTGCAAACTTATCCACTATCCCAAGTAGTTCAAATACATTTTCTAAACTATTGACAAAGTCTTTTTATAGGTATACAAACCTATACATAGTCTATCAAGGCTCTTACAATATTTGATAGAGGTTAAGGTTGTGTAACCTTCACTTGTTTCACAAGGAGCTCAACCCTTGCTTTTCAACAATGTCCAGACTTATCCACTGTCCCATGCAGTTCCTCATATGTTGTACCAATTTTTAGATTCTTTCAATAAGTCTCCAGAGATTCTTAATGGTCTGTATCCCTAAAACATCTCTCATATGATAGGGATAAAAGTAATGTTTTATCATACCATAGAGGTGTCATTACATTGCACTATTTTTCAGGAAGCCTGTATGTCTCTGGAATGAATAATTGAAGGAAACTGTAGAGAATGGAAAAAAGAAGAAAGAGAGAAACACTTAAGTTGAAAGTTGCTTGGCCAACAGGAGATGTGAGAGAAGGGCTTGCAATCAATCCAATACATTGGCATAATGGAGAGAGCATCTCTTGTATGACACTTTTCTCTGGGCTTAGTGTATTATCTTGTGCCTACGTCAGATGAAGATATGTCATTTGAGATTATTTATAGATAACATATCTAATTTACATAATTTCATGTGGATTTTTTTCTCATTTATGGTGACAGATCTTTAATGTTGCTTCACAACCCTTCACTTTTTGGGAGATATAATATGTTTGTGAGCTCACATTTTGTTTTGTTTTTGTTTTAGTTTTTAATTTTTTTGGGTCTAGAAATAAATTGCTTGGTAGAAGAAGATTTGATAGTTGACCAATTCATTTAACATGTGGATATTGATAAGCTTGAGTAGAGATTGACCACTCCTTTTACAAGCCATTGTATAAATGTCAAGGAGATCTAAATGGATTGGCAAGAGATAACCCCTATTGAATTACTTCTTCTTAATATCAAATAATGCAATAATTCTTTCAATCCAATAGTAATTTGTAGCAATGGTTTGATTTAATAACCTTGTCGTGATACTTAGCATTGCAAGTAATTGATTTAACATATCATAATCTCAACCCATACACAAAAGGTTGATATGTAGATTAGTATTTTGAAATAATAGGATGGAATAGCACATGTAAAAATCTATTTGGGAAAAAGCTTGTGATGAGTATCATTGGAGAATTGTCCATGCTTTGAATGTTGTCCAATTTAAGAAGGAGCATATCAATATAAATATTAAAAGGAGCATTTCTGTATGTTTGCCATTGTAAGAATGTCAAAGGTTTATGTTATAAAATAAAAAATACAGCCAAACAAAAATGTAGCATGACTATCTAAACATGTCATTATATTCATATTGAAAAAGAAAATATAATGGTAGTAAAAATTAGTGAACATTATTCTCCATATAAGTTCTCAACACGCAGTCCATCAAGGACACCACTGTTCAAGGTCCCCTTAGATCTTCAATCATCTAAATTTTACAATTAGATAAAACCTTAAATGTTCATTGCCTTCCAAATAGTACTACAATTGCATTTTGAGCATTCTTTTCTTCTCTCTCATTTTAATTTATTTGTTTTATTTTGTCATTATAGTTTTATTGTTTGAAAAACATAAAAATAGTTCAAAGACATGATATTTCCATAGTATTAATTTCTTAGAATACAATGATCTATGTATAAGTTCTCAACACGCAGTCCATCAAGGATACCAATGTTCAAGGTCCCCTTAGATCTTCAATCATCTACATTTTACAATTAGATGAAACCTTAAATGTTCACGCCTTCCAAATAGTACTATAATTGCATTTTGAGTATTCTTTTATTTTCTCATTTTAATTTATTTGTTTTGTTTTGTCATTATGGTTTTATTTTTTGAAAAACATAAAAATAGTTCAAAGATATTATATTTCCATAGTATTAACTTCTTAGAATACAATGATTTATGTAAAGGATAAATATGATATGAATGAATGGGTTTGGACTAGACTTAATTAGTAATGTATTGATCAAAATTGGCAAATCTCTAAACTACTATAATTTATTGCTACACAACATTTCCATAGTGACAAATTGATGAAAAGAACTTCTATACAATTATTTGTCAGAAGCACTCTCAAATTAATAAAAAATATTAATAATGAATTTGAATGGCTCATCCTCCCCTTAGTGATGTTGTTAATAAACCAATAAGTCCTTATGAATATTCATGGAGATTGTGTCTTTGTGGACTTTAGTGGAATATTCCTTTGTCGAGTTATAGGATTTTAATTCTATTATTTTTCTTCTACTTTTGTGATAAGGATTCCATTTGTTTTGTATGGGGGATTATATAAAAATCAATAAAGGATTCAATTAATCTACTACATATATATAATATAAACAACCAACTTATAGTTTTATTGCAAAAAAATAGTTAATTATTGCACTAATTCCTATCATACAAGCAAACAATTTAAAAATTTGCATTAAATTTTGTAACATCTTCCATGTGATTAAGAATTTGACTATGGGAATTACAGGGCCTAAATTTGACAGTTGACCGTACTTGTCAAGCAATTTTTTATGACAATTATCTATTCAATGATGCCTTACTATGACATGCACTTTAATATAAGTACTTATATAAAAACCAAATATATATATCAGCATAATCCTATATAAATTTTGACAATTTCTCTAAAATCTCTCCTTTCATATGATACAACCTTTTTAAAATTTTGATTGTATTTTACAACAAAAATGCCTAAATACACCTATACAACTATCAAATTTAGACCCTGATGGGAAAGGCATCCATCACTAACAAAGTTTTAGGATAATAAAAACTATCGGCGTGCCCATTGAACCTATGGGTCCAATTGCTAGTAATACAATCTCATAAGCTAACTAAATCATTAATGGTACATAGCGATGGCTGCCCTGTTTTGGCTAGCCATTCTTGAAGATATCACTGCTCAAACTCGTTGGTAACTATCCTATCAGGCTAGAGATGCTTTACTTAAAGAGGTACAATGTATTAATGCATAACAACTAGTCAAGTCAATAGGAGTCTACGACACGACAAAGAAAATATTAGAGTGAATTATTCCCAACTGTGCGAGGAAAAAGATCCTGGATTAGGGGGCACTGTAATCTCCACTGTTCCTTCCAGCATCTGAAGCACTTTCTTAATTGATGGTCTCAGAGAAGGATCTTCTTGAATGCACCAAAGCCCCACCAACGCCATTCTTTCCAACTGTCTTACCTCCATACCTGTGCACTCTTGTTCCTCAACTAAAGCTGCAAGTCTCCCATGTTTGAAGCAATCGTACACCCAATCAGACAACATTACTTCATTTACTGGAACATCCAATTGCAACATTTTCCTGCAGCAGATAACTTCCAAGAGCAACACTCCAAAGCTATAGACGTCTACCTTGACAGAAACTGCCATGGTCTTCTGCCACTCAGGTGCCATGTAACCCATGGTGCCACGGGCCATAGTAAATGTCCTCGTTTGTTCTACCCCAAGCAATTTGGATATTCCAAAGTCAGAAATCTTAGCACAATAATTTTCATCCAGCAGGATATTTTGAGGCTTTATGTCACAATGGATTATATGAGTTCTGCACTCGTCATGTAAGTAGAGGATCCCTCTCGCAGTCCCTAAAACAATCTGAACACGCAGCTCCCAATCAAGACCATTTGTACCTTTAAATAGACGGCTATCCAGAGACCCATTGGGCATGTACTCGTATACCAGAATCCTATTGGAGTCCTCGTCACAGAAACCATAGAGTTGAACAAGATTTTTGTGATGGCTTGCTCCGATGATACCCATCTCTGTCCTAAACTGCTTTTCCCCCTCTTGGGGGTTTTGTTGCTGGACCAGATCATCAAGCTTCTTCACAGCAATTGCTCTTCCATCAGGTAAGGTGCCCTTGTACACCGTTCCAAAGGCGCCCCTTCCTATTTCTATCTTGAAGCCCTCAGTTGCAGCGTCTAGCTCTTGATAACTAAATGCCTTGAGCCCCATCGGACTAAACTTCTGATGCTCTTGCAAGGATTTCATCTTGGGTCGGCATATCAACAACCAAGCGAATAGCAAAATTACTGCAAAGACTAAGGAACAACCCATAAGGCTTATTCCAAGAACTACAAGCCCTTCCCTCTTCTCCTTTCTTTGCTTTGGCGGCATGGGCGGAACAGCTTCGTAGACTCCGTTGTAGACTTTTACAAAAGCTATTCGTGTGACGCTTGGACCGCCATTCATCAGAGGCATTGCTTTCTTCCAACAATTTTCTGTGCCGTTAAGATTGGCGTAGATGGCCACTGTGCAAAAGCAATCTTCAATGCATTCCCGCTGGCAGGCGGCTTGATTCATGAATTTCTTGTGCCAGTAATCATTTCCAGGCCAATCTATTTGCTCAAATCTCTGCAGTTGTGCGCCACTTACACTGCAGCTCTGTATCTGTGATGTGTCCTCAAGGCATCCTTTTGAATTGTTAGCATTGTCTGCGAAATGGAATCCCGGAGGACAAGTGCAATTGTATGAGCTTTTGGTGAGTTGGCAGAGTCCATTGAGCCCACACACCCCAGGTCCATCTCCATTGTTTGTACAAGCAGTATCCTGCTGCTGAGCCAAGAGGCTCATGACCAAGAGCAGATAAGTAACATATATGAGACGGAGGAGTTTTCTTTTAAATCCCATACACACAGACCCAGACATAGCCATACAATGAATGGAAATGGATCCTTTTATAGTCCACGATATCGGGCAGCCTGTTTTTGGCTCTACAGGTGGCTTATAACATATGGGACGACCTCATACTCCAGAATGCAGGAGGCACCTAACTGTGCTTCAAATACGAGGCATACATACCCCTGTAAGATTTAAACTTGGTGACCTCTCTTTCAAAAAGGCAAGTTTTTCACAAGATCATGCTGATAACAAGATGTCTACTTTAAAGGGGTTTAAAAGCTGCTTTGTTGCAGGTCACGGGAAGTTTCTGTGGAGGAAAATGTAGGGCTTAGCGTGGAAGAAAAAGTCGTGTATGATTAAGCCCGTCATTACCCAAAATTAAATGGTCAAGATATTTTGTTTGTCATTTGAAGCTCTACCACATAATGTGAGAACTGTTTAAACTTTACTCTTGTCATTAGTGGGGAGGAAGGAAACCGGAATAAGGACGACAACAAGAGGCAGTGCCGTGTAATGATAGCTTCCACTATCTAATAACATTTTCCAGTCAATGCCGTGCCATTACATACGTCTATGTGGAAAATTTGTCCTTTGATTTCTTTCACTCCTACTTTTTAGGGAGGCGAATTTGTGGCATTCTGGGATGAGAGAAGTAAATTTAGACAAGTGTTAGCATAGTTGAAAATATAGTTGATAAAAATTAATTTGTTAAAAAAATTGGGTTACCTCTGGTTGAAATTGTATTTTAAATGATTATGTTTTCATAAGTTTCCTTATACTCTTTTATTTTAAGGAAGCTTTGTCTTATATTTTATTTTTTTTCCAAGACTTAAACTTCTTATATTTTATTCTTTTTCCGAGACTTAAACTTTTTACTATAAGTGTGCACTATAGTAAAAAGATGAGTCTTTTATATAACACAAATTCTTTATCACATCTCAATAAAATTGAGGGGCCCGCCACATACATAAGTGGTGCCTTTTAGTGAAAGATAAGTCCATATTCTTAAGAAGATATGTTTTGAAAGAATAGCAACCATTTGATCTTAGCAATCACATAGAAGTGAGGCTTGTACTAGAGTCGTAGGTAAAAATAACACAATCGGTTTGTGTGGATAATTATTCTTAAACATCATCCAATTCAACAATTGAAGGTCATTTTTGGCCAATAAAAATAAGACAAATATTTACCACTCTTTGATATAGATGAGGTTTAAAATTACTATTGATTATTTGACCATTAAACCAAATGATGTTTAAATAGAGTGTGTTTTAATAACGTGACAAATCACATCCTAAGTGGCGGGCCCATATTTTGAAAGCAATATGAAACTTACCTTGATATTAAATCAAAGCCCATAGAATCAAATTAAATGCCTTGTTTTACAAAAATTAAAACCCGCATAAAAAGAAACATGGGGGCAGTTGTATGTAGATGTAAAAGGTTAAAAGGTTTGCATATATTAAAGGTGTTGCTATTTTTAAAAAACTTAAACCTATAAAAAGGTAAAAACAAACCTTAGTAAAAGAACAAATATTAAAATATTAAACTTTGCCTTGAAGGTGAGCTACATGAAGGAAGTAGAAAAAAGAGAAAAGGTAAAATATAGAAAGTATTTCATAAAAGTAAGAGGTCAAGGCAAAAGCGAAGTGGGGGGATTTTAAAATTTAAACTTTGTTCATAATCCCCCTCCTCTCCACTTATTTTTCTATAATATTACTAGCACTTGCATCAATACGAGGTTTAAGGAATACGCCGATAGGAACAATCGACGAGTAAAGGAAAATTTCCTAGTAGTCTAAGCAAAGGGGATACAAGTGCCAATTAGAAGATTGATTAACTATTTTCTTTATCTTAAGAGTTGGATTAAGAACTGTCATAGTAGTGATTGAAATTGCCTTGTTATTTTGGGAAAGGGGATACAAATGTCAATTCAAAGATTGATTAGCTATTCTTTCTATCTTAGTGAGTTGGATTAAGAATTATGTAAAGGGTGGCCACTTTTTGGCTATATTTAAGAATGCATTTGATTAGATGAAAAAAGGAGATTTTGGAAATTTTTAAATATATTTCTTTGCTAATAGAAACCTGTCTACTATAATTTTCTGTTGGTTGTAAGTTTTAATTATCAATGTTGCTTGTTTATTATTTACTGCTGCAACATTTCAATTTGTTGTGTTCCTTTCTAATTCCTTAGTATAGATTGTAGAATAGAGCTTTAAGGGCAGAGACAAAAGGAGCTTATGTATATCATATAGAGTGCTGTGTACAAGCTATTTTTTCTTATTAATCTCCTTATGCTGTGACTGATTCTTTCTCTATTAGATCTGACGTAAGTCATTCCTTGTATTTCCTCTTGGTATGAGGAATTATCTTGGCATTTTGGCTTCATAGAGACAAATTTTAGGTAAAACTAGATCTGAACAAAGAGATTCAGAATTACAAAATAAAGTCTAGATGAGGAAGAGGTTCAATCGCATCAATTTGGTATCTTGGCACTTTGGTTTTCATAAAGATAGAGTTTAGGTAAAACCAAGTCTGAACTAAGAGATTTGGAATTTTAAAAGGGCTGGATGATGCACCACAGATTACGAAAGATTGTATATCAAAGATAAAGGAGTGTCTGCATTAGCAGATCTATTACATATAATAAGATAATCTAAATTCACACATTTTCACAAAAAATAGGATTCCATCATTTTAGGAGGGGAAGAAATACTAGAGTTCCTACATAGGAACCATGCGTGATGCACAGTGATGAGACTAAGAATCAACAATAGAACAAGTTCTCTTGCTCCTTTCCCTACAATCCCATCGTGATATTGATTACTCACATGGTTGTTTTTATAGTTGCTTCTCACCATTGCTAATGGTTGACCGATTGGCCTTTTTATAACCTAACTCAAAAAGCTAACTCAAAAGACAAACTCAAAAAGCCAACATACACATGGTACACAGCTCAGTAATTTCCAAAAAAAAAACAACCCCATGGTGTTAAACACCAACAAATTTAGGAGCTCAAACCCTAACCCATTAATAGAAAAGCCCCACCCTGATTATCCAAAACGTTGGATGCTTAGAAACA
Organism: Cunninghamia lanceolata; assembly: GCA_027924645.1. Lineage (NCBI taxonomy): Eukaryota > Viridiplantae > Streptophyta > Pinopsida > Cupressales > Cupressaceae > Cunninghamia > Cunninghamia lanceolata. The sequence continues at coordinate 25,732,292 of BSBN01001332.1, read as the reverse complement.
CATTAAAAATGAAGATTAGAAGATTAAAAGGAAAAAAAATAGGTATATAATAAAATGGTGTGTTAGAAGTAGCTGGTTGTGAAATCACTTTGTACATCAGTGGGAATCCGAACTTCTTTCATCACTCACACTAAAACCATTCTAACAATAAAATTGTAGAAGCAATTCAAGTAAAGAAAAGAATAAAACATAGAGTAGGGTCTCAGACATCCAAGGAAGAGATGTGGACAACATGGGCTCTCAAGCCTTTAGGCCAAGGCGAAAGCCCTCAGGTGGCTACTGCGAATGTTTTGAGAAACGACCCTTGTCTTTCTCCTCATCAACCTTACTACAAAATTGAACAACCAAATAAGTAAAATAGAGAACCTACTTGCAATACAAATGGCGGCAAAAAAAAGGAATTGAAGTAGCTAGAGAAGAAACCCTAGTGCCAATCTCGCTACTGTTGGTGCACAAAGACTATGTTTTGAGATAAAAGTAGGCGAGCTATGAGCAAAGCAGGCCCTAAAGCATGACGTGATGTGTGGCTACCATTAAGATTCACCTCGAGCACTTCATAAGTGGGTTGAACAGGATAGATCTGAAACCCCAAAGCACTACCATAGAGGTGGCCTCCTTAGCGGAAGCGCTTAACCAGCCAATGCGTTGTAAATGACTGACTGGTCAATAAACGTATGGCCACCACGTGGCAGTCGACCCTGCACCGACCAGCAATACAAATGTGATCTCTGATGTTGACTCATCCTATGTGGACACTAGATGGTGTCGACTGCGTCGATCGACTACAGTTCCATACTGCTGATCATTTACAATGCACCGGCTGGGCTTCCTTAGCAGACTTTGAGAGCCTTGTGGCATCTGGCATATCGCAGGGAATTGGGGAATATTTCACTCGCATCAGGGTTAGCAATCCAACTTCTCTCTATGTTCACATCCATGATGGACCATATATATAATCCAAACTTGTAAGGTGCATGAATATTTGATACATTTTTTATACCTAGAAGATTTGATATGTCTTTTAGATCTTTGCATTTATGGGTAGATTTGATACCACTCCTTACAACTTCTAAGATTTGATGCGGAGTAAAATCCCCGGTGTGAGAACAACTGACTAGTTTAGAATAGGTTTTTCGATGGAAAAAAATAGTTTCTGCTATCGGCGTGAAGAATTTTATGGCGTGAGATAATTCTGAGCACTATAATGCTCACAACTAAAAGCCTATCAGCTAATTATTTTTCAATGGATTTATTTTTCTATGATATTATATTATTCTTTCTTTGCTTCAATATTTGTAATATTTAGGATAGCTTTAATGCAAGTATCTCTTCTAGCATGTGAACTTATAAAGTTTTGATTTTAATGAATGTAATAGGGGTGAAAGTACAATAGGGACATGAATGTAATAGGGGTGAAAGTAGTGTGTCCCACTTTTTAAATATTATTGGGCCACAAAAATTAATATTTTTCATATTAACACATTTTGTCAATAATGCCCAATATATATATATATATATATATATATATATAGTTTTCAATAACTTTTTTTTATTATATTCTATTATTTGACAGTGATTGTACCATTACACATAACTTTGACTATAAATAAAATCTTTCCAAATTTTATTAGGATTAGATTGTTAACTCTAATATCTTGTGCATTAAATTTTTTGGGTTATTTTTTAATTGAATATTTTATTTATTGTTAATATTTTAATTGGTACTACTACAAATATAGACCTATATTTTATAGTAACACATTTTTCTTTGCTTATTTAATGAAATTAAATGTTTTTGTTGAAACAAGGACATTATGATTTTTTTGACATAGTATGCTATTTTTAGTGTCTCAAATCTAGATCTTTATTTTTGTAAGTAAATAAAAAATATTAAATTAAAAAAAAACATATTATATTTTATTTTATTATTAATATTTTAATAGGTACTACTAGAAATATAGACCTACATTTTATAGTAACACATTTTTCTTTGCTTATTTAATGAAATTAAAACAAGGACATCGATGTGTAGTATAATTTTATGATCTTTTTGACCTAGTATGTTATCTTTAGTGTCTCAAATGAGGCTTGTATTTTTATAATGGACCTATCTTACTTATACTAAATAAAAAATATTAAATTTAAAAAAAAACCATAATCCTTTTATATGGCCTTGTTAAAGCTCCCTATAATCAATGCATACCCTCCATTTCCCATTCTTTTTGGGCACTATAGCCAAGGGTGAGACCCACTAGCTATATGAGATAGGATAAATGAATCTGGCTTGTAGAAGTTTTTCTATCTTAGTTTTTACAATGTCTTTGACTGAAGGGTTTAATCTCCTTTGGGGTTGTCTAATAGGCTTAACATCCCCTGTATATATGTGATGGGTGCAAATTTTAGGGGGTATGCCCTTCATGTCTTTATACTCATAAGAAAAAGCTCCTGAATGGGATATGAGAAGATCAAGAAGTGCTCCATCTTGCTGAGTTGTCAACTAAGTATTGATGTTCAATGTTTTCCTAAGTAAGACTATGATTGGATTTGTAACATGTTTCATAGATGTTCCTACCCCATATTTTGGACTCATTGTGTTAAGATGGCAAGAATGTGGGAGTAGTAAATGAAAGGTTGCTAGGTCTTTGTAGAAATTTTCTCGACAAGGGATAAGATTAGCAAGGGTACAATGGGTAGCAATAAGAAGTTCCTTCCTTGAGTCTTGAGCTAAATCCATTATGTCTTTATCAATGAGGATGTGAGTTATGTCTTCAGGGGTATCATAATTTATCTCTTCTTCCAATTCCCCTAAGTGTTCTGTAATGGTAACCATAGCTAAGGAAGCACTATTTCCCATGTTATTGGGTTCATCTACCCACACTTTCCCTATATAATTTATGGATGGTCTAGCTGGAGGATACAAGGAGATTTTTTCATGTCTATGCCATTGGATATGACCATATCCCTAGTTCTGTAATCAATGGATGTTGCTGTAGTAGCTAGCCATGGCCTACCTAAAATCAGAGGATAAGTATTCCTTTAGTTCCTTGGCTCTCAGATTAGAAAGTCAACTTGGAATTCCCATGATTACATAATAACTAGAACATCAGTGAGCACCCCTTTTGGAATTGCTACTAATTGATAAGCTAATTATAAAATGGTGGAAGTGGATGAACGATTGAAATAGCCAACTTATCCAAGCTGTGAACCATCATGACATTTATTGTGCTCCTAAGTCAACTAAAACATTGGATATTTCTACTCCTAAGATGTGGATTGTGGTGAGAGGGTTTCCTGGCTCACCATACTTTGAGAGGAGCATTTCCCCCACTAGAAGATCTACTACTTTCCCTTCTACCTGAATGGTGATAGGAAAGGTTCTCTTCTTGCCCTGAGTTTTAACACAGTTTTGTATGATAAACTGATCTAGTTTAGGAACATCTCTTATTTCTTGGAGTGGAATTTCAATGTCCATCCGTCGAATTTCTTGAACTAGTTCAGATTCAATGGTGGGTTGGTTTTGTTTCTGTAAAACTATTTTTTGGGAACATGTTGTGTGAGTCGTTCTAGGTATGGTGCCTGTTTCACACTCTCCGGAGTAGCTCCAGAGTGTGTTTTTGAAGCAGTTCTGGAGGTGATCTTCAGAGTTGTCCTTTTAGGAGGAACTTCAGAGTAACCTGAGGGCTGCTCTTGTAGCACTTTTTCAACTGTAATCTCCTCATGAGGTTGATGGGATGGCTTTTTAGGTTCCACTTCATTAGAAATTTCAACAATAAGTGGAGGAGATGGTCTTGGAAGAGCTTTCCTAGAATGCAGCTAGAGGTTATTCAAATGAATTACATTGATACCAGCCATATTTTCTTTCTCAATCACATATACAACTGATCCTTGTTTATTGCATGGGTTTGCTATAGGTTGAGCTACTAGGGGGCTAGCTAACTGGATCATTTTGAGACTATCCCTGTGTGTTTGTTGGTCCAGTTAGAAGATCTTTTTATTGGTTTGAGAAGTGTTTGGGTTGACCTTGGAATTGTTGGTTATAGTTTTGCTGAGGTCCCCACTGAGGCTGTATATTCTATGGTCCAAATTGTGATGGAAATTATTGTGACCATTGCTGGTTTTGCCAATGCTAGTTTGACTAGTCTTGTGGTACCCATGGAGGAGCATTCTGAGGTCCATGCCACTATGAATTCTATTGATTATTTCCCTAATTTGAAGGGCCTCTATGAGAATCTTGAGTTGGGTATTAGTTGTAAGGGAAATTACCAACTTGTTTCTGTCCTACATAATTTAACTCCTCTTCTATTTGAGAATTCTTTTTAGCTATCCTTTTCAAAGCTGGGAGCTGATCACAGAGGTTAGTAGGGTTCTCCTTATCATAGATTTGATAGATCTTAGATTTATCCAATGGGCATTCTCTCAAAAGGTGTTTATTTCTACACCTAGTGTGGTAAATTGACAGGGGTTCACTTGTTCTATTTTTTTCTTGAATCCCATCTAAGGTGGTATTCAATTGAACTAAAATGTCTATCTTTAGGTTTGCAAATTATTCCATCAATTTCCTCACATCATCTTTCCCTTTAAGAGACCTTGGTGCTCTTACTCCATCTTGTGTCCTTGAATAGTTTTTGTAGATTTCCTCAATTGCAGGCATATCCATCTTGTTTACATTCCCCTTTCCCATCAAATCTAGTTCCTGTTTTGATTCCTTATCTAACCCTCTTATAAATAATTGTGTGATATAGGGTTCCCATACCTTATAAGGGAAAAATTGAATCGATCCAAGTAGTCTTCTAAGCTCCCCTCCTCTTTCTGCTTAGATCTAAACAACTCTTCCTTTCTGTCATTGTCTCTACAGTAGTCCTGATATTTGTCCAAGAACTATGTTTCCATTTGTTCCCATGAGTGTATAGAATCTAGGGCCAAGCCCATGAACCATCTCATGGTAGAATCCTTTAGTGTAGATGGGAAACGTTTGAGCTTTTGGTTGTAAGATCCATAGTCATATGTTTGGCATAAGACTTTGAATTTGAAGAGGAACTGGTCTGGATACTTAGAAGGAATTCCCCTGAATGTTGGAATATGTGTAGGGGAAATGTTCTTCATAGGGGCATTTTCCTTAGGATTAAGGACTATGGGGTATGAAAATGTTCTTGCATTGTCCTATAGAGGATTTGGTTGTTCATGATTTTCCCCCATGGTTAATGGATCTTTTGATGAGGTTTCCTCTTCCCTAAATTTAGGTTGAGGTTCTTGTAGGGTGGATCATTTTAGGAGATCTGCTTGGTGTCTTTCTTGTAATTCTTGGATGTATTCTGAGAGGGCAAGGTGTTGAGGGCTTGTGGGAATATCTGACTATTGTGTGATTTCCAAGGTAGGTGTTAGGTGTTCTTCTCCCTTTTCAACAAGATTTTGACCTACCCCACTACTTTCACTTATAGGTTGTGGTTTGGGTGTCTATTTGATATATCTACCTCTTGGGTCTCTAGCTCTAACCATACATAATTGATCTAATCCTAATTGGGACTGTTATCTAAAGTTGCTATTAACTCAGAAGTCCCTGACAATGGTGCCAAAAATGGCAAGGGTCATTGTACCTTGGCATTTAATCATATTTTATGTGTCAAATCTAAGGCTCTGTCCATGACAGTCTACAATAAGAACTTAACAATCAATAGCCCTTAGCTAATCTATTGAATTGAAACTTTCCTAATTTATCAAACTCATGCTTCTACCTATTTGGTTTGAAAGAAAACCTGATCTAAGAATTGAAATAGTACTCTGCTAGAAATGAATATTAAAACTAAATTGACAAGAATCTAAATCTATGAAAGAAGGAAAGCTATATTCTATGAAATTAGGAAAACTATATTCTATGAAAGAAGGAAAACTAAATTTAAGGATCTATAATAACATAAGAAAAGAAATGAACAATACTATCCTTCCTTTTATCAGTGGGATTAGGTACTTGCTCCACACCTTCAGAAGTGAAGGCTAAACAAAGATTTCAAATCAAAGATATGAAAGAACTGCTCTCCTTAATTCAGCATATCAAAAAGTAGAGTATATTCAAGAAGTATATGTTTCTGCTAAATGTGAATTACATAAAAACTAGCTAAAAATCTATATCTTATTCTACTGTCTCTATGCATATATTAGTTTGTTGTCGATATCGTATTTCTGGAGTTAACCATCTTTTCTCACAGCTCAACTTGAGATACAAAAGATATTTTATTCTAGAACTTAAACATGCAACTGCCTCTATAAAAGTATCATCATGCAAAACTTAAAAAGACTTAAGAGACACTAAAGGTGTCCTTAAATCTAGAGTTTGATTTTAATCAAAATAGGTCGTGGAGGCCCTGATAAAAAGGAATCTAACTTTTCAAAAAAATGAACTACTAGAAGTTTTCTAACTCATGCAAAATCAAATAGCAAGTATGTTACATGTCCCCTCGAACCATTGGAGTCATCTTGTTGGACACCCTGGCCTTTATGTACAAGACTCAGTAGCTGTCTAGAAGCTCTGAAGATTCTGATAGTGAAGCAACTTCAGAGATTCTGCACATCTCCAGAGACTCTATTCAACTACCAACAACTCCAAAGATCACTACAAGGCTTGTTAGGACACAACTCCGGAGGTCTTCATGATCATCAACTCTTCCTGTCCTACTGCTACAACTCCAGAGAACTTCCAACCATGTTAAAAAATGTTGGAGTGTTGTGTAGTGTCCTTCCTGCTCAACTTTGGAGATAATTAGGATCATATCTGGAGTTCCCCCAAAACTGTTCTTCACCTGAGAGATAGACACCTATGAAACAAAAAGAGATATTCCTGCATAATTCTATCATTTTCACTCTAAAACATGGTCCTTTCATCATAACAGTAATTTTAGTATTTCATCTTTTATTAACATAATTAAACAAGATTTCATAGCTTCTATAGTGCAATTAACATGACAAGTAGTGTATAAATGGAAACAAGGGAACAAAAAGGGTATGTCTAGATGAGTGCTACTTGCCACTCATCATAGACCTTATGTTATGAACATACCCAACTAGGTGAAAGTTCAAACTTATGTCCCACTTTTATAAAGTGGCCAACACTAATCCAACCTTTTAACTTAAATCACTAGAATGTGACATATATGTTTTGAATTTTGAAATAATATAAACTAATGAAATGCCAATTTTTTAGTGTATTTTATATTTGTATTTAAAATAAAAATAAAAAATTATTTGAATGTAGTTTTTTTTTGTAAAATTGATACTATAATTTAGTTGCAAATAAAACGGTGAAAAATGAGGCTAAGTAGGATGTCACTTTTTATATAGTAAGTTTCATTTTTTTCTTCAATTTTTATTTGCATTTATAACTTGAAATTTTAGTGGATGGATTAATTTTATTCCATTTTTATAAATATATGGTTTTAAATGAATATTAAAATTTGCATGTACTGAAAACACAATTCTTTCAACAAGACACAAGTTTTTGTCTTAACTATTTATTTATAATAGAAAATAATTATATCATCTCAATATGGAATGTCTCCTCTAGTGCATAATATGTTTTTCAATATTTTTAATAAGCTCTAATATTTTTATCTTGAGAAGACAATCAACCATATATATTTTTTTTTGTTGATACCCTACTTTTAGTACAAATTAAAAAGAAAATATAAGCACTAATTCAATTTTTTAAAAAATATATATTTAAAAATTACACTTATAGATCTATACAAAAGGGTATTTTTAGAAAAAAATAAATGTTATATATATATATATATATATATATATATATATATATATATATATATATATATATATATATATATAGGAGTTGTGAGAACATTAATTTTTTAAAATCATTTTTTCTGGGTAAATTAGCCCCAAAGTGATGTTACATATGTATCTAGTGGACACTGCCATCTACAAAATTTGTGGCCCAAATCTAATTTATCTAGAATGAATTCAACTAGAATATAAGTTTGATACAAAATGACTTTTAGTTGGAAATACTTGAATTCACTTGTGCTAATAACTTGGCCTAGAGTGGGACACAACTAAATGAAATTGCACCTTGCCCAATCCATAATTACAAGTCTCTATATGTCCACTATCTTGCATAAAGTCTATCTCTAATGATAAACACACAGACACATGAAAAAAACTAAAGACCCCTATACCATAGTCTAATGACACGTATACCTCCCTAGGACTCCCACTATATGAGCAATGCCCAACCTAAAAAAAGTCCAAAGCATCAAAAGATTCTACCAATAGCACTCACATAGATGACAATGCTAAATCATCCATCACATAGTGTTAAAGAACACACATTAATCTATAAACCTACAGACAAAACTATTGCAAAGCTCTCTCCACTAATCACATAGCTCTCTTGAGTTCTTCACATCATATAGAGGACAAAGATTAAAGAGCTCCAATTATTCTTATTGTTACTAAAAAGAAATGAAGTACAATATTAGTAAATGATCAACTCTACATAAATTTCAACTCCAACACGAAATAAACAAAACCTATAGGATACATAATAAGTCATAGAAAGAAGAATAGAAAAATCAAATGTTGCTCTTCTACCAACATCAACACATGCTCAAGCTATGACAAATACGATTTCCTTCTAAATTCCCGAACAAAGAAGTTGTCAACATCTAATTGTCTAATACAATATAAAACATAGCAACAATAGATGTAAGCCTCTCAAACTAAAAGAAGATCAAACAAAACAATCTTTCCCACAGCATAGGAATATGCCCAAAGCCACTAACCATGTACTACAATCTTCAAAACACACTCTCCTAAAAATAACACTACAACTCAAGAATCAAACATTAAGAGATAATGAAAACCATAACCATTTATGTACTCCTCAAACAAGTCCTCTAAACTAACACTCGTACCTCAAGACTAAAAACACATGAGAAGACAAGACATTAAAAGAATGCATTTAAAGATTAGGTGGGAAATACGTATCAGATCATTCATCATTAAGTGAACCAAGGGTGGGGTAAGAGATTATTCCACCTCTTAAGTACAATCTCTTCAATATGTCTATGTTGAACTCATGTCTAGCTCTAGGTGTAGGCTCCTTGATCTTTCTATTGAAAACAAAGCCAAAAGACTCACCATTCTAACATGTGATCTCCAAAATCTAGACATCTAGCCTCACCTAAATCTAATATAGGTGTACAATGAATCATCTTATGCCAGTTGAACTCCAACTACAAGACTGCAATTATCAAAAGCTCTCAAGGAAAAGTGATCACAATGCTCATCTAGTAGATTACCACAAACCATTGCTAAAGTTCCCACTACATGATTAGTATATAATCTAGGAACTTATCATGACATCATGAATACCTCATAACCATAGCTCAACCAAAATCTCTGAGCTCTGCATGGCCCAATAAGCTATCCACATCTTCAAAAAAACATGAAGATAAATATCCTTTATGAACAGAACTAAAGATGTCAATAAAATTTTATTGCACACATAAGGTAGGCATTATGAACTTCTCGTGACACCAAAAACCTCTAGAAAAGATCATCCATCACGAAGTGATTGATCCAAATCACCACCAAAGCTCCCACTAAAGGTGGTCTTGAGCTACACATGGTGTAATGTCCCCTTATGACAACTCAAAATTTCTCAACCTCGTGAACAAATTTCAACTTGCAAGAAGAGAACATTAGTACAGTAAATATTTTGATCACTAATAAACATAAGATATATTCATCATATTGCTCTTTACTCATATATATTTCATGATTCTAAGATTCACAATCTATGTTCACTATTTACACTATCACTTTCCTTTTGATCATTTCATTTCATATCTTCTACTACTAGACATTATTTCTCATTCACTAACTTTGAACATTATATGTATCAACATTACATAATGTACACTCTCTATTTATATTTCTCAATTCTCTATTCTCATATTCACTTTATATTTCACTTTCTCTATTATTCTCTATCACTTGCATTTCACATGCACTATCACTTGATATCTCATATCATTATAACATCTTGCACTAATTCATGGATATCATATGAGAGTAGGGAGGGAGTATCTTTGCCATTTTCCATTATGGGGCCCTATTATATCCTTGGTGTAATGATGCCTTTTGCATCCTTTTGCAGCCAAGGCCTCTAAGGTGACCTATCCTTGACCAATGATGCCTTTTGCATCAATTGTGAACAAGGCCTCTATGTCACATTTATAGGATGACCTATCCTTGGCACAATGATGCCCTTTGCATCACTTGCACACAAGGCCTCTATGTCATATACCTTTGCATATGGTACCTTTTGTACTCATAATGTCAAAGGGCTCTAAATACCCATTGGTTAATGGCAAGGATCCTCTTCTACCTTCTCTCCTGTGAGGTTTATGTGTTATTGCTTTTAAGAAAGATATATTTATTTACACTTATTGAATTAACATATTTGCTATCTTTTCTTATGTCACTCATTAACAGCCTATGAGAGGTGGTATAAGAGTTGCCACTATCCACCATGGGGCTCTAATGTCTCCTATCCTTAGACTCAAGTTCAATACTCTTAGAGTCAAGGCTTCTATGAGACCAACTACCCATGAATGGCCTCTTAGGCACTTACTCTCACTCTCATAAGAGATTAATGGGTCACATAAGATCCATACAACTTACATTACTATGGTATATGACTGTCTAAAAGAGATGATTGTTTACAAATCTGAACTTATCATTGGCAATAAATGTAAAGAGGCATTCGTACCTGATATACAAATGATTGACTGATATGGAAGTGATAAATAGAAACTTACTTGCTGTTGTAGCTTCTCCTCTGTGTAATAATGCTTTGAGATCTTCTATGGCAGATATAGTATATATTCAATGTCATAGGAGATATGAAACTCTTAGCTTGTTCAATGCTGATTTAAATTAGCTTATTCGTTGCCTGACATATACTGTTGATTTGATGAGATCAAATGATCCAGTGCTATGTGTAGACACCTAAAATTGGACTACTCTGCAAACTGATTTTCCTTACCTCGCACTAATCCATTCCCCCAATCTGCATATCCCTGGTGATCAATTAATTCACCTAAATATCCATTTGACCTTACAACCCTATCCTATCAATTAAATGAATATTCATAATATTCATTTAAATGATTTATCCATTTCCCTAATCCCTGATTAATTAGATAAATCCTGATTATCTAATTAACCTAGACTTAAGTTAATTTAACCCACTTTCCCACATTCTCCAAATAAAGAAATGGGAATAAGTCCACCTAAAATCCCACATTGTAATAAATAAATATTTTTCCCATACCTATGCCTCTATTTCCCTCCAAATGAATTTTTAATTCATTTGGATTTCCCTCCATAACTTATTTAATAATTTCCTCTTCCCCAAAATGAATAAAAGAATCACTTTTATTCATGGCCATCCATTTTGATAGATTAAATCTGAGCCCTCCATATCATCTCCATCCTCCACCATTGATCTTTCTGATCAATCTCCACCCTTGGATCAAAAATCCCTCCAAAACTCTATAAATAGAGCCTCTCCCAAGCCATTTAGGAAGCCAAGTCTATGCATAAAACCTCTATCAAAAACCACTCCCCAATCTCCTCATCCTACCAAACCTCTGTCAAAATCATTCCAATCATTCCCAACCTCCATCCAAATCAGGCATTAAGCCACTTGTCTCCCATTTACAGTGTGTTGTAGGCATTAAGCAATCCACATTAGTCATTTGGATCAAGGGAAACATTTGAGGAGCTACATAGGAGCATCTCCTTCCCACATGGATTTGTGAGGTCTCAATGAAGGTATAATCGTGTTTGTTTGCATTAGATTAGTTTCTATCTTCATTTTGATTTCACTTATTACATTTGGCACGCCCGGTCTCGAATTTACTCATCCTTTTGTGAAGGTTTCTTGTTAAAATCTTCATTTTTCTAACAATTTTTTGCAAGTTTCATGAAGGAAGTGTTGCAGGTTTCATTTTGAGCAGAAACAGACTGCATTTTCGTGCTCCGGACGCTGTTTCTGTGAATTTTGACAGTAAACTTGCTTGTGTTTTGTGAAATTTTTTTTGAAAAAATTTGAAATTTTTTTAGGGTATAGTCCGTACCGTACGGAACCGTACCCCTGTTGAGCTAATCGTTGTATTCTCTATTTCGATCATCATCTGTTTGCAGGTTAACAAAGTTTTTTTTGCAGGGTAATATTGTTGTTTGCAGGAAAATACTGCCCGCCCACCACTTCCACCGCCTGTCCGCCACCCCCAAACCACCTGCCGCTTCCCACTCGCCGTCGCCTGTTAAAATCCTGGCCGCCGTCCTCCAATCGCTTCTCCCGGTCCCCCACAACCTCCCACCGCTGCCTGCACCTCTTCTCCCTTCCCATCGCCTGCCTCCCACACCCTCTGCTCCTGCTCTCCCTTCATTCCCCTGCCACCCGAAACACCACCCCACTGCTGCCTCCCCCTGTCTCCACCGCTGCTGCACACCCTCGACCACGCCGAGCTCCACCCCCTCCCGCAGAATGCCACAAACCCTAAACCGCCTTGGGGGGAGGCCCTTCGTGTCACGGAGGGATTAAACCCTAAACCGTCCCATTAAACCCTTTTTAACAATCAGTCTAACCAGACCGAGGGCATGACTATTAGCCCCCTTTTTCATTTTCTATTTTTTATTTTTTTATTTTAGTCCGCCCCTAGTCACATGAGTGACTAGGGGCTATTTTGACCCTAACCACCCAATCTTAACCAACCAAGCCATATTGCACATGTGACCAGGCATTTTCTAACTACTAGCAGTTGAAATCATGAAGTCAGTTAACCTCCTAGTGCCTTATACACACCGAAGGAGGCGTTTTTTTCTCTCGCTCATAACTTGGTCATACGGAGGTGGATTTCAGCAAACGAATAGTCATCGGAAAGAGGACTCCGAGCACTTCGCAGTTGTGAGGTTTTCATCAGGTGATGGTACCTTTTTCCCTTTTTTTCGCAGTCAAAGTCAAACTTGCATTGAAACTTCAAATCATCATATCTTTTGCATTTTTGATTGAATTTTCGTGAATTTTTTTTCAAATCGCATAGAATTTCATGTAGAATCTGTTCATGCAATCTGTTTTCCTGTATCAGTTCATTTTTCATCAAATTTTCTCAGATTATCAATTTTTGCATCACAATCTCTTTGGCTAGTCTACTTGCTTCGTTGTCATTTTTGTGACTTGCAGGTGATCATTTGGGACTGAACACTCTACTTGCTATATTTTAATTAGTGTCATTTTTGTAAGTCAGGTTGTTCTGCCCACAATGACACTTTGACATACCTGTTTTAGCGCTATTTTGAGGAAAACTGACTTTGCTGTCTGTGCAGGTGCTGACAAGGGTTTTGCAGGTTTTCATCATCCTCTTGCAAGATACTAACAAAATTTTTGCAGGGTTCTTTTAGTTCTTATTGCACAACATCATTTCATGTGGGACTTAAAATGAACCTTTATTTTGGCCTTCTAGTTAGACAACACTTCAATTTGGTGTTTTAAAATTGATCAAACAAAACAAACTCTTTGTGTGTGTGTGTGTGTCAAACACTTTAAGTTTTGGTGCTCTAAAATTTACCCTTTGGTGTGCCAACAAACAAATCAAACACTTTGATTTTGGGCTTTAAAATGAACCACAAATTTGCATACAACATCTTGGTTAAAAAGAACAACAAATTGCATCTCTCACGCATATAACCAAGAAAATCATCTCAATTGTTTGAAGTGTCTTGTGCTCTTTTTGTTTGTAACGTGATAGAGCATATGCTCTTCCCTCGCACCATTTTGGTGATTTTGGGAATCAAAAGCTCATCACAAAACTTGCAAAAATCACACCCCATTTAAATCTGACAGATCTAAAATGAACTATGCTTAGTGTGATACAATCATTTAGAATATGTATGCTCTCCCCTTGCGTACTTGTGCGACCTTGGGGATCAAAAGTATTTTTGTGATTATGTCGCTTTTGTTAATCCTTAGAGGGCCTGCCACCCTGCGTCGAAAGGTGGGAACGACCCAAGTGACATCAAGCTAAAGCCAAGCTCTTCCAAGCCGCTATATAAAATAAGGCATTTGGGATAAAAGTCTCAAGCGACAGGTGTTGCTGTGTTATATCGACAGCCAACCTGCCCCAAAACCCTCCAAGGCACAACCCTTGAAGGCTGGGAGACTCCATAACGGAGAGTAGCACTGCCGCACGTATAACCACCTGAACGGATGCCCTTACTATGAACCATTATTTTAGCAAGCCAAAATCCTTCTATTTGTTGACGCAGAGTGCAAAACCCTTGAAGCGGCCCTAATTCATGTGGTTCTTAGCCAAGGTAGCATGGACAATCTAAAGGTTTGGTGAGGGACAAGCCTTATAAGAAACCCAGATCTTGGTATGCGTGAGAAGTGTGTGCAATTGTAAGGAGGAGCCGGTGCTACCAAGATCCTAGAGCTACCCGCTTTGAATAGGCGCAGCTAGGGGATTCAACAAATACTGTCACATTCTCGCCTTAGGTTGTAAGTGCTTGTTCAAACAAAATCATATGTCATTTCACAAAACAATCTTGGTTGTTGTGCATTCATGTGCTTATTTGTGTGTTAAATGTGCTTTTGTTGTACACAAACAACCTACCAAGAGACATTGAAAATAATTTGATCAAAATCCCATCAAAGAAAATCCAAATTTGTCCTCAATTTGACACCAAACCATCCATTTTCTTCCGAATTTTTTCCAAAATCCCACCTTCTCTTTTGACCTTAGAGGATTAATCACCACCATTTTGGACCCCCTTCGCCATATCAAACCCATTTAACTTCCTATCTGCTTGTCTCCAGTGATCTTTACATACCTATTGGACCAAAACCAAAATCCTTGTCATAAGAAAACCATCCCAAAAATTCCCAAATCTCCCAAATCAAAACACCATCAAAATTTGTCATCCTCTTGAGCTGAAAAAAAAATTGACCTAGATCTTCTTCTACACACATCATATCTTGCTTGGAAAGTCAATAGTCTACCTTCCAAGTGAAATTATTATCCCTCTTTGTGTAAGGTCATTTGTCAATCCCAAACAAAGAAAGACATCCCTTCTGTGCAAACCACAAATCTAGGTCCTATCTACGCTCAATTTTGTTGACTACCAGAATCATCCATATCACACATCAAAAAAATCAAAATATCAAACAAAATCTCCTCTAAAACAAACGTCATCTTTGGTTCAACATTTATGCAAAATCAATATCAGCCATCCACATCACCTTTCAATTGAAACCACTAGCAATACATCCACCACATCGCCTCTTCTACCTCACCACATTACCACATTCCTCTTTTGGGTCCAACATCATCAATCAAATCCTCTAAGGTTTCCATTCCTATTTCATTTCCACATTGTCAATCAAACATATCCATTTGCATGCCCATCACGAGATCACAACACAAGAAAATCCAAGAAATGGTAGAGCAATATCCAGGCATGCCTAATACCAACAATCACAACATACATATCAACCAAGCATTCAACCAATCCACGTACCATTACATCCCCTCATTTGGTGCCAACGAAAATCCCTCCCATTACTTACAACAACTATGACCATCACCACCCCCACCACCACACATCCCCCACATGTCCTAAGATGATCTTGATGTCTTAACTTTCACACAAGATGCCGATAACATGGACATGCTTAACAAAGTCCTACGGTCGGATCCTAACAAATTTTTAGATCATCTTATCAAAATTGGTGCTTAACTACTCCCATCACGACATCAACACAACCATCCACCTCTACAACCGCCCCTAACCCATCAAATAAACAAGAATCCACATCCAACACCCAACCCATCATCTCCCAAACATCCACGCCTTCCGTCTCTACCACTAACACGACCTCTACCGCTACCACATCTACCATCACTACCAATAGCCCTAACCCCACCACTTCACAACCCATCACCACATCCACTACTACAACAACAGTAAACCCTTCCATGCCACAAATTACCATGGGCATACCAGGTAACATCACGCAAGCAAGTACATCCACAAGTGTGCCTCCACCCAATCCCAACATCATTGCCTATCTACAACAGTTGTTCTCACAGAACAATACATCCAACCCATCCCACGCCCACCAATCCAATGTCAATCCATCCACTGTCACATATCCACATAACCTTGTAACATCATCTACACAATATCAAACAAACCCCAATATCATATCCCACCCCAATTCCAACATCTCACCAACCAACAAGCATACATACAACAACCACAGCAACCACAAGATGTCAGCATTGTTCTACAAGACTTAGTCCAACAGGTAGCAGACCTATGAACTGGGGGCAAATGTAAACATTATTCCTTTGAGGATATCTACCCCTACCCGTTTGATCGCACGTTGTACATGCCCCCTTTCCCCAAGAACTTTGAGACACCTAAATTCGACAAATACAAGGGAAAGGGAGACCCTAGGGACCACCTTAGGGAGTTCTACATTGCTTGCCTAGAAGTCTCTAACAACGACACATATCTTATGAGACTCTTCCCAAGAAGCCTCGGCGGCCAAGCCGTTGAATGGTTTGCCCATCTTCCACCTGGAATTTGAACATTCCCTGAGCTTGCGGAGAAATTTGTAAACCACTTCTCTTACAATTTTGAACATGAGGTGTCTATGATAGACCTCTACAACACCAAACAAAAGAATGGAGAAGCTTTCGCTTCCTTCTTACAACGGTGGAGGGGCTTGGCAAGCAAACTCCCATGGCCCATTCCTGAGAAACAACTTGTCACCATGTTTGTGGCTAATCTCAATCAGGAACTAGGGTTTCAATTACAAATTCTTTGCACATCCACCTTTGAAGAGGTTATCGATAAGGGTACTACTATTGAACGAGCTCTCATTGCCAAGGGCTCCATCAAACTATACGACAACAAATCCAACAACAATCACAACAACAACAACAACAACTACAAATCCAATCACAACACCCCCAATACCAACAGCAATACCAACACACAACCCAACGATAAATCACGCTATTGGGGGAAGAACAAGAACAATCTAAACGACGGCATCACAGATGTGAAGGCCGTCCAACATATCCAAAACCAAACACTTGTGCCTACATATGCAACAACTGTAAATAACCAGAGAGGGCCAAACAAACCACGCAAACCTCGTCGAGCATTCACACCATTAGCAGAACCCATCGAGGACATCCTTGATAGATGTCTCAAACAAGGAGTCGTCACACTCCCACCTATTCGCCCACGTCAAGACAATGAACTAAAAGCTGTGTGGTACAATGAGAATGACTACTGCGACTACCACCGCGTTGCAGGACATAAAACAGCTGACTGCATGCAACTAAAACATTGTATCCAAGACCTTATCGAACAAAACCTAGTCAGCCTCGATCACGGTGCCCAACCATCACCAAACGCTAACCTAGGATCTTACAAGGATCCCCTTCCTAATCATAACAAAGCCTCCTCGTCCAACCAAGCATACAATATCACCCCACCACTCGCGCACTACGACTCTATCGTAGGACGTATAGAAGCATCATCCCATCATGTCAACACAGTTACTATTCGGGCACAAGCACCTGATTGCGCTGTTACAACTCGCTGTGGCTGTGTATCCATCCGCACAGCCCCTCCCAATGATCAAACACCTGCATCCACATCAAATCCCTTACCTCCTCGTCCAAACACACGTCCTTCACCTACCCACTAGTACAGCCTCCTAGAACACCTCAGCAAGACACCCGCACGAATCTCCATCCTCGAGTTGCTTTGCACATCTCCCCTTCATAAAGACATCCTTGATAAAGCACTCTTGCAAACACAAGTTCCTGCCAACTTGAATTTAACCGACTTCCAAGCCATGGTAGGACACATCACCTCACCCCACTATCTCACGTTCTCTGAAAAAGATCTCCCCGCTTTCAAACACCTACATAATGATGCACTACACATCGAGGTCTGCATTCACAAACATACCATCAAAAGAGTCCTAATAGATGGTGGCTCCAGCCTAAATATATGCACTCTAAAATTGCTAAAACACTTGGGGTACTCAGATGTGGTTGTGGATCATAGCGAGTGCATTACAATCAAAGGATATGATGACACCGAGAGGCTATCCGAAGGCACCATAAAACTCCCTATTCAAGTGGGACAGAAAATCCTTGAAACCAAATGTCAGGTTCTGGATCTTGACCTCCCCTATAACATTCTTCTCAGTAGACCATGGATTCATGCAATGCAAGCCATCCCATCCACTTTCCATCAATGTCTCAAATTCCCCCACAACGGCACAGAAGTCACTATCTATGCTGACCCCCGTCCCTTCCAATACTGCAATTTTCTGGAAGGCCACAACCAAACCTTCTGTCCTTATAATAAAGCCACCATCCAAATCAATCCTACAGCTTCCACCTCATACATAGACCCTGGCAACATCGCTACAACTTCATCCCAAGCACCTCCACCACCCGAGGTCAAGAGCCAACTCAGTGACAAAGGATGTGGGGAATATAACCTGCACAACAACCTTTTTGTAGGCACACTACCCAATCCCAAAACCTTTGGCACCCCCACAACAGAGGCAACCAACACAGTCATCATCAAGTGCAAACCCTTGCCTATCTTTGAGAAGAAACACCTTCCGGATCAGGATATACTTGAGGATATCTCATCTTGGCTATACAAGGATGAAGAACCTGAGCAAGAAGCCCCCATAATCCCTACAAAAATCTATGGCAAAGGTTCTAAAATTGTCAAAAGCATGGGTTATAAAGGACAAGGTGGTATAGGCCTTCATGACCAAGGAATTGTAGAACCACTACAAGCAACAAAGAATCCCCATACTCAAGGGTTAGGGTATGGTCAACCACAAGGCATCCTTAATACCGGTGAATGTATCTTGGCTGAGGTCGCTACGGTCTCTCTAGACGTCGACGATGTCAACGAAACGAGCTTTCAAGACTCCTTTAGTGATTTTGCCAACTTCTTCAACTCATCCATTTACACCATCTACTCAGTCGCCACCACCCCCTCGACATCCAATGACCTACCATTAGTCTATCCTAACCTTGTTGACTGGGACCAACGAGGACCTCCGATCTTCAACATCGCACCTAACGACGAGGCCATCGCTGAAATGATGGGGGTGAGAGATCATTTCCCTTCGGGAGATCATTGAGTAGGTACATAATGGAAGTCCATCCAGATGCCTATTTCGGGGAAACAACCCCTACTTCCAGTCACAATAACATACAAATTAAAAACGGAGCTGATGGTGAAAACTGTTCTGCGGCAGCATCAGATCCTAAAATAGTAAACACAAAAGATGCATCTCCTGGTGAAAACCTCCACGAGGCGTCAAGAGATGGAAGCATGGGCCTTCCTAAAATAGACAAAGTATATCCAGACAGATCACCCATCTTGGTAGAACCAGCTCAGGAAATGAACCTGGGGACAGAACAAAAGCCAAAAATCACATACAGAGCAAAATCCCTTAGCATGTTCGAATAGGAAAACTTCTTGGCATTTTTTACATGAAGAAATCATAATTTCGCATGGACCTATGCAAACATGCCAGGGCTAGATCCCGCCTTGGTTGTTCATCATCTTGCAGTGCGTCCTGATGTGAAACCAATCAAGCAAAAACTTCAAAAAATGAATCCTCAAGTGGCTCTACTAGTCAAGGTAGAACTAAAAAAATTACTGGATGTGGGGTTCATTCGCACTATTGATTATCCTGAATGGGTTTCAAACCTCATCCCAATTGCTAAGCCGGATGGCCGGATACGCTGTTGTACTGATTTTAGGGATCTCAACAAGGCCTGCCCCAAAGATGACTTCCCACTACCAAACATCGACATGATAGTGGATCTCACGGCAGGATACGAAATGTTATCCCTCATGGATGGTTTCTCAGGATACAATCAGATAAAAATTACTGAAGAAGATTAGCATAAAACGACCTTCATATGCCCATGGGGGACATATTGCTGGGTGGTAATGCCATTCGGCCTAAAAAATGCAAGAGCCACCTATCAAAGAGCCATGACCGTCATCTTCCATGACCTCTTCCACTACATCATGGAAGATTATGTGGATGATTTGCTAGGAAAATCCAAGACCAGAGAAGAGCACTTAGATGTGCTAACCAAGATCTTTGACATGCTAGAGCAATATAATGTTCGTCTCAATCTGAAGAAGTGTGTCTTTGGCGTCACGTCAGGTAAATTGCTAGGATACATAGTCTCCAGAAGAGGAATGGAAGTTGATCCTACAAAGGTCAAGGCCATCACTGAGATGTCGCCTCCCAAAACATTGAAACAACTGAGAAGCCTGCAGGGGAAACTATAGTCCATCTGCCGATTCATCGCCCAACTCGCTGATAAGTGTCAACCATTCCAACATCTCCTCAGGAAAGATACAACGTTCGCCTGGACCGATCAATGTCAGAGTGCCTTCGATCAGCTAAAAGAATATCTAGCTAACCCCCCTGTTCTAACTCCACCAAGACAAGGCAAACCCCTCCTGCTTTACATCTCCGCAACAGACACAGCGGTCGGGGCTTTGTTAGCACAACATGATGAACATGGGAAAGAACGAGCCATTTACTATATCAGCCGCACCTTGATCTTGTATGAGCTCAATTATACACAAATTGAATGAGCCTGTTTAGCCCTTGTCTTCACATCCCAAAAGTTAAGACACTACATGCTCAGTCACAAGACCAAGCTCATTGCTAAGATCGACCCACTAAAGTATTTGCTAAACAAAGCAGCTCTCACTGGCAGAATGGCAAAATGGGTCATGATTCTATCAGAGTTTGATATAGAATACATAGAGAGAAAGGCCATTAAAGGACAAATCATCACGGATCAGTTGGCAGAAGCACCTATCCCTGCAGAACATCCAACCATTGCAGACTTTCTAGACGAGGCCATCCTGACAATCACACTAGCCACAGACACATGGAAAATGTATTTTGATGGATCATACACTCACAGAGGCTTGGGGGCAGGCGTCCTGTTTGTTACCCCTCAAGGTGACACGATCCCTAAATCATTCAAAATCACATTTCCATGCACCAACAATGTAGCAGAGTATAAGGCTCTCATCACAGGTCTCCGCATGGCCATCCAATAGAAAATTGAAAAGCTACTAGTATACGGCGACTCTCAATTGGTCATCAGGCAGGTCACTAATGAATATAAAACCAAAGATGACAAACTCCTGCCCTACAAGAAGATGGTTGATGATTTCAAAGACTACTTTGATGACCTCCAATTCGAGCAAATCCCAAGGTTCAATAATAAAGTAGCGGATGCCATGGCTACCATAGGATCTCTGGTCAACATGAAAAAGGATAGCAAGAAATATGAATTCCGGATAGAAGAGCTACCCATCCCTGCATACGATGTTCCTCAATCATAATTAGTGTGCGAAGTCATTGGCCCCTTGTCCCCGTGGTACCAAGAAACATACCTTTACCTTCATGACAACATCCTTCCACCTCACCTATCCAATTCCCAGCGCAAATCATTCATCCGTCGAGCCTCCCGTTTCATTCTTGTCGGTGACACACTATATAAAAGGAGTCTTGACGGCACGCTTCTACGATGTTTAGCCTCTAGGGAAGTCGAAGTAGCCTTAGAAGAGGTACACACAGGTATTTGTGGGGTGCATTCCAGTGGGCCTACCCTCTCTAAAAAGATCCTCCGGACTGGATACTACTAGCCAACCATGGACTGCGATGCCCACAGGTTTACCAAGACATGCCTCCCATGTCAACAGCACAGTGACCTCATCCACACACCAGCATAGGCGCTGCAACCGATCACAACACCGTGGCCTTTCTCACAGTGGGGACTCGACCTTGTAGGGAAAATACATCCTCCATCCTCCAACGGCCATAAGTTCATAATCACTGCTACCGAATACTTCACAAAGTGGGTGGAAGCAATACCACTCACCTTCACAACAGGTATCCAATTCTCCAAATTTATCCTCCACTATATCATCTGCCGATATGGTATTCCCCATTCCATCGTCACTGACAATGGAAAGCCCTTAAAAAACCACGAAGTTCACACTTTGTACGAAAGGTTCGACATCAAACACCATTTCTCCACACCATATTACCCCCAAGGAAATGGTCAAGCAGAGGCGTCTAACAAAACCATCCTCTACATTCTCAAGAAGACAGTCAATGAAGTTGGCCGCGACTGGCACCTCCAACTCAACCCCGCCCTATGGGCTTATCGCACAAGCATCCGCACTCCTACAGGAGCCACCCCATATTCACTAGTATTCGGATCCGAAGCCATTTTACCTATAGAGGTCGAGCTCCCATCTCTCCGAGTATCATTGCAAAACATTATCTCTGATGAGGATTACCATGTCGCAAGGTTACATCAACTAGAGCTACTGGATGAGAAACACTTGCATGCCTTAAATCATTTACAAGCATATCAAAACTGCCTCCGAAGAAGCTACAACAAAAAGATCAGAACCAGAAAATTTGAGGTAGGTGACCTTGTCCTAATGGAAAATCAGAAGAACCTACAAGAACGTCCGAAGCAAGGAAAGTTTGAACCCAATTGGCTAGGACCTTATGTCATCACCGCCGATTATGGGTCAGGAGCCTATCAGCTTGCAACACCTAAGGGGCAGCCTCTAGATGAGCCAATTAACATCTTGCATCTCAAGAAATTCTATGCATAATCCATCTGGTACCCCAAGTCAAAAAATCAAAATAAATCAAAAAAATAAAAAACACCAAAAAAATAGAAAATCAAGAAAAATCGGAGGGCAATAAAAACTTCCAATGGTGAAAATCACTTCGGTGATGCCTTGGATAAGTACCATGGGGAAAACCTGTTTCAGGCACCATGCGTAGTGGCCGGTTCTACCATCTAAGAAGTCCTCTTTCTGTCACGTCACTCCATATTTCACTCACCCCATGGCTTGGAATTCTGAAACATCAAGTCCTATCGCCCAACCCATCCTATCCCATCCCAAGGCCAACTCATGGAACGAGGATCTTTGTAAGCTCCCTTTGTACATCGCAAAATCAAAAATCCAAAAACATCGCAAAATAAAAAATCCAAAAACATCGCAAAATCAAAAATCCAAAAACATCGCAAAATCAGAAATCCAAAAACATTGCAAAATCAAAAATCCAAAAACATCGCAAAATCATAAAAAATACAAAAACCATAGAAAATGCAGAAAACCCAAAAACAACACATCAATCTTCATCACATCACACCCATCCCGAACCATTCCCACATCATCAAGTCTTGCTAGAACTACATATTCATTTCGCCTACATCTTAAAAGTACCTTGATCCCGTGGACACAGGGTATGTAGGCAGTCTGGAATACGAAGGATGTTTCCAGTACTCAGGTACCTAAGATGCACCCATCCACCCCGTGGGATGGTCCAACTTCTGATTTTCCTTCACCACACCAAGGGACTCCCACACCATCATCTTCTATTGATACACAATTGTGCATCCAGTAACTGTCGAGTTAATTGAGCTACCATTTGTCGATGTCTTATGAGACCTCTTTGATGTGCGCCATTCAACATCAGATAAAGACCCAGAGGAAGCTACAATGGACTTAGGAGGTTCTTTACCTCGAAAAAGATGTATATGAATCTCCTCATTTCTATATTCCAATTTACGCATAAATTCACATCTTTCTCTGTCCTCTATGCACTCTTTACAGATCTCTGGTTGTGTTCTTAGAGTATGGATTTTACTCATCTTACACTCCTGATCATCAACATTTAAGTCCTCCTCTGTTATTGGCACTTCCTTGTAGCTTCCATAAATATAATTTGCTTCATAATTTTGAAATTCAACTAGAAAACCATCATAATAAATCATGCCCCTTTCTACAAAATCAAAAATCCAAAAACATCACAAAATCAAAAAATCCAAAAACATCACAAAATCAAAAAATCCAAACACATCACAAAACATCAAAAAATCCCAAAATAATCTATTCATCACAAAAATCAAACTTGCTCATCATCGTCACATTTATCATCATCCCACATCATCATCACATCTATCCTCAATAAGCTTACACTCGATCCAAGCTTTGCATCACCTATCAAAGCATTGTCCTTAATCCAAATCCTCAACTATCAAATCAGCATCAATCACAACTTGTCACCATCACATCTTGAGCCAATTTTACAACATCATCCAATCCTCTATCAATTCCTGCCTTAGGATATATCTTTCCTACAATAGGCAGAATCTATCAAAACATCATCCATCTTGGCAAGAGATACAATGGCTACTTGTTTGGTTCGTTGGTCTTTTGATTTTTGATTTTTATCTTTTGTCCTATTCGAAGATCACATCAAAGCTACCTTGATCTTACTATATCATGGTATGTGGCGAAAACATCTAGAATGGGGCATAGTCTTGCTTTTGTATGCTGTGCTTGTGGGTTGGTTTCATTACTCCAAGCTAGTATTCATATCTTGTTGATCATAGGGTCGGTTCTAGCAAATTGATCTCCTTATGCATCTAAGGTTCATCATACCTTTTGTGTACTAAGGACTTATGCTATGAGTCCCCTTCCCTCGTCTAGACAAGGTTGTACCATCTTGGGCATGCATGAGATCATCCCTTTGTCTGCGTGTCTAGTCCATGCAAATGTTGGATAAACATCATCACCCTGGTCTTCTATACCTTGGTGAACATATCCACTTTGCTATATCCAACCTAGGATTGCTCAAATTCAATTTTAGCACAATGATCATCCACCAATCATCTCCCAACATCATCATCCTTTCATCCCACCACTTATCCTCTGACCAATTCAACTAATATGTTCCATCCCTTTCGAGAGCACAACGTCTTCTCGCAACCCGCCTATCCTCTCGAGGGGGCATCACCCTTACCAATTATCCCCAAACCTTACCTTATTCTTCCAAACCAAAATCTTTTTTCTATCCAATCCATCTCTATGTTTTAACTTCTTTGAAATGATGTTACTTAGCCGCAACACCATCTCAAAGAGGGGCAAATGTAGACACCTAAAATTGGACTTCTTTGCAAACTGATTTTCCTTACCTCGCACTAATCCATTCCCCCAATCTGCATATCCCTGGTGATCAATTAATTCATCTAAATATCCATTTAACCTTATAACCCTATCCTATCAATTAAATGAATATTCATAATATTCATTTAAATGATTTATCCATTTCCCTAATCCTTGATTAATTAGATAAATCTTGATTATCTAATTAACCTAGACTTAAGTTAATTTAACCCACTTTCCCACATTCTCCAAATAAAGAAATGGGAATAAATCCACCTAAAATCCCACATTGTAATAAATAAATATTTTTCCATTCCTATGCCTCTATTTCCCTCCAAATGAATTTTTAATTCATTTGGATTTCCCTCCATAACTTATTTAATAATTTCCTCTTCCCCAAAATGAATAAAAGAATCACTTTTATTCATGGCCATCCATTTTGATAGATTAAATATGAGCCCTCCATATCATCTCCATCCTCCACCATTGATCTTTCCAATCAATCTCCACCCTTGGATCAAAAATCCCTCCAAAACTCTATAAATAGAGCCTCTCCCAAGCCATTTAGGAAGCCAAGTCTATGCATAAAACCTCTATCAAAAACCACTCCCCAATCTCCTCATCCTACCAAACATCTGTCAAAATCATTTCAATCATTCCCAACCTCCATCCAAATCAGGCATTAAGCCACTTGTCTCCCATTTATAGTGTGTTGTAGGCATTGAGCAATCCACATTAGTCATTTGGATCAAGGGAAACATCCGAAGAGCTACATAGGCGCATCTCCTTCCCACATGGATTTGTGAGGTCTCAATGAAGGTATAATCATGTTTGTTTGCATTAGATTAGTTTCTATCTTCATTTTGATTTCACTTATTACACTATGTATATGATTTGCTGAATTGCTAAGGTTCTATTTGAATGTGTTGTGTGCTTGTTTCCTTGATGATCGATATTCCTTCGTATTCCCTATCCTTTCTAATTGTAAACTTAAATGCCCATATATATCTTGAATCTTGACTTACTATCCATTAGTCTCCTCCTTCTATGATGGCGCTTCATTACCTTAGATTAGGTGATGCTAGTTATAATATCTGTTTAGCAAACAATGCACTCTTTTGTGTTTGTTAACATTGGTAATCATAAATAATTGAGTTTCCTTTTATTCATTAATATCATCCCTTAGTGTATTCGATGTTATCTTTGTGAAAACCGATCCAATTGTCTCTTACGCATATAATAACTATTTAGTCCTCTTTATAGGATCACTTCCTTTGGGATCTTTAACCAATTGATATTAATTATTAGTCATTGCTTCTTTTGTGTAAATAACTTCCTCTCCCATCAGCACTTACTAGTTTCATCACCCATATTTACTTTGACATCTATGTATAGAGGTGAAATCGACCATATGAAGGAAGTGTATTCTTGCAAATCTTTTGGTATTTGAAACTGATCCGATTAGGAGTGAACTTGATTTCTCTTCTAAAAATCTGTTTTAAAGAGGGACATCACACATGGCATCATGATAAGCATCTCCTAACTAAAGATCATTCATGGCCCTCATAGAATCAAAGAACATGACTCCCACACTAGAAACTCCTAAAGTAGAACCATGATCTCCACCCAAGAAGATGGAACCAACTATATAACTACACAAAGGTCCCACTAAACCATGATCTACAGCCTCTCATGCCACCATATAATTTTTATTTAAGCAAGTAGTTAAGGTTTTTTCAGAATAATTAAAATTCTTTTTATTTAATTAATCTTTTCTCTCTTGATAGTGGTAAGTTCTATATGTATGTGTTTGTAAGTGTGCTATACTCAAGTGTAAAAGCTTGACCTTGACACACTTCCATTTTTTTAACCCACTTTGATACCACTGTAATAGCCAAGTTCAAATACATGGAAAATACTAGAAGTGTACATTTGCAAAATGATAGAAAAGAAACATGCAAACATATATTGTACAAATTTTTCAATATTGATTACACTATTCAGTGACCTTTATAAAAGCTTTCACTCTTTAAACTTTTACGACTAATTTTCCAATAAGAACCAACTATTAACTACACAATACAAACCATAAATTATTACACTAATAACTATAAACTAACACTTGGAATCATACATATAACACTTCTGTACACACCCATAACTATCCTATCATACTAGAGATGCACACACTTGTACAATGTATTAATGTAAAACAATTAGTCTAGTCGCATAGGAGTCTAGGACACAACAAAAAAATATTAGACTAAATTGTTTACACTTTGTCAAGAGAAAGATCCTGGAGTACGGGGCACTGTAATCTCCACTGTTCCTTCCAGCATCTGAATCACTTTCTTAATTGATGGTCTCAGAGAAGGATCTTCTTGAATGCACAAAAGCCCCACCAACACCATCCTTTCCAACTGTCTTACCTCCAAACCTCTGCACTCTTGTTGCTCCACTAACTTCGCAAGTCTTCCATGCTTGAAGCAATCGTACACCCAATCAGACAACATTATTTCGTTTTCTGGAACATCCAATTCCAACATTTGCCTGCAACAGATAACTTCCAAGAGCACCACTCCGAAGCTGTACACGTCAACCTTTACAGAAACTGCCATTCTCTTCTGCCACTCAGGTGCCATGTAACCCATAGTGCCACGGGCCAAAGTAAATGTCCTGGTTTGATCTGCCCCAATCAATTTGGCTATTCCAAAGTCAGATATTTTAGCACAGTAATTTTCATCCACCAAGATATTTTGAGGCTTTATGTCACAATGGATTATATGGGTTCTGCACTCTTCGTGTAAGTAGAGGATTCCTCTCGCAGTCCCTAAAACAATCTGAACACGCATCTCCCAATCAAGACCGTTTGTACCTTTAAATACATGTCTGTCCAGAGACCCGTTGGGCATGTATTCGTACACCAGAATCCTGTTTGAGCCCTCGTCGCAGAAACCATAGAGTTGAACAAGATTTTTGTGATGGCTTGCTGCTATGATACCCATCTCTGTTCTGAACTCCTTTTCCCCATCTTGGGGGTTTTCTTGATTCAACAGATTGTCAAGCTTCTTCACAGCAATTGCTCTTCCATCAGATAAGGCGCCTTTGTAGACCGTCCCAAAGGCGCCTCTTCCTATTTCTATCTTGAAGCCTCCAGTTGCAGCGTCTAGTTCTTGATAACTAAATGCCTTGAGCCCCATCGGATTAACCTTATGATGCTCTTGGGAGACTTTCACCTTGGATCGGCATGCAAACAACCAAATCAACAACAAAGTTACTGCAAAGACTAAGGAGCAACCCATAAGGCTTATTCCAAGAACTGCAAGCCCCTTCCCCTTCCCATCCTTTCTTTGCTTTGACGGCGTGGAGGGAATACTTTCGTAGACTCCGTTGTAGACTTTTACAAAAGCTATTCTTGTAACACTTGCTCCGCCGTTCATAAGAGGCATTGCTTTCTTCCAACAATTTTCTGTGCCGCTAACATTGGCGTAGATGGCCACTGTGCAAAAGCAATCTTCAATACATAGCTGCTGGCAGGCAGTTTGATTTGTGGAATTTGAGTACCAGTAATCATTATAAGGCCAATCTATCTGCTCAATCCTCTGCATTTGTGCGCCACTTGCACTGCAGTTCTGTAGCTGGGATGTGTTCTGAAGGCATCCCTTTGATGGGTTATCAGCCTCCACAAAGTGGAATCCTGGAGGACAACTACAACTGCTTGAAAGGCCGGAGACTTGGCAGATTCCATTTAACCCACACACCCCACCAATATCATTACTATTAGTGATTGCACAAGGATTATCCTGCTGCTGAGCCAACAGGCTTATCACCAAGAGCAGATAAGCACCATATATGAGACGGAGGAGCGTTCTTTTAAATCCCATACGCACAGACACAGGCATAGCTAAGAAGTCCACTTCAAATGGGAAAGGCTGCTTGTTGCAGGGAGCAGAATGTTTTCTGTTGAGGAAAATATAGAGCTTGCCGTGGTAAAAAAGGTCGTCTACGATTAAGCCCTGTCATTGTCCAAAATTCAATAGATACGTTATTTTGTTTGTCATTCGGAGTTCTAGATGCCCCAAAAATTAAATAATGGAAAAAATGTTTGAACTTTACCCTTGTCCCTAGTGGCAAGGAAGGAAATAGGAAATGCCGGCCTTCTGGCAGTCTATTGCCGAGGAAATAGGGAGTGTAGGCTGGTAGTGATAGGTATCAACTGTCCAATATTT
Source organism: Cunninghamia lanceolata (assembly GCA_027924645.1). Lineage (NCBI taxonomy): Eukaryota > Viridiplantae > Streptophyta > Pinopsida > Cupressales > Cupressaceae > Cunninghamia > Cunninghamia lanceolata. Next base: position 25,702,902 of record BSBN01001332.1, on the reverse strand, counting down.
TTTTTCAGACTTCTATTCTGGATATACATAGAGTGCCATAAAATAATATGTATTATCAAGGTTATTAAATGATATATATATATAGGTGTTAATAATCTGATGGGTGTAAGAATTTAAGAGATTTTAATAGATATATATTAAAAAGAAGTGATTTTCAATATATCATAATTTATTAGTATGGACAATTATTTGGAAGGACACCAAAAATCCACCTTATACATTTCAATCACAAGAAATTTATTTTTTAAAATTTTCTATTAAACAATGTATTTGTATAGTACCTCTATAGTTATTTTAAAATAATAGATACATTAATTTTTTATGTCATCTTCATATACAATTGTAATATCTTGTGTATAATACAAACAAATGTTACAAAAAGGTTGACAAAAGTATTGAAAAATCCGCACAATTGAAAGAGTAATTTTAATTTAATACTAAGACCTCTACATTACTTTAATAACACACTATTAATGCATCACAACTCATCAAATACAAAACATAACATTGATTCATTTTTATTACACTCCAAATAAAATATTTTAAAAATTTGAACAACAAATGACTCATAAACTAAATTATGAGTAAAGTTAACATAAATTAAAATTAAAATTTATAAGTATAACTAAAGTTATCCACCATGGCAAGTAAAAACAATTGAAATAATTCCATCTTATCATTAATGATTCTCCTTTTATTTATGGTTACTAAATTAAAAGAGCTCTAAAACATAATGAAAAACTATATAGAAGAAATACTTAGACATTATATATGTTTAATCATGTGTTCATTCCTTTTGCTTACCTCTAAAGAAAGGTGGAATTATGTTTGAACATGTACATAGTGCACTCTAAGTAGAACATTTCCAAAAAAAAAAAATAGAAACACAAAAGATAATTATGTAATTTTATTTTGAGAATGGTTCTCTTATTTTAGGTTTTCTCCAAATGAACATAATAGATTATGGATGATGCATGTGAATGGTGGGGAAACCCTTTCATTTTTCTCATCACTTAAAATCACAATACTAGTGGAAAGCATCATAGAGAAAACAGTCAAGCCATGTGGCTTCTTTAACATTTTAGGGGCAACCCTACATTTTAATGTTCGCTGAAGTTGCACAAATTTCTAAACATATAAGGTGTGGATTCAATCCAAAGAATTTAGAGTGTGTTCCATATATCTTGGAGTGCATGTACAATGTCCCATATAATATATTTGATAAAGAATTTGAATAAATTTAGGCAAATCCATTTTTTATTGATTCAAGATACTTTCAATTTGATCAGATTTGGAATTCCAAGATTGTATGTACTAGTTATGTTTCAATCATCATGCAAGTATGAAAGAACCCTTTTTACCAACATTCTTGGGGGAAATGGGGTGTTTACATAAGAAAGAGAAGTGGAATTTATTTGTTCATTGAAAAATACAGTACGAATCTTATTCATATTTTGTTAGTCCAAAGGGTTCTTATTTGGTTAAGGGCCTAAATTTGATGCTTGTATAGTTGTGTAGAGGGCTAAATGTAGCTAATGATACAAATGTAACCTAAATATCTAGCCTCCTACTTCTTATTAGAGCATAATGAAATCTAAATTAGCTAAGCAATGCAACATAAAAAGAAAGCATTACACCTTCCATGATGTGGCAATGTGCTCCAAAATGATGTAGATGTGGATGCTCCTTTATACAATACTACTCAAACTAATAGCATAAGGATAGGATGGTGGATGATTGCTTAAGAAGATAGCAGCATGATGATAGCGAATGAATAATTGATGAGAGGGGAAAGCATCTCTGAAATAATTTTTTTGGATACGAGTTGGAGGGCTCGGATTTATAGATGAAATCAAGGTTGAGATTTGTTTCCACATGAATTGATGAGCTAGAAGATCAAATATGCTCACACATGTGTGAGAATGGAGTGGAATGAGTCAAACATGCTCACACATGTGGGAGCTGTTGTTATATGGAGCCTAATCAGATTCAGAGGTTAAATTTAACCCACTTTTATTGGTGCGGTTTCTCCCCAAATTATTTAATAGGGTCAAGGGGTAGTGCCCCTTGTGGGGGTTTGGGGGCAGCACCCCTTGCAGGGTCCAGGGGCAACAGGAGTTATTTTTCTATTGGCCGACATAAAAAACCTTATTTTGTAACTAACATAAGGCTTGATAAAAGCAGATAAGGGTTAGGGTTTTTGTTGATGTATTGTAGCATTTGCAGCGGTATTAAGTTGCAAGGATTGCTGGTTGTAATCAGTTTGATTTATTGGATAATAATATTGGACTCTCTATTGGTGGATGTAGCCCGAGTTTGGGTGAACCACGTTAAAACTTGTCTCTCGCTGTTATTATTTCTGTGTATTTTAATTCCTCTATTTAATCTTTATTTGCATTTAATTGATATCTTCTGCATGCAATTCCTAATAGGAGCATGAAGTTGGTTGCGGTGGTGGACTAACATGCCTCCAAGTCAGCAAGCTCAAACATGAGTGAGAAAGGAGTGGGATGGATTAGCATGTTCACACATGTGGGATCATAAGGGGGATTTGTACACATGTTAAATGATGGACAATTTAGATCTTGATCCGTATCGGTGCATTAAACAGTTAGGATTAACCTAACAAAGAGTAAGGGTGATGTGGATAATTAAATTAGAAGAAATATTAAGGAGAATTAATTAAGTAGTAGTAATTGGGAACTAAGTTCATTTAATTAGTTTGGTTTGATTAATTAAACTTAGAAAGAAATTAATAATCAGTAATCAATTAATCATTAACTAATTAATAATTAATTAATTACAAGAAGGTAGGTTAAATGCAATGGTAATTAATTAAATAATTCTTTGTTTAATTAATTCGCAAGAAATTAGTAAGATGGATATTAGTGGTGAATTTGGAATGTCTATAGGTTGTATTTATGTATTTTTTCCTATAAAATACAAATCAATATTTTAGGACGAGTGTATCACATGAAAGTGGAGATTTTGGACAAGCCATTAAAATTTATGTAAGATTATTCTAATAAATATATTAGTTTATATAATTTTATCTAGAAAAAAAATATGTTTTAATGTTTGAAGGATAGTTCTTCAAATGAACAATTGTGATAAAAAGATTTACTTAATAGCTAGGGTCAATTTATCAAATTTAGGTCATTAATCCTTGTTGGTTACTCTTTTTAACAAACCAATTGAGAATAGTAGTGTGGGATAAAGTTATATGTAATTATTGACCACTTGTAACATTAAATAATTCTAATATAAACAATAATGAATTCTTCTAGTGGAGCACTTAACTATTTTCTAAAATAGTTACCATGTAACCCTCGTTACAAGATATAGAGGAAACCATCAAGTGAAGGGCTAAGTGATTTCTCATAGCATTTATGTTATGACCGTTGAGCTAACTTCCTAAAAACAAGTGTTTAGAAAACATGAATACAATAACTGTGTAATGGAATGAAATTTTTTTGCAATTCATCAAACAATAGAAATGACAATGAAAAATTTCAAACAACAATAATAGAAATAAATAATTTGCAAAGTAAAAATAGTGATATTGAAGTTAAGAGGGTAATCCCTACTTATTTGAAGAAGCTCAATTTTAACTTCAAGTGTACAAGTTGAGTATTACCTTCTTTGTCAAACGAACTTTCTTGGTCTTACACAAAAAAAAGTAAAGCTATAAAATTAAATACTTCGTATTAAATTTTTCATATGAAATAATAAAAATATGAATTAAAATAATTAGCCAACATTTCTTGAATAATTTTTGTTTCAAACCTACAAAGCATTATGCTCATGCTTAGCCTTTGCTCAATTACCTGGCCAGTGCAAGCCAATGCGGTTTTAGCCAAATTTATCACTTCCACAACTGAATATTATCCATTAAGGCTTCGATTGATTAATTCTTTTGCTCTTCTAAATTTCACTAGTGATTTGATAGTACTATGAGGAGAAGATGAAGTGGTGTTTTTGGTTGTTCTAGTGAATAGATGGAAGCTTACTTTTCCAAAAGCTAATACATTTCTTTTGAGTGCCATGCATCCCACAATAAAAGAATATTTATCAGATCTTTGGTCTCTCATCTTTAAAACAAATTAAAGAAACATATATGCCCATTAATTCTTGATGAAATGAAATGCAACTCCAATCTCTACCATATACTGCATAGGTGATTTATGAGAAATTATTGATTATGCATCAACAAAATTTGGAGTTTTATTATTGATTAAAATATTTTAAACTAACACATGTCTAATTTAGGATTGTAGCAAGTTTATCTAATTATTGAGTATTGTATTTTAGCTATGGCTAAGGAACATAATCAAGAGTAAATGCTTGATCATAACTCTTTTGCATATGTCTAAGCTGTTGAATGTAAAGAATACTGAGAGGTGGGGGGGGTGAATTGGTATTCCTAAAACCTTTGCTTTTGCACATTCATTAATCCATTTACCAAATTCAATAACATGAAAGCAAAGTAAACAAAAGAAGAGCAGCCACAAACTCATAACACATAGACACGAGGATTTTACATGGAAAACCCAAAAAGGGAAAAACCACGGTGAGTGTTAGCTCAAAATACATTATGATAGCAATACCAAATTACATGAAGGCTCACTGCCCAAGGACTCACTATCCAAAGAAATGCTCACTGCATAAGGCTCACTGCCCAATAGAAGAGAATATAGAAGAAGGATCGGCTCACTACCAAGAGAGGACTGCTATAAGTACATCTACAAAATGTTGAAATATAGTACCAATATGTTCAGTATACAGATTCAAAGGACTTCATACTGTCTACCCTGCTTTTCTACTCTGTTTCACATATACTCCTGCTTTCTACCTTTATTATCCTTTTTTGCTCTACAAACTACTTTAGATTATGCACATAGCTAATTCACACATTGTCCACACACATCCTTGCATCCAACACTAAAATCCATCGAATATGTATATCCGTAATAAGATTCATCTCACAATCAGGTCGACAACCCAGACATGAAACGTGTATACAAGTGTTGTACCTTATCAGCTTGATCTTGTGCTCAAACAAGAATGCGGACCCAAACAAATATACATATATCTTCATATAGGTCAAAACCAATCATTCAACCACTTAGATTAATTATTCAAACAATATATCTTCTTCACATATGGATCTAACATGCCTGTCGACTTGTCCCTTAAACACACTTGACCAATTCAACTGTCACATCATAACTTCTATTGCAGACCATATGAGACTCTAAAGATCATATCCAACATTCATCATTGACCTCTTAGCATACCTTTAGAACCGCAAACCAAAATATGCCACAGCAAAGGAATGCGGACCCTTTTACGCTGGTATTGTGCATTGTTCATGTCTCAACTCTGTTCACCCAAACTTAGATACTTCACCATATGACTTTCAGAGGAAGTCAGAACTTGAACACTGGAGTATGTGATCACCAAGTATCTATGAATAACATACCTGAACCACATATAATGATCTTCAACTGTGGAGGCATACTGACCCAGTCTCTGTCACTTACTTTGTATACTGCCCATACTTAGCCATTTTAGCCTCCTAAACCAGAATCATTTGTTAGACTAAACTAGTCTACCAAAGTAAAGTCTCTTTGCCTTATTGGTGGAATCCCTTTGTCTTGTTTCCATCAATGACAACATTCATTCATTCATGATAGTAGTGTCTCTTGCCAACATAAGCACTGTAAATAAAGTTTGAGCAAAAGCCAAAAACCAATAAAACTAAATGTCATTTAGTAACCCTAAAATATATCCTTCATCACTTTTGTATCTAATACATAAGATAAGGAATACATTATTTTTTAACTATAAAAAACACTTATTCCTAGAATATCAGAGTATTGGCTAGGACCTCTAGATCAATGGAATGTACCTATTCAATGAGAAAAGATAACTATCAAGAACAAATTACTAAGAGAGAGAAAATGAGAATAACAATGTAGAATGTTTTCAACTCAATCAAAAAAATCTTTACAATAGGTGTTATATATAGAAGGAAGGAAGTTTAACTTCCACATCGCATCATGGAGATAACTACCACTAGTCTAGTGGAGAAAAAAAGAATTCAATTGCCACTTGGCTAATAATGTGGTAGTTAACTTTTGAAGACTAAAGAACACCTAAGAAAGCTAAATATGTATGTGTAGTACTAATCTAAATAAATAAATTAATAGAATAATAATATTTTACACCAACAACCCCCCTTAAACATAGCTTAGGTAGGTAGAAGAAATGAGTCTTGGAAACAAGGCCTGATGAGATATCATGTACAAACAAATCTCTCAGAAAGTAGAGAAAAGGAGGAAACCCATAGAAAACAACTAATCCCCAAAAGAGAAACAAGAAGAAGATAGGGTTGAAGGCCCCCCTGGTGATGATGTTGTCGATGTGGACAACACCCCAAGAAGAGCTCTGTTGGAAAGAAATGAGGAGGAATACAAATCTGAAGATCTAGTCCTCAGTCAAGTCTATAAGTCTAGTTTATACCCCAGCCATACAATGAGAGAAACATGAATAAACATTAAGTAAATCTAATATGTGGTACAAGATCAATAAAGTAGAACATCATAGCACATGTACAATGGTATTAGAATCCCTATATCTTGATTATATTCATTTATCATATATATATATATATATATATATATATATATATATATATATATATATATATATATATATATATATATATATATATATATATATATATATATATACAGATTCATATCGATAGGTCTGAATCTCTGCCTTATACCCTATTTGATGCAGTAAGGGATCTTCCTCTTTCTTAAACATCACACAAAACACACAATCACACAGGCAATTCTCTAGCCACAAACTTAAAGTATCAATGACACAAGATTGTGACAAAACTAACTTCAATTTTATTCAATTCATAAAACAAATCTGCAACATATTATGTACAATCAAGCCCTCAATGGCCTATCTCAATATAGTCTTTCATTTCCTCTACCTAGACATTCACTCCTCTCACTTCCCACCTACAACCTCTTTACATATATATACTATATTCTCAGTGTATGATGTAGCTAAGCCTCCCAATCTGATTCTTTTTCTTACAGTCCCTCCTACTTTTTTTTAGGCGCCTCTCCCTTCTTGGTCGTGCCCCCTCCAAGCCTACCTTCAAGTGTAAATAGATGGTGTATGTGCTAAGAAGTTGCATAGTCATAAGCCTATTAATTTTATTTATTCTGATGCTTCATTTGCAATATAAGGTGTCCAAGGTATTTCGATGATGGGTTTTTTTTAACCAACATATTAACTATGAGGTAAAATGTATGGTTTCATGCTAGGTATTACATTTTAACTCAGAAAGAAGTCTTCTTCTTGTGGAATAGACTCTTTAGATAATGGCAGCACACACGATGAAGTTCCCTTATCTTCTTGTTGTTTGCTTCTTTCCTGTGTAGCACCTATAAATCTTCATTGCCTGTACATGGACTCCCACACTGGACAAATAATGGACTTACTCTAATGCCACACACCTTGCCGCTGCTCACACCTCCTTATCTTAGCACCAAAATTGATTACTTTAATGAAGGAAGTGGCCCAAGAAAATTCAAATCTACCAATCCATACTCTTTCTCTGGTTGACATTAATGTGTAGGCAGAAGGTTGACTAAACAAATTCAAAACTATCAAAAGATTTTAAATTTCAAAACTATGTGTGGTTGCTTGCTGCCCCATGTATGATGCCCTTGAATCACTATCATACAAGATGTTTTCTAGAAATGCATTTGGTTAGACATGTCATCCATGATGTTGTGAATGTCAATGATCTCAGTGATTATGAACCACAATGAAGAAGCTCATTCCAATCGTTCAAATATCTTCCCAAGAAAAATGCTCTATATCCTCCAAATTTTAGCAATTATTTTCCATCATCAATAGATACTGGGAACTATTTCACCTTAAGCTCCATACCGTGGCTTAGATAACTAGATAACTCACTTATACAGTTGTGATAGGCTGGTCATGAAGTGGGAAACTAACTTTTTATGTATCTTTTTATTGTGTATGTTGTAATTGATGTCAACATAATGGTGATTAGTAATGTCAGAAGAGTAAGTGATTAGAAGTGTTATGAAGTGGAAAGGATAGTGATGTGTATATGTTGTCAAAGGTGTAGAAAAAAGTGATGATCAGAGGAGCAAACAAAGAAATGATGATTAGAGAAATTGTGAGGTGAAGGATATGGTGATGAAAGTCATGAGCAGATTGTTACATTAGTATCATCTATACACAGATGTACCTTATCTTCTAAAGTTCATGGACAGGTGAAAGTTGTCAGGTTGTAGGATATGCTGACATGAAGAAGTTGTGGCTTCTTGTTTTTGATAAAAAGAGTTGTGAATGTTATCTATGGTGTTGTGAATATTATATTCATTGTATCTTAATGAAAAGCATTGCATAAGATATGAAAGAAATTGTATAAGGTTTCAAACTGTTAAAGGTACATGAAGTTGCATTGAAGGAGCTCAAAAGATTGTACTGCATTCTATCGCAGATGAAGATATGGCCTTGCGGTTTGGAGGTTAGATAGAGACATCTATGAAGTATGCATGATCCTAATTTCAAAGCATATGAGTTATCATAGAGCATTCTAAAGCTAGCAAAGTGAAGACAATGGTACACTATTGTTGCAGTCACAAAGCGACAATATAATGGTCCGCATTTCTCTACACTAGAAGATATGATCTTGCAGCTTGCAAAATAGATAGATACAGATGAGAGGTATGCTATACTTAATTTTTAGATGTTTCAATGTACCACAGTGAATTCTAGAGCCATCTGAGTAATGACAAATCATGTTGCTGATTAGGGCTATCAGAGGGAGAAAGTAAAAGCCACTACATATCACTGCACTATAATATTTGGCTTTGTTGTTTGAAAGATGAGTTCATATTGTCTGCATGTTTTCTCAATTCAAGTTTCAAGTGTTGCAGATTACCACAAGGATGATTTTAATGTTCCATTCCAAGACAATATAATTAGAATATGCAAGGGGTATTGGCATCAGTGTTTGTTTGTTTGTGCCAGCAAGAAGCATTAACTAGAGAAAGGAATGTTTGAGAAGATCTTTCAAGTCATATAATACTTGGTGTATGATCTGCATGATGTTATTTTGTTTCTCCAATACTATCTTAGGTCTCGACCTAATGCATGAAAGGATAAGTGTTTGTGATACTGACTTAGTGAGTGTAAGTGTTTGCGCCATGTGTTTGGAAGTGTGCACCATCTTTGAGATGTGTGCTAAGGTAAATAGGTCCTAGTTATCACTTGGTTTAAAATGCATAATGGGATTTGTTTCCTACATCACCGTAGATGATTTGGAAGCTGAAAGACAAGGTTGTTGCATGTTTCATGTTACACGATTCATCTTGGCCGACAAAGGTAGAGTTTTGAAGACTTACGAAGGATATAAATGAAAGTTCAATTTTGTTGCAAATGCAAGAGTGTGTGAGGATGAATATGTGAGTATGTGTGAGTGTGAAGAGTGAGTATGTGTGTGTGTATGAATGAGATAAGCTGAGAAGGAAGTATGGTGACTGTAATGCATGATTTAGAATAGAGGTTGTGTTGTGTTACGGAAGTGTGTTAAAGATAGCAAAGTTGTTTGAGTAGAGCGATTGAAGTCATTTGTTAGTGTCAAAGGAGATGATGTTGTGGAGCTAATTGAACCCACAAAAATTATCAAGTGTTTTGTAGAGAGGTTGTAGCCTCTTCTTGTAAGTGTTGTAGCACTTTAGGGAGTTGTAGCTTCCTTTGGGTTGTAGCCCATAAAACTTGTTGTAATCCTATTTTTATTTGTGAGGTTGGATTTGGACAGTAGATCCAAGCAACTTGCTCACCGTGGTTTTTCCCTTCTAGGGTTTTCCACGTAAATCTAGTGTTATGGTTGTGTGGTTGTGTGATTATGTTCTAAATTGCATAATTTTCTTCATTATCTGTTTAAGGTAGTAGAAATATTTATTTGAATTGGTTTAAATTGTGGCATATACGGATTCACCTGCCCCCCTCTCAATATATTAGAGTGTTCTAACAATTGGTATCAGAGCCAAGTTCCTTGGTGGAGCCTAACAACTGAAGGTAGATCTTGGAGTAGAACATGGCACAGAGAGAGTCCTCTTCTTCTAAAGCACCGATATTTGATGGAACAAACTGTACCTTCTAGAGTGTAAGAATGGAAGCTTATCTTACCTCACTAGGGTATAATGTTTGGAGAGCTGCAATGGATGCTTATACTGAACCTGCTCATCCTATTACAGATTCAGATGAGAAGAAGGCCCATGAAAACAATGTTAAAGCCAAGAATACTATCTTGAGTGGTCTAACCAATTTGGAGTTTGTCACAGTAGTGCAGTGTAAGATAGCCAAGGAGATATGGGATAAACTCAAAAATATCTAGGAAGGAAATGACAGTGTAAAGCAAGAAAGATTACAAACTTATAGAGCAATGTTTGAGAATCTAAAGATGAAAGAAGAGGAAAAAATCGCTAGCTATTTGCTCCAAGTGGATGAAGCAGTCAATGGAATCAAAAGGCTAGGTGAAGATGTGTTTGATTTAGTGGTTGTGAAGTAAGTCCTGAGAACTCTCCCTCACAGGATTGATTCAATAGTTTCTGCTATTGAAGAAGCCAAAGATCTGAAGAAACTTACCATGGAAGAGTTGTTTGGGTCCCTCACTGCCTATGAGATGAGAAATAAGGTCCAAGGTACATCCAAAAGAGAAGCTTCTTTCAAAGCTATGAAGAGAGAAGGAACATCTAGTCCACACAGTGAGTCTGAGGAAGATGAAGCAAACTTTGTGAGAAAGATAAAGAAGGGTTTAGACAAGTATAAAGATAAGTTACCTTTCAAATGTTTTGAATGTGGAAGAATTGGTCATTATGCTTCTAAATGTGCTTTTAGAGAAAATGAAAATAGTAGCAAGGGTTTCAAAAGGAGCAACTTCAAGAGGAACCTCCTTTCCAAAGAAGACTATAGCTCCTCAGAAGAGGTAGATCACTACTCATCAGATAATGAAAGAGGAGAATCCCTTTTCATGGCCATGGTAATCTCTAATATGTTAGACAAGACTATAGATGAAGAAGAATGCAAAGTTGATTTTGAAGGTGAACTTATTTATGCTCTTGAAGACTTGAAATGTGCAAGGAAAGAGAAGAAAGAACAAAAAGCTTTTATTGAACATAAGATAGATGAATGTACAAAACTAGAGAAAGAAATCCTTTCATTTAAAAAGGAATTGGAGAAAGCAAAGTCTGGAAATCTAGATGATCTTGAAGAAGTAGATCTCATTCCAGTCATGTCTCAAAGAACAAGGTATGAAAGACCTTTCCATGCAAGATAGATCTTCATAAACAAGTTCAATCATGCATTCTTTGCTTATTGTTTTATCTGCAATAGATATGGTCATAAGGCTATGGAGTGCAAGTCTAGAATGAATAGAAGGAATTTTTTAAGTAGGAATCCTCTTGCTTCACTAGTGGATGTCAATGTGATATGTCATATCTACAACAATGTTGGACATATAACAAGATATTGTAGAAGTGGATTAGAAAATTCAGAAATTCAGGTGGCAGATGCTACTGGGCAAGACAAGGAGAGTGTCTCTTCTAAAAGACAAGAAACAAACAAAGAGGTACAAAATTTAATGATTGTCCAAATAGCATTTCATGCTCGAGGGAAAACAAATCTTTGGGTAATAGACAGTGGTTTTTCAAGCCACGTGATAGGTGATAAGAGCAAATTCATCAATCTTGTTAAATGGAATGGTAGATAAGTCAGGTTTGGAGACAATTCATCTACAAAGATTTGTGGATAGGGAAACATAAGTATTGATGGAAAATCTAAAACAGAAGATGTTCTATATGTAGAAGGTCTTAAGCACAATTTTCTCAGTGTAAGTCAAATGTTTAGCAAAGGATACAATCTCATATTTCATGAACAAGGATGTGAAATCAAAAGAGCAAATTCTAGTAAATTAGTGGCAGAAGGTTCTAGAACAGAAAACAACTTATACAACCTAAAGGGTGTTAATGGAAGAAGTTGTCTTCTTGGATAGATAAATGAATGTTGGTTGTGGCACAAGAGGATGGGACACATCAATTTTGACAATCTTGTGAAGATCATCTCCATACAAGTAGTAGGAGACATGCCAAATATTATCAAGCTTGCAAGCACCTTGTGCAATGAATGTTAGATTGGGAAGCCGACTAGGATAAGATTCAAGACCAAGGAGTATTCTTCTATAAGGCCATTGGAACTGATTCATAGTGAGTTGTGCAACCCTACCAAGACAAAGAGTCTTTAAGGTGAGAGGTATTTTATGTTTCTTATTGATGATTACTCTAGGATGGCATGGGTTACATTCTTAAGAGAAAAATAAGAAGCCTTGAGTAGGTTTAAGATTTTCAAGTCTATGGTTAAAAATGAAATGAATTCTAGAATCAAGTGCTTAAGGTCTAATAGAGGTGGTGATTTCACATCAAATGAGTTTGAGGAATATTGTGAAGAACATGGAATAAAGAGGCACCTATTCACTGCAAGAACTCCTTAGCAAAATGGAGTAGTGGAAAGAAAGAATTCTAGAACTGTCTAGAAGATGGTAAGAGCAATTTTGAATGAAGCCAAGTTACCTAATGCATATTGGAAAGAAACAGTCCATACTTCTATCTATATTCTTAACAGAGGATAAATAAGGGTGAACATCACCAAGACACCATATGAGCTATGGAATGGAAGACCATCCTTTGTCAGGTATTTTAGAGTTTTTGGAAGCAAATGCTACATCAAAAGAGATGAAGAAGGTTTGGGAAAGTTTGACTCAAGATCTAATGAAGGAATTTTTCTTGGATACTCAACTAGAAGCAAAGATTACAAGTGCTACAATAAAAGACTAAAGAAGATAGTTGAGAGATCAAATGTTAGGGTTGATGAAGAGTTACATCCAATCACATATGAACAAGAAGATTGTTGCTCAAATGAATCTACTTGCACAAAAGAAGAAGAAAAAGTTGAAGAATAGGAAGAAACACAAGAGAAGGTCACCAAGACTCTTGCCAAGTATGTTTAGAAGAACCACTCAAAAGATCATCTAATTAGAGACAAAAATGAAGTAGTGTAGACTAGAAGAAGATTTGCAAGGGAAAATGAATAGGTAAACTTGTCTTTGTTATCTAAGATAGAACCTAAAACTTTTACTGATGCTAGCAGGGATGAATGATGGATCCAAGCAATGGAGGAAGAACTAAATCAAATAGAGAAAAATCAAACTTGGGAATTGGTGCCAACACTTGCAGACAAACATATGATGGGACAAAATGGATGTTTAGAAACAAATTGAATGAAGATGGAGAAGTGGTTAGAAAAAAAGAAAGGTTTGTATGCAAAGGTTATTCACATGTAGAAGGAATTGACTTTGAGGAGACATTTGCTTCAGTGGCAAGAATGGAAGCAATCAGAAAGTTTCTTGCATTTGTAGTTCACAAGGGACTCAAAGTATATCAAATGGATGTCAAATATGATTTCTTGAAGGGTGACTTAGAAGAGGAAGTTTACATAGAGGAGCTTGAAGGACTTCAGCTATCAGAAGATCAGAACATGGTATGCAGACTTAAGAAGGCTTTATATGGTCTCAAACAAGCCCCTAGGGCTTGGTATGCAAGGTTGGACTGGACACATATTTACTCCAACACGAGTTAAAGAAAGGTACCACAGATAGAAATCTATACATCAAAATTGAGAATGAGCAAATATTTATAGTAGTAGTGTATGTTGATGATATAATCTTTGGTGGTAATGATGAAATGTGTAAAAAGTTTGCAGAAGAGATGTAGAAGGAATTTGAAATGTCTGTGATAGGTGATCTATCATTCTTTCTTAGACTCCAAATTACTCAATCAAATGAAGGTATATTTATCCCTCAAGCAAAGTACATCAATGAGACATTGAAAAAGTTTGGAATCAAAGACTGCTAACCATTGACTACTCCTATGGTAATAGGTTGTCATTTCAGTAAAGATGATGAGTCACCTCAGACTGATTAGACTTTGTATAGGTCCATGATTGGGGGTCTACTGTACCTAATAAAATCAAGGGCTACCATTATGCAAGCTCTTTGCATGATTGCAAGGTTTCAAGCTGATCCAAAAGAGACACATGTGAAGAAATTCAAAAGAGTTTTTAGATACTTGAAGAACACTCCAAATTTTGGATTATGGCATCAAAAAGGTAATGATTTTTCCCTGAGTGCATATACTAATGGAGATTGGGCTGGCAGTGTTGATGATAGGTGAAGTACCAATGGTGGAGCTTTCTTTTTGGGAGACAAATTGGTCTTATATGGTTTAGTAAGAAGCAAGATTCAGTTTCCTTATCAATAGTAGAAGCAGAATATATAGTTGCAGAATCTTGTTGCACTCAAGTGTTGTGGATGAAACAAGCATTGAAGGATATCAAGGTAATGTATGATGAACCCATTCCTATTCTATGTGACAATACAAGTGCCATCAATATTTCAAAGAATCTGATGATGCATTCTAGAACCAAGAACATATCCATCAAGTATCACTTTTTAAGAGAAAAAGTTGCAAATCAAGAGGTAAAATTGGTATATGTACCTACAAAGGATTAGGTTGCAAGCGTATTTAAAAAGGCACTTCCTAAGGACACATTTGAATATCTTAGATATAAGTTAGGGTTTGTTGCCCCTCCTTCTAACTAGATGCATAGATGATGCATCTATCCAGAGGGAGTAGTTCAAGACATATTTATTATCACTGGATTGATAGATGCTACCTCTTAGCGGGAGCAGGTAGATAAGAGACTAAGAAAGATGAAAAGGATTGCACAGATAGGGGGAGCTTGTATGTTTTTACTGGTACAGAGGAAGACCTCTAGTCCTTTGCCCTTGATGTCAAAGGGGGAGAAAATTTGCATATCAGGTTAGTGTTTCCACCAATGACAAAGGAGGAGATTGTTTCATATGTTGTCATTGATATCAATAGAATGGTTATTTGTAATATGTTAGAAGAGTAAGTGATCAGGAGTGTTGTGAAATGGAAAGCATAGTGATGTGTATATGTTGTCAAAGGAGTAGATAAAAGAGTAATGATCAGAGGAGCGGACAAAGAAATTATGATTAGAGAAATTGTGAGGTGAAGGATATGGTAATGAAAGTCATGAGCAAGCTATTGAATCAATATCATCTATACATAGTTGTACCTATTATCACATAGAATTGTACCCTGCTTGGAGACTTCCAAGCATTCTAATGACACAATGGGAATGATCTCAAGGTGTGGGACATTAGAATTTTGAGATCAGACCTCCAAAGAAGGCTAGTTCCTCTTTCTAAGCTTAAGGCTTAGAGAAATTGGAGACTTCCAAGCATTCTAATGACACAATGGGAATGATCTCAAGGTGTGGGACATTGCAATTTTGAGATCAGACCTCCAAAGAAGGCTGGTTCCTCTTTCTAAGCTTAAGGCTTAGAGAAATTAACTAACTCTAAAGCTAAACTTGCTAGGGGAAAAAGAATAGAAGGGATATAGAAAAGAAAAGGTGATGCACCAGAGTCATAAGGTGTATTAGTTTACTGAATCAACATGACAATGATCTCAAACCCTAAAAGGAAATCACATAGGCTTGCAACCTTGACAGAGGCTTTGAATAGAGGACCACAATCTATGAAGGAGTCATTTTACTCACAAAATAGATCACAATTTCAAGTGAAACATAGAGACAAAGTGTAGGAGAGGTGAAATATCAGAGATATATTGATCATGAAGGTCAAATGACCATTACAAAGAGTGAATAACCTATTACAGAGTAATAGACACAAAATAATCAGATATATTCATGGTTGAACAATGGACTAGAGACATCAAAGGTTTGAAAATGAGAGACATACATCAAATCTAGTTGTTCTGTAAGTGCATTACAAGGTCTAGACATAACAGAGGAATTTGCCCAACATAACAGCCCAAAAAACAACTAACAACAACCCAAAATACATCTTTGAAACATACATATATAGATTTTACAATCACACTGTAGCAGCCATGGCATGGAAGATAAGAAGTCAACAAGAAGGGACATCGACCATGCTACAATAACTTTGAACTGGCATCCTTTGAAGTGTGCCCATATGGCTCTACCTAAGAAATCTGCTGAAACAAGAGGTTTGCCCATGCCATGAGTACATGAAATTCAATGTAGAGGGGAAACATTGGTTTGGGGAGGTGGGAAAACCATCTGCTACATGAAAATAAGACCTTATGAAGCATTAATGGTGACCAGGAGGGTCACTGGCCAGTCAAATCATGTTTTCTCCGTGAAGAAAGAAGCCATTAGAGTTTCAGAGTTTGGATCTCTGGCCCTCTGCTCTGTCACTTGCAGAAGAAGGAAGGAAGAAGACCAAAACCCCAAGCTCTGTCATTTACACTTAGAAGATTTTACCTTAGCAGAGATCAGGTCTCGAACCTTCCATCTTCTGGCCTCCTGGGCTGCCACATGTCATCTTTCAGCAATTTTGTTGCAACCTTTTTCTTTAATAAAATAACCTTGCAGAATGGCGGAAAGCCTAAGAGCCTTTTGAGAGGGGCGGAGTTCAGAGTTCGGGCCTTCGGCCTTCCTCCTTCTGAAGAAAGGAAGAGGGAAGACAAAAATCCTGAAGTCCAAAACTCCAAAACACTTAGAATATTTTTGAAATGAAAAGCAACAGGACGTGGGTCTCAACCCTTTTCCCCTGGATGACATGACTGCCACCTATCCTAATTCCGCTGTTGCTTTTTCCTTAATAAAATAATCTCCTGCGGAATAGTTGAGAAAAACTACGTGGGCCGTCAGGAGTCACTCATCGGGCCTTCAACCTTTGGCCTTTTATGTAGAAGATGGAATGCAAAAAGCCTGAACTTTGACCACCGACATACATAAAGCTTTACTTGGTGGACCTCGGCAAATGGACCCTTAGTGTTCAGCCTTCCAAGAGGGAAGGTGGAAGAGCAAAACTCCAAAGTTTGACAACGAAAGACTTAGCCCGATTTCTACAAAGAGAAAGAGTCAAAGTTTGGCCTTTGGGCCTTCTACCTTCCGAAGGAACATGAAAGGAGAGAACTCCAAACTTGGATGATATAACACTTAGAGCACTTTTGCAAGGAAAAAAGGGGCGGAGTTCAAGACTTTGGGATTTGGCACGGTGAGAGGTGAAGCCCAAACTCTGACATCCCAACTAGGTAGAAAACATAAGGAAAACTATGAATTTTTTGGGACTTAACCATTTTTTGATGTTTTTCCTTGCATCCTCAGAAGGGTAAACACTAGGATCTCATGGATCTTTAGAGTATTTGACCAGGGGCAAAATAGGATAACATTTTGGTAACTATACAGGGGTGTTTGCCTGCCTTAACAGTAGGATCTAGAGGCCTTATCAATCCATTGGGCATAGAGTCAAAGGGCCAGCAACAAGAACAAGTTTGGTCAATATAACTGAGCATGCCTCCGGGATCAAAACAAAACAAAACCAAGCATGCATTTTCCTAATGAGAATGCAACAGAGTGCAAGGGCACTTATTGAAAGAAAACATCTAACCATTTTATAAGGTCTCACAACCATGCTAAAAGCACTTGGTTTGAGATGAATCCCATTGACTGGGATGGGCAGAACATCTTCATTCAACCTACAAAGTTAAAATACATTGGCCTGCTTGCAACTGGTAATAAAGAAAGGGCCACTCCACATGGCATCAAACTTTGAATGTCTTCCATCATTGGCCCTATTTACATCCCACTTCAGCACTATATCTCCTTCACTGAATGTTCTGCCAATAGATTTTCTGTCAAAGGTCCTCTTGACTTGATCTTGGTGGGCTTCAAGGATCTTCATAGTAGCATCCCTCTTCTCTTAAAGTTCCATCAGCTCTGCAAGTCTGATTGTCATTGCATCATTTTCCATTAGTTCTAGCTACTATGCCAACTCAAGAGAAGGCAATTCTAATGATAATGGAACCCTTTCTTCCCTTCCATAAACAAGCATGAAAGGGGAATTACCTATGGCCCTCTTGGGAGTGATTCTATCAGCCCAAAGAGGAGTCTTTAACCTGGCGTGCTAGGTCATCTGATTATCTTCCACCGTCCTCTTGATAATTCTGATCAGATTTTTATTGGTGGACATAGCCAAACCATTTCCCTGAGGATAATAATTGGATGAGTTCTTCAAGTAAACCCCATAGTTCAGTGCCCATTCACTGAGTTTTGTGCCTACAAAGGCCTTGGTATTATTAGAAATGATGGTGGATGGCACACCAAATCTTGTAGCTATACCCTCAAGGAAGTCTATAGTGGATGCCTTTGTGGCATCCTTCAATTCAACTACCTCTGTCCACCTAGTAAAGTAATCAGTGGCTATTAGATCCACTTATGGCTAGCACTAGAAGGTGGATTGATTACTCCAATGAAGTCTAAACCCCATTGAGCAAAAGGTTGATCTATTTGAATTGGATGAAGAGGAAGAGTTGCTAGCCTCTGTTTTCTAGCAAATAATTCACATTCTTTGCATTTCCTTATCCATCTATGTACATCACTGAATAAACTAGGCCAGTAATAACCAACTCTCATGATCTTAATTGCAATTGCCCTTGGAGAATAATGGCCACCAATAGGGCCATTATGAAATTCTTCTAGGACCCTAGAGGTCTGATCTTGAGTAACACACCTAAGAAGAACTCCATTGATGTCTTTTCTAAATAAGACACCATCAATAAGAACGTAAGGAATGGATTGGAGCCTAAAGTACCTTCTTTTGGCTTGATCCAAGCCATTTGGGCATCTTCTTGAATGTATAAATGTGACCATGTCATGATACCAACCAGTTGGAGTGTGGGAATCAGTTGGTTGTGTTTGCCCTTGGATGCATACACGATCAATTCTGATTTCTAAATATGTTGCCATTTGCTCACACAAGCCTTTGTTGTGCACCATCTTGGTAATGTTGATGTTAACATCATACTCCATTACTTTTGTGATCCACCTAGTTCTTTTTTCATTGATATCTCTTCTCAAGAGGAACTCTTTCATGCCAAGGTGGTTCACCATCAACTATATTTTGTTGTTTGAAAGCATATGCCTAAACTTTTTTAGTGTTTTCACCACAAAAAATACCTGCTTCTCAACAAAATCATATTTCACCTCATATTCTTTGAGAGGCTAGCTAAAGAAAGCAATTGGTTGTTCTAATTTTTCTTCATTTTGTTGCATCAAGACAGCTGATATACCCTCTTTGCCTCTAAAGGCATAAATGATAAAATCCTTCTCATAACTAGGGTTTATCAGTGTAGGAGATTATGCAATGGCCTACTTGATAGCTTCACAACTATCCCTGCCTTTTTTGGACCATGTGAAGAAAACATTCTATTTTAGCATAGCTGTGAGGGGCTTTGCTATTGAGCCAAAATTGGGTATTGTTTAGTAAGAAAAATGAGGAGGATTTGTTTAGGGTTGATTTTGATAGTTTATGTTAATCCTCCTTTCACCACTAAACATTCAAGGACTTTCAGCTGAGTAGAGGAACCTACTACAGACCTTCTGTCACTTGGAACATAGGGGAAGATTTGAATTGTGAGATTTAGTTGTTCAGTCAAGCCCAATTATGCTCAAAACCCTAAATATGCAAATTCAAGAACAAAAAGACAAATTACAGAAAATGATCGCACACAGAGATATCAAATGACAATCAAATGCATACAAGATTTTGAAGTTCAGAAAGCGGAAAAGTCAGGGACTAATGAGCGGGCGCCCTAGTCTAGTGCCATAGTTTTTGTCGAGATCTGGGAATCTTGTCTGCAACCTGTTCTTGTTGTTCCAAAGATTTTCCTATTGTAGGATCTGGAGGACTAATGAGCGGGTGCCTGAGTCCAAGTCCCTATTTTCTTCTCTGATCTACAATTTTGACAGTCTACACTGCTCTCCTGCAACTCCACTTTTTTTTGCTCCTGCAACCTGTAACCTGCAATCACAAAAAAACGGGTTGGGGGTTGTGGTGTTTAGAGGCTTGCCTCAGTCAAGCCCTAGAGAGTCATTCAAGTCTTTCGAACACCTTTGTCAGATAAAGAGTGGATATCCCTGTGGGATAGAGGCAAAATCCAAATGATAAATGATAGAAAACACAATTGATATCACCTTGTAGTGAATATCTCATGAAAGGAAGATGCTCTTCATGCCATGAGGAGATGGATGCCAAATCTGCAAATACAAACACAAGAACAACACAAATTCTACTCTGCAACACTATGAATGCCTTGAATCACTTTCACAAAAGTTCTTGAATCAAAATTGCCATCCAATGTTCATTTAGTCTACAAATGAATCACTAATCATGCTTATATATGCAACTACAAACATTCCCGCTAAGAATTTCGTAATTCAAACTTACCGTGTCGGCATAGGACCTAAATAATGGTCATAAACTGACACTTTGATATTGGTCATAACCTAACATAGGGTAGGACTAGGGCGTAGGTGCCCAAGTCCTCCCCCCTATTTTAAGTAGGATTTATCATAAATGTACCCCCTAGGTCCCATTTGCCATGAAACTTCAAGGTTTTCTCATCGGGATGTCAAATTAACATGCAAGATGTCCTAAATGCATCCTAAGGGACCCGAAAGCTAAACCTTAATAGGAAAAAGCCCCCAAGGTTACTTTTTCTGACATAACATTTAGCCCCCACTTTAATGTATGTATGAAGACAAGGCCAATACATGCATTAAATTATGGTCAACAAACACAACAAACACGCCAAGCACGGAGAAGACATGCCAATCACAGAGAAGACAATAACAGACACGTAAGACATGGAGAAGACAACATTGAAGACATGAAAAACATAGTGAATATAGTGAATGCAGTGAAGACAGCGATGATTTTCTTTTCTTTTTCTTTTTCATATATATGAGATGCAGATGCAAGTACAAGGAAAGTACACACACCACCCATAATGTAGGAGGGACTCATCGCCACCAGTCTTTAAACTGCATATGGGGCAACAAAAACACAATACAAAACAAGCATGCCATACAAATCAAACATGCCATACAAATCCCAAAGCATAGCAGGGACTCATCGCCACCGGTCTTTAGACTATGCTTGGGAACAAACACGTAATACACACACACTTGGAAGACACGGAGAAAACACAGCAAACAACTGATGGAGTGTTCCTATTTCTAGGTTCATCACCATCTCAGGTACATTATGGGCACACATCGACGATTGGGATTCACCACAACAATCACCGAAGACATGCTTAAGGGCTGAGTTAGTCAGAGAACCACTCCCTACCTCCATAGAGGACTTTTTGAATATGACAGGATGAAACCTCAGACACCCCATGATAGTACTTTCGGATCTTGCCATCCCGAGCCCAAGGTCCCTCCATATCAAGGTAAGGATCAAAGATCATATCCTCATTCGTAAGAGTAGCCATAGTACACAAAGAAGCGTCAAAATGACCCATCTGCATCCATCTAGTAGCTCTCAGTAGTTGTCTATCAGGAATCAGAACAAGCTTTTGATAAGGCCTAATGTGCTAAAAGATCCAAGTCATAATCAAGGAAGAGTGGATTAAAGCAAGAGCCCCTCATCATGCAAGGTGACAGAAGTCCTTGTATACCATGGCCAAAATGTCTGGCCCCCAAGCATAGACCTTTCCCTACTCAAGACCTTGTATGATCGGTGCCTAGCACCATCTCAAGCAAGTTGAGGCCTTGTCTCTAGATAGCCTCAATGCAATCAAATTGATTAGGAACTGCCTCAAGAGAGGAATACAAAGTCATGGCACAGAAGTAAATTGAACCCCTGTCTGATCGTCGGGGTGACTAACCCCCATAAACTGTGCCCAAGATGTCTTATCCTCAAAGGACTCGCTAGAAGGTAGGATGAGAGGATGTTCTCTCACAGGAACTCCAAGAATATGATAAACATCAAACAGAGTGATAGTCCACTCTCCTGAAACCTATGGGAACCTGAAAGTGTTCTTGTCCACATCCTGGTAAGTTAGAATGTCACAACATATGTGTGACACAGGGTGAACAACTGGCACATGGCAGACTCTAGCTAAGCCTACTCTCCTTAGAATAGCACGGTCCTCATCACTCAGCAAAGCAAACATCTCTGAGAGCCATGTCTACTCTCAGTAGGAATTCCATCAATTGTGAATGTCTTGCAAATCAAAAAGAACTTTAGATTAGATCTTGTAAACTCACAAAAAATCTCACAAAAAAAGAATATAACCCCTCAAAATTGCAATAAACAGGAGAATACAATAGTCAAATTAAGTCAGATCAGAGTGAAACGAATGTCAGAAAACATCAAATTTCAAGCAGAATCTACCCAATAGGGTCGCCCCTCGGGTGACCCAGATGTTAACAGGATCTCCCCCCGGGTGACCCTGTTGTCTACATAATCTCCCCTCGGGAAACCCTGTTGTCAGACAGATCTCCCCCAGGTGACCTACCTGACAAAAGGAGCAACCCTAAGTGGAGATCCCTCAAGCTAAAAATGCCCTAAAATCTTTGTTTCTTAGCCAATTTTAGAAAACAAAAGACCTATCCTACTCTAATGATGAAACAGAGACAATGAAACAAAAAGAATCACCAAAACTAAACCATTTTAAAACATTTTTCACAAACTTTAACTTAGGGTTTAGAAAAGGCATTTTCACTATTTGCATACTCAATTTTCTATAGCTAAGGAAGAGGTGGCCATCTTTACGATCTCCTTGATGATGTCTTCCCAATGACTGCTCACACGATTGATTCTGTCACTGATTCACTCCAATCTCACTAATTTGCTTACTTTATCTGCCCTTATCTTAGTTTCTTTTATGAATTCTTAGATTAGTTTTTTACTTTTATGCATCTTTGGTGTGTCATTTGTGTGCATTCATTCCTACAGATCTCACCGACAAAGGCAAGTAACTAGTCAAACTCTCACGATCTATGGTAAGTTCGTCATTTCAGTTTTCATTATTTGTTTTGATATATTCATATGCCGAACTAATACTAGTTATCGAAGGTACAAATTGCAGGAAAATTGACAACAGGTAAGGCCTAGTTCGAGAATGGTACCTACCTTTCATGTAGACTACCATCCCCAAGGGGGCAAATATGTAAGTACAAAAATCATGCACAGCCTCCACGAGGACCCCTATGATGATTTTAATCCTTTTCACATACATGTAAGCATGAAATAATGTCCTCTAAGCAACAAACCTCTTGATGACGTGTCACTTCTTTCATCTTGTGTTATTTCTTCTGTCATTTTCCCTCTCTTTGTTGTCAACACTTTTCGACACTTTTGTGACACTTATTGATTTGTGTTTTCTGAGCTTTCAACCATGTTCCTAAGCCTTGTAAGCATCTTGTAGGTGAGTTTTCACCTTTCCCCTATGTTTTTTATCCTCTCCACCCCCTAGAAGCCTTCTAGAGGTCCCCCCTATCCATCTCCCACTTTCAGTTTTTAGTTTCACTCAACCAATCTAAATCTCCCCTTATTATTTCCAAATCTCCCCCTGGGAGATCCTATGTTGCAAGTGGAGATTTGGATTCTTGCACATGATTGACCTAGTTCCAGAAGCAGATCACCTCCTTTTCATCTTCTCTACCATCTCCCATCATGCATTTCATCTCAGACCCCTTTCTTTCTGGATCTCCCATCGGGCAACCCACAAAAAGCAGGATCTCCCCTTGGGCAACCCCACTGGTGAAAGGGGCGACCCTGTCGCATTTCCAACCATGGAAAAACTCAAGTTTCTAACTTGAAATAGCTCCGTTTTCACCTGTTTCTCTTTCAGTTCACATGATTTTTGATGCCTAATATGGAGTTGACTATTTCATGCACCAACACATGCATAATTATCTCCATTTGATCTAAAATCAATAACTCATTCTCTCTCATGCATTCTTCCAACTCCAATTCCTCTTCATTGATAAGCTATTATTGATTTATCACTCCCTAATTAACTGAGTTTACTAGGTAATCAATCTAGTTTAGTCCCCAATCAATCCTTGTTAACTCTTCAATCAATTGAGTTAACTTTTTAATCAATCCCCTTCTTCCAACCTATAAATAGCCCCCTCCCTCCCTCAAGCACAAAGGGAGGCAAATTTATTGTGCACATAGCTCTTGCTAAGTTTTTGCTCTCCAATCAACATTCTCATGCTCACACATGATGAAGGTGCCTTTTATTTGTTTATTGTTCATCAAGCTTTCACGTAAAGCTCTTCAAGCATCATTGCGCTACTTTAATCAACACCATTGTGCTTATCAAAAGCTCTCATTGATCTCTCTCAAGCTTCTACAAGCTTCTTTTGCTTCTTTGTGTTGTCTTGTCGTCAAGAGGTCTTCCCACTACTTCAAGAGGATATGAGGTTGCCATCAAGGATTTCTAAGGGTAGTGGAGTCACACAAATCTTCTCTATTTTTAGACCTTCCTCTATGCTTTTGTCAATTGGTAGTAATTACAAAATCAAAATTGCTCTTGGGATTAGTAATTTATTGCTTTTTCATTGATAGAAAGGTTAGATCTAGCATCTTAGAAGTAATTTACATTCATAATTTAAATTTAATTACTTGCAATTTCCTTTTCTAGATTAATTGTTTTAAAACATTCGAAAACCCCCAAAAAAACATAGAATGATTGCATTAGGTTAAATTCATTCTAGTTGCATTCATATTTCCTTTCCTAGATTAAAAAGCATCTTTTATTTCCAAAATATCAAAAAAAGCACAAAAACAAGTTTGCATGTCATATAGTTGTATTCATAAAAATATAGAAAAGAAGAAAAACATTAGGTATATAGATATATTGCAAACCCTTGATATCATCAAAAAGGTCAATCACGGTCAACAAAAGTCAAACCCTTGATAACATCACAAGGTCAACAAAAGTCAAACACACAACTAAACCCTAGGTCAATCATAACCCTAGGTCAAACCCTAAGTCTAGTCAAGGTTAGTTCACATACACCTATCCCTTGTCTTGGCTCATGAATGTGCCCAGGATTATGAGGTGAGTGGGTGAGGGCAGTCCTCGACGAGATTGAGGAAAAACCATCCGAGATCACAAGATCCATTTGTCCTACAAAAAATATAAGCATTTAGACAACTTCAAATACAACATGCAATCATTCAACAAATCGAAAGACAAGAAGCCATCAACGAAAATAATAGTTTACCCACACAGAGGTGGAATAGTAGAAACCCCAATAGGAGAAGAGTAACTAGTGACCCTTCGGGTCATAGGGTTATCTCTACAACAATAGTCATCGAACGAAACATTCACATTACCACACAACAACAATGGCCCTAGGACGTGCTGACCCCTCTCCACAAAGTTTGGCTCTCCAACGAGCTAGACCCTTGCCGTGTCTCGCCTCCTCTCGACTGGCTACTTCCACAAGAGCAAGAGTGACATGGCAGATCACCCCGTGGCAAGGAGGGAATGGTTTGTGTGCATGCCGAAATCTAACCTGACAACCCCAAGCAACCGAGGTCATGATTTTGAGCGTACAGGTTCAAACCTTTAATTGGGCAATATTTTTAGGCACATCCTGTTGGTGACTATACCGAACATTGCATTTTGACGAGATGAAGGGATTCCCATGTCTAGATGAATGTACTCTTCTTGTTTCTTATAGAGGAATTTGGGGTGGCCAAGTAAATAGTAGTCTATACAGGAAACATATAGTTCAAAGATTATTATGGTCCAGTAAGAACCAACAAGAAAAATAATTTAATATAAATACTATGAAATATATGTACATCTATCCATAAATAAGTTAAACAATCATTAGAGAACATGTAATCCTACCTCCAATCTTTGGTGGGATGACATGTGTAATGTGTTAAACACACTATGGATCCTATCTTCAATATTTGGGAGGAAAAATGACCATTAAATTTTTCAAGAAAAATGACCACTTACATATGCAAACCATCAAATAATACAATTTTATATCTATTGCCTAAATTCCCATTAGGATTCAACTTTTTTAGAGATACAATTTGAATTAATGGAGGGGTGATTACATCTCCAGCATTTATGGATTGAATTGCTTGAGGCGTCAATTCTAGTGCCATTTGTACACTGCATGAAGAGGTTTCTCAGTGTTTTCTAATTTTAGTCACATAAAAAATTATAGACAATAATAACAATATATATTCATAAGAATTCAATTATGAATAGCAAGTGTATGAATTTGAAGGGAATTTAAACCCTTTAAAATTAAGTTTGAAATAGAATTTGTTTTTTATGCAATACATCTAGCATAACTTCACTTTCATTGTATCTAAAATGATTAAGTTCAAAATATAATTTCTTTTTATCCAATACAGTTAGCATGCTAAAAGTTTTCTATAAGAAGGAATTTGGTCAAAAGTCACATACTTGTTTGGAGAGAGTGCACGTATAGGATGAGAAATATCTCCAAAAATGAATGCCAAAATGTTTGGAAAAGGATAATTGTAGAGTTCCAAACGTCCAACTACAACAAGCCAATGCTCTCATACTTACGAGATTACATGAATATTTATAATGTGATGTTTCTTCTAGAATGCCAAGAATATCATATAAATTTACATTTTTTGAAGTTAAAATAAAATTTAAAAATGTACGATAACCATCTATGAATTGTTTCATTATACCTACTTGGACATAGTGAGTATACAGTGATCCATTAATTAATTGCCAAAGTGTTTGGAAAACCTGGAGAATTGCCAAATTCTAATTGTACAACTGCAACAACCCATTATTTGAGGAAAATATCTATATCAATCGTAAATATTTAAAATGTTGGAAAGATATATTTATTGTATCAGTTTTTTTGACACATCATCTATACACAATTTTACCTTGAAAATTTTAATCTTATAAAAATAACCTTTCTACAACGATAAATATATCTAATAAACTCATTCTTTCATTCAATACTAAATATAAATAAAAGGATTGAGGATATTGAAATAGAATAAAAAGGAAGTTAATAGATTGGTCTCAATGTTAAATTAGTTATAAAAGTTTTTAACCATGTTATTCACTATAATTTTATAAATAAATGACCTTTTTTATTCTTATCAATTCTTTTGACACGTCATCTATACACAATTTTAACTTGAAAATTTTAGTTTGATAAAAACAAACTTTTTACAATGATAAATCTATCTAATAAACTCATTCTTTCATACAATACTAAATATAAACAAAATGACTGAGGATATCAATAGAATAGAAAGGAAGCTAATAGATTGGTCTCAATGTTAAATTAGTTATAAAATTCTTTAACCATGCTATTTACTATAATTTTACAAACAAATAAATTATGCAAGTTCACAAGCAATAAACATCTTACCTCTAAACAAAGGCATCTTAATGAGATAGTAGAAAAATATTAACCTCTAAATTTGGTTGTAAAAATTGTCTTTTACTTTCAGATCTTAATTAGTCAACCCTTTAAAAAAGGAGTTCGTTTTCCATAAAATTAGTTGGTAGTTTTTCCTATAAAATTAGCTAGCATGTTGATTACGTTGGGATTTAGAAATATTTATTAAATTTTATCTTTGGAAGAAAAACATAAACTAAAGATTCCATAATTTTTTTAATTGGTGTTATGTTGGAAAAATGCACCCTTGGGGGCTTTTTCCTAAAGGTTTAGCTCTCGGGTCTTTAGATTTGCATTTAGAGCATTTTGCACGTTAAATCAAACTCTCGATGAGAAAACCCATGGGTCTTGTGAAAAATAGGACCTAGGGGGCTGCAATTTAATGAATCTTGAGCAAAGACAGGGGGTGGACAAGGGCACTAGAACCCTAGTCCAGCCCTATTTTGGGTCTGCCCTAATTTGAAATGTTAGTTTTGTGATTGTTATTTGGTCTCCAGGCCAACATCATAAGTTTCAAATATGAAATTATTGGTGTGAATCTTAATAGTTGCATATATAATCTTGTTTAGGGTTTCATTTGCAAACTAGAAGATTATTATGTTAGATTATGATTGTGAGCTATTAGCATACTTGTGGTTATCATTGTGCTGCAAAGCATAGCATTGTTATTGCATTTGTTTGCAAGTTGGATTACATCTTCTCCTCATGGCATTGAAGAGCTTCTTCCTTCCATGAGAGCTTCATCATCAAGGTATCATTTATTGTGCTTTATCAATCATTATCATTTGGGTTTTGCCTCTGCATCCCAAGGGCATGTACTCTCTCTAACAACGGTGTTCGGAAGACTTGAATGTCTCTCTGGGGCTTGATTGAGGCAAGCCTTTAAACACCATAACCCCCTCCCACACTCCTTGTGATTGCAGGTTACAGGTGTTGGATCTGGAGAAAGTGGAGTGGCAGAGCAAGAAGGCAGACACTGAAGATTCTGGATCTAAAAAGAAGCAGACACTGTTCAACTTTTTGGGACAAGGGTGCCATCAACCTTGTCCTCCATTTTCGGATCACGGGAAACAGGAGACATAGAAGAGATCAGTGCCAAAAGGAGATTGGGATTGTGCGAAAAAAGTGGCACACTGGACTAGGGCGCCAGCACTGTTGTCCCAAATTTTTTTGTTTTCCATTTGCAAAAAATAGTGAGTTAAGATTCTCTGCCCTCTGTTCATTTTATGTAGCATTTGTCGTAATTCACAGATTTGATTACTGTTTTGCTTAAATTAGGGATATAAGGATATAAGGAATTAATTGGTAAACTTGTGTGATCACATCTAAATTTCCCAACAGAAAACCAAGTTGCAACTCAAATCTGATAGCTGACTCTCCTCTTGATAGGTGAGGCACTCAGTTGAAAAGCCCTTGGAATGTTTTGTGGAAAGGAAGATCCAAACTAAACCAAACATTAACCCTCCACCATTTTTACCACAAAACATTTTGGTGAACCTGTGTTTGAAACTTTTTGGCACCTTGCTGAGTGTTCTTTGACAAATTTGCATTCATTTATTCTATTGCATTGGAAAATTTACAAAAAAATTGATATATTTGGAAAATTTGAAAAAATTGCATTCTAGGGTTTGATTTTTGACATAGTTTGCATTCATTCAATTGAATTTAATTAAAGCTCTGATTTTTGCATCAGATCTAAAATTCATCATCATTCAATTCATCATTTCCAATATTGCACTCAAATAAATACAAAAAAATTAAAAAAATTGGAAAATTTGCAAAAATGGCATATTAAGCTTGCATTTTTGTGAAATTTCAATTAATTGCCATCTAATTTAAATTAATTTTTGTAATTTACATTAGATCTGATCCAAAACACATAAATTTACCATTTACAATTCATTTGCATGCTTGATTTGTCAAAATTTGCTTGAAATCTTGCATTTTTTGTGAAAACCTAGTTTTGCATGAACTAGGGTTGTAGTCAAAATCTTGTCTTAGATTTTACTACCTTGTCAAAACAATCATTAGTTCTGATCTTTGATGTTAGTTTTGCATTATAGTGGTCTCCTTGTGAAATTTCATGTCTAGGGTTTGAAAACTTGCATTTTTCACTAGATTTGAGCCTATCGTCTTGCTAGATTTGCACTGCAAGCATGTTGTGAGGGATTTTATTGCACTAATTATCTATTATTAGCCTTATAATTTTCTTCCTCTTCTAAATTTCCTTACAGAACCCTTTATTTTGGACTTTTGCATTCAAATTTTGGGAAAATTGGCATATTTTTACTATCTTTGCACTAGGGTTTGGTCTAGAGAGGCACTATAGGCATGTTGTAACGGATTTTTTGGCATTATGTGGCTGTCAGTACTATTATAAGTTTCTGTCCATCATCATTTTCCTTACAACACCCCGCTGCCCTCTACTTTTGCATTAAGATTTGGTGAAAAATAGCATATTTTAGCCTATTTTCACTAGGTTTTGGCTTATCGACTTTCTAGAGTTGCTTCAAAAGCATGTTCTAAAAGGTATTCTTAAATTAGTGGACTATTTTTAGGCATATCATTTGTTGTCCCTCTTGAAAATCTTTACAACACCTCTTCTTTCAGTTGTTTGCACTGTGAACAGTTGAAAAATCAAACATTTTTTGCCTTCAAACATATCATGCTCTTAGGGTTTATTCTATTAGTTTGTGCATATTGTTGTATGAGTATTATAACTCACTTCCCAAATAGAAATATTCCTTTAAGAAGAAGCATAAGACACATGGGATCTAGTGCTCTTGAAGAAGTTGGTACTATAAACACTTTCCTTACAAAAGGAGAGACACAAATGTTACAAGATACTATACCTATCACAAGTACAATGGAAGAGTAAACTTTTCATGATGTTGATGATACTATTGAGGTGACATGACATGTATCTAATGAACAAATAGATCAACTTGATAAAGAGTTAGCCGAATTCCAAACATTTATGGAAAATGAGAGGATAGCTAAGGAAGCTATTCCTGCAATTCATAACATAAGAGAATTGATAAAAGAAGGACAAGATGGTGTTAATGTGATCTATGGTTTAGCACATATTGTACAGACCAATATTATGCTAGTCATTGAATGTGTAAAAGTGATAAATAACACTTTGTCACCATCTCATACGCAAGTATCGGTACCTATACCGACCACGAGAATATCTACATTTACATCAAATATTTTGACAACCAATGCAAATGCTTGTAGTAACATCACCACTGGTATTGGAGTATCTAATGGCATTAATTCACAAAATTATAGAGCTTTCGGATTCAACTATCAAAACCTTGTCCCTAGAGTGTCTTCATGTCACTCTCAACCACCCATTCAATCTGCTTATTCTCAACCATTTTTCACCTATCGCTATGTTCAACCACCCAATTATTCGCAACCTCCACTTGTCACTACCCATGCTCAATCTCCACTACACTTTGGTTCTAATTCCTCATAGCAAACTGCATCTCCTAATGATGCCATCCTAAACCAACTTTTGCAAGGCATGACCTCTTTACAACAAAAAGTGACAAGCTTGTCAAATGCTTCACAACCCAATATACCGACTTACCATGCTCGTAATCCCTTATCCTATGTAATATTGAGAAATCCTATGCCTGATAAGTTTGAAACTCCGCGCTTTGAAAAATATGGTGGAAAAGGTGATCCTAATACTCATGTGGTAGCATTCATGTAGCTATGTGTAGTGATTTTTACTTTGAAGAGGATTTGTTAGCAAAACTTTTCCCGCGATCTCTCAAAGATAATGCTTTGGAATTGTTTTGCTCTTTGCCTCCGAATTCAATACATTCTTTTTCACAATTAATTGATCAATTTCTACAACATTTCCAAGCAAACATCGGACCCCAAGTCTCTTTGATTGATTTGGTTCATTGCAAGAAAGGTCCAAAAGAAAAGTTGACCGAGTTTATTAGCCGGTATCAAGGACTTCATGCACAAATTCAATATCAGATGAAAGATGACAATGTTTAGAAGATATTTATATTAAATTTGCAGCCTAACATTTGTGATAAGATCCTCTTGATAAAGTATAACTCTTTTCAACACCTATGCACTGCCCTTCGTGACTACCAACTTTCATCTAGCCAGTATGAAAATTAAAACTCATCAACTCAAGTTGGCCAATCCAAGGGTGGGTCATCGCAAAATAACTTTAAGAGGAACAATAACAAGAGTTTTATCAAGGTTAATGGACCAAATAACTTTTGTCAAGTGTCTTCTATCACTAATCTGAAGAAGGTACCATACCAATAAAGACAGTTCACTCTGATATCTGAGACCTATCATTCTATCATGAACCAAGCTCTAGGTAATAATCTCTTGAAGCTTCCCCTGATTAAACCAGTGGATCCTAATAGAATGTAAGGACCTTATTTTGAAGCTAATTCCTTTTGTCACTATCATTAGACACAAGGACATGATACTGAACGATGTATGCATCTTAAACATGAAATACAAGACCTCATCGACTCGAATATTATACAGGTAGCTGGTGTGAATGATAATGGGAATAAGTCGGTTGCCCCGTCAAATCATAATTTACAAATCTTCACTAATCCTTTCTCTAAGCATACGGATAGCAATTTGATGGAACAAAATACACTACAAGTAGCAGAGGATTATTTAGATTATGATGAGATAATTTCTACAATTGAAGTGGATAAGGAAAATACTCAAGTATCACCTCGTCCACGAGGAAAAGGCATCTACTCTGAAGTTCCTCTGCCATTATCCCTTTAGGGATTGGGAGATGATCAATATATACCAAAAAGACAAAAGGAAAAATTGAAGTAAGAGATTATGACAATAGAAAAGGTTGAAGCAGTACAAGTCAGCCCTTGTCATTACGATAGACAGAACCAACAGAACAAGAGAAACAAAAATTAGAAATGAGCCAGATGATTATCATCAGTTGGAAATAACAGTGGTTCTCCTCCTCACAAGAAACAAAAGATTTCACATAAACAAGAAAGTGTTGAGAAAGTATCGCATGGACTCTCTGATAACAAGCAACAACCTAATAAGAATCACTCAAGATTCTCACAAAACTTGGTCGAATACCTCTCCAAGAGGTTCGCAAGCTCCAAAATCTAGTATGACAGTCTCTATAGAAAAGTATCTCTAATCCTTTATATCTTCGTACTGTGCCTCCCCCGTGATGTGTTATGTGTTGTCAGGCCTCCTAGGATGACCCTTGATTCTCCTGTAAGGTCAAGGATACTAGGAGACCGCCTCTGTCGTGACCTTCTTCTATTTGTATCATCATTCTTCTATATCTCCTCTACTCTGATTTCATTGTTGTCTCTTGTGTCTTATGGACATAGCATTGTGGTTAGTGAATTGGGAGCACCCTCCTATGTGACTGTCCCTAAGACACTTGTTCTCCTCTCTGATTTATTGTTTACCTTCCTCTAGTGTTTCCATCTAGCGGGTGGATGACAAAAAACATATCATATTGATGTGGACCTAGTGTCCCTTTCACGGGTAATAAAAAAATGGACCTAGTCCATATATGACGATGGGGTTGTAACAAATTATCCAACGCTTGACTAGTAGAATCATTCCGTGATTTCTCTATCTTGATGTTGATGTCAATGTTATCTTATCTTTCTAACAACTCTTTAACAATACTGCTGCTCCATGTACTTTGTTTATCATGAATATCACCTTGCTTGGCTCTTTCATGTAGTTGATCATATGCATTATTGTTTATCATGACTATTTGGACACTAACACTTTTCTTGCATGGATGTGTTTGTGGGAACATTTGGCGATCGTAAAGTACATGTCACCTCTGGGGGACATGGGCCTTGCGAGAGCTCTTGTTCCCTTGTGTATTTTCTTCCTACCTTAAGGTGGTTGATATCGGTACATGATATCAACCACCTTAAGGTGGAGGCATATATAAGGTAAGCTATCTGCTTTAGATCATAGTAGAGTGTGTTTGAACAATCTAAAAATCAATCAAAATCATTTAAGCCCTCTGCAGAAGCGGGATATCGAGCATATCCTTTTATCTTAAGCCCTCACTGCGAGGCGGGGATGGTGTATTTCTCAGAGTAGATTGCATTATCTTGTCATTTTCAAAAGTCCTCATCACGAGGCGGGGAGCGATTCTTTGACTAACTCAACCTTTAAGCATGTTTTCGACTGTTGTTGTGGCAAAGCCCAATCGTCGGTATGTGCCTGTAATGTGCCTAAGATGGTGATGAGCCTAGCAATAGGAACACTCCATCGCTTGTCTACCATGTTTTCTATGTGTCTTCAGTGTGTGTGTGTGTGGCATATTTTCTCTCAAAGTGCAAGACTGGTGGCGATGAGCTCCTCTACACTTTGGGATTTGTTTGGCGTGTTTGTTCTCAAGATGCAAGACCAATGGTGAATAACTCCTCTACACCTTGAGATTTTGTTTGGCATGTTTGTTCTCAAAAAGTACAAGACCGATGGTGATGAGCTCCTCTACACTCTTTTGGAATTTGTTTATTTACTTTCCTTGTACTTACATTATGCATTTCATATGGGAAAATAAATAAAAAAGAAAAAAATAATCACTGCATTCATTGTATTCTTTGTGCTCTACGTGTCTTCAATGTTGTATTCTCTATGTTTTGCATGACTGTAACTATCTTCTCCATGTTTTGCATGCCTGTCATTGTCTTCAATGTGTTTGGCATGTCTTCTCCGTGTTTGGCGTGTCTTCTCCATGCTTGTCGTGTTTCCTGTGTTTGTGGACCTACTTTAATGCATGTATTGGCCTTGCGTTTAATGCATTTATTAAAATGGGGACTAAATGTTATGTCAGAAAAATGCACCCTTGGGGGCTTTTTCCTAAAGGTTTAGCTCTCGGGTCTTTAGATTTGCATTTAGAATATTTTGCATGTTAAATCAGACTCCCGAAGAGAAAACCCGTGGGTCTTGTGGCAAATAGGACCTAGGGGGCTGCAATTTAATGAATCTTGAGCAAAGATAGGGGGTGGACAAGGGCACTAGCGCCCTAGTCCAACCCTATTTTGGGTCTGCCCTAATTTGGAATGTTGGTTTGTGACCATTATTTGGTCTCCAGGTTGACATCATAAGTTTCAAATATGAAATTCTTGGCGGGAATCTTAATAGTTACATATATAAGCATGTTTAGGGTTTCATTTGCAAACTAGAAGATTATTATGTTAGATTATGATTGTGAGCTATTGGCATACTTGTGATTATCATTATGTTGCAGAGCATAGCATTGTTATTGTGTTTGTTTGCAGGTTGGATTACATCTTCTCCTCATGGCATTGAAGAGTTTCTTCCTTCCATAAGAGCTTCATCATCAAGGTATCATTTATTGTGCTTTATCAATCATTATCATTTGGTTTTTGCCTTTGCCTCCCAAGGGCACACACTCTCTCTAATAATGGTGTTCGGAAGACTTGAATGTCTCTCCGGAGCTTGACTGAGGCAAGCCTCTAAACACCACAACCCCCTCCCACACTCCTTGTGATTGCAGGTTACAGGTGTCAGATGTGGAGAAAGTGGAGTGGCAGAGCAGGAAGGCAGACATTGAAGATTTTGGATCTAAAAAGAAGCGAACACTGATCAAATTTTTGGGACAAGGGCGCCATCAATGTTGTACTCCATTTTTGAATCATGGGAAACAAGAGACATAGTAGAGATCAGTGATGAAAGGAGATCGGGACTGTGTGGAAAAAGTGCACACTAGACTAGGGCACCATCATTGTTGTCCCAAATTTTTCTGTTTTCTGTCTGCGAAAAATAGTGAGTTAAGGTTCTTTGTCCTCTGTTCATTTCGTGTAGCACTTGTTGTAATTCACATATTTGATTACTATTTTGCTTAAATTAGGGTTTTAAAGAGATAAAGGCATTAATTGGAAAACTTGTGTGATCACATCTAAAAATTCCTAGCAGAAAACTAAGTGGCAACTCAAATCTGATAGCTGACTCTCCTCTTGATAGGTGAGGCACTTAGTTGAAAAGCCCTTGGAATGTTTTATGGAAAGGAAGATCCAAACTAAACCAAACATTAACCCTCCACCATTTTTACCACAAAACAATTGGTTTTTTCTCCCCTTCACTTTGGCGAATTTATTTTAGGGGGATTTTTATCCTTTCCTATGTAGGTATTATTGGTGGAGAGACTATGCAGGTATTATTGGTTGAGAGACTATGCTAGCAAAGCCACCATTGGTTTTCGCTACCCCTAGAGAAGTTCAAAATTTTACAATGGTGAAATGGAGACATTAAAAAATCAAAATTCACTTTGACAAATTTATTTTAGGGGGATTTTTATCTTTTCCTATGACATGAAAAAAATCAAAATTAAAACTTAACCTTCACATGACAGTGGAAGAGAGCAAGATTTAAATAAACAATTTAAATGTAACTTTGGGGGAAAGGTTGGGCAGTTATGTTAAGTTTATTGATATATTATTAGAGGCCCACGATTCCATAAATTTAAAGATCAATTGATTGAGATTGAGAGGATTGCCTTTACTGGTTGAGTACTACAACTCATGAACTATGTGTGAGCTTTTGCTCCCCATTAAATTGTCACTCTGCTTGGTTCTCGGCAGCCATTTTTTTTAGTTAGGAAAATGAAGACCTGGAAGATGGTGAGTGTAGAGAGCCTGCCTACAAAAGATAGGTGCCACTTGCCACCTATTCTACACCCTTGTTAACCAACACATTGCTTTTAACGTGGCTATATTTTTGCTTGCCATCAGTTTTTACACCTGCGAGTGGCATTTTTTGGAAAGGTGAGGGAATAGAATTATAATAAATCTCCAATATGTTTATGAGATTCATTTTCCATGTACCAAGAGAACATCAAACTTCAAATTTCAAAATACTGTTTAAAATTGTACGTACTATTATCTCTCCCAATTTAAATTTTGTATAAAAGTTTGCCATCCTTACATTAAGCCCAACAAAGTGAAGTTGGGCAAAAAATTGTTACAAGTGGATTTGAAGTTTTCTACATTGTTTTCAGTCAACATACTCTATTTCAAAACTTAGAAAACCATTTACTTCCTGAAAGTTAAAAATATTCTGGCCTTCTAGTGTGATCTTCCAACAGTATACTAATCAAGCAATTCTATTTTATTTTCGAGAATTGGAAACAAGGAACATTCCATCTGATTTCTTTTAGACAAGCTATATCTTTGTTGCAATCCAAGCAATAGAAAACACAATCTAGAAAATTAGAAAAATTCTAAAGGGCGTGCCATTAGGAATAGAAACTATAGGTAGAGTTTGCATCATGGAAACAATTTATAGCTATTAAACATAGGCATGATTAGATAAGCTAAGGTCTCAAAATTAACAAGCAGATATATAACCTGACAATGACAGTGGTAAATCGGAAAAATAAAGTAAACCGAGGAATGTACATGCATTTGAGCCTTTTTATCTTAGCTAGTGAGTTGGAACACTACAAGGATAGTAAAACATAGAACCTATAAGGCATTCTAAAATTTCACTACCCTATATAACAGAGTAACAAACCAAAGCGCCTTATATAGAAGTCATGTCTACCTTGCAAATTTGATCACTGATAACATGCATAGATTTATTTAAATGGATAATGCTATCTTCAATCCAAATTTTGTAGGAACAATGCATGAGTATTTCTCAAAATTGTTGGCTTTACTTCTAGTAGGTAGTCTCTCCTCCCAGGAGTGTCAAAATTATATGATTTATATTATGCACACACACTTAATGATGTAACAAATGTTAGTTTTATGTGGCATGGATCTCTTCTTTCCTAATTCTTGATGTTTGTTTTGCAATTTGGGGTGGCATTGAAAGCCTCACAAACAATGATGACTATAAGTAAAACATGTTTTATATTCAGTGCGGAAAAAGGGGGAAAACCATCAACTTAAATTATGACTTAAAGATATTTGTTTTTGATGGAAGTTTTCATGGTATTAATGATTTCCCTTCCTTAATATTGTAGTGGTTAATCTCAACAAACTGAAATTGGAATGGTAAGACACAATGCCAAGGCTTCTATGTTGAACTAATCAAATTATAGAGCTCATAGCATTTCTGATAATTGAAGCTCAAAATAGTTCCATTGTGTCTAGCCTTCCATGTCAATAGAGGGAAAGAAAAACATAAAATAATGCAGGAGAATGCGGAAGGAGCAAAAATTACCTACGAGGTGTTGACTTTTCTTTTGAATCAGCATTAGGGTCTGCCACTTCTAATGCACAGGCAGATTCAGCCAACTGAATACAGGAGGTTGTGTGAGCTCCTCCCCTTCACTTCTGGTTCTGCCGCACCAAGGGGGGTATCCCTATAACTCAAGATGTAACCTTGACTAGCTCAAAGATAGAAAGATCTAACTTGACAACAACAGGCAGAATACTCTCATGTATGGACCAAGATCTGCATGATAGATCACAAGGCTGGCAACATTCTTGGACATGATGTCTGGTTGGGTATGAGAGCATGCAGGGGGTTCCTAATCTTACTCCTACAACTAACAGGTGGAAGTATGAAATGTTTTAGTTTAAATTTTGGATGCAAAGCTGGACATGGTGTATAACACAAGAACACAGCATGATTGGTGCCTATCCAGGGCTTGGAGTCGGTAGACATACACCTATGAATGATCAGCATGAATAGCTAAAACTGGATTTCAGGGGGATACACATGATATCTGCCTTACAGATATCTCCCAATACAGAGTGTTAAGTTATCTCTACTTATGGCATCCCTACTGCAGTATACCCTTCCCAATGTTCAACCTGAAAACAGTTTAATCTACTCCTTGAGCAGAAGTTAAAAGATCAGACATTCAACATAGGAATTCTATGCTCTAGAATCTAAACATTACCCAAATATCCAGATTCAGAAGAAGAATACATGCAATACTGGAGACAGAATTAACACAACACATGCTAAGATAGCATTACTCATATAAGATCAACCATGAAATCAGTGGATTCATGCCAAATCGTACAACAGGAGATACATAAACTCACAAGTTAGACTGTACAGAGCAACCCGATCAGCTGGTTTTGGATTACAGAGCCAAAAATCCTCAACTTTCAACAACCTTGAATGAATAA
The DNA here is from genome assembly GCA_027924645.1 of Cunninghamia lanceolata. Classification (NCBI taxonomy): domain Eukaryota; kingdom Viridiplantae; phylum Streptophyta; class Pinopsida; order Cupressales; family Cupressaceae; genus Cunninghamia; species Cunninghamia lanceolata. The sequence continues at coordinate 25,664,281 of BSBN01001332.1, read as the reverse complement.
CACCGTCTGCCTTATATAGCAGGAGGGCGTATTCAGCATTGACTACCAGGTTGACCAAAAACCCCGCCAGATATATAGTATCATAAAAATGGTGCTCAAACATTAATGCAGCAGGTAGGGGAGGAGACAGGAAGATTTCTTGAGCCCTGCGCCACTGTCCGCTGATGTATACCTTCAATCGGGTACCAGATCCGCCCACGCCATCGCCCATACCTCTGCAACAATCGCCATTGATGGCGCACCAACCCGCGGCCTCGGGAAGAACATCAATTCTGCATCGCAACCATTTCCCGCCGAGATTCATCATCATGATATTTGAAAATGCAGGATATCAATATCCCACATGCACCCCGCGATGACCTCAATAACACTTTATATACTAGGTCATGAGCATATATCATGTCGGTGCTTTTGCTCCTGACGACACTAGTATAAGACCTCATCATCATCATCCTCCAGCAGCATGATATCCTATTGCCCGAAATATCACCCTGACGTCATCATCATATCGCAACATAGCCTGCATGATAATCGCCTTCATCGGCACAACCTGATCCATCGGAGGAACATCCTCCTGCTGAGCCTATACCAAAAGTCTGGCCGATGAACATCCTGATGACATCATCATCATATCCTGCTGACGTCATCATCATATCTGCCCACTGCGCACCTCCTCATATCCGGATGACGTCATCATCATGTTTGCAAATATCGGGAGATCTCCACAAGATGATCATTGTTAGAAATATGACCCCCCCCCGGACCTTGATGACGTCATCATCATATTAACATCATCATGATATTCGGAAGACAACCGGATATTTGGAAATATCATCCTGATGTTCAAATATCAGGTTGCACTGTAGCTTCACTATAAGATCGGGGCGATAGATGAATATGATGATGCTCGAAAAGATCACCCCCACTAGATAATGCACGAAGCCGGCAGGCAGATATCTCCTTGATATCATCATCATCATGACGCTGGAACAAACATACACCCGGGTGATATGAAAATATCACCTCCTCCTTCGGAAATATCATGATGCAGATAGGCAGAGAACCGGATATCACCCTGACATAAGAATGACGTCAGCATCATCAGGATGACAAAACAACGAACAAGAAGTGATACAACATCATCAGGATGATATTGACTAAGATCATCCTGACGTTCAAATATGATGACCCCAGTGAATATCGGGTCACACTTAGAACTCTTCAGCAACATCATCAGGATGATCATAACCAAGATCACCCGATGATAAAAATATCACCCCGGCGAAATATCATGAAGGCAGAAAATATGATGACCCTCGCAAGCAACACGGTGATAACTAGAAATATGATGATGATGACGACGACCCTTAAGAGAGAACAAGTCAGGTCGAACAACTTAAAGAATAACCCCTTCAGAATATCGGGGCAACATCATCATCATGTCTGGGCAAGGTGATAAATGGAAGATCACCGGATACTTTGAAAAATCACCCTCGCAAGCAAATCAGGGCCCACTGTAGCTCATCAGCATCATCAGGATAAAACCAAACATCACCCGATATTTCAATATGATGATGACGATGAGAAACCGGTCGACGGAGAACATGATGATGCTGACCTTCATCGAAACAAACATGATGCTGATGACCTCCTCCTCAAGAAAATATGATGATGCAGCTGAAAAATACTGAGGAGGCCCAACACTTAGAGCATTTTTTTGGATACTTAGGGAGAGCGCCTGCATGAAAATTGCTCAAAAAACTGCCAGTCAATTCAGGCGCTAACACGAGGAACGCCAAAATCCTAGGGTGGTGAAAAATTACTAAGGACCAGTGTCTTTTGACTCCTCCAGGGACCAAGACACATGTCCAGGACGTGCAGCGCCTGCAGAAACCGAGGTTACATGAGCAAGATTTGTCTTAAAATATGAATTAGGGTATCTAAAGATTCAATTTAAAATGAATTTATTTGTTGATGTGATGACCAAGGTAATTGATATAAATTTATTTTGTTTTTTTTAATATTTTATTACTGTTATTTAATGTTACATAAACAACGTATAATTGTTATTTAATGTTATTTACCAGCTTTATCTTTATCTGAAGATTTGATTTAAAATGAATTTATTTCAGTTTAATTGGTGCCAACGAACGTTTGATTAAAATTTCCTTCTGTTAAAACAAACTTTTAAATCCAGAGTCAAGTCAAGCGTATTAAATGTTAATGGAGTTCCCACACATGAGGAACGTTAAGAATCTTTATTGATGAGGAGAGTAGATGCTATCCATCTTTTCATATTTATTCCATAAGTCATTACTTAGAAACGTATTGGAGGCTCTGTATGCAAATACCAAAAAAAGGGTAATAGTTACTTGCGAAAATAATTGTGTTGGTAGAGGGTAGTATTTTTTCCAAATAATAATAAACCTAAAGACATGAATTCTCGGCACCGATTAAACTCTTCGGCAACGGGAAGGAATCGAGCTGGCAATTTAACGGGAGCAAAAGCTCCCACTAATAAGTTAACTATCGGCTAAATATAAAACAAACATTTAAATTGATGAAAATTACTAGGTCTTTCTAGTACAAATTTAAAAGCCAACAAAAACCTTAGCGGTATATAGCTATGTGTACCCTACGTGGGTTGGCTATAGTTTAAGACATATCATTGCTGAAACGCGTTAGTAACTATCCTAACACGCTACAGATGTCTTCCTTACAGCAGTACAATGTATTAATGCAAAACAACTAGTCTAGTCACATAGGAGTCTACGACACGACAAAGAAAATATTAGACTAAATTGTTTACAGTGTGAGGAAAAAGATCCTGGATGGGGGGGCACTGTAATCTCCACTGTTCCTTCCAGCATCTGAAGCACTTTCTTAATTGATGGTCTCAGAGAAGGATCTTCTTGAATGCACCAGAGCCCCACTAACACCATTCTTTCCAACTGTCTTATCTCCATACCTCTGCACTCTTGTTGCTCAACTAACTTTGCAAGTCTCCCATGTTTGAAGCAATCATACACCCAATCAGACAACATTATTTCATTTTCTGGAACATCCAATTCCAACATTTTCCTGCAACACATAACTTCCAAGAGCACAACTCCGAAGCTATACACGTCTACCTTGACAGAAACTGTCATAGTCTTCTGCCACTCAGGTGCCATGTAACCCATGGTGCCACGAGCCAAAGTAAATGCCCTCGTTTGTTCTGCCCCAAGCAATTTGGATATTCCGAAGTAAGAAATCTTAGCAGCACAATAATTTTCATCCAGCAGGATATTTTGAGGCTTTATGTCACAATGGATTATATGGGTTCTGCACTCGTCATGTAAGTAGAGGATCCCTCTCGCAGTCCCTAAAACAATCTGAACACGCAGCTCCCAATCAAGACCATTTGTACCTTTAAATACATGGCTGTCCAGAGACCCATTGGGCATGTACTCGTATACCAGAATCCTGTGGGAGCCCTCGTCGCAGAATCCAAAGAGTTGAACAAGATTTTTGTGGTGGCTTGCCCCGATGATACCCATCTCTGTTCTGAACTCCTTTTCTCCATCTTGCTGTCCGCCTTGCCCGAGCAGATTGCCAAGTTTCTTCACAGCAATGGCTCGACCGTCTGATAAGACGCCCTTGTAGACCTTCCCAAAGGGCCCCTCTTCCTATTTCTTGCTTGAATCCTCCAGTTGCAGCATCCAACTCTTGATAAGTAAATGCCTTCAACCCCACTGGATTAGCCTTTCTATGCTTTTGCAAGGCTATTGGCTTGGTTTGGCATGTATACAACCAAATTAATAACAAAATTGCTGCAGAGACAAAGAAGCAACCCATAAGGCTTATGCCAATAACTACAAGCCCCTTCCCCTCCTTTCTTTCCTTTGAAGGCGTGGGGGGGACAACATTGTAGACTCTACTGTAGACTTTTACAAAAGCGGTTCGTGAGTTGCTTTGACGGCCATTTCTGAGAGGCATTGCCTTCTTCCAACAAGTCCTTGTGCCGTTAACATTAATGCCGTAGATAACCACTGTGCAAAGGCAATCTTCGATGCATGCCTGCTGGCACGCAGTTTGATTCGTGGATGTCAACTTCAAGTAATCATTCCCAGGCCAATCTGTCTGCTCAATCATCTGCATTTGTGCGCCACTTGCACTGCAGCTTTGTAGCTGCGATTTGTTCTGAAGGCATCCTTTTGAATGGTTACTCGTGTCCACAAAGTCGAATCCCGGAGGACAAGTGCATTTGCTTGAAAGGTCGGAGACTTGGCAAATTCCATTGAACCCAAACACCCCAGCACCATAATCCGGGTCTGTAGGTGCACAAGGATTATCCTGTTGCTGAGCTAAAACGCTGATGACCAAGAGCAGATAAATAACATATATCAGATGGAGGAGGATACTCGTAAAAGCCATAGTCATTTAGTGAACGCAAAGGCAAGTTTGTGCTGATGAAATGAAACAACAAATTTACTTTAAAGGGAGCGATGTCTGTCGTTGCAGGGCACATGAAGAGGTTCTATTGAAGTAAACTGTAGGGCTTGCCGTGGAAGAAAGAGTTATTTGCCCTTTTCATTGTGGGGCTTTGGAACTTACCTTGCCAGCATTAGTCAGAATTTCGACACAAAATAACGAGTGACAGCCAGGTAAGTGACATTCCAAGGCGTGGGACACACGGAGCGGGACACACGGCGCAATCTCCTATCGTATAAAAGAGGACATTTTCCAGACAATGTCGTGACATTAAATATGGCAACATGCTTTGGAAAATTTGGAAAATTCTATAATTCTATAAGGCACTAAAATAGCACTCTACTTAAATATCATTCTGTTCAATGGTCAAACACTCAATACAAATTCTACACCTCAATTACACAAAAAAGTGGTAAATATTTGTCCTATTTTTATTGGCCAAAATTGATTTTGACTTTTGAAGTGGATGATATTTAAGAATAGCCCCAAAATAGGGCTTTCAATTTTGAAAATTTTCTCCTTAGCAATTTTTTAGTGCGTGCTTGCATACAAGGGGAGAGGACCTAGTAGTGGTGCACCCTAACTTCACGCCTCTCAAAATCATACGTCGCAACTTCAAATCACTCCAAAATTTTTACAGTAGCTTACTTGGCAACGCCCCTGCTTTTAACTAAGGTTTCAGGTCAACATCATCAAATATGATGCCACATCAGCATACTTTTTGTTGAGGTGTCAAATAGTTCCCAAAAAAAAAGGATGGACCAATAGGTGTGCATTAAGTCATGTTTTGTTGGTGGGCTGATGTGGCATCACATGATTGGTTGCTTTTTAAATTTAAAGGGCGCATTTCATTCAATTATTAGTACTTCTAATAACACCAACAACCTTAAAGTCACAACTACTAGTACTAAACTTTAAAAATATTGGACCTTAAATGTACACATACTAGTACTAAACTAAAAAAATATTGGGCCTTAAATGCACATATACTATCTCAGCCATTGGAACTATCCCACCTATTGGGTCTTTTCCCCTATGTTCTTATTTCACTTTTAGTGCATATTGTTTTTTCCTTGAAAACTATGCAATTGTAAAAAAAAAATAGATTTCCTTGAGCAAAAAATAATTCTTTCCCATTTATTGATTGGCTTGTGAATTTCTTTGTTGCAAATTATGCATTTATATTTGTAAAAAAAGAAAAAAAAATAGTTGTAATTTTAAATCATGCTTCATAAAAATTGAGTTTTTTTTTTAATGTTTCAGTTTTACATTAACCATTAAATATTTGTTTTATAACACTATTTGCAGGATATGTATTTGTATAGAAGGTTGCCATTTAAAACTTGTTGAGGATATGTTCTGCAACTTGGTATGGTTCCTTTAATGAGGTAGGATACATATATAGTTGTTAAATATTTTGTTGAACAAAAATATCGATACGTGATTTTCAAACCTAAATATGTCATCTTTAATGGCATGCCAAAGCAAGGTTTTTCTTTTGAAGACCAAAATAAGGTCCAATTACATGAGGATTTGTTTTAGATGCTTCCACTTCATTTTGTAGAGCAAAGAAACTTGATAAACATATTCAAAAGAAGCAGTCCATATACAATGTGATGCAAATTATAGATATAATAGAAAACAAAATACAATATATTGTATTTCATCTAAGAAAACCTATATGAGGAAAAAACCTAGCATAGAAAAATTATTTTCTATTGCATAAAACTTAGTCGTTCACCAATACAATAAAAACTCTTACTTCATCCTTAAGCATGTGCAGATATTCACAGGCACAATGAAAGCAATTTTTACACATTGCATGAGTCACGTAAAATATAAACACAAATACTTTTAAACATGGGTGAAAAAAATAAAATGAAATGAAATAGCACCCAATTTTTTTTAAAAAATAAGTTATTGGTTCACAATTTTCCAATCTCTAGCAATTAGCCCCATCTCGACTATTACACATGGAAAATATATAACACTTATCCAACACATCTTTCTCCAAGCATTTTTCCCCATTCATTAACCACTCACTATTGTCTTTATGAGTTGCAAGCATATGAGAATTTATGCTTTGCACATCATTCACACACAAAATGGTAAATTGCCAAAAACAAAAATAGAGACAAGGTTAAGCCCAACCAAAAATACTACTAGGTGTGTTCTAATAAAATCAAAGTAGTCAATAGTGAAAGTCCCTAAAATATTTAGAGCTACAAAATCGAAGTGCATTGAAGGAGAGCCAGAGAAGGTCAGTTTATTGGAGATGGAGTTCAAGTCTTCTCAAGATCAATTTCATTGCTTTCTCCAACACCAACATCCTTTCCCCTCTCTCTCTTATAGATCTGTAAATATTTATCCCACCTCATTCTACTATGCATTGCCTCCTTTTTTATGTTGTGGGAATGTCTACATTGTAGCCCAAGCTCATCTAGAATGTTATGCATGCCATTCACCACCCTCTGTGCATAATGCTCCTTACATATAGTGAAGTATATTTCATTTTACTCTCACTATAGTTTTTAGATCACACAAAATATCTTCACCGCAATTAAATCAGCATGTTAAATCTATTGGCTCTTAGAATTTTATTTGTTTATATCCTCTACAATTAATCTTCCTTGCTTGTCTCTTCTCAAAACCTTTGTTTCCAAGTATATATTTTCAAATAAACTTTTCTATATAAAATTTGTTAGTGGTAATTAAAAAAAATGGCATTAAAGTTAGGTTAGTTAATTGCATATGGTAATATGGTACTCTTTCCCTAATTTTCAGTAGCATTTATCCTCTATTTTCTATTTATTTATAGGGTGACTCTTATTTATAGGGTGACTCTTTTGAGCTAGAAAAGTAATAAGAATTGTAGGAAAATTACAAGGGAATTGATCACATGCATCGGACATAGTCTGGTACTAGCACCCATTATTGTAGGTTCGTTATTGCTTTATTAGTAATTAGCTCACATTTTGTTCTTGAAAAAGTAAAATATTGTTTTGATTTTCTCTTGATAGGATTTAGAGTTAAAATAGAGTTATTTACGTTTTAGAATAAATTTCCTATTTTGCTTAGAGTAGTTACAAATTTATAATAGAACTAAAATCTCAAAAAACACAAAAACATAGTTAAATTGCATTAAGAAAAGTCATATAGAATTGCACACATATTTCCCTTCATAATAATTAGACCATCTTTAAAAATTGGGAAAAGAAAAACTTACCTTCATTTTGGATTAATTGCACTAGAAATTCATTCAAACGCTTCAAATATTCCAGCCCTTAGTATTGTCACAAGGTTACAATCGGTGTAACCATTGCACCCCATTAGGTTCAAATGCTAGTAAGTAATAGTAAAAAAATAAAGCCCCTACCAACCTAAAAACATAGCAATTGTTTGACTCCACGCGATTATATAAATATAAATATTAAAACAAAATTTTAAATTGACGAGAATTACTAGAGGCAAAGGTCACTGATAAGTAAATAGCTCTTAGTAGTACAAATTAAAAAGTTTTTTTTATTGTATTGAAAAAAGTGAAGGTACAATATTGAACACCGCTCATGACAGCAGCTGAAGAAGGAGAGAAAATCTGAGCTAAACAACTGTCGGGGAAACATTTCAATGCAAGAATCGATGTTGATAATCTAGAATAACTTAAAAGCAAGGCTGGATTAAACAACACACTCTAAGCTTTGACTGCTTAGGTGGCATGTGGGTCCTCACCTTTTGCAAACGTCCATCTTCGTCCCCAAACCGTCGTTGTTAAGGCCCAATTCAAATTCTCTTCCCGCGCAGTAAGTTTGGTGGATAGCGGTAAATTGTTTGATTGCAAACAAAAAAAGAGTGATAGTCTCATGGAAGAAGTCGCGCTGTTTCACCATATACAACAGACAGGTCTCCAACCCGCGATCAGTTTACATTTGCCACAGCCTGTCCCGAAGCTTAGGGCCGTATCCACGAATGATTCAGTGACTTTGCTTGATGCACTAGGGCTAATGAACTGTTTTGATTCGCCGATTGAGGAGATGGGAGTTTTGGAGCAGAGTATACGCATTTGTGAAAGCAAGGAGGACAGAGGAATTTTATCAGCTGATGTAGTTGGAAATGCTCTGGTAGACATGTATGTGAAATGTGGAAGCAGAGACAAGGCACGTCAACTGTTTGACCGAATGCCTCAAAGAAATTTGGTCTCATGGAATGCCATGTATACGCAGAAAATGGATTTGTTGAAAAGGCTTTAAAAGCTTTCAAGCAAATGTAATTGGCAGGTGTAAAGCTAGACTCCGCAGCCTTTGCCAGCATTGTCCCTGCCTGTGCCTAAATGGGAACTTTGGAACAAGGTATGGACTTCCATCAAGGATAAAGTATAGAGGAATGCTTTCAGATTTAGTTGCAGATGTATCCAAAATGTGGAAGCATAGACCAGGCACGTGAGCTGTTTGACTAAATGCCTCAAAGAAATGTGGTCTCATGGAATGCCATGATTGCAGGATATTCACAAAATGGATTTGTTCACAAGGCTTTAGAAAGTTTTAAGCAAATGAAATTGGCAGTCGGCAGGTGTAAAGCTAGCATCCTCCCCGCCTGTGCCAAAATGGGAGCTTTGGAGCAGGGTATGGACATCCATCAAAGCATAATGGAAGGGGGATTTTGCAGATATTATAGTTGGAACTTATAATATTAACATATGTTAATCTTACAAATTAAGGATCTGAACCGAGATTGTAAATAGATAAATTGAGGGTTTGAACAAGTTCCTAAGAATGATTTCATATAGGATTAGATAAGGCTAGGGTTAATTAAAGGACAATGGGGTTATAGTGAGCCCAAAACGAAAGCGAAAAGTGCAAGGTATGCAATTTTCACCATTAGAAAAAAGAAATTTACAAAGATAGGATGGACTAAATGAGGTTAAGAATTTTTCTGAGTGGAGATTAAGAGGAGAGAATATATTTCAAGGTTTTGCATTGCTATGCGAACAATATCAAGATGAAGATAGTGCATAACTTGAAATTAACATGCTCCCCATTTAAACAAGTAACTTCTACTTGTTCTACAAAACAATACAACACCGCATCCAAAAATGCACAAAAACATAAGTAGGTGTAACAAGTCCCTCATTGCATTGCCCACAAAATTAATCTTGTGCACTTCGCTTAGTCCATTCATGCCCTCTGTAAATTGGGCAAAACAAACGAGGCCTAAGACCTCCTTTATTTAGACCTAATGAAATGCCTTCTTCTCGATGTCATAACCTTCATTGTACTTTTGGATGGTCTTGGAAATGATGGTGAGCTTTGTAGAATCAACTCCCTGCTTGCTAAAATTAAAGAGATTTGGAAATACATCCAAATGTTATCACATATATAATCCCCATAAAGGCTTTGTGTAAATAGGATCAAATTGAAGAAGCGATGAGCTTTTGCACAATCTAAGGCATGTTCATTGTTTTTTAGCAAAGCTCATATCCCCAATGCCCTCCCTATGATTTGTCATTGCAAAAAAATAGCAATTGCAATTTTGTATCAGATTCCTCCCTAAAATAGGCCCCCCAATGATAACTCCTTACATGTTCTCACATAATTTTTCTAGCCTAGCAAAGATGCTCCATTGACTTCACCCAAATAATTATTAAATTATGATCCCCTTATAAAAATATTTCAATAGCACTTACCCCTTGCCCACTGGGAAATATGGAAATGGGCATGCAACCTCAAAAGATGACTTAATAAGAAGGGGACATGACAATGGCTACTCAAGCCATCAACAACATGTGGTCAAGGAAAGTAGTAAAGGTAGCAAATCACAAAGCAAAGTAAGTGAACAAAAGATCTAGACACCTTCAATGGTTACCCTTGAGTGCTTGCAATATTAGTCAAAACAAGGCAACCATACTAAGGGACAACATTATCCCCTACAAAAGGTTGAGGAAAGAAATCTTCCAACATCCAACAAACTTCATCGACTCAATGTGGAGCACAAGCAATTGCTAGTGAGAAAAGTGACCCAAAGAGAGAATAAAGCAGAGAGCACTAAGGAGACAAGCACAAAGAATAGAAAGAAAGAAAAAAACTAATTGGAATGAACATTTACACCTATAGAAATAACAATAAATGTCCCTTATATCCTCGTTTCTTCTCCTCTTCTTCTGCACCCACTAGTTCTACAATAGTGGCTTTGGCCCCTATTGGTCTCATTATACCTATCATATCCACTGCTATTGTTTCTGTTGTTGGATGCGCAAGCAAGAGAACAACAATGATATTTGATGAGTAGAGACAAACCTTGCTCTTCGCATAGGTCACTCCCATAGTGATCGAGCCTGTGGAACAAATGCAAATGATGGACTACCAAGTATTAAAACCTAGGAACTGACATGGAGCATGCTAGGGAGTGGACAAAGTAGAGTTGATGCAAGAAAGGTCCAAGATGATATTATTCGTTTATGGAGAAAAGACTACAAAATACCAAAGTTGAGTTACAATAGGTAACTCAAACTTTTTAGAATGTCAATGTGAGAGCCAAGTCCTTGCAAAAAGAGTTGAATAGCATGCAAAACAACACTTGGGCTAGGTCCTTAGGTCATGGTTAGTAAAGAAAAGGAGAAGGCAAAGGCGATGGATCTCATGGTGCATAGGGTTGAAGCAAAAATTAAAAATCTAAAGAAGGAAGTTACAACTCTATGAACCCAGCCTCTTTGAAGGAGAAAAATAATTTGGCGACTAGAGACTAGAAGTTCAAAGCAAATCAACTTAGTCCTCAAGTCAATCAGCTATAGAGAAATATGGTAGAAATGCAAATTTTAGTGGTGAAACACTAGCAAAAGACTCAAGCAATAGAAGCTAGTGAAGAGAAGACTAAGCAAGAAGTCGTCACCTTGAAGTCAAAGCTTGATGAGCTGGGAAGTAAAATGAATGGATTACAAGGGAGAGGACATAAAAAGGAAATACAAGATGACACCCAAATTGAAAATCTTAATGGTAAGTGCAAGAAGATGAGTTCACTTTTTGGCCAAAAAATGGAAGTGTTTTTCCTATTTTTCAAATTTTGTCGTACTTGGAGTGACAATTTGAAGCACGTGCACATAAAATATTAAGATGATGTAAAAATAGGAAATGTAGAATTTTGTTTCTAGTTTTTAAATATGTAATTTTTTCTAATACCCAGATGATCCAAGTTGGTTTTTTATTGGATGTAGAAAAAATGGTTTTTTAAAAGTCCCCTATTTTTTGCAAAAGCATGCATATGTACGGCCAATATAATTTGACCTAAATTAATGTATTTTTTGAATTCCTTTTGTGGAAAGATTCTCAGGATGTTAAATTTTGGTCAGGATATTTTTTTATAATTTTTTGATAAATATATTTTTTTTATTAATTTTTTAATGGCCCTAATTAGTGTTTTTTAAAACCCCTTGTGTATGGCCAACATAATTTGAGCTAAACTAATCAATTCACCAAAAAAAAAATTCATCATGTAGAGAATGATGTCTAGTTTAGTCAGACATAATTTTTTTTTCAAGAAACTTTCAAAATCAAAAGATATTAAAAAAATAGTAACCTATGTTATTTCAAGTTTATGAGTTAGTTTGTTTGGAAAATAAATAATAAATAGAAAATTATGTTCAATAGTAGAAAAATTACATATTTGAAAACTAGACTTTTAGATCTATAATGGGTTTTAATTTCGTTAAAATATTCTTTAAAAAAAAGTCGTCAGCCATAGTGGTGAAACTAATTTTTTATCTTGTTGTTTTCATGGTCTATTAGTTGCAGGTCCAAAGCTAAGGATTGGGTTTCCAAGCCTAAAACCAATGCAAATTGGCGGGTTTGAAATTTAAAATTTTAGAAACGGGTACCCGTTATAAACAGGGACCTGTTTTAAAAATAACAGGTACCCGTTTTAAAAATAATAGGTACCCATTTTAAAAATAGGTACCTGTTTTAAAAATAACGGGTACCCGTTTTAAAAATAATGGGTACTCGTTTCTAAAAAATAAAAAAATTAGCCATAGGCATGTAAAACAAACAAAAAAATGCTTTTTGAAAATGGGTACCCGTTTTGCTTCGAAGGGAGCCCGATCCTAAACGGGTACCCGTTCCAAGCGGCATTTTTCATCCGCGGGAGACTTCCGCGAAATGTATACTCAACTTCTTGCTTTAACCCTTAAGGTTAGAGAGCAATGTGAATGACCTAGCTGCAACTAGATAGAAAATGTCAACTTAGGATGATACCTTGGCTCAACTCAATCAGCAAATTGTAAAGTTGAAAGAAATAGAGGAGTTGAAGGCGAAGGTAGATATTGAAGTAGTGGGAACATAGTCAGTATCCTTGGACTTAGTGAAGGAATTGTGTAAATTTTATTAGTATAGCATCACTTAAGACATTGGGTGATTAAGACATGTTATAATCTTTGTTGGTGCCACTCATATGCAAGCATAGGAGATTCAAATAGGAGATTGAAAATGTGGCAGCATTCAAGCACAAGCTTTCCACCTTGCCAACTAATGCATTAACTAAATGTAGGTATCATTGATAAGAGGAAGGAAAATAGGAAGGTGGTCAATGTAGGCTAAGGGGATATGACAGTGCAAAGGTGTAAATCCTACTTAAAATCATTACAATGGATGATTTCAAGTGCGTTGAGTCTTATTGACCAATTGATGCAACAAGGATTGTCTTCCCCATTCGATGAGCACAAAAGGAAATTTATTGTGTAGAGGTTTTGGAGTAAATTGATGAGAAGAATAAGAATGAGACTACATTCAAAAATTGTTCTTTGGTTCCAATTGTTGAAGAAGTCTATAGGGTAATCAAACCACCAACTAAGTTGGAAGTCCAAGTTTAGAATGCAGTAACAAAAGTGCAGGGATTCTTCTATGACTTGTTTGAATTGGATTGCAGATTCTCATTACTCAACATGCTTGAAGTTAATTTAGGAGATGAATGAGGGTAGATCAAAGTTTCCCTTGATAGTTTGTAGTTATTTTTGTGGGGTTATTCCTTCAAATTTTGATGTAGGGTGTCTTTGTGCCTAATGGATTTCTTGGTTCATCCCTTTCCTTATTCAAAAAGTCCCTGGTGAGTTTCTAGAAACTGGTGATTTCTCACTATATTTTATTTAATTTTTTTTTTTGCAAATTTGACTTGGTTTTGGTGAGGACGCCGTGTTCTCCATATTTTAATTTAGCATGCAAGTAGATGAATATTTTTTTGAATTTGGTGCTCCTACAAACTATTGATTTCATTTATCTAATGACTTGTAGAGAGTGTATTCATTTTTATCTTTTGATGCAAGGAGCTTCTGTTGACCATCCATCTTAATAATCCAAGGGTCCATGAAGAATGTTAAGGAAAATGCAGCCCCATTGGCACCAACTTCTTCTATGGTTGGTTTTGCAAGCATTATGAAATCCAAAAACTAGAAGAATAACATTTGGAGGGTTAGTAGAATCCATGCATCATGCAACACCTGTGGGACAAACTTGTGAGATTGTTTCTTCAAAGGTGCCATTGTTTTCTCTAATCCCTACCAGTTTGACATCAACAACTGAAGGGAAAGGTTTGAACACCATAAAAAGAGCTAATTGAAACTAAGGGAAAGAAATCCTAAGAGCTTCCACAATAAATGTAGGCAATATTAAAAGTCTTGCTATACTATTACTAAGCATTATAATAAAAATCAAAGCAAGGAAATAGGCATTCAAACCAAACAAGCCTCACTTGCTCCTTAATCAGTTCCTCACCATTCTTCTATCATTAGAAGTCATTTTAGTTTTAAAAACTCATATTTACAAAGTTAATACAGCCTAAGATATCATCTACAAAAGAAATATTAAAACAAAAAGTCAATAGATAATTGATAGTTATGGATTGCCACAACTTGTATTTTAGCTTTGATAGAGTTTATGGGTTGGTTATGAGGGCACCTTGTAGATGCCTCATTTTGAAATTAAAAAAAAAAAAAAACTAATGAACTAAATGTGATAGACACCCTTACAACTATCTATATAAGTTAGCATTTGTTATACTAACCCTAAAATATTTCATATTATGTATAAAGCTATAAAAATGTTTTAACGTTGATAATTTTTTAAGTAGAATTTTGAAATTTCTTACTATTGTAAACTATTGAAAAAGGGTTATCTTCAACAATGGGAATGAAACAGTCCAATTATGCTTCAATAAAAACTATCATATATTATTGGAGTTTGTGAAGCTAGAAAATAATAACATTATCAAATTAACTTCCCCATCATTATGCAAAAGTATGGTTCTGTACATGAGTGGCGCTAAAATGAGTGCATAAATATCAATTTCTAGAGTTGGGAAAGTATATCTAATAGCAATTTTGATATGTCTAGCACTCACCAAGGCATAAAAGTTGTGCTCCCCTAGAAATAATAAAAGAATCACCATTTTACAAAGTTTTATTTTTTTCATTTGATCAACATCAACTAGCTAATTTTTTCATTTGATCCATCAACAAAAAAACTTTTCAATGTTATGGCTTGGGCAAAAGGTGTATAATGAAATATTCTATGCAACAACATCTAGAACAAAACCCTTTGTTCTTATCTCATTCAATAATGAGAAAGCCATATCAAGTTTGTTTTCCTTTCAAAAAATCAATCAATATACTATCTAGAACCAAATTAGAAGGGAAGAGCCTTAGCCCAAGATGCTAACACGTCGTACAAATGTCTGTGCATTGTGTTGTGATTTGTATGATAGTAAAACCAAGAAAATCTTTGACTAATGCTTTTGTCCAGGTTCAACTAGTTACCAAGTCTACAAATTTAAGCATAATGAGGACCCAACTGTTGGAAATATTGTCATTGATGTCAAGAGTGTATCGATGAGACTATTGGCAAGATTGTTGTCATAGATGTCAAAGGTGCATGGAGATGTTGTCATTGATGTCAAGTAGTAATATCATTGTATGCAAGATAATCGTCATCATCATTCAGTGGCATATCTAAGATAAGTTGGATAAACTGTTTGGAGGATCACATTAGAGTTTCTATATTGGGCTGATTTCTATCATTGGGCCAATCTCTATCATGGCCGACTACTCGTGAAGATAGTGCTAAGAGAATGTTTAAATTAAAGATTTAAACATTGGTTATTTATGGGTTGACCTTATGAAGATGAATACATTTACATGGAATCTTATATGAGAAGTCAATTTGTTTATTCAAAAAAGATATGGATATATGAGATTAGTTTGAGATTAATATGGACGAAATTGACATAGGCCAAAGGCCATTAAAACATTCTTACAAAATGGCCAACTCCGTGCAAAGTTGATATTTATATAATGAACTTTTGTTCAGAAAAAGGTTGACTCTCTTTAGCACCAAAGTTAAAGTTTTAAAAGATAAATAAATTTGGGCTGACCTCTCTAAAGAATGCTCCCCATATAAGACAAAGTGTCTTATTTAAATCAGTTAGTATGAGGTATGATTAGTAAGGAGATACATGTAATGAAAAAGGTGCAATTTAAATATGATAAGAAGTGCGACTTGGTATGAGAAATATGTAATGAGAGGAGGAGTGATTAAAGATTAATAAAGATGTGTAGTGATTCATTAAGATGGAAAATATAATTAACAAGTGTAGCAATTAGTTTCAAAAGGAAGCGATTGGGATCGAAGAAGAGTCATGTCCTTTTGAAAGGACATAATCTTTAGAAAAGGATGCATCTCTTCATAGAGATATGAAGATATAAATAGAGTTTTGGAAAACATGAAGGAGGATGTGTGTTGGGTGTAAAAAGAGATAATAGAGAAGACACACTCAAATCTTCATAGGAAAGATAGAGACAGAAATACTGAAGAAGGTTATGCAAATA
The DNA here is from genome assembly GCA_027924645.1 of Cunninghamia lanceolata. Lineage (NCBI taxonomy): Eukaryota > Viridiplantae > Streptophyta > Pinopsida > Cupressales > Cupressaceae > Cunninghamia > Cunninghamia lanceolata. The sequence goes on along the minus strand of BSBN01001332.1, from coordinate 25,647,948 downwards.
TAAAAGAGTTAGAGGCAGAAATATAGAAGGATATCTATGTTGCTGTAAAGAAGAAGATTGTGTTGAGATAAAGAAGAAGATCTTGCAGAGATAAAGGACGAGTTTGGGCAGATCTCAAGGAAGAAATTTATGAGAAGATAGTGCCATGATTATGATAAGTTTTGTGAAAAGAGTTTGTGCATGATTTGGATAAGATGTGTGAAGAAAGGATATTGTTTGAGTAGTGATTAGATCTATGAAATAAGGATATTGTGTGGGTTGTGATCATATTTGTGAGAGGAAGTGTATCGACATTCAGATCTTGTGAAGACATATCATCCATTGAAGAGTTTGTAGGTTGGTGCCTTGTTGGGTCAGTGCTCAGTTGTGGGGATTGGTATCTCTAGTGGGTTGGTTGTCACAAATTACACAAACAAGGATTGGTGTCTCTAGTGGGTTGGTGCCTACAAAGATTGTAAGAGAATTATATATAAGCAATATTTTACTATGGTTTTCTCCAGCAAGGGTTTCCATGTAAATCTTGTGTTGATCTTAAGTGAATGATATTGTGCAATTGATGTTATTGTGGTTGTTAGTTTGAAAAAGTAAAAGTTTGTCTTATACTAATTCACCCCCACCTCTCAATATAAGTGTGTACTCATCACCAACAACACACCAAATAACATAATCTATTGGAAAACACATTGAAATAACTAATTGAAAGATTGGAAAATTCAAAATAAAGCAAGGAAATAAAAAGGAAGAGATTGTCAAACCCCCGTGCGGTTGAATCTCTCCAAATATTTGCAAAATCAAAGAGCAAATAAAATTGTTGGGGTTGTTTAGGAGCTTACCTTTAGGTCAAGCCCTCATGTTGGTCTTTTGACATCCACTAACAACCACTATGGAAAAATCTGATTGAAATACATATGTGCTCAAGTACTTTCTAAATGCATCTAGGAAATTAACATTAATGACAATGTTAAACAAAAAATATGAGTATCAACCCTCATCTATGGAGAAGAATACCCTAGTGTGCATAAAGGAAAATAGGGTGGTGGTCTACACCACAAGTTTTCCAAAATAGAGATAATGCAATGTACAATAAGCCCAATGAATAACACTATTTCTTTGCAATGAAACAATGTTACCAAGTTTTGAAGAAATGGAGGAGGTTGAAAACTCCTTGAGTGTCAAATATGTGTGTGCACATTGTCAATCCCTTGAGAGAGAGCCTTTACAATAGTCAAGATGCAAGTAGGAAGCAAACAAAAACGGAAAGGAGAGATACTGCAACTTAGAGAGAGTACCAAAAATCATCAAGAGTTTTTTTGTGAGAGCCAAGAGAGTTTTCCCAAAAATCTGAAGTTGGAAGAAGAAGAAGAATGAATGAATGAAAAATGGTTTCAATTTTTGTTTATGTATGAAGGAATAGAGAATCCAAGGGTAGGGCATGCTTACAAAGGTCGTTTCATTGCCAAATGAGTGTTACCACTGACGAAATCAAGTGACAAGTCAGGAGCAACAATGATTTTAAATTTTGGAATCTTTGGGATGCTAGCGCATCACACAAACGTCTGTGTTGTGCTTGTGTCCTAAGAAAATTCTTTAATATTTAGCATGTGTTCTCAAAAAATTAAAAGAAATAAAAATGTGATGTAACTTTTGGCAAACCTTGGTGAGGGGTGAAATAGGCCTAGGCTAGGTTGAAGTGGCCAGAGAAACATGCACTATGGGACCAGACACCAAAGCAGGTCAAAACACAACGTGAAATTGCAAAGGTACGCAATTTTCTACATTACAAAACCATCAATGAATGTGTTATATGTCACTTCATTAAGTTTCAAATCCCTCATTTCTATCTCCTCTAACATCTTTCCTACCATGCTCAAGTCCCATATCCTACAAAATACAAATACAAGAATAGTATGTTAAATCCATCTCAAAAAGAAATGTAAATGCTTCTTTTCCCCATTAATATGAGATAAAACACAGATCATAGTGTTATAGGTAACAACATTTAGGGAGAATCTTTTTCATAACATCTCTTTAAATAACCTTTGAGCCTTTTCCACCTCATGTAATTCACAGAGACCACATATTAAATAATTATAAGTGATCACATCTAGATACAAACCATTTGAGGACTTGTTATGAAAACAATCCCAACCCATGTCTATCCTACCATCTTTGTAGAATCCATCAATAACTACATTAAATGTCACTTCATCAAGTAAAGAACCAAACTCTGTCATTTGTGGAAATAGATCATAGCCTTTTTTTAATTTTTCCAATCTTGTAAAAGCCATCTTTTAGGCTAGTATAAGTGTAGGTGCTTGGAAAATGTTGGAAGCTTCTTGGGGTTGTCATTGATGTCAACCCCCAGCATTGGAGTTGTTGGAAGCTGGTGTTATCATGAGTGTTGTCATTGATATCAACCCTTTGTATGCAGAGGTTGTTGGAATATTAAGTATAGTTGGAGCTTGTTGATAATGTTGGTTTGTTGTCAACCTCTAGTGTAGTCATGATGAGAAGTGTTTGAGGATACTGAGAAGGTGTTTTTAGTATTGCTGATGCAGGTGGTTTACTTGGTTTCCAAGTGCTTTTGAGAAAATTTGAGTAAAAGATTGTGTGCAGTGTGACAGAGGTGTGTTTAGTGTTGTGCTCTGCATTTCTTCATGGTTAAAGATATGCTTGTGCAGTTTGGAAGTGATGATCAGAGGTGTTATATCTAGAGTTTTAGGTTCTGGATCGTGCGACAATGGAAGATATGCTTTGACAGAGTGTCTTCCTGTGAAGAAGGTTGTCTAGGAGAAATGAGATTGTTCCACATTTCTCCGCATTGAGGTTTCTTGTCTTGTAGATATGGGAACATGCTTATATTGTCTATAGCTATCTTCCCTTGGAGTGGTTCATGTTCAGATGCTTTGCAAGGTCAGATTCATAAGTTGTTGTCTATGGCAGTATGACTGGTTACACAGAATGGTTGTGTTCTTCAGTTGTATGTGGTTGCACGACAGTGTTGCATAAGGTTATGATGATGCTGGAATATTCTGGAAGGTTGTGTGAATGTTGTGAAGTGTTTCCTTGTGGTCTGCATGTTGTTTTTAGACCTGGAGAGGTGTGTATGTGGTCGCTTGTAGCATTAATGCAAGTTTAGCCAACCTGGCGTCTTAGCGCTAATTGTATATGTGCTTCATTACTTGTGGGAGCATGGTGTAGCATGTCAGTGTAGGTTTGGGTCCTAGTTAACCCTTGGTGTGGTCCGCCTTCACTTCTTTCCACCACAGAGGTATTTGGTGCTGATATATTTTGGTGGTGCACATTTGAGGTGCATACGTTTCATTAAGGTTGACATAATTGATATTGTTTTAGGTCGCGGATAGTATAAATGCAAGATGAAGGTTGAGTAGAGGGTGTGAGGTGTGTGAAAGATATGAATGTGATCAAGTGTGGTGATTTGAGTGTGATCTTAAATGCTTATGACTTCCAGATGCAGTGAGCAGAAGGTGTCTACATTTCAGTATGCTTGAAGTTGTTGGAGGTAGTAAGCCGAAGGTTGTGGATGGCACAAAGCTGTAGTGGTTGATTTCTCTTGTGACCTTGAGATAGTGAATCTCTTTGTAATAGTCTTCTTCTATTCTTCTTTCCTCCAGACAGTGAGTCCTTCTGGCAGTGATCCTTTCTTCTTTTTTTGGGCAATGAGCCCTTGGCAGTGAGCCTACTTGTATTTGGTGTTGCTATTCATATATATGTGAGCTAATCCTCACGGTGGTTTTTCCCTTCTTGGGTTTTTCACATAAATATGGTGTTCTTGTGCATTTGGATGTGTTGCATTGTTGTTTCATATGTTTACATTTTGTTAATGCATAATAAGGGTTTAAAGATTAACAAGGGTTGAAAGCTAATGAGAATTGAATGTTTTAATGTAAAACTGATTCACCCCCGTCTCAGTTGTATTGTGCATCTGACAGGAAAATAGCCATCTTATATCATTTTATCTACTAACCTGGTGCTTCAACTACTCTTCCTACTTTGTAGAGGTCATCATTGAGGGTGTCAATTACAACAATATCTAGAAAGCAGTAACCATGTCTCATTCCAACTACTAGCCTTAGAACTTCATCTCCCTATCCACCTTGTAGAGATGATTAATTAGGGAATTGTATGTGATAATATTTAGATAAAGACTAACATGTATCATTTTAAGAGCTTCATTTATTTTACCAATCTTGTAGGTTCCATATATGAGAGTGATATATGTAACAATATTAAGAAAACAATGAGCATGCCTTAGACTGTGCAAATGGTCATCACTTCCTCAATTTGATCCTATTTACACAAATCCTTTATAAGGGTTATATAAGTGATAACGTTTAGATTTATTTCCAACTCTTTCATTTTAGAAAGAAAGCAATTGATTGTACAGAGATCGCCATCATTTCCAAGACCATCCAAAAGTATGGTGAAGGTTATGACATCAAGAAGAAGACATTTAGTTAGGGCTAAATAGAGGAGGTCTCAAGCCTTGTTTGTTTTACCTAATTTGAGAGGGCATTAATATACTAAGCGAAGTGGACAAGATTAATTTTTTGGGTAATCCAAATAGGGACTTCTTACACGTGCCTATGTTTGTGTGTGTTTTTAGATTTAGTGTGGTATTCTTTTGTAGAATGAGTAGAAATTACATGTTTAAATGAGGATCATATCAATTTGAAGTTGTACATTATCTTCATCTTGATATTGTTCACATAGCAGTGCAAAACCTTGAAATATAGCCAAAATTACAAAAAAAAAATGAATTTTTGAAATGTAGTGAGAAATCACTAGTTTCTAGCAACTCGCCAAGGAATTTTTGACTAAGCAAAGGTTTGATGAACCCATAAATCCATTGGACACAAAGTCACCCTACATCAAAATTTCAAGGCACAACTCCACAAAAAACAACTGTAAACCATCAAGGGCAACTTTGATCTACCCTCATTCATCTCCTAAAGTAACTTCAAGTATGTTGACTAGTGAGAATTTACAATCCAATTCAAACAAGTCATAGAAGAAGCCCTGCACCTTTGTTATTGCATTCTACACTTGGACTTCCAAATCGATTGGTGGTTTGATTACCTTATAGGCTTCTTCTGCAATCGGAACCAAAGGCCAATTTTTGAATGTAGTTTCATTCTTCTTCTTCTTCTCATCAATTTACTCTATAACCTCTACACAAGAAATTTCCTTTTGTTCTCATCGAATGGGGAAGATAATCCTTGTTGCACCAGTTGGTCAATAAGACTTGACACACTCGACACACTTGAAACCATCCATTGCAATGATGTCAACTGGGCTTTGCACCTTTGCACCATTGTATCCCCTTAGCATACATTGAACACCTTCCTATTTGCCTTCCTTCTATCGATGATACTTGCATTAATTAATGTGTCAGTTGGGAAGATGGAAATCTTGTACTTGAATGCCTCCAAATTTGTAATCATGGGCCCGACCAAAGTGGTTGTGATGTCATCAACTTCTAATTGAATCTCCTATGCTTGCATATGAGTGGCACCAATAAAGTTTACATCATGTCTTAATCCTCTAGTATCCTAAGTGATGCTATCCCAATATAATTTATACAATTCCTTCATTAAGTCCAAGGATACTGACTATGTGCCCACCACTCCAGTCTCTACCTTGGCCTTCAACTCCTCTACCTTTTTTTGCTTTATAATTTACTTCTTGAGTTGAGCCAAGGTATCATCCTAAGCTAACATTTGTTTTCTAGTTGTAGCTAGGTCACCATTCACATTGCTCTCTAACCAAGTAAGCTTTTCAATTTGGGTGTCATCTTGTATTTCCTTTTTATGTCCTCTCTCCTAATTCATTCATTTTATTTCCCAACTCATCAAACTTTGACTTCAAGGTGATGACTTCTTGCTTAGTCATCTCTTCACTGGCCTCTATTGCTTGAGCCTTTTGTTGGTGCTTCACCACTAAAATTTGCATTTCTACCATCTTTCCCTGTAGCTGATTGATTTGAGGACTAAGTTGGTTTGCTTTGAACTTCTATTCTTTAGTTGAAAAATTATTTTTCTCCTTCAAAGAGGCTATCTATAGTTTTAATGCATCCACTTTCTGTTATGAGCTTTGCTAAAAAACAATGAACATAATTACATAATTTCCATATCACTTCCTCAATTTGATCCTATTTACACACAACCTTTATGGGGATTATATGTGTTATAACATTTGGATGTATTTCCAAATCTCTTTAATTTTGTCAAGAAGGGAGTTGATTCTACAAAGATCACCATCATTTCCAAGACCATCCAAAAGTACAATGAAGGTTATGACATCAAGAAGAAGGCATTTCATTAGGTCTAAATAAAGGAGGTCTTAGGCCTCGTTTGTTTTGCCCAATTTACAGAGGGCATGGATGGACTAAGCGAAGTGCACAAGATTAATTTTGTGGATGATGCAATGAGGGACTTGTTACACCTACTTATGTTTGTGTGCATTTTTGGATGCAGTGTTGTATTGTTTTGTAGAACGAGTAGAAGTTACTTGTTTAAATGGGGAGCATGTCAATTTCAAGTTATGCACTATCTTCATCTTGATATTGTTTGCATAACAATGCAAAACCTTGAAATATCTTCTCTCCTCTTAATCTCCACTTAGAAAGAAAATAAAATTCTTAGCCTCATTTAGTCCATCCTATCTTTGTAAATTTCTTTTTTCTAATGGTGAAAATTGCATACCTTGCACTTTTCCCCTTCATTTTGGGCTCACTATAACCCCATTGTCCTTTAATTAACCCTAGCCTTATCTAATACTATATGAAATCATTCTTAGGAACTTGTTCAGGCCCTCAATTTATCCACTTCCAATCTCAGTTCAAATCCTTAATTTGCAAGATTGATATATGTTAATATTATAAGTTCCAACTAAAATATCTGCAAAAATCCCCCTTCCATTATGCTTTGATGGATGTCCACACCCTTCTCCAAAGCTCCCATTTTAGCATAGGCGGGGAGGATGCTGGCTTTACACCTGCCAACTACCAATTTCATTTGCTTAAAACTTTCTAAAGCCTTGTGAGCAAATCCATTTTGTGCATATCCTGCAATCATGGCATTCCATGAGACCACATTGCTTTGAGGCATTTTGTCAAATAGTTCACGTGCCTTGTCTATGCTTCCACATTTTGGATACATTTGCAACTACATCTGAAAACATTCCTCTATACTTTATCCTTGATGGAAGTCCATACCTTGTTCCAAAGTTCCCATTTTGGCACAAGCAGAGACGATGCTGGCAAAGGCTGCAAAGTCTGGCTTTACACCTGCCAATTGCATTTACTTGAAAGTTTTTAAAGCTTTTTCAACAAATCCATTTTGTGCATATCCATGGCATTCCATGAGACCACATTTCTTTGAGGCATTCGTTCAAATAGTTGACATGCCTTGTCTCTGCTTCCACATTTCACATACATGTCTACTAGAGCATTTCCAACTACATTAGCTGATAAAATTCCTCTGTCCTCCTTGCTTTCACAAATGCGTATACCCTGCCCCAAAACTCCCATCTCCTTAATCGGCAAATCAAAGCAGTTCATTGGCCCTAGTTCATCAAGCAAAGTCACTGAATCATTCGTGGATCTGCCCCTAAGCTTCGGCACAGGCTGTGGAAAATGTAAACTGATCGCGAGTTGGAGACCTATTTGTTGTATATGGTGAAACAACTTGACTTTCTTCCATGAGACTATCGCTCTTTTTTTGTTTGCAATCAAACACTTTGCCGCTATCCACCAAACTTACTACACAAGAAGAGATTTTGAATTGGGCGTTAAGGGTGACGGTTTGGTGATGGAGATGGATGTTTGCAAAAGGAGAGGGCGCACATGCCACCTAAGCAGTCAAAGTTTAGAGTGTGTTGTTTAAGCCCAGCCTAAAAGCAGGGCCATTGTGATCTTTGGTCTAGTTTATGTGACATTATATAATGAATATAATGCAATAAAAGAGAACAACTCACTATTAGTGAATCAACTAAATAACCAAGGAACCACTAAATAAACACAGTGTACTACCAACCAACACCAAACCCAAAATGATGAGGGCCAAAAAACCTACTCAAAGTCCTGCAAGACTGCATGAAGTATACAAACTCTAACTATTTGAATAACAATAGCTCAAGGACCTTGCTAGATTGTTACAAAGACTAGAGAAGACGATAGCCTGTTGTTGCCCATAATACTTAAAAAGAGCCAAAGAAAAAAGGTATGATCCTGTCATGTACAATGTTCCAGAGAAGACCAAGACAGTCCTCAAAAACAAAATCCTAAACCAACAACAACCACAATTGGAGGCCTAACTTCCCATGCATTGAATGAGACTTTGAGTCTCTTAGAACAGTGAGGAAAATCTTTATCTTTTTGTAACTGGGAAATTTGGGAGATAATTTGTCTGAGATGAAAATTAATTTTGACACTTTTCTTGGCAACACCCTACAAATAGGAAACCAAAGAAGCAATTTCAAAAAAAATGTTAAAGCCTTAAAATTTTTGTTTCCTAGTGAACGTTAGAATTAGAAGACACCATTGTACATCTACTTTTACAAATATGAAATAAAATCACATGTCCAAATGAATCAGCAACAACATTATTATGTAGTCTCACTCCAAATAGGGCTTCTTTCCAATTTAACTAATGATAAAAATAGTATGCAGTGTATTGAATCTATGCTAAAACATTATTTTTTCACGAAAGAGCAATCCCAAAAAATGTGTTTCAAACTATCACTATGATAAAAAAATGAGCATTTGAAAGGTTGGACCATCATGCATTTTAATCTATCCCCCACAAGCAACTTATAATGCAAGATTTTCTAGGTAAGAATCTGAGCATCTACATTAGCCTTAGATCTCCAAATTTGCGCACTCAAGTTTTTCTCAAACTTTTCTCTAAATCTAGATCTCCATTTCTAGTTTAAATGTGGATTCACCATCATATGCGGGAGTAGACATAGATAATTTTCTTTAAAGGAAATAAATTGAAATAATATGTGGATAGCCATTTCCAATCTTTAAAGAAGTTTCATGACAAAGAGGTGCAAAGTTTCATAGTAAGTTCTTCAAGCACCAAGGATTGAACAAAAATAATAAATTGATCATAGTTGTTGCTCAATATGAATCAACCTTTAATTGAGTGTCAATAATCCCAATTAAGCATAGAAAAATCCCAAATCTCACCAAATTGTTTAATCCCTTTTTTAAATAGATAATAAGCATGCCTAGGAAAGTTGACAACAATGAACTTGTTTGTTCCACCAAATTGAAGAGGTGGAAAAACTGAATCCATGTTGTAAAGAATGATCATTCCATTGCAAGTATGTACAGACTTGTCGCCAAGCCCTCCAAACATTATTTAGGGGAGGTGATGCTCTAATTTGAAAAAAAGGGGGCAAGAAGGATCTTGTCCATCCACTTAACTTGTTGCCATTTTCCTTTACAGAAGCAAGAAACATTCAATGTCGTACTAAAATTTTCCATGGTTCTTCTCCAAGTGTTACTCTGATTATCCATTTAGCAGCTAAACATATCCTTTGCGTCATAGGGTCTAAAAGACCCAATCCACCTTTGCTTCTTGGTTGAATGCAATGCAACCAAGATGTAGATTTAAAGCTAATGTTACCCTCCCAATTGGTCCAAAGAAATTGTCAAATAATTTTATTTAAATCTTCGTATCCTTTGTTGGTTCACATCCAACAGGAAGAGTAATACACATGTGAAGCAAGAAAGACTATGTTAGCAAATTGGATTTCACCCGCTAATGAAAGGAACTTATTGTCCCAAGAAAATAGTTTTTTTTTAAGCTTATGCAAGAAGTAGTTCCACATTTCAGAAAATTGAACTCTCATACCAAAAGGAATTTCGAGATATCTACTAATTTGCCCAAGTTCAATTTGTTGCCATTCCTTAAGAATCCAATAAGGGACAGGATCAAATTGAACCATAAAAATTCAGTTTTATGATGGGCTAATTGAAATCCAGATATAAAACAATCTAAATTAAGAATATCAATAATATTACTTATTTCTTTTTCTGAATTTTGCAAAAACAACATACTGTCATCGAAGTGTGAGTTAATGGCAGCATTATTGGGAATAGAAATGCTGATTTAAGATTAACTAAAACCTTCGTAGTACATAGCTATGTGTACCCTATGTGAACTAGCTATTCTTTAAGATATGTGTACATATCTATCTGATCATGCTACACATCCTTTCCTTACAGCAGTACAATATGTCATTGCAAAAAAAAAAAATTAGTCTAAATTGTCAACCCTGTGTGAGGAAGACGATCCTGGATTAGGGGACACTGTAATCTCCACTGTTCCTTCGAGCATCTGAAGCACTTTCTTAATTGGTGGTCTGAGAGAAGGATCTTCTTGAATGCACCAAAGCCCCACCAACACCATTCTTTCGAACTGTTCTATCTCCATACCCCTGCACTCTTGTTGCTCAACTAACGTTGCAAGTCTCCCATGTTTGAAGCAATCGTACACCCAATCAGACAACATTATTTCATTATCTGGAACATCCAATTCCAACATTTTCCTGCAACAGATAACTTCCAAGAGCACCACTCCAAAGCTGTACACGTCTACTTTGACAGAAACTGCCATAGTCTTCTGCCACTCAGGTGCCATGTAACCCATAGTGCCACGGGCCAAAGTAAATGTCCTCGTTTGTTCTACCCCAAGCAATTTGGCTATTCCAAAGTCGGATATCTTAGCACAGTAATTTTCATCCAGCAGGATATTTTGAGGCTTTATGTCAGAATGGATTATATGGGTTCTGCACTCTTCGTGTAAGTAGAGGATTCCTTTTGCAATGCCTAAAACAATCTGAACACGCAGCTCCCAATCAAGACAGTTTGTTCCTTTAAATAGACGGCTATCCAGAGACCCGTTGGGCATGTACTCGTACACCAGAATCCTATGGGAGCCCTCGTCGCAGAAACCATAAAGTTGAACAAGATTTTTGTGATGGCTTGCCCCGATGATAGCTATCTCTGTTCTGAACTCCTTTTCCCCAACTTGGGGATTTTGTTGCTTCAACAGATTGTCAAGCTTCTTCACAGCAAGTGGTCTTCCATCAGATAAGGCGCCTTTGTAGACCGTCCCAAAGGCGCCTTTTCCTATTTCTATCTTGAAACCTCCAGTTGCAGCATCTAGCTCTTGATAAGTAAATGCTTTAAGCCCAATTGGATTAACCTTATGATGCTCTCGGAAGACTTTCATCTTAGGTCGGCATATAAACAACCATATCAATAGCAAAATTACTGCAAAAGCTACCGAGATACCCATAAGGCTTATTCCAAGATCTGCATGCCCCTTCCCCTTCTCCTCCTTTCTTTGCTTTGACGGCATAGGGGGAACAGCTTCGGAGGCTCCGCTGTAGACTTTTACAAAAGCTATTCGTGTGTCGCTTGCAACGCCTTTTCTCAGAGGCATTGCTTTCTTCCAACAAGTTTCTGTGCCGCTAACATTGGCGTAGATGGCCACTGTGCACAAGCAATCATCAATGCATGCCTGCTGGCAGTCTGTTTGATTCGTGGAGTTCAATTCCAAGTAATCATTTCCAGACCAATCTATCTGCTCAATTCTATGCATTTTTGCGCCACTTGCACTGCAGCTCTGTTGCTGTGATTTGTTCTGAAGGCATCCCTTTGAATGGTTATTATTTTCCAAAAAGTCGAATCCCGGAGGACAACTGCAATTACTGGAAAGCCTGGAGACTCGGCAGATTCCATTGAGCCCACACACCCCAACAAGATCATTAGTATCAGTGACTGCACAATAATCATTCTGCTGCTGAGCCAACAGGCTTATGACCAAGAGCAGATAAGTAACATATATCAGATGGAGGAGGGACCTTTTAAGTCCCATACACCCAGACACAGGCATAGCCATATAATGAACGCAAATGCAAGTTCGCTGATCAAATGAAACTAGTCGACATTACTGGAGAAAAGCTTCTTGTTGCGGGGCACAAAAAGTTTCTATTGAGGAAGATGTAGGGCTTGCCGTCGAAGAAAAAGTGTATGATTAAGCACGTGATAGTCCAAAATTACATGACACTTGTTTAAACTTTACCCTTGTCATTAGTGGTGAGGAAGGAAAGACGAAATGCTGTCCGTGTAGCGGTCTATTCCTGAGTCAAACAATGTGACAACTGTTTACACTTGAACCCCTTGTCATTAGGGGTGAGGAAGGAAACATGAAATGCTGTCCGTGAAGTCTGGTAGGGATAGTATCAACTATTCAATAACTTTTCCACTATGTCACGGACGGCTGTTCTTAAATATTATCCACTTCAATAATCAAAGGTCAATTTTAAATAATAATAGTAGGATAAATATTTAACACTTTTTCTTGTGAATGAAGTGTAAAATTGTTATTGATTGTTTGACCATTGAAATGGATGATATTTAAGTAGAGTGGTCACGGACATCCTTGGAAAATTTGTTCACCTTTGAAAAGTACCAAAATAGAGCTTTGATTAGCGAAAATTTTCTTTCATTCACACTTCCTCATGGCATTGTAATAAGTAAGAAGTAATATTTTTTTTGTCGTTGTAATATTGTTTAATAGTAAGTTGATAATAAGTTGGGTAAAAATGTTGTGTTTTCTTACCAATAATATGGTGGTTAAATGTTATTTAGAATTATGGATTACAATAATTAAATCACATAAATCATATGATATCATAATAATAATGAATTGTGTTATTTTTACACTTCAATAGAAAAGTTTGTTGTGTTGAAAATGTGCAAATCAGGGCGATAGACTATGTTTTCATAAATTCTCTCAATTCTCTTAAGTTGCAAATGTTGGGTTCTTCAAGGGAGTCTTTGTCTTATATTGTATTCTTTCCCAGAGGTTTCAACTCTTTATCAGAAGTGTGCACTATAGTATAAAGGTGGTATCCCCCTTGTTTGATCATTGATTAGCGATTTGGTGTTTCTTGATTGAGATGATGAATGGAGAAAAGGTTATATTTTGCTGAAGATTATGTCCCTCCAAGACAACATGTTTTGTTGCTTTGCGATCACCAAAAAAAAGTTGTTCAAGAGTACATAATGGGAGCTTTAACTACAAAATTGTCGTGTTCATTATGCATAAGGTCGAGTTTTCAAGCATTCTGTTTGTTGGATTTTTATTACCATTATCATTGCAAGGAGGAACGCCTATGGGATGAATTTCTGGTAAACTTACTGAGTTCATATTTCCTTTAACTCCTACAAGATATATGCCCTTCTAACATTTCATTTCCTTTACATTTCTATATAATACTTACACTCTCATTTGTACTATTCCAAGGAAGAAGCCCAACACATTAGAGAGATAAGAAAAAAATTCCATTAGTTAATAACTCAACAACTAAATATTAAAATGAAGAGATATATAGACTTTCTCTTTAGATAGAGAGTAATAAAAATTGGGGAGGGAACTCCAAAATTCTTGAGGCAATGAAAGGCTCAAGAGGGCTTCTTGTGGTGCCTTGATATATTTTCACCCTCCTAAGGGATGAAAGAGCTCTAGGCATCACATATATTATAACCCAAGGTGCAATTTAATTTGAAACCAAGCAATGATTACACAAGGTAGTGGTTGGAGAAGCTCCATGAAAAATCATTAATCCAACTCCAAGGAATAATAACCCAAAACAACCAAGGAACTAGGTGCCCATTCAAAATACATGTACTGGGAGACCCAAACATTTAATGTTTACATTTTACACACTCTCATTTTATATTATATATATACTATTGTGCTCTATTTTTCACTAGTGGAAGGTTTTTATGTTGCATTTAGATCTTGGTTGCTCCAACATATTGAACATGAACGAACCTATCTGTTATGACAAGAAATAGTGTCAAATTAAGCTATAGTATATGGTAAATAAGTTATTTAATAGATGGCTTCAAATACCTTTTATTAAACATGAAGGAACCTATCAATTAGGACAAGGAATAGGGTCAAAGAAAACTATAGTATAGGCCGAATAATTTGTCTAATAGATGGCTACAAATATCACATCTTAAACATGAAGGAACCTATTAGTCCTGACAAGAAATAGGGTGAAAGACAACCATAGTTTCCCATCAACATTGGGGACACTTGGTTTCCCAATGGCATTTTGGGTTAAGCTATGTTGAAATCTACATTTCAAACTCAATTGTGGATAATTGCAACATAGATTAACACTAAAATTGCTTTAGTATTATCAAGTATCCTCAATGAATTAAAATTAAGGTGAAGTGAATAAGTTGTCTAATAGATGGCTACAAATATCACATCTTAAACATGAAGGAACCTATCAGTCCTGGCAAGAACTATGGTGCAGACCAGTCACAGTTTCCCACTAACATTGGGGAGACTTGGTTTCCCAATGGAATTTTGGGTTAAGCTATGTTGTAGTCTACATGTCAAACTAAATTGTTGATAACTGCAACATAGCTTAACACTAAAAATGCTTTAGCATTATCAAGTCTCCCTAATGAATTAAAATAGAATCAAAGTGAACACCTTCTGGTCCATACAACAATGCACATTCTTGAAGACAAGCCTCAGTAGTGGTGTGCTATGATAGGTAAATGATTTGTACTAGAGCATTGAATGCTTCATTACTCAGAATTCACTTAGCATGCATAATAGATTAATATAGATGAGAGAGAAGTAAATGTATGGTAGGTGAGAATAGAAGTAGGTGGCACTAGGTTTGAAGTGTTAGAGTGTTGGAAAAAAGGTGGTGAAGTGTTTAAATGCCACTCGACATGTATACCATGTAGCAATAGTAATTGGATAATTACTGGTGGTCATCATGATCCAACACTGATCAGCCTTTAAAAAGGCTTAGAAAATTGGGACCACCAAAGACATCGTTCATCCATGTGGCAAAAAAAGAACCCCTCTAAACAAGATATTTGACCTCTCCATGTAATCTCTGACTTGGCATTGGAAAATATCTGACCTTTCCACCTCACTCCACACATGTTTGAGTTAAAAATTATGGGACTGAGATGAAGAAATGCCATCTAAAATAGCAAAGAATGTAAAGCCCAAGTCAACTTCAAAAGTTAGGTTGCACCACTATGATGTCCTTGGCATATGATTGTACTCAAACAAGTTTTATGTTGAGCATTAGAGATTGATGTAGAGGCAAATTGGATGGGAAAGGATAGACAAACTTGACAAGGTTCAACTACACCTACAAGCCCAAAAACAAAGATCTTTATGCAAAAGTGGGAACAGCAAAAAGAAACTCTAGTATCATCATGGAAATGTTGGTTTGGGATGTCAGGGGACCCATTCGATCCATTGGCTGAGGTAGATTGGACTTTGGGTTGGTACTTCCTTCACAAACCCTCCAAAATGGCTAGTAGCCCTAAAAATAGAGAACAGTCCTAATAACTTCTAGCATTGACCTCCAAATGCAAATCTCAAACAATTGGAAGATACCCTTTATGATTCCCCATAGCATATTCAAGAATGGGTTTGTGTTGTTTTGGGAGATATGCCCTAACCAATAGCCCTCCTAGTGGTTTTAAGCCCTAATTAGGCCTAGTTTGTGAAGCAAGTGTCTTTAAATGGAGGATTGAAACTTCCAAGACCACTTGAACATGTCAGTGGCATCCCAAAACCATAGAATTCAGTCCCCCTTTTTTGACATGGTAGACTGTCCTCGAAAACCATACTACTAGTGCTTCTGTCAGTCACTTAGCACAAGGTTTTGCTAAGTTTCAACAAAGAAAACTCCTTCCTTTCAAATCTCCTTCCAAAAACACATTACAACATACTAATACAGACTTGTTCCATCCCATTCCATTGATCAAAGGTAACTTAAGTCAGTCGAATGGTAAGGAAATGCATAATTTGTATCCAAAACCCTACTCTAGGTTATGGTGATTAGATTTCTGAATAATGTAGATAACTCCAACATAAAAAGATTTCAAAACATCTAATTACTTGCAATGTAATGTTAATTCATACGTCTATCAACCCCAAGTCACATGCTCTATGACACAGCCGTATAAAAAGGTACCACGGGCTGCAATAGCAGAATACACAGAAAAAAATAGGAAATCTGAGTTTGTTATTGTTTCTTCCAATCAAAAATGTCTTCTCCTCTACAATCATCATGTCAGGGATTTAAAGAGCCTTATACAATCACCCTTGGACGGGTAGAAGGTAGTTGAGGTCGATGGGATTGCATAACCATCAAATTTATGCAACTACTTTGTGTTTTGGACAGCAACTACCTTGTTTTTGGCCTTTCAAACTAATTACAAGTTTTCACCATAATGGCATCGATGGGTTATGTCTTGTTTATGACTTGTCAACACCCTTGACAATGTCATCAAGACTTTAACAATCCTACCACCTTTTGACACTTGCCACGAAGGCTTATAACATGAAAAACATATGACTGTCTTTTACATGCCTTGGCAGGCTTACAAATATAACTTATTGCAAATTGCCTATTACACCTTAAAACTACTCCATCATACCATGACAACACTAGATATTTGGACATAGTCCTTATTACATGAATGGTCCTATAGGACCTTATTAGAATTAACAAGACAAAAATGAACATCAAACCAAATCATGAAGTTGAATGCCACATGGAGGCCACCTTGTGTTAGGTGCTCCTGCACCAGAGATTTAAAAAATTCATATCATTCACATATCATGAACATAAAACTAGCTTCCCCTTTCATCAATATAATCCAAAATAGATATATGATATTACATATCTTTAGGACCAACATATAAAATGAAAAAAAGATGCCTCCCTAGGCTGCAATTTGAAACTTGTTTGTGTACAATGATTGCTTGCTCCCAATCTCATTGAAACCATGTAGGAAAAGAAAGTGGAGTTGATGTGACAGAGCTTGATGTTGCTTGGCTACTTGACAAAGTAATACCAACCACGTTCTCCTCCCATGTTGTTGGCCCTGGAGTGCTGCTTACATGGGATGGGGCCAAACCTATATAATTCATTACAACAAAATAGTGAGGGACATTAATGTTCAACATTTCCCTAACAATGCATGATTTTCTAGCAAAGAGTTAAGTGGTTTGCTTAAATGCTTTTGTCTCTCTAAAGCCCTCCTTGTAGCCACCTCAAGCTCTTTCTCCCTTTTTCTAGTCCCTTTAAATCCTCTCTTGCTCTTTTCTCTACTCCTTTTCCTACCTTTGTAGTACTACTTTTTGTTGTTCTCTTGCTTGTCGTTGAAGGTCTCTATCTAATTTGGCTTGCTCTTTCAATTCTCTTGCAAGAACTTGTGCTTCTTTTCTATCCTTAATTTGTTATCTCTTTTAGACTTTTATCTCCTCGATTTATTTCTTCTTCTTCTTTTGATACATTAAAAGATCCATTTAATCATCTTCTATTAAGAGCTGAGATTGTCATCTCAAATGGATTCCATTGTCATTTACATTCCTGGATCTTTCCTTCACAATGTGAATAGGCAATTTAAATAATTTTTTGACTTGTGAATTGCTTTGGGAACCCAATGATTGATTCAATTGTGCATGAATAATATGTTCACCTTCATTGCAAACAACCCGACTATCCTAGGTCAATTCCACATCATCTCCACCATCTAAACCTCCACATTCAGTATAGTAATATACCATTTTAGTTACATTCAATGTGGGTGGTGGAGAAGGGATGGAAAATGTGCCCCTCTTCTTCTTGGGACTGTAGATTGATATCCAAATTCATGGCTCCCTCCAATAACCATAATGGTGGGCTTGGCAGAGGCGAAAGACTAAGTCCATCTTCTCTTTCTTTATTCTGACTTTCTGCCATGTCGGCACACTCTTGACTCTCCACCACTGGTTCAATTGAATCATGAAAATTAGATTGAGGTGAATCATAAATAGCTTCTTCTACCATTATTTCTATTATTGCAAGTTGTAATTCAGTATCTCCAAGCCCTGATAGCAATATGTTCATCACTTCCACTTGTGAAACATCAACTTTGAAAAGACTAAGGATGTTCTACACTACAGAAGCATCATCATACATGCTAAATTGAAATGTCTCACTGGGGTGCATGTCCTCCATTAGAGCATCTGGATCAAGGGGCCAAATACTTGTTCTTTTAAATCCAACTTTGATGTTTGAAATTTTCAATGCTTTACTAAATGCCTTGCTACCTAGTTCTACTAGTTTGGTCCTCTTTATTTCAATGTTTGATAACCTTGCAAGCCACACTGCTCTTTCAGATTTGAAGTATGATTTAAATGCAGAAAATACACTCACATCCAGTGGCTGTAATTTGTGAGAGGTCTGAGCTAGCAGTATCAATAAGTCAATCCCTAACAACCTTGCCTCTTGGATAGTTGTTACAGTGACATGGCTTCCATGGCCATAAAAAATCAGCAAGTGCCTATTTGTTGGTGACACACCCCCTAGAAATGATATTGGAAAGTGATGCAACCAGTTCATAAACAATTCTTTTGTCATCCATGCATGGGTTTGGGCATCCATGCAAGCATCTAGTTCACAACCATCAATGTAGTTGTTTAGCTACTTTTTGCCCTTGAACAAGTAAAAGCCTGGTATACTCTGTCTGACAACATTCACACAACACAAAATGGTGATCCATTCCCTACTCTTAGGTATGATGTATGAAACACTTCTTGTACCTGTTTTAGCCAAGACTCACATGGCTCCATTTCTCTGTGCTTGAATGTTGGTTTCATCATAGTTCCATATTCTATGGGGTCCATATGGATTGGCATCGTATGCTTTGGATAGTGTGGTGTAGAATGCAAATACAATTGCATGCTTAAGGTTTAGTGCTCTATCTCTATCAAGGCCTTCTGTTGTCCTAAATGTCAGTTTAGGATGTCACCTTTTAAAACTAGTCCACCATGACTTACCAGGTAGCCCATCCTTAATTGGGTTTAGTTGTGTCTAGCAGGTTTATGCAACTTTAGCATTGAGATTAATGATCCCAAGTTCATGGCCCATTGCAACCATCTCTTTACACCACTGTACAAATAAAGCCTCTTCATCTAATGTCAAGATTGTAGGTGGACCTTTTTTGGTAGTTGAAGTTATTCCACCCAACCAAATGCTGAACTTGTGGTGGTTGGGATTCCCCATTTATTTTTAAGACTCCTTGTTGATATGCCATTATCTTCAACATCTTGACTAGAGGAGTCCATGTCTTCTTTAGTCCACTCACATTGCGCCTTCTGGAAGCCACATTCACTTCAATAACTACCTTGACTAGTTGGGGAGTGCTCTCATTACCAACTTGAGTTTCTTCATTTGGTGTGAATCTAACCCCTATTTTTTGTGGGGGCATGGTTGTCATCAGTCTCCTTGTGCCATGCCAGTTCCACATTTGAGCTCTGTTATTCATCTACACATTGGAACAAAAACCTTTGAACACCTATTTTGAAATTTGGAACCTTTCGAATCTTTTCAGTACAAAGTTAAGGAAACAAAGGGCCTTAAGCATTAAACTAGACATTCTACCAAACTCATGTTGATAATGAGAGAGGCCTACAGGGTGGTGCAACCTAGCTTTTAGGTTTTACTTGGGCTTGTATGTGATAGGTAGACAAATATTGATTACTTAGGAATGCATGTAGTGAGGTTGACGATTGAAACTTATTGATGCAAGTTAACTACAAAGTTTAACAATCAACTCAACAAAAACAAATTTTTAATATCTTTCACAAACAATAGAGCTTTTCTTATACTATTTTCTTCACCTTTGAAAATGCAGATTGAAAGTTCAATTTGTAAGTTGAGTTTGAAACTTCACAGTGATTCTTTGAAACGTAAGTTTATTTTTTGAATTTGATGTTGAGAGTTTCATAGTTTGAGGTATCTATGTTTGATAGTTTGTATTGATAATTTGTATAGTAAGTATATCCATGTTACTGTTATGTGTTTGAAAAATTGTTGTGTTTGAAATCTGTAATGTTGATACAATTTTGTATGTAAGTGAGTCAAAAACAACAAATAAATATTGAGATTAATTGATTTAGCTATATAATTCCAATGATGTGAATAAAGGAATATATATATATGAACAAGGATTTTCAAAGAAAAATGCAAGAATAAAGAAAACATTAGACCGCACAAACAAACTTAAGTATCTCAAAAATCAACTAGAAACATGTAGGTTAATGATTTCAAAAGAAGCCACTACTGTGATTCTTCTTGGTACTTTGTTAGAATCATATCTTGGATTGGTTTTAGCTCTAGCAAGTTAAGACATGAATTATGGCCAAACTAATGCTACTTTATGAGGCTTCACTACATAGTCAAATGTTTGTTCCTATGATGCTTTCCAACAACTATATTCTACCATTTGTGTACCCTTTGTATAAATCTTTAGAGCATTGCATGACTTGGAGAAAGTTTTGGTCTTATTATGGGAGAAGTTCTTAGGGTAGATGTTCTAAATAAAATTGACTTGATATGAGTTCATCCAGTTGAATCTCTCAGCATTGATAACTTTGAACATGGGTCTTTTTCCTTATGATGCTCAAAGGGATCTAATCATTCATGTGTGTTTGCAAGTATCTGAATATTAATATTATCACTTAGGAATCTTGTTCAAAAACTATTTTGTAGTTTTGAATTGTTGACAGGGCTGCCCTATAAATAAAATTTGATTTCTCATGACATTACATAAAGATATGCTATTGTGTTATACTCCATTTTAATCTAGTACAATGGACCTAGTTTAGAGAATATTTCTCTAGTATGAAACTTGAGTTAAAAGAGTGTAGCAAATGCATATAAAGGTAAGAAAATGGATGTAATGCTATTGTAATATGTAGGCTATGATTTATTTACTGATCTAATCTAAAATGTAGATGATTATCCATTCAAGTTTTGAAAAAAGGATCATGAAATTACCCCCATAAGAATATGGATCACAAAATCATTGGTGTGGGTAGATTAGGTAAATAGGAATAAGTTATTTGAACCATATATTGCTTCAACGAATGACCAACAATGATACTTATTTTTGGTTACATCTCCAAAATATAATGTTTCAAAGTGTCAAGATGTTTACTCAAAAGCAACTTAACATGTGACACCAAAGAAAAGACTAGGCGGTTACTATTACATTTGAACATGCAATATAGGCAGTTACAACATTTTTGCACTTACATCATAAGAAAAAAATGGGATATTTGCACTAACATAAAACGTATAGAACACTATATTTGCACTTACAACATAAGAAAAATATGGGATAAATGCATTTACAATATAAAACAACCAACATATTACATCATATAGAACATGAAAGCATTTAAAAAATAGTGTGAACTTGCAGTATTATTGATAGTAATGTGAAGTCTACAGGACTTTTGTGTATGAGATGTAGCAAAACTGAACTATGCAATATAATTAGGAATATGTGGAATGAAATGTTGGTGATCTGTGCACATCAATTTGATTGGTTGAAATTGATTAGTGTGGATCGATTCATGGTAGATGTATGGATTAATTTGATGGTTGTCAAGAAATTTGAATTTGATAATAAGTTTTTGAGGTGATTGATTTGGTTGAATACTTGTTTAGTTTGGAGTCTTAAATTTTTGTCCTCTTCTCTTGATGGCTTGATTGGTCTAGATTCTTAAATTTGTGTTGCATGAAATAGAATTGGTTGAATTCTTCTTTGGTATAGATTCTTTAATTTCTTTCCTCTTGTTTTCATGGCTTGTTTGGTGAGCCTTACACCTTGAGTGTGTTGTTGAATGCAGGTGGAAATCTAGAAGTGACCAGTAGTTTGTCGAATATCACTTCAAAGTGTGCACTTAATGTGGTGATATGTGTCATACCCCAAATTTTGACTATGTTTTACTTTTTCCTTGAATGTAATGAGTAGATAACTTTGCATGAATTAATGATTGGATGTTATGTGAAAATGTTAGGATAAATCAATGATATCATGAGTTTATATTTTTATTATTAGAATTAAGACATGTGATTATAATATGTTATGATTTCATAAGGATTATGAATTGACTAATGATATACTAATCCCAGTTGGGTGATTGCAAGTTGTAACCAGGAAACAGGTTTCCACCCTCTGAGAAAGAGAGGGAGAGTATCATCAGAGAAAAGTAAATAGATGTATGGCAAAGAATAGGTTGTTGCCATCTAAGTCGTGTGCTTGCATAGTTTAGTGAATTTTTCGTCGAGATTGGTAAGTTGTGTTTGACAAATTAGTCTAAGTTTGGTTTCAACTTGACAATTGTCAATCAGTCGACAAGATCCATTAAGCATAGGTTTTGTCAAAAAACTAAGTCAGGTTAGTATGTGACCATCGACAAGAAATGGTGATAGTAGATAAATTATTTTATTATCAGAATTCCTAATTGGGATTCTATCTTGTTATTTTGTCTATTTTGGCATTTACGCAAGATAGAGAGGGGGAGAATACCTCGACCCCATTCTCATATCTTGTCAAATGCTAGGAACAACATGAGTATACATTGAATACACAAAAATTATGTTGTCATATGTATATATATAATCTATTTAAATATGGTCTAAAGTTTAAACTCATACTATGTAGACGTTGAGTTTAAAGGATACGTGGTAAAGATTTCCATTTATTTTAAACCATTTTTATGATTATGGTGGCTTGACTCCTTTTCTTCATAACTATTTTGGAGAGTAAGGAGGAGCTATTTAACTAGTTTTTGTGAGTGGTCTTTATGACCATTATCCCCATCTAATCTCCATGCCTTCATGGAATTTTCATAGGAATTGTAATAGGAGGAAAGTTGGGCGGTTGGAGAGTAAACTCTATTAATCACTGCAGGACATTGGCACAAAAAGGAGGAAGCAGAGAGCTGAGTAGACACGAAAAGGAAGAGCATTAAACTTCTTTTGAGAGAGAATATTGATAGGGGAAGAGAGTTATAGCTCATCATGGAAAGAAGAAGGAAACTACTGAAAGATGATAAGCTTCTATTACTCTGTCGAACACAAATCAGGTTCAATGTTTTTTCTAGAAAGATATTATAATAGACTAAAATTCTTGTGATTGTTTCAGCCCTGTAGTATGATAGTTTGAGGCAGATAAACTTGGGAAACTTCTGTATTGAAATGAGGCTGAAGAGTCTCTATATACTCTGTGTATTCAGATAGTTTTGAATTCTCTTAGTATCTGTTGAATTCATATCACTATTTCTTGTCAGTAACTTTGTTTTCTCTTCTCTTTCTACACCTATAGAAGGTCGAGATCTCAGTTTATAGTATAGTAAACATTTGAAGGTTGAAAGGCCAATGGACCTCAAGATATATTATCTTTAGGATAGTAAACATTTGAAGACTGAAAGGCCAAGAGATCTTGATATATTATCTTCAAGATAGTAAACATTTGCAGGATGAAAGGCCAAGAGATCTTGATATATTATCTATAGTATAGTAAGCCATTGCAGGCTGAAGAACAGTGTGGTATTTAATTATAGAAGGTCAAACGTATTTATTCTTACTTAGTCAACAATGTCTAATCTATTACATATATTATGATTATTTCATCTCCACAGTCACCTTGGCATTGTTTGTGATTTCTCCACTTGATAGAAGACCTAATATCACATATGCCAGTTGATCTATGATGATTATGGAGGAGTTTTTAAATACTAAGTGTAGTTGTCATTATCTTTTATTGTCATAGTAGTATAACTAGATAAGTTATATATAAAAGTTGTGACTAATTTGTTGAGAACTCTAGTATTAACCTAGAAGTAAGTTGAAAGTTTAGACTGAGATAGGTTTTCATTTTCCAAGATTTATATGTATAAGTGTTACTGTGTACTATCAAAGATTTTTTGATAGTTAATCTCTTATTTTAGAATATGTAGAAATGATATTGGTATTGTTAAAAATACATAGTGTAGTGATATTACATCACATATGCATTCTACATGAATGATAGGTATTATTATTATATTCAAAGGATGATATTCATGTGAGTTCATAACCTTTTCAATATCATAAAGTCAGTGGACTTATGAAGACCAATGGGGTCAAAAATATTATATTGTTATTATTGAAAACTCAAACCTATCTAGGTTGAAAGATTGACTTAGTTCTAAAATTAGATATGATAATGATAGTATTCATTAAGAACTTATATGAATGAGGTTAAAAAATCATGTTTTATGCTTTTATGTGATATAAGAAAAGTGGATTTGAATAATGCCTGGTGGTCAAGAGTAGAGTAGAGGTTATTATTTCCATGTTATTATTAGTATAAATTCTTATCTTTGGAAAACAAGAGTATTTGATATTACATCATATTGGGTTAGAGAATTTAAAACCCTAGAATCAACCCAAAAGGGTTTAGAAAACTTTAAAATGAACTTAATTCGGTTATGACATTGATTTAGTCTATTATGGTCAACAATGAATAGTCGATAAACCATAGATCAAGACGTCTATGATTTATGAATAGTTTATGAAAGCACTTATGTTAAATAAATGATTTATTGACAAAGTCAGAAACTTGATATATTTCATAGGAGTGCTCAATCTTTGGGTCATTGAGTAGAATGACAAGAAGTCATAGACCCTAGTATTTGCAAATATACAAAGAGGGACTCTCTAAAAGGTTAATGTCACCTAAACCCATATATTAATGTTTATCCTAGATTAAGGACTAAATCTAAGTCAGATTGACTAGGATTGAATTTAGTCAAGACAATTTATGTCTAGAGATACTATCCAAGTAAGTCAAATTGTAGGATGAGGTAGTTTCCAAGTTAAGTTAGAGGTGTGTGAACACACGACTACGTTTATTGCAAATGTCTATTTCTACAGAAACTTTGGCCAAAGTGATGCATTTGTCTCTGTATGCATTAGTCAGTTCACTGTGTCTAGAATACGTGACCTGTCAGAGTGATCATACCTAACTAGAAGATTGTCTAGAGTTGTATGGTCGATTGAGTTACAAAGGACAAAGCACTAGGACTCAGATGGTAACCTTTATATTCCTTATGTCTATACTCTTCATGAAGGGTAGGGCCACTTCCAGTATGGAAGGTGTGCAGGGATCGTCGATCTATGGTTGGAGGTAAAGCACTCAGATGATGCTCTCCCTCTATAGCAGAAGACTCGCCGAGACTTGTGAGATAGATGCCAAGATCCCAGATGCAGTAGATGCAGTATACTTTATGATTAAATTTTTATTTTCAAAACTGATGTAAACTTTTTCATATTTCCAAGTGCAACTTATTTGTAAATGTAGACTGACATTTTTTCACTATGATTTATCTTTGAATATATATTATATTTCAAGGTTGAAAAATATTCATACATGATATGCATTTATTTATGTGTTTATGAAAAAAAAAATTATTGTGTTCATTTAATACTTTCTTACTAAATGTTGTGAGTAATTCCAAGTAATAAGAGATGGTATGTTACATATGGTATCAGAGCTACTAGGTTCAACACATGGACCTAGGATCTCACTACGAGAAAACTTGTCAACATTTAGTAAATTGGATAATGTTTGAAAATTGGTTTTATGCCAGAATGGTGTGGAGAAGAACCAAGAAAACTACTAGGAAGTCTATTCCCTAGAATTTACCCAATATAGTGGTTAAGAAAGAACCAACTGAGGAGGTAAAAATCCAAGAGTATATTAACTATGCTGAGGGTGCATGGCTGGAAGACTCTGAAACTTTTGCTGACTCTCTTAAGCGTATTTGGCTAGAAAGGAAACAATGCAACAAACTGGACAAGAAACCCATTATTCTTACTCATGTAATTAAACCAAGTAAACCTTATGCTAGTCGTGACATGCCATTTGGGTGTGGTCATGATGCCCCTATTTTAGGAAAAGAGATGATGGAGGAGTACCTGCATGTACATCCACCCTCTAAGTTTGTTTTATTGGATTCTAATGGGGAAGAGGAACCTGAGGAATATCCTTTAATCGACTGTGACATGTAGTCTTTAATGAGTTATCTATCTAAATGAGCATGTATTTATACCCATAATAAACTATAATAAAGATGAGATTATTTTGCTCAAATCTGAGGTTTGTGAATAGATTTTATGATGAATTTTGAATTAATGAGATGTATTATTTCTGAATTCTAATCTTTAACTTGATATGAATATCAGGTGTGATATAGAGTATCATCATGGTTTGAACTTGAACAAATCTTGAAGATAGCCAAGGAGAGTCAAATCCTTCCAAAAACCCAATGACTAAGCTAGATCAAATATTGACCATGCTGAATGAAACCAAGCAGAGGCTTGGAAGCTTTGAACAGGAAGT
This sequence comes from Cunninghamia lanceolata, assembly GCA_027924645.1. Classification (NCBI taxonomy): domain Eukaryota; kingdom Viridiplantae; phylum Streptophyta; class Pinopsida; order Cupressales; family Cupressaceae; genus Cunninghamia; species Cunninghamia lanceolata. Next base: position 25,621,619 of record BSBN01001332.1, on the reverse strand, counting down.
GAGGGATCAAGGTTGATCTGAAGGAGAAAAAGAGGATTCGCATCAAGGGGATGATGATTATGTCCATGAACCCAGTACTAATAGAGAATGAAGGGAGGAAGTTGATAAGACTAAGTCTCAAGAAGAAAAGAGATGTAGACTTGCCTTAGAACTATCTAGCTTGACATCAAGAAATTGACCCCACCCAAGTTCGATGGAATAGCAAGTGGTGATGTTGCAAAAGTTTGGTTGACAGAGATGGAAAAGTATTTTGAGATCAAAAATTACTCTGAGATAACCAAGGCAATATGGGGTGCCTATCTATTGGCAGGTGAAGCGTCCACATGGTAGATGGACAAGAAAATGGAACTAGGACTAAGTTCATCGAGTTTAACCTGGGAAAATTTTATGGTCATATTTCAACAGAGGTGGTTACCTCATCTTTTCTTCAACCAAAAGCTAATAGATTTTTAGAATCTGTGACAAGGAGATATGTTAATGGTTGAATATTGGGAAAAGTTCACCCATCTCCTAAAGTGTGTTCCACAATATCAGAAGGATGAAAGGTTTCGAATCAAGAAATTCATCATGGGCTTGAATTCCTAGATAGGTGGAGAAGTGGATGTGCATGGTCCTACCACTATGGACCAAGTTTTTGAGAAGGCAATCAAACAAGAGCAAAAATTGAAGTCAGTTTCTACTTATCACAAAAAGAATCATAAGGGGTTTAATAAGTCACCAGCTTCTCAAGATTTCAAGAAAAGGAATGGAAAATAAGATGTGAATAAGAAAAGTGACAAGGGCTCTAGAAATATTAGGAATGGATCCAAAAATGAGAAGAAAAACAATGACAATTTCTAGAAAAATTATTCCAGCAAACCTGTTGAAAAGTGAGGACCTCCTGGAGGATGTTTCTTTTGTGGTGGAGATCATTACGCAAATCAGTATCCACCCAAGAACCAAGGAATTCAGTAGCGTAGTAATGCATTACCTACCCAACAAGCAGTTTTCAACAAAGGATTCATGCAGCATTGGACAACCACTAGGCAGAGTACCAAATTACTCCTACAGAGACGACAGGTACTTTGTTTGGAGATCCTATTTCTATTTTGATTGATACTAGAGAAACTAAAAGTTATATTTCTCCAATAGTATTAAAAAAATTTCCTAGAAGAGCTAGATATATGGCTAGACCCTGGTCAGTTGAATATGCTAACCAGACTAAAGCTCAGGTAGAGCAATGCATGTTTGAATCCAATATTGATCTTTCTAGTTTCTTGATTGAGGTGAATTTGTTTGTAGCCCCCCTAGGTTCCTATGATGGTATCTTAGGAATAAATTGGTTATGGAGGCATAGAGCCAATGTCAACTATTTTACAAAAATAGTAGACTGTCTAGACAATGTAGGAAATAAAGTCTTTCTGTAAGGCACACAAAGAGAAGTCAAGATTAGACCAATCTCTGCTATGCAATTTAAGATGGTTAGGCAAAAAGGATGTCAAATTTTTGCAGTCAAAATGGAGCAAGTAGAAGAGGATCTTAGTAAACAAAATGTACCTTTGGAGAACTATCCTTTCCTTCAAAATTTTTGAGATATTTTTCTAGATGAACTTCCAGGATTACCTCCAAATAGAGATTTTGATTTCTCTATTGATATAATACTTAGATCTGAGCTGATTTCAAAGGTGTCATATCATATGACTACTACAGAGCTGATGGAATTAAAATCCCAGCTTCAAGAGCTACTGGCTAAAGGTTTGATTAGACCCAATATTTCACCTTGGGGAGCACTTGTGATCTTTGTCAAAAATAAGGATGGAACCTTGTGTATGTGTATAGACTATTGTATGCTCAACAAAGTAGCGATAAAGAATAAGTATCCTCGATTGTGTATTGATGATCTTTTTGATCAGATGCAGAGTGCAACAATGTTCTCAAAGATTGATTTATGATCTGGATACCATCAACTAAGAATAAAAGATGATGATATTCATAAAAGATCTTTCAGAACAAGGTATGGACATTATGAGTTCATAGTTTTACCTTTTGGACTTATGAATGCCCTTGCAACATTCATGAATTTGATGAACAATGTTTTTCGAGATTGCTTGGATAAATTTGTTCTAGTGTTCCTAGATGACATATTATTTATTCTAAGAATGAGGAACACTAGTTGCAGCATCTGTAGTTTGTTTTGTAGCGAATGAGAGAAAATAAGTTGTTTGGAAAGCTTTCGGTAAGTGCACAAAGATGAGGGACCAAAAAGTCACCACATGGACTTTTTGGTCCCATACAGTTAATAACATGAGTGCATTATAATGTGCTTGCATTATGGCTCAGTATTATCAAGCCTAAAACGTGAGTGTGTTATAACACGCTCACATTTTTCTTTCGTAAAAGTCAAAATAAAAGTCCACAAACAACAACCCACATCTCATTTGGATATTTTGGCCACAAGTTTCATCTTTGACAGCACAAGCACACTATAAGAAGAAGGTAATCAACAATTTCTAAGTGTAATCAACAATTTCATCATGCCACCTCACTAATCTGGCTCTCAAGGACGTCATGAATGAAGTGTAGAGGGTGTAGAAACTAAACAAGGTAGGTTTTGATTGTTTTTTGTGAATCTAAAAAGAAAATTTTAAATTTGCAATGTTTTGGTTGGATTTTTATGTTGAATTTTTAGTCAATGAGCCACCACAAAACCCGAATCCAGCAGAGGAGGCTGAAAACCCTCAAAACCCCCCACCTTCACATCCTCACCATGAAAGAGACACACAAGAAAACTATTTAGGGAAAATTGAAGAAAACAAAAATATCTTCAAACCCTAATTGAGACATTAAATCTAGTCCAAATGCAAGCACTGATCATAGGAGAACCCTTGCCAAGTCATTAAAGATCATTGTTTCTCATATTGAATCAGTGACAAACTAAATCATCGAATGGAATTATTATAGGGAGAGGAGTCAGCAATACTATGCTAACAAATTATCTTGCAAACAAGTTAAGGACAAAAAAAATACAAAATCTCAATTATGTTCACATTTTATCAATCCTAAAATTGGCCAAACACTAGAAGAGACTTACAAATGGTTCCCTATTCATTGGTGTGTGAATGAAGATATATCCCAAAACTTTTGGGATAGATGGTACATGGTCTTTGATGAGTGTTGTTGTAATAACAATGAGGTGCTGCAATATTTCTTGAGGAAACTCTATTATGAGTTCATCCTCAAGAAGATTCCTAATTAATTTGACATTCAAGAGTTCTAGGGTAAAGGTGGTGGCTCTTCCCAAGATGGACAGGGGGCACATCGAGACCAAAAACATGTACCTAGACCCCTCATAAGGCCAGCACATATCTCACTCCCTTCATCTTTGAAGGAGAGTGTTGAGGTGGAGAGACTGCATTCATTGAGTTCTCTCACCCAGTCTCTAGCATAGCATGGTGATGATCTTACCCAGGGCGATGAGGGTGAGAGTAGTAGGCATCATTTGTCCCCACATCTTTTCAGTTCATGTGGGAAGTTGTGCAATTATCAAACCCAAGACTTTTGCCAGGACACTATGATGTAGGGGCAACAGTCAGTGATGGACACATTTGTAGTGGATAATATTGTTCTCACAAATGAGCTCTTACAACATACGTTTGGTATTAACTCCTAGGTAATTTTTTACAAGGTTCATCTTGATTTAATATATTTGTATTTGAAATTTCTAATTAATTATATGACTATCTATATTATAAGTCAAAATTAATGTATGTAATTGTCTACACTATGAAATTTTAGGGATAAAGTATTCATCATGCATCTATTAGTCGTCTAGTGCAGGGTTATGAGAGGAGGTCGAGTCAAAAGGTATATAATTTATCAGATGATCATAATATAATACATATACCAATGGTAATCTTATTTAGTGACAATTTGATAATGAACATAGAGCTTCACCACCACCACCACTCCTTGGTCCCTTGGATGCAAAACCACTTTCACAATTTTACCATTTGTAATAATTATGCATTTAAATAATGTTATGTATCTATTTTAGTCAAATAACCTTGAACTCTATTTTCAAATGTTGAATATGGAGACTCCTCATCTTCGTCAGTTAGTGGAGGTGGGCATTGTTGGAGTTGTTTTGTCTACAAATCCTTTGACCAAGGTATGAGCCAATAACATGTAAATGTCATTTTGTATTTCTTGTTTTATCTCATGTCATTTAATGTACATAAATGATATTCATGTTTACTCAATTTTACTTCTTGATGCTTCTCACAAGAGGTCACAACTCCAGTCGTCCAACTACAAACGAAGAGAGGCAAAAAATGATCAAGAGGGATCATCAGCTACTAGTAAGTGATTGATTACATATGCCATGTTATATATTTCATGTTTTCTATATTAATGTGGATATTGTTCAATTGTATTAACATGTGGATCTTCAAAAATCTCTGTTGAGGAGGTCTAGTTGACGACAAAGAGAGGATGGTCACTAATTGACTCTCATCTTCACGGCCAAGTAAGGACCACTGATTATTTTATAGTAGTTCATAGGAAATTAGATCTTGGGACATTTTTTTGTATGCCTAGATGGCTTTGTATACATACTTTTGTATGTTATCAATGTTTATCTTTGTATATGCATGTATGGCTTTGTTTTTACATGCCTATATGGCTTTATATATAGACTATATGCTATGTTCATGACATTATATATATGATAGTTTACATTAAATATAATATGGTGATCAATTATGGTTACAGGAATTTGGTTTTACATGTGCCAATTGCATTTTCTTGAAAGTCTATAAATCCTTTTCAAAAAATCCATTTTGTGCATATCTTGCAATCATTGCATTCCATGAGACTATGTATTTCTTTGAGGCATCATGTCAAACAGTTCATGCACCTTGTCTATGCTTCCACACTTTGCATACATGTCTACAAGAGCAGCTACAAATACAACATGTGAAAAATTCCTATATCCTTTATGCTTTGATGGTTATCCACACCCTATTCCAAAGATCCCATTTTGGCATAGGCAAGGAGGATGTTGGATAAGGTTGTGGAATTTGGTTTTACACATGACAATTGAATTTGCTTGAAAGTTTCTTTTATGCATTTTCTTGAAATTTTCTAAAGCCTTTTTGAAAAAATCCATTTTGTGCATATCTTGTAATCATTTCATTCCATGAGACGACACTTCTTTGAGGCATCATGTCAAATAGTTCATGTGCATATGCTTCCACACTTTGCATACATGTCTCCTACGGAATTTGCAACTACAACATATGTCAAAATTTGCATATCCTTTATGCCTTGATGGATGCCCATACCATGTTCTGAAGATCCCATTTGGGCATAGACAAGGAGGATGCTAGATAAGGTTGTGGAATTTGGCTTTAGACTCGCTAATTGCATTTTCTTGAAAGTTTCTAAAGCCTTATAAAAAAAAACCATTTTGTGCATATCTTGCAATCATTACATTCCATGAGGCAACATTTCTTTAAGGCATCATGTCAAACAGTTCACCTGCCTTGTCTATGCTTCATCACTTTGCATACATGTTTCATAGGGCAGTTGCAACTACAACATCTGATGAAATTCTCATATCATTTATGCTTTGATGGATGTCCACACCATGTTCTAAAGATCCCATATGAGCATAGACAAGGAGGATGTTGGCTAAGGTTATGGAATTTGGCTTTACACCTGCCAATTGCATTTTGTTGAAATTTTCTAAAGCTTTTTTGAAAAAATCCATTTTGTGCATATCTTGCAATCATTGCATTCCACGAGACAACATTTCTTTGAGGCATCATGTCAAATAGTTCATGCGCCTTGTCTATGCTTCCACACTTTGCATACATGTCTCTTAGGGCAGTTGCAACTACAACATCTGTCAAAATTCCTTTATCCTTTATTCTTTCATGGTTGTCCATACCATAGAAGCAAATAGTAAGTACATTTCACAACAACAGTCTCCCTAACCTCTTCAAATACCTTTTAATTTTACATCAGCGGTAAGCATTTCAGGACAACAATGTCCTATCTCAACAATGTTTCATATTAATCATTTTATCATTAATATTTCCTATAATGTTGACTGTAGTATTGATGCCTATATTAATTGACCACAATACTAATAAGGATGCTACTAAACACCATACTGATCAAGAATGTATAGGTCACAATAATGACATAATGCTATTAATTAGTGATCATAAGAAGATTACTAATCACAAAAGGATAGTTATGTCCAAAGACAATGATGACAATAACCATTTGAACTGGTACAACATTATTAACAACTGCTATGTAATTATGACAATTGCCAAGCAATTGCCTCAATAATACAACTATTTTACAAATGAAATAATGACAACAATATCCATTGATAAGTACAAATGACAACACTAACATCTATAATGCAATAATAATGCAAGCTAAAGGATAGCATAATCATTTGACAATTTTGTCTAATAATGACTGCCCATAAATCATAAACAATGACGTAAGTGTTTGTTGTTGTCAAAGTCAACAATGATTATCACTAATCACAATAACAACAGTGATAGTCACATTCCTTATTCACAAGGTTTTCAAAGATGATTATACCAGGAGTCTTCACAACTATACATAACTACGTTCATTTTTGAAATAACAACAATAATAATTGTTGTTGCCCCCCTTTGCAACAAATCTAATTGCTATATAGTAATAACACCTCAAAATCTTAACAACCACTTACACCATTCAAGGTGTATATCCCATTTATAGAATTTCAAGAGAAGAATGATCCAAAAGATTGCAGGTTTGATGTTTATATAGAGAAACAACTAATTTATTTTGATATTACCAATGATATATCACTGATAATTTTGTAATATATTGGTGAAAATTTTAGTCAAAGTCATGGTCAAAGATATTGTAATCTATGAAGTCAAAATGAAGTTGAAATACAAATCAAATGCAAAACACAAATGATATACCTTCACAATGACCCACAAATCCAAGATAGGGTGGAAGGAGTTGCACCCAAGCTCCTTAGATTTTACCCAAGTTGATGAAATGTGGATTGCTCAAATGCATTCAACACAATGTAGACATGAGATTGGATGATGGATTGATAGATTAGATGGAATGGCTAGAGTGATTTTGGCATTATGATGTTAGGATGAGAAGATTTTGGAGAGATTTTAGCAGAGTTTGGATACAAGAAGAAGTCTCTCCCTAAATGGCTTAGAGAACGGTCTCATTTATATATTTTTGGAAAAGAGGATGGAGGGTGAGGATCAAAAGATGAGATCAATGGCTAGAAATGGTTGAGAGTTATGGTTTGGATTGAAGTCATAGCCTTGTGACAAGTGTCACAAGGGTAGTGGATGAGAGAGATCAAGGGTTGAGGCTTGGTCAATGGGATTAGAGGGCTCTCATTATTTGTGAATTTTAAATTCACATGGGGAAAGTTGTCGAGGACAAAAATGAATTAAAGATTCATTTTTGGGAAGAGTGGATATGACAAGTAAATTTTTAATTCAACTCACGGGGGAGTGTGAATTAAAAATTCACTTTTATGTGGAGATGTGAAGATTGAAGGACACATGTACACTTACATGTGTAAGAGGGTGGTAAATGATGTGTAAGGGAGATTTGACCCTTTGAATAAAAGATTGATTTTTATTCAAAGGTGTGTGGGAGGATGGGCTAAGCAAGGTTAATTAAGTGTTTAGCTTAATTAACTTAGGTCTAGGGGATAGGTAGGCTAGGGTAGATTGATTAAATAATTGCTATTTAATCAACTAGGCTAGGGATAGGTTGATTAATAGGGTAGATTAATCAGATAAGCATGATTTATCTAATTAACAAGGATTAGAGAAATGGACAAAATTAACTAAATAAATATTGAAAATATTTATTTAATCAATGAGGATATAGTCATAAGGTATAGTGATAAATTAAGTGAATTAATTGATCACAAGGGATAGACAGATGGTTAGGAATAAATTAATTAAATAAAATGACTTTATTTAATTAATAGGAGGGATAAATTAGTGTAGAGATACGGGAAATTAGTTTGCAGAGAAAGTCAATTTTAGGTGTCTACATTTGCCCCTCTTTGAAATGGTGTTGAGGCTAAGTGACATTATTTTAAAGAAGTTAAAACATAGAGTTGGATTGGATAGAAAAAAGATTTTGGCTTAGAAGAATAGGGTAAGGTTTGGGGATAATTGATAAGGGTGATGCCCCCTCAAGAGGATAGGCGGGTTGCAAGAGCACGGTTGTGCTCTCGAAATGGATAGAACAGATTGGTAGAAGTGGTTGGAGGATAAGGGGCAAGATGAAAGTGTGATAATATTGGGAGATTGATTGGTGGATGATCATTGTGCTGAAAATGATTTAGATCAATCCTAGGTTTGATAGAACAAAGTGGATATTTTCACCAAGGTATAGAAGACCAGGGTGATGATGTTTATCTAACATTTGCATGGACTAGAGACGCAGACAAAGGGATGATCTCATGCATGCCCAAGATAGTACAACCTTGTCCAGATGAGGGAAGGGGACTCATAGCATAAGTTCTTAGTACACAAAAGGTATGATGAACCTTAGATGCACAAGGAGATCAATATGCTAGAACCGACCCTACGATCCACAAGATATGAATACTAGCTTGGAGTAATGAAACCAACCCACAAGCACAACATACAAAAGCAAGACTATGCCCAATTTTAGATGTTTTCACCACATACCATGATATAGTGAGATCAAGGTAGCTTTGATGTGATCTTTGAATAGGACAAAAGATAAAAAATCAAAAACCAAAAGACCAACAAACCAAACAAATAACTATTGTATCTCTTGCCAAGATGGATGATGATAGGATAGATTCTACCTATTGTAGGAACGATATATCCTAAGGCAGGAATCGATGGATGATTGGATCATGCTTAGTTGATGTTGTAAGATTGGTTCAAGATATGATGGTGACAAGTTGTGGTTGATTCTGATTTGATAGTTGATGATTTTTTATTAAGGGATGATGCTTCGATAGGTGATGCGATGCTTGGATCTAGTGTAAGCTCAATGAGTAGGGACCATCCAAGAGGGTTGGATAGGTGCATCTTATGTACCTAAGTACTGGAAACTTCCTTCGTATTCCAAACCACCTACATACCCTGTATCCACGGGATCAAGGCACATTCAGATGCAGGTGATTATGATATGTAGTTCTGATTATGATGTGGGATGATGATAGATGTGATGATGTTGGAAGATGAAATGTGTTGGATGATTTGTGTGATTGTGATGATAATTGTTTTTGGGATTTTGTGGATATTTTGATTTTTATTTATTTTTAGATTTTGTATTGTTTTTGGACTTATTGATTTTTTGGTGTTTTTGGGTTTTCTAATTTTTTGATTTTTTGGATTTTCATGATTTTGGAAAAGGAATGGTTTATTATGAGATGGTTGCATTGGATTTCATGTGGGTAACCTTTATGCTAGATACCAATGACAAGGGAACACCAAGTCTAGAGGTGAAGGTGATGGGGTTGGATAGGGGGATTGGCGATGAAAGGATAATGGATAGGAGATTTGTGGTAGATGAATGGACAAGCGATAGGGATGCATGTTAGATAGATGGAAGATAGGGATGAGGGATAGGATAGGTATGCATGATATATGGATGGGGGGTTTTAGGATTTTCTCCAAGGGCTAGGTTGCAAGGAATCATATGCCCCAATGCTTAGAATTTTGCATGATGGGTTCATGTTTGAATGGATGGACTTTATAGTAGATGGATGGAGGATATACTTACAAAGGGAGTATGCCAAGAGGTCTCCAAAGCATGTTGTTGATATTTTGCCCCTTGTCTTTATCAAGTTCTATGGTGGGAGATGATAAAAGCAAGATATAATGGATAGGATGGATAGGAAATGATAGGATAAATAGGGGGTAGTGGATAGGAATATGATAGGATAAGGATACATGGACAGGATATGCAAAAGGATGTTATGGATGTGGATGATTAGATGGTTTGCCCCCAAGTGTAGGGATACAAAATGGATGGAGAAGGGATTACGCATGATGCCCACAAGGGGTTTTCATCATGGTACTTTCCCAAGGTGCCACAAGGAGTGGTTTTCACCATTGGATGGATTTTTCTCTTTACTATTTTCTTGATTTTTGATTTTTTGATTTTTTTTCTTTTTTGATGGAATGGGGACTCTAGCGTCTGTTTCCATAGCAAGGCGAAGATGGTCCCATGTTGGATAGCATTATGGATGATGATTGCATGGATGTTGGTAGATAGGAAAAGATGGAATGGATTATGATGTGGATTATGCGAAAGCATGGACCATAGGAATGTGATGGGGAAGATATGTAGGATAGTGAATGAAAGATGGAGAGATGGGGGTATATGGGAATGTCAAGTGGTGGAGGGGAATCAAGACCAACGGTTGCACACACCGTGATGTATTTTGAAGCCTATTTTTTGGATGGGGGGTGGGTAGTAATGGGGATCGGGATAAGGGGTTTTTGGATGGTCGATTTGGGGTTTTAGGGACCCAAATAGACTTTGGATTTGGGGGATTTTTAGATGGGGAGCGAGATGTTTAGGATTTTGGGGTGGATTGGGATGTGGATGCCTCATTAGAGTTTGGTGCGTTTTGTTTTGGGACCCACACCTTTTTTGTTTTTGCTTTTTCTTGTAATGGTGTGGGATTTGATAGCCTTTTGGATTTTTGATTTTGCTTGGAAGGGATAACATCTTTAGGCTTTTGTGCTTTATGAGTTGGGGCATTCAAATTATTACTTTTGAATCCCATGGATTTGGGGGAAGCTTCATGTTTGAAAGATGTGTGCTTTTGTTGGTCTTGATTGGGAAATTTAGGGCGTTTATGGGTGGAGGGGTAAAAAGTGGATTTATGGATAAATGGATGAGGGGATTTATGGATAGGGATATCAGGAGTTGGGAGGATAGGAGAATGAGGGGATTTGTGGATAGGGGTGTTTGGTATTGGTAGGATAGGAGGTAAAGTGGATTTAATAGGAATATTTGGAGTTGGAAATAGTGGAGGTAAATTTGATACAAGAAGATGGATGGTCACATGCTTTTGCAAATGATATGATGATAGAGGAGGGATGGTGACATATTCTTTGGGGGTGCGATGAGATGCAACATGTTTGTGATTGGATGAATGGATTTTGGAAGGTGCGTGGGTAGTACCAACATGTTTAGATTGTTTTTCTTGGGGTGTATAGCCAAGGCCATATAGGGATGGATGGAATGTGGTGTGGATGGGCTCCAAGATGCCTTGTTCATGAAGGCCTAATCCTTTGCCTTGATAGTTCATATGTTGGAGCATGCGACATGCAATGGGATGTTTGGTGCTTTGGAAACAAGATGCGAGTTTATTATTTGTTGGAAGAGGATAGATGGTGGATGGAATTTGTTCACCTCCTACAAGGGTGTCACCACGGATGAAAGTGCTTTGTCTAAGTGAATAGAAGGATGGATTTGGGATGGGATTGGTAGATGGAGGTGAAGGATTCATGGGGGATGGTAAAGCAGTGGTAGAAGATGGTGTGGGATCAATAAGTTGATCAATAGATGGGAGGGGATCAGGGATGGGATTAGATGGGATGGTTAGATCTTGATTAGGAGAAGGGGTTGATGTTTCAACATGCTTTGGATTTGATTCTTGACATAGCTCGTGTGTTGGGATAGAAGTGGGAGTGACTTGGATAGATGTGGTGGGTGCTTGGATGGATGTGATAGGTGTTTGGATGGATGCGATAGGTGCTTGCCTTATGGGTTCTTGAACATGGCTACATGATGGTTCTTGACTTATGATAGGGGGTTGTTCAAGAGATTTGGTGGATGTTGGATTGTATGAGGGTGTTTGATTCCTTGCTAATAGCCAATGCATAGCATCCTTCATGAGTGTATGGGTTGAAGAACAATATAATGGATGGATAGTGATGGTGGATGGTGTAGAATTAGGATTGGGATTGGATAGGTGGGTGATGGGATTAAGTAGTGATGGTTCTTGGGTGGGTTCAAGGATAGGTTTTGGACAAGATGGTGGTGTTGGAGGGGTGGAGGATTTGGGGGATTCCATTGCTTTGCTTGGTGATGTTCTTTGGAGGAAATCCCACAAGGATTCTTTGGATGTCATGGTGTTAGGATTTGGAAGATTTGATGGTGGATTAGATGATGGATGGGTGATAGGGATTGGTGGTTTGGGATATACATAGGGTGATGGATTAAGATTGGAGGAACATTGTGTTGGGGGGGTGGGGATTGATGGATTGTAAGGTAGGTAGGGTGATGGATTAAGGTTGATAGGATGGGGGATTTGTATGGGGAAATGGTTGTTGATATAAGCTTTGGATTTCGGATATAAGGTGTGATAGATTGGTGTTCCCTTGTTCAAAGTAAGCATGACAAAGGTTGGGGGATGGATAAGTTAGAGGTATTGATTGATTGGATAAGTATGATGGCATGGATGTGTAAGGGGATGGTGATTGATATGAGGTTAAAGGTTGATATGATGAAGGTTGATATGATGGAAGTTGGTATGAGGTTGAAGGTTGATATGAGGTTGAAGGTTAATATGAGGTTGATGGAGTGGACATATAGGATGAAGGTAGGTATGATGAAGGTTGAAAGAATGAAGATTGATATGATGTGGATGGGGATGATATGTAGGATGTTTGTTGATATGATTAAGGTTGGGTAGGGGCTTGGAATTCTCCAATGATCAGGTGTGCTAAGGGTATATCCTTAATGTCATTTTTGCATTTTTCCTTAGCATTAGGATCCATGTTATCATAGACTTTTCTAAGTATTTGTAATTGTTGCATTGCTTCATAAGGATCCATTTTGTGGGAGAGATATGAGATGAAATTGAGGATAATGGATGATTGTGATGTTGGGAATCAAATTTCAAGACCTTAGGATGATTTGATTTGCTTCAACGGATGGATGATTCTCTATACTTAGGGTAGACTAATGACACTTAAGTAATAGAATTGATTTGGTTGATTTGATTGGATGATCAATTAAGGTCTTGATTTTTTATTGGGTTGATTTGGATTTTGGATTGGGATGAAAGTAGTTAGGATATGATTTGGCTTGGAATGATTGGATTATATGTAATGACTAGGATGTTGACTCGGATGATGTTGATGGGATGAGGATGAATGACTTGGATATGAATAGGGTTTGATATAGAATGATTAGGGATGATTAGGATAATGATTAGGATGATGTTGATAGGATGAGGATGAAAGATGGAGATGTGACTAGGATGTGCTTAGGGATGATTGGGATTTGAGGTTGATTTGACAAGAATTGAAATAATGATGTTGATTGGATAATGATTTGGATAGAATGATGATGATTTGATGATGTAGAGTGACAAGGATATGATTAGGATTGATTTAGGATGACTTGGATGTGATTAGGAATGAACTGGCTAAAAAAAATGGGTGAATGTGATTGGATTTGAATGTGTTTGAAAGAATGAGTTGAATGACTTGTATTTATGTGTTTGGTGTTTAGCTTGATTTGGCAATGTTTACTCAAATGATCACACATGTACAATCATGATTCACTCACACAAGACACATAAGTAATTTTAAATTTTGAATTTGAAGAATATGATGATGATTAAATAAGCACATGTGGAAGACACATCAACAAGCCCTAATGTCTAGTTTGAAATAGGGTATGGCCAATTAGGTCTTGGGCAATGTTTACAAAAGGTTGATTGGGAATTGAAAGTGAAATCCTGTCACACAACTGGGAGAAGGGGGTAACCCACCCTTCACCTTCACTTCCCAAAGGTAGAAAGTTCTTTGGGGCTTAGCCAAGAGTGACATGATTCTAACTCTCAATGAGGGTGTCTTTCGATTCAACCTCGAATGAGGTCATCCCTTGGAGTGGTGTGTCTCCAAGTAGGCCTCCTAGGAAAGGGTAAACAAAAACAAATCAAGTGAGGTGTTTTTGATCTCCAAGATCACCTTGCAGTGCGAGGAGAGAGCATACACATGCACACTTGATTCACACTTGTAGTGGTTAATTGCCCTTAGAAATTGAAATGTGTGAAAGACACATCAAGCAATGGTTCTTTTTAAAGCCTAAGTCCAAATGTGTGATGAAGACACTTGTTGATTTTATGCTCAATTTTTATATGTGTTATGAAGCAATGTTCGTTTTAGAAGCCCAAATTGAAGTGTGTGATGCAAACAAGATTTGTTTTATGTCCCAAATTGAAGTGTGTTTGCAAACAAGATTATGAAGAAATGAGAAATAGAATGAGTGAACCTGATTAAATTATTGTCCACATTGATGTAGATGCTGATCCTGATGTTGTTCCAGCCCCAAATGAGCACCTGCAAGTCACAAAATTGAAAACGAAGCAAGTAGACTAGCCAAGATGATCGTTATGCAAAAATTGAGAATCTGATAAAATTTGATGAAACATGAACTGATACAGCAAAATGACTGCATAAATATATTGGAGACAAAATTCTATGCAATTTGAAAAAAAAAATCGTTGAAAAAGGATCAAATTTGCAAGAGATATGAGCATTTGAAGTTTTGAAGCATCTTTGACTTTGACTGATAAAAAATGTTGCAAAATGATAGTCACCTGAAAATTTCTTCACAGTTGTGTAGTTCACCTCGTCATCTTACCAACAAGTCCTTGTTTATGAATTTTTGACTCCGTATGTGAAAGTTGTGTGAGTTTGAAAAAAACAGCCTATTTTGGTATGTGGAGGCAAACAAAGGTCTAGCTGGCAGTTTGCATTAACTGCTAATGGTTTTTGAAACTGTGGTCATATATAACAGTTAAGGCTTGGTAGTTTATGTTTGAGGTTTAGGGCCAACGGAGCCCACGGTCACTCATATGACTGTGGACGACTTAGAAAAAAAAAAAAGAGGAATTAAAAATAGAGAGGGGGCCAATGGTTTAGCCCCCCTCCTGCCCCCATGTGACCTATGGCCAGGGGTCCCAAGCTAAGCCTTAACTTCCATCGCTAGGGCTAATCCTTAACTCAAATTTTGATTGAAGGATTCACAGATATGTTTGTGGAGGTTTATTGTTGGTGGCGGCGACAGGATTGTGGGAAGTGTTGACCAGTTGGAGGTGTCGACCACTGTGAGGTGTTAGGGTTTTGATAGGGCTGAGGGCAGGCGGAAGATGGTCAACGAGTTAAGGGAAGTGGCGATGGAGTTGGAAGGGACAGTGATGTGGTGGAAGATTGGCAAAGAATCTAGAGGAGATGAGTATAGGGTTTAGGCAGCAGGTGAGCGACTGGCAATAGTCGCCACCACCGGTGGCAGATGGGTGTCAACTCTGTAGGCGGTGAGGATTGTAACAGGAGTGGCAAAAAGAGATTATAGGTGGTGCTAGGGTTTGGGTGGTCTAAGGGCATCCGTGGAGGGAAGCTCAGATGGTGACAACAGAGTTATAAACGGAAACCAGGTGGAGATGATTGGTGACAGGGCGGTATAAGGAGTGGCGACTGGGAGGTGAAGCGGTGGCGGGTTTAAACTAGAACCTGCAAACACATAACATTACCTAGAAAACAAATGATCTGCGACACAGAAAGCTTGTGATGGTAAAAAATAGACACTGCACATAATAGTATGGCAGGGGTCATGGATTTGTACGGTACGGATCCGTATGGTACGACCTGTGGCCCTAAAAAAATTTAAAAAATTTTCAGTCATAGAACATAGTCAAATTTACTGTCAAAAAACTCAGAAACAACCTTCTGATCACAATAGTGAGGTTAGTTTCTGCCCAAGATGCAACCTATGATAGTTTACCCACGAAACTTGCAAAACTTGCCACAACGAGGGTTAGAAAATGAAGATTTTGACAACAAAACCTTCACAAACTGACGATTAGATCCAAGAGTGGGCATGCCAATGTAATCTATGAAGTCAAAATGAAGTTGAAATACAAATCAAATGCAAAACACAAATGATATACCTTCACAGTGACCCACAAATCTAAGATAGGGTGGAAGGAGTTGCACCCAAGCTCCTTAGATTTTACCCAAGTTGATGAAATGTGGATTGCTCAAATGCATTCAACACAATGTAGACAAGAGATTGGATGATGGATTGATAGATTAGATGGAATGGCTAGAGTGATTTTGGCATTATGATGTTAGGATGAGAAGATTTTGGAGAGATTTTAGCAGAGTTTGGATACAAGAAGAAGTCTCTCCCTAAATGGCTTAGAGAACGGTCTCATTTATAGATTTTTGGAAAAGAGGATGGAGGGTGAGGATCAAAAGATGAGATCAATGGCTAGAAATGGTTGAGAGTTATGGTTTGGATTGAAGTCATAGCCTTGTGACAAGTGTCACAACGGGAGTGGATGAGAGAGATCAAGCGTTGAGGCTTGGTCAATGGGATTGGAGGGCTCTCATTATTTGTGAGTTTTAAATTCACATGGGGAAAGGTGTTGAGGACAAAAATGAATTAAAGATTCATTTTTGGGAAGAGTGGATATGACAAGTAAATTTTTAATTCAACTCATGGGGGAGTGTGAATTAAAAATTCACTTTTATGTGGAAATGTGAAGATTGAAGGACACATGTACACTTACATGTGTAAGAGGGTGGTAAATGATGTGTAAGGGAGATTTGACCCTTTGAATAAAAGATTGATTTTTATTCAAAGGTGTGTGGGAGGATGGACTAAGAAAGGTTAATTAAGTGTTTAGCTTAATTAACTTAGGTCTAGGGGATAGGTAGGCCAGGGTAGATTGATTAAATAATTGCTATTTAATCAACTAGACTAGGGATAGGTTGATTAATAGGGCAGATTAATAAGATAAACATGATTTATCTAATTAACAAGGATTAGGGAAATGGACAAAATTAACTAAATAAATATTGAGAATATTTATTTAATCAATGAGGATATAGTCATAAGGTATAGTGATAAATTAAGTGAATTAATTGATCACAAGGGATAGACAGATGGTTAGGGATAAATTAATTAAATAAAATGACTTTATTTAATTAATAGGAGGGATAAATTAGTTTAGAGATATGGGAAATTGGTTTGCAGAGCAAGTCAATTTTAGGTGTCTAAAGATATTTTGAAAAATCATGATATTATCACGAAAATGTCGGGAACCCTACTGAGAAAAGATATATCATAATATATCATGATATTTTAAAAATATATGATCTATCGTCCATACCCTATTCCAAAGATCCCACTTTGTCACACGTAGGGAGGATGCTTGCAAAGGTTATGGAATTTGGTTTTACATGTGCCAATTGCATTTTCTTGAAAGTTTATAAAGCCTTTTCAAAAAATTTATTTTATGCATAGCATGCAATCATTGTATTCCATGAAATGGCATCTTGTTGAGGTGTCATGCCAAACTATTCACATGTCTTGTCTATGCTTCCATCCTTTGTATACATGTCTACAAGGGCAGCCGCAAATACAACATGTGATAAAATTCCTATATCCTTTATGCTTTGATGGTTGTCTATACCCTATTTTGAAGATCCCATTTTGGCATAGGCAAGGAGGATGGTGGATAAGGTTGTGGAATTTAGATTTACATCTACTAATTACATTTTCTTGATAGTTTGTTTTGTGCATTTGCTTGAAAGTTTCTAAAGCCTTTTTGAAAAAATCCATTTTGTGCATATATTGCAATCATTGCATTCCATGAGACAACATTTCTTTGAGGCATCATGTCAAATAGTTCATGTGCCTTGTCTATGCTTCCACACTTTGCACACATATCTCCTAAGGTAGTTGCAACTACAACATCTATCAAAATTCCCATATCCTTTATGCTTTGATGGATGTCCATAGCCTGTTCCTAAGATCCCATTTGGGCATAGACAAGGAGGATGTTGGCTAAGGTTGGCTTTACACCTGCCAATTGCATTTGCTTAAAATTTTCTAAAGCCTTATCAAAAAACCATTTTTTGCATATCTTGCAATCATTGCATTCCATGAGACAACATTTCTTTGAGGCATCATGTCAAACAATTCACTTGCCTTGTCTATGCTTCATCACTTTGCATAAATGTCTCATAGGGGGTATGTGTAGGATTATCGTGAGCCAAACAGTGGCAATAGGAAAAAAATCACATTTTTACTTAGCCAAATTCGTGACTTGGCAAAGTTTGACTTTGAAACGGATATCTATTTTGGTTTGGATACCAAACCAAAATGGATATCTGTTCCAAAACGGATATCTGTTCCAAAACGGATATCCGTTTCTAGAAATACAAATTGGATATCTATTCTCAAAACGGATATCCGTTCTCAAAATGGATATCCGTTTTCTAAAAAAATTTGGGAAAAAGGCTTTTTACTCTTTTTGAAAATACACCTCTTAAATCTTCGATCTCCCATCAATATATGAACCTCCTTAAAGACTGTTTCTAGTGAAGGAGGAGGGCAAATTTGATGCAGAGGTAGGAGGACCAAAACTATCCTCAATAACATTAACAAATCAAAGAACTAATCCAATTGCTTTGGTCAGGTTGAAGAGAACATTAATACATATTTTTCCTCCAATTTTCATGAAGATCCAATGGTAGGAGAGAAAGTTATGACTCTTTTCCCAAAACTACAAACCCTAGGCATCGTTCAGACCTGCCCTCACCAAAATTGCAATATCTCTCACAAAACTTAATAAAATTATACCAAACTAAAATAATTGTAAACTAGAAACACATATATTTCCATCCATCTATTATATACATCAATGTGAGGCCATACCAAGTCGTACCATGCATATTTTCAGACTGTATTTTTAGAAAATTAAACTCTGCAGACCTACCCTCAATAAAAATGCTATAACTTATTCAAATATTAATGAAATTTGATGCAACAAAAAGAAATGGAAAGTATACTCAATAATATTTCCAACCATATATGTTTTTCTCCTGTATATGTATGTACAAAACTATACCAAATGCTGCAATGGGACTGTTGTAGGGAAAATTAGAAAATTACAGTCCATAAAACACTCATTCTTTCACAAAACTAAATAAAAATACATGGGACAAGAAGAAAATGGAAGGTGGTTGAAGGATTTAACATTTTAAATCCATTAGGCATCCATTCAATTCCATACAGGGCCATACAATAGCAAAAGACAGTAAATTTCTGAAGGAAAATACAGGAAAACATTGTTTTTTCTCATTCCATGCTCAAATCTTCAACCACCCATGAATTCTTCATGGTTACAAGGCCTTTTAAAGGCATTAAAATATGTCTCTTTAGTTCATAACTTATTTGGAGCAAACCAAGAGCCAAATGACTCTTCACTTTCCAACTTTGCATCTTTTTTTCCAATTTTACATTGACAACCTTTACATGGTTTGCAATATTTTGCATTTTTGAAACTCCTAATGACCTAAACACATAAAAATGACTTGATAAACTTCATTACAATGTGGAATCATACAAATTTAATCAAACTTAAAGATTTGTCTAGGGCAATATTAATTTTCCAAGGTGTTCCTGCACCATACAACCAACCAACAAAATTTCTAAGTCCCTTGGAAATGTATCTGCAACAAAAGTCTCTTTCCTCTGTCTTTATCTTCAATCTTCTTAGCTACAATATTCCAATCTATAGAAATGGTGACCAACCAACCAACAAAACAAACTACCATCTTCACAGAGCATCCTTAGACTCCTTCTACTCCCATCAGTGGAGTACTCTTCGGGCTGCAACATCAAGTGCTTCTTCAGGTATCCATCTCTCTCACTGCTTCAGAACAAACCAACTCACCAAACCATTCATCTCACCCAACAGTAGATCCTGGCGATGCACCTACCACTCTCTTCTCAGTGGTTTCTCTATGCATCCTTCTCCAGCCAAATCTCTATTGGAGAATGGTCATGACAGACCTCATCTTGTCTGCCCACACACAATCTCAGAAAACATCCTTCTTGCAGCTAGATGGAACAAGCACCTGCAACCAAACAACAGAGCAACACAAAATCCAAAAGGTGTAGATTATCTCCCTCGGCGATCTATCTACACAATCAAGATCTTCTCACTCTTCACCTACCTTCTCAATGATAGGAAAAAAAAAATACACACCACCCAAATCTTTCGCCAGCTCTGATACCAAAATGATGCAGAGGTAGGAGGACCAAAACTATCCTCAATAACATTAACAAATCAAAGAACTAATCCAATTGCTTTGGTTAGGTTGAAGATAACATTAATACATATTTTTCCTCTAATTTTCATGAAGATCCAATGGTAGGAGAGAAAGTTATGACTCTTTTCCCAAAACTACAAACCCTAGGCAGCGTTCAGACCTGCCCTCACCAAAATTGTAATATCTCTCACAAAACTTAATGAAATTATACAAAACTAAAATAATTGTAAACTAGAAACACATATCTTTCCATCCATCTATTATATACATCAATGTGAGGCCATACCAAGTCATACCATGCATATTTTTAGACTGCATTTTTAGAAAATTAAACTCTGCAGACCTACCCTCAATAAAAATGCTATAACTTATTCAAATATTAATGAAATTTGATGCAAAAAAAAAAAATGGAAAGTATACTAAATAATATTTCCAACCATATATGGTTTTCTCCTATATATGTACGTATAAAACTGTACCAAATGCTGTAATGGGACTGTTGCAGGGAAAATCAGAAAATTACAGTCCATAAAACACTGATATCTTTCACAAAACTAAGTAAAAATATATGGGACAAGAAGAAAATGGAAGGTGGTTGAAGGATCTAACATTTGAAATCTATTAGGCATCCATTCAATTCCATACAAGGCCATACAATAGCAAAAGATAGCAAATTTCTGAAGGAAAATACAGGAAAACATTGTTTTTTCTCATTCCATGCTCAAATCTTCAACCACCCACGAATTCTTCATAGTTACAAGGCCTTTTAAAGGAATTAAAACATGTATCTTTAGTTCATAACTGATTTGGAGCAAACTGAAAGCCAAATGACTCTTCACCTTCCAACTTTGCATCTTTTTTTCCAATTTTACATTGACAACCTTTACATGGTTTACAATATTTTGCATTTTTGAAACTCCTAATGACCTAAACACATAAAAATGACTTGATAAACCTCATTACAATGTGAAATCATACAAATTTAATCAAACTCAAAGATTTGTCCAGGGCAATATTAATTTGCCAAGGTGTTTCTGCACCAAAATTAACATTGGTAGCTTCTTTACACATTGATCCATAAGGATTTGTTAAACACTAAGAATCATCACTAATGAATTACTCAAATAATCAATAATAAAATATTCAGTTTTGTTCATCAGGTGAAATAATCACTTTTAGACTATGTTCCAATATTTTGGGGATAGGAATGGTGGGGCAGTAGGGGATGTGTTTCAGGGTGTTTTAGATTTCATGCCCTAAATTGCTTTACCCAATCCTTCATATGATTTGATTCATGATACATGGTTTGAGAAGGATACACATGATATACCCTTACCCTCTAGTGATAAAATTATGAATGATACTTTATATGGTGAAGCTACACCTTCGTTAATCCTTCATGACATTGTTATTCCTTGTGATGATGATGTCCTTCATGTGATATGTTAGGACATAATGCAAAGTTAACATGGCATGAACTCTCTTGGAAGGGTAAGCATGGACTATAAGAACATTGAACTAGTTGGATTTGTTAAGCTCTCCATTTATGAAAGAACCTTAAAGGTTAACCTTAATTAGGTAAGGTTGTGTTTCAGTGTGGTTGTTTGTACAACAATGTGTAAATTAATGTTACCGAAGGATAAATCTAACTATACTAACATTTTAATAACCATGAGGGCTGGGACTAACAATTAGACTAAAAACTTGACAAACAATACAACTTGGACACATGTAGGACTTGGAAAATGGAAAAGAATATAAATAAATGTGGAAAACAATGAAAAAGTGGTATTAGTTGCACCTATATAGAGAAGTGGTTTAGAGGTTGGTTAGGGGAATTATTTAGGGTTTAGAGGTTTAGGGTTGCTCAGGTTTAGGGTTTAGGGTTTAAAATTTAAAGAGAGATAGAGAGAGGGAACTGATAGAGTTTGGGAGAGATAGAGGAGACAGAGGGGAGAGATAGGGAGATAGAGAGTGAGAGACATGTCCAGAGACATAGAAGGACAGAGAGGTAGAGGGATGATAGAGATAGGGAGATAGTCGTTTAGGGTTGCTTGGGTTTAGGGGCATTATTTAGGGTTTAGGGTTTATGGTTTTGGGGTTAGGGGTTAAGGTTTAGAGGTTTAGGGTTTAGGGTTTAGAGAGAGATAAAGGACCAATAGGGAGATATAGAGGAGTCTGAGGGGAGAGATAGGGAGATAAAGAGTGAGGAACATGGCAAGAGACATAGCGAGAGAGATTGAGAGGTAGAGGGACAAAGGTGATAGGGAGATAGAGGAGAGATAGGGAGATAGTGGTTTATGGTTACTTGGGTTTAGGGTTTAGGGGTTTGGGGTTTAGAGTTTCTCAGGTTTGGGGGTTAGGGGTTAGGGTTTAGGGGCATTATAATTTAGGGTTTAGGATTTATTGTTTAGGGGTTAGGGGTTAGGTTTAGAGGTTTAGGGTTTTGGATTTAGGGTTTATAGAGAGAGAGGAATGATAGGGAGATATAGAGGAGTTTGAGGGGAGAGATAGGGAGATAAAGAGTGAGGGACATGGCCAGAGACATAGGGAGAGAGATTGAGAGGTAGAGGGACAAAGGTGGTAGGGAGATAGGGGAGAGATAGGGAGATAGTGGTTTAGGGTTACTTGGGTTTAGGGTTTAGGGGTTTGGGGTTTAGGGTTTAGGGGTTTAGGGTTTCTCAGGTTTAGGGGTTAGGGTTTAGGGGCATTATTTAGGGTTTAGGATTTAAATTGTTTAGGGGTTAGGGGTTAGGTTTAGAGGTTTAGGGTTTTGGATTTAGGGTTTATAGAGAGAGAGAGGAATGATAGGGAGATAGAGAGAGAAGACCGAGGAGAGAGATAAGGAGATAGAGAGTGAGGCACATGGCCAGGGACATAGGGAGAGAGATCAAGAGAGGTAGAGGGATGATAGAGATAGGGAGATATAGGTTTAGAGTTGATTGGATTTAGGGTGTACCTAGGTTTAGGGTTTCTCAATTTGGAGATAGGTAGATAGAAAGAGAGAGGAGACAGATAGGGAGAGATAGAGGTGACAAAGGGGAGAGATAGGGAGATAGAGAGTGAGCGAGATGTCCAGAGAAATAGGGAGAAGGATTGAGAGGTAGAGGGATGATAGAGATAGGGAGATAAGGGAGAGATAGGAGATAGGGTTTAGGGTTGCTCGCGTTTAAGGTTTAGGGGTTAGGGGTTAAGGTTTAGGGGCATTATTTAGGGTTTAGGGTTTAGGGGTTAAGGTTTAGAGGTTTAGGGTTTAGTGTTTAGAGAGAGAGGACCAATAGGGAGATATAGAGTGAGGGACATGGCCAAAGCATAGGGAGAGAGATTGAGAGGTAGAGGAATGATAGTGATGGGGAGATAGTGAGATAGGGAGATAGAGAGATAGAGGTTTAGGGTTTCTTGGGTTTAGTGTTTAGGATTTAGGGGTTTATGGTTTCTCAAGTTTACGGTTTAGGGGTTAGGAAATAGGGGTTAGGGGTTAGGGTTTAGGGGTTAGGTTTAATCATGCGTTAATATAGGTTGTGGAGTGAGAAATGGGTGGTATGGGTATGGTTGAATGGAGTAATAAGGTGATTTAATTGGTGATGACCTAGTTGAAGTGATGGGTAAGGTGTCTTATGTGGGATTGCTAGAAAGTGTGATTGGTAATGGTGGGGATAGCTAAATGTCATCTTCTAAGGGTTCAAAGGTGAGGAAAGTGTAAGATGGGGATACGTAATCCATGGTTTAATTATTATTCAAGGGAGTGTCCTTATATAATGATTATCAATGATGGTGTCAATAGAGGGAATGGAGTCTATGAATGTAGGTGTGGGAATGTGAGCTATGACATTGGGATTATAGTATTAGATGAATAATGGAAAGTACCTGGGCACCTGTCTAGTGATGGAAGGAGTCACATGATCAAATGATGTTTGGGGAAGGGCTTTTATTAGGAAAGTAAGGATTTGGGTGACGGTCTAGGGTTTAGTGGAAAAGAATTTATGGAAAATGTGGAGGTCATTAAAATTAATATCACTCCACCTCTATCTCCCTATCTCTCCCTTAGCTCCCTCTCTCTATCATCCCTCCACAGGTCTCAATCTCTATCCCTATCTCTCTAGACATCTCACTCACTCTCTATCTCCCTATCTCTCCCTTTGTCTCCTCTATCTCTCCCAATCTATCCCCTCTCTCTCTCTACCTATATCTATCTCTCCCTATCTCTTGCCTCTTTCTCCCCTATCATTCCTCTATCTCCCTATCTCTCTGGACATCTCTCTAACTCTCAATCTCCCTATCTCTCCCCTTGGTCTCCTCTATCTCTTCCTATCTGTCTCAGGTCTCTATCTCTCTGTACCTAGCCATCTCTCCCAATCTCTCTATCTCTTGCCTCTCTCCCCCTATCATTCCTATATGTCTCTATGGACTAGATTTTAATATATATACACCTTGATATACAATATAATTTAAATTCCTTATGTGCATGTCATGATACTTCCCATGATGCCATACATTATGATGATAGTTCTTTAGTCCATTGATGATATGTTTAGCATTAAGAATGGTTTTAGATCAATAGAATCAATAGAATCAATATGACAAAATTCCTTATATGCCCTAATCAAGCATAGTAGCTTGAAATCTAATAAGGTCATGATAGACCATTTCATCATGTATTTAGTCTTCATCAAGTGTCAAATTTTGTAAATATGTCAAAGTTGTCATATGAAAAATGTAAAACAAATACAAAAGTATGGAAGATGAATAGTCAAGTACTCAAAAGTTAGTTGGAGACTATTGGTTTCCCTCAAATCATGTATAAATATGCATAAACCTTCATGGAAAAGGCATTGGAGATGTATTGAAAACATTTTGAAGATGAATTGAAGACAAGTTTGAATGAAATTAATGTCAAGAAACTCTATTTTTGTAGATTTTACTATTTTCCTGCTATTTCTTTGTTTAGTACAGCTCTGTATGGATGTGTTAGGGCCTGAGAGCAATTGTAATTAAAAGCTGGTGGAATCTACTTTCTTGTGTTTTAGGTGCCAATAAGGCCAATAAGGACACTGGGGGCACATTATAAACATAAAAAACTTACATCTTGGGGAGAGGTGCCAATAAGGCCAATAAGGATACTATTTCAGTTTGGTGTGTGTGTGTGTGTATGCAAATCCCATTTATGGCCAAGAAGCTCTCTATTTACTATTATTCAACTCTTGTTGAAAGGAGGTTGGCTCTACAACTATTGCAATTTGTGTATGAAACCTAGATGCCTACGAGATCATATATATATGTATATATGTAAATCCTATTTATGGTCAAGTAGCTCTCTATTTACTATCATTGAACTCTCATTGATAGTAGGTTGGCTCTCCGACTATTGCAATTCAATCCATTTGTAATGATGCCTCTATCATGTTGAGTTGGATCCTATCTCTGCATCAATTTAAAATCATGAAGATCACAACACCATACAATCCTCATTGGGCTGTTAAAATGCACAAAACAATCATACAAGATAGTCATTCATGAAATTACTATGCAAAGAGGGTTTATAAGTTGCATTAGGGTTTGTATAAATGATCTAATGGATTTATAAGGTGATTTATATGAGTTTTGGGACAGTCACAGTCCATGTACAACTTGCCCTTTATGATTGTTATACAGATACACATGGCTGTCCAAAACTGCCCTTTATGGTTGTCAAACGGACTACACCAACATACTGGGAAGGGCAGGTAAATGCCAGTTTAGGTCTCGTTTCATGCGCCAAGCGTTCCAATCCTTCTGGGCAAGAGGCTACTGGCAAAGTCCCTTAAGATCTCTGAGACCAAAAATGTGCCAAACTTTGACGGAGCAGTTATCAGAATTCATGACAGCTGGGAATGTTGTGTTTGGACCTACAGGTGCACGTGGGGTCCATCGACAATAACCTCTCTCATTTTTGGTCAACTCCATTCCATTTGACGATGCCGAAATCAAACGCATTGTTGCAAAATGCTTCAATTTGATGTAGTGGAAAGGTGCTAGGTGTGACATTTTTCATTCCATAGCTCATGGGGTCGAACGGACTGCACCAACGCATCAGGGTGGGTGGGTAAATGCCAATGGAGGTCTCATTTCATGCGCCAAGCGTCCTAGTCCTTCCGAGAAAGAGGCTACTAGCAAAGTCCCTTAAGATCCCTAAGACCAAAAATGTGCCAAACTTTGACGGAGCAGTTCTTAGAATTCGTGATAGCTGGGAATGTTGTGTTTGGACCTATAGGTGCAGGTGGGGTCCATCGACAATAACCTCTCTCATTTTTGCTCAACTCCATTCTGTCTGACCGTGCCGAAATCAAACACATTGTTGCAAAATGTTGCAATTTGATGCAGTGGAAAGGTGCTAGGTGTGACATTTTTCATTCCATAGCTCGTGGGGTTGAATGAACTGCACCAATGCGTCGGGGTGGGTGGGTAAATGCCATTAGAGGTCTCGTTTCGTGTGCCAAGTGTCCCAGTCCTTCTGGGCAAGAGGCTACTGGCAAAGTCCCTTAAGATTCCTTAGACCAACACCAAACTTTGATAGATCAATTCTCAGAATTTGTGACAGTTGGGAATGTTGTATTTGGACCTACAGGTGCACGTGGAGTCCATCAACAATAACCTCTCTCATTTTTGGTCAACTCCATTCCGTTTGACCGTGCTGAAATCAAATGCATTGTTACAAAATGCTTCAATTTGATGCAGTGGAAAGGTGCTAGGTGTGACATTTTTCATTCCATAGCTTGTGGGGTTGAATGGACTACGCCAATGCATCGGGAAGGGTGGGTAAATGCTAGTGGAGGTCTCATTTTGTGCGCCAAGCGTCCCAGTCCTTCTGGGCAAGAGGCTACCGGCAAAGTCCCTTAAGATCCCTGAGACCAAACATGCACCAAACTTTGACGGAGCAGTTCTCAGAATTTGTGACAGCTGGGAATGTTGTGTTTTGACCTACAGGTGCATGTGGGGTCCATCGACAATAACCTCTCTCATTTTTGGTCAACTCCATTCTGTTTGACTATGCCAAAATCAATTGCATTGTTGCAAAATGCTTCAATTTGATGTACTGGAAAGGTGCTAGGAGTGACATTTTTCATTCCATAGCTCGTGGGGTCGAATGGACTATGCCAATGCATCGGGGTGGGCGGGTAAATGCTAGTGGAGGTCTCGTTTTGTGCACCAAGTCTCCCAGTCCTTCTGGGCAAGAGGCTACAGGCAAAGTCCCTTAAGATCTCTAAGACCAAAAATGAGCCAAACTTTGACGGAGCAGTTCTCAGAATTTGTGACAGCTGGGAATGTTGTGTTTGGACCTACAGGTGCACATGGGGTCTGTCAACAATAACCTCTCTCATTTTTAGTCAACTCCATTCTGTTTGACCGTGCCAAAATCAAACGCATTGTTGCAAAATGCTTCAATTTGATGTAGTGGAAAGGTGCTAGGTGTGACATTTTTCATTCCATAGCTCGTGGGGTCGAACAAACTGCGCCAATGCATTGGGAAGGACGGGTAAATGCTAGTGGAGGTCTTGTTTTGTGCACCAAGTGTCCCAGTCCTTCCGGGCAAGAGGCTACCGGCAAAATCCCTTAAGATCCCCGAGACCAAACATGCGCCAAACTTTGACGGAGTAGTTCTCAAAATTTGTGATAGTTGGGAATGTTGTGTTTTGACCTATAGGTGCACGTGGGGTCTGTCGACAATAACCTCTCTCATTTTTGGTGAACTCCATTCCATTTGACTATGCCAAAATCAAACGCATTGTTGTAAAATGCTTCAATTTGATGTAGTGGAAAGGTGCTAGGTGTGACATTTTTCATTCCATAGCTCGTGGGGTCGAATGGATTGTACCAACATGTTAGGGTGGGTGGGTAAACGCCAGTGGAGGTCTCGTTTCATGCGCCAAGCATCCCAGTCCTTCCAGGCAAGAGGCTACCGGCAAAGTCCCTTAAGATCCCTGAGACCAAAAATGCGCCAAACTTTGACGGAGTAGTTCTCAGAATTCGTGATAGCTGGGAATGTTGTGTTTGTACCTACAAGTGTATGTGGGGTCCATCGACAATAACATCTCTCATTTTTTGTCAACTCCATTCCGTTTCACCGTGTCGAAATCAAATGCATTGTTGCAAAATGCTTCAATTTGATGCAGTGGAAAGGTGCTAGGTGTGACATTTTTCATTCCATAACTCCTGGGGTCGAACGGACTGCGCCAACGTGTTGGGGTGGGTGGGTAAATGCCAGTGGAGGTCTCGTTTCGTGCACCAATCGTCCCAGTCCTTCCGGGCAAGAGGCTACCGACAAAGTCAAAAGTTGCTAGGATTGAAATTTTGCATTCCACAGGTCTTGGGGCCGAACAGATTACGCCAACATGTCGAGGTGGGCGGGTAAATGCTAGGGGGTCTCATTTTGTGTGCAAAGCATCGCAGTCATTCCAAGTTATAAGCTACCGGTAAAGTCACTTTGCCGGTAGCTTACAGCTCAGAAGGACTGGGAGCCTTGGCACATAAAACGAGACCCCCCTAGCATTTACTCACCCACCCCGATGCGTTGGCCCAATCTGTTCAGCCCCAGGACCTGTAGAATGTAAAATTTCAATCCTAGCAACTTTTGACTTTGTCGGTAACTTACGGCTCGGAATGACTGGGACGCTTGGCGCATAAAACGAGACCTCCATTGGCATTTACCCGCCCACCCCGATGCGTTGGCATAGTCCGTTCGACCTCATGAGCTATGGAATGAAAAATGTCACACCTAGCACCTTTACACTGCATCAAATTGAAGCATTTTGCAACAATGCATTTGATTTCGACACGGTCAAATGGAATGGAGTTGACCAAAAATGAAAGAGGTTATTTTCGAAGGACCCCACATGCACCTATAGGTCCAAACACAACATTCCCAGCTATCACGAATTCTGAATACTGCTCCGTCAAAGTTTAGTGCATTTTTGGTCTCAGGGATCTTAAGGGACTTTGCCGGTAGCCTCTTGCCTGGAACAACTGGGACGCTTGGCGCATGAAACGATACCTCCACTGGCATTTACCCACCCACCCTGACACGTTGGCGTAGTCCGTTCAACCCCACGAGCTATGGAATGAAAAATGTCACACCTAGCACCTTTCCACTGCATCAAATTGAAGCATTTTGCAACAATACATTTGATTTCGGCACGGTCAAATGGAATGGAGTTGACGAAAACCAAGAGAGGTTATTGTCGATGGACCCCACGTACACCTGTAGGTCCAAACACAACATTCCCAGCTATCACGAATTCTGAGAACTACTCCGTCAAAGTTTGGCGCATTTTTAGTCTCAAGAATCTTAAGGGACTTTGTCGGTAGCCTCTTGCCTGGAAGGACTGGGACGCTTGGCGCACGAAATGAGACCTCCACTAGCATTTAACCACCCTTCCTGATGCGTTGGAGCAGTCCATTCAACCCCACGTGCTATGGAATGAAAAATGTCACACCTAGCACCTTTCCACTGCATCAAATTGAAGCATTTTGCAACAATGCGTTTGATTTCGGCACGGTCAAATGGAATGGAGTTGACCAAAAATGAGAGAGGTTATTGTCGACGGACCCCACGTGCACCTGTAGGTCCAAACACAACATTCCCAACTGTCACGAATTCTGAGAACTACTCCGTCAAAGTTTGGCATATTTTTGGTCTCAGGGATCTTAAGGGACTTTGTCGGTAGCCTCTTGCCTGGAAGGACTGGGACGCTTGGCGCACGAAACGAGACCTCCACTGGCATTTACCCACCCATCCTGACGCGTTGGCATAGTCCGTTCGACCTCACGAGCTATGGAATGAAAAATGTCACACCTAGCACCTTTCCACTACATCAAATTGAAGCATTTTGCAACAATGCGTTTGATTTCGGCACGGTCAAATGGAATGGAGTTGACCAAAAACGAGAGATGTTATTGTCGACGGACCCCACGTACACCTGTAGGTCCAAACACAACATTCCCAGCTATCACAAATTCTAAGAACTACTCCGTCAAAGTTTGGCACATTTTTAGTTTCAGGGATCTTAAGGGACTTTGCCGGTAGCCTCTTGCCCGGGATGATTGGGATGATTGGTGCACTAAACGAGACCTCCACTAGCATTTACCCGCCCACCCCGATGCGTTGGCGTAGTCCGTTCGACCCCACAAGCTATGGAATGAAAAATGTCACACCTAGCACCTTTCCACTGCATCAAATTGAAGCATTTTGCAACAATGCGTTTGATTTCGGCATGGTCAAATGGAATGGAGTTGACCAAAAATGAGAGAGGTTATTGTCGATGGACCCCACGTGCACCTGTAGGTCCAAACACAACATTCCCAGTTGTCACGAATTCTGAGAACTGCTCTGTCAAAGTTTGGCGCATTTTTGGTCTTAGGGATCTTAAGGGACTTTGCTGGTAGCCTCTTGCCCCGAACGACTGGGACGCTTAGCACACAAAATGAAACCTCCACTGGCATTTACCCGCCCACCCTAATGTGTTGGCACAGTCCGTTCGACCTCACGAGCTATGGAATGAAAAATGTCACACCTAGCACCTTTCCACTGCATCAAATTGAAACATTTTGAAACAATGCGTTTGATTTTGGCACGGTCAAACGGAATGGAGTTGACCAAAAATGAGAGAGGTTATCGTCGACGAACCCCATGTGCACCTGTAGGTCCAAACACAACATTCCCAGCTATCACGTATTCTGAGAACTGTTCCATCAAAGTTTGGTGCATTTTTGGTCTCAGGGATCTTAAGGGACTTTGCCGGTAGCCTCTTGCCCGGAACGACTGGGACACTTAGCGCACAAAACAAGACCTCCACTGGCATTTACCCGCCCACCTTGATGCATTGGTGTAGTCCGTTCGACCCCACGATGAGCAAAATAAAAAATATTGTTCTAGTTGACACATTCTCAATCATTGACATGGATGTTACCTCAGTACCATTCCTTTAGGCACAATATAAGCTTCCAAGGGAAGGCGCAATTGTGATGTTGGAGATGATGAAAAGTCCACCTCATTCACAATCATGTTTTACTTGTCTTCAATGATGATTCCTTGATTCAACTTAATCCTTTGATAATACATTTTGACCTCCTTGTCAAAGCGCACTTTCAAGGTTGCTTGAGCAAGAGCTAGTGCCTCAACATCTAGGCGCACTTTTGATGTTCTAGAAGCATGAACTAGCACCTCAAATAGTAAGGCACTCATTCTAGGTTGTTTGTTCAATAATTGGCGCCTTGTATTCTTTGGACATTCTTTCAACTTGTGGAGACAAACTCAACTTGCAAGATCAATTCATTATCAAGGCGCATATCCAAAGTCATAGAGATATGAAGTGGTGCCTCACTAATCTAGGTGCACATTTGATGGTGTAGAGAGGTAGATGTGCACCCAAGTCATCATTTAATGCCTTCAATAACTATAAACTCCTTTGATAATGCATTTTATCCTTCCAATTCAATATCTAGCCTTAGGCGAACATTTTAGGTTGATCAATCATAATCTAGCACCCTAAGTACCAAGGCGCACTTTTAGGTTAGTTTGATCAAGGATTAGTGCCTTCACTTCTAGGCGCAAGTTTGGAGTTGAAATACATCAAAATAAACATTTGTAGTTATGGCAAGTGTAAATGGAAATAGATTACAACTTTAGACAATCTATCCTCTCCTAGATTGCACTGACTGAGTGGAAATTAAAAATTTCCTATCAATGTCCTTTATATACTGAAGGTATGGGTGAGAAAGGTAAACTTTGTATGTTGTAGACAAGGCCTCAAATGTAAAATATATTATGACAATAATGATAAGGACTGTTAGGCATGAATGCTATCACTATTATAGATTGTCAAACCAACAATAGGCTGCCATAATAGTACACTGCTGACTATCATACCTTTAGGCATGGTGCCATGAACCTTATGAGTAGAATGCATTGGTATTTGTGAGAAATGTATTGCTTATTTTAAGAATAAGTATTTATATTGTTTGAACATCATCAAAAGGTGGACTACAAATATGACTTTGTCAAAGGAAAACTTTAGTGGCAAAAATCTAACTATGAACTATTGTGCCATCCAAGCACAATCATGACCAACATCAAGGGATAGTCAAGGCATGGGTGTCTTAAGAAACACAATTTAAATTGTCCATGGATATTTGAAGTAATTCACAATATTCATGATCAAGAATCAACTCTAACTGTCTCAACAGTGGTAAATTTGGCTTCAAGACAATAAAAAATGAGCTTAGGGATTCATTATCACCAAGTAATAAAGAAGAGTAACCGTAAGTGTCGACCTTCAATTTCATTATACAAGAGGATGAAGAAGGGGCCATAGTATTTTCATACCATAATACAACATACAAAAGGAAAATCATGAAGTCAAAACATGTGCAAAGGGTATCTATGTTAAAGAGGAGAGTTGTGAATGGACAATGACTATCACTATCAAAATAAGATATAGTCTCACTAAGGACAATTAGGTGATTTGTGGATTGTCATGACTACAAGGCACGAGAATCTTGTGTATGAAGAGGAAAGAAATATAAATAAAAGAAGATTGAAGGATTGTTGCACCTGGGTACAATGATCCTAAAGGATTGTCATGCTAAAAGGATAGTCAACAGTACAAAGATTCATATTTCAAGGCTATCCTTAATCTCATTCACATGGTCCTAATGTTGGTTTGATTTGCATGGAGTGAGATGACACTATCAGGATTAATTGAAAAGGTGAAAGGGTTTGGTACCAAATTTGGTCACAAGTGTAAAAATTGTAATAAGCTTGAGAATATTGTTCACTAAACCTAGAACTATCACCAAGCAACATCCGTTTCATAAGATGTGATCAACAAACATGTAAGAAAAATGGATATCAACCTTCTTGGTTATGCATGCTTGATAAAAGCCCATACTTTTCACAAGGAGCCACCAATTTTTAACTAAATATTTCCATTAGAAATGGATAAAAAATTGTTCCCCCAAATGAGGAAACTAGATTGTTAATTAGAATTCTATGTGTAATGTGATATGAAACAATAGATACACCTATAAATGACCAACTAACTTTAACTTCTTGTAATATTGCCTCGATGTTTCAAACATGTTGCTTCTCTTCATCCAAAACCAATGGTACAAAATTTTTCATAGATCAAGGAAACAGATATCCGTTTCCAAAATGGATATCTGTTTTCAGAACGGATATCTGTTTTCAGAACGGATATCTGGTTTGAGTTGCTTTTACCGAAGCAAAATGGATATCTGTCTTGCTTTGGTACAAAGCAAAATGGATATACATCTTGCTTTGGTACGGATATCTGTCTTGCTTTGGTACAAAGCAAAACGGATATACATCTTTCTTTGGTACAAAGCAAGATGGATATCCATTTTGGTTGTTGACTTTTCATGGATTCTAATGTGTTTTCATGTTTTAGTCTCTTCTTCAAACTTCACCCTTCGTGCTGACGACTTTTTTTTTATGCAAAATTGATAAAACGAAAAGGGTTTATAGAAAAAATTGTTAGCTTTCTAAAAATATAAGATTTGTTTGGTTATCATTTTATTAAATAATTATTAATAATTTTCTATATACCATGTCTCTGAAATCCTGATAGACACAGTAATTGAAAAACATCCATAACTTTCAAACCATTTCACCTTTTTGAGATTTGAAACCTGCATCACACTCTATGCTTTTTTGGCTATAGGTTTAAAAAAAAATGAATTTTGATTTTTTTTTATCAAGTTAGGTTGGCTGGAAATTTACTTTTTATTTTTTTAAAAGTCACAGTAAAAATATCATAACTAATTATTTTATTGGAAAAAAATTTCAAATAAATATGCGTCACATCCGGACATGAGTCCTCTACTTATTTTGAAAGTTTCAAAAAAAAAAAAAATTTACTCATAGTTAGGTTGGCTGGACAAACACCCACTTTTTATTTTTTTCTGAAAAATTTAATAGTTTTTCATTGAAATATTCAATTTTCACTAAGTAAATTTAGTTTTTTTAAAAAATAAAATAGTAGCCTATAAACTAGATTCAATTCTCTACAAATTTCATTCTTACATCTTTTTCAAATTGTGTAGATAATCCATTCAAATTTTCACATGAACTTAAGAAAGTCTGATTTTTTGTAGTTTCATTGCCACTTAGAGGTATAGTTTGGCCCATCATGATCCTGCACATACCCTAGGGTAGTTGCAACTACAACATTTGATGAAATTCCCATATCCTTTATACTTTGATGGATATCCATACCATGTTCTGAAGATCCCTTATGGGCATAAACAAGGAGGATGCTGGCTAAGGTTGTGGAATTTGGATTTACACCCATCACTTATATTTGCTTGAAAGTTTCTAAAACCTTTTTGAAAAAATCCATTTTGTGTATATATCTTGCAATCATTGCATTCCATGAGACAACATTTCTTTGAGGCATCATGTCAAACAGTTCACCTGCCTTGTCTATGATTCATCACTTTGAATACATGTCTCATGTTGCAAGTATGAGGTTAACCAGTGTTGTCATTGATGTCAACATACTCATATTGCATTGGTAAGAAGGATTGGATGAGTTGTGTGCTGTTGTTATTGAGGAAATCAGTCTCCATCCAGAATAGTGAAGAACAATGATGAGTAGAAGGCAAAAGTACTGTATAGGTTGAGGATCAGAGGATGCGGATTAAAGGGTTTGTATATATAAGTCTTAAGATGCTCCAGTTAAGATTTCAGAGGTTTGCATAAAGAACCGAAGAAGTTATGGTTGTTTGTGTGAAACTGGTTCCGACAGGTGTTCAGAGGTGATAGAGGGTCACAGAAAGGTCCGGTGAGATCTGGTATTGAATTATCCTATTCTGCAGATTGGAAGAAGTGTTTGGGATGTCCTTGTGATGTATCATCTTGATTTGTGTATGATTTGGAGGTCCAGAAGTACCTTTTGCATTGTGACAGTGGCGACAGACTGTGTTCGTGAAGTGATGAAGAGAAGAATTCTGGTAAGCTGATGAAGTGCGGATGTTCTTGTTGATTCAGGAAAGGTTATGATGATCGTTGGATCATGTACAGTTCTTATTGGTGGTCCGCATTGAAGTTAGAGTTGGATTTGGTGTTATGACCACCAGTTGTTGGTGTTCTTCCTGTGACAGGCCGACCGGATGTTTTACACGCCTTGCGAATGTTATTATGGATGTTTGCCGACTTAGATGATTGTTCCTAAGTCGATGTCTTGTATAAATAAGTTTTTGTGAATTCAGTTTGAGTGTGTCTTGGTGTGGATGTGTGTGGCATAGCAAAGAGAAGTGCGAAAGGCAGAGCAAGTGTTTTGGGCTTAAATGGAACTGATCCGAATATGGTAATGATGTCATTCTCCAGTTCAAGATTGTGATTCTTATCACTTTGTAGACAGTGTGCCTCTCTATGAGTAGTGTGCTTGGGCTGTGAGCCTTAATTGGCAGGTGCCATCTTTTTCTTATTCTTCTAACAGAGAATAATCCTTGGGTTAATCACCCCGTGGTTTTTCCCTTAACCGGGTTTTCCACGTCAAAATCTTGGTGTTCAATGTGTTGATGTTTATCTGCTCTGATGTTCATGCTTTATGCTTCCATGGATGATTAATTGCTATGCTAATAAATAACACAGTGGATCTGATTGTTTGATTTGATAAGAAAATTGGGATAACTGATTCACCCCCATCTCAGTTATCAATAATTGGTATCAGAGCCAAGTTCCTCTAAAGAGAGCTTAATCACTTGAGGAGATCCAGGATGTCGTCTTATAAGAAGGACAGTCTGAAGTTTGATGGAACCAACTTCACTCTCTGGAAAGGCCGCATGAAATGTCACTTGGAGTGTATGGGAAAGGCGTACTTATCCATGGTCACAAAACCCTATGTACCTCCGTAGGGTGGTCCGACAACTCTGAATGAAATCACAGATGCTGAAAACAATCTGCGGACCAAAGAAGCTCTTCTAAGTGCACTAAATGACTCAGAACTCTCAAATGTTATTGACCTGCCAACTGCCTATGAGATCTGGACTAAACTGGAACTTCTGCATGAAGGAGATGAGTTTGTCAAAAGTGTAAGGCTGCAAAGTCTCAAAGGGAAATTTGAGAGATTGAAGATGAGAGATGATGAAAACATCACTACCTTTATGCCAAGAGTAAATGAGCTGGTATGTGGAATTAGAAATACTGGTGGAACTCTGGATGAAAATGAGATTGTCTGCAAAATTCTCAGATCCCTACCTGCTGCCTACAAAATCAAGGTTGCTGCCATTGATGAATTCAGAGCCCATACAACTATCACAAGAGAATAATTGGCTAGCAAACTAGCTGCATTTGAAACGACCAAGTTTGGAGATGATCCCCCCAAGACTGAATCTGCTTTCAAAGCCAGTGCCTATGTGAAAGGCAAACAGAGATTTGATCTAGGAGAAAACTCTTCAAGGAAGATGTCATGGTATGATCAAGCAAGAAGAGACATGGAAGAGGAAGAAGCAGAAATAGCTCAACTTGAAGCCCTCATTGCAAAACTGCCAAGAGGATCCGGTAAGTATGAAGGAAAGTTACCTTTTAAATGCTTCAACTGCAATAAGATTGGTCACTTTGCCTCAAGATGTCCGGAAAGATCTTCAAGGTCAAACTCTAACAGACAAAGGTTCCAAAAGAATTGTTATTATGTCCATGAAGAAGCTGATAATGAAGGAGTAACAAATGATGAATCAGAAATAGGAGACAAATCTGGAAATGAATGGGTGTTTATTGCCATCAAGGAAGAAGATCTAATGTCCTCTGAATCTGTCAATCATAAGGTTGTAGAAAGAGCTTTGGCTGCCCAAGTTGAAGAAAAGGATGATTGGTTTATTGACAGTGGTTGCTCTCACCATATGATAGGTGACAAGAACAAGTTCTTAGATTTGGAAAGGTATGAAGGAGGAATGGTAATGTTTGGTGATAATTCTGCTGGTAGAATCAGAGGTAGGGGAACTATTTCTTTTGATGGAAAGAGCAAAACTAGTAATGTACTATATGTTGAAGGATTGAAGCACAATCTTCTAGGTGTTGGACAGTTAGTAGACAAAGGTTATGATCTCCGGTTCAAAAATGGAAGATGCATGATCTTTGAAAGCTCCAGAATTGAGATTGCATCTGGTACTCAAACAAAAGGTAATATCTTCCATCTGGTTGGTTCAAATAAAAGTTGTCTATTTGTTCAAGTTGATTAGAGTTGGCTATGGCATAGAAGGATGTGTCATGTAAATTTTGATAACATCATCAAGATAAACAATATTTAGGCTGTAAGAGATCTTCCAAAATTGGTCAAACCTACAAATAGTTTGTGCAAAGAATGTCAGCTAGGTAAACAGAGCAAAGTCTCTTTCAAAAGCAAGGATCAGTCCTCTACCGGATTATTAGAATTAGTTCATACTGATCTATGTGGTCCGACAAGAATAAAGAGTATGCAAGGTGACAGATATTTCATGTTACTGATTGATGACCATTCCTGGATGATGTGGGTTACCTTTCTAAAGGAGAAATCAGAAGCCCTTGAGAAGTTCAAAATCTTGAAAGCTATGGTAGAAAATCAAACCGGATTGAAACTAAAATGTCTAAGGTCTGATAGAGGTGGTGAATTCACATCCGGTGAATTCACAGACTTTTGTGAGAAGCATGGTATAAAAAGACAGCTGTCTACTCCTAGGACTCCACAGTAGAATGGAGTAGTTGAGAGAAAGAACCAGACCATCCAGGAAGCTTCTAGGACAATGATGATGGAAGCAAATGTTCTTCAGATGTTTTGGAAAGAAGCTGTCAGCACTGTAGTTTATACTCTCAATCGAGTTCAAATCAGAAGCAATACTGGTAAGACACCTTATGAACTGTGGTTTGGTATAACTCCTACTGTGAGATATTTCAGAGTATTTGGTAGCAAGTGTTACATCAAAAGAGATGAAGATCTAGGAAAGTTTGATGCTAGAAGTGATGAAAGAATTTTCTTGGGTTACTCCACTCAAAGCAAAGCATACCAGTGTTACAATAAGAGACTGAAAAAGATGATAGAAAGTACAAATGTGAAGGTTGATGAAGGAATTGAGAAGCCCT
Organism: Cunninghamia lanceolata; assembly: GCA_027924645.1. NCBI lineage: Eukaryota > Viridiplantae > Streptophyta > Pinopsida > Cupressales > Cupressaceae > Cunninghamia > Cunninghamia lanceolata. The sequence goes on along the minus strand of BSBN01001332.1, from coordinate 25,583,327 downwards.
CAAGGTTTTATGAATATGATGAAGATGATCAGGATGGTGTTCTAATTCAAGGTACTCAATCCCTTCCTGAAAGTAAGATTCAGACTGATCTGGTAAATCAGGAAGAAGAGGTTTGTCTGAATGAACCTGATCAAGAAACAACAGTGCAAGAGACTCCCAAAGTTCCAAGGTATGTAACTTTAAATCACTCTGAAGATTAGATCATAGGTGACAAAAGCAAAGGGGTACAAACAAGGAGGAGAATTGCTCAAAATTCAAATGAATATTGTCTGATTTCAAAGATTGAACCTAAGACAATAAATGAAGCTTGCAATGATGAAAACTGGACCAAAGCAATGGAGGAAGAGTTGATGCAAATTGAAAAAAATCACACTTGGGATCTTGTTCCCAGACCTAGAAACAAGAATGTGATTGGAACCAAATGGGTCTTTTGGAACAAATTAAATGAGGTTGGTGAAGTAATCAGAAACAAAGCCAGATTGGTCTGCAAAGGCTACTCTCAAATAGAAGGAATTGATTTTGAAGAAACCTTTGCTCTAGTAGCAAGAATTGAAGCAGTCAGACTATTTCTTTCATATGCTGCCTTCAAAGACTTCAAGGTATATAAGATGGATGTAAAGTTTGCCTTCCTAAATGGTGATTTGGAAGAAGAAGTATACATTGAACAACCGGATGGATTCCAATTGTCTGATCATGATGATATGGTCTGCAAGTTGAAGAAAGCACTGTATGGATTGAAGCAAGCCCCAAGAGCATGGTATGAAAGGTTGGATAAGCATCTTGTACAGATTGGTTTCAACAAACATATTGTTGACAGTAATCTATATTTCCAAATAGATAATGAAAAAATCTTGATTGTTGAAGTATTTGTTGATGATATCATTTTTGGAGGAAGAGATAGTTTGTGTAAAACCTTTGTAAATCAAATGAAAAGTGAGTTTGAAATGTCAATGCTTGTTGAAATGAATTTCTTCTTGGGTCTACAAATTACTCAGACAAAGAAAGGTATCTTTATCTCTTAGACCAAATATGTGAAAGAATTGTTGAGAAAATTTGGAATGGAAGATTCAAAGCCAATGAACACTCCTATGGCAACCGGATGTAAGTTGAGCAAAGATGATGACTCTCCTAAGACAGATCAGACCAAGTACAGATCAATGATTAGAGGATTATTGTATCTCACTCAGACTAGACCAGATATAATGCAGGTTGTTGGTCTTGTGGCAAGATTTCAAGCTGACCCTAGAGAATCTCATGTTATGGCAATCAAAAGAATTTTTAGGTACCTAAAAGGAACAATTGAGTATGGTTTGTGGTATCCTAGAGATCATGATTTCTCTCTTCATGCTTACACAGATGCAAATTAGGCAGGAGATGTGGATGACCGGAAGAGTACCAGTGGTGGAGCATTCTTTTTGGTAAAGAGATTGGTTTCTTGGCTAAGCAAGAAACAAGATGCAATATCGTTGTCTACAACTGAAGCAGAATGCATTGCTGCAGTAGGCAGTTGCACTCAAATTTTATGGATGAAGCAAATGCTAAGAGACATTAAAGTAGAATATGAGGAGCCTATCACAATTTTCTGTGATAATTCAAGCGCAATAAATATTTCTAAGAATCCGGTGTTGCATTCTAAGACCAAGCACATATCTATCAAGTTTTATTTTCTGAGAGAGCAAGTGAACAAGGATGAAGTCAGATTGGAGTATGTACCTTCAAAGGATTAGATTGTAGATATCTTTACTAAACCTCTTCCCAAGGATTCCTTTGAGTATCTCAGGGAAAAGTTAGGGGTCATGGCCCCTCCGGTGATGCATTAGGATGCACTGTTGTGCATCAGTCTGGTGGATATCACAGACATATCTTGTGATTTGGATTGATGTTGTGGAGCTGCTACTAAGGTGGAGCAGCTAGTATGATTCTAATGTGTTAGAATTGCAAGTATGATCCCTTTGCCATTGATGTCAAAGGGGGAGAGAAGACATGTGAAAAACAAGTGGTTCATGATCAAGGGGGAGCAGTAAAGGAAGAGAAGACATGTTGCTGATAGGGGGAGCTGTGACAGAAAGGAGAAATTCTTGTCTTGATGGTTTTTCACATCATATGTTGCCATCAATGACAAAGGGGGAGATTGTTGCAAGTATGAGGTTAACCAGTGTTGTCATTGATGTCAACATACTCATATTGCATTGGTAAGAAGGATTGGATGAGTTGTGTGCTGTTGTTATTGAGGAAATAAGTCTCCATCCAGAACAGTGAAGAACAATGATGAGAAGAAGGAAAAAGTACTGTATAGGTTGAGGATCAGAGGATGCGGATTAAAGGGTTTGTATATATGAGTCTTAAGATGCTCTAGTTAGGATTTTAGAGGTCTGCATAAAGAACTGAAGAAGTTATGGCTGTTTGTGTGAAACCAGTTCCGGTAGGTGTTCAGAGGTGACAGAGGGTCACAGAAAGGTCTGGTGAGATCTGGTATTGAATTATCCTATTCTGTGGATTGGAAGAAGTGTTTGGGATGTCCTTGTGATGTGTCATCTTGATTTGTGTATGATTTGGAGGTCCAAAAGTACCTTTTGCATTGTGACAGTGGCGACAGACTGTGTTTGTGAAGTTCCAGATGATGAAGAGAAGAATTCCAGTAAGCTGATGAAGTGCGGATGTTCTTGTTGATTCAGGAAAGGTTATGATGATCGTTGGATCATGTATAGTTCATATTGGCAGTCCGCATTGAAGTTAGAGTTGGATTTGGTGTTATGACCACCGGTTGTTGGTGTTCTTCCTGTGATAGGCTGATCAGATGTTTTACATGCCTTGCGAATGTTATTATGGATGTTTGCTGACTTAGATGATTGTTCCTAAGTCGATGTCTTGTATAAATAAGTGTTTGTGAATTTAGTTTGAGTGTGTCTTGGTGTGGATGTGTGTGGCATAGCAAAGAGAAGTGCGAAAGGCAAAGAAAGTGTTTTGGGCTTAAATGGAACTGATCCAGACATGGTAATGATGTCATTCTCCAATTCAAGATTGTGATTCTTATCACTTTGTAGACAGTGTGTCTCTTGTAGGTAGTGTGCCTCTCTGTGAGCAGTGTGCTCTGGCTGTGAGCCCTAATTGACAGGTACCATCTTTTTCTTATTCTTCTAACAGAGAATAATCCTTGGGTTAATCACCCCGTGGTTTTTCCCTTAACCAAGTTTTCCACATCAAAATCTTGGTGTTCAATGTGTTGATGTTTATCTGCTCTGATGTTCATGCTTTATGATTCCATGGATGATTAATTGCTATGCTAATAAATAACATAGTGGATCTGATTGTTTGATTTGATAAGAAAATTGAGATAACTGATTCACCCCCCCTCTCAGTTATCAACAGTCTCATAGGGTAGTTGCAACTACAACATTTGATGAAATTCCCATATCCTTTATGCTTTGATGGATATCCATACCATGTTCTAAAGATCCCATATGGGCATAGACAAGGAGGATGCTGGCTAAGGTTGTGGTATTTGGCTTTACACCCACCACTTGTATTTGCTTGAAAGTTTCTAAAGCCTTTTTTGAAAAAATCCATTTTATGTATATATCTTGCAATCATTGCATTCCATGAGACAACATTTCTTTGAGGCATTCGAAAGATCCTAATTTGGTACGGGTAGGGAGGATGCTTCCAAAGGTTATGGAATTTGGTTTTACATGTGCCAATTTCATTTGCTTGAAAGTTTATATATCCCTTACTTTCTCATGCAAATGGATAAACTATGTTTTCATCTTATAATGGATAATGGATGTGTACCTGTTTTCTATCAGTGATAATAGATGTGTTCTTTGTACAATTTTTAAGAAAGGTGAGGGCTGAAGTTACATTGCCTTATAAACTTTACCTTCTTGTCCTTCATTACCTTCAAGTAGACTTGTTTCCTCACACTCACCAATCAGTGAGTGAAGCTATCTATAATTCACAATAGAAATTATGTAAATACATGTGATAACAACTCTCTTCTAAATCTTATGCAAATTTCTCATTACCTACATTGACTATGCATTTGTCTTTCTCTTACAAAATGAGGAAGAGAGAGAGAGAGAGAGAGAGAGAGAGAGATGTTTGGCATGATAGACATATCCTCATTTCACCTTCTATATGGTTTCTATGCTTTACAGAATGTCATTTCACCTTTCTACATTTTCTTTACACTTGCCACTTTGCATACATGTCTATTAGGGCAATTGCAACTACAACATTTGACAAAATTCACATATCCATTACACTTTGATGGACATAATTAGAACACATTGGATCAAGTGAGAACACCATATCAATCTAAGGAGAGTAGATAAAATACCTAAAAATGAAGATTACAACATAGCTTTTAGTTTAGTTTCATCTATTAGAAAGGTGCTAGGAGTGAAATTTTGCATTCCATACCTCATTAGGTTGGATTAACTATGCCAACACATCTAGGTGGATGGGTAAATGCTAGGGGAGGTGTCCTTTTGGTTGTGAAGCCTCCTGGTTGTTCTCGGCTACATTGGATGGAGACAGTCTCTAAAGAGCCCTAAGACAAAAAAGGTGTCAAACTTTGGACCGACTGTACCGTCAAACCGTGACACCTAGGAACATCTTCTTTGCATGTATAGGTGGATGTTAGGTCCACCTACAAATACCTACCTTATTTTTTAAATCAATTTTATTTGCCTATGGTGGCAAGGAACACATTGTTCCAAAATGCTTTAGTTTCATGCAGTGGAAAAGTGCTAGGAGTGAAAACTTGCATTACATAGTTCATGGGGCCAAACCAACTACACCAATGTATCAGGGTGGGTGAGTAAATGGTAGGGGAGGTCTCGTTTCGTGCGCCAAGTGTCCTAGTCATTCTACACTGTGTTGGAATAAGGTGTCATTAACCTTGTAAATTCCAATATTGTATTTATCCCATTTATTATTTGTTATTTGTAATTACCCATAAGGGAATGAGGTAGTCTCATTGACAGTGGTAATTTCAAAGTTACCAGCAGAAGTTACATAATGAATTTTTATTGTTCGAAAATGTAAAACTCAGAGGTAAATGAGGGTAGGCATTCCCCTTAGAGAATCTACTATTTTTGGCATGCATGACAACTTGTAATGTGGTGTAAGTGGATTTATGGCAGCTGTAAGTTGTCATAAGATTCCATGCATGTATGACACATGCGACACCCATTATTAGTTATAGTTTCTATTATTAGTCCTAGGTGCCCATATTGGGAAGATTCTTTGTTAGTGGTATCTATGATAGTTATGACATGTCATAAGATGCCTTTACATGCTATTCTTGGACCCAAACGCCCAACCTTGCATGGTTAAGTTATTGCCACTTGATGGTTGCATGTATGACATGATTTAATGCTTGCATGTGGGGTTATTGAAGGAGAGAGAAAGTGGACACCTAGAATGGAAAGAAAACTCTTCTATAAATATTTTCCATTGTATTTGTTGATACAATACAGATTTTAGGTACTCAGGTGTTGTCGGAATGCTGTCAAGTTGAAGACTGGTGGACAGAGTTGTGTAATTGATGTATTGTACAATCTTTTATAGATTAATACAAGCTTGTGCCTCTTTCCTAGTGGAGTTTTTTTACCCTCAAGGGTTTTCTCCACGTAAACACTGTGTTGTGTGTTTAGTTTTCTATTTTGATGTTTTTGTGTTGCATAGTTTCTATTGCATGTTACAATCTCCATTGATAATACATAGTTAAAGATTGCAGAAATTATATTTGAATCAGATTTCCATTGTGTAGTTGTGCCTTTCATTTCTAACATTTGGTATCAGAGCCTGGCCAGCTTTGACTCTTGGGTGGTAGTGTGGAAGCTATAGCTACAGTGGGAGATTCGGTTGTGTTTGTTTTGCAGATCTTGTGTTTATTATTATGGCTGGATCCACTGTTGCATCAACCTCTTGTTTGGACATTAAGAAGTTCAACAAAATGAGGTATGAGTTGTGGAAGCTGAAAATGCAGGATTTGTTGGAACAAATAAACCAGTGGTTGGCTATTTAAAAAGAGAAGAAACCCGATGATGTCTCTCCAGATGAGTGGGATAGACTGGATAAGAAGGCACGGGGAACCATCCGTTTGTGTCTTTCAGACTCTGTCCTGTTGAATAACGCAAAGGAAGAGACTGCACATAAATTGTGGAATCGGTTGGGTGAGATATATCAATCCAAGAGTATGGTAAATAAACTTTATTTAAAAAGAAATTTGTTTTCCATGAAAATGAGAGAGGGTGATTCAGTTGCCGATCATTTAATTTTTTTAATTTTTTGTTGAGTCAGCTTGCTTTAGTAGATGTTGATGTTAGTGAGGAAGATAAATGTATCTTACTTCTTTGTTCTTTACCTAAGTCTTGGGAGAATGTTATCCTTGCTATCACTGCTAACCTCACAGATCCGAAGTTGGATGCTCTTGTTTTAGTTCTACTGTCACAGGAATTGAGGAAGAAGAGTTTAGATAGTTCAAGGGATGCTCTCAGTTTCAGGAGAAGGTCTAGGGAAAGAGGACTGAAAGGAGATTAGAAAGGGGCTAAGGACAAGTCTAAGGGCTGATCTAAGACTCTTGGGAAGAAGAACAGAGTTAAGTGTTGGAACTACGGTAAAAGGGGACATGTGAAGGAGTGTAGAAATCCAAAGAAATAGTGGGAGAGTGCTTCAGATAAGTCCTTGAATGCAGGTGAAGATGTTTTACTTTTTGCATGTAATGTTGTTTCTAATGAACATTGGTTGGTTGACTCAGGATGCTCATTTCATATGACCCCACATAAGGAATGGTTCTCCACATATGAAGAATATGATGGAGGTAATGTGTACCTTGGAGACAACTCTACATATCCAATAGTTGGGAAAGGCAAGGTACTGTTGTGCTTTAGTGATGGGAAGATTAAAACCCTCACTGATGTTTATCATGTTCTTGGATTAGCTAGAAATTTGATTTCTATTTCAAAGCTGAATGATTTGGGAATGCATGTGACTTTTGACAAGCATGGCTACAGATTGGTGAGAGGGAACTTGGTGGTAGTGAAGGGGAAGAGATTGGGAATCCTATTCAAGCTTGAAGCCACTATAGTTTGTAATGCCTCCTATGTATCTAAGGCCAGTACTGAAAATACATGTATGTTGTGGCACCATAGATTGGACCACACTAGTAATGATGTTTTGAAAACTATTAAGAATAAAGATTTGTTGGACAGTTTCTCTTATTCTGATGAGCACTTTGATTTCTATGAGCATTGTGTGTTTGGTAAAAAAACATAAATTCATTTCCTTTAGGAAGTAATAGAGAAAAAGAGAAGTTAGAAATTATTCATACGGATGTGTTTGGACGTGTTTGGACCTGTGGATAATGATTCTATTGCAAAATCTCATTATTTTTTCACCTTCATTAATGATGTGTCCAGATTTACTTCGATTTATTTTATGAAAAACAAGTCTGAAGTTTTCACTAAGTTTAAGGAATTTAAAGTCTTAGTAGAGAGCCAATCAGGATTGAAGATAAAAATATTGAGATCTGACAATGGACGGGAATATTACTCTAAGAAATTTGATGAGTTTTGCAAGCATGCAGGTATTATCAGACAAAAGACAACTTCGTATACACCACATCAGAATGGTGTTGTAGAAAGAATGAATCAAACAATCATGGAAAGGGCTAGAAGTATGCTGAGTGATGCACAGTTGAATAAATGCTTTTGGGCAAAGACTGTGCGTACTACTTGCTACTTGATTAACAGATCTCCTTGTATGGCTCTTGATTCAACACCTTATGAAGTGTGGATAGGTAAGAAACCCTCTATTTCACATTTAAGGGTTTTTGGCTGTGAGGCTTTTGCCCATGTGCCTAAGGAAAAGTGATCTAAGTTAGATCCAAAAGTTGAAAAGTGTACATTCATTGGATATGGTGATAATGTCAAACATTATAAGCTTTGGAATCCACTAACTCGTAAGATTATCTATTCTAGATATGTTATTTTTAGGGAACTTAGAGCTATTTCTAAACCTGAGTAGCCAAAAGAAAAAGATGAAAAGGTAAAGAGAGTGCACTTTCAGTTAGAGCAGCAAGATGCACCTCAGGAAGAACAAAATGATGGATTGGGGGGTGAAGAAGAAGAAGATTCAAGTAGTTCTGATGAATATGAATCTATTGTTACAGAAGATTTTGGTACAAATGATCATGTAGAAGAACAAGTTGAGACTCTTACTTCACCCTTGAGGAGATCCACAAGACAACAGAATCCAGTTGACAGGTATAACCTACCAGATTTCCATTGTGTATTTGCTTTATTGAGTTCGAACGATGAGCCTAGATCCTATAGGGAAGCTATTTTTTCAGATGATAGTGAGTCTTGGTAGTTAGCCATGCAGGAGGAGATGATGGCTTTACACTCTTGTAACACCTGGGATTTGTTCATTTTCCCAAAGGAAGAAAGAGCATAGGTTGTAAGTGGGTCTTCAAGAAGAAGTTTGGAGCAAATGAGTCATTGGAGAAGTACAAGGCTAGACTAGTAGCCAAGGGCTACTCCCAAAGAGAGGGAGTTTATTTTGGTGAGATATTCTCTCTTTTTGCTAAATTGACTTCTATTAGATTTATATTATCCATTGCTGCAGCTTATGATTGGAAGATTGAGGAAATAGATGTTAAGACTGCATTCTTGTATGGAGATCTTGAAGAAGAAATTTATATGCAAAAGCCTATAGGTTTTGAGGTAAAAGGGAAAGAAAAATAGGTTTGTAGGTTAAAAAGGTCTATCTATGGTTTAAAATAGTCCCCTAGAATGTGGTATCAAAAGTTTGATTCATTTGTGTTGAAATTAGATTTTGTTAGAAGTGAGGAGGATCATCGTGTTTACATTCATTGTATTCACGATTCTACTAGGTATTTCATTGTGTGTTGATGACATGTTATTTTTTAGCAATGCTAAGGGTATGATAAGTGAGCTTAAAGCCCAACTTTCAGGTGCATTTGACATGAAGGATCTTGGAGCTGCCATGTATATTCTGGGTATAGAGATTAGAAGGGACAGAGGTAACAGAAATCTTTAGTTGTCACAAAGTAAGTATGTGAATACCATTTTGTAGAGATTTAGTATGCAGGACTGTAACCTAGTTAGAGTTACTTTACCCATTGGTACTAAGCTTTCATTAGATATGTGTCCAAGGCTAAGGATGATCTTGAGGATATGTCTAATGTGCCTTATGCTAGTGTTGTAGGGAGTTTGATGTATGCAATGGTTTGCACTAGGCCAGATATTGCCCAAGCAGTGGGAGCTTTGAGCAGATACTCCTGAATTATGTGAAGAGGGTGCATAAATATCTTGCAGGTACTCCTGATTATTGTTTGGTTTACTTTGGTACTGATAGTGTTTATAAATATTTGGAAATACATGGCTTTGTTGATGCAAATTGGGCAGGTGACTTGGATAATCGAAGGTCCGCTAGTGGCTATGTGTTTACTTTGTTTGGAGGAGCCATGGGTTGGATGAATAAGAGGTAGCCCATAGTTGCTTTGTCTACCATAGAAGCAGAGTATATGGCTGTTACTCATGTCTCTAAGAAGGTAGTTTGGTTGAGGAGGTTGTGTACATGTATTAGATTTGATTGCAGGATCATTCAGATTGGTTGTGATAGCCAAAGTGCTATCTGTTTGGCCAAGAATCCTATGTATCATGCTAAGACTAAGCATGTTGATGTTCAGTATCACTTTGTTCAGGAGTTGGTTGCAAATGGATTGATTGAGCTAAAGAAGATAGATACTCAGGAGAATGTTACAGATTCATTGACTAAGCCTGTGAGCATAGAGAAGTTTGTGTGGTGCAGAGAGGCCATGGGGCTTGTTTCTAGTACCTGATTATGTTTCATTTATTTTTCTATGTGTTGATTTACAATGTATAATGTCAAGTGTGAGAATGTTGGAATAAGGTGCCATTAACCTTGTAAATTCCAATATTGTATTTATCCCATTTATTATTTGTTATTTGCAATTACCCATAAGGGAATGAGGTAGTCTCATTGACAACATGGTAATTTCAAAGTTACCAACAGAAGTTACAAAGTGATTTTTTACTATTGGCAAATGTAAAACTCAGAGCTACATGCGGGTAGGAATTTCCCTTGGAGAATCTACTATTTTTGGCATGCATGACAACTTGTCATAATGTGGTGTAAGGGGATTTATGGCAGTTATAAGTTGTCATAAGATTCCATGCATGTATGACACATGCGATGCCCATTATTAGTTGCGGTTGCTATTATTAGTCCCAGGCCCATATTGGGAAGATTATTTGCTAGTGGTATCTATGACAGTTATGACACATCATAAGATGCTTTTACATACTATTCTTGGGCCTGGGCACCTAACCTTGCATGGGTAAGTTATTGCCACTTGGTGGTTGCATGTATGACACCATTTAATGCTTGCATGTGGGGTTATTGGAGGAGAGAGAAAATGGACACCTAGATTGGAGGGAAAACTCTTCTATAAATATTTGCCATTGTATTTGTTGCTACAATACAGTTTTTAGGTACTTAGGTGCTGCCGCAATACTGTCAAGTTGAAGACTAGTGGAGAGAATTGTGTAGTTGGTGTATTGTATAATATTTTACATCTTAATACAAGCTTGTACCTTTTTCTTGGTGGAGACTTTTACATACAAGGGTTTTCTCCATATAAACATTGTGTTGTGTGTCTAGTTTTATGTTTTGATGTTTTTGTATTGCATAGTTTTTATTGCATGTTACAATCTCCATTGATAATAAAAAGTTAAAGATTGCAGAAATTATATCTGACTTAGATTTCCATTGTGTAGTTGTGCCTTTCATTTCTAATGTGCTGTAGGCTATTAGTAAAGTCACTTAAGATCCCTAAGAGCAAAAAACTGTCAAAATTTGATGGAGCAGTTCTCAGAATTCATGGTAGCTAGGAATGTTCTGTCTAGACCTACAGGTACATGTGGGGTCTTTCCACAATAACCTCTCTTGTATTTGGTCAACTCCAATCCATTTGACTGTGTCAAAATTAAATAGATTCTTGCAAAATGCATCAGTTTCATGCAGTGGAAAGGTGCTAGGAGTGAAATTTTGCATTCCATAGTCGATGGGGCCGCACTAACTACACTAACACGTCAGGGTGGGTTGGTAAATTCTAGGGGAAGTCTCATTTCATGGGCCAAGTGCCCCAGTCATTTTGAGTTGTAGGCTACCGGTAAAGTCACTTAAGATCCATGAGAGCAAAAAATTGCCAAACTTTGACATACCAGTTCTCAGAATTTGTGGAAGCTGGGAATGTTTTGTTTGGACCTATAGGTGCATTTGGGGTTTGTGCACAATAACCTTTCCCAGTTTTGGTCAACTCCAATCCGTTTGACCATGCCAAAATTAAATGCATTCTTGCAAAATGCATCAGTGGCATGCAGCACAACCTTGCCAAGAGCCATATTTTTTGTTCTTCTCATCATGGGGCCGAACCGACTGTACCAACGCGTCAGAGGTGGGTAGGTAAATTCTAGGGGAGGTCTCGTTTCATGTACCAAGTGTCTCAGTCATTTTGAGCAGCAAGCTACCGACAAAGTCACTTAAGATCCTTAAGAGCAAGAAATTGCCAAACTTTAACGAAGCGGTTCTCAAAATTTGTGGCAGTTGGAAATATTCCGCCCAGACCTACAAGTGCACATGAGGTCCTTCCACAATAAAATCTCCTAGTTTTTTTCAACTCCAATTCATTTGACCATGCCAAAATTAAATGCATTCTTGCAAAATGCTTCAGTTTCATGCAGTGGAAAGGTGCTAGGAGTGAAATTTTGCATTCTACAGCTCGTGGGGCCAAACTGATTGTTCCAACATGTTGGGGTGTCTAGGTAAATTCTAGGGGAGGTCTTGTTTCATGCGTCAACTGTCCTAGTCATTCTAGACTGGAGGCTTCTAACAAAGTCACTTAAGATCCCTAAAAGAAACAAACTGCCAAAATTTGATGGAGCAGTTCTCAGAATTCGTGGGAGCTAGGAATGTTCCATTTGGACCTACAAGTATATGTGGGGTCCATCCACAATAACCTCTCCCATTTTTAGTCAACTCTAAACTGTTAGACCATGCCAAAATTAAATGCATTCTTGCAAAATGCTTTAGTTTCATGCATTGGAAAGGTGCTAGGAGTGAAATTTTGCATTCCATAGCTCATGGGGCCAAATCAATTGTGCCAACATATCGGGGTAGGAAGGTAAATGCTAGGAGAGGTCTCATTTCATGCACTAAGTGTCCCAATCATTCTGGGTTGCAGGCTACCCGCAAAGTCACTTAAGGTCCCTAAAAGAAAAAAACTACCAAACTTTGATGGAGTAGTTTTCAAAATTAGAGGAAGCTAGGAATGTTTTTTTTGGACCTATAGGTGTATGTGGGGTCCACCCACAATAACCTCTCCCAGTTTTGGTCAACTCCAATCTATTTGACCATGCCTAAATTAAATGCATTCTTATAAAATGCATCAGTGGCATGCAACACAACCTTTCCAGGAACTATATTTTTCCTTCTGCTCATCATGGGGCCAAATCGACTCCACCAACGCATCGGGGTGGGTGGGTAAATGTTATGGGAGTTCTTGTTTCATGTGCCAAGTGTTGGGATAAGTTGCGATTAACTTTTCAATCCTAACCAATTCATGTGTCTCCAAAGTTCTTAGAATGTGTTCCCCAACACATAAGGACTTTGAGAGATAAATTAATATTTAATTATAACACTTGGCTTATTGTAATAAACTCCTAAATGGTAGGTTGAAACTTAGGTGCCCACTTTTGGAGTGGGGTCCATGAAGACTTGTTGACAACTCCTTGAAGTCTATTTTGGGTTTTTGACAACTCCTAGTGAGTGGGAGTTAACTTGGGCACCCATTTTGGAGGTGTCTTATATTTAGACTAGGAGTTTGATTTTTTATGTACATGAGTGGATATTGTTGATAGACTTTGCATGGATATGATGTGGGTATTATCAAAAGTGTTAGAGATGCATGATATTGGAATATTGCTTGCACGAGTTCATAAAATCTTGCATGGACTTGTATTTTTTTGCATATGGTTGCATGAGCACATAAAGCTTGCATGTGCTTGCATGTTGATGCATGTCTCTTGCATGTGCTTGCATGTTGTTGCATATCACTTGCATGTGCTTGCATGTTGTTGCATGTTGCTTATATGAAGTTGCATGTGCTTGCATGTTGTTGCATGTCGCTTATATGAACTTGCATGTACTTGCATGATCTTGTGCATGTCAGTTATTCAGACTTGCATGTTGTTGCATGTCAATTATATGGTATTGCATGTAACTTGCATGACACTCTAACTCAAGGTTAGTTTTGGATAATTCTTGGATGGTGCTACAGGTGTTTGCATGTCTCTTGCATGTTACAGAACATGTTGATTCAGAATAATATTGGGGACATCAATCATGTAAGTTGTTTGCATGAGATTGATGTGTGGTGATGCACTTCAGTTGACTAAAATAGATTGAGACAACTTGGGTGCCCAATCTTAAGACTTTCAGTTATGCTTTTATTTATGAAAAGATATTTCTGTTGACTAAGTTTGAATGGGACAACTTGGGCGCCCATAATCAAGACTGGTAGTTAATAGGGTGCTTGTTACAGTTTGACTTCAGAGTTCTCTATTTGGAGCGCTTGGGTTTTGCATGAGGACTTCTCTCATGTTATCAAAGACAATTTATTATAATTTGAGTTTCAAGATTTCAATATAGAATCTTTGAAGTTGTAGGAAAAAGCATTGTACAAGAATTGCAACATAACAGGTTTTACAGGTTTTAAAAGATTGAAGAAGCTTGGGGTGTACATCAGGATTCAGAAATGTTTTAGTATTGAATGTAATCTTTCTTCAAGATAATTAATACAAGCATAAACACCTTTGCGCGTGGAGTTTTTTCCCACAAGGGTTTCTCCACGTAAATATTGTGTCTTCTTCTATCATGCTTTCTTCTTCTACTGCACTAATTAAATTGGAGAAATACTATTACATCTAAATTGAAAGTAATTTTTAGATTTACACATGCTATTAATTTCATTGAAAACATTTAAAAGCCACATAGCTTCAAGTTTACCTTGTTCTCTCTCCCTTTTTCCAACATGTGGTATCCGAGCTATTGGTTGTTGTAAACATAAAAAATTGACCAATCGATAAATTCCCTACATCATAATTTAATTAATTTTAATTAATTAATTAATTTTTTTCACTTTTCACCCTCTCATGAATAATAAATTAAAATTAATAAATTTAATTTATTATTTACAACAAACTAAACCTAAATCTATTACACAAAAATAATAATCCAAACCCTAACTACCTTTTACCTAACCAAAAATCCATTCAACTGCTTGAACCAACTTTTCATCAGACTTTATAAAATCTCTATTTCATTCTCATTTACTCCCCCTAAAATTTTCCTATTACAGCTATGCTAAAATCTTGAGCAACCACATTTCAAACTACATTTGATAACATTTATTTTCATTTGGTTTCAATAGGTCTTTCTTAAATCTTTTCTATTGTACTTAATGTAGAGTTTAGGGTTTATAATCATTTAAACCATTTTCAAATAAAATTTATAGTTGGTTGCATTATAGTTTTTGTATTACATCAAGATTTCAAAGAAATTTATATTTTTGATGCAGCAGTTGTAATGAGAGAGGGATGCTTTTTTCTGAAGAATTAAAGGAATTTTGGTTGTAGGGGAAGTTTTGTGTTAACATTGTTTTGCAGATCTGTGAGTTTGGAAGCCATGGTATTTAACTCTTAGGTGGATATTATCAAAAGAATCTTTATTGGGCACTTAAGGCTCAAGGTTATGGATTTTCATGGAGTTGATCATGTGATAGTGATTTGGAGCTCCATTTTGACAATATGTGTATATTCTCTTGTTTGGTGGTTTTATTCCTTTACCTTGTGGGCATGTGCAGTGAAAAGGTGTTTATGTTGGATGGTTACTTTTGGTACCTTAATCACAAGGAAAAATAGTCACTTCTTGGACTATAGTTTGGAGTGCTTATGTTGGGTTCATGGTTTCAGTCCATGGTTAGATGGAAGCACTGGATAATTTATCATTGGTTCTATGTAGGTTGTGGAGTTGGTATTTCTATGATATGGACAGTCTTGAACAACTTGGTTTCTCCTTTCTCATATTCATGTTATTTTGAATATGTAGGTTTTCAAAGTTTTTCTATTTCAAAAGATTGTGGGTTGGTAGATCTATGGTATTCTGTTATTTTTAGATGACATATTTGATGGTGTTCATTGGTGTGAATGTTTGGATGTTTAAGTGGTTAAGATTTATAGAGATATGGTTTTGTAGGTTTTACATGTTAACCAAAACCTATGGTTTGTAGATCTGTGGAGAAATTGTGTTCAGACTCTTTCTGGATGGAACGAATTCCAGATCTGCAAGGCTACTTGTTGGGTTCTTATGCTCTATGGTTTCTCCTATGTGGATATTTTGAAAAATCAGATCTAGAGTTGATTCTGGTGTTTGAGTCTTGGAAATCTACATGTTATACCTGGTTACATTTGTTCTACATGTTACTATAAGCACCAAAATCACTCACAGCCTCCATGAGGACCCCTATGATGAGTCATAATCCTTTTCATGAACATGTAAGCCTGAAATAACATCCTCTTAGCATAAATTCTCTTGGTGACGTGTCTTTTGCTTCCTCCTTGTGTTGTTTCCCCTTTGTCGTTTTCTCTCTCTCTTTGCTTTCGACACTTTTTTGACACTTGTCGATTTATGTTGCTTGTGCTTGTGACCCTATTCCTAAGCCTTGTATGCATCTTGCAGGTGAGTTTTCACCTTTCCCCAGTGTGTTTCATCCATTCCCATCCCTAGAGGCCTTCAAGAGGTCCTCCCTAGCCATCTCTCGCTTTCAATTTTTAGTTTCACTCAACCAATCCAAATCTCCCCCTATTATTTCTAGATCTCCCCTAGGAGATCCTACTTTTGCAAGTGGATATTTGGATTTTCACACATGACTAATGTGAGACCCCTATTATATGTACTCCTATTTCTTTGAGATCCTTAATGTTCCTAGAGACATTTTGATGATTACGATACTCAATACGTATGGATGGCACATTTATTAAATGTGGATATATTTGATATATTTATGGATGTTATATTTTATGATTCGATTCCATATGATATCCTTTGATGAGATTATTTAATTTATGTATTTGTGAATGATGAATTTTATATGTTAGTCTACGATTGTTAATGGATTTGTGATAATATGTTATTTATGATAGATATATTTTGGCTATATATTGTACTGACACTTCTTGTTGAGTGTACAAGTGGAATTATTATGTTAATGGACGATGGGGGTCATTTAGACACTTTATATCTTTCTATGTGATGTTAGACCTAGGCATGGAGCCCTAAGGTCTATTGGCCATGATGTTAAGAAATGTTATTTTTAGTTTTGTGTGATAAAATGATTATGTTCTTGTGTGGGTTTGAACCTTGTAATTTTTAAGTGGTTTTTAAGTGTTTTTAAGAGGTCTAGGTTGTATTTTATGTTTTGGAAATTGGCTTAGGTATAAAGTACATAGGTTAGAAGTTTATTTTTAACATTTATAATATTTTAAAAGGTTTTTAGACCCTCCTTTAAGCCCCACTTACAAAAGTGACGAAAATGGGAAGGTACTTGGGTGCTTGAGTTAGTTTTGGGTAGGAAGTTACTCCTTCATTCTCCTTAAAAACTTTCCAAGGAGTGGGGGGTGAGATGCTCATTTTATGATTTTCATTCAAGGATTCTATCATTAGTGGGATATTGCGATTTGAGGTAGCATGTTTTTCTTTATTGATTAAATGTAAATATTATGTTTTTCTTTATTGATTAAATGAAAATATTATATGTTTTTTATTTATTAATTAAATGTAAATATTATATGCTTTTCTTTATTGTTTAAATGTAAATTTTATATGTTTTTCTTTATTAATTAAATGCAAATTTTATATGTTTTATTTATTGGTTAAATGTAAATATTGTATGTCCTAAATATTATATGTTTTCATTATTGATTAAATGTAATATTGTATGTCCTAAATATTATATGTTTCTCCTTATTGATTAAATGTAAATATTGTTTTTCTAAATGGTTTTGTTGGGGTTTGTGAATAGGTACTTTACTTTGTGTGGTGTGATGTTCTTTATGTGTTTTATAGGGGAGTTGACCCCCTCTTGTATAGAGGAGCCTTGGTCCTCCATGTAGAGGGGTTTTGAGTGGGAGTAGCTCCCTCACATTTGGGCTTTTCATTTTTGGATAAGAGTATTTTGTTCAAGTAATGGCCATTATTGGGGTATGAGTACCCTTGTATCAATGGGATATGAGTACATCCCCTTGTATTTTGCATCTATATATATATATATATATATATATATATATATTGTTGGGAGGTGTAAAGGTGTGGATTGGGTGGAGAGTATTATATATTTTGTTCCCCATGTCTGGTTGATCCCCTACTCCCCCTAAGTGGTTTTCCCTTAAGGTAAACTAATGTGATAGAAATGTGTTGTGCTTTATGTATATGTAAAATATTGTTGTTGTACTTGTGTATGAGTTGTGTGGCTTCATGTGGCTATGTGATTACCTCATGATTGGGGTGGGCTATTATACAATCCTATGGATGAGTGGAGAGCCCATTGGCATATTGTTGTTTTTCCTCTCTTGTTCATTTTTAGGTTCTTGGATGGAGGTTGAGATGTTTTGGAGTTGTTCAAGTCTCTTGGAAAGAAAAGAAATGTTGTTTTGTTTTCAAGAAAGACATCTTTGTTCCATAATGTACTTTGTGTATCAAAAGTTTTAGATCATTTATAAAAGTGTTAAAGTAGCAAACTTGTGTTGTTACATATGCATTTGAGGGAAAAGATAAAACAAAAAAGTTCAATTGTTAAGTTGTAAGTCAAAAATGTATGTGCAATAAAAGCAAGTTATGTGTTTCTTTGAAAGAAAAGATTATATCATTGCATTATTTAGTTACCAAGAATCCTCATGTTTCATAGATTATCTCAGTGTAATTGTTTCTTATACACTTGATTTGGAAAATGTTAAAGAAAGACAAAAATGATTTAAATGTGTAATCATATTGATTGCATTGTATGATTCAATGAAGGAAATCAATAAGAAGAGAATTAGTTTTGAGTTAAGAATAAGGTAGTTTCTATTTAAGAATATTTAAATTAAGATTTGGGAAATAAAAATTAAGTTAAATGGAGTTAAAACTTAATTTCAATAAATCTATCAATTTAAAACTTAATGAAAGCATAATTAAATTTATAAAACCATTAAGATTGTGATGTAATATATATACATGTATTTTAACTTGACTTAGACATTAATCAAACTTAGAATCAGATTATCATTAAACGTTAAACTCGTCTAGTGGTGGTGAATCAATTGTCAATAAATTATAAAGTTATGATTTGACATTAATAGTAATAAGTTGGAGTTGTAATTAATCTTAAAGTTTATCTCAATGAATGAATCTAGTACATGGGCTAAATTCCATAGAGAAATATAGGAGATCTTCTTGAACTTCAAATGAGTGAGGAAATCCCTTAGTTTGATGGAAATTGAAACCAAGTCAACAAAGTAATGGCTAACTTATTTAAACCTTTGATCAAGAATATTAGTATAAACCAAGTGGAAATTTGGTTTAGTTTGAACATTAAGTCGATGAGATCAAATTTTAGACTATGAATTAAAACATAGTAAGTAATTACATCTAAATATAAAACTACTAAAAATAATAAGTAAATGTTGATTACAGCTTAGAACTTGAAACTAAGCTAATCTATCTTTTGAGTCTTGATAGAATCAAAATGATTCTTGTGTAATTGACATTAAAATTTTATTCCAAGCATGATTATTTGTGTAAGGTCATTTATATTAAATGTAGCTATTCTTTTTCAAACTCTTGACAGTTAAGTTATTATTAAGCAATATTTTTTCTATTTATAGCCATACTAGGGAAACAAATGTAGATAGAAAAGGAGAAATTGGTAATTGTTAAGTGGTTTGTAAACTAATCAAACTTAGAAGGGTGACCAATTTCTATACCCTAGAATACCCAGGAAAAGTTTCATACATCTCAATATGAAACACTTAGGGAAAAATGCAAACTAGGATAGTTTAAGCGATGAAAGGACATCATAAACTTGATGTCATTGATCTTAGATTAACTTTAAAACTTGAATTTACATTAGTAGTACTAGCAAGTTGAAGAAAATTTGGTAGTTGTGTTTGGTTGAAGTTGAGTAAAATTTAGGGCATGACAACTAACCTGTTTCCAGAGGCAGATCCCCTCATTTTCATCTCCTCTTCAATCTCCCATCATGCACTTCAACCCAGGTGTCCTCCTTTGAGGGTCACTCATGGGTGACCTTGACTAGTGAGAGGAGCAACCCATGGGCGACCCTGTCGTGTTTTCAACTATGGAAAAAATTGAGTTTCTAACTTGAAAAATCTTCATTTTCTCCCATTTTTCTTCCTATTTGCATGGATTTTTGTGCCAAATATAGATTTTTAACTATTTCATGCAACTACACATGCATAATTAGCTCTATTTTATCTTTAATTAAAAATTCATGCATTCCCATCCACTCCTCCTTCTTCACTTCTTCTTAAGTGATAAGCTTTTACTAGTGAGATCACTCCAATTTTAGCCCATATCACTCTTGAATCCTCTATGTTAACTCTCCAATAAAATTGAGTTAACTCTTCTTCTTATTCACCTCTCATCCCTTCTTCCAACCTATAAACACCCCCTCCCTCAAGCACAAAGAGAGGCAATTTCATTTGTGCACATAGCTTTTGCAGGTTATTACTCTCCAAATCAAGCATTCTCATACTCATACAGGACATGGGAGCCTTTTGCTTTCCTTTGTTATCTAGATTAGCTTTTCTAAAAGCTAATTCATGTCCATACAATGCTCATATCAAGCCATAGTGCTCATCAAATCTCTCATTGATCTCTCTTTTCAAAGCTTCAAAGATTCTTTTGCTTCCATTTTCATCTTGTCTCCAAGAGGATCACCCCATTGCTACAAGAGGATTCGAAGTTGCCATTACAAGGATTTCTGAGCGTAGTGGAGGCTCATGCATCTCTAGGTTCCTTTATGTTTTTTTTTCATTTCATAGTAATTAGATAATCAAAACTTTGCTCTTGGGATAAGTAAAATACATGTTTTTTTCCTTGATAGGCTAAGTAGATTTGCATTATTAAATTAGTTTCCCTTTCCAAGTTCATAGATTAAAAGCAATTCCCCTTTCTTAGATTAATTGATCCATCTATTCAGAAAATAAACAAAAACATAGGTTACATTGCATTAGATAACTTCATCATAGCTTGCATACATTTTATATTTCCTAGATTAAGAAAAAGCACTTTTGATTTCCAAAAACATAAAAAAGCACAAAAAGAAGTTCTGCATTCATAAAATCTAAAAAGAACAAAAAAATTAGAAACATAGAAGGTTCACAAACCTTTGGTCCCAACACAAGGCCAACTATAGTCAAAAATTGGTCAAAACTCTTGATTCCATAACAAGGTCAAACAAGGTCAACACAAAGTCAAAATCCTAGGTCAAGTCAAGTTTAGCTTAAACTACCTATCTCTTGTCTTGACTCACGAATGTGCACTAGATTGAGAGGTGAGTGGGTGAGAGAAATCCTCGTCGAGATACAAGAAATCTACCCAAGACCGCAACAAGACCCACTAGTCATTCAACAACAAGAAGCCTTTAGAAAACTCTTAGTACAACAAGTATTCATTCAACAATTTGAAAGATGATGCCAACTTGAACAAAGCATCAATGAGAATAATAGCCTACCCACGCAATGGTGGAATATCAAAAACCCAAATAGGAGAACAATGACTAGTGACCCTTCGGGGTCATATAGTTATCATTACAACCACGGTCACAGAACACTATATCCACACAAGTGCACAACAAAACTAGCCCTAGGACGTGCCAACCCCTCTCTGCGAAGTCTAGTTCTCCAACAATCCAGACCACCCCATGTCTCACCTCCTCTCGACTAGCTATTCCCATGAGAGCGAGAGTGATGTGGCAGTTCACCCCATGGAAAGAAGAGGGGCTTTGTGTGCGTGCCAAAACTGACTCAACCACTCACAAGGCCATTGAGTCGCAATTTTGAGCGTACATATTTTGGTGAACCCAACGTGAATTGCAAGGCCTTTTGGTTATGTTGTTTGCATTACCACTATTTGGACCTCATTTCTCTAGATTACAAAACATTACCACTTTATTCTTCATAGCCTCTCTCGCTGCTTCCACCTCTATTGATTTCACCATCATCCATTCCATTTATTTTATGATGTCTACGGCACTGCCGAATATGACAGAACCAGATCTAAACTTAGGGAATGTTCCCTCTAGGGAACCAAAAACTCCTTCCTTTGACAGATATGTGCCACCTCATCCAGATGCACCAATCAAGAATTGTTATGATTATGAAGACTCTCACTACGAACAAGACCCAAGAGAACCCAAGCGTTCTCTGTCTTTTAACAATCCTACTTGGGAACATAGCCATGCCATATCAAAAGTGCCTCACAAAGCTAGGAGAATTCAACTAAGGTCAAAAATCCATCGGTCAGATCAATCATCCACAAGTCCCTTAGGTATTCATCTTGATGAGGAAGTGAAAAGTTTAGAAAGGCATTTGCAAGAGGCAAGAGACACTCAAGAAGCATTAAAGGTTTCCCTACTAGAAAAACAAATAGAAAATGTTACACAAGAAGAAGCACATAACCACACAACATTTGAAGGGAAAACCCTAGAAAATAGGAAGTACCTAGATGTCCCACTCCTGCAGACCTAATTGTGACTCTAGTGCAAAGAATTAGAACCCTGGAGGCTAAGCAACCTGCTCCAGAAAGAAGATAGAAGTCCTATGACAATAATAGAACTGAACAAGACTAGGGGGCATCTCAGAATCCCCCTATCTCAACTATTAATTAAGAAATACGAGTAATGACACATGTCTGAATGGGAACCCTCCTATTCAGAACAATCAAGCAATGCTAGGAAACCAAGCAAATCAGACAATGGGTTACCAACACCCCTCTATAGGATTGATGCTATCAACTCCTCAATCACAAAGTGCCTTTCTGGGAACATACCTAGACTACTTGAAAGAACCACTTGACTTAAACATAAGAAATGTTCATTTGCCTTGACCATTACCTGACCTCCCAAAGTTCAAATGAGAGGGTGATCCAAATTCACATATCAAAGCTTATACCATAGCGATAAGGGAACTCCTCCCTTGGGATGGAGTGGTTGCTAAGATTTTTCCAAAGACACTAGAAGGAATAGCTCTGGATTGGTACTATCACCTACCAGAAGCTTCAATACACTCATTCAGGCAGTTAATCAGAGAATTTTTCATGGCTTTTGATATAACAAACTTATGAAAATAGGAATTAGGGAATTCTTAGCCATGAAACAAGAACTGAACGAATCAGTACCCCACTTTGTTACCTGATGGAGACAAGTGCTCTATTCTTCAACTAGTGCTCTGAACATGGACCATCGTGAGTTATGTGACCTTTTCTTGCATGCCTTAAACAAGGATATGAGAGAAGACATTCTGAAGTTACCCTACAAATCCTATGAAGAGGCCTTGGAAAGTGCTTTAAGAATTGACCAAGCAACCATTGATAGTGGCCGGAGGGTCTACGGGTCAAACGAAAAACTGATGAGGGAGGACATAGGGAACAATGCCCCTATCATTAAGATTCTCAAAAACAACAGAGATGCAACAACATATGAGGTGATAGATCAACCCCCTATCAGGAAAGTAAGAGATGACTATAACAGAAGAGACTATTACCCTCCCAATGTCAATGCAACTGACCATCCGAGAAACAATGCATATTTTCTAAGGGACAATTATCAGAGTTGGAATAGTAATGGAAATGGTAATGATAGAAGTTATGAAAGACCCCCATATGAGTACAATCAATTTTGTTCTTTGCATAGAACTAGGGGGCATAGCATGGAATCTTGTAGAGAGTATAACAGAATCATAGCAAGGTTACGAGAAGACCAACAATAGTTGTTCATAGAGATGTTCTTGAAGCCACAAGAGGTCACACCGAATAACAAGAGCACAAGACAAACCCAAGTCCCGATAGCTCCATAGAATGCTAACATGAGAATCTATCAGGACCCATTTCCTGCGCATAAGGATATAGAAGCAACAAATCAAAACAAAGTAGCGCAAGGTAACAACACTAATATTCCACCATAGTTGGGACAAAAAGGAGAAGCTAGGATGTTGGGATTGGTCAAAATACTACATAATGAAGAAGAGAAAGGAAATCTTTAGAATAGACAAGAGGAAATACTCGAAAGCACCGTTTCAGTGGTTGAGCCAATACCAACACCGATCAGACCTTATGAACTCATCAAAGATTTAAAGAAAACCTATGCACACATATCGTTAATTGACCTTCTTAGGAATTCCCCCTCGCATCGCTCAACACTATTGAAAGAAATAGGGTTGAAGTACCAAGCAATCAAATTACACTTCCACCTAGTGAGCAAATTAACCACGTGGATTTAGACAATAAGCCCACTGAATTCTAAAGTAAAAGACCTAGGTTTCTTCTTTGACCTAAAACAAATACCTTCCAAGGTAGAGTTAACCAAGAAAGGAGACCATGCGTTGTACTTGTAAGTGTGGATCTATGATACTTGCATCAAAAGAACATTAATTGATGATGGAGTGGCAGTAAAGATATTTCCTTTCTCTCTTTTAGAGAATGGGTTATGGGCACACTAATATCCTCGCTTCTCAAGACACTATGAGTGGGTATGATAATTTAAAAGCCGCTACGATAGGAAAGATCACACTTGCTGTAACTCTAGGACCTAAGATTGCTCCAACCATGTTTTATGTCATAGACAAGGACACATGATATAATTTGATTCTTGGAAGGCCATGGATACACAAGATGAAGGTTGTGCCATCTACGTTATTTTAGGAGGATCAATTCCTACATCTAGGGAAAGTGTATGTTGTGAAAGGGGATCTATAAGCTTTTAGCATGCTAAAATCAAATACATCAAACAAACATATATGCATCCCCATAGATTATGAACTTCCTACAAACAAGATTTTAGTTCCTAGTCCTATGACACAATCTATATGCATCAAGAGGACATATATCCCAGAAAAGACCATAAATAATGCAGAGATGAAAGCCTTAGAAAGTGAGGCAATACCAAAGAAAAAAGAGGTTATTCCCAAAGAAAAGGCAGTGAAAATCATGGAATGGATAGTGAAGGATGGACCTCTCCAATTCCCTTTGGAAGTACTCATGATTAATGTACAACCAACTTACAAACTCTTTCCTTGCATAGGGGAGAAGCCTCACAGGACTGAAGGACCATTATTGGAAACAACTAGTTATATTTGATATATGCAAACCCTCATGCTTTCTTGGATCCTAAAGAAGATGTGACAGATATACTCCTCTATCACCCTTGAGTGAATCATGTGTCCCTGAGACACTAGAAGAAAGTGAGTTGTGTGAGCCTCTCACACCAACAAAAGAGTCATATAGACCATTAACAGCTATGGAGGATGTGAATTCTATCGAAAATGAATTAACCAACATAATAGGAGTTCTCCCAAGGATGTTCATGGTATCTCAACCACAAGTACAACCCACCACTTCTGCCTCTGTACAATCAAATGGGCTTGGTGAATAGAAAGCACCCTTCGTGCAAATTGAAATGGTTGAGAGACTCCCAGATGAAGAGGAAGAAAATGCGGGTATGTTTCATAAAGAATGGAAAATGCAAGTGTCAGTCAAAATCTATGATACCGTCATCTATGAGCTGCCATGAAGCTATATTGGGGATGCTATGGATTTGAGACCCGAGCCCAACGTGAGGATGAGTATAAGATTTGTCCCTCCTGATGAGCAAAGAGAACCTCAAACTCCCTTTGAACTATTCTAATTTATACAAAACATTCAAGGTAGACAAGACGTAAAGATTTACATGCAAGAGCAATTTGACATGCTAATGGAATTGCTAAGGTGCAATGGAGTCTTGTGTTGGACCCCTTCCCATCAACAAGCTTTCCAAGATTTGTTTCATCTCACATTACCAAGAGAAACCACTGAGGTAGAAATGATAGAATCAAATGGTAAACCCTACAGAGTAGGAGAACTTGTCCTAAGAAGAGTAAGCATGAAAAAAAAAGAGAAGACGAAAGAGAACATTCACAAAGGACTGGAAAGGTCCTCATATGGTTAAAGAAGATGTTAGAAATGGTCCCTATCTCTTATACACAATGGAGGGAGAGGAATTTGGTGAAATAATCAATGCCTTTCACCTTAACAAATACTATGTCTAAAAATCATAAAAATCATAAAACATAAAAATACAAAAAAATCAAATATCGTGAAATACCAAAAAAATCATAAAAATAAAAAATGTCAAAAAGAATTTCTTTCTTGCATTTTAGTATCATTATGTTCATCTTCATGAATGACTTTCTCTTATATTATTTTAATTTTAGTAAGGATTCTAAGGTTGCCTAGGTATATGTGATCCTTTTAGGTCCTGAGATTCCCCATTTTCATAATCACCCTTTCCCCCTTTCATTCCTAGTGATTCTAATCAAAGCCTAGCTCTTAGCTTTACACTGATCTTAGTATTAATGAGCCAAGATGTTAGGTCTAAGAAAAGTTAGTATTCAAACCCACAATGTTCAAAGGAAGCTTGCAATTAGACCTTCCCAATTCTTCCCTAGTAGAAGAGAAGTCCAACTGGATTATGAAAACATTTGGTGGCGCTCGGCCCCTTATCTTTCCTAGCCAAAAACGTTAGGAGGATCAAAACTCTGAAGGAATCAATATAAAATATGAGTGAATAAAAAAATGAGTGATCAAAATAAGAGTGTTAAAAAAAGTGAGAATTGAGAAATCAAATTATTGCATATTCAAAGTTCCAAAAGCATTCATTTTCATAAAAAGTCAAAAAATAAAAAAAAATGAGAAAATAAAGTGAGGCATTCTAGAAAATACAAAAAAAGAGAAAAAAAAAAGAGGAGAGTTACAAAAAAATAGAAAAAGAAAAAAAAAGGAGAGTTACAATAAAAGAGTGAAAGAGAGAAGATTGTTGAATGTCTGTACTCGAGTGAAGATCAGTCTAAGCTTGAAACCTCAAGGGTGACATTCTAATAGAGGAAATAAAAGAGAAAGGTACAAAGCACACACACGCACTAACTAAGTAAGGCCAAGAGTCTAGTAGTATTTAGGATCATTTTCTATCTAGGGACTCTAGTTCTTTCTCACTCATCCTTTTCCTCAGGTCTATCTTGCATGCCATCTATGATCTAAGTCTAGCGAACATCAATAAAATTTGTTACTTATCTATGTTGAGAGCTTGTTAGATTGTCTTATCTAGATAAGGATCAGTGTTCAACATTTAGCAAAGCCCAAATTCAAAAACACTCCATTTTCACTCTCACTCCCCATTTGAGTTCTAAATCCCTATCTCATAGACTTGAATAGGTCTCTTATACCAGAATAACCTACAATCCCTTGGATTGAAAATCATATTAAAGAGTAGTCATATTGTTTGTTACACAATGCATTCATACCAAAATAAAAGAAAAAGTGTTCCAAAGCATTAAAGTCAATGCCATAACTCATGACGTTCCATAGAAGTAAAAGTTTCATTTCAGCATCCCGTGTGTTCTTGCATTTGCATATTGTAACCTGTATTTTATATATATTCCAAAAAATTACAAAAACATGTCATCAATATCATACTTGCATTCTTAGAGTTGAAGATCAAAGCATAGTCAAAGAGTTCTTAAACTTCCAAAGTACACAAGAGATGAGTACTCATACGATAGCAAAATGACAATAAAAAGACAAAATTTCATCGATATATTAGAAGTTTACATTCATAAGAGTACATGAACTATGACAAATTTCTCTCGAAGAAAAGTAAGGCTCCCCATGCAAGGGGGCACAGTTTCAAGAAAAGAAAATAGACTCAAGGGCGGTTACCTCCAATGGAACCCTTAGGAATCCTACTCCTTTGTCTATGTGTACCACTAGTCTCTCCATGAGACCTGTGTGAGCGAGGTGCCTTGCTACAAGTATGAGAGTGTGAAGCTCCCACAGTGCTAAGCTTATGCTGCTGAATCCTAAGGCGAGCCATCTCACGAAGCACCTGATTCTCACCCCTAAGAATGAGATTCTTGGCCTTCAAAGTAGCACTCTCCTGGCATCCATGATAAGAAAGAGTGAAAATGTCAGTGTGTCACCTAGTCGTAGGGGACACACTAGGATTAGCTAGAAGCATCTCTCAGGTCAGCCTAGTGAAGGGGGCAACTAAACCAATGTTGATCTCACGAATGAAACCCCTCCACTCAGTAGTGCTACCTGCAAAGCAAAGTAAAATAAAAAGATGTGATAACTCTTGATAAAAAGGAAAGAAAAGAAAGGACAATGCAAGATTAGAAAAGTAGTAGAAGACTCACGTGGGTCGCTAGGCTGCTAGGTGGGATCTAGTTGCTGCATCACCTCATCAGAGTGAGGAGGCCTAGGCACTGTGGAGGAACCCTTAGGTATATCATCATCATCAGGGTCCATATCATGTGCACCCCTTGCTGGTTCCTCGTCAGATAAGTCATCCCCATAAGGAATGTAATCCTTGTCAGTAGACTCAAAGTCATCCACCACAATGAGTCCTTAGGAAGGAGCTCCTCTCCCTCCCCTCTGTCCACCTCTCAGCATCCTAGAAGCTCTAGTAATCAGAGAAGAGTGGTAGATAATGAAGCATACATCTTTGAAAGCCACAACTACTTTTGATTGGTATTCCAAAAGATCCTCATATCCTGCCAATTAGAAAGGAACTTTAGATTAGATCTTGTCAACTTAGAAAATCCCTAAAAATTATAAAACTTGCAGAAAATTTCACAAAAAAAGCATATAAACCATCAAAATTGTAATAAATAGATAGATTTAGTGTTCAAATTAGATCGAAATAAAGTGAAGTAAATGTCAGAAGACATCAAATTTTAGTCAAGATTTATCTATTAGGGTCACCCCTTTCATCAGACCGGATCTCCACCGAGTGACCAAGATGTTCAGTAGGATCTCCCCCAAGTGACCCTGTTGCACAGGAAGATTTCCACTAGGAGACCCAGTTGCTCAACCAGATCCCCCCCGAGTGACCTGCTTGGAAAAAAGGGCGATCATGTGTGACTATCCCCTGAGTTAAATGTGATCTAAAAAACTTGTTTCTTAGTTGATTTTAGTAAACAAAAAACCAATCTTGCTCTAAATGACACAACAAAGACAATGCAATAGAGAAAATCATCAAAAATAGATAATTTCAAGAGATTTTTCACAAAATTCAAACTAGGGTTTAGAGAAGGGTTTTCACTATTCGTATACCTAATTCTTAGCGGCAGAAGAAGAGGTGGCTATCTTTGCAATCTCCTCATTGATATCTACCCAGTGACTACTCACACAATCAATTCCATCACTGATTCACTTGAATTTAACTAATTTGCTCACTTTTTCTCTCCCTTAGCTTAGTTTTCTTTATGCATTTCTTAAATTAGTGTTTGTTTTTATGCATCTCTCATGTAGTCGTTTTACGTGCATTCATTCCTATAGGTCTCATCGACAAAGGAAAATAACTAGTCTAGCTCAAACAACCTATAGTATGTTCACCATTTTAGTTTTTATTATTCGTTTTGATATATTTAGATGCTAGACTAATACTAGTTATTATAGGAACAATTGCAGGAAAATTGACAACAGGTAAGGCCTAGTTCGGGAATGGTACCTACCTTTCATGTAGACTACCATCCCCAAGGGTGCAAATATGTAAGCACCAAAATCATGCACAACCTCCACGAGGACCCCTATGATGAGTCATAATCCTTGCAACATACATGTAAGTGTGAAATAACATCCTCTTAGAAACAACTCTCTTAGTGATGTGTCTTTTCTTCCTCCTTGTATTGTTTCCCCTTTATCATTTTATATCTCTATCTCTTCACTTTCGACACTTTTTCGACACTTGTTGATTTGTGTTTTTTGTGCTTACAACCCTATTACTAAGCCTTGTATCCATCTTGTAGGTGATTTTTCACCTTTCCCTAATGTGTTTCATTCATTCCCACCCTAGAGGCCTTCTAGAGGTCCTCCCTAGCCATCTCCCACTTTCAGTTTTTAGTTTCACTCAACCAACCCAAATCTCCCCCTATTATTTCTAGATCTCCCTAGGGAGATCCTACTTTTGCAAGTGGAGATTTAGATTTTCACATATGACTAACCTAGTTTTAGAGGCAGATCCCCTCATTTTCATCTCCTATTCCATCTCCCATCATGCAATTCAACCCAGGTGTCCTCCTTTGAGGTTGCCAATGGGTCACCCATAGGTGACCCATGGGCGACGCTATCATGTTTTCAGCCATGGAAAAGCTTGAGTTTCTAACTCAAAAAAGCTCTATTTTCACCTGTTTTTCTTCCTGTTTGCATGGATTTTTGTGCCAAATATAGAGTTAACTATTTCATGACCTACACATGCATAATTAGCTCTATTTTATCTTTAATTAACAACTCATGCATTCTCATGTATTCCCATGCACTCCTTCTTCTTCACTTCTTCTTGAGTGATAAGCTTTTACTATGTAGATCACTCTAATCTTAGCCCAGATCACTCTTGAATCCTCTATGGTAACTCTCCAATCAAATTGAGTTAACTCTTCTTCTTCTTCACCTCTCATCCCTTCTTCCAACCTATAAATACCCCCTCCCTTAACCACAAAGGGAGGCAATTTCATTTGTGCACACAGCTCTTGCAGGTTATTGCTCTCCAAATCAAGCATTCTCATGCTCATACATGACATAGGAGCCTTTGACTTTCATTTTTTATCTTGCTTAGCTTTTCTTAAAGCTCATTTTCATCCATGTATGCTACTCATATCAAGCCACAGTGCTCATCAAATCTCATTGAGCTCTCTTTTTAAAGCTTCAAAACTTCTTTTGCTTCCATTTTTGTCTTGTCGCCAAGAGGATCACCCCGCTGCTACAAGAGGATTCAAGGTTGCCATTACAAGGATTTCTGAGGGTAGTGGAGGCTCACACATCTCTAGGTTCCTTTATATTTTTTTCATTTCATAGTAATTAGATAATCAAAACTTTGCTCTTGAGATAAGTAAAGTACATGTTTGCTTTTTCCTTGATAGGCTAAGTAGATTTACATTATTAAATTTGTTTCCCTTTCCAAGTTCATAGATTAAAATAAATTCCCCTTTCTTAGATTAATTGATCCATGTATTCGTAAAATAAACAAAAACATAGGTTACATTGCATTAGATAACTTCATCATAGCTTGCATACATTTTCTAATTCCTAGATTAAGAAAAAGCACAAAAAGAAGTTTTTCATTCATTTAGGCTTGCATTCATAAAATCCAAAAAGAACAAAAACATTAGAAACATAGAAGGTTTGCAAACCCTTGGTCCC
Organism: Cunninghamia lanceolata; assembly: GCA_027924645.1. Classification (NCBI taxonomy): domain Eukaryota; kingdom Viridiplantae; phylum Streptophyta; class Pinopsida; order Cupressales; family Cupressaceae; genus Cunninghamia; species Cunninghamia lanceolata. The sequence continues at coordinate 25,552,712 of BSBN01001332.1, read as the reverse complement.
AACACAAGGCCAACTACAGTCAAACATTAGTCAAAACCCTTGATTCCATCACAAGGTCAAACAAAGTCAACGCAAAGTCAAACCTTAGGTCACACAAACCCTAAGTCAAACCCTAGGCCAAGTCAAGGTTAGCTTAAACTTCCTATCTCTTGTCTTGGTTCACGAATGTGCCCTAGATTGAAAGGTGAGTGGGTGAGCGAAATCCTTGATGAGATAGTAGAAATCCACCCAAGACTGCAACAAGACCCACTAGTCATTCAACAACAAGAAGCATTCAGACAACTCTTAGTACAACAAGCATTTATTCAATAGTTTGAAAGACAATGCCAACTTGAACAAAGAATCAACGAGAACAATAGCCTACCCACGCAATGGTGGAATATCAAAAATCCCAACAAGAGAATAGTGACTAGTGACCCTAGTTTTCTTTACAAACATGTTCACAGAACATTGTATGCACATAAGCGCACAACAACACCGTCCCTAGTGTTGAAGTTGATAATTAACTCAAGCCACCAAGATCACCTGCAAAACCTAAGATTTACCTTCCATAAGAGAAAAAAAGAAAAGAGGAATACTTTGCACAATAAGGATGACTTAATGAAAATGGATTCTATGAATTACATGTGAGAACTTGCTTTTATATTTGCAAATTAGAGAAAAACCCTAATATGACTTAATATTAACCCAAGACTAAAAATAAGCCCTAAGTAAACTTATTAAAGTGTAATTCAATATTTAATTACACCATCCCCCATAAGTGAAACTTAGGGAGAAATGAAAAGCATGCAACTAATGCAAGAATGGTCTCGGCTACAAGGCCATGTTAGGTACCCATGAACAACAAGAATATCTTATAAGGTGGAGAAAAGGAGAAAAACCCTGTGGGAGAAAACTCCTCTCCAAAAGAGAGAAAATACAACAAGTACATGAACATGTGATGGAAGAAGGACTAAAACTAAGACCCCCCAAGAACTGAATTGATCTCAAAAGTAAAATCATGAGTTACCCCTATAAGACAGTGAAAAGAGAATATGAATCTCCTCTAAGAAGAAGCTCTAGAACCAATGAAAAGATCTTGAAGACAAAATCTAATCCATTGCCTGCAAGAAACATTTCTCCCTTTCAGAAGAAACAAATTCACTGGTGAATGTAGAAGCCATTCCCACATCTTGGATGAATAGGGAATCCATATCGAAATGTGTGCCTCTAAATGCAACTCAAGTGACATCATACTAGGAAAATATGTCTTCTCCATAATAGAAATTGTCTGCCCAATCAGAGAAGAAGAACTAGCAAAGGATATGATATGAAATGCATCTGGAAACACAAAAGATGAAGGTGGTGATGTAAATCCACCTGAGATAGCATCAAACAAGAGAGATATTTACCCTCAAATGTGTCCTCCAAATTAGCATTATGAGACTCCATAAATAGAGATGATATGTCTACAAGATAGGAATCCCAATGAGGTGGATCTAAAGGACTGATATTGACCTGCTACATAGAATTACTAGAAGCCAATGATTATGCAACACTAAACTCTAAAGTAGCAGTAGGTGATGGTGGAGTAATGATCTCATTAGGAGGAGAAGCGATCGAAGCAAGTATTTCAAAAAGATGATGTGAGAAATGAGGACACATCTCTTTCTCATGTTGACTACTTCCACAATATCTGCAATTAGATTTATGTTGATTGTAGAATCCCATCTCCTTAGATGATTAGAGATCAAAACATGCAAATAGATTTATGCTGATAATAGAAGCCTATCAAAGAAAATAGAACCTTTCCAAGAGGCAGCATGTCCAAGATATCCAATAGAAGCCATAAAATTGACAAACTAATTAAAAGATATCTAGGGCTGAATCTAAAAAACTTATATAGGTGGCTATGTAGAGCTCGCTGAAACCTTTCCAATGCCTATTCGTTTTCAAAAAATGGAGATTTTGGGTGCAAGAACGGAGCTTGAAAGCCAAAAAAGATGCCTTGACTTCAAACAGAAATAACTATCACCAACATAAAAATCTAGTAAAAATACCTACACGAATGGATTGTTCTCGAAACTAGCTTTCCGACGCCTATTTGTTTTCAAAAATCTGACTCCATATTCTCAAGATATGCCCGATTTATCAAAACCACTCATTTAGGGTAAAGAGGCCAAAAAAATAGTATTGAAGCTCCTGAACACCCATGTGACTAGGGGCTAAGTCTCTCGGGGCTGGCAGCTAAGGCTCTAGTCACTCACATGACCAGGAGCTAAGTCTTTTGGGGCTGGCACTTGGAAGCTAGGGGTTGGTCCCCCATGCAACCAAGGGTTAAACCCTAGGGGCTAGCCCTCAAAAATTAAAAAAAATCCTTTTTTTAAAGAAATTAATAAAAAAAACTTAGTTGTACCTGTGCACAGAAATCAAGATGGTACGAAAATTGAGGTGGCACGAAAATTGAGATGGCATGCAAACTGAGGTAGCTCCAAAATCAAATTTAGCTCAGATGAGAATGGCACAAAAATTGAAGCAGTATAAAAATCAAGATGCCATACGGTTATACGAATTCCGTACAGGTTAGCGAATTTCACAAAACCAAATTTTTTGAAACCCTAAAAAACACTTAGAAATTTTCTTTCAGCAAAATATAGAGTGCCTTAAATGAAAATAGGGGTTTTTGGGCCTTCTGAGTGCAATGGTGAGGTCCATTTTGCTAAAAAAATGCATCTTGCAAAAGCTCTTGCCTGAAAATTCCCAGATCTAAGAAGGGTCTTGCAAATCTGGAGCTCCGATACCATGTTGAAGTTGATAATTAACTCAAGCCACCAAGATCACCTGCAAAAGAACTTTGACAATGGTTTGGCTAGTTCTTTTTGATTTGGAAGTATTAATCATTTGCTTGGAGCTTCATGATTGTGCAGATTGCATTTGAAGTTGGCATGGGATGATTGCTAAAAACTCATGGATACTAGAGAGACTTGGGTGAGGCTTGATATCTCTTGAACTTAGAGATATGTTTTGGAAAGATTTCTCATTATAAGATGTCAACAAAAGGAATGAGAAGCCTACACTTGGAAATGGATGTGAGTCCATTATAGGCCTTATGAGAAGGTTGTCTTTATTATAAGATTTTATTGCTTGGTGTTATATGCAAGGACAATCTTGTATCCCACTCTTGGCCTACTTGGTAGGTAAATGATCTAATAGGTGTTGTCCACCTGGTTATTAGATGCATTCTTTATATGTATCTTGTCTTCTCTTTTACACTAGTCTTGACATGGATTGTTGAGAAGTAGATGCATGGGTTTATGGATTTCTGTTGTTATCATTATTATTTGATCTTTAGCTATGGAACTAGTTCTGAGGATTTGTTTTAGAGATGTACAGAAATGGTTTGTGATTTTTGAGCTTATTGCATTTGTCATGGAAATGTTTGGCTAGTTTGATCTACTTTCAGTGAGAGGTTAACATCTATTGTTGCCATGTTTTCATCATAATTTAGATGTTAGATGTTGATACCCTTTCATTTTGGGAGTGTTGAAAGAGATCTTACTTTACACAGTTTGGCACAGGTTAGTGTGGTATAAAGACATGATATGATTTTTCAGTTTCTCTCTTTCCTAGTATATTTTCTTCTTCTTAAAAGTTCTCATGTTTATGGAGTTGAGGTTTGTATTGGAGTCAAGTGTTATTGTTGTTAATAATAATTTGGTAGCTCCTTGATCTCTTTCTTCATTGGTTAAAAGGACTTGGGAGAGTTATTCAGAGATTGGTAATGAGAGATGTTTTATGCATATCATTTTATGTTTTGACACTATATAGTAGAGGAGTTAGCCACATCCTCTAAGAGAAGTACTATAGGAGGATTTGTTAATGCCTTGATCTTATTTTCAGATTTGACATCACCCATGCAGTGGGAGTTCCTGGATATATATGCTCTTTATTGTCACGATATATTCTTGGTTGTCTCCATTTGTAGGTTATTGATGTAAAGATGATTTTACATGTTTTACTATTGGGATGTACGAGTTGTGCAGTTTAATGGGTTGTCTTTACCCATTGGTTGCATTGAAGACTTGGATGTGGACTGTCAATATCCACATATCTGTTTAGTGTTATTGTAGATTTTGTTTGTTGGCCTTGTCTTTGGTCATTTGTACATTGGTATGTTGCATTGAGATGGGATGATGGATGATTAGCTGGATTGTTTTACAAGGACTTGATTATAGTTTTGGGTTGGTATGTTGATGGCATGGAGTTCTACCTATGATGGTTTGTTTACCCTGGTTTTTTGAGGTATGGATATTTTGGATAAGCTAGAAACTTGTTGTGGTTGCTTTTCCATTTGGTATGAGTGTGGCAAACACTCAAAGTCTTATTTGATGCTTGTGTTCATGTTGAGATTGGTGCAGGTTTCAGTGATAGTTGATATGTTTCACCTTGGCATGTTTCTTGTTTATCATGGGTAACATGATGTGAGGAGTTCTTGTTGGAGATGATGGTTATCATGGTTTCTTTTGCAAGTATCTTGTTGGAGCACAAAAGCATGTTGAAGAATCAATTGTACATTGATGTCTAGGGATGTTTTTCCCAATGATTAAAATATTATTACCTTATAAGAGTAATTGCAATATATAATGTCAAGTGGGAGAATGTTGGGCTAAGTTGTAAATAACTTTGCAATCCTACCCAATTCACGTGTCTCCAAAGTTCTTGGAATGTGTTCCCCAACACATAAGGCCTTTGAGAGATAAATTACTATTTAATTATAACACTTGGTTTATTGTAATTAACTCTTAAATGGTAGGGTCAAACTTGGGCGCCCACTTTTGGAGTGGGGTCCATGAAGACTTGTTGACAACTCCTTGAAGTCTATTTTGAGTTTTTGAAAACTCTTAGTGAGTGGGAGTTAACTTGTGTGCCCACTTTGGAGGTGTCTTATATTTAGACTGGGAGTTTGTTTTTTTATGTACATGAGTGGATATTATTGATACACTTTGCATGGATATGATGTGGGAGTTATCAGAAGTGTTAGAGATGCATGATATTGGAATATTTCTTGCATGAGTTCATAAAAGCTTGCATGGACTTGCAAGTTTTTGCATGTCGTTGCATGAGCTCATAAAAGCTTGCATGTTGATGCATGTCTCTTGCATGTTCTTGCATGTCATTTGCATGTGCTTGCATGTTGTTGCATGTTGGTTATATGAACTTGCATGTGCTTGCATGTTGTTGCATACCACTTATATAAACTTGCATGTACTTGCATGATCTTGCATGTTAGTTATTTAGACTTGCATGTTGTTGCATGTTAGTTAAATATGAACTTGCATGTTGTTGCATGTCAATTATATGGTGTTGCATGTAACTTGCATGACACTCTAACTCAAGATCAATTTTGGATAATTCTTGCATGGTGCTATAGGTGTTTGTATGTCTCTTGCATGTTATAGAATAGGTTGATTTAGAATAATATTGGGGACATCAATCATGCAGGTTGTTTGCATGAGATTGATGTGTGGTGATGCACTTCAGTTGACTGAAATAGATTGGGACAACTTGGGTACCCAATCTTGAGACTTTCAGTTGTGCTTTTATTTATGAAAAGATATTTATGTTGACTAAGTTTGAATGGGACAACTTGGGTGCCCACAATCAAGACTGGCAATTAACAAGGTGCTTGTTACAGTTTGACTTCAAATTTCTCTATTTGGAGTGCTTGGGTTTTGCACGAGGACTTGTCTCATATTATCAAATACAATTTATTGTAATTTGAGTTTCAAGATTTCAATATAGAAGCTTTGAAGTTGTAGGAAAAAGAATTATAGGAATTACAACATCACAAGTTTTACATGTTTTAAAAGATTGAAGAAGCTTGAGGTGTGCATCAAGATTCAGAGATGTTTCAATATTGAATGTAATGTTTCTTGATGATAAGTAATACAAGAATAAACAACTTTGGGTGAGGATTTTTTTTCCGCAAGGATTTCTCCATGTAAATATTGTGTCTTCTTCTATCATGATTTCTTCTTCTACTACACTGATTAAATTGGAGAAATATTGTTACATCTAAATCGAAAGTAATTTTCAGATTTACACATGCTATTAATTTCATATTTGAAAACATTTAAAAGCCACATAGCTGCAACTTTACTTTGACGGAGAAGTTCTCAGAATTTGTGGCAGCTGGAAATGTTTCGTTCAGACCTACAGGTGCACATGGGGTCAGTCCACAATAACCTCTCTTAGTTTTGGTCAACTCCAATCTATTTGACCGTGCTAAAATTAAATGCATTCTTACAAAATGCTTTAGTTTCATTTAGTGGAAAAGTGCTAGCAGTGAAATTTTGCATTTCAAATCTTGTAGGGCCAAACTAACTATGCCAACACGTCAGGATGGGTGGGTAAATAATAGGGGAGGTCTCATTTCATGGGCAAAGTATCCTAGTTGTTTCGGGCTGCAGGCTACCAACAAAGTCACTTAAGATCTGTAACAACTGAAAAATGCCAAACTTTGACGGAGCAGTTTTCAGAATTCATGGTAACTAGGAATGTTCCATTTTGACCTACATGTGCATGTGGGGTTTTCCCATTATAACCTCTCTCAATTTTGGTAAGCTCCAATCCATTTGACCATACCAAGATTAAATGCATTCTTGGAAAATGCATCAATGGCATGCAGTACAACCTTGCCAGGAGCCATATTTTTTATTCTACTCATCGTGGGACTGAACCGATTGTGTCAACACATCAGAGTGGGTGGGTAAATGCTAGGGGAGGTCTTGTTTCATGTGCAAAGTGTCCCAATCATTTTAGCCTGCAGGCTACTGACAAAGTTGCTTTACTCACCCAACTTTATCGGTAGCCTATAGCCCAGAACAACTGGGTCACTTGGTCACAAAATGAGACCTCCCCTAGTATTTATCCACCCACCCTAATGTGTTGGCATAGTCAGTTCAGCCCATGAGCTGTGGAATGCAAAGTTTCAGTCCTAGCACCTTTCCACTACATGAAACTAAAGTATTTTGCAAGAATGCATTTAATTTCGACACGATCAAATGGATTGGAGTTGACCAAAACTAAGAGAGGTTGTCATAGGCAGACCCCACATGCACCTGTAGGTCTAAATGGAACATTCCTAGCTATCACAAATTCTGAGAACTACTTCGTCAAAGTTTGGCAATTTTTTGTTCTTAGGAATCTTAAGTGACTTTGTTGGTAGCCTACAACCTGGAAGGACTGGTACACTTGGTGCATGAAATGAGACCTCCCCTAGAATTTACCTTCCCACCTTGATGTGTTGGCATAGTCAGTTTGGTCCCATGATAAGAAGAACAAAAAATATGGCTCCTGGCAAGGTTGTGCAACATGTCACTGATGCATTTTGCAAGAATGCACACAGTCAAATGGAATGGAGTTGACCAAAACTAGGAGAGGTTATTGTGGATGGACCCCATGTGCACATGTAGGTCCAAATAGAACATTCTCAACTGCCATGAATTCCAAATAGTCTACAGCCCAAAATGACTATGACACTTGGCGCACGAAATGAGACCTCCCCTAGTGTTTACCCACCCACCTCAACGCGTTGGCATAGTCAGTTCGGCCCCATGAGCTATGGAATACAAAATTTCACTCCTAGTACCTTTCCACTACATGAAACTGAAGCATTTTATGAGAATGAATTTAATTTTGGCAAGGTCAAACAGATTGGAGTTGACCAAAACTAGGAGAGTTTATTGTGGACGGACCCCATGTCCACTTGTAGGTCTAAATAGAACATTCCCAACTGCCACAAACACCAAGAACTAATCCATCAAAGTTTGGTATTTTTTTGCTCTTAGGGATGTTAAGTGACTTTATCGATAGCCTGCAGCTCGGAATGACTGGGACACTTGGTGCACGAAACAAGACCTCCCCTACCATTTACCCACCTAACCTAACACGTTGGCATAGTCGATTCGGCCCCACAAGCTGTGAAATGCAAAATTTCACTCCTAGCACCTTTCCACTACATGAAACTAAAGCATTTTGGAACAATGTGTTCCTTGACACCATAGGCAAAGAAAATTGATTTTAAAAAAATTGGGGTAGGTATTTTTAGGTGAACTTGACTGAAGATGAAAGAAAATCCAAAGATAGATAAAACAACAAAATGTAATGAAAACACTTTGTTTATGCCTTTGAAGATCTCCCACTCCTTGATAAGGTGGAGGAGCTTGTACCCATGAGCCACTATAACAGAAGAGGCAATTAGCACCTAAAATAGCACCAGAATTTAGTGCATTTGAGTCCATGAAATGGACACTTATGCCGGTGCAAAACTTGGCACCCAATTGCATCTCACTATTGCACCGGGTTTAGCGCCGATTATAATGTCAGGTTTTGTGTCGGGGTTAGCGTTAGGTTTAGCACCGGATTTTAGTGCCAGGTTTAACGCCGAATTTAGTGCTAGATTTTGTTGCTTCCAGTTTGGCTTCTGATTTTGCTTCTAGTTTTGCTTCTTGTGTTGCTTCCAAGTTTGCTTCTGATTTTACTTCCAGTTTTGCTTCCAATTTTGCTTCCAATTTTGCTTCCAATTTTGCTTCCAATTTTGCTTCCGATTTTGCTTCCAATTTTGCTTCTAGTTTTGCTTCTAGGTTGGCTTCCGCTTTTGCTTCTAGTTTTGCTTCCAATTTTGCTTCCATTTTTGCTTCCAATTTTGCTTCTGGTTTTGTTTCCGATTGCTTCCAGTTTTGCTTCCAGGTTTTCTTCCAATTTTGCTTCCAATTTTGCTTCTAGTTTTGCTTCCAGTTTTGCTTCCAATTTTGCTTCTGGTTTGACTTCCGTTTTTGCTTCCAATTTTGCTTCCAATTTTGCTTCTAGGTTTGCTTCCAGTTTTGCTTCCAGTTTTGCTTCCAGTTTTTCTTCTAGTTTTGCTTCCACGTTTGCTTCCAATTTTGCTTCTGGTTTTGCTTCAAATTTTGCTTCCAGTTTCACTTCCAATTTTTCTTCTAGTTTTGCTTCTGGTTTTACTTCTAGTTTGGTTTCCAATTTTGCTTCCAGTTTTGCTTCCAATTTTTCTTCCGATATAACGTCACTTGTTGCTTCCAATTTTGCTTCCATTTTTGTGTCTTTTGTTGCTTCTAAAAATGCTTATTGTTTTGTTTACATTTATTAATTTAATATATTTTATTTCAATTTAATTAGTTAAATATATCATGCCTCTTAAATAACTCATATGATTATAAAGTAAGTAATTTAATTATTTAACTCATATGATTAAATAACAAGATAATTATTATAACATGATCATCATCTATAATTAAAACAAGTGAGTCAAATATCTATAATTTAATTAAATTTGACAACATCCATCCTGAGCAATAAATTAAAATCATCATATGTAATAAATATCTATCCAAAAATCATCAACCACTTTTAATATATATAAATTGATAAGTCAATATGGATAAGATCATCATCATATATAACTAAAACAAGTGAAAGTCAAATATGCCAGTAGATCAATAACATGTCTCAATGATACATGTACAAATGATATAAGTAAAAATGATAAATTACTTAACTCAAAATGATACAAGTCAATATGATACATGTCCAAATGATATAAGTCAAAATGATACATAAATTTATGATACAACTCATTAATATGGCACTGCAAGTTGTGAAAATGATACATATGATAGCTAGCGACTATGAAAAGAGGCATCATAACAATATATCAACAATGATCCATGATGCAGTCTATATGATCATGAATGTCACTGGATACTACGAGCAACTACCTCATCATCATCATCACCATCGTGATCATCATCATCATCATCACCATCGTGATCATCATTATCATCATCATCATCGTCGTCATCATCATCGTCATCGACCTTAGTGTCTTCTGTATCTGCGTCATCATCATCGTCTACCATGTGATATGTACCAGAACCAACATAATATGGATCTCTATCATGAGAATCATCTTGATCTTCTAGAAGACCTGTGTTCTGCAAAAAAAAACATTTAAAATGAAAAGTTATTATTTATTTCATGCAATAATTTATTTTTCTGTTATATATCTAATATTACAACATATGAAATGAAACCATAATCATATTACATCATATCAAAGTGCACATACCATAATAAAATTTCAAAAAAGTTACAGTTAATATGTCATTACAATGATGTAAAACATGCAACAATTCTAATAAACATTAGTAAAGATCATAAAAAAATTTGTTATAAATTTAACTATCAACTATAAATTCTATTACATAACCTTAAGTGCTACAAATTGCTTGGTCAAAATCTCCCATTTTGACACAGGTAAGGAGGATGGTGGCAAAGGTTGCGGAATTTGGCTTTATACCAGCCAATTACATTTGCTTTAAAATTTCTAAAGCCTTTTCAAAAAATCCATTTTGTGCATACCCTGTGGTCATTGTAGTCCATGAGACCACATTTATTTGAGGCATTATGTCAAACAGTTCCTGTGCCTTGTCTATGCTTCCACATTTTGCATACATGTCTAACAGGGCAGTTGCAACTACAACATCTGACAAAATTCCTCTATCCTTTATGTATTGATGGATGTCCATACCCTATTCCAAAGCTCCCATTTTGACACAGGTAGGGAGGATGCTGGCAAAGGTTGTGGAATTTGGCTTTACACCAGCTAATTGCATTTGCTTTAAAATTTATGAAGCCTTTTCAACAAATCCATTTTGTGCATATCATGCAGTCATTGCAGTCCATGAGACCACATTTCTTTGAGGCATTATGTCAAACAGCTCACGTGCCTTGTCTATGTTTCCACATTTTGCATACATGTCTAACAAGGAAGTTGAAACTACAACATCTGACAAAATTCCTCTATCCTTTATGTATTGATGGATGTCCATACCCTATTCCAAAGCTCCCATTTTTACATAGATAGGGAGGCTGTTGGCAAATGTTGTGGAATTTGGCTTTACACCAGCCAATTGTATTTGCTTTAAAATTTCTGAAGCCTTTTCAACAAATCCATTTTGTGCATATCCTATAGTCATTGCAGTCCATGAGACCACATTTCTTTGAGGCATTCTGTCAAATATTTCACGTGCCTTGTCTATGCTTCCACATTTTGCATACATGTCTAATAGGGTAGTTGTAACTACAACATCTGACAAAATTCCTCTATCCTTTATGTATTGATGGATGTACATACCCTATTCCAAAGCTCCCATTTTGACACAGGCAGGGAGGATGTTGGAAAAGGTTGTGGAATTTGGCTTTACACCAGCCAATTGCATTTGCTTTAAAATTTTTGAAGCCTTTTCAACAAATCCATTTTGTGCATATCCTGCAGTCATTGCAGTCCATGAGACCACATTTCTTTGAGGCATTCTGTCAAACAGTTCACGTACCTTGTCAATGCTTCCACATTTTGCATACATGTCTAATAGGGTAGTTGCAACTAAAACATCTGACAAAATTCCTCTATACTTTATGTATTGATGGATGTCCATACCCTATTCCAAAGCTCCCATTTTGACATAGGCAGAGAGGATGGTGGCAAAGGTTGTGGAATTTGGCTTTCAAACAACTCATACTCGTAGAGTCATTGTTTTAGGTCACTATGTTATGGTAACAACAAGGGATTCCAACTATGGTTACAATAGCTAAGACTACCCTCATTTGTGACCGTAACAAGGTTCTTAGACAACACTATCTTGCTCTTCACACTGGGTACTATATAGGCCAAGATTGGGTTGAAGAAATCACTTGATGGTTACCTATATAGTGATACCACATCCTAATACCCCATGCATTCTAAATAGCTTGAGATTTATACAATACTCAATCAAGATGAGATTGTATCACTGTACCACACTTAACTATGATAGTCCTTTCTTAAAAATAATTTGTAATCTTTAGACTATTGGGATCCTTGCCACAAATAAATATTAGGTCAATGACACGAGGCTTTTAAACAAAAACCATAATCCCAACTCTATATCCATCCCCTTGGTAGTCTCAAGGGCCACCTTGAGACAAAAATGCTAATGTACTATTATGACAGTTATGATTGTCCTCCATTGTTTCATTGTGCATTTGAAACTTGAGATGAGGACTGGGGAGGTCTCCATTTGTAAAAACATGGAAAATACTCATGACAAGATCTTTATAATAGGCATATTCAACTTCAGGCATTTCTACAGACCCTAGGAAGGTGGATGTTTTTACTTAGTGACTTTAATTACCACCACAAAGACTATCCCCTTTGCAACTATGACAAGGTAACACTGTCATGCTCTTTATGACAATCCCTTCTCCATTGGGTGATGGCCTAATAACATTTATATCCTTTGTGATTTCAATGCCTCTCTAATGCACTATCATAGGAGTCTTGATAGTCCTTATGTATTAGTGAATATGGCTTCCAACAAATTCAAAAGGAGGGCTTAAGATTACATACAAGGTCCTAGTCTTCATACCCTAGTCACATATCACCTCTCTAAGAAGACCTCAAGACAATTGCCCTTTAATACAGGAAGTCAATGTAGTTTTAAAAGATAAAGTGCAAGAGGCCAAAGGAAAATAAAACTTAAGGCCTTAAGGGGTTTAAAGGAATAAAAATATAAGCTTGCAGACTCGACTTAAAACCCTAACCCTAGGTGGGTACCACCAGATACCACCAGAACCCTTTAACTTGGCACTGTAAAACCTTGTCCAATCTGATTGTGGGAAGTTGAAATCAAGAATGTACACTCACATATGACAGATAAGTATGCCTACCAAGTCGTTTGACATAAAAATGAATAGGCTTCGAATTATAACCCTTCAAAGTAGGCCACTGAAGTATATTATACAGGTGCATTTCTGAGTGCTGCAGTCAAATTTTTCATCATCGGAACCTAAATTTTTTGTAAAAAATGGTAGGAAATTTTAGGTTCCAACAAGTCCATTAGTTGGAGGCAAGCAAACAAGGGTTTTCTATTCATTATTAGCCTGTTAAACTTAAGCATATGAGATAGCATGGCACACATAAAATGTTGTGGATAATGACCACAAGATTAGGTTAATTGCAACCACTTTTTGTAAGCAAGCACAAGACTAGTATACTCATTATGATCCTAATGGCACCAAGAAGGGTCCCCAAAGATATAAGAGTAATCATTTGTCATCTAAGAGAAATCTTACATTTAAGGGCGCTAGGGCCAACAGAGAAGCACTTTAGAACTCATCCTACTCATCAATAAACAACTCAACACAAGAACTTCAAATTAACATATTAACACAACAATATCCAACTAAGTTATTGAAAGTCAACTATTGATACCTCGTTCTCCATCCAGATTACAAAATCAGTCCACTTTTTGCTTTGTAACATTTCCTTTTCAAATTGGCTTGGATGTCGTGCATATTTCTCCTCCTGTCAAAACGTGGCACATGGACTAGTTAAACTAATTAATATGCAATCATTTACTTTTTCTTAGGAAATTAAAAAAAATATCATTTAACTTATTAAATATACTTACAAATGTATAGATCAAGGCCCGTAAACCTTTCTAGCCACTGTGATGTGTGGCACGAAGTTTGTCAAGCCTAGCCTTGGAGGCCTTGTCCTAAAACATATACTAATTCAATTTAACTATGCACAAATAAAATTTAAAAATCATTTAATAAATTTGATATAATCTTATGAGAAAATTCAAATACCTACATACTCTCCTCACTGGACTTCCTCTGTGCATCAGACTTCTCATATGCTTTTACAAGTTCTTTCCATACTTTCAAACTTACATCAATTGGCCTTTTTTTGAGTCTTTACTTAGGAGGGAGTTTTTATATCTTCTTTTTTTGGTTGCACCAAAATCTCTTGCAATTTTGAGACATTTGTAGCTTTATCTTCTTTATAGACCAACCTGTTCCAAATTCAGTCTCCATGTCTTGGATAACTGCTTTTTGCAGGTGCATGGGTATCTTTCAGAATGGAAAATGTAGATGGTCTTTGAACCATTGAAGGCATGATTCCTTCAACATATTCACAAATATTTTTTTAGCATCCATCAATTGAACATCCCTTGAAACCACATCGCATTCTATATTGGTATCGTAGGTACCAATGCAAGATGCAAAACATGGCATGGTAGTCGAAGAAGTCTGTGTCCCAGGAGTGGGTGGGACATTAGAAGCCTCTGTTCCCTATTCCACATTCTTAGAGTTTATTGTTATTGATTTCCTCTTGGATCTTTTGCTCAATCCATGACTGGTTGGGGAATCAATTGATTCCCTTTGACACTATTGATTTGGTTGTAATGTTTTAGGGACTTTACCAGATCATTTTTCTATGTATCTAGCAAGCATTGTCAAGTCCACACCATCCAATTTGTTCACTGCCTCTACACCCAATATGGAAGCCAATGCCTCTTTTTCTTTGTCAGTCTCATGTTCCTATAAAATAAATTTCTTCTTTTAAATTTACAAATAAAAAACTAAAAACTAAAAATCAAAGAAATAATGGAAACATTTACAAATCTATAAATTGATAATGAATTACCTCATTGTGGTAAAAGTCTGCTCCCTTTGCTCTCTTCCCTCTATTGCTTGACATTTTGAGGTGACCTAGGGCAAATTATTTTCATTGAGTCTGTGGAGGCAAATGAAGTACACACTGCCAGGAATGAAAGTTTTTGTCCAATTTTTCTGTATTCCTCAAGGTTTTTGACCTATACTTTGTAGAGAAAATCATGAAGCTATTTTCCTATGAATTAATTGGTGCCTTGGGAGGGAATCTATAGTTCTCGGCCTAATTTTAGTTTTCTCACCCTCATCTCAAAATCCCTATCTCCTCATATTGTCTCAACCAACCTCTATTTTAGTTTGCTCACCCTTGTCTCAAAAGCCCTAATTTTAGTTTGCTCACAATCGACTTGTCTTAAAGCACTTGACTACTTTTTTAGGAAGGAAGTGAGAAAGTTGTGTTTAGAGAAAGGTATTGATGGTAATGATAAGTGAACCTGGACATTGGGGTTTGAAAAATGCATTCACTACTCTGAGATGCATAGGAAATAATGCAATGTCTACAATTTTACCCTCCTCCTTTGCAACCACATGAGACTTGAACGATTTTCTTGTAAACAAAATAATATTCACAGCCCTTTCTTCACAATCCTCTCCATTTAATCGAAACAAAAATATATTTGGGAACGAAATTTTTTTATTGTAATTGTAACCTTACCTATGGTGTCGAAAACTAAATCGAATTTCTCATCTCTTCGCCCGACGTTTTTCTCCTCTCTTTGCGTGGCATTTTTCTCCTGTAATTATCAAATTTCTCATATATTAATTTAGGCAGGACTCCAACCCAAAATCTCGATCTCCAAACAAAAAATGAACACCAAAAATCAATAAAGTTTTGTTTTGTTTGTTTTTGTTTTGGGGTATGTACAGGCGGGAATTTTTTTAAAAAATCTTGATCCAATAGTCGGCACTATAGTCGGAGCAGTTAACGTCGACTTTAGTGCCAACTTTTAGGCCAAAATGTAATCTACTTGGGGCTCCAAAGGTGGCGCAAAGTGCACCTAATTTAGCACCAAGCAGTGCAAAATGATGTATTTTGCTTGGAAGTTGATAAAAACATAACCTCGCCAAATTTGGGTTGTCCTTATAATAAGTAACTATATCTTGTTTCCATGATAGCATTTTGACTTCATGCTTCTCTTATGATTAGCTCAATAATAACTCACTCTTTCATGACCTTACACATATGGTTGGTGACAATCCTTATGCAAGTGATATGGCTTTGGAAAAACCAAACAACTCTTCGCTTACTATCATGATGACATGATATTGGGACTATATTGGAAGCTTATGGAGTGTGCTTATGGTATTGTGATTTTCATTTCTATGTTCTCATTGACCTATTTTAGGTTGAAGCATGGTAACTAACCCATTAGCTATTATGATAGTCATACAATGACTAGACAATCCTCTACATTCTGACTATGACAGTCCTATGCATGGTGTTTTCTTCATGACAGTCCCCAATAATGTGAATTATTGATAGTAGCTAGTTCAAATGGAGTTTTGGATGGTGTAGTAAGTTGTCCCTATGGCTCATGATAGTGCATGCCTTGGTTATGTCCTTGTGACATTACTCTCTAGATATCTTCTCTTTATAGTGACAAGGTTTCAAGAACATGACAACTTCGGTAAGGTATCAACTTGTCTCTTTAACCTCTAGATTGTCATTTTTCAAGAATTGATCTCATTGAAATGCAAAGACAACATGTCATAGATTAGATGAAAAGATCAAGGAGATGCATGTTATAGAGTATAAAACTCAAAAATCAAAGGTCTTTTTGGGCTTTTTTTTAACAATATGAGCAAAATTCAAACTTTAAACATGTAGCACAAGTACCATATGACTCATTCGCATACATCACACATGTGGGACCACTAAGAAGGGAGGTAGGTGCTTAATATGAGCAATGACAATTGCACATAATGTTTAAGTTCACTTCAACAGATATTTGGGGTTATGATAGCTAATGGAGGGTTTTATTTTCAAAGGAAACCATCAATTTTGGAGTGAAAGGTAATGGTGAAATATAACATAATGTCCCCTATAATTAAAGAATATCCAATGGATAGGATTAACCTAACAAATATCTAATGATGTGATTTCAAAATTAACATCCAAATTATCCTTCCATCCATCAAGAATTTAAAATTTTGGTGCCAAAGACTGTTTGAGACTGTTTTGAGGTTTCTATGATAGTTTTGAGGGTTTTATGGCCACTTGGAGAGATATAGATTGCCTTAAAATGACCCATAAAAGAAAAAGGAGAGTCAAATATGAAATAAATGTCTTTTTGATGTGAATTTGTAGTCATTTTGTAATCATAAGATTTGAGCTCTAGTTGTCAAGATTTCGTGTGTAAACTTTTTCTGAAGAGCAAAATGTTGCAATGTCCTATTTTGTTTTTCATAGTGTGTCTTAATGAAAAGCGAGTGTATTAACAAGATAAATTCAAGAATATGCTCTTGGTGCATAGCTATTATGTGACTATTGTCATTGTTGTGTATTACAGGATCTAGAGGAGGCCATGGAGAGAGGACGTGGACGACGTAGAACTACTAAATCGCAGAGAGGAAAGTGGGTGGAAATGGATATGACAACGGAATCTGTAGATACAATAGAGGTAAGAAGAGAAAGCAACCTCAACCAAAGGAGGAAGGTGTTTATGAATTCACAAATGCTACAACATAGAGGAAATAAAAGTCATTTTTTTGTCCACGAGGCCTCTGAGGTCAAACTTATTGGTTGAAAATGCACAAGAATGGTGATTAAATGTGACTCTATGATCAAGGGAAAAGTTTGAAAATTAGGATGGCCAAAACATGATATCAATATGTCAAATATATGACTAAAGTGAGGTTTTGTGTTGGATAGCATATTCGTTGAAATGATATAATTGGTGTACTAAACATTATTTACTATGTTGTGTATTATAGGAGCCAGATGAGGCCATGGCAATAGATCGTGTCATATCAAATGAGGACACAACAGATGAAGTGGGAAATCAGGTACTTAAATCCAAATTCCTTAGGAAAAAATGATCTAATGGCATTTTATGATACGTCCATCTTTTTTCATAGTATTATTAAAATTTATAATGTATTATCCAATCTTGACATAAATTAATGCATGTTGTTGATTATTTTAGATGGAGATTGGAGCAAATGCAAAGGCTGAGCATTCAACTAGAAAATGAAAAATATATGCACGTGGACATGGACCTAAAACTGTTAAATCACGTAGACGACAGTGGGTCGAAGAGGATATGACAATGGATCCTGTAGACACAAGAAATGATTGCACTGAACAAGAGGTTGGTCAGGACTATAGTACATGGGATGAATACTTTGAGAAAATTGTTGTTTGTGGATGTTCTGTATGTTGTGGAAAGAAACAATTCAAACGAGTGATTGTACAAAGACATTACATATATGATGAGCTTCCAGTTTGTAGTATGCCTCCTACAATCAATTTAAATCCAATAGGAAATGTGGTAAGGAATTTTCCAAATTGATATAAATAACATGTATGCTTCGTTTAAACATTGTTTTATATTATTTAAATAACTAATTTTTTTCTTAATGGATACTTGCAGGATAAAGTTCTTGGCTTAAAGTTTCTTGGATCACCAACTTCCATCCTAGAGGGCAATGATCATTTATCAAATGATACATCTAACAAAAATATGAGCCAATATACCAGATCGAAAGATGAGCAATTGATGAAAACAAGCAACAGAATAAGAACCGGTATAAAGATGCATAATTTGCTTAAAGACAAGGGGAAGGTAGACTATGTACCCTATGAGAATGAATGTGATGGAGATGATGACTTGCCCCTAAGTTTGAGATCAATTTATAAAGACACATTTGATTGTCGACTATATTGCACTTGACCTAGTGATCAACAACTACCTAGAGTGTACGAGGTGTTTCAATTTTGGGGATACAGCTACATGATACGACCCTCCAATATTCATGGAGCGAATCTAGGCCTTTTTATTGTCCAAAATGTACATGTGGGATCTAAACATAGAAAAAATTTAGAACAAACCACTAGGAGATTAATGGCATATTATGGTCCATCATATTATGGTGGTGAATGGAGAAGGCTAGCAAAATATAAGCCTAGCATGTCAGCATATGGTCTAAATTTGAATATGTATACACATCATTTCCAATTGGAAAGTGGAAAAGAAATGAATAGAGTGTTGGAATAAGGTGGATAACTGAGAGGGGGGTTGAATCAATTATCTTAAATAATTTAACTTTCTCTTCTTCTTTAACAATTAGTGCAGTACCAAAACATTTAAGCATACATGAACATGAGAGCAGAAAAGAAATCAACACACATGACACAAGGATTTTTATGTGGAAAACCCTGTTAAGGGAAAAACGATGAGGTGACTAACCCAAGATTGTATTATCTGTTAAAAGAATAGAAGTATAAAATGGCACTTGCCAATTAGGGCTCACTGCTTGAGCACACTGCTCACGAGAGGCTCACTGCCTACAAGAGACTCACTGTCTACAAGGTATAAAGAAAGTAACTAGGTGTTTGAACTGATCAGAGGCATCCACATATGCTAGAGTTCAGTTCTGGTTAGGCTCAATATACTGATCTGCTTCACTTCATTCTTCCTCTGCTTAGTGCTGCTATTCTGTCACATACCAGATTTGTATATCTGCTTCCACACTGTTCTCTACTTTTCTTCACACACACTATTACACTTCACACACCTTCACATTGAAATCCATCTGGTATATATATCCACATAAAGGATTTCAACATCTTTCTAGTCGGCATCCGGAATACTCAAGATTTCCCAAACTCTGGTCTGTCAGCTGAATCCATGCTTACTAAGTGATGTGTATCAAAAGATAGTTATAAGAGTCATCAATAATGTCGGCCAACCATGAATGATCCCTCAAGAAACTTGATCACCATCAATTTCTTATCTGGATTAAGGTTTGATGCTCTGCTGGTCAGTTCTTCCTCAGTCTACTATGCCAAATAGGAACCCAACACTTAGGTGCTCATATCTTTTCACTCTTTCATCACCAGAGGCTCAATCTCTAGAATTTAGCATTCATGGTACTCCTCTTGACTTCCCCAAGTCTGTACTTTGCTAAGATACTTCCTCTAAGAGATCCAGACCTGACTGTCAGACCTTGTTGCATGCTCTGTTCTTGTTCATCGGAGCAAAACACTCTTCAATCTAACTTCTGGTATAGACATACTATGTGCTGCGGATGAGTGGGATGGACTTTGTTGCCATCAATGAAAACACTCATGAAGCCACACAGTGTCTCTTGCCAACAATCTCCCCCTTTGGCATTGATGGCAACACTTAGTGAAAAATGACTAAGTGTTATAACAAACTCCCCTTGGCTGATGCTCTATCTTATGTACACTATTACCGGAGGTCCCCCTTAGCTGGATTCCACATTTTTCACTACTCCTCACTCCCCCTTTGACATCAATGGCAAAGGGTAGAATCCGCACACCAAAATTTTCAAAAATCAACCTATACATAGCCACATAAGTATATATACAACTTATACTTACATATACTTAAGTATATCTGCAAAGGTGGTCTTCAACTGTATAACTTTTGTTGCCCAACTCTGCTTCATCGTATCTAAAATTGAAATGTGGCCACTCAATAAAAATGCAAAAGATTCTGCCCTTTTTAAATCTACCGGATCACTGGTCCGGGCTGTAGTCTGAGCATCAGTTAGAGCTTCATGCATGGTTTCTAACTTAGCGATAATTATCCCTCTTAGTTCACTCATTTTTCTTATTCTATTCTTCTTCTCCTTCTCAAGCCTCTTTATCTCATTCATAGTGGCAATAGCCTAGCATTCTTGATTCATTATGGATGAGGTGAGAGGATCAAAATTTTGAGATAAACTTGATAGTTTGCTCTCTTGTTCTTCCACCTTCTTGGCAATGTCTGCTGTCACGGTGGACCAAGATAGACAAAATTTGTATAAATCTTTGCCATATTTAAGTGCATTTTCTAGGCTCTTTATTCCAATGTTTAGATTTCTCCTATCATTTGCTATTAGGCCTTGTACTTCATGGAATCTCTTACCCAAGAACTCTTTCCGGACTTTCTCTTCTGCTAATTTCTCCAAGGAATCAAAATGTGTGCTAATAGAATTAACAAGAGATTTCAAGTTACCGGACGAAGAGGCTGAAGGATCCTTCTGGAAGGATGGCATGATCTTCTCCAATAGACCGGATGCAATTTCTATCAGCTCACAGTCTTCCATGTGAGACTTTAGAAGCTTTTCTTTTGCTTTGGCTTGAGCAAAAGATGCTACCTTCATTGTCTGGACCGGAGAGAGAGAGTCAAAATTGAGTGGTCCTTGGAATAGGTCCAGTTCATCTAATTCCAACATTTCTTTGGTCAAGAAGTCTTTAACTGCTTCTGCAGTGTCTCTTGTCAGAGACAGAGTCTTCTTTCCTTCTGCAACCTTAAAGCTGTCACCTGGGGTGTTCTCTATTTGATCTTCTTCTCTTCCCTTTACCTCTTCTTCTTGACTGATTTTCTCTTCTTTTCTTTCTTCTCCTTCAGTTTCAGAGTTAGCTGGGGTATTCGGAAGTGAGATGTTTACTTATTCATGGACTTCCTCTTCCGAAACAGAGGAATCCAAGTCCTTAATCTTCTCCTCACCTATCTCCTTTGACTCTTCTACAATTTTCTCAGTAGAATCTTCCTTGGATGTACTTGATCCTTCAATATCCATGGCAGAAGGTTCATCACTTATGTCCTCTATAATAGGAAGATTGAATCTTTTATATGCATCTTAGAGGATGTCTCTAGTTTCTTTTGCCACCCTATCAGTCTCTCCAAGCATAAGCTGGTTCATTCTTGCTTTGCTCCGGAACTCATCCTTGCAGTCCTTGAAGATCATGTTCATTTGTTGAGAGGTAATGGAAGGATAGAGTTGAATAACAATCTATTCCTGGATCTCTAGGTCCTTTGCCTTAGCATTGTTCTTTCTCATTTCAAGTTCCTTCTCTAGGATTTTGGGAATTAGAGATATGATTTTAATGAATGCTTTATTATAGATGTTTAGATACCTGACTGTAGCATCTTGCGAGATTTTTTGGTCAGCTTCACTACATTCATCATAGAATTCTATCATTGGTTGCAGATTTCCATCCATAGTGACTGCCTTGATGACATCATCAATGGAAAGTATAGGTTTTTAAACAAATTCTTCTACTTCTTCTTCTTTGTTTTTTCCGGCAGATGATTCCACAGAAGTTTTCTTTTTCTTCTTCATTTTCTTAACCTCCTCATCTGACTCTGTCTCTTCATCATCCTTGTGGCTTGTGTATGACCTTGTGGCCTTTGTCTTTGTTCTCTTTTCTCCTTTACCTGATGTCTTTGCTTTCGGTTTTGAGGCTTTTGAGCTCTTAGAAGTGGCAGGTGCAGAGCTCTTGGAGGATCTAGTCCGGAAGGGAGCTTGCACCGGATGACTTTCTTTTTCTGCTTCTTGTCTCTCTTTTTTTGCTCTTTCTACTTTTTCTCTATTTGCATCAACTGCCTCTTTAGAAATGCCATATGTCTTGGCAACTTCTTCTACTTCCTTTCTTACCTTTCTCTTGATCTCAGGTTGTCTCAGTTCAACATGAATTTTTACACTCAATTCTTGAAAGGTTCCAAACCTTTCTACCTTAGGGTCCTTAGGCTGACTTAGTAGGTGTTGGACATGTAGTTCCAAAATTTTCTCATCCACCTCATAGCCCATTGGCATAATCTAGACTATTATGGGCTCTACTGCCTCCATTAGGCATTGATCAATGTCCACTATAAAACACACTGTATCTTTATATTTTTCAACTAATGTCTAAGGAATTCTTTCTCTGGCCTGCATCATACCTTGGAAATTCTTAAAATATCCCCAGAGAGCTGTGCTTTGAGCCTTGGCATCACCAAGCCCATACATATAATCTCTGATTTGTATGGCAAGCAGTCTATCATTTTGCCATATCCAACCACTAGATCTGGGTAGCTCATTCATGTAGTAAAAGAATAGACATAGTATCAAGCCACCGTACTTAAAAGAATTCTTCTTATCCTTCTTTATTTTCTATAAATTCTCTAACAGTTGGTTTAGGAGAAGCTCACAAAGATCATAATCAGCATTTTCCCTTAGCATCTGATAAGCAGTGTATATTGCTATTCTGGATATAGAATTCTCCCTGTTGGAGTGCTATATTTTATAGCTAATAATCATAGAGGCAAATTTGATGTCTGGATCTGTAATATCTTCTATTGTCATTGCCCTTTTGTCAAACTTTGATCCGGTAGCCTCACTTACTAGTTGATTCTTGACCAATTTAAGAGCAAGCAACCCACCGGATGAGTACAAACCAGTTACTGCCCTAATTGCATCCTTTGTTATTTTGAAGGGCTTTAACAACCATATGAAGTTATCATGTATTCTACTGAGAACATACTGGACCCATTCATCTTCTACAAAATAGGGGAAGTGGATGCAATTTCTAAAATGCTTATCCCGAATGGCCTTGTATTGAGGTTTAAATTTAAATGTTTCATCTATTAATTGCTTGTGATAGATATCCATCAATTTGGATTCCCCAAATTCCTCAATATTTGCATGTATGTAAACCCTAACATCTTCTATATGCAGAACCCCATGCAGAATGCTAGAGAATGTGCCTAGGGGATCAACTTGTAGGGATTTGAAAGGATGTTTCTTGAACTTAGGGTGCGGCCTATCAGTGATCTTAACAACATTTGGAGTAGCCATCTTTCAAAAGATTCAGAGAGAGATATTCAAGAGCAGAAATACCTTTTTACGCTTCTAGGGTTCACAATAAGAGCTGAAACGATCGCTGGTTGAGTCAGATTCTGCGGTTGATCTTTGAGAGGGTTGAGGTAATCTTGTTGTAGAGGTCTTTCTTTCTTCTTTTTGAATGCAAATGAGCAAATGATGAATAGAGGAACCCTTGTATTTCTGTGCAAACCCTAATTTCATATTGCAATAAATGCACAACTTAAGTCATTCAAGTTGCCTTGTTCTCCTTGTTCTAAGAGAGATCTCTCCAGATCACTGAGATGCACTTAGAACAACAATTTACAATGTATCTCCCTTCCTTGGATCATCCCATTTATTAGTAGATTAAGATATTTCAATTTAGAATCATACTGGGTCCAACTATGAAAGTCCTGCTTTTACCGGAAGGCTATGAAACCTGATCAATCTTGGATGATTAACCTCTTCAAAGCTCTTTGTGGATCTTTCATTTTTTTACCAAGGGTTATTTAGATATTTCTTTGAGAAACCTTTCAATCCGTAACTTTCCATGTGCCAATTTCAAGCACCGATTGACTGGCTGGGGGAATTTTATTTTCCTTTGTGACTCCCCCTGAGCCAGAGCTCATCTATTCAATTTTTGGAAGAAATATCAGCACCAATTTCTAGTGCGGATCCATCCCCAACATTTTATGTACTTCTCTTCACCCAAATCTTGTTCATCTCCCTTTGAACTTCATCCACATTTACTTTTCTTTTTCCTTTGTCTTGATTTTGGTTATGATGCACCGGACCCCTTTTATCCTGATTCTTACTTCTGCAGAATTTGGCAATATGACCGGATCTATTGTAGTTGTAGAAAATAACATTTCTTTGCATATTTGGCTGATATCCTCTTGATCTGCATTGATTAGCCATATGTCCCATTCTATTGCATGCAAACCATCTACCATT
This sequence comes from Cunninghamia lanceolata, assembly GCA_027924645.1. Lineage (NCBI taxonomy): Eukaryota > Viridiplantae > Streptophyta > Pinopsida > Cupressales > Cupressaceae > Cunninghamia > Cunninghamia lanceolata. The sequence continues at coordinate 25,528,409 of BSBN01001332.1, read as the reverse complement.
GAATGAATTGTTTATTTTCCTATTTCTGCATTCATGAGATTTGTGACCATACCTTTTGCAGTTGAAACAGTATCTGGAGAAGGATGAATTAGTCTGATTCATTCTTCTTCTGCACTGAGTTGCTTTATGACCAAAATTGTTGCAATTGTAGCAGTATCCATTGAAGGATGGATATCTTTGAGCATTTGTTTACCTTACCGGAGGTCTTCTAGGCCTGTTCCTTGGATTTCCTGACCTACAGTTCTTCTGACCAGATCTGAAACTTTCATCTTTCTCAAATCCTAAGCCATGTTTGTCATCTACCCTCTTTTGGCTTTCAAGAAGAACTTCAAGTTGAGTAGAGCTTATCTTGAATTTCTCTTTGTATTCATTTGTTGTTTGAAGATCCCTTTTAAGAGTGTCTATCTGATTCTCAAGTTGTTCTTCATTATCTCTAGCTTCTTCAAGATCTGATTCCAGATGCCTGATTATTCTATCCATTTTGTGGCAGTCTTCTAACTTCTCCTTGAGAGATTGTTTTAGATTATCTTCAATTTTTCTTTTCTCTTCAATTTCTTGGGTGAATTTCATAACCCCTGATGCCATTTCATGTTTTACCATAATGATTTCTTTTGATATCTTCTTACATAACTTGTTTTTCTCATTTAGATCTTCATTAGTATCATTGGCTTCACTTTGACTTGCTAATTATTGAAGCAGTTCCTTTCTCTTTTTCACAGAGATACTCAGTTTTTCTTTTAGTTCATTTATGAAATCATTAGCTTGTTGAGTCTTTCCCTCAGGTTATTGACTTCAGAGTGAGATTGATCAAGATCATCTAGGGAAGACTGAAGTTGTTCCCTCATACCATACACATCCATTGAGATTCCTAGATCTTCTTCCAGCTGTTAGGCTCTGTTTGGAGGAACTTAGCTTTGATACCAATTATTGGAATAAGGTGGATAACTGAAAGGGGGTTGAATCAGTTATCTTAAATAATTTAACTTTCTCTTCTTCTTTAACAATTAGTGTAGTATCAAAACATTTAAGCATACATGAACATGAGAGCAGAAAAGAAATCAACACACATGACACAAGGATTTTTATGTGGAAAACCCTATTAAGGGAAAAACCATGGGGTGACTAACCCAAGATTGTATTCTCTGTTAAAAGAATAGAAGTACAAAATGGGACTTGCCAATTAGGGCTCACTGCCTGAGCACATTGCTCACAAGAGGCTCACTGCCTACAAGAGACTCACTGTGTACAAGGTATAAAGAAAGTAACCAGGTGTTTGAACTGATCAGAGGCATCCATATATGCTAGAGTTCAGTTCCGGTTAGGCTCAATATACTGATCTGCTGCACTTCATTATTCCTTTGCTTAGTGTTGTTGTTCTATCACATACTGGATTTGTATATCTGCTTCCACATTGCTCTCTGCTTTTCTTCGCACACACTATTACACTTCACACATCTTCACATCAAAATCCATCTGGTATATATATCCGCACAAAGGATTTCAATATCTTTCTAGTTGACATCCGGAATACTCAAGATTTCCCAAACTCTGGTCTGTCAGCTAAATCCATGCTTACTAAGTGATGCGTATCAAAAATATAGTTATAGGAGTCATCAATCATGTCAGCCAACCATGAATGATCCCTCAAGAAACTTGATCACTATCAATTTCTTATCTGGATTAAGGTCTGATGCTCTGCCGGTCAGTTCTTCCTCAGTCTACTCTGCCAAATAGGAACCCAACACTTAGGTGCTCATATCTTTTCACTCTTTCATCACTGGAGGCTCAATCTCTGGAATGTAGTAGTTATGGTACTCCTCTTGACTTCCCCAATTCTGTACTTTGCTGAGATACTTCCTCTGAGAGATCTAGACCTGATTGCTAGACCTTGATGCATGCTTAGTTCTTGTTCACCAGACCAAAACACTCTTCAATCTGACTTCCAGTATAGACATACTATGTGCTGCGAATGAGTGGGATGGATTTTGTTGCCATCAATGACAACACTCATGAAGCCACACAGTGTCTCTTGTCAACATAGAGGTCATCTTATGTATATAGATGGACATGCATACACACACAAAAATATTGCAGGATTTATAAATAGTAGTAAGGGAAGGGACCCTACTATAAGACTGAATTGTCAATTTGTTGAGGTTATAAATGATAAAGATGGAGATATGGAAAGAGAGGTTGATAGATTGATAATGGTTGAGGCTATTATGGACCTTACCATTGGGGATGAGTTATTGATTGATTACCCCTTCTTAAAATGCACTCCTGCATGAAATAAGAGGGAAGAACAAGGTCTCCCTAAGGATATTTTTAAGGGCATAAAACTAAAGAATAATAAATGAGTGTGGACTAATGTTTTATAAACTATGTTGTCCAAATTGTGTTTTATTTAAATTATTGTATAAAAAAGGCAGTTTATAAAATAATGTTCCATTATTCAATTGATGTATATATGTTCATACAACCAATATTTTTATTTTTTAATCCATATTTGATTATATTTCTTTGAAATTGATACATTTATGATTTATCCAATTGTTGCCAAACATTAAATAATGCTTGCATTTGTTGATAGGTAGAAGATGTTGATGAAACACATACTAATACCCAAGATCCAACTGGGTTATTAAGATTTTGACAGGATGATCCAAACCATCCTTTAAACAATACCAGGGTGAAAAGAACATTATTGAAGAGAATACTATCAGCTAAGAAATTTGAAGAGCTGATGAGATCCGCATACATTGATGACATGCCACCTAGCCTTAATGATGATGATCATGATAGTGAAAATGTAGTGTATGAAGAAGGATTGAATGAAATGCTTACAGATTTCTTTGGGGATAAAAACAATGATGACAATAATGATCATATCATTGACAATAACGATGATAGAAAGGGTAATTACCACCAACGTAATGTTGATGATAACAACCTGAAAGACTCCATATGAAAGACTCCATAAAGCAAGCAGTGAAGACACCCGCGTTCAAATCGGGTGCAAGTAGAACCTCAAAAGTGGCATGCACATTAATATTATTAGAAATCAAGTCACTATTTGGTTGGTCAAACAAAGGATTCACTACCCTACTGAAGTGAGTTGAAATCTATTTCTTACTTTGCAATTGTCAATTGGTGTACATAATTCGTAAACATTTATCAACTTTGTTTATATTTCTTTAAGGGGATTTTAAAACTATATATTGTATATAAATAGTCCTAGTATAGATTGACATATCAAACATGTTCATCATAAGTCAAACATTCAATTGATTTAATTTCTGGCAATCTTACAGGACACTAAAAACTAAAATATTCCCTAAAGATAATGTGTAGCCATCAACTTGCAGAGAGGTGAGTCTATTATTGGTTGAGTTGGGGATTGAATATAAGCAAATTCATTCATGTAAAAATGATTGCATTTTATATAGATATGAATATCAAAACAAAGTAGAATGCCATGTATACAAAGAGAAGAGATATCGTACGAATGTACAAGGTCCTACAGTTCCAAAGAAGGTTTTACATCACATGCCAATTATACCTAGACTTTAACGAATGTTGCGTTGCAAGTCACTTACACAATTGATGGATTGGTATGCAAAGAATAAGAGTAAAGATGGATTCATGCAAATTCCGGCCGACTCTAAAGCAATGAAACACATAGAGGAAAAATGGCCAAGAAAATTCAAAGATGAACCCCGTAGTATCAGGTTTGGTCTTGCAATTGATGGAGTGTGCCCATTCTCTTTCCTGAGCTCAAATTATAGTGTTTAGATAGTTAGATTGATAGTATACAATATTCCCCCATGGATGAGTGTTAGAAAGGAGTACCTTATTGTTCTAGGAAAACATCAAGTTAAAAACATGGATGTTTATCTTGCGCCTTTTATTTATGAGATGCAACTGCTATGGAAAGACATAAGAATGTATGACATATCATGTCCCCCATCAAATAGGTCCTTCATGTTGTATAGTGCGCTATGTTAGACTATTAATGATTTCCCAGGACTTGGTGTTTGTTCTGGTAAGATAAAATATTTATGTATTTACACTCATAATTTATTTTCATCCCAACTTTCATACTTAGTTTTATAATATTTTTTGATGTTATTAACATTACTTATTGAATTGCAGGGCTTCAAACAAAGGGGATATTTGCATGTCCAAGATGTGCAGAACAATTTCAAGGGCGGTATTCTAAAGATCTACATAAATTTATTTACGCAAACAACAGGGTTTTTCTACCACTAGATCATAAGTTTAGAAATCACCTGAAGAATTAATTTGATGGAAAAATTGAAAATAGAGGCCCTCCCATGATTATGGGTCTAGGTGATTAGCTTAAGAAATATGAAGATGCTGAAAATTGAAAGGTTGGGAGGATTTTTTTGATCGGGGTGATTCAATTGAAGAACCAGAACAAGTTGTAGTTAATATGCCAGAAGGAATGAAAAGGAAATTCATATTTTATGAGCTCCCTTACTAGAAGGATCTATTAATATCTCACCTATTAGATCCTATGCATGTCTTAAAAAATGTCCCAGATTCTATATTTTGACATATATCAGGCAAAGAGAAGAACACCTTGTCTTCAAGGAGAGATATTGCTCTTTCACGTACCAAAATTGATAGAAAACATTTGTGGTCAAATAGGGAAAATGAAACATACGCAGAAGCTCCATGGATTTTGAAAAAAAAAAGAGCTAGACCAACTAAAAAATGTCATCTGTTCAATAAGGACACCTACTGGCTATGGGTCATCATTGGCTAAAGCTTTTACAGTTGATGGACATATCACAGGATTTAAAACACATGATTTTCATAATTTTATGAAGGTATTATATATCATCATTTAACATTTACTAGTAACATTGATTAAGTACTAAACATATTTTGATATCGTTATGTTGTGTGAGAAAAAATTACTAATGACCTTTTCATAAATGTGTTTCATAGCATATCATGCCATTGGAAATTAGGGGGGATTCCTGTCTTACAGTTGACTTAAGGAATTCCATAAGTCAATTGTCAGCATTTATAAGGTATGTGGTTAATGTGTGAGAGACATAGATATATTATATTGCATTTTAATTTTTGACTAAAGGTTCATACTAATTTACTATTCTTATATTAGGTGGGTGACCTCCAAGGAGATCCACGAATGTGAAGTGCCAAAATGGAAGAAGGAAATTGTAGAAATTGTATGTGTATTTGAGAAGGAGCTCCCTACAAGTTTCATGGACCTACAAGTCCATTTACTTATACACCTAGTCGATGACATTGAATTAGCAAGTGTCGTATCAACGAGGTGGATGTTTTTCTTTGAGAGGTATATGAAAACTCTAAAAAGATATGTTCGACAAAAGGCACATCCAAAGGGTTGCATGGATGAAGGGTATGTATTGAATGAAGCATTTTTCTTCCTGTGTGAATTCCTTTGTAAGGATTTTGAAGATGGGCTACACTTCTGGGATGAAGAACGAGCATCAGATATTATTGATGGAGAAAAACCACAATCTAATGGTGTTCAAGTAGAAATTAGTAAGTAAATTCATGATCAGTGTGTTTTTTTTTCTTGCAATCATTAATTTACTTTGTAATTTATTTATCAAATTAATAGCATGACATTTGGAGTTTGAAATAAACATGTTGACATGTAATAGGTGTAGATGAAAGTGCTATACTCAAAAAGTTCATTCTGTACCACATGGACTTTATGAACAAATGGATTGATCTGTATGATAAAAAGAGAGAAGAACTGTTAGAAGCAAGGAGACAATTTAAGAGATCGAACCCAAGGAATACTCCACTTCCCACTGATCTGCTGGGGGAATGGGGCAAAGATTGCACACTAGAATGGGTTATTGAACAAATTCAAAATCAAATAGAAGATGCAGGTATAGATTCAAACATAACAGAAGATGAAATTAACATGTCTAGAGGATGTGAAAGAAAGGTACAATTGGAGATTTACAAAATGTTGTTTCCTTACAGCTTTGACACTATTAACTGTTTTAATATTCATCATTATATTTGTTTTCACTAAAATAAATGGTCTTTCACAGGTGAGGAAATATCCAGCAATGTGGGCATATGGTCAATATTATCATGTAGAAAGTGTAGATGTAAAGAGACGATCCTTTGATTGTGGCATCATGGTTTACTTCAAGCAATCCAGTCGATCAAGCTCAAAAGATAAGAATATAATTGAAGGGAATCTACAATATGTTGGAAAAATACAAGAAATTATTGAGTTGGATTACCACTCTTTTAAATGTTGTATTTTTAAGTGTAGATGGTATGAAGCATTTGAGAGGACACGAAGACATGATACCCATAGTGGATTGTTTTCTATAGATTCCTCATGTTTCCTACCAGAGGATAAGGAGCCTTATGTTCTACCAATTCATTCTAAGCGGGTATTTCTTTAACTCAAACAAGAAGCGGTAGTGATCATTAATCTATTAATTCATAGTTTATTGTGAATATATACATGTGTTTATTAATCAATAAAATTGTTATACAATACGTCTAATATATGTATATCGTTCATGTGCAGGTATTTTTCTATGAAGATATTTTGGACCCGAAATGGATATTTGTCATACATTATGATCCAAGATTAAGGCATGTATTTGACGATGCATTAGTGGATACTGAGCAAAATAATGATGGCCAACAAAAAGAGAGAGGGATTAAAGAACATCGAAGAAATTGACATCCATGATGATGTTGAAGATGGTTATGTTCAAGAACAAGAAGACAACAATCCAGAGTTGAATGATGTTATGGAAGACAACAATATGGATGGTATACAAAATGATGATCCAAATACATTTGGTAACAATATAGATGGTCTATAGTCAGATTTCAATGATGATGAAGATGATGGAGGTCAAGATGAGGATGAGGATAATATTAAATATTTGAAAGAACATATGAACATTGACAATGATACACTGGATGACATTGTAGCAGACAATAAAGTTAATGACCAAGACTTCTAAATTTTTAGAATTATTTGCAATCCATGTTTTAAAAAGGATGATTAAATTGTTGGCAATAATGTTAATTAAATGGATTGTTCAATTGTTGACAAATTACCTATTGCAATATCCTTAAATTGTTCAATCTTTGGTATGAATTGTTGGCAATAATATTAATTAAATGGATTGATTGATGTTCTTCATAACTTGTTAATGGATAATCCTTATGTGATGGAAGTATTAAGTGATACAGGTCAAAGGATAAGCTCATCAAGTTCTTTAAATAGTGGGTGTTACCTTGTTTCACCAATGACAATTTACTTTCAAGTTTGTTGGTGACTTTAGAATAGATTAAGGAGCTTATGTAATTTTGTCAATTAAATCATCCACTTCACTTAACCCAATATGGCATATGATTTGGATTAATGTTTTCTATAAATCTTTAAACCCTACTCCTAAAACAGAAAAATAAATTTGTATTTTAAAAATATATACAAGGGAATGATTTTCAAAAGAGAAAGACTGGTGCCTGCCATATGAGGAATTTGTTTATCTTTAATTATTTTTCATATATATCCTTAATTGTATATATGCCATGTTATCTTGTTATAAGTACTTGAGTAAGACCATCAATGAAATATGAAGTGGACATATTATCATCTATATTAGCTAATTGATTGCACAAATACTTCAATTTATCAACGATCTCATGTTTCTATTCATTTTCAACACTTTTAATAAAGACATCATGATCATAATATTCTTCTTCATCATTAGAATGCAACATGTGATCATCATAGGAAGTAGGAGAAAGAGGTAGTCATGTTTGCAAGGTGAGAGTTTGACCTAGTACTTTGTTGAAGGGGACATAAGGATCATAGATTTTTCTTAGGAATGCAAAATTAAAGGCATTGGGTTGTTTCCAACAAATGCAAACCACAAAAATCTCAAAATAAAAAATCAATCTTTTTTAATCCTAAACATAGGCATGGAAATTGCAAGTTCAAAAAAATGTAGGGAAATAAATCATACCCTATAATAGAAGATTTAAGTCCAATCCTAGATTTAATTAAACTTTAAAGTACAAGGAGTTGAGAGTAGAATAAAATATTGAGATATTAAGTAATTAAGATAGAGAAATGAAATAGTTGAGAAGAAATACAAAACTTATTTGATCTTTTTAGCATGATGTCAAATGTGAAGTGTGTGATTAACCAATGCATTATGAAAAAAGAATGAAAACTAGGATTTTCTACTAGAATAATGATCATGAGATTGTGGTAGTGATTAACTGAGTTTTTGCATTCCTTCTTCACTTGTCCTCTTATCTTCCTAGGGATTCTAGATTTTCCTCTTGACTTGGAATGATATTTATACCATTCCCCCTTAGATCCACTTTTGTCCTTGGGCCTTTGCGAAACATGCAAGGCATCCTTAGAACCTTCATCATTGAACTTTCTCCTCATGTCCCCATTGAGCATTGTAACAATAAAGGATTCCATGGTCACCTTTGCAACACTACCATTTATAAAAAGCATTATGTTCTCCTAATTTTTGGGTAAAGAAAAAAGTGAGAAGATACATTTGTCTTCCTCATCAAGTTTAACATTTATTGAACCTATTTGACTCAAAATCATATTAAAGGTGTCAAAATGTTCTACAGTAGAATATCCTTCCTTCATTTTTAAATAATATAAACATCTTTTGAGATATAACTTATTACTTTATAATTTTAGTTTGATAAATATCACCTATCCTCTTTTGTAATGTGAATGCAGGGGTCTCTTTTGATTTGAATAACAAAGAAAAAGTAAATTGGAGACAACCAGATATATTATTGGTAATCCAATTCAACAAACAAATGATAACCAAAAGTTGACCACCAGATAATAGTACCTTTTATATTAATTTTCTTTAAAGTACAGGCAGTGCAATGTCTCTTTCAAAAAATCAAAATCCCAGATAGATTTCAAGCCATAAGGTCTTGGTTTCCTTTTATAAAGGAAGCAACAAGCTTTAGACCTTTCACATTCAAAATGGCTCTTTGAATTCCTAACCCTTGATATTACAATATTTGTCTTTTATAAGTCCAATTTAGATTTTCAAGTATATTTGAATACATTTTAAAAACATGAAGAAAACATAAAGAGACAAAAAGAGAGCGTTCAAGATGTGGTGGTGCTATTTAACACCATTATATGGCTCACTGCTCTTCTGCACCTCAGCCTGTACTACTGATGATTCATCTCTAAGATATTTCTCCTCCCATTTATATATTGTAAAATCACTAGGCCATTGGTAAGCCTGAATCTGAGGCAAGTTCTCCTGGTGATCTTTCCATCTTTTATCAAACAGAACTCTGACATCCATCACAAATTTTGCATACCCAGCATCCAACGCAATTACTCAGTCCAATATCATGTTGAAACTGAGAATACTGACATCTCCATCCTTCTTCAAAAAATCCATAACTTGGAATACTATTTGGCCAAATTCCATCTTCCATGTGTCAAGACTTTTGATTTTCTCTTCTTCTGTCAGTATGAAAGGAATAAATTTATACTTGAACGTAGTAAAAGATTCAACCTTTGCTTGCATCTTCTGGCTTTCCCCATTCACATACTGGTATTCATCAATGATCATTTTGACTATTTTATCAGTGGGCTTCAAAGTTGTAGGGGCGTCAAGATTCCTTTGCACTACTAAGCACATCGTAACCAAATTGTGATGATATGGTTGCCATTTTTTAAACAACAAATCCAAATAGAAGAGTTTATCTTCAATTGTTCAATGGCCTAAGATAAAGAAGAGTAGCAATCATGCACACTCCCAAGCTTATCCACAACCAATTTTACTCTATGCTCCAAAATTTTCTCAAAAATTTCAATAACTTTCATCTTTGCCTCATTCTTTGTCATTTAATTTTGTTTATTCAAACTTTCAATTTCCTTTTCAAATTTCAATCTTGTTGCATTAAATTCTTCAGTAGACATTGTGACATCACTGGCTATTTGTGGCACAAGGGGCTGATAGGGTACAATGGCTTGACCTTGAGAAGAATTCACAGCTTGCAATTGTTTCTTTAATTTCACATTTTCAAAATACAATTTGTTTACTTCATCATTCATTACTTTCTGAGTTTGCTCATAATCTATTATCCTTTGTTCTAACCTCTTCACAATAGCATGAGTAAACATAGCAGTGTGAACATTTAGAGCAGCTGCTTCTGTTGCTGATGTATCTTGTAAAGTCTTTACCATAGATGTACCCCTCATTTCTTGAACAATATCAAGCAATCTTGGTTTGCTTATATTCTTCTGAGTAGTCCAAATTGCAAGGGTCTCTATCTTTGGATTAAAACCACATCCACTTATGCCATCTTCATAATCAAATTCTGATTCAACAAGTTGTGGATCATCCTGACTTCTAACTTGGTCAAGCAAAAATACCTTTTTCAATTCAAGGCTAGGTATGATGAGCATATTACTTTGCAACACCATTTGTCTTGCCTCCTTTGGACTCACATCAATTTCATCTACTTTCAATTCTTTGAAAGTTTATGTAATGATTTGATCATGTTGTGTTTCATCAGCACCCATTTTATTTATTGCAACTTTTTCATTATATTCTTTCATTTTCATTTTCAGCCAAAAATCATTAAACTCTGGAGTTTTGATGAAGTCGTCATCTTCTATGAACCTCATGGATGATTTAATCCTTTCATCCTCCTCCAACTATGGTTCAGCTTGGGTTTGCTCACCCTTCCTAGCCTCGGGCTTATGTAAATCAGTGGGTTGACCAACCAATGGTTGATCAACCTCTTGCTCATCTCCCATGTGCCTCAAGATGTTAGCCACCTCATCAGTATCCCCCACCTCTTTAGTCATTTCATAAAGGACAAGTGGAGATACCTCTTCTGTCCTATGCTTCTTTACTGGTGGTGATTCTGGGACCTGTGGATCTTGCACTGACATAACATCAGGAGCACACTCATGAATCTGAATCCTTGCAGACCTTTTCACTGGAAGTTTAGTAGCCTTAGCAAGCTGCTTCTCAGATTTACCATAAATACTTTCAAAATTATCAATGATTGCATCAATTCTCTTCAAAGGGTCTTTTTCTTCAACAAAGAATCCAAGAAATAGGGGATTCTTCTTTTTCTTTTCATCTTCAATTTTTTTCAAGATATCCCATTTTCTCTTCCTATTGTATACCTCATCAAAAGTGACAAGATTTTTTATCACATCCTCATCAAACAGGACCTGATGGGATACGGTCATTTTAGTCAGAATTGATTGTCTCACAAGATTCATATGACCCTCAGGGTCACAATTCCTCTCGATACCCAATTTCAAAGAATATTTCACCTTTAAAAAGGCTTGCAAATTTTCAAGAGTGTCAGAGCCAATCGACCAATCACCAAAAATTGTAGCATCGGGTAGAAATGTACCTTTCTTTTGTCTTTTCATTACCTCCTTTTCTATCCACATCATTTGCCACATAAAATCCATGAATACAATTATGTTTGATACAAATTTTGGCAATATGTCAGGTGGCTGGGGGCAACCATACACTCTAATTATAGTATGATCTGGCATAAAAAACCAATCAGCAAAATTATGTTTGTGGCCCTGCTCTGGTCTATGTGCAAGCGGCCTCAGCATTACCTTGACTTCCTTAGTCAACCTAGGAAACAAGATACCAAGAGTATTCAATATCTTGACAACAAACATATCATGAAATATAATGTAGTCACTATTCTGGCAACATGAATCCCACTTATAACACCAAAACTGAGTCGACAATCTTTTTCCTTTCTCATCAACCATACTCAGATCCATTTTGCTTGACCATCTTCCTCTATTCTGATATAGAATCAAATAACACAATAAAGAATAGAATTTGAAATCTAAGGGTTGCTTGTTCTCCTTTACACATAAGAATCCTTCATGCAGTTTTTTCTCAATATGAGATGCAAAGTTGTATTCAGCGTTCACCTCTGGATGTTGTATTTTCATAGCCATCATCATTAGGCTAGTTGGCATTCTTCCTTGTGCATTAATTCCCAAGACCTAGCACAGTACAAAATAGGTTCTCTTGAAATATACAGCAAATTCTTCCACAGGGAAAGGCTCAATAGCATTTGATGGAATCTCAATTTTTCTGTTGTTGGCCCCTTTTCTCATATATATTGGTAATTCATCTCTCCTAAGTGTTTTCCTCGGGCTTGTATAATCTAATTCAAATCTCTACAAATCCACTTGAGTGAGAGTTGTTGCAAGTATGAGGATAACCAATGTTGTCATTGATGTCAACATACTCATATTGCATTAATGAGAAGGATTGGATGAGCTGTGTGCTGAGGATATTGAGAAAATTAGCCTCAATTAGGAACAGTGAAGAACAGTGATGGCATTAAGGTAAAAGTCCAAGATAAGGTGAAGATCAGAGGATACAGTTTAAAGGGTTTTCAGATATGAGTCTTGAGATGCTCCAGTCAAGATTTCAGAGGTCCGCATGAAGATCTAAAGAAGTTATGGTTGCTCTAGTAGAACCGGTTTCGGTAGATGTTCAGTGGTGACAGAGGATCACAGATTGGTCCGGTGAGCTCTAGAATTGCATTATCTCATTCTGCGGATTGGAGAGAGTGTTGAAGAAGTTAGTGTGAAGTGATAATTAGATTTGTTCATGGTTTGAAGGTCTAGAAGCATCTTTTTCATTGTGACAGTGGCGACAGACTGTGTTCTTGAAGTTCTGGATGAAGAAGAGAAGAATTCCAGTAAGCTGATAAAGTGCGGATGTTCTTGGTGACTTAGGAAAGATTTTGGTGATCCATGGATCATGTACAATCTTATTAACGCTCTGCATTGAAGTTAAAGTTTGGATTTGACGTAAAGACCACCGGGTGTTGGTGTTCTTCCTGAGACTGGCCGACCGGATGTATTACACGTCTTGCGAATGATCTTGTAGGTGTTTGCTAACTTAGATGATTGTTCCTAAGTTGATGCCTTGTATAAATAAGGGATTGTGAATTCATTTTGAAGAGTGTCTTGGTGTGATGGATGTGTGGTAGCGAAGTGGAACACAAAAGGCAGAGTAGAAGTTTTTGGGCTTAAATGGAACTGATCCAGGCATGGTAAAGATGTCAATCTCCAGTTCAAGTTTGTGATACTTGTTACCTTGTAGACAGTGTGTCCCCTGTAGGCAGTGTGCCTCTTGTAAGCAGTGAGCCCTAATTGGCAGGTGCCATCTATTTTTCTTATTCTTCTAATAGAGAATAATCCTTGGGTTAATCACCCCATGGTTTTTCCCTTGACCAAGTTTTCCACGTCAAAATCTTGGTGTCTCATGTGTTGATGTGTATCTGCTCTGGTGTTTATGCTTTATGCTTTCATGAATGATTAATTGCTATGCTATTAAATAACAAAGTGGATTTAAGTATTTGAATTGAAAGCAAGATTAGGATAACTGATTCACCCCTCTCAAGTATCAACAATTGGTATCAGAGCCAAGTTCCTCTAAAAGAAGATTAACTGCTTGAGGAGATCCAGGATGTCGTCATACAAGAAGGACAGTCTGAAGTTTGATGGAACCAATTTCTCTCTTTGGAAAGGTCGCATGAAATGTCACTTGGAGTGTATGGGAAAGGCGTACCTATCCATGGTTACAAAAGCATACGTTCCTCCACAAGGTGGTCTGACAACCCTAAATGAACTCACAGATGCTGAAAACCATCTACAAACCAAAGAGGCTCTTCTAAGTGTTTTAACTGACTCAGAGCTCTCAAATGTTATTGACCTACCAACTGCCTATGAGATCTGGACTAAACTAGAACTTCTGCATGAAGGAGACAAGTATGTTAAGAGTGCAAGGCTGCAGAGTCTAAAAGGGAAATCTGAAAGACTGAAGATGAGAGATGATGAAAATATTAGTACCTTTATGCCTAGAGCAAATGAGCTAGTGTGTGGAATCAGGAATGTTGGTGGAGTCTTGGATGAAAATGAGATTGTTGGCAAAATTCTCAGATCCCTTCCTGCTGCATACAAAATCAAGGTTGCTGCCATTGATGAATTCAGAGCCCATACAACTATCACAAGAGACCAATTGGTTGGCAAACTGGCTGCATTTGAAATGACCGAGTTTGGAGATGATCTCCCCAAGACTGAATCTGCATTCAGAGCTAGTGCCTCTGTGAAAGGTAAACAAAGATTTGATCCGGGGGAAAACTCTTCAAGGAAGCTGTCATGGTATGATCAAGCAAGAAGAGACATGGAAGAGGAAGAAATAGAAACAGCTCAACTTGAAGCCCTCATTGCAAAGAGACTGCCAAGAGGATCCAGTAAGTATGAAGGAAAATTACCCTTTAAGTGCTTCAACTGCAATAAGATTGGTCATTTTGCTTCAAGATGTCTGGAAAGATTTGCAAGGTCAAATTCTAATAGACAAAGGTCCCAAAAGAACTGTTATTATGTTCATGAAGAAGATGATAATGAAGGAGTAATAGATGATGAATCAGAAATAGGAAACAAATCTGAAAATGAATGGGTGTTTATAGCCATCAAGGAAGAAGATCTAATATCCTCTGTACCTGTCAATCATAAGGTTGTAGAAAGAGCTTTGGCTGCCCAAATTGAAGAAAAGGATGATTGGGTTATTGACAGTGGATGCTCTCACCATATGATAGGTGACAAAAACAAGTTCCTAGACTTGGAAAGGTATGAAGGAGGAATGGTAAAGTTTGGTGATAATTCTGCTAGTAGAATCAGAGGTAGGGGAACTATTTCTTTTGATGGAAAGAGCAAAACTGGTAATGTACTATATGTTGAAGGATTGAAGCACAATCTTCTCAGTGTTGGACAATTGGTAGACAAAGGTTATGATCTCCGATTCAAAAATGGAAGATGCAGGATCTTTGAAAGTTTCGAAACTGAGATTGCATCCAGTACTCAAACAAAAGGTAATATCTTCCATCTAGTTGGTTCTAATAAAAGTTGTATGTTTGTTCAAATTGATCAGAGTTGGTTATGGCATAGAAGGATGTGTCATGTAAATTTTGATAACATCATCAAGATAAGCAATACTCAGGCTGTAAAAGATCTTCCAAAATTGGTAAAACCTACAAATAGTTTGTGCAAGGAATGTCAGCTAGGTAAATAGAGTAGAGTCTCATTCAAAAGCAAGGATCAGTCCTCTACCAGATTATTGGAATTAGTTCATACTGATCTATATGGTCTGACAAGAGTTAAGAGTGTGCAAGGTGATAGATACTTCATGTTACTAATTGATGATCATTCTCAGATGATGTGGGTTACCTTTCTGAAAGAGAAATCAGAAGCTTTTGAGAAGTTCAAAATCTTCAAGGCTATGGTAGAGAATCAAACTAGATTAAAATTGAAATGTCTGAGGTCTGATAGAGGTGGTGAATTCACATCCGGTGAATTCATAGACTTTTTTGTGAGAAGCATGGTATAAAGAGACAGTTGTCTGCTCCTAGGACTCCACAGCAAAATGGAGTAGTAGAGAGAAAGAACTGGACCATCCAAGAAGCATCTAGGACAATGATGATGGAAGCAAATGTTCCCCAGATGTTTTGGAGAGAAGCTATCAGCACTGTAGTCTACACTCTCAATCGAGTTCAAATCAGAAGCAATACCAGTAAGACTCCTTATGAGCTTTGGTTTGGCATCACTCCTACTGTGAGATATTTCAGAGTATTTGGTAGCAAATGTTACATTAAAAGAGACGAAGATCTAGGAAAGTTTGATGCTAGAAGTGATGAAGGAATTTTCTTGGGTTACTCCACTCAAAGCAAAGCATACCGGTGTTACAACAAGAGACTGAGAAAGATGATAGACAGTACTAATGTGAAAGTCGATGAAGGAATTGAGAAGCCCTCAAGGTTTTATGAATATGATGAAGATGATCAGAATGGTGTTCAAATTCAAAGTATCCAAGCCCCTTCTGAGAAACAAAGTCAAGTTGATCTGGTAAGACAGGAAGAAGAGATAAGTGTCAATGAGATTGATCAAGAATTAGAGATGCAAGAAATTCCCAAAGTTTCAAGGTATGTAACTCTAAACCACTCTGAAGATCAAATCATAGGTGACAAAAGCAAAGGAGTGCAAACAAGGAGGAGAATTGCTCAAAATTTAGATGAGTATTGTCTGATTTCAAAGATTGAACCTAAGACAATAAATGAAGCCTGCAATGATGAAAACTAGACCAAAGCTATGGAGGAAGAGTTGATGCAAATTGAGAAAAATCACACTTGGGATCTTGTTCCCAAACCTAGAAACAAGAATGTGATTGGAACCAAATGGGTCTTCCGAAACAAATTAAATGAAGTTGGTGAAGTAATTAGAAATAAAGCTAGATTGGTCTGCAAAGGCTACTCTCAAATAGAAGGAATTGATTTTGAAGAAACCTTTGCTCCGGTGGCAAGAATTGAAGCTGTTAGATTATTTCTTGCATTTGCTGCCTTCAAAGACTTCAAGGTATATCAGATAGATGTTAAGTCTGCCTTCCTAAATGGTGATTTAGAAGAAGAAGTATACATTGAGCAACTGGATGGATTTCAATTGTCTAATCATGGTGATATGGTCTGCAAATTGAAAAAGGCAATGTATGGATTGAAGCAAACCCCAAGAGCTTGGTATGAAAGGCTGGATAAAACTCTTTTAGAGATTGGTTTCAACAAAGGTACTGCTGACAGTAATTTGTATTTCAAAATTGATCATGAAAATATTTTGATTGTTGAAGTATTTGTGGATGATATCATTTTTGGAGGAAGAGATAGTATGTGTAAAACTTTTGCAAATCAGATGTCTATGCTTGGTGAAATGAATTTCTTCTTGGGTCTACAAATTACTCAAACAAAGAAAGGGATCTTCATTTCTCAGACCAAATATGTGAAAGAATTGTTGAGAAAATTTGGGATGGAAGATTCAAAGCCAATGAACACTGCCATGGAAATCGGATGCAAGTTGAGCAAAGATGATGACTCTCCTAAGGCAGACCAGACAAAGTACAGATCAATGATTGGTGGATTGTTGTATCTCACTCAAACTAGACCAGATATTATGCAAGCTATTAGTCTTGTTGCTAGATTCCAGGCTGATCCCAGATAATCTCATGTCATGGCAATCAAAAGAATTTTTAGATAGCTAAAAGGGATAGTGGAGTATGGTTTGTGGTATCCTAGAGATCATGATTTCTCTCTCCATGCTTACACAGATGCAGATTGGGCAGGAGATGTGGATGACCGGAAAAGTACTAGTGGTGGAGCATTCTTTTTGGGAAAGAGATTGGTTTCTTGGCCAAGCAAGAAACAAGATGCAATATCTCTGTCTACAACTGAAGCAACATACATTGTAGTAGCAGGTAGTTGCACTCAAGTTTTATGGATGAAGTAGATGCTAAGAGATATTAAAGTAGAGTATGAGGAGCCTATCACAATTTTATATGATAATTCAAGTGCAATAAATATTTCTAAGAATCCGGTGTTGCACTCTAAGACTAAGCATATATCTATTAAGTTTCACTTTCTGAGAGAGCAAGTGAACAAAGGTGAAGTTAGACTGGAGTTTGTGCCCTCTAAGGATCAGATTGCAGATATCTTTACTAAACCTCTTCCCAAGGAATCTTTTGAGTTTCTCAGGGAAAAGTTAGGGGTTATTGCCCCTCCAGTGATGAACTAGGGTGCACTGATGTGCATCAGTCCGGTGGATATCACAGTCATATCTTGTGATCCGGATTGGTGATGGGGAGCTGCTACTCAGGGGGAGCAGCTGGTATGATTCTGATGTGTTAAAATTGTAAGTATAAGCCCTTTGCCATTGATGTCAAAGGGGGAGAGAAGACATGTGAAAAACAAGTAGTTGTTGATCAAAGGGGGAGTAGTAAAGAAAGAGAAGACATGTGAAGAGTTGTTGCTGATAGGGGGAGCTGTGACAGAAAGGAGAAGTTCTTGTCTTGATGGTTTTTCACATCATATGTTGCCATCAATGACAAAGGGGGAGATTGTTGCAAGTATGAGGATAACCAGTGTTGTCATTGATTTCAACATACTCATATTGCATTAATGAGAAGGATTGGATAAGTTGTGTGCTGAGGATATTGAGAAAATTAGCCTCAATTAGGAACAGTGAGGAACAGTGATGACATTAAGGTAAAATTCCAAGATAAGGTGAAGATCAGAGGATGTGGTTTAAAGGGTTTTCAGATATGAGTCTTGAGATGCTCCAGTCAAGATTTTAGAGGTCCGCATGAAGATCTGAAGAAGTTATGGTCACTCTAGTAGAACCAATTCTGACAGATGTTCAGTGGTGACAGAGGGTCATAGATTGGTCCGGTGAGCTCCAGAATTGCATTATCTCATTCTGCGGATTGGAGAGAGTGTTGAAGAAGTCAGCGTGAAGTGATAATTAGATTTGTTCATGGTTTGAAGGTCCAGAAGCATCTTTTTCATTGTGACAATGGTGACAGACTGTGTTCTTGAAGTTCTGAATGAAGAAGAGAAGAATTCCAGTAAGCTGATAAAGTGTGGATGTTCTTGGTGACTCAGGAAAGATTTTGGTGATCCTTGGATCATGTACAATTCTTATTAATGCTCCGCATTGAAGTTAAAGTTTGGATTTGATGTAAAGACCACCAGGTGTTGGTGTTCTTCCTAAGACTGGCCGACCGGATGTATTACACGTCTTGCAAATGATCTTGTAGGTGTTTGCCGACTTAGATGATTGTTCCTAAGTCAATGCCTTGTATAAATAAGGGATTGTGAATTCATTTTGAAGAGTGTCTTGGTGTGATGGATGTGTGGTAGCAAAGTGGAATGCGAAAGGCAGAGCAGAAGTTTTTGGGCTTAAATGGAACTGATCCAGGCATGGTAAAGATGTCAATCTCCAGTTCAAGTTTGTGATACTTGTTACCTTGTAGATAGTGTGTCTCCTATAGGCAGTGTGCCTCTTGTGAGCAGTGTGCTCAGGCAGTGAGCCCTAATTGGCAGGTGCCATCTATTTTTCTTATTCTTCTAATAGAGAATAATCCTTGGGTTAATCACCCCATGGTTTTTCCCTTGACCAGGTTTTCCACGTCAAAATCTTGGTGTCTCATGTGTTGATGTGTATCTGCTCTGGTGTTTATGCTTTCATGAATGATTAATTGCTATGCTATTAAATAACAAAGTGGATTTAAGTATTTGAATTGAAAGCAAGATTAGGATAACTAATTCACCCCCCCTCTCAGTTATCAACAAGAGCTTGCTTGTTCAACATAAAATAGTCAACAATTGCATTCCTGTCTATTGTCACCAATGGCAATCCATTTGGCATTCTGACTGTTTTAGTGGCAGGATGGTAAAATTGTCCTAATGCCCTAATCAATTCCATATCCATAAATACAGCGGGCACCACCAAATTTTCCAAATCCAATTTCCATGGATTTCCCATTGGTCCCTCGCCATCCCTTTTTGCATAAAAATACCAAAATAAATCCCACCCAGAGATAGGGATTGTAGCATCCTGACACCCTTCTGCTGCATCTGTGAACATCTTCTTTGGACCCTTGTCTAAGGACGGAGGCAATACTTCTAGCAGAGATTGTTGAAGTGGTCTTTTCTTGGGAACTATAGGCTCATCACCTTTACTGGCAGACTCAGACCTCTTAGGTGCCATGTTTAATGACTTGAACAGGATAGGGTTTTTCAAAATTCAACTTACTATACCAGTAACAGAAAAATAGAGTTAAAGAGCAAATGAACTTGACATGGCCAATTAATGTAGGTAGACATAGGAATAAAAGAACAACATTTAAAATTAAAAATAAACCCATTCAAGAATGGATAAGAATAGGATTTGTATCTTCGATCAGCATCACAGTCAAATTGGGGAACTTTGCAAGTAGCAGAGATAGAATAGACTACAGCCCCCTACTGTATAACACAGAAGCTTAGCCCCAACCTTTTTTTTAAAAGAGAAGTTTTATATTAACAAAAGATGTAATTACAAGAACCCCCAGTACCAGCAACTAAAAAATAGAGCAAAATATACGTCAACTTCTAATTAGAGAGTGCAGGAATGAACTTACCCAGTCAATTGCAGTTTGAAAAAAACACACTAAGCTGAGTTGCACCTTCTCCAAGTTGCGAATTCTCTGAAATGAACAAATGCCAAGAAATCTTTGAATCTTATTTAGCCAAGGAGTTCATCATATCGCCATTACTCTGGTTTGTGCCACAGGATCATGAAATCTCAGCATTCAATTCCTTTCTCAAGATTTGGTAGCAATTCTTGATAACCGCGACCCCGCATTGAATGTGTTTTCCATTTATTTCTTTTACCGTGTCGCCGCAAGGCTCGCCTAGACCGACTGCGGGATAGCGGGGGCTTACATCCACTACACTTCTATTTCATCCTTTACCGCCAGACAGCAAATGATTAGATTGACCCCTGCGGGACCACGGGAGATTATTACATGATGTCCATCTGTTTACCACCCACTCGTAAATGTTATGAATGACTGTCACAGGATAGCAGTGGCTTACAACCACTACACTTCTATTTCATCCTTTACTGCCAGACCATAAATGCTTAGATTGACCCCTACAAGACCGCGGGAAATTATTACCTGATGTCCTTGTTGGTTTTTTCCCAGACTAGATGCTTATTCCCAGATTTCCCTACAAGGTAGCCATCAATGATCAATAGGATCTCTAGGCCAGGGGCCAACAGTGTAGGAGATAGACTCTATATTTTATCTCCTCTTCTTCTTCAGGCTCTGCAAAACCTAGGGGGGTATTCCCTACTCAACATCCATGAGGATATGCATACAAAGGCTGGGATGCTGACAGAAAGCAGATAAGTCCTCTAGTAAGTAGACCAAAACAGAAAGATAAGAGTAAAGGGGCTAGCTTTGGGCCTATTTGCAGTTGTAGACAGAGGACTGAGGATCCTAAAACTAATTCTACTGTCCTAATGGTTGTTTTAGAGTTTAATTTTGATTTTATGTTTGGATGCAAAGCTGGACTGGGTTATAACACAAATACAAAACAAGATTGGTGCCTATCCAGGGCCTGGAGTCAGTAGACATACACCTGTGAATGATCAGCATGAACAGCTAAAACTGGATTTTAGGGGGATACATATGATACCTGCCTTACAGATATCTCCCAATACAAAGTGTTAAGCTATCTATACTTATGGCATCCCTACTGCAGTATACCCTTCCCAATGTTCAATCTAAAAATAGTTTAATCTACCCCTTGAGCAGAAGTTAAGAGATCAGACATTCAACATAGGAATTCTATGTTCTAGAGTCTAAACATTGCTTAAATATCTGGACTTAGAAGAAAGATACATGCAATACTGGAGATAGAATTAACAAAACACATGCTAACATAGCATTTCTCATATAAAATTAACCATGAAATCAGTGGATTCATGCAAAAACGTACAACAAGAAATACATAAACTCACAGGTTTAGCTGTACAGAGCAACCAAATCAGCTATATTGCATTACAGAGCCAAATGTTCAACTTTCAACAACCTCAAAATGGTAACATAGTCTGCTTATATCAGCCCGAAAGTGTACCACAACAATTAATTACATGACTATTACAAAAAATTGCCAGATACAGCCCATGAGAAATGGCACCCATAAGTCATCAACGCAGTAGGCAGGAGAGTCGACAGGGGTGGCCTCGAGCCCTGTGCCACCATCCGGGAGTTTTCATCCACAATGGGGCAACTTGATCGCTTGTCCCGTCGCCCATACCCCTACACTATCGCCATTGATGGCTCAACTACCCGCAACCACCAGGAAAAATATCGCAGCATTCAAAAAGAATTTCCCGCCAAAACGTGCTTCTTCGCAGGTTCAAAATACACAGTGGAATAATCCCACATGCATGGTGCGAAGACAACTTTAGCATTTTAAAAACATGGCCACCCACATACTAAGTGTCGAGCGCTTTTGCCATGCTCGACACACGCCTCTCAGCCCAAAGCCCATCGCCGAGACCAACACCATCGGCCAAGCCCACAAATCCTCTGCTGACCTCAATTGTCTCACCGACCGCACCGCAAGCCTACTCCACATTCCCCTCCATCGGTCAGAGATGCACCATCGGGCCAACCTTCCAAACTTCCACCGATAGCATGAGTCTCTCTGATCGCTACTCCAAACTACCCTGTCGGTGTGACTGACACCATCGGCCAACATGAAATTCCCCCTGCCGATAGAAGAACTCCTGCCAATAACATATCGGCCTCCCCCTTCTTCGATATGACCAAAGCCATCGGCGGAACCACAATCTCCCATGCCGATAGATCAAGCTCCTGCCGATGGACAGGAATACCTAGGGTTTGAATGAAGAATCTCTCCAACAAACAAGCTCAGCCTCTAGGTCAAAACGAGTGCCAACACTGGCTCCAAATGGGGACGTGCAGGTGAAAAACCTGTAGTGAGAACCAGATCTCCGGGTAGACCAGGCAAAAAGCCAAAAAAACACGAACTGTACAAAATATTTACACTATATACATACTTTTACAAATGTGCACAGAGACAAGTCATCTATGCAAAATAAAACTTAAGGAATTGGCCATGCACAGGCAATTCCAGAACTTCACCATCTAGGGCCTGGAGGAAATAAGAGTCCTCCCCATGAGTGCTGCAAATCTGATATGGGCCCATCCATAAGGGTTCAAACTTACCATGTTTACCCTTTTCTTGACCTTTTGCATTCCAGATGAGTACCAGATCATTGACCTGAAACTTTCTTTTAGTAGCTCTCCTGTCAAATAGATGTTTCACATCTTGTTGTCTCTTGAGGTTGATCTGGTGTGCTTTTCTTCTGTTTTCATCCAGTGCAACCAGCTGGTTTACTCTTTCTGTCATAGAGTCTTCAATCTCCTCATCATTTTCCTGGATGAATCTATAAACTGGTAGGAGATTGTTTATGGGCAATCTGGCTGATGCACCATATACTATTTCAAAGGGTGACATCTCAATAGCCTTTTTTACTGTCACTCTGTCAGCCCATATTGCCAATTTTAATTTTGAGTCCCAAGCTCTCTTGTTCTTGTCTAGTATCCTCTTGATAATTTTCATGATGCTTTTATTGCTTGATTCTTCTTGACCATTTCCTTGTGGGTGGTATGGTGATGCATATGATAGATTTATCCCATACCTGTTGCAAAAATCAACAAATTCACCTGATCTGAAGCACATAGCATTATCAGTGACTATCTTGAATGGTACTCCAAACCTGATGATAACATTTTCCAGTATGAAATCTGTCACCACCTTACTTGTAGCTCTCTTAGTTGGAATGGCCTCAATCCATTTGGTAAAGTAATCAGTTGCCACCAAAATCCAACTGTGTCCCCACTTGACTTGTCTGCAATTTCCCCTATGAAGTCAATTCCCCATTGCTGAAATGGAGCATCCACAGTTACAGTTCTGAGGGGTAAAGCACCATCATATCTCAATTTTCCTAAAAATCTTTGGCAAGGGTCACACTTCCTCACTAACCTTTGTGCATCTGAAAAGAGAGTGGGCCACCAATATCCTGCCCTGAGAATCTTATGAGCTGTTGTTTGGGCAGTATAATGTCCACCACACAATCCCTTATGCATGTCAATCAAAACATTGTTAGCCACATCTTCATCCACACATCTCAGCAGTACACCATCAGGGTTTTTCCAGTATAGCTCACCTTGAACAATAACATACCTGATTGCATGTAGCTTTAAAGTCCTCTTTTGACTGTCACTGAAATGGGAAGGACAATTCAGATTTTGCAAGTAGTATATAATGTCCTTGTACCATTCAGATCTTGATACATTTACACTCTCATTTTGGACTGCATTAACTTGGCATGCTTCCAAGTTTGACTGTGCCATCATCTTGGCTAATCCTTGTCCTCTTACCAACTTGGTAATCTGTATGTCTATGTTGAACTCTTGCAGTTTGTTTATCCATCTACACCTTCTCCCAGTCACCTCCTGCTAAGTGAATATGTCTTTGACTGCTGCATGGGGTACATATGCAATTATATGTGATCCTACCAGGTATGGTCTGAAACTTTTGATGGCTCTGACTAGTGCATATGCTTGTTTTTCCATAATATCATATTTCAACTCAGAAGCCTGCAAGGACATACTGAAGAAAGCTATGGCCTGTTCAAAACCATCTTCATTTTTCTGTAGCAAACATGCAGCAACAGTGTGAAAGGAAGCAAATGAAAATACTTGAAATGGCCTAGAAAAATTAGGAGATTTAAGAACAGGGGCCATCTTGATTGCCTCTTTGATACTTTGAAATGATTCTATTGCTTCACTTTCCCAGTTGACAGTTGCATCCTTCTTCATCATCTTGGAAATATTCCTTGCAGTTTCTGCAAAGTTGGGAACAAATCTCCTAACAAAATTTATCTATCCAAGGACTAAACTCCTTTTACAGTTTTTGGCATTTGAATTCTATCAATAGCAACCACTCTCTCTGGATCTATCCTGACTCCATCCTTGGAAACAATGTGCCCTAGGAGTTTTCCTTCAACCACCCCAAAAGCACACTTCTTTGGATTTAAAGAAATACCATATTCTAGTGCCCTTATAAAAATCTGCTCTATATGCAAACAATGCTGCTCCTCCTTCTTTGAATAAGTAGTCAAGTCATCCTAATATACAACCAGGATTGAATCAATCAACCCTGCAAAAGCAACATCCATTGCTCTTTGAAATGTAGCACCTGCATTTGTTAGTCCGAATGGCATTCTAACATATACATAAGTTCTGCATGGAGTGGTGAAGGCAATCTTATACTATTCTGATTCCTTTACCTTCACCTGATTATAACCTGAAAATCCATCCATCATGGATAAGAGTTCACAACTAGTCACTCTCTGCAACATACCTTCCATATTAGGCAGTGGATAGTTATCCTTTAAAGAGGATACATTCAAGTTCCTGAAATCAACACAAAGCCTAATATCACCATTCTTTTTTCTGACTGGGACAAGGTTAGACACCCAAGTTGAATGTCTGATTGGCACAATTATTCCAGCTTCCCTGAGCTTTTTGAGTTCTTCTTGCATCTTTAGAGCTAAGGTAGGGTTAATAGGTCTTTGCCTTTGTCTAAAGGGCTTAGCTCCAGGATTCAATGGGATCTCATGCTGGAATAAATCTTCCCTATAGGCTTTTAGGTCCTCATATGACCAAGCAAAAACATGTTTATACCTTTTCAGTAATGCAATCAGCATACTCCTAATGTGTGGTTTGAGCTGTTTACCAATGTATACCTTCTTAGGGGCCTGAGATGTTCCCAAATTTATCTCTTCTAAATCTTCCTTATTTGTGGGAGATGTCCTTGTGACCAATTTGTCTCTACTGTCAAAAGCTCTTTCCAAAGCTACTAACCCTCTAGGGATTTTATTAGTCTTCAATTGAATTATCTCTTTTCCCACAAGAGTTTCTTTTCCATCTATAGTCTCTACAAAAGCTTGGAAATCAAGTTCTTGATTCTCATATTCATCTATGCAGTGCAAAAATTTTAACAAGTCCCTATCATCATTAAGCACTTGCCAACTGCATATGTTTTCTGGTACTGTAGGCTTGATTTTAACTTCTACATTTGTAACATCTGACAGAGTGATGTCATCTAGCCTTATTGCAACATTAGCTAAGAAATTAGCCATAATATTCTTTGATCTCTCTACCCAACCTATTGAAAATGCATCAAACAGTTTAATGGTATCCCAAACAGCATGCTTGTATTGTTTCAATCTTTTATTTTTTGAAGCATACCTATCTCTAATTTGGGATACAATCAGCTCAGAATCCCCAAATACCCTTAGCATCTTAATTCCATGTTTGAGAGCAATATTTAGGCCTAAGATTAAAGCCTCATATTCTGCAATGTTGTTTGTACAGGCAAACCTCAGCAAGAAGGAGAATTTAAGGAGCTTACCAGTTGGAGACAGGAAAACAACTCCAGCTCCAGAGCCTTCTTTTGCACAAGCTCCATCAAAATACATGGTCCATAAACTTTGCTGGTCCAGCTCTTTAATGCAGACGTTTTTCTCTTTATCTTCTCTATCATCTGAGACAACCTTGAAGTTATCACAGTCAGTGTTTACAAAGCATATCTGTTC
Organism: Cunninghamia lanceolata; assembly: GCA_027924645.1. Classification (NCBI taxonomy): domain Eukaryota; kingdom Viridiplantae; phylum Streptophyta; class Pinopsida; order Cupressales; family Cupressaceae; genus Cunninghamia; species Cunninghamia lanceolata. The sequence continues at coordinate 25,502,257 of BSBN01001332.1, read as the reverse complement.
CTCTACTTCTTGGTCTTCCACTGTCTTTGATGATCTTTGTTCTCTGATTAGCTTAACATCCCTGCCATTCATTGGAATCATGGCATATGACAGGTCCAGCTGCATACTTCCACCAATTAGTGCTGCCCATCTTCTTGATAGCAACATACCATACTGTGGCTTGATGTCAACCACTGTTATATTCATTTTATATCTCCTTTCAGGAAATGCTGCCAGTTTGAAATCTACATCCTTCATGATTCCAATAACTGGTACCTCTCTGGCATCCATAGCGTAACATTTTCCACATGCCTTGTCAATTTTCAATCCAGCTAGTTGTATGATGGCCAAAGGCATGACATTTGTAGATGCTCCAGAGTCAAGCATACAATTTCTGATTATTTTTCCATTTATAACCAGGGATACATAAAATGGTTCCACTTGTGAAGGACACTTTGTCATAGTCACTCCTAAATAGACTTCAGGAGCCTCATCTTCTTCATTACATATGACATGTTTGTCACCCTGAATCTGAACATTTTGTTTAGCTTGAAAAGGCACCCCTGAAATTAGGGATACTGTCCTATTCTTGATTTCTTCCACTTTCATCAGTTCCATAAGTGGAACAGAGACTTTTACCTAGGAGAGGACTTGAGCTATATCAAATGGAGCATAATTTTGTATAACAGTTGTAGTTTGCTCCACAATCTTGTTTTTATCCTGAACTGATTTAGCTTTTACTTTCATAGTTCCCTGATCATCATTCTTGTCTTGGGAACCTTTACTTTGATCTTCAGCCCGGGGGATTCTATTTTCTGGTCCTTGAGATTCATGACCTGTTCTATGTCTAAAATTATGTTTATTATTACCCCACTGCCTTTTTTGTGATTCAATCCCCCTATGACCATGCACTGGCTGACCTGCAGAAATACCTTCTGGCTGATGTGGGCTACTTGATTTTTACCTTTGAGATTGTAGTTACTCTTGACTTGAGCAACTGCTGCAGCTATGAAGGCCCTAATTTCCTCATCAGAAGGTCATTGTAAGTTACTCAGAAAATTATGAGAGCTCTAAGCATACACATAGCTCTCTTCATTACCTTCATCATAAAAATCTTGTTGACAGGCCTGAATTCCATCATCTGTACTCTCATCAGCACCATAAATGGGGTATCCATTGTTTGTGGACATCATATTAACATCATCATCTTGCACATAATGTGGCTCATTGCATTCATTACAAGATGTAGTATTATCACACAAGGACTAAGCAATCATACACTATGACTGTGAATGTGGCATCTGACAAATTATACACCATGGAGTATCATCAACAATATTTACAGCTTTCTTTAGAGGATCAGGAGTTTCTTTGACATATTGAGCTCTCTGATTTGTGCTGTTATGTGGGAATATAGGCTTACCATTATGCCAATTGGTATTATAAGGCATATCATGCAATGATGGCCTCTTTTCCTGCCTTTGATAGACTTGCCTATCAGGACCTATCCCTTTTTCACTTCTAGCTAGTCTATAGCTTAGGTCCTTAACAACATTTGCCAATTTGTCTATCTTATCTTCAGGGGCAAATGTATTACCTTGAGTGTTCTAAGGCTTGTTTGGATTCTGCAGAATCTTCACATCATCCCTTCTGTTTGTCTTGCCTGATGCTTTCCTGTTGTTCTTAATATTTACTGTAATTCTGAAAGCATCCCTGATAGTAGCAGGACTTTTATCTCTTAATCCATATGCAGTTTTTGCATCAAAGGCATTGATATACAATATTATGCACGTAGGTTCATTTGGCCTCATGTGATGTGGCAATTTGTTTAACACTTTAGTAAATCTTGCATTAAAATCTGCAACCTGCTCATTTGACCCTTTAGTGATACTAGTAAACTCATTTACAAAAAAGCTAGGGTCAGTTTTGTCACCATATTGCTCCTTGAACATCCTTTTAAAATCATCCCATGATGAAATACTCTGGTCAGGTAGATTCTTGTACTATTCTCTTGCCTCATCAACTAAAGATTGCATGAATGACTTCATGAAAACATCCTCATGCTCCACCTCAAAGTTATCCATGACATTTTGAAAAGCTTTTAGATGATCTTCTCCTGACACAGTGTTGTTTCTTGAAAATTTAGGCACTTGTAGCCTTAGATGCTTGTCAATGGGGTTAGGATACCCAGGAATACCATCAAATACCAGATGCCTGAATCTATCTAGCTGCATGGGCTGTCTATCAAATTGATTAATATTAATATTTCTGTTTGCATTCTGGTTTCTTACATTGTTCAGTGGTATCCTAGCATCATTCACATTTTGTCTCTCATCATTATGCTGATGTTGCACTTCATTTCTCTGTTGATGTCTCTACACATTTGCATTCTCAAGGGTGGGAATTGAATTATTTTGGGCAGCCCTTAAAGCTTTCACTTTCTACCTTAGGTCATCTCTGATTTTTATTGCCTGCTGATATTCAAACTCGGCCCTTAAGCTCCTAATTTCATCAGCTAGTTCTTCCTCGCTAGGCCTAGAGGAGGATGGTTTTACCATATTTTGATCTTCATCTTCATCATCCCTCAGAGACTCTGCCTCTTCAAACCTTTCACTAGGGTCGAGAAATGGGCGTTCTTGGAACACCTTTGGCCTCATTCTCACGCTACCACCCTGTTGCCTCTCATATGCACCCTGAATATCAGCTTCTGCATTTGAAAAGTAAGGCACATGCTGTCATGATGGCCTAGGGTTATCTTGCATATCATCATTTTTTCTGGGGGAACCCTCATGACTGACTGAGACAACTCCCTTTCTTCTGTACATCATTCTTCTTGTTATTGGTAACTCTTCAAATAAAGGATTTTGTTGGGATCTTCTCCCCTGCATATAAATTTTACTTTAACCGGTTGGGAGATTACTTCAGAGTCGCCACCTATTACTAAGAACTATTTTCTTTTGTAAATCAGGGTTCTTTCACAAATTCCCTAGCAGAGTCACCAATTTCTGTTGGTTTTTTCCCAGACTAGATGCTTATTCCCAGATTTCCCTACAAGGTAGCCATCAATGATCAACAGGATCTCTGGGCCAGGGGCCAACAGTGTAGGAGATAGACTCTATATTTTATCTCCTCTTCTTCTTCAGGCTCTGCAAAACCTAGGGGGGTATTCCCTACTCAACATCCATGAGGATATGCATACAAAGGCTGGGATGCTGACAGAAAGTAGATAAGTCCTCCTGTAAGTAGACCAAAACTGAAAGATAAGAGCAAAGGGGCTAGCTTTGGGCCTATTTGCAGTTGTAGACAGAGGACTGAGGATCCTAAAACTAATTCTACTGTCCTAATGGTTGTTTTAGAGTTTAATTTTGATTTTATGTTTGGATGCAAAGCTGGACTGGGTTATAACACAAATACAAAACAAGATTGGTGCCTATCCAGGGCCTGGAGTCAGTAGACATACACCTGTGAATGATCAGCATGAACAGCTAAAACTAGGTTTCAGGGGGATACATATGATACCTGCCTTACAGATATCTCCCAATACAAAGTGTTAAGCTATCTATACTTATGGCATCCCTACTGCAGTATACCCTTCCCAATGTTCAATCTAAAAATAGTTTAATCTACCCCTTGAGCAGAAGTTAAGAGATCAGACATTCAACACAGGAATTCTATGTTCTAGAGTCTCAAACATTGCTTAAATATCTGGAATCAGAAGAAAGATACATGCAATACTAGAGACAGAATTAACAAAACACATGCTAACATAGAATTTCTCATATAAAATTAACCATGAAATCAGTGGATTCATACAAAAATGTACAACAAGAGATACATAAACTCACAGGTTTAGCTGTACAAAGCAACCAAATCAACTGTATTGCATTACAGAGCCAAATGTTCAACTTTCAACAACCTCAAAATGGTAACACAGTTTGCTTATATCAGCCAGAAAGTGTACCACAGCAATTAATTACATGACTATTACAAAAAATCATCAGATACAGCCCATGAGAAATGGCACCCATAAGTCATCAACGCAGTAGGCAGGAGAGTTGACAGGGGTGGCCTCGAGCCCTGTGCCACCATCCGGGAGTTTTCATCCACAATGGGGCAACTTGATCGCTTGTCCCGTCGCCCATACCCCTGCACTGTCGCCATTGATGGCTCAACTACCCGCAACCACCAAGAAAAACATCGCAGCATTCAAAAAGAATTTCCCGCCAAAACATGCTTCTTCGCAGGTTCAAAATACACAGGGGAATAATCCCACATGCACGGTGCGAAGACAACTTTAGCATTTTAAAAACATGGCCACCCACATACTAAGTGTCGAGCGCTTTTGCCACGCTCGACACACGCCTCTCAGCCCAAAGCCCATCGCCGAGACCAACACCATCAGCCAAGCCCACAAATCCTCTGCCGACCTCAATTGTCTCACCGACCGCACATCAAGCCTACTCGAGATTCCCCTCCATCGGTCAGAGATGCACCATCGGGCCAACCTTCCAAACTTCCACCGATAGCATGAGTCTCTCAGATCGCTACTCCAAACTACCTTGTCGGTGTGACTGACACCATCAGCCAACATGAAATTCCCCCTGCCGATAGAACAACTCCCGCCGATAACATATCGGCCTCCCCCTTCATCGGTATGACTAAAGCCATCGGCGGAACCACAATCTCCCACGCTAATAGATCAAGCTCCTGCCGATGGACAGGAATACCTAGGGTTTGAATGAAGAAACCCTCCAACAAACAAGCTCAGCCTCCAGGTCAAAACGAGTGACAACAGTCCTTTTGTTTACCGTCCAACCGCAAATGTTATGAATGACCATCGTAGGACGGCGGGGGTGAAAACCCATTACATTCTCCTCTTGCCTCTCTACCAGGGGCCTCAGTTGAAACCCTTGCGAGGACACCGTAATTGTTATTACCGCAATGTCGCCAGTTACTTTTCAAACCTCTGCACCGCAGGAAGAGACTAACACCGCCAAGCGTGAGATGAACACTGCTAAGCCACAAGTGTTAGATAAAATGACCACAAGGTAGCAGTAGCTTCTTCATATCAACCACTTCCTACCGCCAAGCCGCAAACTGTTCTTTTATGCTCTGCAAGAATGTGGTATGTGCCATATTTCATTCCTCTTGTTCTCGCATAACCACAAAAGATAATCAATTAACTTGCGAGACAACGGTAATAAACAAAAACACTCATATAGTCAAAAATAGTCAAGATTGTTTCAGAATGGACATGATATATATGTATTTATTTAGTTGTAGGGGAATGTTGGGGGTGATTGATTTAATTAAATAAATGTGGATTTATTTAATTAAGGATGAGACTTTAGAGGAAGGGTTAATATTTAATTAATGTCAGAAGAATGATTAGATTTATTAATTAAATAGCGTGACTTATTAAACTGATATTAGGAGGAATGATCAAAGTGGTTAATTAAATAAATATGATTTATTTAATTAACATTGTAAGAGGAGATGTGGAATAGACCTGGTGTGATGTTAGGCCATGGTAAGATTTAGGTGTCTACATTTCTAACAGTGCATTAGTTTTTGGGTCAATGAATAATGATCACAATTTATCTTTGGTAATTTTTTCCTTCACCATATCATGAGTCAATTTTGAGGAACAAAATTGATGACAAATTTCTCTATGGGTTGCCTATGTATTTATTTTCCTTCACTATTAAGATACATTGAATTAGGAATAGGAGAGCATCAAACAAGGATCAAATTAATGAATGCAATCATGATTATGTTATTGGATTTCAAACTTTATCAACAAAGATACACTATCAAATTCCTAATGATGATTTTGATACACTATCAAATTCTTAAGTCTAATGCACTTAAATATCGATCTCATCCTTCAAATTTTCAATAGGAAAATTCAGTTTTCAAAAGGGTGAAAAAAGTAAGAAAATCAACAAAATGCTCACCATGTTGTTAATTTATAGTCAACTTCAGATGTTATTTCATCTAATTCCCAAGGTGAACTAGTGAGGGACAATCCTATATTATCTATTAATGTAATTAATAAGATCATAGAATACATCTAGGAAAATAGATATGTAAACCAAAACACATTCAAATATAGAAGTGTTCTAACATATATGTCACTTCTATTCAAAATGAACAAAGGAAATATACACAGAGGTAAGATGAAAATTTGTTATATATACCTCACTTTTACTCTACAAAATGTACAAAGTAGGCATTTGTTCAAGAATACCATCAGTTATTCTACATGTAGATGTTGACAAATATCCAACATATTGTATGGTGCATTTCTTATATGGATGGGATGAGAACAAATGTACTCAAACTTGTATGGTCATGCCAACTAGTAGATCATTGTGGCATACGTGGACATCATGACCATGTGTCAGATGCATACAGTGCCAATTATATAATCATGTTTTGCAGTACAAATGTCATTAGGTGGCACACGTGTATGGAAGCATAACATGTGGTTGTTAATGTTCCATGTGTCTAACTAGCCACCAACATGTGTAGCAATGTGTATAGCCACACTATCTAGATCCTTAAAGATCTGTAAACCCTGAATAATGCCCCTAATAACCCTAAACCCTAACCCCTAACCCCTAAACCATAAACCCTAAACCCCTAAATCCTAAACCGCAAACCCCTAAACAGTACTAAACTCAAGCAACCCTAAACCTCTATCTCCCTATCTCCCTATCTAGCCCTATCTCTATCATTCCTCTACCTCTCAATATCTCTCCCTATGTCTCTAGCCATGTCCCTCACTCTCTATATCTCCCTATTGGTCCTCTCTCTCTAAACATTAAACCCTAAACCTCTAAACCTTAACCCCTAAACCATAAACCCTAAAGTACCCTAAATAATGCCTCTAAACCATAAACCCTAAACCCTAGTAAACTCTAAACCCTAAACTTGAGCAATGCTAAACTCATAAATGTTAAATAATACCCCTAAACCCTGATCGCTAACCCCAAGCAACTCTCTATCTCTGTCTTTGTCTCTCTCTCTGACCTATATATTATCTACCAGCTCCTAGCTAGTTAAATCCTTTTCCTAGATTTCCTAGTTTTCCTTTTCCTTTCCAATTTCCCTTTAGATCCAACCAAAATTTCCCTATTTTACTATTTTACACCTCTCTCATTATTCAATCTTCCCATCCAATGAACTTTAGTTTTATCAACTTGTTTCCATTTCATCCGGCTGCCAATTTATATCCTCATCCCTCTTTTCATGTCCTAGTTTTCTTGTTTCCATTTGCTTTGTTGATAAGGGAGACGGATATAGACAAAGACGAAGTGAGAGAGAGAGAGAGAGAGTCCTATAAGTTTTCCATGCTTGTTCATTAATGATATATATAGGAATGATAGGGGGCTGAGAGAGGCAAGAGATAGAGAGATAGGGAGAGATAGATAGGTAGAGAGAGATAGAGAGGAGACAAATCATAGGGAGAGATAGAGGAGACAGAGGGGGGAGATAGGGAGATAGAGAGTGATCACTAGAGATATGTCTAGAGAGATAGGGAGATAGAGAGAAAGGCAAGAGATAGGGAGAGATAGATAGGTACGTAGAGTCAAGAGAGAGGAGATAGATTGGGAGAGATAGAGGAGATCACAGTCAAGTGAGAGATAGGGAGATAGAGAGTGAGTGAGATGTCTAGAGAGATAGGGAGAGATATTGAGAGGTAGAGGGATGATAGCTAGAGAGAGGGAGATACGGGAGAGATTATAGGGAGATAGAGGTTTAGGGTTTCTCAGGTTTAGGGTTTAGGGGTTAGGGGTTAGGGATTAGGGGCATTATTTAGGGTTGAGGGATTTAGAGAGAGAGACAGAGACTTCTTTGACTTGAAACCGTAAACCCTGAATAATGCCCCTAAACCTAAGCAACCTTAAACCTCTAAACCTTAAATAATGCCCCTAAACCCTAACCCCTAAGCCCTAAAACATATATAAACCCTAAATAATGCCTCTAACCCATAAACCCTAAACCTGAGAAACCCTAAACCCCTAATTAATCCTAAAACCCAAACCCCTAAACCCTAAACACTAAACCCAAGCAACCCTAAACCTCTATCTCCCTAGCTATCTCTCTATCTCTATCATTCCTCTACCTCTCAATCTCTCTCCCTGTGTCTCTGGCCATGTCCTTCACTCTCCATATATATCCCTATAATCTCTTCTGGCTATGTCTTTGGCCATGTACCTCACTCTCTATATCTCCCAGCTATTGGTCCTCTCTCTAAACACTAAACCCTAAACCTCTAAACCCTAAACCATAAGCCCTAAATAATGCTCCTAAACCCTAAACCTGAGAAACCCTAAACACCTATATATCTCCCTATCTCTAATATTCTCTCTCTCTCTCTCTCTCTCTCTCTCTCTCTCTCTCTCTCTCTCTCTCTCTCTCTCTCTCTCTCTCTCTCTCTCTCTCTCTCTCTCTCTCTCTCTCCAAACCTGAGAAACCCTAAACCCTAAATCCAAGCAACTCTAAACCTCTATCTCCCTATGATCTATCCCCTATCTCCCTATCTCTATCATCCCTCTAGCTCTCAATCTCTCTCCCTATGTCCCTAGCCATGTGCATGTGCCTCACTCTCTATCTCCCTATCTCTCTCCACAGTCTCCTCTATATCTCCCTATCATTCCTCTCTCTCTCTCTATAAACCCTAAACCCTAAACCTCTAAACCTGAACCCCTAACCCCTAAACAATAAACCCTAAACCCTAAATAATGCCCCTAAACCCTAACCCCTAAACCTAATCAGAAACCCTAAACCCCTAAACCTATATCTCCATATCTCTCCCCTCTCTCCCTATCGCCTTTGTCCCTCTACCTCTCAATCTCTCTCCCTATATATTTGGCCATGTCCCTCACTCTCTATCTCCCTATTTCTCCCCTCGGTCTCCTCTATATCTCCCTATTGGTCCTCTATCTCTCTCTAAACCCTAAACCCTAAACCTCTAAACCTTAACCCCTAATCCCAAAACCATAAACCCTAAACCCTAAATAATACTCCTAAACCCAAGTAACCATAAATTAGGCACTCAATTAGGTGCTAAAACAAGTGCTACATCAGGCGCTACATAAGGTGTTAACGTGGGCACTAAAATAGGCACTAAACCAAGCATTAAATGTGGCGCTATAGTAGGAGCTAAAGTAGGCGCTAATTTGCGCCTAATTTAGCGTCGACTTGTTCTGGTTGGCGCAAAAAATGCCAAAAACAGTGCCATCCCGATAAATAGCGCCGATGTTTTCAAAAAATGGAGAAAAATACATTAAAACAATGGGTGGACGCAAAAAAGGGAGCTAATGACGGGGATTTGTTGTAGTGAGCTCCTAGCTTTACCCAAGTGTTGTTGATTTGAATGTGGATTGGTCCTTTTCTTCAACACAATATGATGACGATAGTGATGGATTTGGTAAAGGATTTGATAGAGATGAAGATGAGAGATGGTTTGGCTATGGAGATTTTGGATTTATGATGGCATGATGGAAAGATTTTGGAGGAATTTGGGCATAGTAAAGATGCTAAGAAGAAGTGAAAAAAAAGGCCTTAGATGAGGGCTCTATCTATAGATTATTGGTAAAATGATGGAGGGTGAGGATTGAAAGTTTAGATCAATGGCTATGGATGCTTGAGTATGAGGGTTTGGATTGGAGTTGTAGTCTTGAGACAAGTGTCACAAGAGGGTTGAATAAGAGAGATCAAAGGATAAGATTTGATCAATAAGATTGGATGGATCCCATTATTTGTGAATTTTAAATTCACATTGGGAAGGATGAGGAATGAATAAAAAATTCATTTCCATGGGAGAGTGTGAGGATGATGTGGACATGTCAATGAATTAAAAATTTATTTTTTGGGGGGAGTGTTTGAATAAAAAATTAAGTTTTATTAAGAAGTGTAAGGACATGTGCAACATGCACATTTTTTGGGCCTTACATTTGTAAGCTAATTTCATGGAGAATGTTTTAACATGAAAATAGAAAGATGAGTTGGAAGGGTCATGTGACCTTTTGAATAAAAAATTGATTTTTATTCAAAGTGTGTGAGAGGATGGGTTAAGCAAGGTTTGACCATACTATATAAGTGTTTAACTTAATTAATATGGCTGTAGTAAATTAGTTAGTGGGCTAATGAAGGATTAAAATTAATTAAATAATGATTTATTTAATTAATTTAGGTCTAGGGGTCATGTAGGCTAGCGTAGCTAATTAAATAATTGTTATTTAATCAACTAGGCTAGGTGTAGGCTAATTAGTATGGTGGATAAATTATATAAGTACGATTTACCTAATTAATTGGGTTTAAGAAAGTGGACAAATTAACTAAATAAATATTTTGCATATTTATTTAATTAATTGGGATGATGTTAGTAAAGTGTAATGCTGAATTAATTTAATTAATTCAGCTTTAAGGGTTAATTGATGAAGGATGGATGAATGATTCGGGGGTAAGGTAGGATAATTAATTAAATAAAAATTTAATTAATTAATTAGATAGGAAAATTAGTGATGTGCATGATGTCAAAGTGTGGTCGAAGGGTTAAGACATTTTTAGGTGTCTACACTGACATCTACCTATACATGCAAAGAAGATGTTCCTAGGTGTCACGGTTTGATGTAACAATCGGTCCAAAGTTTGACACCTTTTTTGTCTTAAGGCTCTTCAAAGACCATCTCCATACAATGTATTCGAGAATGACCAAGAGGCTTCACCACTAAAAAGACATCTCCCTAGCATTTACCCACCCTCTCATACGTGTTGGCACCGTCCGTTTGGTCGTAAGAGATGTTGAATGTAAAAATTTAGTCCTAGTACCTTTTCTAGTAGATAAAAATTTAGTACTATAAAGGTGTTCTCACTTGATCCAATGTGTTGTAGGGCATCAATTAAGCCTACCCTTACCACTACTATCAATTGTTAGCACCAAATGTGAAGAAACAAATGAGGGCTTGTCATTAAAACTCATAGTACTTAACATCATTAAAAATCATTAAAACTCATTAAAACTCATGATGAAATATCATTAAAGGACATATCATCATGAAATAATCATGAAACTACCTTACTTTCCTTCAAAAAGCAGCTTCATAATGATTATGCCTACTCATCAACCAGGACCAAGTAGCACATATAAGAAGGTAAGATAGGTGTCAAAAATATAGAAGGTGAAATGAAGATAGCAAAGAAAAATAACATACCTTTCTATCATTCCACTGATTCAATCTAATGAACCATTCGGCTCTTCTCTACTCTTTATTGTGTCGAGTATTGCCTCATGGTCAGACTCACGAGCCTTCCACAAGGTCCTGTTCAATAGTCTACCCCCATATTTGATCAAATGAATGTTTGATGCCACAACAAGGTTAGAATGATGAATAATCTTCCTATATGTGTCAATGTCCTTGAAAAACTACACATCAAACTTCTTTACTATTGATAACTGAGAGGGGGGTGAATCAGTTATCCTAATTATTTCTTATTTCTAAACTTTCTTATTAATCAATGCAACATTAATTCAAATAAACAAACATTACCATGAAATGAAAACTCATGACACAGTATTTTTGACGTGGAAACCCTGTTAAGGGAGAAAACCATAGGGTGATTAACCCAAATATTATTCTCTATTAGAAGAATAAGGAAATACAAAATGGCACTTGCCAATTAGGGCTCACTACCCGAGCACACTGTTCACAAAGGAGGCACATTGCCTACAAGGAGACACACTATCTACAAAAGAATGTTATACAATACTTGAACTAATTGGAAGCATCCACATATGCTGGAGTTTAGTTCTGGTTAGGCTCAGTACACTGATCTGCTGCACTTCATCTTTCCTCTTCTCATATGCTGCTTTCCTTTCACATACCAAACCTTTCTTACTGTTTCTGCTCTGCACTGCTTTTCTTCACATACCACATATCACCACAACACTTCTCATAACTAAATCTATTTTGTATATATATCCGCACAAGTGATTTCATCACCTTTCTAGTCGACACCCAGAATAGTCAATCTTTTCACTAATACTGATCTGTCAGTTGAATCCTTGCACATCAAGTAATGCAGATCAAGTATATACTTGTAGAAATCATTAATCATGTCGGCCAAACATGATTCATGCCTTCATAACCTTTACCACCATCAGTAACACATCTAAAAAGTAGTCTGATGTTCTGTTAGTCAGTTCTTCCTCTGTTCACACTGTTTCTCAGGAACCCGATACTCAAGTATTCATATCTTTTACCTCATCTATCACCAGAGGCTAAATCCTTGGAATATACCACTCAAGGTAGTCCTCTTAACTTCTCCAAATCTGCACTTTACCAAGATACTTCCTCTGAGAGATCCGGACCTGTCTATCGGACCTTGCCACATGCTCCGTTCTTGTTTACCGGATCACAACATTCTTCACTCTGACTTCCGGTAGAGACACACCATGTCTTGCGGATGTGTGGGATGAACTTTGTTGCCATCAATGACAACAATCATGAATCCATATAGTGTCTCTTGCCAACAATCTCCCCCTTTGGCATTGATGGCAACACTTAGTGAAAAATGACTAAGTGTTTACACTATGCTCCCTCTTGGCTGATGCTCTGTCTTTATATACATTTTCTAGAGCTCCCCCTTAGTTGGATTCCTCATTTTTCACTGCTCCTCACTCCCCCTTTGACATCAATGGCAAAGGGTAGGGTCCGCACACCAAAATTTTCAAAAATTTTACTAAACTTAGCCGCATAAGTATATACATATGGCATACTTACATATACTTAAGTATGTCTGCAAAAGTTGTCTTCAACTGTACAACTTCTGTCACCCAACTCTGCTTCATTCTATCCAAAATTGAGATGTGACCACTCAACAAAAATGCAAAATCTTCTGCCCTCTTAAGATCTGTCGAATCATTGGTCCGGGCGATAGTCTGAGCATCACTTATGGCCTCATGCATGGCCTCTAACTTAGGGATAATAATCCTTCTAAGTTCACCCATCCGGTTAATTATGTTCTTCCTTTCCTTCTCAAAATTCTTTATTGCATTTGTGATTGCAATAGTTTGACACTCTTGACTTACTATGGAGGAAGAGAGAGGATCAAAACTTTAAGACAAACTTAGTAGTTTATCCTCTTCCTCTTATTTTCTTCTCAATTTCTACTGTTGCTTTAGACCATGATAAACAAAATTTATACAATTCACCACCATCCTTAAGAGCATTTTCTAAGCTCTTTATTCCAATATTCATGTTTCTCCTATCATTAATAATTAATCCTTGTACCTCTGAGAATCTCTTATCCAAAAACTCCTTCTGGACCTTTTCTTCAGCTAATTTTTCTAGAGAGTCAAAATGTGTACCAACACCGCTGACTAAGGTTCTGAGATTACCAGAAGAGGAGGCTGTGGGATCCTTCTAGAAAGATGGCATGATCTTTTCCAGTACTCCGGATGCAACTTCTATCAACTCACAGTCTTCCATATGAGACTTTAGGAGTTTTTCATTAGCCTTAGCATTTGCAAATGAAGCTATCTTCATTGTCTGTACCGGAGAAAGAGAATCAAAATTGAATGGACCTTGTAGAAGCTCCGGTTCATCAATCTCCATTGTTTCTTTGCTCAGAAATTCTTGGACAGTTTGTGCAGTGTCTCTTACCAGAGACAGATGTTTCTTCTCTTCTGCAGTCTTGGAGCTGTCCTTTGGAGTTTTCTCTCCACCTACAATCCCACCACTAGCAGTTGTGGTTTTCTCTGCTAAAGTCTTCTTTCCTTCTACAATCTTAGTACTGTCATCTTCTTTTTCTTTCACTTCTACTTCTTTCTCTTGTGATTTTTCTTCTCCTTTAGATCCAGAGACTGTAGGGGAAACCGGAGGAGGAATGTTTGTCTATTCGGGGCCCACCTCTTCTGACATTTTCTCAGGAGTTTCTTCTGCAACATATGTGGTGGAGGGGTCAGTACCCAAGTCCTCTATGATAGGAAGATTAAATCTTTTGAAGGTTTTCCGGAGAATCTCTTCAGTGTCCTTGGCTACCTTATCAGTCTCACCAAGCATAAGTTGATTCATCCTTGCTTTGCTCCTGAATTCATCCTTGCAGTCTTTGAATACCATGTTCATTGTCTTGGGATCGATTGAAGGATATAGCTGAATAGCTATCTATTCCCGGATCTCAAGGTCTTTTGCCATGGCATTGCTCTTTCTCATTTCCAACTCCTTTTCTAAGCTCTTAGGAATTAACGAGATGATTTCAATAAAAGCCTTATTGTAAATGTTTAGGAAATTAACTGTGGCTTCCTCTAGAATCTTTTTATCTGCTTCATTGTAGTCATCATAGAATTCTGTTAAGGGTTGAAGGTTGCCATCCACAGTGACTGCTTTTACTACATCATCTAAGGAGAGAGAAGGTTTTTCAACAAATTCTTCTTCCTTCTCTTCTTCTCCTTGACCGGTAGAGTGTTTACCGGATGATTTCTTCTTATGTTTCTTTATCTCTTTTACCCCCTCATCTGATTCAGTTTCCTCTTCATCTTTTTGACTTGCATAAGCCCTTGTAGCTTTTATTTTAGACCTTTTCTCTCCTTTACCAGATGTCTGACCTTTCAGTTTTGATGTTTTTGAGCTTTTGGTTGTGACATGTGTAGATCCTTTTGATGATCTGGTCCGGGTTGAGGTTTCCACTGGAGTACTTTTCTTGCTTTTCTTTTCTGCCTCTTTCTTCTCTTCCTCAGCCTTTCACCTCTTTTCCCGGTTGGCATCAAGTGCCTCTTTTGAGATGCCAAAACCTTTTGCAACTTCCTCAACTTCTTTTCTTACCTTTCTTTTAATTTCTAGCTGCCTGAGCTCGGTGTGAATTTTCACACTTAGTTCTTCAAAGGTTCCAAATCTCTTTGCTTTTGGGTCCTTTGGTTGATTGAGCATGTGTTGGACATGCAATTCTACAATTTGTTCATCCACTTCATACCCCATAGGCATGATCCAAACTATCCTTGGCTCTACTACTTCCATTAGGCATTGATCTGTGTCTACCATGAAGCACACTGTATCCTTGTATTTCTCAATTACTGATTTGGGGATTCTTTCTCTGATTTGCATCGTAGTTTGAAAGTGTTTGAAGTAACCCCACAGAGCTGTATTCCTTGCCTTTGCATCCCCAAGTTCATGCAAGTAATCTCTAATCTGGACTGCTACCGGTTTGTCATTCTGCCATACCCATCCACTTGATCTGGGCAGCTCATTCATGAAGTAGAAAAATAGACATAATATTAGTGTACCATACTTGAAAGAATTCTTTTTGTCCTTTTTGATCTTTTGTATATTTTCCATTAATTGGTTTAAAAGAAGTTCACAGAGATCATAATCTGCATTCTTTCTTAGCATCTCATAGGCAGTATATACTGCAGTTCCGGATACTGAATTATCCCTACTGGAGTGATAAATCTTGTATCCTATTATCATAGATGCAAACTTGATATCTGGGTCAGAAATATCTTCAATGGTCATTGCCCTCTTATCAAATTTTGATCCAGTGGCCTCAGTTACAATGTTATTTTTGACAGATTTGAGGATAGGTATCCCTCCAGAAGAGTATAGACCAATTACTGTCCTAATTGCATCTTTTGTGATCTTGCAGGGTCTATCCAGCCATAGGAAGTTGTCATGCACCCTACTCAATACGTACCAGACCCATTCATCTTCTTCAAAGCAGGGGAAATGAATGAATTGATCAAAATGTTTCTTCTGGATACCCTTGTACTCTGGTTTAAGCTCAAAAGCATCGTCTATTAGTTGTTTATGATAGATATCTCTTAATTTGAATTCCCCAAACTCCTCAATATTTGCATGTATATAAACCCTAATGTCCTCTGTGTGTAAAATGTCATGTGGAACACTAAAGAATGCTCCTAAGGGATCTGCCTCCAATGATTTGTATGGGTGTTTCTTAAATTCAGGTCAGGGTCTATCAGAGATCTTAACTATATTCAGAGTAGCCATTTTTCAAAAGACTTGCAGTGAGATATTGAAAATGAAAAATACCTTATGCGCCTTCAGTTACACAGAGTTGGTTGGATTGATTTCTATATGTAATGACTTCTACAAGTGATCTTCGATGAACTTGATGAATTTTGTTGCAGAGTTCCACTTTTCGTTTCTTCTTGAGTGCAGAATGAACAAGTGATTAATGAGAAATCCCTTATATTGCTTCGCAAACCCTAATATCTGATTGCAATAAATGCTCGACCTACATTATTCTGGTTTGCCTTATTCGGATGACTTGAAGAACTAGATCAGTCCTGATCTATGAACATCATGCGGATCTTCCAACCATGAACAAATCGAGATGACACATCACAAGGACATCCCAAACACTCTGACCAGTCCGCAGAATAGGACAATGCACTTCTGGATCTCACCGGACCTTTTTGTGGCACTCTGTTACTCCGGAGCATCTCCTGGAACCAGTTCTGCTTGATCGATCACAGCTTCTTCATATCTTCATGCAGACCTCTGAAATCTTAACTGGATCATTTCATGACTCATATCTACAAACCCTTTAATCCGCATCCTCTTCTTATGCCAATTCCGGCACCACTTGACTGGTTGGGGGACAAGGTTTTCTTTGTGTCTCCCCCTGAGCCAAAGCTCATTTCTTAATTTCCAAAAGGAATATCAGCACCAGAGTCTGGTGCGGATCCATCCTCTACATTCTCTGTACTCTTCTTCACCCAAATATTGTTCATCTCTCTTTTAACTTCATCTGTACTCACTTTTTGTTTGCCCTTATCTTGATTTTGATTATGATATACTGGACCTCTTTTGTCCTGATTCTTGTTTTTACAGAATTTTGCACTATGACCGAATCTATTACAGATTTGGCAAACAACATTTCTTTGCATATTTGACTGATATCCTCTTGATCTGCATTGATTAGCCATATGACCTATTCTATTGCATGCAAAGCATCTACCATTGAATGATTTGTTCATTTGCATATTTCTGCATTCATGAGATTTGTGACCATACCTTTTGTAGTTAAAGCACTATCCGGAGAAGGATGAGTTAGTCTGACTCATTCTCTTTCTACACTGATTAGCTTTGTGACCAAAGTTATTGCAGTTGTGGCAGTATCCATTGAAAGATGGATATCTTTGAGCATTAGGCTGTCTAACCGGAGGTCTTTTAGGCCTGTCCCTTGGATTTTCTGATCCAAAATTCCTCAGACCGGATCCGGAGCTTTCTCCTTTCTCATATCCCAGACCACACCTATCATCTACTTTCTTTTGACTGTCAAGAAGAATTTCAAGTTGAGCAGAACTTATCTTGAATTTCTCTTTATATTCATTTGCTGTTTGAAGATCCCTTTTGAGAGAGACAATTTGATCCTCAAGTTTTTCTTCATTATTTTTAGCATCTTCAAGATCAGATTCAAGATGTCTAATAATTCTATCCATCTGGTGGCAATCTTCTGATTTCTCCTTGAGAGATTGTCTTAGATTATCTTCAATTTTTCTTTTCTCTTCAATTTCTTGGGTAAACTTCATAACTCCTGATTCCATTTCATGTCTTACCATAATGATTTCTTTTGATAATTTTTCACATAACTTGGTTTTCTCATTCAGCTCTTCATTTGCATCATTTGCTTCACTTTGTCTTGCCAATTGCTGAAGTAGCTCCTTTCTCTTTTTCATAGAGAGACTTAATTTGTCTTTTAGTTCTCTCATGAATTCATCAGCCTGCTTGAGTCTTTCCTTCAATTCATTGACTTCAGAGTTTGGCTGTTCAAGATCATCAAGGGTAGTCTTGAGTTGCTCTCTTAAACCATATGCATCCATTTGAACTCCCAGATCTTCCTCGAGCTGTTAGACTCTGTTAGGAGGAACTTGGCTCTGATACCAATTGTTGATAACTGAGAGGGGGGATGAATCAGTTATCCTAATTATTTCTTCTTTCTATACTTTCTTATTAATCAATGCAACATTAATTCAAATAAGAAAACATTACTATGAAATGAAAAACTCATGACACAATATTTTTGACGTGGAAACTCTATTAAGGGGGAAAACCACGGGGTGATTAACCCAAAGATTATTCTCTATTAGAAGAATAAGGAAATACAAAATGGGACTTTCCAATTAGGGCTCACTGCCCGAGCACACTGCTCACAAAGGAGGCACACTGCCTACAAGGAGACACACTGTCTACAAAAGAATGTTATACAATACTTGAACTAATTGGAAGCATCCACATATGTTGGAGTTCAGTTCCGGTTAGGCTCAGTACACTGATCTGCTGCACTTCATCTTTCCTCTTCTCATATGCTGCTTTCCTTTCACATACCGAACCTTTCTTACTGTTTCTGCTCTGCACTGCTTTTCTTCGCATACCACATATCACCACAACACTTCTCATAACTAAGTCCATCTTGTATATATATCCGCACAAGTGATTTCATCACCTTTCTAGTCGGCACCTGGAATAGTCAATCTTTTCAATTGCTAATTTTGATCTGTCAGCTGAATCCTTGCACATAAAGTAATGCGGATCAAGTATATACTTGTAGAAATCATTAATCATATCGGCCAAACATGATTCATGCCTTCATAGCCTTTACCACCATCAGTAACACATCTAAAAAGTAGTCTAATGTTCTGTCAGTCAATTCTTCCTCTGTTCACACTGTTTCTCAGGAACTCGGTACTCAAGTATTCATATCTTTTACCTCATCTATCACCGGAGGCTAAATCCTTGGAATATACCACTCAAGGTAGTCCTCTTGACTTCTCCAAATCTGCACTTTACCAAGATACTTCCTCTAAGAGATCTGGACCTGTCTGTCGGACCTTGCCACATGCTCTGTTCTTGTTTACCGGATCACAACATTCTTCACTCTGACTTCCGGTAGAGACACACCATGTCCTGTGGATGTGTGGGATGAACTTTGTTGCCATCAATGACAACAATCATGAATCCATATAGTGTCTCTTGCCAACATTCACTGGGTATCTTCTAAGCCATATTCCAGTAACAACCACTGATCTTGTAGGGTAATCGATGTTTTCTCCATCTATAACAGGGGCATCTAATTTATTTTTTGCCTCAACACATGACATAAATATTAATATGTTCCTTCTTCATTATCTTCAGTTGCAATAATTGGATAAACATGCCCTACATTGGTATGTGCATTCAGTTTGATGAATCTAGTCAACAATACAAAAAAATACAAAATAAGATGGAATAATGAATTTTATTAAATTTGAATGCTGATAATACTTGGTTGAACTAGATCTAAAACATGGTCAGAGTCAACTGATGATTCAATCTCTATGAGTTGTAGTGTTGTTGGAAGTTGATAAGTGTCAATCAGGCTTAGACTTCTTGTACACCATTCATTGACCCACTCCTTTGACTCACAATCATACCAAGTTTGATCTGTACATGAACAAAAGCATACCATCTTATGTGTATGAATAAGTTCCATAAACCTACATTAGAGCTTCTAAAAGAGTGTAGCTCACTCGATCCTGCCAATGTACAATAATTCTAATTATTTGCAATGTTAGTATCATCAACCAACCAAAAATATCTATTAACTATAGACTTACCTTCATTACCTGGACCCATTATAGTGTTACACCATTTGACAATATATCTCGTATCTGTCAACTTTGCATTGTCTTTGTACTTCAACTCTTCTCTGCTAATGCTCTTTTGATACATGCTCCTACACCATCATGCTCACCCTTTCCATGCCCGGACTCAGAGAAATTCCACATATAGTGAACACCATTCATCCTATGCATCATGTTCAACAAATAGAACATCTACGATTTCTTGAATTGTGATGCACAATTATCTGACCATATGATATGCTAACCAAATGATATGCTCCTGCTAGCCAAATCACAGTAGAACATCTTAAAGCAGCCTTGCACAAACTCTTTAGAATGTGTGCAATCATCACTAATTTAAAAATGATATTCCCTCAAGATCTTCATGTCATCCTTTGTACTGTCATCTACATGAATGAATGCTATATGCACAAATATAGCAACCTGCATACAGTTGCAATAATGTGATTGTACCTCATTCTATGGATATAGTATGTAGTTCTCTAAAAAGTTAACAACTGAAATGATGGTATCAAGTGGAAATGTGTCCTTGTGTAACTTGAATTGCAAGTCCAACCATCGAGCTCTATGGGTATGCCTTGCATACTCATAAACTATATTCTCTCAAAAAATAGAGATAAATTGATACACTAGAATCTTTTCAATCATCAATTCACACATTTTTTCTTCTTTACCATCTTTTAGACTATATTCCACTATCTTATATTTGCCAAATTTTACTATTTCATTTCAAATTGCATGTGTGCTCACCATATGCTCACAAATTGGAAAATGTTGCAACCCACCACAATGATCACACGTGCCATCCAAGCATAAGTTCTTGTGGAATAATTGACCATCCACTCTTTGACATAAGATGCTTGATATGAAATCTCTTGAAGATCTAGGTGGACATTTTATATTACACTCCTACAAAACATCATTAGTATGCAAATCTACACATGTATATATCTATAAACGTCATAATGATTAGAAAACTCAATACGTACTCTACAACAAGTTGTGTGTGTGTGATTTATTTTGACATAAAAAAGTTTTACCATTTCAAAATATCTATGACTAATTTAGATTTGAGGATGCATATCTTGAAACTTTTTGAAAAACTATTTTTGAGTCACATCCAAAAAATGCTTTGGATGTGGCTCACGGTTTCGACAACCAATTCTCCTTCTTACAACATCTCTTGAATTAGGAGATACCCTTGTGTTATTTTTCCAAAATTCTTCAATGAGGGATCTCAAGGATTTAACAACTTTATCTTTCTGTGGGAGTCTCCCAGAGAATGCTGACAATTCATTGGTATTTGGGTCCTCAACTCTTTCATGCCTTCCAACGGCTCTCATTAGAGTTTTTCTACTTATTTTCAATGTTTTACTTGTCTTTCTATGAGGTGAGCTTTCTTTGTTTGATGGCTTACTATTGTCAACATAATGACACATCGTGTGACATTACTATCCTTGGTGCATGATGTGGAACCCACACTCTCATATGCACTCATTATATTCTTTACGATTGATTTTTCATTTAAATCATCCAATGTTCTTGGGTCAAGAATCTTTATAATGGGCCTAAATTTTAGATTTCTCATCAATTCAATAAATAGTTGACATCTTCCAGTTTTATTTAAGTTCTTAAAAAATAATTTCCATATCTTATTGGCATATCTTTGGCAAGTACGCTTGGGAATCTTATCTTGCATGGGCTTCAAAACATTCTCATCGATATCAATTAGAAACTTAGGTTTTCTATGCAAAATTCTAGGAGACGTTCTCAATGGTAAAGTTGACTCATTATTAGGAATTTCTTCAATATTTACTTGAGATGTGATAGATGGCGTACCTTCAATTGGAGATGGAAAAGATGAAAATCCTTGAAGTTGAGATGGAAAATATGGTGCACCTTCATCTTGACATGTGAATGATGGTGTTCCTCCAACTTGAGAAGAGAATGATGATGTACCTTCAAATTGACATGTGAAATATGGAGTGCCTCCAACTTGAGAAGAGAATAATGATGTATCTTCAAATTGACCTGTGAAAGATGGAGTGCCTCCAACTTCGAGATTCAATTTCATTATTGAATGGAGGTTTTGCATTCGTTGCCTTTGTGCCGCCAATTCCATCTCTCTCTTAGCTTGATTAGATGATTCATGTTCCTCTTGAATTGGCAACGGTGGTATGTCTTCTTCTATGGTTGACAATTTCCTACTTTCATGAAGTTGCCTCATTCCTTCTCTTTTCTGAACGCATTTTGAGCTTCAGGCTCTTCTGGTGTTAGAGTCTTTGATCATTTCCTCGACATGATGATGATTTCTATATGCATCATAAATAAGACAGATAAATTAGTCCATCTTGATATAATAGAGTAATCTCATACACAAATCTCAAAATAATCATATAATTAAAGTGAATAAATGATTATAAATTTGAAAAATTTATAGTTTCCTAGGGTGGTCCAACCTGAAACATAGAGATCGCACATGTCATATACTAGCAATCTTTTACAAATCAAGATTAAGCTAGGATAACATTCAAATTACAAGTCAAGATGACATATCATACCATTCTTGAACTTCATGGAGTAACTAGCATTCATCATTCAGATGATATTTAAGAATGTATCATAGCAATACAAAGGAACTTTTCCAATACTTACAATGTCTTTTAGCTCTCTCTCTATATAGAAATCAACTTTTCCATACTAAGTTCTTAGGATTACATAAATGGCCAAGATTAATTTGATCCTAAGGCTTAGATTTAGTCCTATGATCTCAAGTCAAACTCATTTAATTTTGGCTACAAGAGTTCTCCATCATTGGAATAAGGGTCTCGTAGGATATGGTCAACATTTACAAATGGTGGTAGACACAATCTCTAGGTTAATTTCACATTTTCTCAACATATCTTCTCAAACACACTTGTCTCCTTCACCTAGGTGAATTGGGAATGCAATTTCCAAGGCAACAACTTTAATTGACAAGCATAAATAAAATTGTATGGAGCTTGATTTTTTAGAACAACAAATCAGGTCATCAAATCAGTAATTTGTCATTTGTTCATCTCATTCTCTTAGCCAACATTTTGCTTGATCTTGTCTTAGGTTCTCTTTTAGTACTTTCTTCCTTTATCATATTCTTGTTAAAATAGTGTATGTAGAGCAACCTCCTACTAGTTAGCAAAAAATTGAGATAAATGAGAAATGAAATGCAAAGATTTTAATCAAGATCAATGAAAGATCTGAAAACATGACAGGTTAGATTAAAGATGCAACATATTCATTCCTATTTAGGACAAATCCCTTCTCTAATCCTTCTCCCATTCCTAGTCAAATTGGTTGTGAAATTATAATCAAGTGTCAAATTTAGTTTCTTTTTGCAACTTAACCAAATTTGGTGTCATTTTGATCTTGACTGCTACTTCATGATGCATGACTCTTTCATTTCATGAAAAGGCTATGCACCCACCAATATCAATACTCTATCTTCCTTAACTATCTAATAACTCCTTAACAAGTCACTATCTATTCAAGACAACCTCATTGTGATTATAATTGTCCTAATAACTATGCCAATGGCATGTATGGTTATCTTTTAGTTGACCTATGTGGCCATCTAGTATCCATGACAATCTTCCTACCATATGAATATCTTTTCAAGACCACCTCTATGTTTATATAGTATCATGGATACTTTTTTGCATGGATTTGTGGTTAATTGACTTATCATTTAGTCTTGATTGTCACCTTATGTATCAGTTTCTATCCTAGCCATGGGTGAGAGGTCATAACTATTCCTAGGGTTGCATGAGAGCTATTGTGGTATAATAGTCTTTAGACTAATATGATAGTTCTTGCAAATGAGTATGCTCAAGTGAAAATTCTTAGCTTGATTTTAGCATGATGATAATTCTTTGACTAACATGATTTCCCTTAGTATCCTTCTAATTGTTTAGGTTAGTGTTTGAATTAGGATAATAACAACATGATTGCACATCTACTCCACAGTGAAAGTGTTTCCATGACCTTGCTCTAGTTTAGAATTATCCTTGAATGTTGATAAGACTCCATTCACAAATATATACCAATACTATCTTGATGATTTCCTTCCCATGGTGATATGGCTTGTTGTCATAGATTGTTATCTCAAATAAATATAAATTTTCACTTTGTCATGATAATTTAACTTGTCAAAGTGATAATCCTCTCACTTCCCTCATGACTGTCCTATAACACGAGATTTCATGCTTTAACATAATCATAAAATGAAGTAAACAAATACATAAAGAACATATCTTAGATTTCGAGATTCAAGTTGCCCAATCCTAAAAAATTTGGATAAATAAGTATGTTTGGTGCATGAAGTACATAATCTGAGAAATGTATGTGAGCACAATTTAGTTTTTTGTTGATGTTGTTTCAGTCCATTTCCTTCCTCTTCATTGCTGATGACTTAATTGCCCAATGGAGTAGGCACCGGTCCATATTGGGGATGGATCATTCATCATTCAAATCAAATCCTCGTCCTGTTAATTGTAGGAGTAGGAGTAGTTTTAGTTTAGAGTTCTACATGTTGTCCATGATTTAGTGGAATAACTAGAGAAAAATCTAAAGTGATGCAAATTGTTTTAATAATTAATGAATCATGTACATGTATGCCTACACTGTGTATCTTGTGTATGCAAAGTTAAGTGGAGTTATCTCAAGTAATGCAATATTTTTATGATGCAAGTTAACAATGAAGTTTAACAATTAGCTCAACAAAAGCAAACTTTTAATATCTTTCACAAACAATAGATCTTTTCTTATACTATTTTCTTCACCTTTGAAAATGCAGATTGTAAGTTGAGTTTGAGAGTTCACAGAGATGCTCTAAATATAAGTTTATTTTTTGAATTTCATGTTGAAAGTTTCACAGTTTGAGGTATCTGTGTTTGACAATTTGTATTGATAATTTGTACAATAAATATTTCCATGTTACTATTATGTGTTTGAAACTCTATAGTGTTGAAACAATTTTGTATGTAAATGAATCAAAAACAATAAATAAAGCTTGAGATTAATTGATTTAGTTAGATAATTCCAATGATGTGAATAAAGAAGTATATCTATGAACAAGGATTTTCAAATAAAAATGCAAGAATCACAAAAAAAACATTACACCACACAAACAAACTTAAGTATCTCAAAAATCAACTAGCAACATGTAGGTCAATGGTTTCAAAAGAAGCCACTACTGTGATTCTTCTTGGTACTTTGTTAGAATCATATCTTGGATTAGTTTTAGCTCTAGCAACTCAAGCCAAGAATCATGGCCAAATAGTTAATGTTACTTTATGAGGCTTGACTTCATGGTCAGATGTTTGTTCCTATGATCCTTTCCAGCAACTATCTTCTACCATTTGTGTACCCTTTCTATAAATCTTTAGAGCACTACATGACTTGCATAAAGTTTTGGTCTTATTGTGGGAGAAGTTCTTCTTAGGGTAGGTGTTCTATATACAATTGACTTGATATGAGTTCACCTAGTTGAATCCCTCAACATTGATAACTTTGAACATGTGTCTTTTGCCTTATGATGCTCAAAGGGCTCTAATCATTCATATGTGTTTGCAAGTATCTGAATATTAATATTACCACTTAGGAAGCTTGTTCAAAAAGTGTTGTGTAGTTTTGAATTGCTAATAGGGCTACCCTATAGATAAAATTTGATTTCTCATGACATTACAAAAATATATGCTATTGTGTTCTCCATTTTAATCTAGTGTAATGGACCCAGTCTAGAGAATATTGCCCCAGTATGAAACTTGAGTTAAGAGTGTAGCAAATGCATATAAAGGTGAGAAAATAGATGTAATTCTATTGTAATATGTAGGCTATGATTTATTTACTCATCTAATCTAAAATGTAGATGATTATCTATTCAAGCTTTGAAAAAAAGGATCATGAAATTACCTCTATAAGAATAAGGATCACGAAATCATTGGCATGGGTAGATTAGGTAAATAAGAATAAGTTATTTGAACAATATATTGTTTCAACCAATGACCAACAATGATACCTAGTTTTTGTTACATCTCCAAAATATAATGTTTCAAAGTGTTGGAACATCTATTCAAAAGAAACTCAACGTACGACACCAAAGGAAAGACTAGGTGGTTAGTATTACATTTGAACATACAATATAGGTAGTTACATCATTTTTGTACTTACAACATAAGGAAAAAATGGGATATTTGGACTAACAACATAGAATGTATAGAACAACATATTTGCAATTACAACATAAGAAAAATATGGGATAAATGCATTTACAGTATAAAAAAACAACATATTACATTATATAGAATAGGAAGGCATTTAAAAAATAGTGTGAACTTACATTATTGTTGATAGCATTGTGCAGTGTGAAGTCTACAGGACTTTTGTGTATGAGATGTAGAAAAATTAAGTTGTGCAATATAATTAGGAATATGTGGAATGAAATGTTGGTAATCTATGCACATCAATTTGATTGGTTGAAATTGATTAGTGTGGATCGATTCATGGTAGATGTATGGATTGATTTGATGGTTATCAAGAAATTTGAATTTGGTAATAAGTTTCTGAGGTGATTGATTTGGTTGAATGCTTGTTTGGTCTAGAGTCTTAAATTTCTATCCTCTTCTCTTGATGGCTTGATTGGTCTGAGTCTTAAATTTGTGTTGCGTGAAATAGAATTGGTTGAATGCTTGTTTGGTCTGGAGTCTTTAATTTCTCTCTTGTTCTCACGACTTGTTTGGTGAGCCTTACACCTTGAATGTGTTGTTGAATGCAGATGGAAATGGAGAAGTCACCAGTAGGTGGTCGAATATCACTTCAAAGTGTGCACTTAATGTGGTGATATGGGACAACTGACCTTGACTTTTGTTCACTTACGACTCTAAATTTGGAAAACAATCTTGGATTGTGGGACATATAATTTACTATGATGGGACACTTTTAGTTGAATTTTGTTCACAAGGGATTTTGTTGAACCAAAACAGTACTCTGAAATGGGTGGTCGTTGCATTTGTACCTGTTTATCAAGTACTCTTAATTTTTTAATATATAAACAATATATGTTATTAAAGTATCTTGATCTTCTCAACAGTATTTATGTTATATTAAAATTGCTTTTATGTTTTAATATCATTGTAATATTTATATCTATCCCACTTAATATGAATAAAAAAATACTAATGACTAAACAAATTTAATGTGAACATTGATTGGTACATATTTGTACATATTTTAGACATATTTTGAATATTATTTCATTACATTCCACTTTATAGTTGGCCACACTATGGTCAACTCACATACCATGTATAGGAGCCCACTCCACTTTGGGGCCCTATCCCCTAGAGGCCATTGTTATCTCTCTCCACCGTCCCTTCAAAATTGTTGGTATCTTGTCGTGCAACAAATGTCTGGGATCAACAAATGATAATTTGAGCTCCTTTAGTAAAGGTATCTAAAGGTATCTGGATTCAATTGTGTGAACTTTTTTTGGTTTCAAGATGTTTTACTGCCATGAGCAGAATGCGTGAATGCAGAATAACTGAGGATGTACTGATGCAAATCAACTAGACTAGTCACACTCTACTTAAATATCATCCATTTCAACGGTCAAACAATCATTAGCAATTTTACATGTCATTCACAACAAAAAGTGGTAAATATTTGTCTTATTTTTATTGACCAAAATTAATTTTTAACTGTTGAAGTGGATGATATTTAAGAATAACCAATCACACTAGTCAGAAGAGTCTATGCCACTAAACCGTTGATTAGTGGACACTGTAATCTCCACCGTTCCTTCAAAAGTGATGGTATCTCGTCGTGCGATTGATGTCTTACAGCCGTAAGCACAATGCATTAATACAGAACTAGTAGTCTCGTCGAGCCGGAGTCTACGCCACGACAAAGAAAATAGTGGTTTAAATTATTGCCCTGAGTGAAGAAAACAAACCTGCTCTTCTAAGAAATGTTCCTTCAAAATTGTTAGTGGTTAACCATCCTGTCATGCGATATATGACTTTCTGTTAAGTACAATGTATCAACGCAGAACAACTATAGTCTAGTCACAGTCTACGATACGACAAAGAAGATAGTAGTCTATATTGTTTCGACTGTAGGAAGACAAAAATCCTGGATTACGGGGCACCGTAATCTTCACTGTTCCTTCAAGATTGCTGTTATCCTGCCATACGATAGATGT
Organism: Cunninghamia lanceolata; assembly: GCA_027924645.1. Classification (NCBI taxonomy): domain Eukaryota; kingdom Viridiplantae; phylum Streptophyta; class Pinopsida; order Cupressales; family Cupressaceae; genus Cunninghamia; species Cunninghamia lanceolata. The sequence goes on along the minus strand of BSBN01001332.1, from coordinate 25,474,391 downwards.
TTTACTGATATAAGTACAATGTACTAATGCAGAACAGCTAGTCTAATGACATAGGAGGCTACGACACGACAAAGAAAATAGTAGTCTAAATTGTTTACAGTGTAACTAGCCTGTCATGCGATAGATGCCTTCCTGCTATAAGTACAATGTATTAATGCAAAACAACTGTCTAATCACATAAGAGTCTACCACTCAACAAAGAAAATATTAATTTAGGAGAGGTGTCAGTAGTCGTCAGGGTTAACTTTACCATTATGTAGCAGTTAACATGAAATATTGTAAGACCTTGGGTTTTTTTTAAGAAATGTGATATAGACTTTTATCTACCCACAAGGAAGGTTTGGAAGATGTGATTCATCAAGCAACTTTCCACATAGCACATCTGGTGAGAAGTGTACTTAAAATGAATTTTTAAAAGTTCAGTCAAAACTTAATCATGGAATCCCAAGCAGTTGGACAAAAAAAATCACTTGTTATTATTATTACATCATATTCTTATTTACAATATAACTTATATACAACTTTAATGATCTCAATACATTTTGGTAACTATAAGTCTTGTTATCTCTAACCTTTATATCTAACACAAATGACCCAATAGTGGAATACAAAATATTATTTATTGTTGTAATTCTTATTTAAAATACAACTTATATTCAACTTTAAATGATCATAATTTTTTTGACAACCTTTCACATTTCATGACAAAATACAAGGTATTTATTGTACTCACCTTTTACATTTATCATAGGACAAACATATAATGTGAAGTATTCAAATGCATGTACATTGCCATGAGTAAGTGTTTACATAAGAATAATATTTGTCCACATAACAATATACTTGTTTAGATGGGCACCTTATTTTATAAATGACACACTTTTAGTGGATAGTTATGATATTTAATATAAAGCAAAAATGTATCTATTACACTTGTTAATGAATGTATTTATGATTTTTTATATGACATTCATAAGTTCTCATGTGTTCATGTATGGGTCCATATTGATTAACATTTGGTCATTTTTTTATTTACATGTGGAATAATTATTAACAATATATAGTATAAATATGTTGGAAGACTAAATCCTATAACTACAAGTACTATATCAACAATAGGAAGAAAAAGATCGTGGATCAGCGAGCATTGAAATCTCCACTATTCCTTCGAGCATTTAGATCACTTTTTGTATTGATGGTCGAAGACAAGCATATTCTTGAATGCACCAAAGCCCCACCAACACCATTCTTTTCAACTATCTTACCTTTGCACCTCAACTATCTTAACTGCTCAACTATTGGGTCCTCTACCCTAAATTGTTTATGCTATAGAAAGAAAAAGATTGTGGATCATCAAGCATTGAAATCTCCACTATTCCTTTGAGCATCTAGATCACTTTCTGTATTGATGGTTGAAGACAAGCATATTCTTGAATGCACCAAAGCCCCACCAACACCATTATTTTCAACTATCTTACCTTTGCACCTCAACTATCTTACCTGCTCAACTACTGCCTCCTCTACCCTAAATTGTTTATGCTATGGGAAGAAAAAGACCGTGGATCAATGAGCATTGAAATCTCTAGCATTCGTTCTTGTTGCTTAGCTAACTTCACACGTCTACCATGTTTGAAGAAATTATACACCCAACCAAACAAAATTATTGTAATTTTTGGAACATGCAATTTGAAGATTTTCCTTTAGAAGATTTTTATGGTTTGCATTGGTCACATTTGTTATTGTAGGTACAATCCTATGTCAATTTGGTTTATTTGTTATTGTCTTGATCTTTTGCAATGATATTGTGGTTGAAATGGATTAGTTTATATATAGAAATGGTGGTTGAAATGGCTTAGTTTATATATAGAAATGATGGTGGGTATATCCTAGATATTTCAAGTATACCACATTCTCATGTGCCTATCCCACAATATGCTCATGTAGTGTTAGGTGGTTTGTTTTTGTGAGCGTCATGAGGTTTCCCTCTCGTAGAAGTTGTCATCCTTTGTGGTTGCAGTGGTTGACCCTAATCTCTTTGTAGAGGCTTATCCTATTTGGAGAGGAGAAGTTGTGCTATAGTTTTTGCCTTTACAGTGTGTTTCTTGCAAGTATAGTGGCTACTTTTAGTTGGTTGTTTTTCATGTGAGGATAGTGGTTGGTATGATGCCTAGTGTCTTGCATTGTGACCATATGTGTTGCCTTTATCATATGTGCTTTTGCAATGGGTTGGTGTTTTCTTGTGGTAATACGTTGGTAATTATTTTCATGACTGCATTGAACTTTTATTTGCCCATGTCTTTTGCACCTTCTTATCTTTATATGTTTGAGTTGTCCTCCATGTACCACCCAGCTTTTGATTTACCTTGCTTCCACATGGATGACACATATTCAAGTATTTTTGAAAAGTTTACCTACCTACCAAACACTATTCATCCTCACTTACATCACCTAGAACCATAGATCCCAAGTTATTTTTGAAGGCATAAGCTCTATGGTTGACTCTATGAGTGGTTAGTGGTCTCTTCACTATTTAATGTTTTTCCCTTGCTTCCTTAAAGGCCATTGTGTAGATCTTCATGATAGGGCATGAGTCAAATATTTATCTTGTGCCCTATGCATGGTAATGGTGGACCTTCCTATTTTAAACTAGTTCTCTTCAACCTAGTAGAGAATTTAATGATGGATCTGACTAGTGGTTGCACCCATGGTGGTTTCATGGTTTCCACACATCTTTACACATCCCTCCTCCTTTGTAGTTATGAGGGCATGGCCCAAGCATCCTCGTGATGTAGATCCTAGGTAGATTTTTCCTCTCAAGGGTGTCAATCTTTTGATAGTGTGTTGTATGTACCTAGGAAGTGACTTGAAGATGATTTGACACAAATTTGAATCTCCCCCTAAGATCCATGATAGCCAAATGTTATATAATGGTTGTTTGAGCAAGGAGTATGCTTGGTTGTTTGCATAGTTGCAAAACAAAGACAAGAGAAAGTTACAAATATTTGTTTTGGGTGTCCTATAATACATTAAGATTGATATTGAATGTATAAGTTTAGGTTTTGATCCAAAGTTCTTTCATTACTGTTTATCTCATTGAGGAATGAATATAATGTGTGGTATTTTTTCCATTTGAATGTTTTGATGAATATTTTGTATGATTTTTATGATATTATTGATCTTCTTGGTCACATTTGCTAATCTAAATGTTGTCTTTGACTAGTTTTTCAATAAAAAGGCTATAAAACTCCTTGAAAAACATTTTTTAAGGTATCCTATCAAAGATCTATAGGGAGTATATGAGTTTGTTGATGGATTAATAAAATATGTTCATGTGGCTATCCTACAATATCATCTACTTATAGTCCTTATGTATAGAGCCTAGCTTATGTGTAGGGTAATAACACAGTCATCATTCTCATCTTCTATAAGGTGGTTTTTCATAGTTTACCCTTATAATGTTCTTTGGTTTTGAAATCTTAATTCTATTACCCATACAAGATAAAGGCACCCATATGCTATATGTTCAACCTATTGTCATCCCACCACATTTATAGAAAACAACAAAATACTAACCTTATTAACAATAAGAGAAGTAGTTGATCCTCTAGATTATGTGACCACATTGCCCTAGTACAACAAAACATTTGTACACCACATAAATATCTTTTGAACAGTGAGGTATGCATTTTTGTTCTTACTGCATCCATGTATAAAGTGAAATATTGTGTTAAAAATCTTAAAGGGTTAAGAGGAAAGCATTATTAGTCTCTACATGGTTGATACATCTACTTATAGAGTTATAGAATCCTTGTTTCAAGATAAACCAACATATAGGTGCTTAGTGACAATCAAATAGGAGTTCCATATGCATTGGGTATGGTTTGTCTCAAGGTTTGTTCTTTCATCATTTGTCCTTAGTCATCCTAAGAAAAACATCTTAGGGAACACCCCCTAAGCCTAGTAGAGCCTAAAGATAAAGGTGAGCTTACCCATTCACAAGCATTTGTCCATTCATGCCATTATCTAATCATAAGCCTTGCCCTTCACCTTTGGTTACATACCCCTAGCCTTAGGTGTTGGCATAAGTCTTTAGGATCTATTGGATTACATGTTTGAGCATGAACACATACCTTGAATCTTCAATATCTAGGTTTGGAAGTTCTATATTCTTGCCCATGTGAGTTGGATGTCTTGGATTTAAAATTAATTTAATCAAATACATCAACGACCTTGAGATTAATTTGTGGCCTTTAGATTAAATTAATCTCAAGGCCATTGTTTCATATTATCCTTTTAAGACCTCTAGGATCACCCTCATTGGCCTAGAAAATCCAAAAGTGTAGACGATCTATTGACTCCTATCAACTAGCCTATCAACCACTACCATCTAATCATGAGTCTTCTCTCTCTCTATCTAGGTCAACATACATCCATAGGCTTAGATAATGAGTGTTTTCTTTAGGGTTGTGGGCTTACAATTTTGAGTGTCAATAGTTTCAAATTCCTTTTCTCTACTAAATGTCAATTCCAACTAAGATTTGGTCTATCTTTGAAGCATGATATATAATTTATGACACTCATTTCTAGGCCATTAATTGAATTTTGTGGAAAAACATTACATTGCCTAGAAATGTAGTACAAATCATATCATGATTTAGAGCATCACATCATTTTCTAAAAAAGTAATTTAAAACATTGGGGGGGCTACCCCCATTATAGAGTGGGACCCTACTTCTATAATGTTGGAGTTTATGTTTTCATGTTTCAATTCATATTGTTTTGCCCAAATACATTTTGACCGAAACCATGACCACCACAATGGTGGTAACAGTTTTGGGTGAAAATAATTTTCTTAAACTTTTTAAAGAAAAACCATTTCACTTGAAAGGATTCAATTGGCCAAAATTCTGGTGTAGATCTAAACTTTTGAACCCTGTACCAAAGTGTTGACCCATAAATTTCCCCAACATACAAAGGAATGTATTTTACATGTGGTAGAGATAACCCAACTCACTAATTGAGATGATGGAATGAGCACCTATCAATGCATGCCTACCACCTAGGCCAAAAAAAATTATTCCCATCAATTGGAATGTAGAAAATGAAATACATGCCCACATGAAATGTTTCTAGTGTCCACCCGTCAAGAGTATTCATCTTTTTCAATGGAATGTGTTTGCTAACATGGATTGTGGATGTATTAGTGTTGAATATTGTAATTCTAGTTGATGAAAGTGCAACAACAATTGTGATTGGGATGGAGGAAGGAGTATTGAATGTGTGTCTAATTTTATGAATCAAGTAGCATTTGGTAGTGCCTATAGTAACCTATATGATCATTCCAAGAGGGGGTCAAAGTGCTAGTAAATCCACAAATTCCACAAAGGATAATGCAATCTTTAATGGGACGAACCAATCATGAAAGATTTCCACATTAGACACCCAACTATTGGAATTTAGATCAATGAGATGCTTCCACAAATGATATAAAATGAGTGTTTAGGTTGATCACATAGAGTATTATACCCTCAAAAAAACACTAATGATATGAAACACATACAAATTTATTAGATATTCATAGATTTGCATGCATGAAACAATAAAAAACTTACTTAGAGATTGAAAACTATGAGAGTTCATACAATCCCAAATGAGAGCCACAAAATGGTAAATGATAAACTCCCATTTTTTCCTTTACCATGAAACCAACACGAAGGGAAAAACAAGCAAAAAAGAAAAAATAAATCAAGCTCAAACAATCACTAAAACACGTGATGAATTCAAAACCAAATTAGAGAACTAACCTGGAAAAGAGGTGATGAAAACTTGAAAGATGCAGGTTTGGCAATTGCAGAGCTGGATCAATAAAATAAAAAATGAAAGGAAATCAAACCTAAATCATAATAAGTCCCCATTCTTGTACACAAGGGAGACCTGCAACTAAGGCAAGGTTGAGGGTACTTGGGGCTAGGTCATATCCTATACTATTGGAGTCTACCATTTAGGCATGCTTAGAGGTCAACTACCGAAAGTCTAATGAAGGTGACACACAACTCTTATGCTTTTGTCCTCCAGATCGGGAAGTTAGGGAGAATTCTATGGTCATGCCAAGACATCCAACCCTGATAGGATGAAAGGCGTCATGAAAGAATAGAGGTAAACACAAAGCAAAACAATGGGCCTTTGAGGATGCTTCTACCATCATGCTAAAATGGCAAACCTTGAAAGTCTAATAGGACACAAAATGCACAAGGAAGAAAAAAATCAAAACACATATGTGCAAAATCATCAATAATGCAGGGGGACTCCATTTGGCTTAGCCAAATGGGGTGTGTTGGGTAATATCACAATAAATCTTTCATCCTTAGAATTCAAGATAACCCAAACATTCGAACCATGGGTAAGGCCAATCTTCAAATCACATTGGGTTCCAAAACCCTCCCTACTAAATTTTATGTCATCAAAGAACAAACCACTTACAACATGATCCTAGGAAGGCCTTGGATCCATAAGATGAGGGTTGTTCCCTCCACACTATTTCAAGAAATCCACTTCTCGCACATGGGACAAAACCACATCATCAAAGGAGACCTTGATCTTTTAGTCTTTATAGAGTTGAACAAGTCAAAAAGAAGGGAAATACCATGGAAATCATCAATGACCCAAGAATCAAATTATTTGAAAAAGGAGAAACATCAAAGAAAATTACAAACATAGCTAAGACCTCAAAATGTATAGGGAAGGGGGAAATAGAAGAATTCCCCTTTGATCCCCACTCAACAAAGTCTTATGCTCCATTAAAATTAGAAGCCATTCTTATCAAGCCAAATATGAGCATCCATATAGTCAAGATCGTGCCACTAATAAAAAAGAACCAAAACCCACACAAAAACTAGGAGAATCATCATTAATTCAAAATGCCCCTCAAAAGATCAAAACAAACATGGGAACTCAACAAGGATGGAAAATGACAACACTCGGGGGGGGGGAATCATCAAACAATGAAAAATGTGAGTACACAAAATTTCTCACTGAATTCAAAGATATTTTTACAATAAGTCTTCGAGTGTCCATGCAAAGACTTTCAAGTGAATTTTAGACCAGATTGGATGGGTCCGTATGTAGTTAAGAAAGACATCATAAAAAATACTTACCTCTTGTGCACTATGAAGAGTCTAAAAAATACTTACCTCTTGTGCACTATGAAGAGTCTAGTATCCAAAAAGTCAAAAAATTCATAAATTTATCTAAAATACAATTTTTTTAACAATTAGAAAAAAAAAACATGCATCCTTCATTCTGTCCACCATGCATTTGTGAGTGACATGCTCTTATTCAATTTTTGTTTTAGTAATGAGTCTAAGGTTTCTTAGGTATAGGTTGACCCTTTGAGCCTTTGAGATTCACTATGATCATACTTACCACCTATTATTTTCCCCTTTCACTTCCCAATGAGTTGTAATTAAAGCCAAGGTTTTAGAGTCATACTAGTCATAGTCTTAACGAATCATGATGTTAAGTTCAAGCGAAGTTAGTACTCAAACCTACAATACATAACAGAAGCTTGCAAGTATACCTTCCCCATTAGTAGAAGAGAAGTCTAAAAGGATAGTGAAAACTCTTGGTGATGTTCAGCACCAAGTATCTTTCCTAGCCAAAAACATCAAGGGGATCATAACTCCACAAGAAGTAATAAAAAAATAAAAAATAAAAACAATATGAATGCAAAAGAAATAAGAGCACGTAAGAGAAAAGAAAAAGAGAAAGAGAGATCATAAAATACAATAGAAAAAATAGAGATAATATTAAAAAATGAAAAAAAAGAGAAAGTTAGAAAAGACATTTCCAAAAATACAAAAAAGAGAAAGAAAAATAAAAAGAGAGGATTGCTTATGCCTGTACTTTTAGGTGGAGATAAATCTAAACTCTAAGCTATGAGGGTGGCATCTATTGGAGAAAATAAAAAAGAGAGGTACAAAGCACACACACACTAGCTAAGCAAAACCAAGAGTCTAACTATCTTTAGGACCATCTTCTACTTTGGACCCTTTCCTTAACCCAAGTCTATCTTGTTAGCTATAGTTGATCCAAGTCTACAAGGTCCTAATAAAATTTATTTCTTGTCTAAGTTAAAATCTTGTCAAAATGTTTTGTTTAGATAAGGATCTATGTCTAGCCTTTTGCAAAGCCAAAATCATGAACTTTCCATCTCCTCCTCGCTCCCACTTGAGTCCCTAATGAGATCCTATCCCAAGGTTCAGTAGGTCTCCTTATACCAAGTCAACTTGCAATCCCCTAGGTCAAAATTCCTAACAAAAAGCATACACATTGTTTGTTCTACTTGCACTCATTTCAAACCTACAAAACAATAAAAACATGTCATAACATCACAGCATTCATAACACTTAGAACATAGTACTTTGAATTTAATATTTGTGAATCACATCCACACACATTGCATTTCATTCATGAAAAGACAAAAACTATTAGAAACGAAGATGAACAACTATAGAATGGAAAACTGATTTAAACTGCTATAAATTTCTAGTGTAGAACCAAATGGAGATTATAAGAAATCAAATCAGTGATACAAAGAAATAAAGGAATAGAGAAACTAAACACATAACACAATATTTACATGTAGTAACCCTTTCGAGAAAAAACTCCACACAAGAAGATATGCACCCATATGTATTAACTTTAGTAGAGTTTACAATACATCATAAAAGACCTCCTCTTCAGTCTTCAATCTAGGAGCAGCTTCTTTTCCAGTCTCAACTCAGTACAACAACGCAGCCGTAAACAATACCCTCGTTAAAAGACTATTACCATCTAGGGAAAAAAACCCTAACATAACTTCTATAATTAAATCCACAACCTAATGATGAATGGTCCAGATTGACTATGAAATTACAATATTTAACAAGTTAAATATGTATCCAAAAGTTGGCTTTGCCCCTGAACCCCCATCGGGGGGATGGTCCCCTTGGACCTTGAAGGGGGGTAAACCCCCCCTTCACTTCCCCTAGAATGAAATGGGCTCCAAACGTAGCTGTGAAAACCCCCAAAAAGTAGACCTTTAACAAGATCATGCTCCATTACCAACATGTCAGGTACTGGGATCCAAATGCGGTTAAAATAAGATTGTTGCTTGGTGAATACATCTTCCCTTATGGAAGTTTACAAACAACATTAGGAGTAATTAATTACATAGGATTTACAAGGTTGATGGCGCCTTAATCCTAACAAAAACAAATTGCATCATCCATGTGTGATCATCATAAGTATGCATTCTCATAAGAAAAATACAAAGCTCTATCCAACCATGTGCACAAGAGGAAAAGTGAAGTACGAGATGTTAATTGAAGCTACATATAGGTCTCAACCAATTAGGTCTTGTGATAATAAGTGCAAAACAATGTTTGAGTACAAGTTACTCCTCCAATGGAGTCAAAAGAGCAAAATCATACACTCAAGCGTGCAGGTCTCCCCCTGCAAGGGGGAAAGAGTGAAAATATCTTCAATAAACATAGGTCTCTTAAGGACCTCAAGGAATGTCAAGTCAAACCTTCACAAAATATTTAGAAAAACCATAAAAATTTAGAAATTTGAAATTCCTAAAATATGTAAAAGCCTCAAAAATCCCTAAAAACGAAATACATTTTTTCAAAATCAACAATAAAAAAAGAAATTGGTCTTCTCTCTATCTTAGCATGTGTTTGTTTAGCTCTTGTAGTGCTCTTGCACCCTCATTTTGCATGCTTTCATTCTTGCAAGTCCTTATGGTGAAGTGACGTGACTTAGGTATACTCATGATTCACATATTGACGGTATGTTTCCTCATTTCTATTTTCTAGTGCTCATTATTTGAACATTATAATTATCAAATTAATACTTGTTATTGCAACTACAACTATGGGATAATGAAAACATTTAAGGCCTAGCTCAAGAAGGGTACCTACCTTTCATGTAGACTACCATCCCCGAGGGGGAAAATATGTAAGCACTAAAAAGTGCATGGGCCTACATGGTAAATTTAGATGATGAGTTGTAGTCCTAAAGACATATATGTAAGCATGTAAATATGACCTCTTAGTAGAATTCTTCTTGGTGACACATGGATTGAAGTTATTCACCATGTTTGTGTCTCCCTTATCCCATAGCTAACTTTCTAAGGTCCCATGTCTTCACCATTTACCCTTTGTTTACAAGGTATTTTGTTGATTTCTAACCTTGTCAATTTGACCTGCTGACATCATAAGATGGGAAATTCACTTTCCCTTATCCCCTTTCAACCATTTAAACCTTCTAGGGGACTCCAATTGACCTCCCAAACCTTTTCCCATTATCAATTTCATTCCCTTGTTCTTTTCTAGGTCGCCCATTTTCATTTCCAGATCTCCCTTGGGTGACCCTACCTTTTAAGCGGATCTCTTGTGGGAGACTATGGATCTCCCCTAAGCGACTTGCTATTTCAAACTGGTTGACCCACCCTCTTGAGGTCTTGTAATATGTCTCTGGGTTCTGAAGTCATCTTTAGCCCCCTCTGATCATTCTTAGCCCTTGAAACCACCTTCAGAATCCATTCTTCCTTGGGTCACCCATATTGGCTTCCAAAACTCCCCTAGACGACCCTACAAGAAACCTAAATCTCCCCTGGATGACCTGCCCTATCAAACTGGGTGACCCAGTCATGTTTTAACTTGTAGGTTTCTCTTTTTTTTGGGCCCAAATTAGATTCATGTTTCCTCTAGTTTGCATGGCTCTTTGACCCTAATTGAACCTAATCCATTTTACCGCATTCTCCACTCCCAATCACTCTATTCTTAGCTCCCACAAAGCTATTCTTATCTCTCCATCAATCACTTGCTAACTCCATTCCTCCTTGAGTGATAATCTTTCAAGCCCAATTCACACCCTAATCAGGCTTGTTCACTCCTCAATCAATCATATTAACTCTCTAATCAAGGGAGTTAACTCTTCAATAAGATCCACCAATTGTGAGCTCTCCTAATCTATAAATATCCCTCACCTCTTCATTATTTCTCAAGTCTGAGAATGCTCTTCTCATCTTCACAAGCTTTTTCAAGCTTCTTCACAAGCCTTTGAGCCACTTACTTCATTTCTTTAGTTTTCATTTTTGCAAAGCTTCAAAGCTTTCCCTTAGGAGGCAAATTCATTGTTGCACATCTATTTTTATCTTTTCCTTTTGCTCTCCATAGCATGCTTATGCTCTTTATAGGACTTATGATCCTTTTGCTTGCATATTATAGTTCCCAAGATTTCAAAAGATTCAATAGCATTCATATGCTCACCAATTGCTTTCATAAAATCCAAGCCATAGTGCTTCAATAGCTTCAATAGCTAAAATTGTTCATCATAGCTTCCAAAGCTCAATCCCATTTTTAATCAATTGCTTCTTTGTCCTGTTGCCAAGAGTAGATTCCTACTACTACAGAGGAGAGGAGGTTGCCACAAAAGGGACTTTTGAGGATACACCAGGCTCATGCGCCAAAGTGAATTCAATTTTTTCATGAGCTTTCATAGGTAATTAGATCACACTCTTGCTCTTGGAGAAGTAATTTTTGTATTGCTTTTTAATTTTGTTTTGGTTTAATTAGATTAGAATTTTTTAGATTAGATTTATTCTAATTCATAGATTACATTTTCATTCAAGTAATTTCAATTTCTAGAATAGATTCAAAAATCATCTCACAAAATACAAAAACATAGGATTATATTGTATTCGAAAAACTCATTTAATTGCATTCATATTTACCATTCTAGCTAATTAAATCATATCTTTATTCATTTTGGAAAAAAGAAACCAAACGTTGTTTGCATTCATTTAGTTGCATTTCATAAGAAAAACACAAAAATATTAGGAAACATAGAAAGCCAAAAACCCTCGATTTCATCACGAGGTATATACACTTCAAGTCAAAACAAGGTTAAACCCTCAATCACATCACAAGGTACATCATGAAATCAAACAAACCTTTGACCACAATTCAAAGTCAACATGAGTCAACAAAAGTCAAACCTAAGTCAAACACTTAGTCAACATGCAACTGTCTACCAAGCATTCGATGTGCACAGGGATTAGAGGACATTGGATCAAGGCTATTCTTGAAGAGATAGAAGAGATCCATCCAAGACCATAACACACAACAAATAGTAGAAGAGGAAGAACACACTCTTAAGACTATCCAACAAGAAAAGAACATATAACAAAACACACAAGCAAATGAGGATAGGTGGCAATGCACAAAACTCATCAATGGGTAAAATAGTCTACCCACGAGGCGTTGGAACCAAAGAAATCCTAACAGGAGACATAGGATTAGTGACACTTTGGGCCATATAATTATGTCCATTGCAACAATCCTAGAATAAGCTTGTCAAATATCAATCCATAGTAGGCCCGCAAACTAGCCAATTGCCCTCCAGAACCACCCCCAAGTCATGCCTCCACCTGACTGGGTTTTGCCATGAGGGCGAGAGTGACTTGGAGATCACCCGTAGCAAGGAGGCGGTTCATGTGCGAAATCGAGGCTGACTCATTCGTGTCATTCTTGAGTCACGTTTCAGAGCACACATGGTCATCTAGATTCAATCCATTTGGTTGATGAGGAGGAAGTACATCATCATAATTAGTTGTAGAATCAATAAGCACATACGGTCAACATGCCACATGTGGATTGTGCTCTCTATTCTCTCCTAGTGCTCGACAATCATACCTAGATAACTAAATGTCAATGGAAATAATGTGAAATGGTTGATATAATAAGAGTTCACTCTAGCAAAAGGATGTAAAAGCATTTGATTATTTTGGCAAGAATGGCTATGTAGTGAGATGAGATGCAAACAATTGCTATAGCTACATGCTTCCCCTTATTTGTGCAAGATGCCACTAACATCCAATTCTGCACAACTTCAAGTAGTGTGCATGACTAATTTTTCTATCAATGGTTGTGTTATGTATGCATCAACAATAATTGTTAGAACACGTATTTGAAATTTTGAGCATACATAAGTTGGAGTTAAAGCCTAGGGATGTGAATTATATTTTCCAAGAAATCACATAGTATTGCCAAACTATAATCATTCAAAATAAATATCTATCATGAGAACACTCGAGTTCATGCAAAGACACATTCAAATATCAAATATGAAAGAAAAACAAAACTAATTATAATTAGTCAAACGAGACATAACTTCCAGCTAACTAGATTCCACTTAATTTTAACACCTAACATAACTATAAATGCTCAAGGCTACACAGCTTTGAATGAACTAGAACTACAAATAGTAGTTATTTCAGAAATGCATTCAAGGCCTCATTTTTTAAGCTTTTCTCACATACATATGACGAAAGAATTTAAATATCTACGAATACTAAAACCTAAATATAGAGAATTTCTAACTCCCACTCCATACCATTACCTTTCACTTTCCCATCCCTTATTGGCACAAACTAGTGTTATTAATGCATTAGATACAAATTCTAAACCCATTCATCTACTGCAATTTGAAAAGCATATCATGCAATATATAGATGACACCTATATTAGAATGTGGAGATCAATTAGAACCCAAATCATTTGTTCATAAGAAATGACATCTCCGAAGAAATATGGAATAATCTTACTATTATTATTGCATGTGAGGATAGCGCTTCAATTCTGTCATGTTTTTTATAGAGGGTTGTTTTTAAACATCATCCACTTCAACAGTCAAAAGTCAATTTTAACTAATAAAAATAGGACAGATATTTACCATTTTTTTGTTGTGGATGAATTGTAAAATTGTTATTGACTGTTTGACCATTAATGTGGATGATGTTTAAGTAGAACCCTTTATAGAATACATTTTTCATAGAGTAAATCCTTAAAAAATGTAATATATAAGAACAATCCTTATTCCTTGATACATATATTGGAGGGGAATGCAAGAGGACCTTCAAGGACAAAAGTACGAGTATTTAGTAGGTACACAACAAAAGCTGCAGAAAACACGACTTTGAGAACAATTAAACCTACCATTAAGTCATCCAACAGCTCATAAACCATAGAAAAATTTAGAAATGATAAAGCAATGAAGGCTTTCAGCTTAAGCAAGGAAGGTTTTTTTTGGTAAAATGTTTACAGAGACAGATAATTTTGTAGTAAGCTCATTTCACTGTGATGGAGCCGACACTATTTAAGTTGTACTAAATACGCAGAGGAAGGGTAAGTAGTAGAATTAAATGTAAACCTTATTCATCTGGATGGGTCATTGGTTTTATGAGGATGAAATTGATAAAATATTGAGAAAATAATAAACAGAACAAATATGACAACATATATTTTATTCATCAAAGATATTACAAATTTTTAGTTGGAGTCAAACTCAACAACTTCCTATAATTCTGGAATCTAACATGACACTTAACTGGATTGCTTGACAGCAAACTTAACTAACAATGATCCATCTACACATCTAATTGACAGCACAAATGAAATTGCCAGCACATACACTTCAGTTATTCATTAATCTCTAACAGAAATTTCTGGATGAGGGGGCACTGAAATCTCAATTGTCCCTTCAAGCATCTGAACTACTTTTTTCATTGATGGTCTCAGAGAGGAATCTTCTTGAATGCACCAAAGCCCCACCAACACCATTCTTTCCAACACTGTTGCCTCAATACCTCTGCAATCTTGTTGCTCCACTAACTTTACAAGTTGACCATATTTGAAGCAATCGTACACCCAATCACACAAAACCATTTCATTTTCTGGAACATCCAACTCGAACATTTTCCTGCAACAGATAATTTCCAAGAGCAGCACTCCGAAGCTATACACGTCCACTTTCACAGTGACAGCCACATTCTTCTGCCACTCAGGAGCAGTGTAACCGACGGTGCCGCGGGCCACAGTAAACGTTCTTGTTTGTTCTGCGCCAATCAATTTGGATATTCCAAAGTCGGCTATCTTAGCACGGTAATTTTCATCCAGCAGGATGTTTTGGGGCTTTATATCACAATGAATTATAGGGGTTTCGCACTCTTCATGTAAGTAGAGGATTCCTCTTGCAGTTCCCAAAGCAATCTGAACACGCTGCTCCCAATCGAGATCTCTTGTACCCTTAAATAAAACGTTGTTTAGAGACCCATTGGGCATGTACTGGTATATCAGAAGCCTGTGGAAACCCTCAGTGCAGAAACCATAAAGTTTAACAAGATTTTTATTATGGCTTGCCCCGATGATACCCATCTCTGTTCTGAACTCCTTTTCTCTATCTTTCTGCCCTCCTTGCTTGAGCAGATCGTCAAGTTTCTTCACAGCAATTGCTCGTCCATCAGATAAGACGCCCTTGTAGACCTTCCCAAAGGCACCTCTTCCTATTTCTTGCTTGAAGCCTCCAGTTGCAGCATCGATCTCCTGATAACTAAATGCCCTCAACCCTACTGGATTAACCTTATGATGCTCTTGCAAGGCTCTCAGCTTGGGTCTGCATGTATACAACCAAATTAATAACAAAATTGCTGCAAAGACAAAGAAGCAACCTATAAGGCTTATACCAATAGCGACTAGCCCCTTCCCATCCTTTCTTTCCTTTAACGGTTGGGGGGAAGGGGAACATCGTTGTAGACTCCACTGTACACTTTTACAAAAGCGGCTCTTGAGTCGCTTGGAAAACCATTTCTCAGAGGCATTGCCTTCTTCCAACAAATTTCTGTTCCATTCAAAATGGCGTGGATAACTACTGTGCAAAGGCAGTCTTCGATGCATATCTGCTGGCACGCAGTTTGATTCGTGGATGTCAACCGCATGTAATCATTCCCAGGGAAATCTACGTTCTGAATCCTCTGCATTTCTGCGCCACTTGCACTGCAGCTCTGTAGATGCGATGTACTCTGAACTTGAAGGCATCCCTTTGAATGGTTACTCTTGTCCAAAAAGTCGAATCCTGGAGGACAAGTGCAATTGCTTGAAAGGCCAGAGACTTGGCAAATTCCATTGAGCCCGCATACCCCAGTACCATAATCCGGGTCTATAGGTGCACAAGGATTATCCTGTTGCTGAGCCAAAACGCTGATGACCAAGAGCAGATAAGTAACATGTGCCAGATGGTGGAGGATACTAGTAAAAGCCATAGTCATTTAGTGAATGCGAAGGCAAACTTGTGCTGTTGAAATGAGACAACAAATGTATTTTAAAAGGAGCAGAGTCTGTTGTTGCAGGCCAAAGGAAGTTTCTAAGTAAAATGTAGGACTTGCCGTGTAATAAAAGTCATTAGCCCTCGTCGTTGACGCGCTTTGGAGTTACCTTTGTCAGCATAAGGGAAAATTTCCACACAAAATATCGAGTGGTAGCCAGGTAAGAGCTTTCAATTGTGCAATTTTTTTCTTAGAAGTTTTTGGTTATTCATAAATATCATCAACTTCAAGAGTCAAAGGTCAATTTTGGCCAATAAAAATAGAACAAATATTTACCACTTTTTATTGTGAATAAGGTGTAAAATGGCTATTGATTGTTTGACCATTTAAGTGGATGATATTTAAATAGAGTAGAATTTTTTAGTCCATCCTTGCACATTTACTCACTTTTAATTATTATTATTTTTTTCCTTCAAATCAATTGAATTTTTTTTTTCGATATACTAATGTTGAGTTATTACATTGGTTTTTCTTTTTCAATGAAACTTTCTTACCCATTTTTTAATTGGCTCAGGGGAATTTCCTTGTTTGAAATTATGCATTTATATTGTTAGAAGAAAAAAATAGTTCCAATTATAATTCACACCCATCAAAATTGAAATTGTTTTCACATGTTTTAGTTCCACATTAACTATTGAGCAACTATTCTAAAACACTATTTGTAAGGCGTGCACATGCACACATGGTTATTGTTTAAAGTTTGTTAAATGATACGTGCTACAACTTGGTAGGGTTCCTTCAATGAAGTAGGATACATGCATAATTATGAAGCAGAATGCCTCATTGACCAAAAACATTGGCACCTAATTTTCATCCCTGAATATGTCATCCTTCATGGCATGTTAAAGTGGGGTCTTTCTTTTGTGGACAAAAATAAGGTCCAAATGCATGAAAATTTGTTTCAAATGCTCCAACTTCATCTTGCAAAGAAAAGAAGCTTTATAAACATGTTCAAAAGAAGCAACACTTAATAGAAAACAAAATATAATACATGATATTTTACCTCAACCATTCACCAATAACATAAGAAACTCTTCACCGTTAAGTATGCATAAATATTAATAGGCTCACCAAACACAATTTCTACACATTGCATGAATTTATGCAAAAGGTAAACATGAATACTTTAAAATGTGGGAGAAAATAGAAAATTTTCTAATCGCTGGGAGTTACCCCCTCCCAAGTATTAAACATGAAAAAATATACAACACTTATCTAACATATCTATCTCTAAGTATTTTTTCCCATGTATTGACAACTCACTATTGTCTTTACTAACGACAAGAATATGAGAATTTAGGCTTTCAACATCATTCACACACATAAAGATTAGACACCAACAAAAGGTTAAGCATAACTGAGATTACTACTAGGTGTGTTCTACTCAAATCATAACAGTCAACAATGAAAGTCCACTAAAATATTTAGGACTACAAAATAAAAGCACACCTAAAGGAGAGCCATAGAATCAATTTATTAGAGATGGAGTGCATCTCTACTATTTGAAAAACTTGATGCTCTAACGACTCCTACTCATGCAAATAATTATTTTAAAAGAATCTAAAAGTACCCTTTTGTAGATCAATCAATCTACTTTGTAAAAATATAATTTTTTAAACATTTCAATTAGTGTTTATATTTTATTTTTTATTTCTACTAAAAGTAGGTCATCAACACCAAAATATGGTGTTGATTGTCCTCTTAAGAGAAAATAGTAAAGTTTATCAAAAAAATTTTAAAAAAATATGATGCACTAGAGGAGAGATTCCTTGTCAAGATGACATAATTATTTTCTTATTTTGGATAAATAATGAAGACAAAAGTTGACGTCCCATCGAAATAGTTGTGTTTCATTACACACAACACCCAAGATTTATTTTAAAATATATATTTATCAAATTGGGGAAGAAAATAATCCATGCACTAAAGTTTTGAGCTATGAATACACAAAAAAATATAGAAAGAAAATAAATGAAATTTACTATATAGAAAGTGTGACGTCCCATTCAACCTTATTTTTCAGCATTTTATCAACAACTAAATTATAGTGTCAATTTTATAAAATACTACATTTGAATAATTTTATAATTTTTTTAAAAAACTAGAAACATAAAATACACTAAAATATCTATATTTTATTAGTTTACATCATTTTAAAATTCAAAATAGATACGTCACTTTGCAGTGATTCAAGTTAAAAAGTTAGATCAGTGTTGGATGTTTCCTTTATAAAAGTGTGACACAGGTTTGTGCTTTTACCCCGCAGGCACCATAGTCAAATTAGTACTCATTTTATATACTTTTCTTGGTTCCACACTCATAAGCTTAGTACCATCTTTCCAAACAAGATTTTCAAGGCACTCTTCCCCAATAACAGATACTTCCTTAGCAAGCTTGCCTAAAAAAGCCTTGGAGAGAGTGAAGAATGTTCTCTTCTGAGTCTCAGCCAAATTGAACTCTTTTTAAGTTGTTCCCAAGTTTTAGGAGAATTTTTATCGACTAAGTTACTTAGACCTTTCAATCCTTGTTTATTCCACATCTTGGTAGAATAACCTTGTAGGAGTGCAAGTGGTTTGGCTTTATGTTCCATATAGATCTATGACCATACAATATACTTTTGTTAATATCAAAAGAATCCCTATACAATATTAGCTTTTTGGCTTGTTCCCAAGCTTTCCATATACTAAGGAATACAATAGATCCTAAAAGTTTGGCATGGAAGTCCCCAAATAAAATGTCCTAAATGTGAAGGTTGCCTCAACCCTTGCTCTTGCAAGGAACAATAGATCTTATGTTATTTATAACCAATATTTTCCAAGGTTCATCACCAGATAGGGATTTAATAATCCATTTTGTGATTAGTGCAACACCTTCCACTTTCAAATCTTTAAGCCCCAATCCACCTTCACTTTTCTCTAGACAACACCATTCCCACCTGACAGAATGTTTCTTACTATTTCCTTTGCCATCAGACCATAGGAAGCATCTTATGACCTTTTGGATAAGATCAAATTGATAGTCAGAAAATAACCACATTAAAGAGTAATAAATAGATTATACCGAAAGAAATTTTTGACAAACTTGTAATCTTCTTGTTAGTGATAGGTATTGTATGTTCCAGATATTCATTTTTTTTCAATCTTCACATATATCCATTCCCACATCTGCTTCAAAGAAGGGCATATAGCAAAGGGGATGCCCAGGAACCTAACTTGTTTCTTCTAGCCACCCTAGTTCCACCTACCCCCATTCAACCAGTCAGGGACACCATCATCCCAACAGAGCAATATGGATTTAGAAGGGGAGATCTTAGCACTAGAAGCAAGGCATAAAATATCTAATCTGGCCTCCATATTCATGAATTCATCTCTATCTAATTTGGGAAAAAGATCAGTGTCATTAGCAAATTGAACATTCAACAATTTGTCTTGATTAGGCAAAGAGATGCCTTTCATCTCTCCTTGAATGGTCTTTGTTCTCAGAAAGTAGTACAAGACCTTAGAAGCTATAACAAACAGTGCAGGGGCAAGAGGACAACCTTGCCTTATAGATCTACCCATTGAGAATGGTTTAGAAAGAGATCCATTAACCTCAACCTAAGCTGAGGTATCTCTGAACAACATATTAATCATATTGTAGTAGTGTTTAGGAAATCCAATTGCTTTAAGTATCATTAGGACAAAGGACCATTCCACCATGTCATAGGCTTTTTCAAAGTCTAATAATAAAATCCCTGCCTTTTGATTTGTTTCTTTAGCCCGGTATAAAGCTTCCCAGCTAGTAATCAAGTTCTCCAAGATATACCTGCCCTTAATAAACCTAGTTTGGGTGTTATTGATAATTTTGGACAGAATACCCCTTAGTCTTAAAGCCAATGCTTTTGCAATGATTTTATATGATACATTTAATAATGTAATTGGCCTCCAATTCCCAATATGAGCTTTGTCTCCATCTTTGGGCAGCAATTTAATAATACCTCTATTGATTTCTTTCCCCAAGGAACCCTATTTAATGGCCTCCTGATATAGTTCCCACAAGTCATCCACTATCTAACTTATGTTAGCTTTATAAAACTCAACTGGCAAGCCATCAGCCCCAAAAGATTTCCCTTTTTCCATTGATTTTATTGCATCTTCTATCTCTTTTTTGGTAATTTCTAGATTAAGTACTTTTTCCATTCCTATGTCCACTTTCTTTATACAAATTCTCTTGCATAGTTCCCGAGCCTCCTTACAACCATCTGCATCATCTTCATATTTGAATAGGTTTTCATAATGTTGGGAATTAAGGTGTCTTAACCTTGGTAATTCCTTGTATTTATTTAATTATTGCCTATTATTGTAATTAGGATGCAAATCCTTATTGTCATCTTGTGGGAGTTGGAACGGTGATGTGTCATCCTACGTGGAAGGTGACAAGTTGTAAATTTGTCCTCACATGAGGAGATAGGTGTCCCACTTAGTGGTAGGAATATTTTGCCATGTGTCGGCATCTTGGATAGTGTGTAAGAGAATATTGACCAAAACAGTCATGATAGATTCCTATGACAAATCTATGATGCATAAGAGTCGTAAATGGAGGATTCTATGACAGGTGAAGACATGTGTCACAAGGCATCTTGGAAGAAGGCATATTTGGGCACCCTAAGGAGGGTTATGACATGTTGTAAGAGAATATGCTATTTATAGCCTGTGTATGATAGATTCTCTTACATTTGTAAGATATGACAGCTATGACGGATTTTATGATGGTCATAAGTGTCGTAAGAGTATTTGTCATTGCCCAACTTGGGAATAGGCAGCCTCTTTGGGATGGGGTGAATTGACAAGTGTCAGAAACATCTTACTATGTTGGAGAAGTGTCCATGGGCATGGGTTTTGGGCCATGAGGCCATGTTGGACGCCCATCCCAAGATAGAGCCATTTTTGCCTTGTATTTTCTATATAAATAGGTGCTTTTTGAGAGGAGATGTATTATGTGATTAACAGGTACTGTTATGCTACCAAATTGTCTCCAGATATGAGTGTCGAAGACTCCTACAAGAGCATTGGCTCTGTAACTATATTGTAAACCTCATTGTTTAAATAATACATTTGAGCTGTGTTTTGAAGTGTGTATTGTAAACCTCATTGTTTAAAGATCAGAACTATAAAATAAGTGCATAAGGGCTAGCTTTGGGCCTTATATTTAGTTGTGAACTAGAGGATTTGAAACCTAAAACTACTTCTAAAATCCTAAATATTTAAACATTTTGTTCAATTTTGTTTTATGTATTTGGCTGCAAAACTTGGGCTTTGAATCATAACCTCAATACCAAGACTGACCGATGCTTATCTCAGGGCATGGAGTCAAATAGACATATATATGTGAATGATTCCCATAAACTTTAGAATAACAATCAGGTTTCAAGGGGCTTTATTAGTATTTGCCTTACAAACACTACCCAAGACAGAGTATTTAGTTAACTCTACTTACATATATCCCTGTTGGAATACATTCTTCCCCATACTCAACCTAGAACATTTAATTTATTCCTTGAACAAAAGTAAAATATTAAGCATGTAATATAGTAAACCTATACCCCTGAATCTTAGATAACCCTTAGTTATTTTGATTCAAAAGAAGAACATCCACAACATGGAGATAGTTAATAGAACACATGCATATAGCATTTCTCATCTAAATCAACATGAAACTGAATAACATCTATGCAGACATGCATTCAACATATAACTCATAAACTTACAAGACAAGAGATGAAATAGACCAGAGAAGCTTGTATTTTATTTACTCTTCATAGGTTCCCAAAATTTTCAACAACACCAGAATGAGTAACACAGTTCTTTTATAAACAAAGAATGTGTACTCAACATTGATTACAATGTCATTTCAAAAAGTTCATGATACAATGCACCGCCAATATGGTGTTGAGAACATTAACTGCATTAGAGAGAAGAAGAGAAAGGAAGTAGATGGACTTTGAGAAATGTGTAGCCGCCTGAAGATCTACCTCGTTAATGCTGGGGAGATGGTGGTTGGACTATTCAATCTTGCGACCATACTTGTCCTTCCACTCGCTGTAAGTCTTTTCAAGTGGCCAGGGGAATGAGATAACCTCTGCAATTTTGCCATTATGAATGACATACCTGGTATCCAATATAGTCTTCACATTCTTGCAGAATATTTCAAATTTTATTTCAACCACATGCAGCTTGTCAAGTTATAAACTCAGCACCTGCATAGTTGGATCACCCTAATCACAAAAAATGGGAATTAATTGGCAACCATTATCTGTAATTTCCTTCTTCCACTTGTCTAGGTCCTTAGCCTTCCCATTAGCCGCCAAAATATGTGGCAGCCATTTAGTGTCCATCTTTTCTATGGATTGCATCTTCTCCACCAAAATTGTATCCAATCTCAACTAAAAATTGGCCACATCCTCAAAATGCTTCAGTACATTTGCCACCATTTTCAGCTCAAGAGGTGCATTTGCATCAAATCTAGAACACCTAAGAAGATCTCTGACCTCTGCAGTTCTTGGTAGCCACTTAGATTTCACACTTGATAGCCTCTGCTTATTAGATTCATGTTTCTCATAGGCTATCCTTAATTGTGAGTAAGACCTCCAAGTCTCCTCCACTCTGGACAAGATCTTTGTCACCCTGTTTTTGATCAAATTGGTGACCATGTCCTTTACTTTGTTCTCCTTTTCTTCTTTCAAATTTTTGTTATCCTCCTTTAGTTCTTTGATTTTAGAAAGGAGAGGTTGTTTGTCAACTGGAAGTGACTCTGCAGTCTGAATGATAGGAGTCTAAGATGGAGCAGGCTCTAATTGTGGTTGCCCTTCATATTTGTTCAACCTGGCCACGACCACTACATATTTCTCTAACAACTCATTGTAATCCTTCTGCAACTTAATTATCATTACCTCAGCAAATTGTGCAGTTTACACATTCATACTGGAAGCTTGAGGGGAAGGGGTGGTTGACATCCTTTTAATTATTACAATGCCAGTCAATTCTTCTAAACCAACCTTTGGTTTCTTATCACTAGGGGCTAATGCCCAAATTGCCAAGGTTTAAAACCTTGGGTCAAATACAACACGTGCCAAAGCTTTACTGACTTGTTCCTCTGTCACATCAAAGTCATCCCTTGTGATGGTATCAAATGCAATTGCATCTAACAGAGTCTAATGTGGTAGCAGTAGGATGTTGCTCTTGGCCACAAGAGCCCTACCCTCCTCTGGGGTCATTGCACTAATTTCTTTATTTACCTCACTCAAAACCCTTTCAGTAATTGTATCATACTCAGAAGGGTATGCACCACTTTTTTCTTCCTCAATTCTCTTTTGAAACTCTTCATTCTTTGTCCTTAGGATGAATGACCTGAATTTAGGTGTGCTAATAAATACATCTTCCAAGAAATAAATTGGTTACATGCCAGTACTCTCACATCTTCTGTATCAACTTCATTATTAATTGTTGACCTTGTCAACCTATTGTCTAGTGAAGAGTATGGCCTTACCCTCAATGGGGAATTTGTTTACTGAGGAGGCTCCTGGATTTGTTTTTCTGCTTCCCCTTCCTCTAGGTCCACAACCTTTGTTTCCATCTCTGATTCAAGGTCAATGATTTTTGCTCTCTTTAGAGAAGGGGAGTCAGGGGATTCTTCTTTCTCTTACATATTTACTCCTAGAACTACTTCGTTGGTAAGACGGCCTCTCTTCAACTATAGGTGCACTAGCTATCAGCTCCTCTGCCTTGGCAAAGATCATTTCAATTCTTCTTATGGGATCTTGCACCTCAGCAAAAGCCCCAGGGTACGCAAAACTCCTATTTTTCCTCATCTTTTCCCCTTCCATCACTGCTTTCCATTTATCTCTCAAAAGATATACCTCTTGCATTGAATTGTAGTTCCTTACTGTATCCTCCTCCAAGAGAACTCGGTGGGGGTAACTAGGCCTGCTGACTTTCAACCTTGTTTTATGAATAAAACCCTCAGGGTCAAATGCTCTCACTTGCTCCATATCCATCCTGTAACACTGAAGCATGGAGCCAATCTAATCTAATCCATTCTTATCAATTGTTATGAAATCACGAGCTTCAATGAAGTAGGGATGAGTGACCCCTTCTTATGCTTTCTGAAGTGCTTCTTATCAACTTCATTTAATTGCCTTATTATTTCCATGAAGGCAAGTCTCTTGGGCACAAACTTAGGTAGAGTGTAGGGTGGAGCTTCACACCCATAAATCATGATGCAAGTGGTATTTGCATGTAGAAACCAATCTCCCCAATTGTGATCTATATTCAAATTCAGGGTCCATTTTAAAGGTCTCAAGAAATCCTTAACTGCTTTATTTATTCTGTCTCCTTCAGGTTCTATGAAACCTAAGACCTTGTTTACAAAATGCTCCTCAAAAATAACATAACTAGCATCTTTGAAATGCATGTCAAGCATGCAAGTCCACATTTGTAATGACATCATGTTGCCTTGTACATTTGTCATCTTCACATGTAAATGCTTATGCTAGTGGCCTGATAGAGAGAATAGGATCATGTGGCACATTAAAGAATACCATGTGAATTCCACATGGGGAGCTACAGTAAACAATTTGCTTTTTATGGTTACCATCTACTTGTGTATTTTCTTAGCCAAATAGCCTGCATAGTCATATGGATGTCTGGCTCCAAGATCTTGAATGTAAACTGCCATCATCAGCAAGGATACTGGCATTCTGTCAGCTATATCCCTCCCAAGCACATGACATAAACTATGGTAAGTTCTGACAAAATAATCCATGAACCTGTCAGAGATTTTTACCAGGCCTCCATCAACTCCCCTTGGTCTATGCTTAGCCAGATTAAATTTTCTATATGCATATCTGATAGTCTTATTCTTTTCTCTGAAGGCATTTAGGTCAATGGGCATACTAGCAGTGGGGTCTAGATTGAACATAGTTGAATTATAAGCTTTTGTGAATCTGATGATGACAGAGCCATTACCAGACAGAACAAACCTAGTTTTGGGGTCATATCTAGTTGTAATTGCTTTGACCAGGTCTAGATTGACAAAGACATTGGAGCAAATCAATTTGGCTAAATCAAATTTCTAGGCATGGCAGATAGGGGCTTTATAGTCTATTCTATTATGCCAATGCTCAAATAGGCTCCATGCTAATATGGGTATCCTAGCATCTCTATAGTTCACACATAGGTCATAGATTTTTTCATTTTTTCCTACTTCTACTAACCTTGTTGTAGCCCTCCTCAATGACAAGGGACATTGGATCATGAGATCCTCATCTAGACTACATTTTGAGGTGGAAGGCTAACTAGACTTACTCATCCTTCTAGACCGTGTTTAAGCAATTAATCTAGGGCCTTTACAGCTGTAAAATACTCCTTAACACTTTGAAACAAACATATAGCTAAATTGACGAGATATAAAGGAACATAAGCTACTTACTATTTTTGATGCTAACAGGGGCTTGGAATCAATTTAGCTTGCTTGTTTTGAAGCTCCTTTCACTAGGACTGCAACTGCGCTCTCAAAAATGATAGAGAATGCCTTAAATTATACCCTTATAATGCTAAATTTCTTACTATTTGTAGTATTAATGGTGGCCACGACGGCCATTACTCAGCGCCTACTAGGGACACTTGAAAATTCTCTTATGCTAAAAATTTGAAATGGGGCCATTGATCCTTTCCTTACATTCTACAATTAATAACTGAGATCACATGACCAGATTTGGAAATCTTCGTCATCACCTTTGAAAAGTCTTTAACCATTCAGGGCAAGCCATATCAACTGTACTCCCTCTGCGGATCACACCACCTTTTGTCTGAACCAGACACATGGCACCATTTCAAGGCCTTGTGGCTAGAAATGGCCCACCACTTACCTACCGCGCACGGGTGCGATAAAGCCTCCACGCATCCATCCATATATGCTTCTAAAATCCTTCATAGTGAGGGGACATGTGTCACCATCTCACAACTGCATAGTGAAGACTCCCACCTGCAAGATACCCCTACGACGATGTGCAACTGTTGGATTAAAGGTTCTCCTACGGACCACTATTATATCAACATATGGCAACAAATGGTTGGCAAAGGCAAGATTCTTAATGGAATAATACACAAGCTTAGATTCTTGGACAGGTGTTAACCTATCGCAGCCACACAGCAGGATGGTGACATCATTAAGGATGCACTATGACGCTGTGATTTTTACCTTTTCAGACTTTAAAGGCTTACGAAGAACTTAGGACACTTGATTGAATTTTTCACGGCTATCGGCAGTAAGACTTAGAACATGGGGCTAGTCACCTAATGGATATAGACTTAAGGTTATAACTTAAGGGACTAGAAACCTACTATAAGCGGTCAACATAGAATTAGACATAAAGCGCACAACCAAAGGACTTAGGGTAAAAGGTCTTAAAGATAGACATTTAAAACACAATGAACCTAAAACCCTAAACCCTAAGGGGTACCACGATTGGCTCCAACTGGGGACATGCAAGTGTGAGATTACAGTGAGAACCACACAACTCTGGGGGCAGACTAGAACACAGACAAAATTAACTGTACAAGAATATACAACATTTACAAGCTATATACACTTTTTTTACACTATGCACAAAGATAGATTCATTCATGAGAAATAGGGTTTAAGGAATTGACCGTGCACTGGTAATTTCTGTAACTCACTATTGAGGGCCTAGAGAAAATAAGAGTCCTCTCCATGAGTATTACTTATTAGATACGGGCCCATCCATAGGGATTCAAACTTGCCATGTTTACCCTTTTCCTGGCTTCTTGCATTTTGGTGTTGCCCACATGGAGTCAGGGTTTCAAGCAAAAAAAAATTTAGCAGGCATTCTTCTTTTCAAACCCTATAGTTTTCCAGGTCCATTGGTAGGAGTGGGCCTTTGTCTCATTGACCATGTTGTTCAGAGGTGGTTTGATCTTTGGGTTGGCATGACAACTAATATTGGTAGTTGAATTAAGGGTCATCCTGACAGGCTGATGAGATTTGCTAAGGTAGGTCGTCGGTGTGACAAGTGACATCAGCGAGGCAGGAGAATCTTCCTCTGATAGGTTTGTGTTATGCCGATGGAGGTGGCATTAGAGTAACAAGGTGCATCGGGCAGGTAGTGAAGCATTGAGCCGATGATGGTTTTCTCGCCGATCAGGTTCTATTGATGTGTCGACGGAGGTGTGTTCGGGTGCACCGATGGGTTGGGGTCTTGCCGAAGGGTTTGACGGTCGGCGTGACATATGGTATTGACAGAGTAGTTATCAGGCCCGCCGATGGTATGTGGTCTCGCTGAAGATAGGGCGTTATGTTGAATGATCAGTGAGAGTTGTAAGATTAGAGAGGTAGGATGGAGTCTGGCTGACGGAGTAGGTCTCATTGATCATTGATAAAGTAAGGATGCATGCAGGGTATGTTTTCATCGGTGAGATTGTTGTGTTAGCAGAGGAATTTCTAGGTGTACCGACGGCTTGAGGTCTCTCCAATGGAGGTGTGGATCACTAGGTCATCGGCATAATGGTGTGCATTGGAATGACAGGAGGGTGTTGCTCTGAGGGTCTTGGTCATTCTGACAAGGTTTGGTATCGGCGAGAGTTAAAGCGATGGGCTATTGGCGGATGGTTCGTTGGTCGCGCAAGGTAAATATACACGACATTGTATTTGGTCATGGTCAGGTTTTTAAGGTGTTAAAGGGAGCATTGCAGGGTGAATGTGGGATTTTAATCCCACTAGTTTGAGTGGCCAGCGATGGAAGAAAGACTGCCTATGTGGCACAATCTCATTGGCGATTGAATTTTCAATGATGCCAACATGAATTTTCAACCTGTATGGGTAGATTGTAACCGTTGATCTTGCTTGCATGGAGCCTGATCTTGTGGCCGAGTTTGAATGTTTCAAATGACTATTTTATTGGCACCTTTTTTGCGCACTCTCTCCACATTCAACGAACCTGCTGCACAGTGATGGAAGGAACGTCACATCTGCTAGTTTGCTCGAGGTTTAGGTTGCTTGCGCCACTGGCTTTTATGGTGAATTTGACTACTTCAACAACCGGAATTGATGAAGGATCTGTTTGTTTCTTTGAAAATCTAGAGGGAGTGATCTTTGCATTTATGAGGTCTATCAGTGTGTAGGTGGCCGGAATCTTGTTTGCTCCTTAAAGAGGAATCCATGGCCATTCTGTAGGGGTTGGATGTTTTTGGGTTTTTTGCTCTGACTCTGAACACAAGGTGTTCACATTTTGAAAGGCATTTTTTGTTACAGACTTGGTCCTTGGTCTAGTCTATTAGTCTTTCTTGCTTTGTAAATGATAATTTTCTGTATGATGATTTTCTCTACAAATTGAATTCAAATGAAAAACACTCGGTGTGTGTATTGTCTATGATTGTCTCCTGTATGTTTCTTGTTTTCGTTTCAAACAAGGTTGTCAAGGGCTTCCAAGTTTTTCAGTATATACTTGTTGTATTGTGTGTCTGATTTCTTGCGTCTGCTCAAGGAGTGGTTAAATAGGCTTTTGATCAGATACAAAGGAAAATGGATTGCATCATAGGATTTGCAAAGTATGATCATATGTAGTACTCTTTGTTGGATATATTGATGTTAGGCCATAATATTTTATGTAAATCCTCTGGATATGAAGTCATGCTGTCATAGGGAAACATTTGCATTCGTAGATTTGAGTCTGCTGCCCAGATAAGGCATTGGTCTGGGAATCTATCCGTTCAAAGGGTCTAGGAAAATCTCATAACTCCAAACATAAAATCCAAACCATTTCTTTATTCCAACCTGTTAGTTGTAGGAGTAGGATTAGGACCCCTGCATACTCTCATCCATAACCATTTAGATATGTCCAAGAGTGTTGCCAAACTTGTGATCTATGATTCAAACTTTGGTCCATACATGAGAGTATTCTGCCTGTTGTGAAAAGCTAAATCATTCTGTCATTGGGCGAGTAAATGTCAAATCCTTATCTATAAGGGATACCCCCCTTGGTGTGGCAGAACCAAAAGTGAAGGGGAGGCAGCTCATGCAACCTCCTGTATTAAGTTGGTTGAATTTACCTGTGCATAGGAACTGGCAAACCCTCTGTTGATTCAGAAAGAACACCAACAAAATGGCGACTCTACTGGGGAGATGTAGTGTCATATCCATGAAGGTATGAGTCAAAAAGATTGAAGAATTAGACCTGGAGGCATTTTGTTGTAGCAAAAGAAAAAATTGTATGTGTGGCTCTGCTGTTGGGGAACCCAGAAAGAAGAAATGAATTATCAGCTTCATGTTATTTGAAGCTTATTCCTCTGCCAAGGAGGTGGTGACTCTGCATATAAGAACCTGATAAAAGACACAAGATGTGTTATATTTTCATTCTCTCAGTTAGGGAAAAGGAACCTATCAGCAGCTGCAACATATCCAGGTATTTGTATAAATTGTAAAAGATTCCCTATTTGGTGAAACAATACTAGTTAAAAGGGAAATGTTAGTGAAAGATTGCATGCTTTTGTGAGAACCTAATTTTTATTTCAAAAAGAAGTATGCAATATTGTTGAAGAGACTCATTTAGAGGACTTTAGGAAATTTGAAACAATAATTTATATTTTTGAGGCCTAAGGTCATTATTGATTGAAAATCTGAGTTGAGAAGAGTGTTGCAAAAACACATAAAGATGTATTATCAGCCCATGCACCCTTGTGAGGTGTCAAATATAGTAATGTATAGTGATCAATCCCAACCATTTAATAAGAGAAGTTTCAGTATCGACAGATATAAGCCCATCAATTTCAGTAGCATTTGTGGCTGTCCAAATGCTTTTCCACCTAAAATTAGAAAGTATTTGCCCAAATTCAATGGTATAAAGGATGAATCAGCAGAGAGACAATTGCAACAGTTTATAAATGTGATAGATGATTTTGAGGTTGACCATGAGGATGTAGTTATGAGATTATTCGTTCAATCTCTTGTTGAAGATGCAAGGGACTGGTTCTCTTATCTTCCAGCTTACTCTGTCAGCTCTTGGCAATAATTTAAATCTACATTTCTAGAACAATATGGTGAAAGAATTTCTGAATATGCAATTATTAGTGATTTTAAGTATATCCATATTGAAGAGGATGAGTTGATCTCAGCCTTTAACTTCAGATTTATAAAGGCATTGAAAGGAATTCCATAAAATATGAGACTTGATGATGCATTGTGCCTAGTTGTCTATTTGGGAGCATTTGATAAGAAAATGAGCTATAGATTGAGAGATAAGGAGCCCACCACATTGCATCAGGCACATCAGTTTGCAATAGACATTGAAAACAATTAGAGGTATGGGATTCAAAAGGGTTATTTCTCTGAAAAATTTTGATGCCCTGTAGCCACCAATGCTGATGAAAGATATAATTCAGGTGTTGAAAATAAATGTAAAAGCCCTCACACCCCTGTTATCCTTGTTTATGCATCATTCCAAGATAATGATAACTCTACTATAGAGGAGGATGCTGTGATTTGCCCAGCAAATGAAGTTGATTGTGATGATTTTTCAAGTAATATTTACATGCCAGTTCTCAGCAAAGAGCATTCATGTTTAAATGATCCAGTTGTGCATGGTTGTGATCATGTGGATCAACAGTCAATATCAGTTTCATCAGAAAGCATTAGAGGGCTGGAAAATGATATAGATAGTTCAACTTCAGAGTACATTGAAGTAGCAGAAATCTTGTATGTGGGGCAATCAGATGATAGTAATGATATCCATGATTAGTTCATGGATCAGGTTTGTTCTTCTTATGACTATGGATTTGTTAACGATGAAAAAGAGGTAGTTTGTCATGAAGAAAAAGCAGAGACCTTTGCAATGAGTACGAATCCCCTTTATGATGAGCCTGTGGATGCATTTGATGTTGTGAGTCATGACCTTCATTGGTGCAGAACTAACCTTCTTTTTGAAGATGATGATGAATATGAGGGGACAGCTAACTTGGGTGCTACATCAATTTGTGAAGAGGGGACATATGAATCAGAGGCAGAGATCTTCAGCTCTTGTGAAGATAACATGGATTTGTAAACCGTGGATAATGAATGTTCATCATTAGTTGGTTTAGACATGTTTACTGATGGCCGTGTGAATCAGGCTTTGTTTTCAATATCAGTAAGCGATATCAAGGACATTGCAGGTCTCATATATTTTGAATGTCTTCAGTTCCTAGATCAGCTGGATGAGTGATTGGTAATGTGCAACAGCTAGGTAGATGATGAGGAATGCTAAGAGCAATATGATTTACCATTTGAGGAGTATAACATACATATGTTGCCTAATGCCAAAAGATATTCTAGTATGTATGGTTATGTGTCTGATTGTGAGATGTAGAGTGACAAAAGCAAGTTTTCAAAAATGGAGTATGTAATTGACAAGATCAGCTTGTGGGCAATTTTTTTCAGTATTTTCAGTTGTGGTTGGGGTCATTCAGATCAAAATCAGGCATTTGACAGGAGGGGATTGTGGTTTTTCATTTTTGGCTGCCCAGGGCCGCCAAAATAGTATTCAAAAATATGATCTAAGATGCAGGTTACTGTGGCTTTCAACTTTGTTTCTAAATAAGGCCCAATCTGCATCCTAGAGTTCAGGGGTTCTTGCCATGCCTGTAAGAGGCATGCATCCCTAGACAGAGCCAATGGTGGTGCCCACATGGAGTGAGGGTTTCAAGAAAAAAAAAAATTAGCAGGCATTCTTCTTTTCAAACCCTATAGTTTTCTAGGTCCATCGACAAGAGTGGGCCTTTGTCTCATCGACCATGTTGTTCAGAGGTGGTTTGATCTTTGGGTCGGCATGACAGCTAATATCAGCAGCTGAATTAAGGGTCATCCCAATAGGCCAATGAGATTTGCTAAGGTAGGTTGTCGGTGTGACAAGTGACATTGGCAAGGTAGGAGGATCTTCCTCTGATAGGTTTGTGTTATGCCGATGGAGGTGGCATCAGAGTAACAAGGTGCATCGAGCAGGTAGCAGAGCGTTGAGCCAATGATGGTTTTCTTGTCGATCAGGTTCTATCGGTGTGTCAGCGGAGGTGTGTTTGGCTGTGCTGATGGGTTGGGGTCTTGCCGAAGGGTTTGACGGTCGGCATGACATATGGTATCGACAGAGTAGTTATCAGGCCCACCGATGGTATGTGGTCTCACCGAAGACAAGGCATTATGTTGAATGGTCTGCAAGAGTTGTAAGATCAGAGAGGTAGGCTAGAGTCTGGCTAATGGAGTAGGTCTCACCGATCACCGATGAAGTAAGGATGCATGCAGGATATGTTTTCATCGGTGAGATTGTTGTGTCAGTAGAGGAATTTTTGGGTGTGCCGACGGCTTGGGGTCTCTCTAATGGAGTTGTGGATCGTGGGGTCATTGGTGTAATGGTCTGCATCAGAATGACAGGAGGGTGTTTCTCTGAGGGTCCTGGTCATTTTGACGAGGTTTGGTATCAGTGAGAGTTAAAGCGATGGGCTGTTGGCGGGTGGTTCATTGGTCGCGTAAGGTAAATATACATGACATTATGTTTGCTCATGGTCAGGTTTATAAGGTGTTAAAGGGAGCATTGCAGGGTGAATGTGGGATTTAATCCCACTAGTTTGAGTGGCCAGCGATGGAAGAAAGACTGCCTATGCGGCACAATCTCATTGGCGATTGACTTTTTGATGATGCCAACATGAATTTTCAACCTGTATGGGCAGATTGTAACCATTGATCTTACTTGCATGGAGCCCGATCTTGTGGCTGAGTTTGAATGTTTCAAATGACTATCTGATTGGAACTTTTTTACGCGCTCTCTCCACATTCAACGAACCTGCTGCACGGTGATGGAAGGAACGTCACATCTGTTAGTTTGCTCGAGGTTCAGGTTGCTTGCGCCGCTGGCTTTTATGGTGAATTTGACTACTTCAGCAACTGGAATTAATGAAGGATCTGTTTGTTTTTTTGAAAATCTGGAGGGAGTGATCTTTGCATTTATGAGGTCTGTTAGTGTGTAAGTGGACAGAAGCTTGTTTGCTCCTTAAAGAGGAATCCATGGCCATTCTACAGGGGTTGGATTTTTGTGGGTTTTTTGCTCTGACTCTGAACACAAGGTGTTCACATTTTGAAAGGCATTTTTTGTTACAGACTTGGTCCTTGGTCTGGTCTATTAGTATTTCTTGCTTTGTAAATGATAATTTTCTGTATGATGATTTTCTATACAGATTGAATTCAAATGAAAAACACCCGGTGTGTGTATTGTCTACGATTGTCTCCTGTATGTTTCTTGTTTTCGTTTCAAACAAGGTTGTCAAGGGCTTCCAAGTTTTTCAATATATACTTGTTGTACTGTGTGTCTAATTTCTTGCGTCTGCTCAAGGAGTGGTTAAATAGGCTTTTGATCAGATACAAAGGAAAATGGATTGCATCATAGGATTTGCAAAGTATGATCATAGGTAGTACTCTTTCTTAGATATATTGTTGTTAGGCAGTAATCTTTTATGTAAATCCTCTGGATATAAAGTCATGCTGTCATAGGGAAACATTTGCATTCATAGATTTGACTCTGCTGTCCAGATAAGGCACTGGTCTGGGAATCTGTCTGTTTAAAGGGTCTAGGAAAATCCCATAACTCCAAACATAAAATCCAAACCATTTCTTTATTCCAACCTGTTAGTTGTAGGAGTAGGATTAGGACCCCTGCATACTCTCATCCATAACCATTTAGATATGTCCAAGAGTGTTGCCAAACTTGTGATCTATCATTCAAACTTTAGTCCATACATGAGAGTATTCTGCCTGTTGTGAAAATCTAAATCATTTTGTCATTGGGCGAGTAAATGTCAAATCTTTAGCTATAAGGAATACCCCCCTTGGTGCGGCAGAACCATAAGTGAAAGGGAGGCAGCTCACGCAACCTCCTGTATTAAGTTGGCTAAATTTGCTTGTGCATAGGAACTAGCAAACCCTCTGCTGATTCGGAAAGAACACCAACAAAATGGCAACTGTACTGGGGAGATGTAGTGTCATATCCATGAAGGTATGAGTCAAAAAGATTGAAGAATCAGACCTGGAGGTGTTTTGTTGTAGCAAAAGAAAAAATCGTATGTGTGGCTCTGCTGTTGGAGAACCTAGAAAGAAGAAATGAATTATCAGCTTCATGTTATTTGAAGCTTATTCCTCTGCCAAGGAGGTGGCGACTCTACATATAAGAACCTGATAAAAGACACAAAATGTGTTATATTTTCATTATCTCAATCAGGGAAAAGGAACCTATCAGCAGCTGCAACATATCCAGGTATTTGTATAAATTTTAAAATGATTCCCTATTTGGTGAAACAGTACTCGTTAAAAGGGAAATGTTAGTGAAAGATTGCATGCTTTTGTGGGAACCTAATTTTTATTTCAAAAAGAAGTATGCAATATTGTTGAAGAGACTCATTTAGAGGACTTTAGGAAATTTGAAACAACAATTTATATTTTTGATGCCTAAGGTCATTATTGATTGAAAATCTGAGTTGAGAAGAGGGTTGCAAAAACACATAAAGATGTATTATCAGCCCATGCACCCTTGTGAGGTGTCAAATGCAGTAATGTATAGTGATCAATGCCAACCATATAATAAGAGAAGTTTCAGTATTGACAGATATAAACCCATCAATTTCAGTGGCATTTGTGGCTATCCAAATGCTTTTCCACCTAAAATTAGAAAGTATTTGCCCAAATTCAATGGTATAAAGGATGAATCAGTTGAGAGGCACTTGCAACAGTTTATAAATGTGATAGATGATTTTGAGGTTAACCATGAGGATGTAGTTATGAGATTATTCATTCAATCTCTGGTTCTCCTATCTTCCAGCTTACTCTGTCAGCTCTTGGCAAGAATTTAAATCTACATTTCTAGAACAATATGGTGAAAGAATTTTTGAATATGCAGTTATTAGTGATTTTATGTATATCCATATTGAAGAGGATGAGTTGATCCCAACCTTTAACTTCAGATTTATGAAGGCATTGAAATTATTTCTAGAAAATATAAGACCTAATGATGCATTGTGCCTAGTTGTTTATTTGGGAGCATTTGATAAGAAAATGAGCTATAGATTGAGAGATAAGGAACCCACCACATTGCATCAGGCACATCAGTTTGTAATAGACATTGAAAACAATTGGAGGTATGGGATTCAAAAGGGTTATTTCTCTAAAAAAATTTGCTACCCTGGAGCCACCAATGCTGATGAAAGATATAATTTAGGTGTTGAAAATAAATGTAAAAGCACTCACACCCCTATTATCCCTATTTATGCATCATTCCAAGATAATGATAACTCTGCTATAGAGGAGGATGTTGTGATTTGCCCAGCAAATGAAGTTGATTGTGATGATTTTTCAAGTAATATTTACATGCCAGTTCTCAGCAAAGAGCATTCATGTTTAAATGATCTAGTTGTGCATGGTTGTGATCATGTGGATCAATAGTCAATATTAGTTTCATCAGGAAGCATTAGAGGGCTGGAAAATGATATAGATAGTTCAACTTTAGAGTACATTGAAGTAGCAAAAATCTTGTATGTGGGGCAATCAGATGATAGTAATGATATCCATGATCAGTTCATGGATCAGGTTTGTTCTTCTTTTGACTATTTGTTAACGATGAAAAAGAGGTAGATTGTCATGAAGAAAAAGCAGAGACCTTTGCAATGAGTACGAATCCCCTTTATGATGAGCCTACAGATGCATTTGATGTTGTGAGTCATGACCTTCATTGGTGTAGAACTAACCATCTTTTTGAAGATGATGACGAATATGAGGGGACAGCTGACTTGGGTGCTACATTAGTTTGTGAAGAGGGGACATATGAATCAGAGACAAAGATCTTCAGCTCTTGTGAAGATAACATGGATTTGCAAACTATGGATAATGAATGTTCATCATTAGTTGGTTTAGACATGTGTACTGATGGCCGTGTGAATCAAGCTTTGTTTTCAATATTAGTAAGTGATATCAAGGACATTGCAGGTCTCATATATTTTGAATGTCTTCAGTTCCTAGATCAGCTGGATGAGTGCCTGGTAATGTGCAACAGCCAGGTAGATGATGAGGAATGCCAAGAGCAATATGATTTACCGTTTGAGGAGTATAACATACATATGTTGCCTAATGCCAAAAGATATTCTAGTATGTATGGTTATGTGTCTAATTGTGAGATGCAGAGTGATAGAGGCAATACTGACAAAATCAAGTTTTCAAAAATGGTGGAGTATGTAATTGACAAGATCAACTTGTGGGCAATTTTTGTTAGTATTTTCAGTTGTGGTTGGGATCATTTAGATCAAAATCGGGCATTTGACAGGAGGGGATTGTGGTTTTTCATTTTTGGCTGCCCAGGGTCACCAAAATAGTATTCAAAAATATGATCTAAGATGCAGGTTGTTGTGGCTTTCAACTTTGTTTCTGAATAAGGCCTGATCTGCATCCCAGAGTTCAGGGGTTCTTGCCGTGCCTGCAAGAGGCATGCATCCCTAGATAGAGCCAATGGTGGTGCCCACATGGAGTTAGGGTTTCAAGCAAAAAAAATTTAGCATGCATTCTTCTTTTCAAATCCTATAGTTTTCTAGGTCCATCGGCAGGAGTGGGCCTTTGTCTCATCGACCATGTTGTTCAGAGGTGGTTTGATCTTTGGGTCGGCATGACAGCTAATATCGGCAGCTGAATTAAGGGTCATCCTGACAGGACGATGAGATTTGCTAAGGTAGGTCGTCAGTGTGACAAGTGACATCGGCGAGGCAGGAGGATCTTCCTCTGATCAGTTTGTGTTATGTGGATGGAGGTGGCATCGGAGTAACAAGGTGCATCAAGCAGGTAGCGGAGTGTTGGGCTGATGATGGTTTTCTCACTGATCGGGTTCTATTGGTGTGTCAGTGGAGGTGTGTTCAGGTGCGCCGACAGGTTGGGGTCTTGCCGAAGGGTTTGATGGTCAGCATGACATATGGTATCGACAGAGTAGTTATCAGTCCCGCCGATGGTATGTGGTCTCGTCGAAGACAAGGCGTTATGTTGAATGGTTGGTGAGAGTTGTAAGATCGAAGAGGTAGGCTAGAGTCTGGCTGACGGAGTAGGTCTCACCGATCATCGATGAAGTAAGGATGCATGCAGGGTATGTTTTCATTGGTGAGATTGTTGTGTTGGCAGAGGAATTTCTGGGTGTGCTGATGGCTTGGGGTCTCTCCAATGGAGCTGTGGATCACAGTGCCATCGGCGTAATGGTGTGCATCGGAATGACAGGAGGGTGTTGCTCTGAGGGTCTTGGTCATTCCGACGAGGTTTGGTATCGGTGAGAGTTAAAGTGATGGGCTGTTGGCGGGTGGTTCGTAATATACACGACATTGTGTTTGCTCACGGTCAGGTTTATAAGGTGTTAAAGGGAGCATTGCAGGGTGAATGTGGGATTTTAATCCCACTAGTTTGAGTGGCCAGTGATGGAAGAAAGATTGCCTATGTGGCACAATCTCATTGGCGATTGACTTTTTGATGATGCCAACATGAATTTTCAACCTGTATGGGCAGATTGTAACCATCAATCTTGCTTGCATGGAGCCCGATCCTGTGGCTAAGTTTGAATGTTTCAAATGACTATCTAATTGGCACCTTTTTTGTGCACTCTCTCCACATTCAATGAACCTGCTGCACGGTGATGGAAGGAATGTCACATCTACTAGTTTTCTCAAGGTTTAGGTTGCTTGCGCCATTGGCTTTTATGGTGAATTTGACTGCTTCAGCAACTGGAATTGATGAAGGATCCATTTGTTTCTTTGAAAATCTAGAGGGAGTGATCTTTGCATTTATGAGGTCTGTCAGTGTGTAGGTGGCTGGAAGCTTGTTTGCTCCTTAAAGAGGAATCCATGGCCATTCTACAGGGGTTGGATGTTTTTAGGTTTTCTACTTTGACTCTAAAAACAAGGTGTTCACGTTTTGAAAAGATTTTTTGTTATAGACTT
Source organism: Cunninghamia lanceolata (assembly GCA_027924645.1). NCBI lineage: Eukaryota > Viridiplantae > Streptophyta > Pinopsida > Cupressales > Cupressaceae > Cunninghamia > Cunninghamia lanceolata. Next base: position 25,436,162 of record BSBN01001332.1, on the reverse strand, counting down.
GGTCCTTGGTCTGGTGGTTTATTAGTCTTTCTTGATTTGTAAATGATAATTTTCTGTATGATGATTTTCTATACAGATTGAATTCAAATGAAAAACACCCGGTGTGTGTATTGTCTATGATTGTCTCCTGTATGTTTCTTGTTTTCCTTTCAAACAAGGTTGTCAAGGGCTTCCAAGTTTTTCAGTATATACTTGCTGTACTGTGTGGCTGATTTCTTGCATCTGCTCAAGGAGTGGTTAAATAGGCTTTTGATCAGATACAAAAGAAAATGGATTGCATCATAGGATTTGCAAAGTATGATCATAGGTAGTACTCTTTCTTAGATATATTGTTGTTAGGTAGTAATATTTTATGTAAATCCTTGAGATATGAAGTCATGCTATTATAGGGAAACATTTGCATTCGTAGATATTACTCTGCTACCTAGATAAGGCACTGGTCTAGGAATCTATCTGTTCAAAGGGTCTAGGAAAATCCCATAACTCCAAACATGAAATCCAGACCATTTCTTTATTCCAACCTGTTAGTTGTAGAAGTAGGATTAGGACCCCTGCATACTCTCATCCATAACCATTTAGATATGTTCAAGAGTGTTGCCAAACTTGTGATCTATCATTCAAACTTTGGTCCATACATGAGAGTATTCTGCCTGTTGTGAAAAGCTAAATCATTCTATCATTGGGTGAGTAAATGTCAAATCTTTAGCTATAAGGGATACCCTGCTTGGTGCGGCAGAACCAGAAGTGAAGGGGAGGTAGCTCACACAACCTCTTGTATTAAGTTGGACAAATCTGCCTGTGCATAGGAACTGGCAAACCCTCTTGTGATTTGGAAAGAACACCAACACATTCCATACAAGGACTAAATCATTAACCTAAAATTTCCTTTTTGTAGTCCTTTTATCAAATAGGTACTTTAACTTTTGTTGTTTTTTCAAATTTCTCATGTGTGCTTCTCGTCTTATCTCATCAATTGCAACCAATTGATTTATCCTTTCATTCATTGGGCTTTCTATACTTCATCATTCTCTGTATGAATTTGTAAACTGGTAGGAGATTGTTCACTAGCAACTTGGCCTCTATGCCATACACTAACTCAAAAGGTGACTTCCCAATTGCTTTCTTCCTTGTCATCCTATCAGCCCATAGTGCCAATTTTAACTTTGAATCCCATGCCCTTTTGTTCTTGTCAATTATCGTTTTCATGATTTTCATGAGACTCTTGTTGCTTGATTCTGCCTCACCATTTCCTTGTGGATGATATGGTGATGCATAGCATAAATTGATTCCATAATTGTTGCAGAAGTTAATAAACTCATCAGACTTGAAGTACATAGCATTGTCTGTAATCAATTTCACAGGCACTCCAAATCTTATTATAATGTGTTCCAAGATGAAATCAAGCACTACTTTGCTTGTAGCTTTCTTAGTTGGGATGGCTTCAATCCATTTATTAAAATAATCAGTAGCAACTAAGATCTAGCTATGACCGCCACTTGATTTTTTTTGTGATTTCTCCTATGAAATCAATTCCCCATTGCTGAAATGGAGCCTCCACTATTACAGTTCTAAGGGGAAATGCACCTTCATATTTGAGCTTTCCTAAAAAGCTCTGACAAGGGTCACACTTTCTTACCACCTTTTGTGCATCTAAGAATAGAGTTGGCCACCAGTATCCTGCCCTAAGGATCTTATGAGTAGTTATCTTGGCAGTATAATGTCCACCACATACTCCTTTATGCATGTCACTTAAAATATTCTTAGCTTGATGTTCATCCACACACTTAAGAAACACACCATCAGGGTTCTTCCAATACAATTCTCATTGGACAATAATGTATTTGACTACATGCAGCTTCAAGGTTCTCTTTTGGCTATCACTCAGATGGGCTGGACAATTTAGATTTTGCAGAAAATACACAATGTCCTTATACCACTTAGATTCAGACATGTTTATAGCTCCATCATGAGCCATATTGACTTGACATGCTTCCAGATTTGACTGTACCATTAACTTAGTCAAACCTTGTCCCCTTACCAATTTAGTAATTTGTATTTCAATGTTAAACTCTTGTAGTTTGTTTATCCATCTACATCTTCTTCCTGTCACTTCTCACTGAGTGAATATGTCTTTAATTGTTGCATGGGGTAACTATGCAATTATCTGAGATCCCACCAAATAGGTTCTAAAACTTTTAACTGCTCTAACTAGTGCATAAGCCTACTTTTCCATGATGTCATACTTCAACTCTACTGCCTACAATGACTTGCTAAAGAAAGAAATAGGCTACTCAAAACCATCTTCATTTTTCTGTAATAGGCATGCAGTAATTGTGTGAAAAGAAGCAAATGAAAACAACTAGAATGACTTAGAAAAATTAGGAGACTTCAATATAGGAGCCATCTTGATAGCTTATTTGATATTTTGGAAAGATTGGGTTGCTTCATTTCCCCATTTTATAGATTCACCCTTCTTCAGCATCTTAGAAATGTCTTTTGTAATCTCTGCAAAGTTGATTTGCCCAAAGAAAGACTGAATGCCCTTCACTGTCTTGGGAATCTAAATTCTGTCTATTGTTACAACCCTTTCAGGATCAATCCTAACTCCGTCCTTAGAAACAATGTGCCCCAATAGTTTTCCTTCTACTACCCCAAAAGCACACTTCTTTGGATTAAGTGAAATGTCATACTCTAATGCTCTAACAAAAATCTACTCTAAATGCATGCAATGCTGCTCCTTCTTTGAGTAAGTAGTTAAATCATCCTGATATACCACCAAGATTGAGTCAATCAATCCTGCAAAAGTAACATCCATAGCTCTTTGGAATGTAACACTGCATTTGTCAGCACAAATGGCATCCTTACATATCCATAGGTTCCCCATGGAGTTGTGAAGGCAGTCTTGTATTGTTCTGATTCTCTTACCTTCACTTGATTATACATTGAAAATCCATCCATCATGGACAAAAGTTCACACCCTGTTACTTTCTACAACATAACTTCCATGTTAGGGAGTGGATAGTTATCTTTCAAAGAAGACACATTCAAATTCTTGAAATCTACATAGAGTCTTATATCTCCATTCTTTTTTCTGACTGGGACAAGATTGGATACCCAAGTTGAGTGTCTGATAGGCATTATTATTCTAGCCTCCCTAAGCTTCATAAGTTCTTCTTGCATCTTTGGAGCCAAGGTAGGGTTAATAGGTCTCTATTTCTGTCTGAATGGCTTATCTCCAGGCTTCAAAGGGATCTCATGATGGAATAAATCTTCTCTATATGCCTTTAGATCCTCATACGACCATGCAAAGACATGTTTGCATTTCCTTAACAATGCTATCAACATAGTCCTGATGTGTGGCTTAAGCTGCTTGCCAATATACACCTTTTTAGGGGCATTATGTGTCCCCAAATTCACCTCTTCTAGGTCATCCTTATTTGTGGGAGATGCCTTTGTAGTAAGCTAATCTCTACTGTCAAATGCTCTTTCTAGAGCTACTAACCCTCTGGGGATTTTGTTTGTTTTAAGCTGTATCACTTCTATCCCTAAAAGTGTCTCTTTTCCATCTATAACTTCTACAAAGTTCTGGAAATCAATCTCCCGATTTTCATACTCATCTATGCAATGCAGGAATCTCAACAAGTCTTTATCATCATCAAATACGTGCCAACTGCATATATTGTCTGGCATTGTAGGTCTGATTTTAACTTCAACATTTGTGATGTTAGACATAGTGACATCATCTAGCCTTATGGCTACATTAGCTAAAAAATCTTCCATGACATTCTTTGATCTTTTCACCCAGTTTATTGAAAATGCATCAAACAACTCAATGGTATCCAAAACAACATGATTATATTGTTTCAACCTCTTATTTTTTGACGCATATTTATCTCTTACATGTGAAACTATCAGCTCTGAATCTCCAAACACTCTTAGCATTTTAATACCATGTATGAGGGCAACATTCAATCCTAAGAACAAGGCTTCATATTCTGCAATATTGTTTGTGCAAGCAAACTTCAGAAGGAAAGAGAATTTGAGAATCTTACCTTTTGGGGAGATAAACACTACCCCTACACCAGAGTCTTCCTTTGAGAAAGCACCATTAATGTACATAGTCCAAAGGTCATTCTGGTTGGGTTCCTCAATGCAAAACCCTTTTCCTTGTTCTCCTGATCATCTGAGACAATTCTCAAATTTTCACAATCAGTATCCACAAAATAAGCATGATCTTCAGGTTCCTGATCCTCAACTATTTCTGGTGACCTTTCCTCTCTGACCAGCTTGACATCTCTACCATTCATGGGAATCATGGCATATGATAAGTCTAATTGCATGCTTCTTGCAATCAATGCAACCCATCTTCTTGACAACAACATTCCATACTGTGGCTTTATATCTACCACTGTCACATTCATCTTATAAGTCTTCTCTGGATAAGATGCAAGCATAAAGTTCACATCTTTCTTGATTCCTATGACTGGAACTTCTCTAGCATCTATAGCATAACACTTTCCATGGGCTTTGTCAATATTTAACCCAATTTATTGCATGATAGCTAGAGGCATAATATTTGTTGATGCGCCTGAGTCAAGCATGCAGTTCTTGATTACCTTTCCATTGATGATAAGGGATACCTAGAATGGTTCAACCTATGAAGGACATTTTGTCATTGTTACTCCCAAATAAACATCAGGAACCTCTTCCTCATCAATACATGACTCTTATTTCTTACTATGATCCTCAACACTTTATTCTGCCTGATGAGCTACCCCTAAAATTAGAGCTAATGCCTTGTTCCTATATTCTTGAATTTTCATCATCTCCATCAATGGGACATAGACCTTCATTTGGGATAAAGCTTCATTTGGGATAAAGCATGAGTTATGTCAAAGGGGGCATAATTTTGAATAACAGTTGTAGCTTGAGCCTGGTTTTTACTCCTTACTTGAGTTTGTCCAACTTTAGCTTTTGTGGTTTTTCGATTTTCATCTTTGACAAGTGGACGCTTAGCCTTTTATGCATTCTGGGAAACCTTATCCTCTAAACTCTTGTTATTCTGACCTGATTTATCCCTTGAGTCATTCTTACTATTATTACCTTGTCTCTTCTATGGTTCAGGGTCTTTGTGTTTGTATTGAGGTTGTTTTGTAAAGATAGTTCCTAGTTGACCAGAATCACTTGATTGAGCTTTACTTCTGAGGTTGTAGTTAATCTTAACTTGGGCTACTACAACAGCTATAAGAGCCCTAATTTATTCATCAGAAGGCCTCTTTAAATTATCTAGAGGAATGTGTGAATCTTGAACATATACTTGATGATCCTCATTCTCATCATCAGAAAAAACCTGCTGACAAACTTCACCCTTATTCACATTTACTTGTATGTCAGCCTCATTAGAGGAAGAGTAATCTCCACTTGCAGAGAGCATATTAACACTATCACCTTCCACATAATGAGGCTCATTGTACTCATCATAGGCAACAACATCATTGTAGAAAGACTGAGCAATCATACAGTGTAACTGTGAGTGGGGCATCTGACATATTATACACCATGGAGTGTCATCTACAATATTGACATCTTTCTTCAAAGGATCAGGGGTTTCCTTAACATTTTGAGACTGTTGATCAGTTCTGTTATTATTAAGGATGGGTTTACCATTGTGCCAATTAGTGTTATATGGCATGTCATGTAGTTGTGACCTCTTTTCTTATCTCTAATAAACTTGTTTCTCAGGACCCAGTCCCTTTTCATTTTTAGCAAGTCTATAACTTAGATCCTTAACAACAGATGTTAACTTATCCAATTTATCTTCTCAAGTGGGAGCATTTCCCTGGACACTCTGGGACCTATTATGTGGATTATGTGGAATTCTTACATCATCCCTTCTATTTGTCTTACTAGATTCTTTCCTATTATTTTCATTGTTTGTTGTAATTCTGAAAGCATCCCTAAGGCTAGTTGGACTCGTATCCCTTAACTCATATGTTGTCTTGGCATCAAAGGCATTTATGTATAATCCCATGCATATTGGTTCATTTGGCCTCATATGAGGTGGTACCTTATTCAGAACTCTGTTAAACCTAGCATTAAAATCAGCAACAGGTTCATTTGATCCCTTAGCAATACTAGTGAATTCATTGATAATAAAACTAGGGTCAATCTTATCCCCATACTGTTCTCTAAAAATCCTCCTAATGTCATCCCATGATGTAATACTCTGATCAGGTAGATTTCTATACCATTCTCTAGCTTCATCAATTAGGGATTGCATAAATAGTTTCATAAAGACATCTTCATGTTCAACCTCAAAATTATCCATGACATTTTGGAAAGCCTTCAAATGATCTTCTCCTAACACAACATTGTTTCTTGAAAACTTTGGTACTTCATACCTTACATGTTTGTCAATGATGTTAGGGTATCTAGGAATGCCATTGAAATCCAACTGTTTGAATTTATCCAACTGCATAGGTCTCCTACCAAGCTGGTTTGCATTTGCATTTCTATTGGCATTAACATTGTTATTTTGATTTCCGATGTTATTCTGTGGCACCTTAACATTATTTACATTTTGTCTCAGATTGTTTTGAGGATGTTGATTCACATGCTGATTAAGTCCTTGTTCATTTATGGGGATATTCTGATCATTTTGTTGATTCTGAACCTCATTTGTCTGCTAGTTTCTTAGCACATTAGCATTATCAAGGTTGGGGACTGAATCTTGTTGAGCCATTTTCAAGGCTTGTACCCTTTGTTTCATATCATCTCTTATTCTTAGAGCCTACAAATAGTCTAGTTCTACCTTGAGATTCCTAATTTCTTCTGCTAAACCATCATCTTTTGGCATAGAGGAGGATGGTCGCTTTCCATTTGGGTCATCATTTTCCCTAGGGGACTCTGTATCTTCAAATCTATCAAGGGGATCCAAGAAATGATGTTCTTGAAACACCTCCAACCTTAACCTCGTTCTATCACCTTGCTGTCTTTCATACATCTCTTGGATCTCAGCATCAGTGTTTGAAAAATAGGGCAGTTGTTGTCCTGGGGACCTAGGATTATCTTGGATGTCATCATCATTCCTAGGGCTAAGTGAGCCTTCACAACCAGTTTGAGTAGTTCCTTTTTTTCTAATACTCAATGTTAGGTATTGTTATCTGAATTCTCCATTAAAATTTAGATCATTTTGAAATGAAGAGCCTAAAACTGAAAAGTTGCCACACCTATTTCCTTCTTTTGAATTATTTTGCAATTTAGAGGACAATACTGGGTGAGAAACATGCAGTATTATAAAACACACAATAAACTATATGCAAAATAATTTTATTTCATAAAAGAAGAGCTCATACAAAGCAATGTGAGCAATCTTAGTAGATGAGATGTATGCTCTGGAAACTCCATTTGGGAGAGTTGTTTGGCAATCTCAACGAATGAGATGTATCTCTGAGAAGAGATGTATGCCTAGAACTTTCCCACCTTATTACTTTGAATTGAACTCATTTATACATTTTTAAAAAGAAGCTAAAAGGACATCATACTTTGTCTTCCTTGAAAGTCCAAACAACAACCAAAAACTGAAAGGTCACCATATTTCTTTCTTTGAAAACAACATTTGAATGAGCATATTATTTAATTTAGATATCCTGATTTATTTGGATCATTCATCCCCTCTTAAGAGGCAATGGGCCCCATTGCCCCTACTTAAAATTTCTATTGGGAGCTCGAAAGGAAGGATTCAACTATTAAAGTTGTCCTAGTAGATACAGGTAACTTGGACAAGGTGGATTTGCAGGTGACCTCAACCTAGTGGAATGGATTTGAATGGTGCTTAAACCACAACTAGATATCTTCAAACCACAAACTGTTGTGAAATAGACAGCAACTAGAGGTTATGGAAGGGTCGAGAAGAGGATGGCCTTGGAGCCAAAGCAAATCCAAATACACGCATGAAGTATAAAAAAAATGTAATGACAGGAAGACAAAATTCATTAGCCTCGTTCAACATTCCCAAAGCCTTTCTGTAGCCATGTGGAGTTGGAATGCCAAAGTTTTGATGAATATTTTCCTTTGTATTCTAGCCCTTCTGGTGTGCAATAAACATGAAGCTCATCCTCTATCTTTGCAATACCAGTGACAATAACTAGGTCATCGTGTCTGGTTATCATAATCTTCCTGGGAATAAAAATGAGCGCGACAATTCTATATGGATGGATGATCCAATAAATTAAGTCAGGAAAAACTTCTAGTTCGTAGGTGATATTTCTTAAATGATCTGGCACAAGATAGTCTTTCGAGAGAGAAATGGAACTCAAAAGTGGCTGACCCCACGATATTTTGTACTTTGAAATCTTGAACTTGGATGGGGAGTGTAGAGAGATTTTGCAACTGCACCACCAAACACCTGACTACAATGTGGGATTGAGTTTTTGATTGTGTTTCCATGCAAATGAGGTGACCTAATTGAAAAAGGAGCAGGGTGGCGTGTGAATTCCTGTATCTCCAAATTAGAGGGTGGGATTTGGCCAGATTGTATTCGAGCGACTATGACCTACAAGTGTTGAAACCCACAATTCAAAGTTTTATGAAACCTTGATTTTGAATGCTACTGCAAACAATTCCAACAGAAAGCCATAGAAACCCTTAAAGCTAAAGACAAATGTATAACCCTCATAGTGATGAGAAACCCCTCACCGATCTAACCCACAAAATACGCCAACGATCCTCAAAATAGATGCAAAACACCAAAAATTTGCCCAAATGATCCTTCAATCTAGCTCTTCAAGAGATCTTTCCAACGAGTCCAAAATGTCTAGATTTTGACTAGCTGGCTAGAAGTTAGGACCCTACCTAGTGGGGTCCAAAATTTAGTAGTTTTTTTGAAATTTTGAAAAATTTGAAAATTTGAATTTTAGTAGTTTTGTCACCTTCCAACTATCCATTTCAAATTCTATGGATAAGGTGACCTTTCACATTTTTGCTTATTGTATATATCAAACTTTTGATGCAATAAGAAATCCTCTTTGGTTGCCTGCAACTTTTTGCAAGTTCTACACATTGAGTATTTTGTTTATTTTCACAATACCACAGGCTCAATGCTAGGTATTGTTATCTGAATTCTCCATTAAAATTTAGATCATTTTGAAATGAAGAGCCTAAAATTGAAAAGTCACCACACCTATTTCCTCCTTTTGAAATTAACATTTAGATTGAGAATTAAATCTATTATTTAATTTAGATACCCAATTTTTTGGGATCATACATTCCCCCTTGAGAGGCAATGGGCCCCATTGCGCCAACTTGAAGATTTCACTTGCTTGAAGTTATGTTGTTTCTCTTAGATTTCATTAAGCCCTATGTACTATACAAATGAGGTGGGGGATTGGTGTCACTATAGTGGCTTTTATGACTATATTTATTATCTTCCACATCCAAATGTTCCTCTTCATTCTTTCTGTGTCATAAGCCATGTTGAACTTGTCAATCAAGTCAATCATAGTACTGGAATAGTGATCATAGATAGGTAAGTCATTAAAAGTGTATCATTATGCTCCATTAGAAAATCATCTTGAAACTTTGGTGACTCTATAGTGGGCAACCTCCTCAGAAGACTTGAAACTTGTTGCAGTAATGAATTTTCATATGGTATTTCTCCTTTTTGCATAGCTGATAGGAAGTGATAGAGAACTCTAATGTGATTATTTAACATTTTGATAGCATTATGAATGCCTGTTAGGTGTGTAGCTAATTGAGTAGTAGCTAAATCTCCATCTAAGGGTTTTAGATGTGTGACATGATCCAAAAAAATGTATTCTTCCTCCACAGTCTCTATTGTGTAGCTTGATTTCACAAAAATCATTTGATGGAACTCCATCAATAACATGCAACTCACTCTCATATATTGTGATTGGAAAATCCTTTTTAGCACAGATTCAAAGTACCATATTAGTAGTTCTCAGTTCACAACTTTCTCCTCATTTAATCTTCTCACCAATAGCCCAATCCAATGCCTTATGTACAGGTTTGGTTAGTGCTACATCTTGTCTTGGAGTCATATAATGAAGATCAGATCTTCTTAGCAATGCTACTACGTTTTCCCGCAAAGTGAAGAGATTCAGTCCATTTGAATGTAAAAACTTGGCAACATTACTGGTACCTTTTGTCAAAATGCCCATAAGAAGACATTCTACACCAATCTTAGGGTATTTCATCTTGCAAGCTTTTGTCTCTACCATGGAGAAAGATTTTGTAGCTCTCATAGACTGTTTTGGAGTTTGGTCGAGGGACACCTATTTTAGGTTTGTTGAAGGAAGATGCATCAATATCAATACGGTTCGAGGTCGAAAAGAAAGACGTAATACCTTTCTCGCTCTCACAGCTGAAGTGCTTACAATTTTTGATCTTCTGCAGAGTGAAAGAGACTGCGATAGTTGCAAACAAAATGTAGATGGTATGTAGAGATTTTGAGTAGCATCCATGCCTCGCCTTCACCTCTCCTCTTCACTCTTTGAATTTGTGAATGGATGATTGAGATTGGAAGACAATACGAGACCGTACTCCTTCGAATGTGCCCCCTCAGGATTTTTTGTTTTTCCACAAATTATCAGCTTGTCCCGGTCCTTTCCACTCCAAACTTCAACTCTGCAAACACAATCAACTTATCTCTAATAAACTTGCTCCTCAAATAATCCTGAACTTGCAAACCATGGATCTCATGGCTCTAATACCACTGATCTGAATTATTTTGCAATTTAGAGGACAATACTTAGCACTGGACTAACGGTATTGTAAAACACACTAAGAAATGTGTGAAGTAGATTTTATTTCATAAAATAAGAGTTCATACAATGTGGGCAATCATAGAGGATGAGATGTATGCCCTGGAGACTCCATTTGGGAGAGGTCATACAATTTGGTAATCTCAGTGGATGAGATGTATCTCTGAAAAGAGATGTATGCCTCAAACTTCCCACCTTTTGGTTTTGAATTGAACTCATTTATACATTTCCAAAAGAAATTGAAAAGTCACCACATACATGTCCTCATTGGAAGTTGAAATGAAGTGCCTATAACTAAAAAGTCACCACACCTATTTCCTCCTTTTGAAATTAACATTTAGATTGAGAATTAAATCTATTATTTAATTTAGATATCCAATTTTTTGGAATCAACATCATCTTTGGTAATTCTTGAAATAAAGGGTTGCATAGGGATCTTCTCCCCTACATACAACTTCTATTTTACAAGCTGGGAGATGTGTTCGGAGTCATCACCCACAACCGGGAACTAAATTTTAGACTCGGGTTCTTACACAAAGCTCCCTAGTGGAGTCACCAAATCTATTTGGTTTTTTCCAACTGAATGTTTCCTAAGTCTCCCTACAAGGTAGCCATCACTCATCAATAGGATACTTAGGTTCTTGACCAACAGTACAGGAGACAGACTCTAAATGTCTCCTCTCCTTCTTCAGGCTCTGTAAGACCTAGGGGGTATTCCCTATTCAACATCCATTGGATAAATCTATGAACCTGCTGGGATATTGATACAAAGAAGATAAACCCTCTCTATTACAGACCAAAATTGTGAAATAAGTGCAAAGGGGCTAGCTTTGGGCCTTATATTTAGTTGTGAACCAGGAGATTTGAAACCTAATACTACTTCTAAAATCTTAAATATTTAAAGATGTTGTTCAGTTTTGTTTTATGTATTGAGCTGCAAAACTTGGGCTCTGAATCGTAACCTCAATACCAAGACTGACCGATGCTTATCTCAAGGCATGGAGTCAAATAGACATATATGTGTGAATGATTCCCATAAACTTTAGAATAATAATTAGGTTTCAAGGGGCTTTATTAGTATTTTCCTTACAAACACTACCCAAGATAGAGTATTTAGTTAACTCTACTTGCTGCAATACATTCTTCCCCATACTCAACCCAGAACATTTAATTTATTCCTTGAACAAAAGTAAAAGATTAAGCATGTAATACAGTAAACCTATATCCCTGAATCTTAGATAACCCTTAGTTATTTTAATTCAAAAAAAAGAACATACACAACATGGAGATAGTTAACAGAACACATGCATATAGTATTTCTCATCTAAATCAACATGAAACTGAATAACATATATGTAGACATACATTCAACATATAACTCATAAACTTACAAGACAAGAGATGAAGAAGACTAGAGAAGCTTGTATTTTATTTTCTCTTCAGAAGTTCCCAAAATTTTCAACACCAGAATGAGTGACACAATTCTTTTATAAACCAAGAATGTGTACTCAGCATTGATTACAATGTCATTTCAAAAAGTTCGTGATACAATGCACCGCCAATATGGTGTTGATAACATTAACTACATTGGAGAGAAGAAGACAAAGGGAGTAGATGGACTTTGGAAAATGTGTAGCCACCTAAAGATTTGCCTCGTTAATGTTGGGGAGATGGTGGTTGGCCTGTTCAATCTTATGACCCATACTTATCCTTCCACTGGCTATAAGTCTTTTCAAGTGGCCAGGGGAATGAGATAACCTCTGCAATTTTTGCCATTATGACTGACATACATGGCATCCAATATAGTCTTCACATTCTTGCAGAATATTTCAAAATTTATTTCAACCACATGTAGCTTGTCAAGTGATAAACTCAGCACTTGCATAGTTGGATAGCCCTCATCACGAAAAGTGGGAATTAATTGGCAACCATTATCTATAGTTTCCTTCTTCCACTTGTCTAGGTCCTCATCTTTCCCATCATCCTTCAAAATATGTGGCATCCATTTAGTGTCCATCATTTCTATGGTTTGCATCTTCTCCACCAAAACTGTATCCAATCTCAACTAAAATTTGGCCACGTCCTCAAAATGCTTCAGTACATCTGCCAACAATTTCAGCTCAGGAGGTGCATTTGCATCAAATCTAGAACACCTAAGAAGATCTCTGACCTCTGTAGTTCTTGGTAGCCACTTCACTTTCACACTTGATATCCTCTGCTTATCAGATTCATTTTTCTCATAGGCCATCCTTAATTGTGAGTAAGACCTCCAGGTATCCTCCACTCTGGCCAAGATCTTTGTCACCCTATTTTTGATCAAATTGGTGACCATGTCCTTTACTTTGTTCTCCTTTTCTTCTTTCAATTTTTTGTTGTCCTCCTTTAGCTCTAATTGTGGTTTCCCTTCATATTTGTTCAACCTAGCCACGACCACTGCATATTTCTTCAACAACTCACTATAATCCTTTTGCAGCTTAATTGTTACTGCCTCAGTAGATTGTACAGTTTATGCATTCATACTGGTAGCTTGAGGGGTAGGGGTGGTTGACACCCTTTTAATTATTACATTGCCAATCAATTCTTCTAAACCAACCTTTGGTTTCTTATCACTGGGGGCCAATGCTCAAATTGCCAAGGTTTCAAACCTTGGGTCAAATACAACACCTGTCAAATCTTTACTAACTTGTTCCTCTGTCATATCAGAGTCATCCCTTGTGATGGTATCAAATGTAATTGCATCTAACATAGTCCAATGTGGTAGCAATAGGATGTTGCTCTTGGCCACAAGAGCCCTGCCCTCCTCTAAGATCATTGCACTATGTCTTTATTTACCTCACGCAAAACCCTTTGAGTAATTGTATCATACTCAAAAGGGTCTGCACCACTTTTTGCTTGCTCAATTCTCTTTTGAAACTCTTCATTCTTTGTCCTTAGCACGAATGACTTGAATTCAGGTGTGTTGATAAATGCATCATCTACAATAAATTGGTTACATGCCAGTACTCTCACATCTTCTGTATCAACTTCATTATTAATTGTTGACCTTGTCAACCTATTGCTTGGTGAAGAGTATGGCCTTGCCCTCGATGGGGAATTTCTTTGATGAGGAGGCTCCTGAATTTGTTCTTCTTTTGCCCCTTTCTCTTGGTCCACAACCTCTATTTCCTTGTCTAATTCAAGGTCAATGATTTTTCCTCTCTCTATAGAAGGGGAGTCAGGGGATTCTTCTTTTCTTACATATTTACCCCTAGAATGACTTGGTTGGTAAGATGGCCTCTCTTCAATTGCAGGTGCACTAGCTATCAGCTCCTCTGCCTTGGCAAAGATCATTTCAATTCTTCTTATGGGGTCTTACACCTTAGCAAAATCCCCATGGTACGTAGAACTCCTATTTTTCATCTTTTCCCCTTCCATCACTGCATTCCATTTATCTCTCAAAAGATATACCCCCTACATTGAATTACAGTTCCTTACTGTATCCTCATCCAAGAGGACTCGGTGGGGGTAACTAGGCCTGCTGACTTTCAACCTTGTTTTATGAATAAAACTCTCAGGGTCAAATTCTCTCACTTGCTCCATATCCATCCTATAACACTGAAGCATGGAACTAATCTAATGTAATCCATCCTTATCAATTGGTATGAAATCACTGATCTTCAATGAAGTAGGGATGAGTGACCCTTTCTTATGCTTTCTAAAGTGCTCCTTATTAGCTTCATTTAATTACCTTATGATTTCCATGGAGGCAAGTGTCTTGGGCACAAACTTAGGCAAAGTGTAGGGTGGAGTCTCACACCCATAAATCCTGATGCAAGTGGTATTTGCATGCAAAAAGAAATCCCCCCAATTGTGATCTATATTCAAATGTGGGGCCCTTTCTAAAGGTCTCAAGAAATCCTTAACTTCTTTATGTATTTTGTCTCCTTCAAGTTCCAAGAAACCTATGACCTTTTTTACAAAATGCTCCTCAAAAACAACATAACTAGCATCTTTGAAATGCATGTCAAGCATGCAAGTCCACATTTGTACTGGCTTCATGTTGCCTTGTGCATTTGTCATCTTCACATGTAAATCCTTATGCGAGTGGCCTGATAGAGAGAATAGGATCATGTGGCAGATTAAAGAATACCATGTGAATTCCACATGGGGACGTATAGTATACAATTTGCTTTTATGGTTACCATTTGCTTGTGCATTTTCTTAGCCAAAAAGCCTGCATAGTCATATGGATGTCTGGCTCCAAGATCTTGAATGTAAACTACCATCACCATCAAGGATACTGGCATTCTGTCAGTTGCATCCCTCCCAAGCACATGGCATAAACTGCGGTAAGTTCTGACAAAATAATCCATGCACAGGTTACAATGGAAGGGATCCTCTTCTCTGTCAGAGATTTTTACCAGGCCTCCATAAACTCCCCTTGGTCTATGCTTAGCCAAATTGAATGTTCTATATGCATATCTAACAGTCTTATACTTTTCTCTAAAGGCATTTAGGTCAATGGGCATACTAGCAGTGGGGTCTAGATTGAACATAGTTGAAATATAAGCTTTTGTGAATCTGATGATGACAAAGCCATTACCAGACATAACATACCTAGTTTTGGGATATCTACTTGCAATTGCTTTGACCAAGTCTGGATTGATAAAGACATTGGAGCAAATCAACTTGGCTAAATCAAACTTCTAGGCATGGTAGATAGGGGCTCTGTAGTCTATTCTATTATGCCAATGCTCAAATAGGCTCCATGCTGATACGGGTATCCTAGCATCTCTACAGTTCACACACAGGGCATAGATTTTGTCTTTTTTTCCTACTTCTCCTAACCCTATTGTGGCTCTCCTTGATGACCCAGGACATTGGATCATGAGATCCTCATCTAGACTATGTTTTGAGGTGGGAGGCTGACTAGACTAACTCGTCATTCTTGACTGTGTTTAAGTAATTAATCTAGGGCCTTTACAACTATAAAATACTCCTTAACACTTTGAAACAGACAGATAGCTGAATTGACGAGATACAAAGGAACAAAAGCTACTTACTGGTTTTTGATGCTAACAGGGGCTTGGAATCACTTTAGCTTTCTCGTTTTGAAGCTCCTTTCGCTGGGATTGCAACTACGCTCTTGAAAATGATAGAGAATGCCCTAAATTATACCCTTATAATGTTGAATTTATTATTGTTTGTAGTATTAATGGTGGCCGCGACGGCCATTACTCAGTTCGTGCTGCAGACACTTGAAAATTCTCTTATGCTGCAAATTTGAAATGGGGCCGTTGATCCTTTCCTTACATTCTGCAATTAACGGCTGAGATCACAAGACCAGATTTGAAAATCTTTGTTATCACCTTTGAAAACTTTTTAACCATTTAGGGTAGCCCACATCAACTGTACTCCCTCTGCGGATCACATCACCTTTTGTCTGGACCGGACACGTGGCACCATTTTGCGGCCTCGCGGTTGGAAATGGCCCACCACTTACCTACTACCTGCAGGTGTGATAAAGCCTCCACGCATCCATCATTTATATGCTTCTAAAATAATTCATAGTGAGAGGCACGTGTTGCCATCTCACGACTATGCAATGAAGATTCCCACCTATAAGATACCCCTGTGACGATGCACAACCAGTGGATTAAAGGTTCTCCTACGGACCAATATTATATCAACATCTAGAAATAAATGGTTGGCAAAGGCAAGATTCTTAATGGAATAATACATAAGCTCAGATTCTTGGACAGGTGTCAACCTGACGTAGCCGCATAGCGGGGTGGTGACATCATTAAGGATGCACTGCGATGCTGCGATTTTTACCTTTTCAGACTTTAAAGGCTTACAGGGAACTTAGGACACTTGATTTAATTTTTCACGGCTATTAGCGGTAAGAATTAGAACACGGAGCCGGTCACCTAATGGATTTAGAGACTTAAGGTTATAACTTAAGGGACCGGAAACCTGCTGCAAGTGGTCAACATAGAATTAGACATAAAGTCCACAACCAAAGGACTTAGGTTAAAAGGTCTTAAAGATAGACATTTAAAACACAATGAACCTAAAACCCTAAACCCTAAGAGGTACCACTAGGATGCACGACATGACTCTTGGCAGGATGCTGCGACGTAGGGGTAGCATTCATTGACGGAGGCATCCTATTGGATGAGATTGTTCTCACTGATGATCTCTTACAACATATATTTGGTATTAACTCTCAGGTAATTTTTCACAAGTTTCATCTTGATTTAATATATTGTTATTTGAAATTTGTAATTAATTTTATATGACTATCTATATTATAAGTAAAAAATAATGTATGTAATTGTCTGCGCAATGAAATTCTAGGGTCAAAGTCTTCATCCTGCCTCCATTAGCCGTCCATTGACAGGTTATGAGAGGAGGTCAAGTCAACAGGTATGTAATTTATCACATGATCATAATTATTGTAGATATGTTAATGGTAATATTATTTTGTGACAATTTGATGATTTCAATAGTCACCGGCACCTCCATGGTTTCCTTGGTCCCCTGGATGCAAATCCACCACTTATACGAAGGTAAATTTAACTATTTTTAATCATTATGCATTTTTAAAATAATGTTATGTATTTATTTTGGTCGAATAATCTTGAACTTGATTTTCAGATGCTGAATATGGAGACTCCTCATCTTCGTGAGTTAACGCAGGTAGGCATTGCTACAACCATGATGTCTTCAAATCCTTTGACCGAGGTATGCACCAATAACATGAAAATGCCATAATTTTGTATTTCTTGTTTTATCTCATGGCATTTGATGTACATAAATGATATTTATGTTTAGTCAATTTTGCTTCTCGATGCTTCTCACAGGAGGTCACAACTCCAGCCCATCCAACTACAGACAAAGAAAGAGACAAGATGATGGAGAGTGATCATCGGATGGCGGTAAGTGATCAATTACATATGTGATGTTATATATTCCATGTACATTTTCTATAGTAATGTGCATATTGTTTGATTGTATTAACAGGTGGAGCTAGATGAACTTTTGTCGAAGAGGTCTACTCAACGACAGAGAGAGGATGAGTCACGGATTGACTCTCCATCTTCATAGTCAAGCAAGGGCTGCCGATTATTTCATAAAAGTCCATAGGAAATTAGTTTTTGGGACATTTTTTATATGCATAGATGGCTTTGTATACATACTTTTGTATGTTACGGTGATGTATATTTTTGTATGTTACGGTGATGTATATTTTTGTATATATGCCTGTATGGCTTTGTATATAAACTAGATGTCATGTTCATGGCATTATGTATATGATAGTTTATATTAAATATTTAATATGATGATCAATTATCGTTATAGGAATTTGGTTTTACCCATGCCAATTGCATTTGCTTGAAAGTTTATAAATCATTTTCAAATAATCCATTTTGTGCATATCTTGCAATCATTGCATTCAGTGGCACTATACAATTCTTTGAGACATCATTTCAAACAATTCGTGTGCCTTGTCTATGCTTCCACACTTTCCATGAATGTCGACAAGGGCAGCTACAAATACAATACATGTGACAAAATTCCTATATCATTTATGCTTTGATGGTTGTCCACACCATGTTCCCCATATCCCATTCTAGAATAGGCAAGGAGGAAGTTGGATAAGGTTGTACAATTTGGTTTTAGACGTGCCAAAATTTGCATTTGGTTGAAATTTACTTTTGTGCATTTGCTTGAGAGTTTTTAAATCCTTATGAAAAATCCATTTTGTGCATATCTTGCAATCATTGCATTCTATGAGACAACATTTCTTTGAGGCATCTTGTCAAATAGTTCACGTTCGTTGTATATGCTTCCATACTTTGCATACATGTCTTGGAGGGTGCTTACAACTACAACACTTGACAAAATTCCTATATCCTTTATGATTTGATGGATGTCTATACCGTGTTCCAAAGATACCATTTCTAAGGTTTTGGAATTTAGATTTACACTTGCTAATTGCATTTTCTTGAAACTTTCTAAAGGCTTATCAAAAATTCTATTTTGTTCATATCTTCCAATCATTGAATTCCATGAGGCAAGATTTCTTTTTCTTTGAGGCATCATGCCAAATAGTTCATGTGCCTTGTCTATGATTCCACACTTTGCATACATGTCTCTGAGGGCAGTTGCAACTACAACATCTAACAAAATTCCCATATGTTTTATCCTTTGATGGATGTCCATTTTGGCATAGGCAAGGAGGATACTGGCTAAGGTTGTGGAATTTTTCTTTACACTCGCCAATCACATTTACTTGAAAGTTTCTAAAGCCTTATCAAAAAATCCATTTTGTTCATATCTTGCAATCATTGCATTCAATGAGGCGACATTTCTTTGGGGCATTATTGCATCTAGTTCACATGCCTTATTTTTGCTTCCATACTTTGCATACATGTCTACAAGGGTAGCTGCAATTATAGCTTGTGACAAATCTCCTATATCCTTTATGCTTTGATGGTTGTCCAAATGTTGTTCCAAACATTCTATTTTGATGTACAGATAGGGAGGATGCTAGAAAAGGTTGTGGAATTTGGATTTACATGTGCCATTTGCATTTACTTGAAAGCTTCTAAAGTCTTTTCAACAAATCCAATTTTTGCATATCTTGCAATCATTGCATCCCATGAGAGGACATCTATTTGTGGTGTTGTATCAAATAGTCTATGTGCCTTGTCTATAATTCCACACTTTGAATACATGTCTCACAGGGTAGTTGCAACTACAACTTTTGAAAAAATTCCTATATCCTTTATGCTTTGATGGATGTCTATACTGTGTTCCAAAGATACCATTTTGAAGGTTTTGGAATTTGGCTTTACACCCGCCAATTGCATTTGCTTGAAAGCTTCTAAAGCCTTATCAAAAAATCAATTTGTTCATATCTTGCAATCATTGCATTCAATGAGGCAACATTTCTTTGGGGCATCATACCAAACAGTTCACGTGCCTTGTCTATGCTTCCACACTTTGCATACATGTCTACAAGGGCAACTGCAATTACATCATGTGACAAATTTCCTATATCCTTTATGCTTTGATGGTTGTCCATACGCTGTTCCAAACATCCTATTTTGGTGTATAGATAGGGAGGATGCTGACAAAGGTTGTGGAATTTGTCTTTACACATGCCTATTGTATTTACTTGAAAGTTTCTAAAGTCTTTTCAACAAATCCATTTTTTGCATATCTTGCAATCATTGCATCCCATGAGAGGACATCTTTTTGTGGTGTTGTATCAAACAATCTATGTGCCTTGTCTATGCTTCCACACTTTGCATACATGTCTCGTAGGGTAGTTGCAACTACAACTTTTGACAAAATTGCTATATCCTTTATGCTTTGATGCATGTCTATAATGTGTTCCAAAGATACCATTTCAAAGGTTTTGGAATTTGGCTTTACACCCGCCAATTGCATTTGCTTGAAAGTTTCTAAAGCCTTATCAAAAAATCTATTTTGTTCATATTTTGCAATCATTGAATTCCATGAGGTGACATTTCTTTGGGGCATCATGCCAAACAGTTCACGTGCCTTGTCTATGCTTCCACACTTTGCATACATGTCTACAAGGGTAGCCGCAATTGCATCATGTGACAAAATTCCTATATCCTTTATGCTTTGATGGCTATCCGTATGCTATTCCAAACATCCTATTTTGGTGTACAAACAGGGAGGACCCTAGAAAAGGTTGTGTAATTTGGCTTTACTCGTGCCAATTGCATTTACTTGAAAGTTTCTAAAATCTTTTCAACAAATCCATTTTTTGCATATCTTGCAATCATTGCATCCCATGAGAGGACATCTCTTTGTGCTATTGTATCAAATAGTCCACGTGCCTTGTCTATGTTTTCACACTTTGTATACATATCTCACAGGGTAGTTACAACTACAACTTTTGACAAAATTACTATATCCTTTATGCTTTTGATGCCATCCTAGCTCAACCATACTCACATCAATTTGGCTCTTTACCTTGAACACTTGCTTACAACATATCATGCCTTCATTATTCACATGAATTCTAACCTTCATGGTCCTTTAATATGACATTTATTTTGTCTAGAATCATGCAATAGAATATATGATCTCAACTTGATATGTTCATGCAATGAACTGAGCAATTCAATCTCCCACTAGCTCACACTAGCTTCACTCTAGCTCTAGAACAAAACCAAATCTTGATTGGAAGACTTATAGAAATTCACCATGGTTTGAAAACACTCATACATGCTTAAATTCACTATACCAACCTTATCCATGCATGGGTAGAGCTTTGTGATCAGTATAACATGTACTTGCTTTGTAAGTGGTCTAGGAGCTTGTAGTCCTTCTCAGAGACCTTTTATGTAATAACTACCTTAATACACCTGATAATTGAGATTTGAGACTTGATTTGGATACCCTTTTGGCCCTTATTAAACATATGTAAATCGTAGGTAGGCTTGTTTTGTACAGAATAGATAAAACTTGGACTGTTACAGTTAAATTAGGCCTATTTTAGGGATTGTTTTGTAACAATAGAGACCAAATGGATTGATCAGCCCCTAATATTGATAGGGAAGGTGTAAGTGGACATATATAACATGTCTAAACACTCCCCTTGCAGATATCACTCACCCAACACAAGAGATCTAAAAAATACACTAAAATAGGGTCTTTTTAGGCCAAAAATAGTAGGGCTTTCTCAAAATCGAACTTGCATGTGTGACCAACCTATGAAATCTTTCTTGTAGCTCTGTATATATCTGCATATGGTGTCCACCAAGTTTTAGAGGATTTGAGGTGGAATTGGGAGAAAATCAAAATTTTATAAAACTACCCCCTCATTGGCCGATAGCACTCAGTTTGCATCTTTACATTGTCTTATCTTGTCTTGTCTACTTAATTATGTTTTTTCTTTGGTCCTTTCTCTCAATCCTTTACATCTTATATTTTGATCCTTGGTTTTGTATCCAATGATACTAATAGCTCTTTTCTTTACATATGTTCTTACACTGTTTGATCTAACTTCTTAAAGCATTATCCAATATATACTCACATTAAGTGAGGTTCTAGCTTCTTAGAACATTCATGGTCTATCATTATATTGAGCATATTATCTATGTTCTATCTCTTATCATTGTTTCTACCTAGCTATTATGAGCATTTACGATCAAATATTGACATATTTTTCTATTTTAGAGAATTTACATCATTGATCCTACATTTTTATATCTTATATACCATGCCTTATGATATTACATTGGTATATCTTAAATATCATGATCTCATATTACTATATCTTGTCTTATAATCTCATCTTTTACTATGTACTTTATAGAGTATACATGTTATCATCCAACACTTTTTTTAATCTTAATTTGAGAGTTTAGTATTGATCCTTATTGGTTATATCATTCTTTGATCCTATGTCCATATTGGGAGACATCATGCTACCTCCCCTTATCTATTTTAGCTATCATTGATCTATCCCTTATTCGCCATTATCTATTTGATCTATCATTGAGCTATCATTGATCTATCATGGACACTAGGGTTAATCACACAAATAGGTTAATCACCATGTAAATAGTATGACATTATGTAAATGCAATGTATTTTGACCTCTAATCATGGTTGTCATAGTCAATACAACAATGGATCAGTCCATTATCTCTTTGTATTTTGCCTAGAAAACCTTATGAAATATGGGCTCTAGTCAGGTAGAATGAATAACATACATCTCTGAATGTTGTTCACACATGTGCAAGCATAGATTAAGGTTTTAGGCATTGAAACGTGTCCTCCATCGGTGGCAATGTATGCATAAACTAGTCATGAACTGGGTAATATTATAGGAGATACTTAGAGGTACTACAAGTAGCTAGAATTAATTAGGTGTTTGTCATACAAAGATCAAAGGTAGCCCTAGGTTGACTATCATGTATCAAAGGCATTATTGTCTTCCTAGAGGATACTTATACTCTGGTGAACTACGAATGCAAAGTCTACAAGTAGGGAGTGTAGAGGAGAGAAACAAGAGGACTGTCATAATGAAGAGATAGTTGTGTTGGTAATCAAAGATTAGAAATCCTAAATTAAGAAAGGAAGACAACCCCATCAAGTCAATCATGTCATTCCCACATAAAGACAATCCTAAAAATGCCAATAGACCAACTATGACACAATACACTTATGGACAAGCATGCAATCATGAGTTAGCATGCAATATGATGTAGGAGCATCCCTGGTTCAAGAGAAATCTTGCATCAACCAAAAACATTTGCATTTTAGTTTATTTCTTTTCATTTTCCAGTTCAGTTCAGGCAGTTCGGTTAGTAGTAGTTTCTATATTTTGGTCCACATTCTACCATAGTTTCATTTTAGACCTTGTAGAGCTAGACTTAACATCTAGATTCATTCATCTACATCATATCCAATTTTCAGAGCATTTGGATCAAGTACCAGAAAGTTATTGTTATCAAAAGATCAACTATTTCTCAGAGTAGAGCATTTTGATAGTCTCAGATAATCAGCTGAAGGAGAAAACCTACAGAACATTTCACAACCTTCAAAGCTTAACAACACATAATTCCATGTACTTTGGGTTTGTGGCCAACCTTTCCTGAGATCCGCACATCATTCCAATCATTTGTGGAGGTGTTCTATCCATTTAGGTCTGACCTATCATTGTACACATGTTACAACTCCTCATCAGAGTTTGTGATCTTCCTTGGCTGATGCGGAGGAATCTTTGGGTCCAGAGATGATATATATTGATGTAATAGATCCTTAGGAAAGTAGATTTCAATAGTTAGCATAATTTAGAAGATCAATAGTTTGAATTCTTTGCAAAGGAGCTTTAAAGCTATACCTTGTGATATACCAACAATCAGGCCTGTGAGCCCTAATTGCAAGCCCGCGTGTTGCCGACCAATTTGTATTTGAATTCTATGATATACTAAATGACTGAATCTGCATTTGCCTAATATCTTTGAGTTGTTTCCGTTGTGTTTACTCTAGCTGCATGGTCTGGACTGTTCTCTTTGAGGACCCTCCTAACCATGACTGCACCAAGTGGTATCAGAGAAATTTTTTGAATCTTTGGGAGTGAATTGAGTGAAGTTGGTGAAGGAATTCCATAAGATCTTGCTGTGGACAGATTGCCGAATCTGAGGCAGGTTACTTGTGTCGCAACCGATCACTGATTGTGAGGTAGTTGTCACCTTGTAGCCTGATCACCGAACTTGAAGTAGTTTGTACTAGATCCTACTATTGGAACAATGGCTGGTATGATGGATGAGATGATGGAA
The DNA here is from genome assembly GCA_027924645.1 of Cunninghamia lanceolata. Lineage (NCBI taxonomy): Eukaryota > Viridiplantae > Streptophyta > Pinopsida > Cupressales > Cupressaceae > Cunninghamia > Cunninghamia lanceolata. The sequence goes on along the minus strand of BSBN01001332.1, from coordinate 25,412,065 downwards.
ATGATGAAAACAATGAGAATTCGATTGGATGTTGTTGAGGAAGATAATTGACACCTAGACCTAATGTTGAAAGTGATGATGAAGAGGAATTTCAATCTATTGATCAAATTGGTGAAACCCTAGAAGGTGATGAAGAAGAAGAATCAGATCAAGTCAAAATGTTGTGAGATATTTCAAAGATTGGGAAGAGAACTAGAGTTGATGTCCCTAACTACACTGGCAATTTGAATCCTAAAGATTTGATTGATTGGATAAATGATATGGAAGAATACTTTGAGTCTGAAGAAGTTGAAGATCCGGAGAAGGTGAAATTTGCAAAAACAAAGTTGAAAGGACATGCTGCTATATGGTGGAAAGAAGTTTAGTTGGATAGAAACATAAGAGAAAAAGAAAAGATCACAAAATGGGATAGGATGGTGACAAAATTGAAGAATCAGTTTATACCTGCTGACTATGAGTTGGAACTGTTGAAGAGATTGCAAAACTTGAGACAAAAGGAGAAATCTATGAAGGAGTACACTGAAGAATTTCATAATATGATTATAAGGATAGGACATAGTGAAGCAAGCAAAGAGAAAGTGGCTAGATACATTAATGGATTGAGATTGAACATTCAAGAAGAACTGAGTTTGGTGAGGATGACAACACTGGAAGAAGCATATCAGTTTGCCCTGAAAGTTGAAGAGAAGTTGAATAAGAGGCATGATCAGAGATAGAAAGGCAGAGGAGGTAAATTTCTAAGAGGCATAACATTTTCCAGGGGAGAGAGATCATTTGTGGATTAGAATAGACAAGAGAAAACATTCAAGAAGGATGATAGAGATAACAATGCTTACCAGAGAGATGAAAGAAATTTCTACTATAGAAGAAACCCTAATCCATACCAAAGTGAAGGATATAGAAGGGAAGGAAGAGGACCTGATAGAGAAACATTCAGAGGAACCTGTTTCAAGTGTGGAGGTGAAGGACATAGAGCATTTGAATGTAATCAGAGGAGTACAAACAAGAGAGCAAAGAACAATGGAAGAGAAGCCTCTGTGGAAGAAGAACTTGTTGGATCACCCAGTTTAGTTGGTAAACACGAGAAAGGAGAATCACTTGTCATGAGGAGAGCACTATTTTAAGCAAAAACAAATGAGGAACCACTGCAGAGGAAAAGTTTGTTTAGAACCAGATGCAAATTAGGAGGTAAATGTTGTAAAGTTGTTATTGATAGTGGTAGTTCAGATAACCTAGTTTTAGAAGAGATGGTGACTAAGTTGAAGCTGGAAATATTGAAACACCTTAAGCCCTATCAGATAGCATGGATTTAGGATGATCATAAGGTATTGGTGAGTGAACAATGTTTGGTGAAATTTCATATTGGATCTTATCATGATGAAGTCTTGTGTGATATTATGCATATGGATGTTTGTTATATTTTGTTGGGTAGACCTTGGTAGTATGATAGGAAAGCTATACATGATGGGAGAAAGAATACATACACTATAACATCAAATGGAAAGAGAATTACTTGGATTCCTTTGGAGGATGATCCTAAGAGTGAAGTATGTGGGAATGCTAGAATCTCTTTGGTAGATGGAAGAAAATTTTGGATGGTTTGAGACATGAGAATATGTGTTATGCTTTGATCCCTAAGAAACCTGAAACATTGAAAAAGGAGAAATAAGAATCATAACTGGAGGAGATAATTGAGTTGCTGACCGAGTATGAAGACATCATATCAGATAATGTACCTAGAGGATTGCCACCAATCAGGAATATCAGTCATCACATGGATCTTATACCTGGAGCTAGTTTGCCTAACAAAGAAGCACATAGAATGACACCTACAGAAAATGAAGAATTGAATAGGTAGATACAAGAGTTGTTGAGGAAAGGTTTGATCAGGGAAAGCTTGATTCCTTGTGCAGTACTTGCAGTGTTAGCATTGAAGAAGGATGGAGAATGTGTACTGACTCTAGATCAATCAATAAGATCACAATTAAGTATAGATTTCCTTTACCTAGGATGGATGATATCATGGATTATTTGAGTGGAGCGAAATATTTCACAAAAATAGACTTGAAGAGTGGATACCATCAAATTAGAATTAGAGAATGAGATGAATAGAAGACTGCTTTTAAGACAAATGAAGGACTATATGAGTGGTTAGTGATGCCTTTTGGATTGACAAATGCACCAAGTACTTTCATGAGAGTGATGAATGAAGTTTTGAAGAAATTCTAGGGTAAATTTGTTATTGTATATTTGGATGACATTCAAATTTTTAGTAAGACAAAGGAAGAACCTTTGCAACACCTTAGACAAGTATTGCAGAGATTGAGAGAAGAGAAGTTGCTGATAAACATCAAGAAGTGTAGTTTCATGAAGGAAGAATTGGTTTATTTGGGATTTGTGATTTCTGTAGAAGGATTGAATACGGACCCTAAGAAGGTAAGAGCAATTGTCGAATGGACTACACTGGAGAGCATTGGAGAAGTCAGATCATTTCATGGATTGGCTAGTTTCTACCAAAAATTCATCAGAAATTTTAGTTCAGTTTGTAACCCTATGACAGAGACAATGAGAGGTGACAGGAAAGATTTCAAGTGGACATCAGGAGAAGATAAACATTTTGAATTATTGAAGAAAAAAGTGATAGATCAACCTATTTTTGCATTACCTGATTTCAATAAGGTATTTCAAGTAGATTGTGATGCAAGTGGGAATGCAATTGGAGCAATGTTAAGTCAAGAAGGTAGACCTGTAGTATATTTCAGTGAGAATTTGAATGATGCAAGGAGAAGATATTCAGTTTATGATCAAGATTTCTATGCCATGATTCAAGACTTGAAGAAGTGGAGACATTATTTGTTGCCTAAGTAGTTTGTGTTGTATACAGATCATTAAGATTTGCTATATTTAAATAGTCAAGGTAAGTTGAATCAGAGACATATGAGATGGGTAGAGCTCATGCAGAGTTATACTTTTGTATTGAAGCATAGGAGTGGAAAATCAAACAAAGTTGCAGATGCCTTGAGTAGGAGAAGAAACTTGTTGACAGAAATGAGGATTGAAGTGTTCAGATTTGATGAGGTGAAGAACATGTATGAGGAAGATCTTGATTTTGTAGAACCTTGGAAAACATGTAAGGAACCTGTTGTGACAGATAGGATTAAGTGGTTGGATTATTTCATTCAAGAAGACATGTTGTTTAGAGGAAATCAGTTATGCATACCTAGAAGTTCAATGAGAGATAATTTGATTAAAGAGAAACACAGTGGTGGATTGGCAGGACATTTTGGCATTGATAAAATAGTGGCCATGGTGAGTGAGAACTACTTTTGGCCTAAGATACATAAAGATGTTAGGAAATTTGTGCAGAGTTATAGAATTTGTCAAGTTGCAAAAGGGAGTAGTCAAAACACTGGATTGTATAAACCTTTGATAGTACCGGAGAGACCTTGGGAAGACATAAGTATGGATTTTGTAATGGGATTGCCTAAGACATAGAGAGGACTTGATTCCATATTTGTAGTGGTGGACACTTTGGAAGAAGATGAAAATAGATTTGAAGTTTAGTTCAACATTTCATCCACAGACTGATGGACAGACAGAGGTAGTGAATAGGAGTTTGGGAAACTTGTTGAGATGTTTGGTTGGAGAGAAGGCAGGAAGTTGGGATTTGATTCTTTCACAAGAAGAGTTTGCATATAATAATTTAGTAAATAGGAGTACTGTAAAGACACCTTTTGAGATTGTTACTAGAGTAAACTCTAGAGGAGTAGCAGATTTGAGAGATATCAGGATGGAAGAAAAGAGAAGTGCAGAAGTAGAAGAATTTGTAGGACATATGGAGACAGTGTATAATTAGGTGAAGAAGCATTTGGAAGAGATGAACAGTAAGTACAAAGTGCAAGCAGAAGAGATGAGGAGATACAAAAAATTTGCAATTGGATATGAAGTGATCATATACTTGAGAAAAGAAAGATTTCCAGTTGGAAGATATAACAAGTTGGAGATGAAGAAGTTTGGACCTTGTAAGATACTCAGAAAATTTTATTTAGTAAATGCATATGAAGTGGAGTTATCAGAGACATTGGGCATATCACCTATATTCAACATTGTAGACCTATATCAGTATCATGAAGCAGAGTTTAGTGACAACATTAAAGAAGACTTGAAGAAGCAGTTACCACAACAGGCATCAGAGCAGATTGAAAACATTCTGGATAGTAGAGATGCACACAACACCAGAGGAAGACAATACAAAGAATATCTTCTGAAGTCAAAAGACAAACTGGAAGAAGATTCATCATGGATTTCTCAGGCTGAGGTGGACCATCTTGGTTTTCCTCTAGCCCCACCAAAGTGAGGGACTCACTTTCAAAACAACCCCGGATGTCTGATGTAGGAGCATCCCTAGTTCAAGAGCAATCTTGCATCAAACAAAAACATTTGCATTTTAGTTTGTTTACATTTTAGTTTGTTTCTTTTCATTTTCCAGTTTAGTTTAGCCAGTTCAGTCAGTAGAAATTCCTGTATTTTGGTCCGCATTCTACTGCAATTTCATTTTAGACCTTGTAGATCTGAACTTAGCATCTAGATTCATTCATCTACATCATATCCAATTTTTAGAGCATTTGGATCAAGTACTAGAAAGTTATCACTATCAGAAGATCAATTGTTTCTTAGAGTAGAGCATTCTAACAGTCTCAGATAATTAGCTAAAGGAGAAGCCTGCAGAGCATTTCACAACCTTCAAAGTTTAACGACACATCATTCCATGTACTTTGGGTTCATGGCCGACCTTCATTGAGATCCACACATCATTCTAGTCATTTGCAGAGGAGTTCTATCCATTTAGGTCTGACCTATCCATGTACACACATTACAGCTCCTCATCAGAGTTTCTGATCTTCCTTGGCTAACACATAGGAATCTTTGGGTCTGTAGATGATATTTATTGATGTAATAGATCGGTAGGAAAGCAGATTTTGATAGTTAGCATAATTTAGAAGATTGATAGTTTGAATTCTTTACGAAGGAGATTCAAAGCTATACCTTGTGATATTCTGTAATCAGGCACGTGAGCCCTAATTGCAAGCCCACATGTTGTCGACCAATCTGTGATTGAATTCTATGATATACCAAATGACTGAATCTGCATTTGCTTTATATCTTTGAGTTGTTTCCATTGTGTTTATTGTAGCTACATGGTTTGGACTATTCTCTTTGAGGACCCTCCTAACTATGACTGCACCACAATATATGGACAACCATTTATCTGTTTGATGAGAAAAACTTCCATTTGGGGGGATCTAGTAATTAAAAAACTAGTCATATGATTGCTAGGACAGTCATCAAGGTCCTAAGAGTATTTACTAATCATCATACCATTATTCACATTTTAGCACTGTCAACACATATTAGGATAGTGTTATCCTAGAAAAATAGAGAAGGCTTTTATAAAAATCTTAGAACACTCATTTTATAAATGTATAGTTCTATGTAAATGGTAGCAGTCATATGTCAAGGTTAGAATGGTCATATAACCCTAAGGACTACTTGATTGAATCCTGAGGGCTAGGAGTGACATTTTGCATTCCATAGGTCGTGGGGCCAAATGGACTTCACCAATGTGTCGAGGTGGGCAAGTAAATGCCAAAAGAGGTCTCATTTCATGTGTGAAGTGCCCCAATCGTTCAGGCAATAGGCTACCAGCAAAGTCCCTTAAGATCCCTAAGACGTAAAAACTGCCAAAGTTTGACCAAGCAGTTCTTGAAATTCATGGTAGCTGGGAATGTTCTATTTGGACCTACAGGTGTACATGAGGTCCATCCACAATAATATCTCTCAGTTTCAATCAACTCAAGTTTGTTTGGCCATGCCGAAATCAAACACATTCTTCCAAAATGCTTCAATTTCATGCAGTGGAAAGGTGCTAGGAGTAACATTTTGCATTCCATAGGTCATGGGGCCGAATAGACTTCACCAACGTGTTGAGGTGGGTGGGTAAATGCCAAAGGAGGTCTCATTTCATGTGCCAAGCACCCCAATTGTTTGGGGCAGCAGGCTACCCGCAAAGTCCCTTGAGATCCTAAGAGTAAATACTACCAAACTTTGACGGAGCAGTTGTTGGAATTTGTGGTAGCTGGGAACATTCCATGTGGACCTACAGGTGCATGTGGGGTCCATCCACAATAACCTCTCTAAGTTTTGGTCAACTCCAGTCTATTTGACCATGCCAAATTTAAATGCATTCTTGCAAAATGCTTCAGTTTCATGTAGCACAACGTTGCCAGGTGCCAAATTTTTTGTTCTAGTCATCATGGGGCCAAACTGACTGTGCCAACATGTCAAGGTGGGTGGGTAAATGTTAGGAGAGGTCTTGTTTCATGTGCCAAGCGTCCCAGTTGTTCTAGGCTGTAAGCTACCGACAAACTAGAAAGCTGGTAAGACTAAAATTTTGCATTCCACAGGTTGTGGGGTCAAAATGACTACACCAACACATCTATGTGGGTGGGTAAATTCTAGGGGAGGTCTTATTTCATGCGTCAAGTGTCTCAGTCATTTCAAGCTGCAAGCTACCGGCAAACTTGAAAGGTGCTAGGAGTGACATTTTGCATTCTATAGCTCGTAGGGCCGACTAGAATTTGCCAATGCATTGAAGTGGGTGGGTAAATGTTAGGGGAGGTCTCATTTTGTGTGCCAAGGGTCCCAGTCATTCCAGGCTGTACGGTATTGACAAAGTCACTTTGTCGGTAGCTTGCAAGTCTGAATGACTAGGGCACTTGGCACATGAAACGAGATCTTCCCTAAAATTTACCCACCCACCTCGACATGCTTGCACAGTTGGTTTGGCCTCATGACAAGCATATAAAAAAAAAGGCACCTAGCAAGGTTGTGCTGCATGAAACTAAAGCATTTTATAAGAATGCATTTGATTTCGGCACGGTCAAATGGACTGGAGTTGACCAAAACTGAGAGAGGTTATTGTGGATGGACCCCACATGCACATGTAGGTCCAAACAAAATGATCACACCTACCACAAATTCTAAGAACTGCTAAGTCAAAGTTTGACAGTTTTGTGTCTTAGAGATCTTAAGGGACTTTGCTGGTAGCCTGCTGCCCCGAACAATTGGGGCGCTTGACACACAAAACCAAACCTCCCCTGACATTTACCCACCCACCCTGATGCATTGGTGAAGTATGTTTGGCCCCACGACCTATGGAATGCAAAATGTCACTCCTAGCACCTTTCCATTGCATGAAACTAAAGCATTTTGTAAGAATGCGTTTGATATCGGCACGGTTAAACAAACTGGAGTTGACCAAAACTGAGAGAGGTTATTGTGGATGGACCCCACATGCACTTGTAGGTCCAAACATAATGTTCTCATCTACCATGAATTCTGAGAACTGCTTCGTCAAAGTTTGGCAGTTTTTTCATCTTAGGGATCTTAAGGGACTTTGTCAGTAGCCTGCTATCTCGAATGACTCAGGCACTTGGCACACAAAATGAAACCTCCCCTAGCATTTACCCACCCACCTCGACATGTTGGCAAAGTTCGTTCATCCCCATGACCTATGGAATGCAAAATATCACTCCTAGCACCTTTCCACTGTATGAAATTGAAGCATTTTGTAAGAATGCATTTGATTTCGGCATGGTCAAATAGACTGGAGTTGACTGATATTGAGAGAGGTTATTGTGGATAGATCCCACATGCACCTGCAGGTCCAAATAGAATGTTCCCATCTACCATGAATTTTGAGAACTGCTTCGTCAAAATTTGGTAGTGTTTACTCTTAGGATCTTAAGGGACTTTGCCAGTAGCCTACTGCCCTGAACGATTGGTGCATTTCACACACAAAATGAGACCTCTCCAAACATTTACTCACCCACCTTGATGCGTTGGTGAAGTTCGTTCAACCTCATGACCTATGGAATGCAAAATGTCACTCCTAGCACCTTTCGACTTTGCCGGTAGTTTGCAGCCTGGAATGACTAAGACACTTGGTACATGAAATGAGACCTCATCTAACATTTACCTTCCCACCTAGACATTTTGGTACATTCATTTCACCACCAAGGCCTATGGAATGCAAAATTTTAGTGTTAGCAACTTTCTACTTTGTCGACAACTTACAGCCCAGAACAACCGGGATGCTTGGCACACGAAACGAGACCTTCCTTGACATTTACCAACCCACCCTGATATGTTAGCAAATCCTGTTTGGCCCCATGAGCTATTGAATGCAAAATGTCACTCCTAGCACCTTTCCACCGCATGAAATTGAAGCATTTTGCAAGAATGCGTTTGATTTCAGCATGGTCAAATAGACTGGAGTTGACCAAAACTGAGAGAGGTTATTGTGGATGGACCCCACCTGCACTTGTAGGTCCAAATAGAACATTCCTAGCTACCATGAATTCCAAGAACTACTCTATCAAAGTTTGGTAGTTTTTGTGTCTTAGGGATCTTAAGGGACTTTGCTGGTAGCCTATTGCCTTGAATGACTGGGGCGCTTGGCACATGAAACGAGACCTCCCCTGGAATTTACCCACCCACCCTTATGCATTGGTGAAGTCTATTTGGCCCCACAACCTATGGAATGCAAAATATCACTCCTAGCACCTTTCCACTGCATGAAACTAAAGCATTTTGCAAGAATGTGTTTGATTTTGGCATGATCAAATGGACTGGAGTTGACTAAAACTGAGAGAGGTTATTGTGGATAGACCCCACATGCACCTATAGGTCCAAATGGAATGTTCCCAGCTGCCATGAATTTCAAGAACATCTCCATCAAAGTTTTTTAGTTTTTTCATCTTAGGGATCTTAAGGGACTTTGATGGTAGCCTACTATCTTGAATGACTGGGGCATTTGGCACACAAAATAAGACATCCCTTGGCATTTACCCACCCAACCCGATGTGTTAGCAAAGTCCGTTCGACCCCACGACCTATGGAATGCAAAATGTCACTCCTAGCACCTTTCCACTGCATGAAACTGAAGCATTTTGGAAGCGCGCGTTCCTTGCCACCATAGGCAAAAAAATTGGTTCTTGCAAAATTGAGGTAGGTGTTTGTAGGTGGACTTGACATCTATCTATACATGCAAATAAGATGTTCCTAGGTTTCACAGTTTGATGGAACAGTTGATCCAAAGTTTGTCATGTTTTTTTCTTAGGGCTCTTGAGAGATTGTCTGCGTTTGATATAGCCAAGAACGACCATGAGGCTTTCCCACCAAGAAAACATCCCCCCTAGCATTTATCCACCCACCTGGATGTGTTGGCACCATCCGTTTGGCCCCGGGAGATGCCTATCCTAAAAATTCAATCAGAATACCTTTCTGGTAGTTGGAAATTCAATACTATAAAGGTATTCTCACTTGATCCAATGTCTTGTAGGGCATCAATTGAGACTGCCCTTACCGATGCTATCAATTGTTTGTCATTAAAACTCATTAACACTCATTATGAAATAGTGACATCATTAAAATGAATTAGAACTCATAGTAACATCATTAAAACTCAATATGAAATAGAAAGTAAATGACATGTCATCGTGAAATAATCATGAAAACCTACCTTACTTTCCATCCAAAGGCAACTTCATAAGGATTATGCCTACCTCCATCATACTAAAATCCTGAATGCAAATGCAATTGCACTATTTAGCTCAAATGAGTAGCTAAAATATACAAGGTGATATGAGGATAGCAAAGAATTTAACTAAGGTACCTTTCTATCATTCCACTACTTCAATCCAATGAACCATTAGGGTCTACTCTACTCTTTATCATGTCGAGTATTGCCCCATGATCAGACTCACGAACCTTCCACAAGGTCCTGTTTAATGGTCTACCCCCATATTTGATCAAATGAATATTTGAAGCCACAACAAGGTTAGAATAATGAAGAATCTTCCTATGTGTATCAAAGTCCTCAAACACCCACACATCATACTTCTTTAGTGGGTACCTTCTAAGCCATGTTCCAGTAACAACCACTGATCCTATAGGGTACTCGATGTTTTCTCCATCTATAATAGGGGAATCTAATTTATTTTTTGCTCAACACAATGACACATAATAATCTGTTCCTTCTTCATTGTCTTCAGCTGCAATAACTGCATAAATATGCCTTGCATTGATACGTGCATTCAGTTCGATGAATATAACTTCAACAATACAAGAAAAAATACAAAATAAGATGCCATATTGAATTTTATTAAATTTTAATGCTGATAATACCTGGTTGTCCTAGATCTGAAACATGGTCAAAATCAATCAATTTTTCAATCTCTGTCATTTGTAATGCTATTGGTAGTCGATACAGGTCAACTGGGCTTAGGCCTCTTGTACACCATTCATCAACCCACTACTTTGACTCACAATCATACCAAGCTTCATATGTACATGAATAACAAAAGCATGCCATATGATGCATATGAATACTCCATGAACTTGCATTAGATCTTCTAAAAGAGTGTAGCTCACTCGATCCTGTCAATGTATAGCAGCCCTCATATTTGGCAATGTTAGTATCATCAACCAACCAAAAATATCTACGAACTATAGACTTACCTTCATTACCTGGAACCATTATAGTGTTACACCATTTGATAATAGATCTCACATCTATCAACTTTGCATTGTCTTTGTATTTCAACTCTTCTCGTGCCAATGCTCTTTTGATACATGCTCCTACACCATCATGCTCTCCCTATCCATGCCCGGCCTCACAAAATTCCACATATGTTGAACATCAATTATCATATGCATCCTACTCATCCATAAGAACATCTACACATTCTTAAATTGTGATGCACAATTATCTGACCATATGATATACTGATGAAATGATATGCTCCTGCTCGCCAAATAATTGTAGAACATTTGAAAGCAACCTCGCACAAACTACGTAGAATATGTGTGATCATCACTAATATAAAAATGATATTCCCTCAAGATATTCCTATCGTCCTCTATACTATCTTTTGCATGCATGAATGCTATTTGCACAAATATAGCAACTTGCGTAGAGTTGTAACACTATGATTGCACCTCATTCTGTGGCTGCATTATGTAGTTCTCTACAAAGTCAATAACTAAAACAATGGTACCAAGTGGAAACGTGTCCTTGCATAACTTGAATTGAATGTCCAACCATTGAGCTCTATGGGTGTGACTTGCATACTCGTACACTATAATGTCACGTAATGTAGACATAAACTGATACACTGAAATCTTTTGAATAACCAAATCACACCTCTTTGCTTCTTTACCATATTTTGTATTGTAGGCCACTGTTTTATACTTGCCGAACTCTACTAGTTCATTTCCAACTGCATGTGTGCTTTCTATATGTTCACATATTGGCATATGTTGCAAGCCACCATAACGCTGACATGTGCCATCCAAGAATAATTTCTTATATAATATTTGACCTTCCTCTCTTTCACATAAAATTGTTGATATGAAGTCTCTTGAAGATGTTGGTGGGGCATGTATGCCACAATCCTGCAAAACATTGTTAGTATGCAAATCTAAACATATAGACCAATAAAAATCAAAATGGTTAGAAAATTCAACATGTAATCTACAACAAGTAGTGCATGTGTGATTTATTTTGACATATAAAAGTTTTAGCATTTCAAAATATCTTTAACAAATTTTAACTTGAGGATACATCTCTTGAAATTTATTGAAAATTTGTGTTTGAATCACATCCAAAAAATGCTTTGGATGTGACTCATGGTTTTGACAACCAATTCTCCTTCTCACAACATCTCTTGCATTAGGAGATACCCTTGTGTTGTTTTTACAAAATTCTTCGATGAGGGATCTCAAGGCTTTAACAACAACTTTTTCTTTCTGTGGGAGTCTCCTAGAGAATACCCACAATTCATTGGTGTTTGGGTCCTCAACTCTTTCACGTCTTCCAATGAATCTCATTAGAATTTTTCTACTTATTTCCAATGTTTGACTTGTCTTTATAATGAGATGAGCTTTCTTTGTTTGTTGGCTTACTATTGTCAATGTAATGACACATTGTGTGACATTACTATCCTTGGTTTGTGAGGTGGAACCCACACTCTCATATGTACTCATTAGATTCTTGATAATTGATTTTTCACTTGAGGCATCTAATGTTCTTAGGCCAAGAATCATCGTAGTGGGCCTAAATTTTAGATTTATCATCAATTCAATAAATAGTTGACATCTTCTAGTTTCATTTAAATTCTCAAAGAATGATTTCCATATCTTATTCACAAATCTCTGGCAAGTGCACTTGGGAATCTTATCCTGCATGGGCTTCAACACATTCTCATTGATATCGATTAGAAACTTAGGCTTCCTATGCAAAATTCTAGGAGGTGTTTTAATTGGTAAAGTTGACTCAACATTAGGAATTTCTTCAATATTTACTTGAGATGGGATAGATGATGTACCTTCAATTGGAGATGAAAAAGATGAAAAGGCTTGAATTTGAGATGGAGAAGATGGTGTACCTTCAACTTGAGGTGTGAATGATGTCGTGCCACCAAGTTGAGAAGAAAATGAAGATTTACCTTCTACTTCACCTATGAAAGATGGAGTGTCTCTAATTTGAGAAGATAATTATGGTATTCCTTCAAATTGACCTGTGGACAATGGAGTGCCTCCAACTTGGAGATTCACTTTTCTCATTGCACGGATGTTTTTCATTCATTCCCTTTGTGCTGCCAATTCCATCTCACTCTTGGCTTCATTAGATGTGTCATGCTCCTCTTCAATTGGCAATGGTGGAATGTCTTCTTTTATGGTTGACAATTTCCTACTTTCCTGAATTCATCTCATTCTTTCTCTTTTCCTCACATTCTTAGCTTCACGCTCTTCTGGTGTTAGAGTCTTTTCTCATTTCCTTAGCATGATGATGATTTCTACAAGCATGATGACTAAGAGAATGATAATTAGAAATTTTATAATCACTGATCAGCATTGATATAACGATCATAAATGACCGATCAACAATGATATAATAGGCATAAATGATTGATCAACATTGATATAACAATCATAATTGACTGATCAACAATGATATAACAGTCATAAATGACTAATCAACATTGATAAAATAGTAATTAATGATATAACAATCATAAATGACTGATCAACAATGATATAACAATCATAAATGACTAATCAACCTTCATACAACTTCTAAAACTTGTGCTAAAATGACTAGATTATGATTGTCCTCTCAATATCATATCATATCAGTCATAAGAACAATTGGTCCTATCTTTATGCTATAAGGTTATCATGAACAACATTGAAATGGTGTCATATGAGATGCAAGAACAATCATGAGTACTATGATTGCTATAGCAACCCTAAGGCTATCCTTTAACAAAAGATTTTATCACATGACCTATGAATATGATTGCCATGCTGTCAAAAGGAGAAACAATGCTAGTATAGAGAATAAAACCCTCATCATTGAATATGGAAGGTGTTGTTAATAAGAGGGTAATTATGGTCTTTGCTTACAAGGGGTATTTTAATAGTTGGAGAAGACTATTATAACAATTACATGCTTACCAACCCATGCACAAAAGGATTTTTGTTCATCACAATGTACTCTATTCTCACATGATAGAGTAGTCAACTGGCACTAAAGAGTATCCAAATGATTGATATTGGTGGATGAAGGTGATCAGAGAATTGCTAAGACATCAAGAGGAATATCGAGTGCATTAGTTGTGTAATGAAGGTACAAGTTGGTTTCATGGTTGTGAGGTGCATAGAAGATCTAAGAAGGAGATCAAGAGGCTACATGAAGATAGAAAAATAGTAGAAAGGGTGGCAATAAGCAGCCATGATTATGGAAGGACATTACAAGTAGTATGATTTATGACAAAGAGATTTGAAGGGCTATTTGGAGGCCATGATTGGACTGATTACATACATATTAGAATTGTCAAGCACCTTAAATGGAATATCAACACAACTAGGACTATCATGATAGTCAATAGGAATATCAAACAAGGTATGAAGATAATTTGATATCTTGTCAAGGTGTAAAGGAGGGGTTTTCTAGGAATAACAAGGTGTAGAAATTTAGGGAAGAGTTTTGTTTCATGATGACAAGTTGTCCTAAACTATAATATTTTGATTCTATCCCATATGTGAACATTACCATAAATAATGATAGGAAAATTGCTAAGTATGAAGGTCATGTTGAGGGAAAAGACTATCAAATTGCGCTATATGAATATTACAAACAACCACATAGACTGTCACATCATAAACATAGAAGACTATTGTGACAACATAACGAGAGTTCTCATCTGGAGAAAGAGAGGTTGCAAGATCAACAATGATGAGTTTGGTATTTTATGCTTGAAGAGTACAATGACAAGTGGTTACACACGTGAACTCTAGTGGTGAACCACAGATGCCTTAATATTGAAAAATCATACTCTCATTTGTGTTTTACAAATTATTAGCCTACGATGCACAAGACCCTGCCCATGAAGGTTTGACTACCATATAACATAAATGTTAATATTATTATGTTTTTTGTTAATTTTCAACCACACTTATTGCAAACTAATACTAGCACACATGTATGTGATCCATGGTTCCACAAGTAAGACATTGTAGGATTGTCTATTGACTTAATTATCATTTTCATGACTAGAAACTTAAGAGTAAATTTATAGTTCTACTAATTTCATAATGACATGTTATAGAACCCCTTCCAATTAGGCATAAACTTTGTTTTTCATGGAATATGTTGAGGAATAGATTCAACTTTGGTTCATGAATTATGATTCCCTTGATCATTTGTAGTATTGGAAATGAGGAATCTATCAAAGTGTATACCAATGAGAAAGTATCATTCAAATATACGATGCAAGAGAGTGGCCATGAAGCTACTGCAACACCATTCCCATAGTTGCTAATAAGAAAGAAGATATCAATTGTGTGATATTGTTTCATCTAGTGAAAAGTTTTGGATATTGTCTACAACACAAAAACTCTTAAATCCTTTAGGTGTATAAGCTTAAGGAGATAACTAGTGCTACAAAAACTAATCCAAAATTAGGAAGTGTATTTTTATGATCAATTTCTTTCCCTTATGCTAGATCATAATTATGTTTTGCTTCAATCAATATTGTTTGGATGATAAGATTAGATGATGATGTGACATGATTGGTAGTTTTCTTTCACAAAAAAGACTTTTAAAAGTCTATGGTGTCATATCAAACTTCTAGAATCAATTGTGTTTGTGAACTTTTTTATAATCTCGAGACAAAACCATAGACTTTTTCTTCTAAATAGTAGTGTTGTGCCTTGCACACACACCCCATTTCATTAAATGGGGGCCCCCTTTATTTCAAATTTCTGGCTTAGAGCGTCAGCTTTGTCCTAGTTGGTTCCTAAGGTGTTCAAAGATGTATGATCAAGTGATCCATCAGAAGTCAAAATCACATTTCTTGTAGATGAGTAAGTTACTTAGGTTTTCAAACAACTGAGTCAAGTGATTTTCAACATCTAAGCCAAGTCCATAGGATCTTTGTGCTAAAAAGATGACCCACTGACCTTAGCACTAAAAACATAAGACACTGACTAAGCACTAATTTGCTTGATCACTGACCATGCACTAAAGTCCTTTTCACCAACTTTATCTCTAGAGTCCACATTCCTTGCAAGTCGATCAGTGTTGAAAATGGCACTGGTGCTAAAAAGTTATGACGCAGACATTGCGTTAAAAGTGTTTGCCACTGACTTTATGTAAGGAGCTCCAAAACCGTGCTA
This sequence comes from Cunninghamia lanceolata, assembly GCA_027924645.1. Classification (NCBI taxonomy): domain Eukaryota; kingdom Viridiplantae; phylum Streptophyta; class Pinopsida; order Cupressales; family Cupressaceae; genus Cunninghamia; species Cunninghamia lanceolata. The sequence goes on along the minus strand of BSBN01001332.1, from coordinate 25,396,261 downwards.
AGTCTGAGGAACCTCGATCCCACGCTAAACCCTAAAACACTCTCTACACACTGCATACCAGACTAGCAAAGGTACCTCCACATTAATGGCAGATTAGACAAGGGGAATATAATGTTTTGAATTCATTTTGAGAAATCATTCTACAAAAAACAAATGAATTTCTTCAAAGAACTCTGCAAACATGATTTGACAAATTCGAGGCAACAGGGGGATTCTATTTGGGAGCATGTTTGGACTAATTACCTCCATTTCTACAAGTCTCTCATACCAAGTTGGGGCACCTAAACTCTATTTTTTCCAATATAGTTTTGGGTTTTGTTAATCTTAGTTTCCTTGTGAAGGTTCGAATGCTAAACTTGCTCTTATCTTTTACCTTTCGGGTGGCTTTCAAAGTTAGGGTTTTAGGAATAAATTTTACGGTGCATTTTGTTTTTACATGTGCTAGAAAACACTTTGATCCTTAGAAAAATGCTTCTCAAATCCACATAGAATCAAACCCTAATCCATCTGCGAGAACAGTTTAAGTCGAGACTAATTAAGTTTGGTGGGATTCTTTAAATCTACATTTTGTTAAACTTAAACTAGCAAATTACACCACATATGAACCTAGTTCCCTTTGTGTTGCAATCACTCCTTGCTACCTCCTGGTAGTACCTCTCAAAAATCATGCAAGGCCATGTAGGTTAAAACCATTAAATTTGCTTTGAAGCAACCCTTGCGCTAGAATTGAACCCCACCGACTTGCGCTAAAAAATGCCTCCGCTGACTTCAGTCGGTGTTATCCAAAAACTACACCAAGTCAGAGAAGCTTAAAATCCCCACCCATTTACAATGGACACTTAGCGCTAAGACCCATCATGTCTGACCTGCACAAAAATCTGCCTCTGTTGCCTTTAGTCAGTTGTGTCTAAAAATCAAGATGGTCAGTCACGGTTTAAAGTTGCACCAACCAAAACTTCTACTTTTTTATCTCTTGCATTGGAATCAACACTAACCGATCTTAGGAGGGCTTTTAGTCAGTCATGTTCAAAACCCACACTAGTCGGAGGAAGTCAAAAGTCATGCCAAACTCAACATTTAATTATCTTCATTCCTTGCGCTAAAAATCAACTTCCCAACCCTACGCTGAGATATGCCTCCATCGACTTTGGTCGGTAAAATCCAAAACTGGTGCTAAGTCCGTCAAGACCAAAGTTAGCACTTTTGACATTAAGAGGTCCAAGACCCTGAAATTTAGTACAAATTGTGTAAAAGACTTGATTTCTTGAAAATTCTTCAGGTAATTAGATCTATTTTGTCAGGTTAGGTACTGTAAAAGTAAAATTAAGATGTTTTGCATGGTTTCATTTGGATTTTCAAAGTAATTGGCATTTAGTGCATGGTTTAAATAGAATTTAAATTTGGTTCTTGTGTTATATAAATCATGTGATGAATGTTGTAAAGCTATATAGTCTACAAATCATCAAAAGGTCTTACTTTCTATTTTATAAGGTAAAATTTGACTTAGGAATATCAAACAAGTAACTTATAGCTAAAGCACTAAGACATAGGAACCAAAGACCTTCAAGACACCCTTGACTCATTAGGTCTAGTCATGTAGGTTAAATGTCTACCTGAGCTCAAAACATGAAGTACGAATTCAAGGGCATTCCTCTTGAGACCAAGATAACTTCTAGATGGAAGAATATAGGAGACACAGATCTAGGTCATGTGGACTTAGAGGATTTCAGACTTAGGGTGTTTGGACCAAATCCTACACCATTGGCCAGGAATATAAGGGATAATGGTATTGCAGAGGCGGCTACCTTTCCCACCTCTGTACAATGTGCAGAGCTCATAGTAATGTGTGCAGAAAGATATGATCCCTTGTCTAGAACCATTCAACCTACAAATGGAGAGGTTCTAGTAGACTTAAGGTCACAGTCCTTAGCAGAAGTCTTTGGTATACCAGTTTACCCTGTGCTGTCCATACCCGATAAGAAAGACGTCGAGAATACATATAAGAAAGATGTGGAGAAATGTAAAAAATAGATCAATGATCACTGGATGAAACATAAGAGGTCTACTATAAACAAGCTGCCCCATGCTTTGTATAGAAGTGATTTCCATGATTAGATTGGGGCCTTGGTGACTTTAATGAGCAAAATCTATGGGCTCCCGTCTGCTTCCACTTTTGAAGAATGGATGTTTTCCCTCATCGAGGAGATACTACATGTAGACAAGAAACTTCACTGGGCTCAAATCATAAGTGATAACATGCATGAAGCCTTTGAGAATTTCAAGGAGAAGGAAACATTTAGATGGACCTCATATGTTGTCTATGCATTAGCTAGAAGAAATGAGTATGCTAGGTTGTCTAAGATTGGAGAAGCAGGGAATGTTGATCAACAGCTAACAGTGTATGAATGCTATCCCCAATTAGTATTATCACAATCACTGATACATTACAAGAGGGTGAATGATGTGTTCACTATACATATCACCAGGATACTCTAGGGTACCATTGCATTGAGAATATCTCCCGAAGTCATGAATGTTATTCAACAATATGAGAGATGGTACATACAATTTCATAAATTTACCTATTTGAGAATCGAAGGTTTTATAGGTACCCCATATAGGCTGCCCCAGTATCCAACCAACAAGGTAGTACTCCTTGAACTGACTAGGCAACTCCTCACCTATGCAGAAAGGCTCAAACATTTGGACATGGTCAATATCAAATTTCCAATTTTATTGGGGAAAGGCCACTATTCTTGTACTACCCTAGGAGCAGCAGAACACTCAGACAAAGAATTACAACTATTGAACCTTCATCCATACATCAAAAGGAAGAATTTAGATCCTCATGGAATAATGGAAAGATATGTCAGTAAGAAATTGTTTCACCGAGATCACCTAGAAGACTTCTGGGCAGACTATGTAGATGACTATGATGTAATTAGAAGAACTTACTCGTGATTGTCTTTAGAATGAATAAGAAGATTCTATATCATTCAGGTGCCAGATAAGGTGGTAGAAGATGGAAATGTAGTCCAAAGAGACCCATGGGAAGCATTTCTTGGTCAACCTATCACTCCTCCCAATTGGGCCAATGTAGAAGAAAGTTCATTGGATGAAGCTATGAGAAACCAAATCAAACTCAACAAGATATGGGTTAGGAATCAAGTAGCAACGTTAAAACAAGTAGGGACAACATTATCATATATAGAGGGGGATTCAGAAAAGGAATCAGGAGATGAAGAAGATTAACCTCTGGAAGAGGTAAATGTAGAAGAACATGAGGTAGTCAGAGACATTAATAGTGAAGAGCACGTGCCTTTGGCAGAAAAAGGGAAAGCAAAGAAGGTTATTTCTAAGGCACATAAGAAAGACCCACCTCCTGCCACCAGAACCAAAATAATAAAAAGGAAGGATATACCCAATGGTAAAGGGGAGAGCTCAAAGGCTAAGAAACCAAAGACACCAGCAACAAGACTCTCAACTGCGACCCCTGCCAACACCTCAGCTACCCCTCTAGTTTCCTCATCTCCAACTAGGGTCACCATTGCCTCAACTCCTCCACAAGACCCCTCCTCTACTTCCTCTGCTCCAGATACCACATCAGCACTATCTCCAATAACAACAAATCTAAGCATATATTGTTCTTCCTCTTCACTTGCTTCCTCATCCATCACCTCCTCGAGCTCCTCTTCACCTTCCATCTCCACCATGTCCTTGCAATCAATCTCATCCATTTCTGCCTCCACCCAGATGTCATTACCACCCATTTCCACAATCATGGCACCTTCCTACCCTCTCCCATCACTTAGCCTTTCTACACCCATTACTATCTCCTCCATCTCCTCTCTCCCTCCCATTCCACCTTCACTAGATTATGCTTCATTTGCTAATTTATCCCATGTACACCTACATTCTTTAGATTCTAATTCTTTGTTAGCCATAGGTGATTCTTTAATGTATCCAATCTTTTCTCCTTCAATGTCTGCCCCATTGGTTGTCCCACAGCTACACGAGATTGAGGAGGTTTGTGCAGAATTAAAGTCCCAAGAAAAAGAGGCTACCACTGGAACAACCACAACCATTGAGGTAGTTGAGATAACTAATAGTCGAGTAGACACAGGCACAACTGATACAATGTTGGGAACTACTCAACATGCCATATTCAAATATCTAAAGAATGTTGAATAGTCAGATAATGAAGAGAATGATGGAGATAGGGCTGAAATGAAAATTCTTGATGGGTCACCCAATAAAGGAGGCAGTCACATTGAATCTCCTAAGGATTCCTCCTGTACTATACCTGAATGGTTATAGCAAAGGTTGCAGAATAAAGAACCACAGGTGGAGATATTAAAATTGGATTTGGCTACACTCTTAGCTAGAGTGGATAAACCAAAGAAATCGAAGAAAGCAAAAATCCAATCCAGGATATACAAAGATAGCACAGGATCAAGGATTGTGGAGGTGGTTGTCCCACCACTAGATGTTGGTAAAAATGAAGATAGAGTAGAAGATTATATTGTTACAACTGTGAATCTGGGACCTGCTACAAGGGGACACAAAATAGATGAATTTAAAGGGATAATGTCTACAATTATGGACAAATTAAATAAAGATGAAATGATGAAACAAGAATTGAAGAAGTAGAATGAAGAGCTCCGAGCGTGCATACAATTCCTAATGAGGCCATTGAACTCTGATGGAGAACCAAGATCAGCTCTTGCCTTGCTTTCCATGGAAGAACTGTCTAAGTTCGATAATATCAAGACCACTGCTGTAGGCACACAAGAGTGGTTTACAAAGGTATACGAGGAAGGGTGTGAAGTAATAGCATTTGCATCTTTACTGCATAAAGACTTTCATCTTTTGCAGGAAGAATGGGAAGATCTACATGACAAATGTGAGCCCTACGATGAATATTATTCCCATACATTTCCAAGAGTGCTAACTATGAGGAGGTTATCCATGGAAGTCCTTTTGGTAGAGAATATTTTACTAAAGATAGATTGAAGATACCTGAGGAATGGTATTAGCAGATGAAATTGAGAAAAGGTGTTTTTGATAAAGTAAGAGATTCTTTTGAAACAACAAAAACTAAAATCATGGAGGTAATATATGAGATAAATGATACACTGAGGGATTGAATAAATACTGGTCTAGATGATTCGACTTTGATTAATGAGAAGCAGTGCAAAGATAGATTGTATCAGGTCAATCATGGAGATTTGCCACTGAACATGGTTGGCAAACTTGAAAAAGTTAGTGATCTTTGAGCTGCATTTTTGGTGTTTAAGAAGGGAAGAAAATCAAAGGAGGATGTATATTGTAAATTTTCTACAGAAATCGAGAGCTTAAGGTTTGGGGTAGATTACATCCAAGATCCAGAGCCATCGGACATCAACCCAGCTCTGACAACACTAGTTGAATATTGCAATAAAAAGGCAAAAGAAGACAAAATTGATCTGGAGGAAGATGAATAGTATAATCACATGTGAATCATGTTATTGATAATTAATGCTATATTTGGAGGGTCGTGTGACCTTATTTTGTCTTTATTATGTCTTGGAAATTGACTTTTCCCAATGTACAACTTAATGGGTATTCAAAATGACCAGATTCAATGTATTTGTGAGTTGTATTTCGTCTTTTTCCTATAGGACAAATGTTAATCCGAAAATGCAAACTAGTTGCTATAATGCATTAAAGGCCATGTAATCTAGATTGTTGGTGTTAAGTTAATCTCCACCATCCATTCAAAAACTTAGTATGGCGCCTCTTCTATATAAAGGGCCATTGTCTCTCTCATTGTAATGCTTTTAATAGTGAATTGTTGACACTCTGCCGAGTTTCTGATTAATACAAAAGCAAGTTGCTGCAGTTTCTCTGGGAATTTGTCTCTTTGTGTTATCAATTTGGTTTCATGGTTCACATCTTGATCTGCCAATTAGTTTACTGTGCTTTGCAATGTTAATGATTTATTGAAGGTATTTGATGAATGTTCTAAGTCCATACTATTAGTTACTTGCTAACTGTAAGTGGTCATGCATAGTTAGCTTGGGTTGTTATTTTGTGCTGAGTTCAATTGCATTACATTAGTTAGATCATGCCTTCAATTGGGTATTTACTAGACGTATGTAATCTAAGATCTTAAGGCTCCATAGAAGATAGCATCATTCTCTGTGGTACTGTAGCAATCTGTTAGCTTGGCAACACAGAAAGTGGTTTAATTTTAGAGCATTTGTCTACCATCAATGAGATGCATTGTGAATGTCACTTAGGATTCCTCTCTAAACCCTTATTCTTTTGCACTTCCTTTATAATATATTGTCAGATTTAGGTTCTCAAGAAACATTTGTATTGCAAATTAGCTGAAAGTATCATAGGGTTTTCTGTGTTTCCATTGGCATTACGTTCACAAACCCTATCACTTTATGTAAGACCCCTTGTTAGTACAGCTAGTACATACCGATTGAGTCATTCCTACAAGCTAAGACCTAGTTGTTTTATCCTTGGGGTAGTCCTATCTTGGATAGGATACCTTTTTCAAGAGAGGTGATAGACTTGTATTTCACCTATATTGCTGTGTGCTAAAACCACCATCAACAGAATTAGCACTAGAAGGAGGGCCCCAAGTTGAAAATCCCCTCGACAAAATCAACAAGTCTGGGGACCAGGCAAAGACATACCAGATCTAGCTCAGCTAGAGAAGAGCTACTTTCTCTAACAAAATTTAGAAGAACCAGAATAGATCAAGGAATACTCAGGACTCTGAGGGCTCAATCTATTCTGAGAAACCCTGCTGTAGCCCTAGTCAATCTCCTAGCCATAACCTTTTCACTACTAATAACCAGTCCCCATTCCAATTCAATGTTTATCATGACATGCCCAAAAACCCTGACAAGTTCTACTCTAAGTTCCACACCAATGATCCCGACAAAACTACTGATGAGCACATTAAAATCTTTGAAAGCAACATGTTTATCCTACAGGTGCAGCATGAGGATGTGGTTTGCAAATTATTTCCCTATTCTCTACAAGATGAATCCTACTACTAGTTTGCTAATCTCCCTGCAACATCCATAAATTTGTGGTTGAATTTGAAAAATACATTTTTTGACCGTTTTAGGATGCCCACTACCCCTGCAAATCTTTATAGGTCCTTTGTAGAAATCTAAAGAGTTGAGGGTGAGTTAATAAGTTCTTTCAACAACTGATCCCAAAAAGTCTACAACTATTTACAAGCTCCTTATGCCTTAGCTCAAGCTACAACCTTGCCCATTTATTATGTAGCCCTTGATAGGCTTATATCCATGTTTGTGAGAAGATCTAACCCAGCTCCAGCCACCCTAGCTCAAGCATATGTTGAGGCTATTACTATGAACACTCAGTTGGGGCAGACAACAATAGGTCCACTAAACCACATGGGTCTGGTAGCCATGCCAAACCATATACCTATGATCAATCAGGATCTAGCTAATTATACCCCTATGATGAATCCTATCCCAGTCCCTATAGCAACACAGGCCTTAGTGGTCCATCCTAGAGCCCCAATGGTAGAATTTCCTCCTATTCAAATGTGTTTCCTTCAGTCAGCCGAAGCCACCAAGGCTAAGGATGATAGGGATGACATCAGGGAGTTGGCAGAAGAAATGAAAAATCTTACTAGTAAAGTTACTCATCTAAGAAATCAGAATGCCTACTTGCAACAAAGAAGTCAGAACCCGAATCAATATCAGAATCAAAATTTTCAGCGATAAAATCAAACTTGGAATACCAGACCAAACAATGGTGGAGTCCCATCACCATTGGAGAATCAAAATACTGAAAGCCATCTTCCTAGTCAAGTGATGTTGGCTGAAGCAACTTTATCCTCGTGGTGCATACTTCACAATACAAATGCTCATTCTGAATTGGGTTGCCTAGAGTTCCAAATAGCTTCAAGTATTTTTCAAATGGAGATCCAAAATGCAGAGGCACAAGAGAATCCTCTGACAGGGTATGAACTCATTCCAACTTAGAGGTATGACACTGCCCTTGTACTTGATAGTTATACATCTCCTTTCCAAGATGAAAATCAGCCTGAGGAAGAGGAATGTGAGGAGGTACATGCTTATCAGTAGTATAATAAAACTCCATACAACCTGAGAAGCAGTAAGCCAAAAGGTCCCTTCACCACCTCAATCCCTCCAAATAATTATTAGATTCCACCTGACCCAAAGGTTTCAAATAATCCCAAACCTCCCAAGGCAACACCCTAGTGAATACATCAGGAATCCATAGCTGAAAATTCCCAAAGGACTGAAATACCGAAGTTAGAACAATATATTGTAGATGAACTCAAGAAGATGAAAGTCATCCTGTCAATTTTTGAACTACTAAAGGTACCAAAAGTAAGGGCAGCTTTCTTTCAAGACATGGGAGATAGTGTTAGGATAGAGTCTTCCCAAAAAAGAAACCCCACCAAAGGACAATACAAACAGAGGAAAAGACAGGGTCCATGTAACGGATGCTGAGAAAAAGGTCACACTATATAAGGATAAAAGAGAGAGTCCACCTTTCCTCTTGACTCTTAGGATATTTGGGAAGAACCTCCATAACTGTTTGGTAGACTTAGGGGCCTCCACCAATGTAACGCCTTTGTCAGTATGCAAAGCACTAGGTTTGACTCCAGCTAAATCTTCTAGGAAAGTTACACAATTAGACAAAACCAAGGTTAATGTGATGGGTGAATTGAACAAGATCCATATGCAACTGGCATCCAATCCTAGGGTACAACAATATATAGACATTCAAGTAGTTGATATCCCAGATCAGTATGGCATTCTATTAAGCAGAGATTGGTCTAGAACTTTGAATGGCTAAATGGCAACAGACTTCTCTCACATGTGGCTGCCTTGGAAAGGACTAAAAAATTAGATTCACATTGAAAGAGAGCCAAAAATGAAGCATATGATCATAGAATACAATCAGACTAATGAGATTATGTTTTCAGAAGTAGACTTGGGGGTTTATCTTCCCCAAGTTAATTAGGTAGAAGAAATACTCATGCTGAATTGCAGTAACTTCTCTGATCCGCCACTTACAAGATGTCAAGAAAGTATAGAGGTAAATGTGCAGTCAGACCAAGAGTCCTACTCTAATGATGGAGAACCAGGAATATTCAAAGGATTCAAAAATTTTGTGGCTAAATTCATTAGTGATCAATTAGCTGTCGGAAAGAAAATACAAATGGATGAATTGCTACTGCCAAATTGGTATCATCTTCATGATGCATCCCATTCTAAATTTACATGCTCACTATATCAAGACATAGTTAAACAAGTACAGAAGAGTTTGAAGATTCCATCCATCCCAAAGGAAAATTAGGCTACTAAAGGTGCGGTTGGTTAGGAGTCTTAGTTGGATAAAAAACAACAAACTACATGAAGTAATAAGGGCGATGATTCTCATATTTGGACATTAAGATTTGATGGATCTAGGTGCAAATAGGGATCTGGTGCAAGTTTTGAATTGATCAGTTCCACAAGAAGTTCATATTTAGCAGCATACTTATTGTAATTCCCCTGTACAAATAACATGACGAAGTATGAATCTTTGGTGCATGGATTGCTAATGGCACTTCAGAAAAATGTTAAAATTATCCAGGTATTGTTGGAAATATGTGCCTAATCGGTGTTGTCATTGATGTCAACATATCCTTGTTGTCATTGGTGTCAATTGTATTCTACTCTAGAAGACTTGTATGTTGAGGATATTGAGAAAATTAGCCTCTCCAGAAGAAACAAGTGAGTTACATATCTCTCTGTAAGAAATAGTGAAGACAGTGTAGTTCAGTGAAGTAGATTGCTCTGCATTCACAATAAGATGAAGATCAGAGTCTGCGGACCAAAGGGTGTTGTAAAGGATTATATGAAGTTGCTCTAGTTAAGATTTGAGGGATCCGCATGAATAATTTGTGAATTTATGGCCATCTGAGTAGAACTGAGTTTTGCAGTTGTTCAGAGGTGACAGAGTGACAAGAATTTGGTCCAGATTGATCTGAATTGGAATATTATGATCTACGGATCTAGAGGTTTGTTTGGGATGTCGGTGTGTATCCTCAACTCAAGAGGTTCATGGTTTAGAGGTCCACAAGCAATCTTTCTAGTGTGACAATCATGACAGTGAGAGTTCTTAAGTTCCTGGATGAAGATGCAAGTGTTTCTGGTGAAGTGAGGTGGTATAGTTGTTCTTGTTGATTTCATTGTGCTTGTGGTGGTCTCTGGATCATGTGCCTACTGTGTTGGTGGTCCGCATTGAGGATTGAGCTTATGGTTGAAGATTTGTCCTTGGATGTTGCTGTTCTTTCCAGTCTTGGCCGACTGGATGCTTTGTGCATGTTACAGATGATCTAAGAGAGGTTCTATGAAGTGTTGCATATTGTTTGAGGAAGATTTGGGTCCTAGATATGTTTGGCTGACAATATAGTGATTCACATTAAGTCAGATGTTTGTAGTGCCAACCTTGATGTTTATTCCAAGGTTGATGAAGCATATAAATATGAGTGGTTGAGTTGTGGAAAATCATCCTTGTACAAAAATGATAAGATCCTAAGAAAGGAAGAAAGGTAGAGCAGAGAAGAGGAAGAGAAGAAGAGGAAGAGTAGTAAAGGATGAGGAGATAGTGAAGAAGTGTTTGGGGGCAAAGCAAAAGTATTATGCACTTCAATGGAACTAAATTTTGCATGAAGAAGATGTTTCTCAGTTCAATCTTTCTATGTTAACATTGTAAATGTTCTTGTAGGCAGTGAGCCTCTTTTGAGCAGTGAGGTCTGGGTAGTGTGCCCGAAGGCAAGTGCCTTGCCATTTTCTATTCTTTTAACATAGAATAAATCTTATCGGTTAACCCCCACCATGGTTTTTCCCTTAACCAAGTTTCCACGTAAAAATCCTGGTGTTATGTTTGTTGATTATGTTTCTGCTCATGTGTTGTTGATTTATGCTTTCATGGATATATCATTAATCTATTAATAAGTGTGAAAGAATATTAGATGCAACAAAAGATAAAGTTTTTGTGACAACTAATTCACCCCCCTTAGTTGTCTGCCCTAATTTCAAAAATTGGTATCAGAGCTAATTCCTCTGAAAGAATCTTGACCGCTTGAGGAGATCCGGGATGTTGACTTACAAGAAGGATAGTCCGAGATTTGATGGAACAAATTACTCTCTTTGGAAGAGTCGCATGGAGTGCGACTTGCAATGCATGGGTGATGCTTATTGGTTAATAACAAAGGATGAGTATAAGCCTCCAAAGAAAGGTCCTTTAACTCCAGATGAACTCAAAGATGCTGAAAACAATATTCGGGCTAAAGAAGCATTGTTAAGTACCCTAACTGATATAGAAATGACAAATGTCCTAGAATTGAAAACTACTCATGAAATTTGGAAGAAGTTGGAAACTCTTAATGAAGGTGATGAATATGTCAAATGTGCTAAGTTACAGAGCTTGAAGGGTAGTTACAAAAGTTTGAGGATGAGTGAAGATGAAAATATCACTTCCTACATGCAGAAGATGAATGAACTTGTGTGCAGTATCAAGTGAACTGGTGGAAAATTGGAAGAATCAGAGATTGTTGGCAAGGTACTTAGATCCTTACCTACTTCATACAAGCATAGAGTTGCTGGTATTGAGGAAATTAGGACTGTGACAACTATTACAAGGGATCAGTTGGTTGGCAAGCTTTCAACATTTGAAATGAGTGAGTTTGGTGATTCCCTTCCTAAATCAGAATCTGCTTTTAAGACCAGTATTTTTGGGAAGCAAATATTTGATCCAGGTGAAATCTCTTCAAGAAGACTAACCAAACTTGAAAAGGCAAGGAAGGATCTTGAAGAAGATGAATTAGAGCTTGAAGAACTTGGAGCTCCTTTTGCCAAAAGACTACTAAGAGGATCCAGTAAGTATGAAGGAAAGTTGCCTTTCAAATGTTTTTCTTGCAATAAGATTGGTCATTTTGCCTCAAGATGTTCGAAGAGGGTTTCGAAGCCAAACCCTAACAGACCTAGGGTTTAGAAGAAATGCTACTATGTATAAGAAGCTACTGAAGAAGAAGTCACTGATGATGAATCTAATAAGGGAAGTACCTCAGGAAATGAATGGGTGTTCATTGCCATCAAAGAAGAAGATTCGGTGCCTATTGAATCTACTAGTTGTGTGAATGTGGAAAGAGCCTTTGCTGCTCAGGTTGAAGAAAAGGATGAATGGGTAATTGATAGTGGATGCTCTCATCATATGATATATGCTAAGAGTAAGTTTGTATGGAAAGGTATGAAGGTGGAATTATGAAGTTTGGAGACAATTCAGCTGGTAGAATCCATGGCAGAGGATCCATCTCTCTTGATGGTAAGAATAACACTAATGATGTTTTGTATGTAGAAGGGTTGAAGCATAACCTTCTCAGTGTTGGACAATTGGTTGACAAGGGATATGATCTCTGATTCAAGGACATAAAATGCAAAATTTTGGAAAGCTCTGGAACTGAGATTGCATTTAGTACATATACTAGAGGTAACATCTTTCATTTAAGTGGTATTGGTAAAAGTTGTTTGATTGCTCAGATTGATCAGAGTTGGCTATGGCATAGGAGAATGTGTCATGTAAACTTTGACAACATTGTCAAGATAAGTGCTACTCAGGCTATAAGAGATCTTCCAAAGCTTGTGAAACCTACTAATAGCATGTGTAAGGAATGTCAATTGGGCAAATAGAATAGAGCTACATTCAAGAGTAAAGAACAATCTTCAAGTGGATTGTTGGAACTTGTGCACACTGATTTATGTGGTCCTACCAGGGTTAGGAGTTTGCAAGGAGACATATACTTTATGTTGCTGATTGATGATCACTCCCAAATGATGTGGGTCACTTTCTTGAGAGAGAAATAAGAGGCTCTTGACAAATTCAAAGTGTTTAAGGCTAGGGTGGAGAATGAGATTGGTGTGAAGATAAAGTGTCTGAGATCTCACAGAGGTGGAGAGTTTACCTCTGGTGAGTTTAATGCATTTTGTGAAAAGCATGGAATAAGAAGACAATTGTCTGCTCCTAGGACTCCTTAGTAGAATGGAGTTGTGGAAAGGAAGAACCAAACCATTCAAGAGACTGCTAGAACCATGATGATGGAGGTAAATGTTCCACATGTCTATTAGAGAGAGGTTGTAAGTACTGCTATCTACACTCTTAACCAGGTGCAAATCAAAGGTAATTCTGGTAAAACACCTTATGAACTATGGTTTGGTAATGCTCTTTCTATGAAATATTTTAGATTTTTTGGTAGTAAATTCTATATCAAAAGAGATGAAGATCTAGGCAAGTTTGATGCAAGATGTGATGAAGGAATATTTCTGGGTTATTCTAATCAAAGCAAGGCATACCAGTGCTTTAACAAGAGATTGAAAAAGATTGTTGAAAGTGCTAATGTCAAGGTTGATGAAAGCAAGGAGAGGCCTTCAAGGTTTTGTGGATATGAATCAGATGATCAAAATGAAAGTCAAAATGAAGGAAAGCAAGTTCAGTTTACTCTGGAGAATCCAGTGACTCAAGAAGTTAATGCAAATGTTGAGGAACAAGTTCAAGAATCAGAAGTTGAAGAAAATCCCAAAACTCCCAGGTATGTAAGATTGAATCATTCTAAAAATCAGATCATAGGAGATAAAAATAAAGGTGTTCAAACTAGAAGAAGAATTGCTGAAGAACAAGAGGAGTATTGTCTGATTTCAAAGATTGAACCAAAATCAGTGAATGAAGCTTGTAATGATGAAAGTTGGGTAAAAGCAATGGAAGAAGAATTAATACAAATTGAAAAGAATCATACTTGGGATCTTGTTCCTAGACCTAAAAAAAATGTAATTGGAACTAAATGGGTCTTCCAGAATAAATTGAATGAAGATGGTGAAGTTGTGAGAAACAAAGAAAGATTGGTGTGCAAAGGTTATTCTTAGGTAGAGGGAATTGATTTTGAAGAAACTTTTGCTCCAGTGGCAAGAATTGAAGTAGTCAAATTATTTCTTGCCTTTGCTGCTTACAAAGATTTCAAAGTTTACAAGATGGATGTCAAGTCAACATTCCTAAATGGAGAGTTGGAAGAAGAGGTCTACATTGAGCAACCGAAACAATTATAGTTGTCTGGTCAAGGAGATAAGGTCTATAGATTGAAGAAAGTATTGTATGGACTTAAACAAGCCCCAAGAGCCTAGTATGCAAGATTAGATAAGTATCTGCTAAAGTTAGGCTTGCAAAGACATTGCTGATAGTAATCTTTATTTCAAAATTTATCATGAACATATCTTGATTGTTGAGGTACTTGATGATATCATCTTTGATGGAAATGAGAGCATGTGTAAAAATTTTGTTGATAAGATGCAAAGTGAATTTGAGATGTCCATGCTTGGTGAAATAAACTTTTTCTTAGGTCTGCAAATCATTCAATCAGAAAAAGGCATCTTCATATCTTCATCTAAGTATGTGAAAGAGTTGTTGAAAAAGTTTGGAATGGAGGACTCAAAACTAGTGAGTACTCTTATGGCAACCAGATGCAAGTTGAGTAAAGATGATGATTCCTGTAAGGCAGATCAGAAAAGGTACAGATTAATGATTGGAGGACTGCTTTATCTGACTCATACTAGACCTAATATTATGAATGCAGTTTGCCTTTTCGCTAGATTTCAAGTTGATCCTAGAGAATCTCAAGTTGTAGTAGTCAAAAGAATTTTTAGATATCTAAAGGGAACATCTGATTATGGCTTATGGTATCCTAAGGGTGACGATTTCACTCTTCTTGCATATACAGCTACTGATTAGGTAGGAGATGTGGACGATGTGAAGAGTACTAGTGGAGATGCATTTTTCTTGGGAAAGAGATTAGTTTCTTGGTTGAGGAAAAAATAGGAGGCAATATCTCTGTCTACTGCAGAGGCAGAGTATATATCAGCAGCAAGTAATTGTACTCAAGTTTTGTGGATGAAGCAAATGTTGAAGGATATCAGAGTTGTGTTTGAAGAGCCTATTACAATCTTCTATGATAATTCAAGTGTAATAAACATTCCAAAGAATCCAGTGTTACATTCAAAGACAAAGAATATATCCATCAAGTTTCACTTTTTGAGAGAGAAGGTAAATGAGAATGAAGTCAGATTGGAGTTTGACTCTTCAAAGAATTAGATTGCGGATATCTTCACTAAGCCTCTACCTAAGGATACTTTTGAGTATCTCAGAGTGATGTTAAGGGTTATTACCCCTCCTATTCAGAACTAAGGTGCATCAGTCCGGTGGAATTCATAGTCATATCTTGTAATCTAGATTGGTGTTTAGGGGATGCTACTCAGGGGGAGTAGTTAGTATGATTCTAGAATAAGAAACACAAAGAAGGAGTGATGATTGCAAATATGTGCCCTTTGCCATTGATGTCAAAGGGGGAGAGAAGTCATGTGAAAAACTTCAAAGCAAGCAGTTGCTCGTGAAAGGGGGAGCAGTGATGAAAGTGGTTGCAGATGTGACAAGAGAAAGGGAGAGAAGTTCTTGTCTTCATGGTTGAAATAGTTTTTCACATTATATGTTGCCATCAATGACAAAGGGGGAGATTGTTGCAAATATGTGCCTAATCGATGTTTTCATTGATGTCAACATATCATTGTTGTCATTGGTGTTAACTATATTCTACTCTAGAAGATTTGTATGTTGAGGATATTGAGAAAATTAGCCTCTCCAGAATAAACAAGTGAGTTACATATCTCTCTGTAAGAGATAGTGAAGATAGTGTAGTTCAGTGAAGTAGATTGCTCCGCATTCCTAGTGAGATGAAGATCAGAGTTTGCGGACCAAAGGGTGTTGTAAAGGCTTGTTTGAAGTTGCTCCAATTAAAATTTTAGGGATCTGCATGAAGAATTTGTGAATTTATGGCCATCTGAGTAGAACTAAGTTTTGTAATTATTCAGAGGTGACAAAGTGACAGGAATTTATGTTGATAACTGAGAGGGGGGGTGAATCAGTTATGCTAATTATTTCTTCTTTTGAACTTTCTTATTAATCAAATCATCATTGAATCAAACAAACAAACATTACCATGAAATGAGAAACACATGACACAGTATTTTTGACGTGGAAACCCGGTTAAGGGAGAAAACCACGAGGTGATTAACCCAAAGATTATTCTCTGTTAAAAGAATAAGGAATTACAAAAATGGCACTTGCCAAGTAGGGCTCACTGTCCAAGCACACTGCTCACAAGAGGCACACTGCCTACAAAGAGACACACTGTCTACAAAAGAATGTTATATAGTACTTGAACTGATTGAAAGCATCTACATATGCTGGAGTTTAGTTCCAGTTAGGCTCAGTACACTGATCTACTGCACTTCATCTTTCCTCTGTTCTTTAATCTGCTTTCCTTTCACATACCGGATCTTTCTTACTACTTCTACTATGCTCTTCCCTTGTTCACTTATCCCCTACTGCTTCAACACCTCTCACAACAAAATCCATCCTCTATATATATCTGCACTAATGATTTTATTATCTTTCTAGTCGACACCTGGAATAGTTTATCTTCACACAAACTTTGATCTGTCGGCTGAATCCTTGCATATCAAGTAATGCGGATCAAGCATATACTTGTAGATATCATTAATCATGTCGGCCAAACATGATTCATGCCTTCACAACCTTTACCATCAACAGTAACACATCCGGAAAATAGTCTAATGCTCTGTCAGTCAGTTCTTCCTCTGTTCTCACTGTCTCTCAGGAATCCGGTACTCAACTATTCATATCTTTTTCTTTGTCCATCACTGGAGGCTAAATCCTTGGAATATACTACCCAAGGTAGTCCTCTTGACTTCCCCAAATCCGCACTGTACCAAGACACTTCCTCTGAGAGGTCCGGACCAATCTATCGGACCTTGCCACATGCTCTATTTTTGTTCACCGGACCACAACAGTTTTCATTCTGACTTCCGGTAGAGGCACACCATGACTTGCGGATATGTGGGATGACCTTTGTTGCCATCAATGACAACAACCATGAATCCATATAGTGTCTCTTGCCAACAATCTCCCCCTTTGGCATTGATGGCAACACTTAGTGAAAAAATGACTAAGTGTTTACACTATGCTCCCCCTTGGCTGATGCTCTAACTTTATATACAATTTTTGGAACTCCCCCTTAGTTGGATTCCTCATTTTTCACTGTTCCTCACTCCCCCTTTGACATCAATGGCAAAGGGTAGGGTCCACACACTAAAATTTTCAAAAATTTACTATACTTAGCCGTATGTTACATACTCACATAAACTGAAGAATGTCTGCAAAGGATGTCTTCAATTGGATCAGTTCTGTAGCCCAACTTTGCTTCATTCTATCCAAAATTGAAATGTGACCACTCAACAAAAATGCAAAAGCTTCTGCCCTCTTGAGATCTGTCAGATCATTTGTTTGGGCGGTAGTCTGAGCATCACTGATGGCCTCATGCATAGTTTCTAACTTAGGGATTATAATCCTTCTAAGTTCTCCCATCCAGTTAGTTATATTCTTCCTTTCCTTCTCAAAGTTCTTTATTGCATTTATGATTGCAATAGTTTGACATTCTTGATTTACTATGGAGGAAGAGAGAGGATCAAAACTTTGAGACAGACTTTGTAGTTTGTCTTGTTCCTCTTTTATTTTCTTGTCAATGTCTGCTGTTGCCTTTGACCAGGAGATGCAAAATTTGTAGATGTCACCGCCATCCTTAAGAGCATTTTCTAAGCTCTTTATTCCAATACTCATATTTCTCCTATCATTAGAAATTAATCCTAGTACTTCTGAAATTCTCTTATCCAAAAATTCCTTCCGGACCTTTTCTTCAGCTGATTTTTCTAGAGAATCAAAATGTGTATCAACACTGCTGACTAAGGTTTTGAGATTACCGGAAGAGGAGGCTGTCGGATCTATCTGGACTGATGGCATAATCTTTTCAAGCACTCCAGAAGCAGCCTCTATCAACTCATAGTCTTCCATATGAGACTTTAGGAGTTTTTCATTTGCTTTAGCATTTGCAAATGTAGCTATCTTCATTGTTTGTACCGGAGAGAGGGAGTCAAAGTTGAATGGACCTTTTAGAAGTTCTGGTTCATCAATCTCTATTGTTTCCTGGCTCAGAAACTTTTGAACAGTTTGTGCAGTGTCTCTTGCCGGAGACAGATGTTTCTTCTCTTCTGCAGCTTTGTCCTTTGGAGTCTTTACATTCTTCCCACTTTCAGTTGTGGTTTTCTCTATTGGAATCTTCTCTTTCTCTGCATCCTTGGTGCTGTCAACCTCTTTTTCTTTTACTGCTACTTCCTTCTCCTGTAATTTCTCTTCTTCTTGGGATCCGGAGACTGTAGGAGAAGCCGGAGAAGAGATGTTAGTCTGTTCAAGGGGCACTTCTTCCAGAGCAGATGATTCTAAGTCCACAGCTGTTTCTACACCTAAGTCCTCTACAACAGGAAGATTAAACCTTTTGAAGGCCTTCTGGAGGATCTCTTCTGTCTCTATGGCCACCTTGTCAGTCTCTCCAAGCATGAGTTGATTCATTCTTGCTTTACTTTTGAACTCATCTTTGCAGTCCTTGAAAATTATATTCATTGTCTTGGGATCAATTTGAGGATATAGCTGAATAGCTATCTACTCCCGGATCTCAAGATCTTTTGCCTGAGCATTATTCTTTCTTATTTCTAATTCTTTTTCTAGGCTTTTAGGAATTAGAGATATGATCTCAATGAAAGCCTTATTGTATATGTTCAGATACTTGACTGTGGCTTCTTGCAGAATCTTTTGGTCAGCCTCATTGTAGTCATCATAGAATTTAGTCATTGGTTGAAGGTTTCCATCCACCGTGACTGACTTGATTACACTCTCTAGAGATAGGGTGGGCTTTTCAACAACTACCTTTGCCATTTCTTCCTTGTCTTGGCCTGTGGAGGGTTTACCGGATCCTTTCTTCTTCTACTTATTTATTTCTTTTACTCCCTCATTTGACTCAGTTTCCTCTTCATCCTTTTGGCTTTCATAAGCCCTTGTGGCTTTTGTCTTAGATCTTTTACCAGATGTCTGGACTTCCAATTTTGAGCTTTTGGTTCTGACAGGTGTAGATCCTTTTGATGATCTAGTCCGGGTTGAGGTTTCCACCGGAGCACTTTTCTTGCTTTTCTTTTCTGCCTCTTTCTTTTCTTCCTCAGCCTTTCTTCTCTTTTCCCGGTTGGCATCAAGTGCCTCCTTTGGGATGCCTAGGCCTTGAGCAATATGCTCTACTTCTTTTCTCACCTTCCTCTTTATCTCAGGTTCCTTGAGTTCTACATGGATCTTCACACTCAGCTCCTCAAAGGTTCCAAACCTTTCTGCATTTGGATCTTTGGGCTGACTTAGCATGTGTTGAACATGCAGCTCCACTATCTGTTCATCCACTTCATACCCCATGGGCATGATCCACACAATTCTTGGTTCTACTGCCTCCATTAGACACTGATTTGTTTCTACCATGAAGCATACTGTGTCTTTGTACTTTTCAACAAGGGATTGGGGTATTCTTTCTCTTGCATGCATCATGCTTTGGAAGTTCTTGAAATATCCCCATAGAGCTATTTTTCTTGCTTTAGCATCCCCAAGTCCATGCAAATAATCTCTGATTTGGATGGCAACCAGTTTGTCATTCTACCATATCCATCCACTGGATCCGGGAAGCTTATTCATGTAATAAAAGAAGAGACAAAGGATCAAATTGCCATACTTGAAGGAGTTTTTCTTGTCCTTGATCTTCTATAGATTTTCAAAAAGTTGGTTTACAAGAAGCTCACACAAGTCATAGTCTGCATTCTCCTTTAGCATTTGATAGGCCGTGTAAATTGCAGTTCCTGATACTGAATTTTCCCTACTGGAGTGATAGATCTTGTAACCTGTTATTATAGATGCAAATTTGACATCCGGTTCAGTGATGTCTTCAACTGTCATAGCTCTCTTGTCAAACTTAGATCCGGTTGCATCACTAACTATCTGATTTTTGACAGACTTGAGAACAGGTAATCCACCAGATGAGTGCAGACCGGTTACTTCCCTAATTGCATCTTTGGTGATCTTGAAGGGCTTGTTCAACCATAGAAAGTTGTCATCCACTCTGCTTAGTACATACCGGACCCATTCATCTTCTTCAAAACAGGGGAAATGGATGCACTGTGCAAAGTTCTTATTCCGGATGGCTTTGTACTGTGGTTTAATCTCAAAGGAGTCATCTATCAACTGTTTGTGATAGATATCCATCAATTTTGAATCCCCAAAGTCTTCAAAATTCGCATGAATGTCAACCCTAATGTCCTCCGTATGCAATACACCATGTGGAACACTAGAGAAGGCTCCTAGTGGATCTACCTCCAAAGATTTGTATGGATGTTTCTTGAATGTGGGACGAGGTCTATCAGAGATCTTAACTATATTCGGAGTAGCCATTTTTCAAAGATTTGTAGTGAGATATTGAAAACGAAAAATACCTTGTGCGCCTTCGGTTATACAGAGTAGTTGGATTGATTTCTGTATGTAGTAACTTCTCCAAGTGATCTTCGGTGAACTTGATGAATTTTGTTGCAGAGCTCTGCTTTTCACTTCTTCTTGGGTGTGGAATGATCAAGTGATTATTGAGAAATCCCTTATATTGTTTCGCAAACCCTAATATCTGTTTGCAATAAATGCTCGACCTACATTATTCCGATTTGCCTTATCCGGATAGCTTGGAGTACCGGATCAGTCCTGATCTATGAACATCATGCGGATCTTCCAATCATGAACAAATCAAGATGACACATTACAAGAATATCCTAAACACTCTGTCCAATCCATAGAATAAGACAATGCACTTCCAGATTTCTCCAGACCTTTTGTAATCTTTTGTCATTCCGGAGCATCTCCTGGAACAGGTCTTACTTAATTGATCACAACTTCTTCATATCTTCATGCGGACCTCTGAAATCTTATCTGGATCATCTCAAGACTTATATCTACAAACCCTTTGCTCCGCATCTTGTGCCACATCAGGCATCACTTGATTGGCTGGGGGAATAGGATTTTCTTTGAGTCTCCCCCTGAGTCAGAGCTCACCTTTTAATTTCTGGAAGGAATGTCAGCACCAGAGTCTGGTGCGGATCCAACCTCTACATTCTTTGAACTTTTCTTCACCCAGGTCTTGTTCATCTGATTCCTAACTTCATCCGCATTCATCTTTTGTTTACCCTTGTCTTGATTATGATTATACACCGGACCTCTTCTGTCCTGATTCTTACTTCTGTAGATTTTTGCATTATGACCGGACCTGTTACAAATTTGGCAAATAATATTTCCTTGCATATTTGTCTGATAACCTCTTGATCTACATTGATTAGCCATATGACCTACTCTATTACATGCAAAGCATCTACCATTGAATGATTTGTTTATTTGCATATTTCTGCATTCATGAGACTTGTGTCCATACCTTTTGCAGTTAAAGCACTGTCCAGAGAAGGATGAATTAGTCTAATTCATTCTCTTCTTGCACTGATTAGCTTTGTGACCAAAGTGATTGCAGCTGTGACAGTATCCATTGAAGGATGGATATCTTTGAGCATTGGGCTGTCTTACCGGAGGTCTTCTAGGCCTATTCCTTGGATTTTCTGATCCAAAATTCTTTTGACCGGATTTGGAGCTTTCTCCTTTCTCATATCCCAAACCATACTTGTCATCTATCCTCTTTTGACTTCCAAGAAGTACTTCAAGTTGGGCAGAGCTTATCTTGAATTTTTCTTTATATTCATTTGATGTTTGAAGATCTCTTTTGAGAGAGACAATTTGATCCTCAAGTTTTTCTTCATTATCTTTGGTATCTTCAAGATCAGATTCAAGATGTCTGATAATCCTGTCCATCTGGTGGCATTCTTCTGATTTCTATTTAAGAGATTGTCTTAGATTGTCTTCAGCTTTTCTTTTTTCTTCAATCTCTTGAGTAAACTTTATAGTTCCTGATTCCATTTCATGTCTTAACATAATGACTTCTTTTGATAACTTTTCACATAACTTGGTTTTCTCAGTTAATTCTTCATTTGTATTGCTTTCTTCACTTTGTCTTGCCAATTGTTGGAGCAATTCCTTTCTCTTTTTCATAGAGAGACTTAATTTGTCCTTTAGTTCTCTCATGAATTCATCAGCCTGTTTGAGTCTTTCCTTTAATTCATTGACTTCAGAGTTTGACTGTTCAAGATCCTCAAGGGTAGTCTTGAGTTGCTCCCTTAAACCATATGCATCCATTTGAACTCCCAGATCTTTCTCAAGCTGTTAGGCTCTGTTAGGAGGAACTTGGCTCTGATACCAATTGTTGATAACTAAGAGGGGGGTTGAATCAGTTATGCTAATTATTTCTTCTTTTGAACTTTCTTATTAATCAAAGCATCATTGAATCAAACAAACAAACATTACCATGAAATGAGAAACACATGACACAGTATTTTTGACATGGAAACCCAGTTAAGGGAGAAAACCACGAGGTGATTAACCCAAAGATTATTCTCTGTTAAAAGAATAAGGAATTACAAAAATGGCACTTGCCAATTAGGGCTCACTGCCCGAGCACACTGCTCACAAGAGGCACACTGCCTACAAAGAGACACACTGTCTACAAAAGAATGTTATATAGTACTTGAACTGATTGAAAGCATCTACATATGCTAGAGTTTAGTTCCGGTTAGGCTCAGTACACTGATCTGCTGCACTTCATCTTTCCTCTGTTCTTTAATCTGCTTTCCTTTCACATACCGGATCTTTCTTACTACTTCTACTCTGCTCTTCCCTTGTTCACTTATCCCCTACTGCTTCAACACCTCTCACAACAAAATCCATCCTCTATATATATCCGCACTAATGATTTTATTATATTTCTAGTCAGCACCCGGAATAGTTTATCTTCACACAAACTTTGATCTGTCGGCTGAATCCTTGCATATCAAGTAATGTGGATCAAGCATATACTTGTAGATATCATTAATCATGTCAGCGAAACATGATTCATGCCTTCACAACCTTTACCATCAACAGTAACACATCTAAAAAATAGTCTGATGCTCTGTCAGTCAGTTCTTCCTTTGTTCTCACTGTCTCTCAGGAATCCGGTACTCAACTATTCATATCTTTTTCTTTGTCCATCACCAGAGGCTAAATCCTTGGAATATACTACTCAAGGTAGTCCTCTTGACTTCCCCAAATCCGTACTGCACCAAGACACTTCCTCTGAGAGGTCCGGACCAATCTGTCAGACCTTGCCACATGCTCTGTTCTTGTTCACCGGACCACAACAGTCTTCATTCTGACTTCCAGTAGAGGCACACCATGACTTGCGGATATGTGGGATGACCTTTGTTGCCATCAATGACAGCAACCATGAATCCATATAGTGTCTCTTGCCAACAATTTAGTCCAAAGTGATCTGCATTGGAATATAATGATCTGCAGATCTAGAGGTATGTTTGAGATATCAGTGTGTATCCTCAACTCAAGAGGTTCATGGTTTGGAGGTATGAAAGCAATCTTTCTAGTGTGAAAGTTATGATAGTGAGAGTTCTTAAGTTCCTAGATGAAGATGCAAGTGTTTCTGGTGAAGTGAGGTGGTGCAGTTGTTCTTGTTGATTTCATTGTGCTTGTGGTGGTCTCTGGATCATGTGCCTACTGTATTGGTGGTCCACATTGAGGATTGAGCTCGTGGTTAAAGATTTGTCCTTGGGTGTTGCTGTTCTTTTCAGTCTTGGCCAATCGGATGCTTTGTGCATGTTACGGATGATCTAAGAGAGGTTCTATGCTTTGTGCATGGCTGACAATATAGTGATTCACATTAAGTCAGATGTTTGTAGTGCCAACCTTGATGTTTATTCCAAGGTTGATGAAGCATATAAATATGTGTGGTTGAGTTGTGGAAAATCATCCTTGTGCAAAAATGGTAAGATCCTAAGAAAGGAAGAAAGGTAGAGCAGAGAAGAGGAAGAGAAGAAGAGGAAGAGTAGTAAAGGATGAGGAGATAGTGAAGACGTGTTTGGGGGTAGAGCAGAAGTATTGTGCACTTCAATGGAACTGAATTTTGCATGAAGAAGATGTTGTTTCTCAGTTCAATCTTTCTGTGTTAACATTGTAAATGTTCTTGTAGGCAGTGAGGCTCTTTTGAGTAGTGAGCTCTAGGTAGTGCACCTGAAGGTAAGTGCCTGAAAGGAAGCTAGGTGTGTGGAAATCACTTCCTACACTAATCTAATGAGGAGAGACATATGCAAATTCAATTTTAATTCTTACAACTACAGCAACATAGAACATCTAACAGAGATATTGCAACAATACACATACAGACAGAAAGTAGACAGAAGAGAGAGAGACAAGATATACATGGGGAAAACCCTTATGGGTGAAAAACCCCACACTCCAAAACATAGCTCAAATGTATTACAGTAAACAATAATAGATTACAATATAGTTTCAGAGCCAATGCTCTTTCAAGAGTCTTTGAATGTCGAGTCTAGAGATATTCTAGTAGCATAACAGTACCTGTAAAACACACTACTTATCTCTCATCCAAGCACCTATTTTTATAGAGTTTACAAGGAAAATGTGGAACCTTCTAAAGATGGGCATCCATCTTGGACTCATGCCCCAAAACCCACGCCTAAGGACACTTGTCCAACATCCCATCCCAATGTGGGTGCCTTTTCCCAAGATAGGCTATGACAGATGCTCTTACGCACCTTACAACTGTCATAGAAACTGACAACACTTACAGCTGTAAGAGAAATTGTCATACACTGACTAAAAATATCTTATTCCTCTTACAACTTGTCATAACCTCCCTTGACTGACCAAATATGCATTTCTCTCGTGCAAAGATACTCACCGACACTTGTCATTAAATAAAAGTCGGTTGAGGTTTTGGTGGCTCCGCCCCTTGACCCCGTCTTGGGGACGCTGCCCCCAAACCCCCATTAATTATTCAAGGGGGAAACTGCGGCTGCCAAAGTCACCAAAATTTATCCTACTACATGTACACAAGGTGCCAACTATGCCTACTCAACATGGGATAAATAAATACAACATTAGGAATTTGCAAAGGTTGAGACACCTTAATTCCCAACAATGCCTTCCCATTTTCTATTCTTTTAATAGAAAATAAATCTTGTGGGTTAACCCCCACCATGGTTTTTCCCTTAACCGGGTTTCCACGTAAAAATCCTGGTGTTACGTGTGTTGATTATGTTTTTGCTCATGTGTTGTTGATTTATACTTTCATGGATATATCATTAATTTGTTAATAAGTGTGAAAAAAGATTAGATGTAGCAAAAGATAAAGTTTTTGTGACAACTGATTCACCCACCTCTCAGTTGTCTGCCCTAATTTCAACAAGTATTTGGTGACTCAGAGTTGGTCATCAAGCAAGTAAGAATGCAATATTCATGCAATGATAAGAGATTGAATAGATACTAGAATTGCATATGGGATTTGATTGAATGCTTTGATGGTTTTAATATCCAGTTGATCCCATGTAGGTAGAATCACGTTGCTGATGCTTTGGCTCAGGAAGGTAGTTCTCTAGAACTGCTGTCCATGGTAGGATTGAAGAAATTCACTGTAGAATTGGTCTCAACTCCCTCCGTACTGGACATCATGAATTTTTAGTTTTTTGAGGATGACAAGCATATAATTGATTTTTTCACTTCATCAGATATTTTTGTTGCTCAGATAATAGATGAAGAGGAGCTACAGCCCGTTGAAATGGACTTAGAGGGAGTTCTCAACTTGAAGATGAACACTATCCCTTGAGGGATGGTAGATCTAGAACGATTGTTTGACTCAGATAAGTTTGGAATCTAGAAGAAACAGGGAGAATCCCCTGGGGCATAGTGTGAACCTTACAATTTGGGGACCCCTGAAGATGTTAAGAATGTTTTCATTGGAAAAGTCAGTACTGTTGAAGAAAGGGAAGGAATTATTCATGTGTTAAGAGATTATCATGAGGTCATAGCTTGGAGTTATGAAGATCTCAATACATATGACACTTCAATCATAACTCATATGATACCACTCAAGCCAGGGGAAAAACCTTTCAGGCAAAGGCAGCGACTAGTTAATGCTGTACTGGAACCTTTAATTTTCAAGGAAGTACATAAATTGTTGTCTGCTAGAATTATATTTCTGGTTAGGCATTCTGCCTGGGTGGACAATTTGGTACGAGTATGCAAGAAAAATGGAGAGATCAGGCTCTATGTCAACTTCAGAAATTTAAATAGGGCCTCAGAAAAAGATAATTACTCATTGCCATCCTTGGACAAAGTGTTGCAAATAGTCAACGGTTCACAAATGATGTCCTTTCTAGATGGTTATTCAGCTTAAAACCAAGTAATGGTAGAATATGAAGATAGATTGAAGACATCCTTCACATGCAAATTTGGAATCTATGCTTATTACAGAATGCCCTTTAGATATATTAACACAAGAGCTACATTCCAATGCGCAATGGACATAGCCTTCAAAGGGTTGGTTGTAAAATGCATCATCATATATATGGACGATCTTACTGTATTCTTGAAGAAGAGAGAA
The DNA here is from genome assembly GCA_027924645.1 of Cunninghamia lanceolata. Classification (NCBI taxonomy): domain Eukaryota; kingdom Viridiplantae; phylum Streptophyta; class Pinopsida; order Cupressales; family Cupressaceae; genus Cunninghamia; species Cunninghamia lanceolata. Next base: position 25,369,632 of record BSBN01001332.1, on the reverse strand, counting down.
GATCATGTGGCAGACCTAAGGAAAATCCTGCAGTGATGCAGAGACTATGGGATTTCACTTAATCCTAAGAAATGTATCTTTGGAGTAATTGAAGGAAAGCTTCTTGGACATGTAATTTTTGAGCAAGGTATATCAATTGACCTTGATCGAGTCTAACCAATTCTCAAGATCCAGCCGCCAGCCAGTAAGAAAGAACTAAAGTCATATTTTGGTAAGATTAATTTTGTTCACAAGTTCATTACTGGGTTTGCTGAGATAGTCCATCCATTGAATGCTATGTTAAAACAAGATGCTAAGGTAGAACGGACTCTAGAGGCTAAGGCCACTTTTACAGAAATCAAACAGGTAATAGCTAATGCTCCAGTACTCTAGTAAGTCCCAACTATACACTACCATTCTGCATTTACTCCTTTGCTTCTGAGCATACCTGTGCAACAATGTTGACACAAAAGAGAGTTGTTGACGATGAAAAACCTATTGCTTTTATGAGCACCCTTTTGAAAGATGCAGAACTGAGATATCCAAATGTGGAGAAGCAAGCATATGCCTCAGTCAGAGCAATGAAAAGGCTTTGTCATTATATCTTAAGAAGCCAAGTGATTGCAATTGTGCCTAATGCATTGGTCAAGGCATTACTAACGCAAAGTGAGATGGATGAACGAAGAGGAAAATGGGTCACAATCCTACAGGAGTTTGATATAGAAATACAACCCATGAAACTGGTAAGAGGTCAGGCACTAATGAAAACTATGGCTGAAAATGGTCCAGGCTTAGTCTCCCAGTAGTATATGTTAGAAGATATCTCCAAAGACGAATGGTACGGAGACATTGTATTCTATCTTCTCAACCAACATTACCCACCTCATTTGAATTTAGTCTAGAGAAGAGTGCTCAAATTAAAGAGAAACAAATTTATGATCAAGGAATCAGTACTATATAAAAGGAACCATGAAGGTATCTATCTGAGATGTCTGGATAAAATAGAAGTGATGCAGGTACTGACCAGTTTCCATGAAAAGTTTGGGAAAGGCCATGGGTCAGCTCTTTCAACTGCCAACCAAATCCTACAAGCTAGGTACTATTGGCCTACACTTTTCAAGGATGCACATTCACATGTAAGGACCTGCCACACATGTCAGACTACTGCAACAAGAGAGTGAAATGCTTCTATGCCATTACAACCATTTATGGAGCTACGACCATTCCCGCAATGGGGGCTAGATTTTATCGGTATGATCAACTCACCTTCTTCTGCGGGCCACAGGTACATTCTAACCACTACTAATTGTTGTACAAGATGGTCAGAAGCTCTCGCATGTAAGTAGTGCACCACATACATAGTGATTGAATTTATTGAAAAACACATCATCACAAGGTTTCGCTGTCCTTTCTCTTTGGTATACGATAACGGCCCTACATTCTCTTCATTACACTTTTCCAATTGGGCATTTGATTATGAGATTGTTTTAAATTTTTCATCTAACTACTACCCCCAAGGGAATGGAGTGGCTGAATCAACAAACAAAAATCTGCTTGAAGTCATCAAAAAACTACTTGATAAAAATCCTAGAGACTGGCATACTTAGCTTCGGTTCGCTTTATGGGCCGATTGGTGCAGGAGCACCAAGATCTCTAGGTTTTGGTTGATCTTCAAGTTTGTTTTGGTTTAATAAGGTCCTTGAGACCATCTCCATGTTGTAAGGCTTGAAAGCCATGCTTGTAAAAGGACTATGTCCAAATAACTAAAACCTACTCTCATGTTGTAAGTCCTAAGGAGGACAGTCATTTTGTAAGTCTTGCTCCTAGGGGGCAGTCATATAAGTTTTCATGCTTGTAAGCCTATGAAGGCATAACAAGGAACCTAAGGCATAGTGAACAAGCCTAAGGCATAAGAAAGAAAACCTAATGATAGTTGTAAACTTGTTTGGAGGCTGTGTCTAGTCCAAACAAGAGATGTAATGCTAAATGATTAGTTGCTACAGTTAGAAATCAAGAAGAAGCTCCATGGTTGGGGCAGTTTCATCGACCCCAACCACTCCCAAATGACTTCATGCAAATGTAGGAGGCTTACTTTAAGCCTGCCAAGGTTCATTGTTAAAAGAGACATCCGGTGGATGGGAAGATATAACAAAAACTTCTGTTTTCTACCCTTTTCTGTATTTTTTTGTCTAAATTCTTGTGCACTTGAACCCGTACTACTGTACAGTATGGCCCTATTGTGGAATGTTGAATGATTCAGAGTAAAGATGGGTGGATTGACTACCCATTGAGATGAGTTTGGGCCCTTGAGATTGAAGGAAGATATGCTATGTTTGTAGGGTAACAAACTGTTCTTTAAACCTGTTGTTATAGTCAGAAAGTCACTGTTCTCCTGCATGCCCCGTACCTGTATGACCGAGTGGTGGTTGGTGTTTGTGATGGAGAGTTAGGTTGGTGAGTGACCTTCCATCTGCAAGTTGTTTGGGCTCTTGACATTCTTTTATATCTCTGTATTTCTCCTTTCTCTGCAAGTAGGTTGGAAACCCTGAGTTAGGGTTTTTCTGATTAGTTCGATGGAATCCTCTTCATTCCACTGATCTTTTTTGTTTATGATTAGTGGAATGGGTTGTATAGTAGTTAATGCAAGGTCTTGTGAAGGTTTTGGAGGTAGGAGGACAGTTTGGGTTGAGTTTACCATGTAGATGACCTTGCAGAGTCTTGTGTTGGAACTTGGAGAAGGACAACAACAATTTAGGTGATGGCCATCGACTGTGGGAGTGGAATCCTTGTGAAATACTAGTCATTAACAATGGTGCAAGGTGTTTTGGATCTAGCAATGATCCTGTGACAAGAGATAGGAAGAGACTTCTCTGAGAAATCAGTCCACTTTGCCTTATTCTGTCTTTGTCAGTCCTCTCAGGAGACAGTCACCACAAGGAAGAAACTAGGTATGTTTGGCATGTTATTGATTTGTCAAGGAAGACATTAGATGTTTGGCATGTTATAGATTTGGCATGTTGTATGAGATTGAGTTTGTCTTAATAGAGACCACCATAAGAAGGATATTGTGACTGTCATACTAATGGAGTAATAAGGTTATGACTGTCTATGAAAGGCATAGTGGAGACTGTTGTCCTGCAAGTCCTGTATAGTGGAGATGGTGGAATATTAGGTGGAGTTAGGAGTCTTGTGAGATGTGTCCTGAAGTCCCCTCACTTTGTGTCATGAACATGTATAGTTTTGAGTTGAAACCCTGTCTTAGGAGAAGTCTGATCTTTGTAAAGACAGTGAACATTGAGAGTCATTTCATTGAAGGTTTGAAGTGTCCTTCTCAGTATTGGGTTGTCTGCATCATAATGGTATCAGAGAAAGCAAGTAGGTCCTTGAGGGAGTAGTAGGATCTTGTGAAACAGTAAGGGTTTGTGAAAGTGTAAGGATGCCTCCTAAGAATCAGATGGCTAGGGAGAATAATGAACTGAGGGAAGCCTTAGAGGCTAGAGAAAAAGAGTTGAGGGACAGAAGAGAACATAATGCTGCAAGGGAAAGAGAGTTAAGGCAAGTAAGAAGAGAGAATACATCAATCTTGGCAAGGTTGGAAGCATTGGAGAAGAATCCTAGAAGGGATGAACAAAATGATTCAGAAGGAGATGAGAAGGTAGATGAGAATCCTCCTGAGGATGAATTAGATCCTGAAGAAAAGAAATTTGTGAGATTGCTGGGCAGTCCAAGGTAGTAGAACAAAGGAAAACATAGAGTTACCTATCTATCAGGGGAAGATGGATAGTGAAGAGGTATTAGGGTGGATAGATGCCCTAAAAATTTTCTTTGAGTATGAGGAGATGAGTGATGAGAAGAAGATTAAATTTGCAAAAACAAAACTAAGAGGAACAACACTTACATGGTGGAGTAGTGTGCAAACAGAAAGGGTGGCTAGAGGTGGAACAAGAATCACTTCTTGGGGTAGGATGAAGGATATGATGAAGGATCAATTTCTTCCATGCGATTACTCCTTTCAAACAAAGAGGATGAGGCATAATTTGAAATAAAAGGACATGGATGTTATGTCCTATACTGAGCAATTTCATAAGCTTAGTATTAGAGGAGGATTGGAAGATGAAGAAGAGAAAGTGGCAAGATACCTTAATGGGCTTAGATATAACTTGCAAGATGAGATTGGTTTGACCATACCATAATCACTTGGAGAATATTTTTAGTTAGCCATAAGGGCTAAAGAGAGGGTGAAGAGGAAGCAAGAAAGACAAGGAGGTAGTGGAAGAGGATATAGAGGTAGGGGCAGACCTACTAATGAAGTATAGAACAACAATGAGAAAGGCAAAGAGTTTTCTGCAGATCAGAGAGGTGGATATAGAGGCGGAGGTAGATTTGTATCAGGTAGAGGAGTATTCACAGGTAGATGTTATCATTTTAATGAATTGGGACACACATATTTCAGATGTCCTAAGAAGGATGATGCTGACAAGAGCAAGGATATAAGAGTTCATTTGGCACAAGAAGAGGAGAAGCAAGAAGACTAGGAAATGTCATTAGCCTCTCCAGTAATGGTTGGAGAAATGCTCATGGTGGAAAAAGGCAAAATACAACAAACACCACAAGTATCCATTTTTAAAACTAATTGTTTAAGCCATGGAAAAATATGCAAGTTGATTATAGATTCAGGTTCACATGATAATTTAGTCTCTTGGGAAATGGTGCACAAGTTGGGATTGAAGACATTTGATCATCCTAGTCCTTACAATGCCACTTGGGTAAGTCAAGAACAACAAGTAATGGTTAATCAGAGGGCATATGTTGATTTTTCCATTGGTCCATATCATGATTCTATTTTATGTGATGTCATTTCAATGACATGTGGGCATGTAATTTTGGGTAGACCATGGCAACACTTGAGGAGGACAATTCATGATGGTTATACTAATAACTATTTGGTGCATAAAGATGGTAAAAAGTTTAAACTAGTACCTTTACCTTGTGAAGACAAGAAGGAACATGTTACTATCAGTTTTGGAGAGAAATTGCAGTTGAATGTGCAGGTTAAGGATGATTGGAAACAACAGGAACAGTTGTAGCAGAAGAAGGTGGATAACAGTCCTAAAGAACAATAGGTTTGGGACTTGAGTTATGTCAAGATTGGGGACATTGACTGTCCTATAAGGAGGCAGAAGAAGGAAGGCAAACAACAGATAGTAAAGGGAGGAATAAATTAGAACCTCCAGATGGGAAGAACAGAAGCATTGCAGCAGTACGGTCCTAGACAAGGACACCAAAACAAGTTTTATGATGCTAACACTATTTGTAGGAGCCATGCATGTTGGAGAAGGAGAAGGATAACCCTTGGAGAGTTCATGTTTCCTATCACCAGTCAAATGAACATTCCAACAAGATTGAAGAACGTTTGGAGAAGAACCCATAACTCTTGGGACAAGAGTTTTCATCATGCTGGGGAGTATGGTGCAGGAGCACCAAGATCTCTAGGTTTTGGTTGATCTTCAAGTTTGTTTTGGTTTAATAAGGTCCTTGAGACCATCTCCATGTTGTAAGGCTTGAAAGCCATGCTTGTAAAAGGACTATGTCCAAATAACTATAACCTACTCTCATGTTGTAAGTCCTAAGGAGGACAATCATTTTGTAAGTCTTGCTCCTAGGGGGCAGTCATATAAGTTTTCATGCTTGTAAGTCTATGAAGGCATAACAAGGAACCTAAGGCATAGTGAACAAACCTAAGGCATAAGAAAGAACACCTAATGATAGTTGTAAACTTGTTTGGAGGCTGTGTCTAGTCCAAACAAGAGATGTAATGCTAAATGATTAGTTGCTGTAGTTAGAAATCAAGAAGAAGCTCGATGGTTGGGGCAGTTTCATCAACCCCAACCACTCCCAAATGACTTCATGCAAATGTAGGAGGCTTACTTTAAGCTTGCCAAGGTTCATTGTTAAAAGAGACATCCGGTGGATGGGAAGATATAACAAAAACTTTTGTTTTCTGCCCTTTTCTGTATTTTTTTGTCTGAATTCTTGTGCACTTGAACCCGTACTACTATACAGTATAGCTGTGGAATGTTGAATAATTCAGAGTAAAGATGGGTGGATTGACTGCCCATTGAGATGAGTTTGGGCCCTTGATATTGAAGGAAGATATGCTATGCTTGTAGAGTAACAAACTGTTCTTTAAACCTACTATTACAGTCAGAAAGTCACTGTTCTCCTGCATGCTCCATACATGTACGGCCGAGTGGTGTTTGGTGTTTGTGATGGAGAGTTATGTTGGTGAGTGACCTTCCATCTGCAAGTTGTTTGGGCTCTTGACATTCTTTTATATCTTTGTATTTCTCCTTTCTCTGCAAGTAGGTTGGAAACCTTGAGTTAGGGTTTTTCTGATTAGTTTGATGGAATCCTCTTCATTCCACTGATATTTTCTATTTTTGATCAGTGGAATGGGTTGTATAGTAGTTAATGCAAGGTCTTGTGAAGGTTTTGGAGGTAGGAGGATGGTTTGGGTTGAGTTTACCATGTAGATGACCCTGCAGAGTCTTGTGTTGGAGCTTGGAGAAGGACAACAACAATTTAGGTGATGGCCATCGACTATGGGAGTGGAATCCTTGTGAAATACCAATCATTAACAATGGTGCAAGGTGCTCTGGATCTAACAATGATCCTGTGACAAGAGATAGGAAGAGACTTCTCTGAGAAATCAGTCCACTTTGCCTTATTCTGTCTTTGTCAGTTCTCTCAGGAGACAGTCACCACAAGGAAGAAACTAGGTATGTTTGGCATGTTATTGATTTGTCAAGGAAGACATTAGATGTTTGGCATGTTGTATGAGATTGAGTTTGTCTTAATAGAGACCAACATAAGAAGGATATTGTGACTGTCATACTAATGGAGTAATAAGGTTATGACTGTCTATGAAAGGCATAGTGGAGACTGCTGTCCTGCAAGTCCTGTATAGTGGAGATGGTGGAATATTGGTGGAGTTAGGAGTCTTGTGAGATGTGTCCTAAAGTCCCCTCACTTTGTGTCATGAACATGCATAGTTTTGAGTTGAAACCCTGTCTTAGGAGAAGTCTGATCTTTGTAAAGATAGTGAACATTGAGAGTCATTTCATTGAAGGTTTGAAGTGTCCTTCTCAGTACTGGGTTGTCTACATCATCGATAGGGTCAGACACAAGGCTGCATTAGGAACATCACCTTATCACTTAGTTTATGGTACTAAGCCTATCTTTCCCATCCATTTGAGAATTCCCATGCTATAATTCATGCAAGACTATTTAGAACCAAATGATTAGATGTCATCCCACTTGGCCCAATTGCTGCACCTAGAAGAAAAACATGATGATGCCATAGAAAACTTTGCCAAACATCAGGGTGTAGTGAAACGATGGTTTGACAAGAGGGCTAAAGTCAAAGCCTTCCACATTTCTGACTTAGTCTTGTATTGGGACAAAGCCCACGAGAAGAAAGGTGAACATGGTAAGTTTGACAAACTTTGGCTAGGCCCGTATCAGATTTATGAGATCCTTGGAGACAACATGTACCAAATGAAGAGCCTTATTGGTGAGGAACTCCCATTGCCTATCAATGGGTAGTTTTTAAAGCACTACTGCCACACCTAGGAGGCATCTACACCTTCTTTTAGTGTACATAGTTAGGTTGCTTGTCTGTTTTGCTTAGATTAGGTTGCTGATTAGGGTAGTTCTTTCTTTCTACTTTTTCTTTCGGTAGCTGTTAGATGTTTTCTTTCACTTAGGTTAGTTCTTCTTTCCTTCCTTGATTTTTCTTGTTGTCCTTACTTTGTTGGGGATCTCCTTTTCTTGAACATGGTGGTATATTGTGCAGACCAATAAGTGGTCCTTTGTTGGGTAAATAATCAGGAATATTTCTTTGAGAAATTGAAGTTTTCTACTCAGGTCTTCCTATGGGTTCCACTGTTATACTTGGATGGTATGATGTCTGTTCACGAGAAACAAGTCATTAGTTGGTGCACTTGAAGTATTTTCTAATAACATATCTCTCACACTTTTAATGATCCTAAAGTATGTAAAGGATTTTGAGGTATCTTGTATTAAGTGAAAAATCTAAAGACTGTCATATCTACCACCATTGGGGATTTTGTCAGTAAGATTGGAAGAGTAAGCGGTACTGCATTATACTCTACCAATAATAAAGTAAAAAAAAACAATCCAATTACACCTAGCACACACTGAAACTCAATTGAACTGATGGATTTACAAGACAACTCTGTCGAGGCTATGGATGCCTGACTAGCAGTGGGACAATGTCAAGGTGGATGAGATGTATGTCAAACTATGTAGCTTAATGCGACGGATCTTGGATGATCTTAGTTGCTAAGGGATGGAAATTAATGCAATTTCACACACTCGGGTTTTTAGGATATGGATGGTTGCACCCGGCTATTAATTTCTGCTCCTTTGGTAAGGTCTCATGTTGTCTTGTTTGGCATGTTTGAAACACAGAGATTCTAGGTTTGAAACTAAAGTTTATCTTTGAAATGCTCTAGAGCATTTCCCCAATAGAAGTTTCCATTTGTTGTGCCTTGCACAAACACCCCATTTCATTAAATGGGGTGGCCCCGTTTCTTTCAAATTTTTGGCTTAGAGTGTCAACTTTGTTCTAGTTGGTTCCTAAGGTGTTTGAAGATGTATGATCAAGTGATCCATCAGAAGTCAAAATCACATTTCTTGTAGATGAGTAAGTTACTTAGGTTTTCAAACAACTGAGTCAAGTGATTTTCAACATCCAAGCCAAGTCCTTAGGATCTTTGTGCTGAAAAGATGACCCACTAACCTTAGTGCTAAAAATGTAAGACACTGACTAAGCGCTAATTTGCTTGATCACTGACCATGCGCTAAAGTCCTTTTCACCGACTTTGTCCATAGAGTCCACATTCCCCTCAAGTCAGTTAGTGTTGAAAATGTTGCTGGTGCTAAAAATTTATGACACAGACATTGCGTTAAAAGTGTCTACCACTGACTTTATCTGAGGATCTTGAAAACTGTGTTAAGTCTGAGGAACCTCAATCCCACACCAAACCCTAAAATGCTCTTTGCACACTGCCCACCAGACTAGAAAAGGTACCTCCACATTAATGGTGGATTAGACAAGGGGAATATAATGTTTTGAATTCATTTTGAGAAATCATTCTACGAAAAATAAATAAATTTCTTCAAAGAGCTCTGCAAACATGATTTGACAAATTCGAGGTGACGGGGGATTCGATTTGGGAGCACGTTCAAACTAATCTCCTCCATTTCTACAAGTCTCTCATACTAGGTTGGGGCACCTAAACTCTATTTTTTCTAATATAGTTTAGTGTTTTGATAATCTTAGTTTCCCTGTGAAGGTTTGAATGCTAAACTTGCTCTTATATTTGACCTTTCAGGTGCCCTTCAAAGTTAGGGTTTTGGGAATAAATTTTATGGTGCATTTTATTTTTACATGTGCTAGAAAACACTTTGATCCTTAGAAAAATGCTTCTCAAATCTGCATAGAATCAAACCCTAATCCATCTGCGAGAATAATTTAAGTCGGGACTAATTAAGTTTGGTGGGATTATGTAAATCTACATTTTATTAAACTTAAACCAGCAAATTGTGCCACATATGAACCTAGTTGCCTTTGTGTTGCAATTTCTCCTTGCTACCTCCTGGTAGTACCTCTCAAAAATCACGTAAGGCCATGTAGGTTAAAACCATTAAATCTTCTTTGAAGAAACCCTTGCGCTAAAAAGTGCCTCCGTCAACTTTAGTTGGTGTCATCCAAAAACCACACCAAGTTAGAGAAGCTTAAAATCTCCACCCATGTATAATGGACACTTAGCGCTAAGACCGATCATGTCTAATCTGCATGAAAATCTACCTTCGCTGACTTTAGTCAGTTGTGTCCAAAAATTGCGCTGATCAGTGACGGTTTAAATTTGCGCCAACCCAAACTTTTTCTTGTTTATCTCTTGCACTGGAATCAACACTGACCGACCTTAGGAGGGGCTTTTAGTCAGTCATGTTCAAAACCCGCACTAGTCAGAGGAAGTCAAAAGTCGTGCCAAACTCAAGATTTAATTATCTTCTTTCCTTGCGCTAAGATATGCCTCCACTAACTTTGGTTAGTAAACTCCAAAACTGGCGCTAAGTCCGTCAAGACCAAAGTTAGTGCTTTTGACATTAAGAGGTCTGAGACTCCAAAATTCAGAGCAAATTGTGGAAAAGACTTGATTTATTGAAAACTCTTAAGGCAACTAGATCTGTTTTATCAGATTAGGTACTGTAAAAGTAAAATTAAGATGTTTTGCATGGTTTCATTTGGATTTTCAAAGTAATTGGCATTTAGTGCATGGTTTAAATAGGATTTAAATGTTGTTCTTATGTTATTTAAATCATGTGATGAATGTTGTAAAGTTATATAGTCTACAAATCACCAAAAGGACTTGGTTTCTATTTTATAAGGTAAAATTTGACTTAGGATTATGAAACAAGTAACTTATAGCTAAAGCACTGAGACTTAGGAACAAAAGATCATCAAGACACCCTTGACTCATTAGGTCTAGTCATGCAGGTTAACTGTCTTCTCGAACTCAAAACATGAAGTACAAATTCAAGGGCATTCCTCCTGAGACCAAGATAACTTATGGATTGTAGAATATAGGAGACACAGATCTAGGTTGAATGTGGACTTAGAGGATTTCACACTTAAGGTGTTTGGACCAAATTCTACACCATTGGCTAGGAAGATAAGCGATAATGGTATTGCAGAGGCGACTACCTTTCCCACCTCCATACAATGTGCAGAGCTCATAGTAATGTGTGCCAAAAGATATGATCCCTTGACCAGAACCATTCAAACTACAAATGGAGAGGTTCTAGTAGACTTAAGCTTACAATCCTCGGTAGAAGTCTACAGTATACTAGTTTACCTTGTGTTGTCCATACCCATAAGAAAGACGCTGAGAATACATATATGAAAGATGTGGAGAAATGCAAAAAGCATATCAATGATCACTAGATGAAACCTAAGAGGTCTACTATAAACAAGCTGCCCCATACTTTGTATAGAAGTGATTTCCATGATGAGATTGGGGACTTGGTGACTTTATTAAGCAGAATCTATGGGCTCCCATATGCTTCTACCTTTGAAGAGTGGATGTTTTCCCTCATCGAGGAGATAATACATGAAGAGAAGAAACTTCAATGGGCTCAAATCATAAGTGATAACATGCATGAAGCCTTTGAGAATTTCAAGGAGAAGGAAACATTTAGATGGACCTCATATGTTGTCTATGCATTAGCCAGATGAAATGAGTATGCTGGGTTGTCTAAGATTGGAGAAGTAGGGGATGCTGATCAGCAGTTAAAAGTGTATGAATGCTATCCCCAATTAGTATTATCACAATCACTGATACATTACAAGAGGGTGAATGATGCATTCACTATACATATCACCAGGATACTCCAGGGTACCATTGCATTGAGAATATCTCCCGAAGCCATGAATGTTATCCAACAATATGGGAGATGGTACATACAATTTCATAAGTTTACATATTTGAGAATTCAAGGTTTTATAGGTACCCCATATAGGCTACCCTGATATCCAACTGACAAGGTAGTACTCCTTGAACTGACCAAGCAACTCCTCACCTATGCAGAAAGGCTCAAACATCTACACAAGGTCAATATCAAATTTCCAATTTTATTGCGGAAAGGCCACTACTCTTGTACTACCCTAGGGGTAGAAGAACACTCAGATAAAGAATTACAACTGCTGAACCTTCATCCATACATCAAAAGGAAGAATTTTGATCCTCATGGAATAATGGAAAGATATCTCAGTAAGAAATTGTTTCACAGAGATCACCTATAAGACTTCTGGGCAGACTATGTAGATGACTATGATATAATTGGAAGAACTTACTCCCGGTTGTCTTTAGAATGAATAAGAAGATTCATATCATTTAGATGCCAGATCAGGTCATAAAGGATGGAAATGTAGTTCAAAGAGGCCTGTGGGAAGCATTGCTTGGTAAGCCTATCCCTCCTCCCAATTGGGCCAATGCAAAAGAGAGTTCATTGGATGAAGCTATGAGAAACCCAATCAAACACAACAAGATATGGGTTAGGAATCAAGTAGCAGCGTTAACACAAGCAGGGACCACATTTTCATATATAGAGGGGGATTTAGAAAAGGAATCAAGAGACGAAGAAGATCAACCTTTGGAAGAGGTAAATGTAGAAGAACATGAGGTAGTCAGAGACATTGATAGTGATGAGCATGTGCCTTTGGTAGAAAAAGGGAAAGCAAAGAAGGTTATTTCTAAGGCACAGAAGAAAGACCCACCTCCTACCACTAGAACCAGAATACCAAAAAGGAAGTATATACCCATTGGTAAAGGGGAGAGCTCAAAGGCTAAGAAACCAAAGATACCTACAACAAGAGTCTCATTTACGACCCCTGCCAACACCTCAGCTACCCCTCTAGTTTCCTCATCTCCAACTAGGGTCATAATTGCCTCATCTCCTCCACAAGACCCCCCCTCTACTTCCTTTGCTCCAAATTCCACCTCAGTACTATCTCCAATAACAACAAATGTGAGTATATCTAGTTCTTCCTCTTCACTTGCTTCCTCATCCATCACCTCCTCAAGCTCCTCTTCACCTTCCATCTCCACCATATCCTTACCATCCATCTCATCCATTTCCAGCTCCACCCAGATGTTAATACCACCCATTTCCATAATCCTAGCACCTTCCTTCCCTCTCCCATCACTTAGCCTTTCTACACCCATTGCTATATCTTCCATCTCCTCTGTCCCTCCCATTCCACCTTCACTAGGTTTTGCTTCATTTGCTAATTATCCCATGTACACCTACATTCTTTAGTTTCTAATTCTTTGCCAGCCATAGGTGATTCTTTAAAACATCTAATCATTTCTCCTTTAGAGTCTGCCCCATTGGTGGTCCCAAAGCTACCCAGGATTGAGGAGGTTTGTGCAAAATTAGAGTCCTAAGAAAAAGAGGCTACCACTAGAACGACCACAACCATTGAGGTAGTTGAGATAACTGACAGTCCAGTAGACACAAGCACAACATATGTAATGTTTGGAACTACTCAACAGGACATTCAAAAATCTAAAGAATGTTGAATAGTCAAATAATGAAGAGAATGATGAAGATAGGGCTGAATTGAAAATTATTGATGGGTCACCCAATAAAGGAGACAGTCACATTGAATCTCCTAAGGATTCCTCATCCACTGCACTTGATTGGTTACAACAAAGGTTGTAAAATAAAGAACCATAGGTGGAGATATTAAAATTGGATTTGGCTACACTCTTGGCTAGAGTGAATAAACCAAAGAAATAGAAGAAAGAAAAAATCCAATCCAGGATATACAAAGATAGTACAGGATCAGGGATTGCGGAGGTGGTTGTCCCACCACTAGATGTTGGTAAAAATGAAGCCAGAGTAGAAGATTATATTGTTACAACTGTGAATCTGGGACCAACTACAAGGGGACAAAAAATAGATGAATTTAAAGGGACAATGTCCACAATTCTGGACCAATTAAATAAAGATGAAATGATGAAACATGAATTGAAGCAGCAGAATGAAGAGCTCCAAGCATGCATAAAATTCCTAATGTGGCTATTGAAATATGATGGAGAACCAAGATTAGCTCCTGCCCTGCTATCCAACGAATCACTGTCGAAGTTCGATGATATCAAGTCCACTGCTGCAAGCACACGAGAGTGGTTTACAAAGGTGTACGAGGAAGGGTGTGAAGTAATAGCATTTGCATCTTTGCTACATAAAGACTTTTAGCTTTTGAGGGAAGAATGGGAAGATCTGCATGACGAATGTGAACCCTATGATGAATATTTTTCCCATATGTTTCTAAGAGTGCTAACTATGATGAGGTTATCCAAGAAAGTCCTTTTGGCAAAGAATATTTTGACGAAAGATAGATTGAAGAAACCTAAGGAATGGTATCAGTAGATGAAATTGAGAAAATGTGTTTTTGATAAAGTAAGAGATTGTTTTGAAATAATGAAAAGTAAAATCATGGAGGTAATATATGAGATAAATGATACACTGAGGGATTGTATAAATACTAGTCTAGATGACTTGACTCTAATTGATGAGCATCAGTGCAAAGACAGATTGTATCAGGTCATTCATGGAGATTCACCACTGAACATGGTCGGTAAACTTGAAAAAGTCAGTGATCTTTGAGCTGTATTTTTGACATTTAAGAAGGGAAGAAAATCAAGGGAGAATGTATATTGTAAATTTTCTACAGAAATTGAGAGCTTAAGGTTTGGGACAGATTACATCAAAGATCCAGACCCATTAGACATCAACCCAGCTCTGACAACACTAGTTGCTTATTGCAATAAAAAGGCAGAAGAAGTCAAAATTGATCTAGAGGAAGATGAACAGTAAAATCACACGTGAATCCCGTTATTGATAATTAATGCTATATTTAGAGGGTCATGTGACCTTATTTTGTCTTTATTATGTCTTGGAAATTGACTTTTCTGAATGTACAACTTAATGGGTATTCAAAATGACCAGATTCAATGTATTTGGGAGTTGTATTTCACCTTTTTTCTACAAGACAAATGTTAATCTTAAAATGCAAAGTAGTTGCTATAATGCATTAAAGGCCATGTAATCTAGACTATTGGTGTTAAGTTAATCTCCACTGTCCATTCGAAAACTTAGTATGGTACCTCTTCTATATAAAGGGCCATTGTCTGTCATTGTAATGGTCTTGATAGTGAATTTTTGACGCTGTTGAATTTTTTATTAATACAAAAGCAAGTTGCTGCAGTTTCTCTTGGAATTTGTCTCTTTGTGTTATCAATTTGGTTTCATGGTTCACATCTTGATCTACCAATTAGTTTATTGTGCTTTGCAATGTTAATGATTTATTAAAGGTATTTGATGAATGTTCTAAGTCCATACTATTAGTTACTTGCTAACTGTAAGTGGTTGTGCATAGTTAGCCTGGGATGTTATTTTGTGATGAGTTCAATTCCATTACATTAGTTAGATCACGCCTTCGATTGGGTATTTACTAGATGTATGTAATCTGAAAATCTTAAGACTCCATAGAAGATAACATCATTCTCTATGGTACTGTAGTAATCTGATAGCTTGGCAACACAGAAAGTAGTTTAATTTTAGAGCATTTGTCTACCATCAATGAGTTATGCATTGTGAATGTCACTTAGGATTCATCTCTAAACCCTTATTCTTTTGCACTTCCTTTATAATAAATTGTCAGATTTAGGTTCTCAAGTAGCATTTATGTTATAAATCAACTGAAAGTATCATAGGGTTTTCTGCATTTCCATTGGCATTACCTTCACAAACCCTGTCACTTTATGTAAGACCCCTTGTTAGCATAGCTAGTACATACCAACTGAGTCATTCCTACAAGCTAAGACCTAGTTGTTTTATCCTTGGGGCAGTCCTATCTTGGATAGGATACCTTTTTCAAGAGAGGTGATATACCTGTATTTCACCTATGTTGTTGTGTGCTAAAACCACCATCAACAAGTAGTCAATGCATCTATTCACAAGGTAAGAGATGACAACATGATGAAAATGACTGATCTTATATACAGATTAGAATTGTGAAGCACCTTAAATGGACTATCAACACAACTAGGACTATCATGATAGTCAATAGGAACATCAAACCAGGTATGAAGATAATTTGATATCTTGTCAAGGTGTAAACGAGGGGTTTTCTAGGAATCATAAATGTATAGGACAGTCATTGTAACCTTAGGAATATCAATGACATTGTTCAAACAGTAGTCTAAAATAATAATGATCAAACCCTAGGAGTTTCATAAGAAAATTGGTGCATTACAACTTGGCAATCACAAGATCATTGAAGGATAAATGGTGAGATAGGTTATTAAGGAAAAATACAATGATGAGAGATGAGAAGATGAGAAGATGAGAAGGAAGAGGAATATAATGATGAGATAGGTTGGACATTGTGCTATGGCATGGAGATTTTTTACAACCAATAGTTTCTATGGTAGCAATTGCAAGACGCTTGGTGAAGAACTCGCTATTGCATCATGAGCTAAGTGAGTTTCTAGAGCATGTATGGTAGTGCAAGGGCACATGTGGTAGTGCTAGAGTGCATGTAATGACAATTGAGAGCACGTATATATTTTCTAGAGAATGTTTTGAGGTATCAAAGTGATAAGAAGGAATTGCTTGAGTTTGTCTTTGTTATTGCAAGCCATAGTTTGATTTTGGTTGCAATATATGAACACATACATACATGATTCATGTGTTTTGGTCAACAACTTTTGACTAAGTATGAAACATATTTAAAGAACATATCTTAGAACATAAAGAACATAAAGATATAAAAACATAAAGAACATAAGAACATATATAATTGAATTAAAATGGACATAACTTGAACATACCATAGAATTTGATATTGGAGTTGACCAATTCTCCAAAATATAGCTTCAAAATCCTCAAATTCTTGTTTTTCGCAAGTTGTTTTATGAATTCTATATAACTCTAGAATAGTATTAGTGAAATTTATGGAAAAAACAAACATATATCATCAAATTCAATCTATATATCAATGGTAATCAGCTTTGAAACAATATCACACATGAAACATGAAACTTTAGGTTTAAATAATCAAATTTCCTCCAAAAACATGCAAAATTAGTTCTACGTTGAAAAAACAAAAAAAGTGGTGGATTGATCTAAAAATGATTCTTAATATGTCAAACAACATGAAAAGCATTTTCTTGTCTGATATACTTCATGAAAAGCAGGAATAACAGTCATGTGGGGTTTGAATCATGGATCCCACATGCTTTTTTCTCATTTTTCATGCTTCCCATAATGCTAGCACGTTATAATGTGAGAGCGTTTTGGGAAGCATGAAAACATTAAGCTTCATGCATGCAAAAATCATAACCTTCTCAATGTTGGTGCCAAAATCATGGTCTAGGATGTCATGCTCACATAAAATATATTGTAATTATGCATGTAGTGCATCAAATAGGTAATCAGGTGACAGTCCAAGAGTATCTCTAGACTCAAATATCCATGTGGTTCATGAAATAGAACTTGTCTATACTAGGAGGGACAAATGTAAACTTGTATCTACATGGGAGAGTCTCTCTCTCTCTCTCTCTTTATTTCTCTATCCTCCCTCTCTACAACTCTATCTACCTCTCTTTCTCTATATATCTCTCCCTCTCTTTGTTGAGCCCTTGGAATGTGAGGGAGAGAGATATAGGGATAGAGACCTAGATATATTTAGATAGAGGGAGGATAGATAAATAAAGAGATAAAGGGAGAAATAGATAGATAGAAAGGGATGTATACAGAGAGGGAGGGAGACATAGAAAGGGGGAGGGGGAGACCTAGATAAATAGAGAGAGATAGAGAGAGGGAGACATGGAGAGATAGAGAGGGACATGGACATGGATAGGGAGAGAGCCCGAGGACATGGAAATACATGGAGAGATAGAGATAGAATTAGAGAAAGGGAAAAATATAGAAAGAGGGGCAAATAGAGAGATAGATCTAGGGATAGGTGTAGATAGAGATGGGGAGAGGGAGAGAGGGGGATTAAGATAGACAAAGGGGTCTATAGAGGGAGCAGGATAGATAAAGAGGGAGATAGAGATAGATATATATAGAGAGGGGAGATATAGGGAGATAGATCTAGTGAGGGAGAGATAGATAGGGAAATATAGAGACAGAGGTAGAGAGGGACATATTAAGAGATAGGGTTATGGGGAGAGAGAGAGATAGGGAAAGAGATGGAGAGATGTCTAGAGAGAGAGAGAGAGAGAGAGAGAGAGAGAGAGAGAGAGAGAGAGAGAGAGAGATGTCCAAAGACATAGGGAGATAGATTTGAGGTAGAGTGATTGGGAGAGTAGGGGGAATGAGATAGTGAGGGAGGGAGAGATAGAAAGGTAGAGTTAGAGAGATGGGATCGCAAGCTAGAGAGATAGGGAGAGAGAGAGATAGAGAGGTAGATATAGTTAGAGAGAGGGATAGAGGAGATAGAGATGTCTCTCCCAGGCTCGGTCTCCTCTATATCTACCTATCAGTCCTCTCTCTCTAAACCCTAACCTAACCTCTAAAACTTAACCCCCAACCCCTAAACCATAAACCCTAAATAATGCCCCTAAACCCTAACTCCTAACCCCTAAACCCTAAAAATGAGCAAGCCTAAACCTCTATTTCCCTATCTCTCCCAATTGCTATCAGTCCCTTCACTCTATCTCTCTCTAAACCCTAAACCCTAACCCCTAACCCCTAACCCTAAAACCTAAAACCCTAAACCCTAACCCTAAACCCTAAACTCTAAACTTGAGCATCCCTAAACCTCTAAAGCCTGAATAATTCCCCTAAACCCTAACCCTAAACCCTAAACCCTAATTACTTGAGAAACCCTAAACTCATGTAAACCTAAAAAAAATGCTCCTGACCCCTAAACCCTAAACTCAAGCAACCAGGCTAAACCCCTAAACATATAGTTTGAAAGGGGATGATGGAGGATCAATGGGAAATGGATGTATAATTCTTGGATCTTGATTATCATTATCCTCATTGGGATGTGATTTGATAGGGTTTGAGTTATTTGTTTGATTATCTATGTTTTCTTGGGGACCAAGTGTCTCATCATGTGATATTGATGGATAATGAATAGGACTAGTGGGATGATGGATAGGGCTAATGGGATGATGGATAGAGTGATGTGGGTTACTTGCTCATGGATAAGATCTTGATCATAGATAATATCTTGATCACAGGGAGGATAAGCATGGATAGCGCGATATTAGATATGGATAGGGTAAGTGGGGATACATTGATATTCGTTGGATTGGAGAGTAAGAGGTGGTGGTTCAGGTTCACTAGGAGATGTTGGAGGATCAATGATGGGATTGATGTAGAGTGGTTGACCATGAGATGGTAAGGGATCTGAGATGGGATTAGATGGGATGTTTGGATTTTGATTAGGATGGGTGGTTGGTGTTTCCACATGCTTTGGACTAGGCTCTTAACATAGCTATTGGGTTTCTTAGATGGATGTGATGAGTTCTTGGATGGGATCAATAATCTTTGGATGTTTTCTAACATGGCTAGACATGATGGGGTTTGACTTGGACTTATGGTAGGAGACTCTTCAATAAAATGGATAGACATAGGAGTGGATGATGGTGTTGGAGTGGTAGACATGTTATTAGGAGGTTCTTTGTTAGGCTCAAGGATAGGAATTTGAGTACATGATGTTCTTGGATTCCTTGCTAATAGTCCTTGGGTCACATCCTTCATGGCTTCATGGGTTGATGGACGAGGATATGCATATAGTTGATGGACAATGATGGAAGATGTTGTGGGGTTAGGATTAGGATCAAGTGAATGGATATAGGAGGGATGGATTAGGATTGAGAGTGTTAGAGGGGGATGAAATTGGATCAGTGGATTTGGATGGCTCCATATCTTTGCTTTTATTTTTGGATTTTGTAAAGAGTCTTTGGAGAAAAATTTTCAAGCGTTCATGGGTTGTGGATTAGAGCTTAGAATGTTTGATGGTGGATTAGATGGTGAGTTATATGGTGGATGGATGATAGGGATTGATGGATTAGAAGATGGGTGGACTAATGCATTAGGATTAGGAGGATTGTAGGGAAATTATAAAATAATTCCCTTTAACCCTAACCCCTAAACCCTAAACTTGAGCAACCCTAGAAACTCATAAACCCTAAATAATGCCCCTAAAGGTTTGAGCAACCCTAAACTCATAAAACCTAAATATGCCCCTCAACTTGAGAAACCCTAAACCTCTCTCTCTCTCTTTCTCCCCTAAAACCCCAAAACCCTAAATAATGCGCCTAAAACCTAATCCATAAACCATAAACCCAAGCAACCCTAAACTCAAAAACTAGACCAACCCTCTCTCTCTCTCCCTCCAAAAAAAGAAAACTAGGACTGTCTCTCTCTCTCTCTCATTATCACCCTATCTCTCCCCTCTCACTCCCCTCCATCTCCATCCTCTCTCACTCTTCCTCCCTCTCCTCTCCCATGTTGACAAAGAATATGGAAACAAGAAAACTAGGACATGCAAAGAGGGACAAGGAGATAAATTGGGATGATGAAATGGAAACAAAATAATTTATGAAATTTCATTAGATGGGAAGAATGATGAGGAGACGTAGAGAGGGGAGGGAAGTAGAGAGTGAGAGAGAGGTGTTAGAAATGAAAGCAACACTACTTCAATGGAAATCTGATTCAAATAAATTTCTGCAATCTTTTAAGTGTGTATTATCAATGGAGATTGTAGCATAAACTAAAGCTATGCTTCACAGAGATGCAAAATTAGAAAACTTAACACATAACACAATGACACAGTGTTTAACATGGAGAAAACCCTTTTAGGAAAAAAACTCCACACAGGAAAGAGACCTAATGTTTGTATTAATCTGCAAAAGATTGTACAATAAAACACCACCAATCTCTCCTTCAGTCTTCAATCTGACAACATTCTGGCAGCACCTGAGTACCTAAAATCTATATTGCAGCAACAAAATAGATGGAAAATACTTATAGAAATGTTTTCCACTCCATTCTAGGTGTTCACCTTCTCTCTCATGAGATCCCTCAACATGCAAACATTAAATGCCATCTTACAAGCACCTTCCACTTGTCC
The DNA here is from genome assembly GCA_027924645.1 of Cunninghamia lanceolata. Lineage (NCBI taxonomy): Eukaryota > Viridiplantae > Streptophyta > Pinopsida > Cupressales > Cupressaceae > Cunninghamia > Cunninghamia lanceolata. The sequence continues at coordinate 25,348,901 of BSBN01001332.1, read as the reverse complement.
AAAAACAACCATGCAAAGGTTGGGCACCCAAGACTAAATCTAGCCTCTTATAGCATCTTATGACATGTCATAACCATCATAGATTCCATAAAAGAGTATCTTTCCAAGATAGACACCTGGGGATAAATATAGCAAATATACAACTAACATATCCATCATATGTGTCATAGAATCAAATAATCTTATGATGACTTGTAATTGTCATAGATTAACTTACCAAACATTATGATAGTTGTCATACATGCCAAATATAGTAGATTCCTCAAGGGAAAATGCCTACCCTCATTTACTTTGAGTTTTTACATTTGCCAACGGTAAAAGTCACTCTGTAATTACCTCCGATTACTCTGAAATTACCCCTGCCAGTGAAACTAGTACATCTCCTCATGGATAATTACAAATTACATATAATAAATGGAATAAATACAATATTGGGATTTATAAGGTTAATGGCACCTTATCCCAACATTCTCCCACTTGACATTATACATTGTAAATCAACTCATAGGAAATCAAATGAAAATAATCAGGCACTAGAAACAAGGCCCATGGCCTCTCTACACCAAATGAACTTTTCTGTGCTCACAGGCTTGGTCAATGAATCTGCAACATTCTCCTGAGTGTCTATCTTCTTTAGGTCAATCTCTCCATTTGCAACCAACTCTCGAATAAAGTGATACTGAACATCAACATGCTTAGTCTGAGCATGATACATGGGATTCTTGGCCAAACAGATAGCACTCTGGCTATCACAACCAATCTGAATGATCCTACAATCAAAACCAATACCTTTACATAGTCTCCTCAACCAAACTGCCTCCTTAGAGACATGAGTTGTGGCCATATACTCTGCTTCTTTGGTGGACAAAGCAACTGTGGGCTGCCTCTTACTCATCCAACTCATTGCACCTCCAAACAGAGTAAACACATAGCCACTAATGGACCTTCGACTATCCAAGTCACCTTCCCAATCTACATCAACAAAACCCTGTATGTCCAAAGATTTATCAGCACTATCAATACTAGAAAAAACCAAACAATGGTCAGGAGTACCTACAAGATATTTAAACACCATCTTCACATAATTCTAATGCTGTATACCATGGTTAGACACAAATCTGCTAAAAACTCCCACTGCTTGGGCAATATCTGGTCTAGTGCAAACCATTGCATACATCAAACTCCCTACAACACTAGCATACGGCACATTAGACATATCGTCAAAATCATCCTTAGTCTTTGGTCACATATCTAATGAAAGCTTAGTACCAATGGGTAAAGGAACTTTAACTAGGTTACAGTCCTACAAACTAAACCTCTGCAAAATAGTATTCACATACTTACTTTGTGACAACCAAATCTTTCTATTAACTCCGTCCCTCCTGATCTCCATTCCCAAAATATACCTTGCAACACCAAGATCCTTCATCTCAAATGCACTTGAAAGTTGGGTTTTAAGCTCACTGATCATACCCTTAGTATTGCTGAAAAATAACATGTCATCAAGATACAAAGCAATAACCAGTATAGAATCATCAATACAATAAATGTAAACACAATGCTCCTCCTCACTTCTAATAAAACCCAATTTCAAAATAAATGAATCAAACTTTTGATACTACATTCTAGGGTGACTATTTCAAGCCATAGAGAGACCTCTTTAACTTGCAAACCCAATGTTCTTTTCCTTTTACCTCAAAACATGTAGGTTGTTGCATATAAATTTCTTCTTCAAGATCTCCATGTAAGAACACAGTCTTAACATCCATTTGCTCAATCTCCCAATCATAAGATGTAGAAATGGATAAGAGAAATCTAATAGGAGTTAATTTAGAAACAGGAGAGAATATCTCACCAAAATCAATTCCCTCTCTCTAGGAGTAGCCCTTGGCTACCAGTCTAGCATTGTACTTCTCAAATGACCCATCTACTCCAAACTTCTTGAAGATCCACTTACAACCTATGGCCTTTCTTCCTTTGGGCAAACGAATAAGATACCAGGTGTTACAAGAGTCTAAAGCCATCATCTCCTCATGCATGGCTAATTGCCAAGACTTACTATCATCTGCAGAAATAGCTTCCCTGTAGGATCTAGGTTCATCGTTAGCACTCAATAAAGCATATACACAACATAAATCTAGTGGGCTATACCTGCAAACTAGATTCCGTTGTCTTGTGGATCTTCTCAAGGGTGGAGCAACAAACTCTACTCGTTCTTCTACATGATTATTTGCACCAACTTCTTCTATAACAATAGACTCATCTTCATCAGAACTACTTGAATCTTCTTCTTCTTCTTCACCCCCAATCCATCATTCTGTTCTTCCTAAGGTGCATCTTGTTTCTCTAAATCAAAGTGCACCTTCTTTACCTTTTATTCTTTTTCTTTTGGCTACTCAAGTTCAAAAATAGCTCTAAGTTCCTTGAAAATAACATATCTAGAAAAGATAATCCTACGGGTTAGTGGATTCCAAAGCTTATAACCTTTGACATTATCACCATATCCAATGAATGTATAGTTTTCAACCTTTAGATCCAACTTAGATCACTTTTCCTTAAGAACATGAACAAAAGCTTCACAGCCAAAAACCCTTAAATGTGAAACAAAAGGTTTCTTACCTGTCCACACTTCATAAGGTGTCGAATCAAGAGCCTTACAAGGAAATTTGTTTATCAAGTAGGAAGTAGTACACATAGCCTCTATCCAAAAGCATTTATCCAACTGTGCATCACTAAGCATACTTCTGGCCCTTTCCATAATTGTTTGGTTCATCCTTTCTGCAACACCATTTTGTTGTGGTGTATAGGGAGTTGTCTTTTGTCTGATTATACCTGCATGCTTGCAAAACTCATCAAATTTCTTAGAGCAATATTCCCCTCCATTGTCAGATCTTAATATTTTTATCTTTAAACCTAATTGGTTCTCTACTAAGACTTTGAATTCCTTAAACTTAGTGAAAACTTTAGATTTATGTTTCATAAAATAAATCCATGTATATCTAGATACATCATCAATGAAGGTGACAAAATAATGAGATTTTCCAATAGATTCATTATCCATAGGTCCAAACACATCTGTATGAATAATTTCTAATTTCTCTTTTGCTCTATTGCTTCCTAAAGGAAATGATTTTCTATTTTGTTTACCAAACACACAATGCTCACATAAATCAAAGTGCTCATCAGAATAAGAGAAACCATCCAACAATTTTTTATTCTTAATAGTTTTCAATACATTATTACTTGTGTGGCCCAATTTGCGGTGCCACAACATACAAGTGTTTTCAGAAGCCTCAGAAACATAAGAGGTATTACAAATTGTAGTGGCTTCAAGCTTAAACAATTTCCTGAATCTCTTCCCTTTTGCTACCACCAAGTTCCCTCTCACCAATTTGCAGCTATGCTTGTAAAATGTCAGATGCATTCCCAAATCATTCAACTTCAAAATTGAAATCAGATTTCTAGCTAATCTAGGAACATGCAAAACACCAGTGAGGGTTTTAATCCTCCCATCACTAAAACACAACAATACCTTTCCTTTCCTAACAATCGGATATGAAGAGTTGTCACCAAGGTAGATATTACCTCCATCATATTCTTCATATGTGGAGAACCATTCCTTATGCGGGGTCATATGAAACAAGCATCCCGAGTCAACCAACCACTGATCATTAGAAACAAAATTACATGCAGAAAGTAAAACATCTTCACCTGCATTTGAGGACTTATCCAAAGCACTCTCCCACTGTTTCTTAGGGTTTCTACACTCCTTCACATGTCCCCTTTTACCGCAGTTCCAACACTTAAATCTGTTCTTTTTACCAGGAGTCTTAGACCAGCCCTTGGACTTATCCTTAGCCCCTTTCTGATCTCCCTTTGGTCCTCTTTCATTAGACCTTCCCCTGACACTAAGAGCATCCCCTAAACTATCTGAACTCTTCTTCCTCAATTCCTCTGACAGTAAAACTACAACAAAGGCATCCAACTTCAGATCTATGAGGTTAGCAATGATAGCAAGGATAACATTCTCCCAAGACTTAGGTAAAGAACAAAGAAGCAAGATACATTTATCTTCCTCATCAACCTCAACATCTACTAAAGCAAGCTAACTCATCAATAAATTAAATAAATTTAAATGCTCCACAACTGACTTACCCTCTTTCATTTTCAAGGAAAATAATTTTCTTTTTAAGTAAAGTTTATTTACCATAGTCTTGGCTTGATAGATCTCACCCAACCATTTCCACAACTTGTGTACAGTCTCTTCCTTTGTGACATTCAGCAACATAGAATTTGAAAGACACAAACGGATGGTTCCTCGTGCCTTCTTATCTAGTTTTGCCCACTCATCCAGAGAGACATCATCGAGTTTCTTCTCTTTTTGAATAGACAACCATTGGTTTCTTTCTTCCAACAAATCTTGCATATTTAGCTTCCACAACTCATACCCTATTCCATTGAACTTCTCAATGTCCATTCAAGAGGTTGATGCAACAGTAGATGCAGCCATAATAATAACACAAGATCTGCAAAACAAACACAACCAAATCTCCCACTGCAGCTACAACTACCACACTACCACCCAAGATTCAAAGCTGGCTAGGCTCTGATACCAAATGTTATAAATGAAAGCAACACTACTTCAATGGAAATATGATTCAAATAAATTTCTGTAATCTTTTAAGTGTGTATTATCAATGGAGATTGAAACTATGCTTCACAGAGATGCAAAATTAGAAAACTTAACACATAACACAATGACACAGTGTTTAATGTGGAGAAAACCCTTTCAAAGAAAAAATTCCACATAGGAAAGAGGCCCAATGTTTATATTAATCTGGAAAAGATTGTACAATACAACAACACCACCAATCTCTCCTCCAGTCTTCAATCTGACAACATTCTGGCAGCACCTGAGTACCTAAAATCTATATTGCAGCAACAAAATACATGAAAAATAATTATAGAAATGTTCTCCACTCCATTCTAGGAGTTCACCTTCTCTCTCATGAAATCCCCCAACATGCAAATATTAAATCCCATCTTACAAGCACTTTCCACTTGTCCAAAAACAACCATGCAAAGGTTGGGCACCCAAGACTAAATCTGTCTTCTTACAACATCTTATGATGCATTGAATAACCATCATAGATTCCACAAAAGAGATCTTTCCAAGGTAGGCACATGGGGATAAATATAGCAAATATACAACTAACATATCCGTCATATGCGTCATAGAATCACCGAATCTTATTACAACTTGCAGCTATCATAGATTCACTTACCAAACATTATGATAGTTGTCATACATGCGAAATATAGTAGATTCCTCAAGGGAAAATGCCTACCCTCATTTACTTTGAGTTTTTACATTTGCCAACAATAAAAGTCACTCCGTAATTACCTCTAATTACTCTAAAATTACCCCTGCCCGCGAAACTAGTACATCTCTTTATGGATAACTACAAATTACATATAATAAATGGAATACATACAATATTAGGATTTACAAGGTTAATGGCACCTTATCCCAATAAGAGGGTAGGAGGTAGAGATGGGAGGTAAGTAGAGAGTGAGAGAGAGTAGGAGGTAGATAGGGGAAGGAAGAAGAGAGAGAGAGGGTAGGAGGTAGACAGGGGAGGGAAGTAGAGACTGAGAGAGAGGGTAGGAGGTACATAGGGGAGGGAAGTAGAGAGTGAGAGAGAGGGTAGGAGGTAGAGAGGGGGGGAGAAGAGAGTGAGAGAGAATGTAGGAGGTAGAGAGGCGAGGGAAGCAGAGACTCAGAAAGAGGGTAGGAGGTAAATAGGGGAGGGAAGTAGAGAGTGAGAGAGAGGGTAGAAGCTAGAGAGGGGAGCTAAGAAGAGAGTGAGAGAGAAGGTAGGAGGTAGAGAGGGGAGGGAAGTAGAGAGTGAGAGAGATGATAGGAAGTGTAGCTGCCCTTGTAGACATGTATGTAAAGTGTGGAAGCATAGACAAGGAATGTCAATTGTATGATGTAACACATCAAAGAGATGTTCTATAATGGAATGCAATGATTGCAAGATATGCAAAAAATGGATTTGTTGAAAAGGCTTTAGAAACTTTCAAGCAAATGCAATTGGGATGTGTATATCCAAACATGCTTAGCATAACACGAACACATTATAATGTGCTCACATTGTTGATTTCACATAACGTGAGCATGTTATAATGCACTTACGTTATGCTGAGCTTTATTTGACATGTTTTTACTAGTTTTTAGCAAAATTTGGAGATAATCTGGAGCATGCTCCCCATCAGGATGACACATTTTTCAATGAAAAGTAAAAAAAATACCACCATAATCTTAACCTCTTTGATAGCTATCTAACCATATATTTTTTTCACATTTTGATTACGTTAAGGGTTTCATCTTTAATTTCTTTTGTTAGTGTGTCCATTTTTTGTCAAAAACTAGTGTCTAGTATTTTTGACTTTTTTTTAACCACTCATTGAAATTTGACATAAGTTACATTTTTAGAACTAGAATCCATTCTACATGTATTAAAAAAATTGATTTTCGATTAGTTTTCAAAATTTTTAGGGGGGAGCACACCTAAATTTTTGTTTTTCAGGATGTGTCCACTTTGAAAATTATTAAAAAATCAATTATTCATGAAAAAATTATCAGAAAAATCAGGGATAAACTACATGGTGTTAGCTAATTTCTCACTGGAGTGATTATTGACATACTAAAAAAAGTTAACATTTTAGGGGGAGTACATCAGACGCTATGTTATATTTTTTTGAGAAAGACAGGACCAATTTGTGTGCTCCCCCTTTTTGAACCCCTTAATCTCAAACATTTTTGGAAAAAAATAGTAGTTTAGAAACTAGATTCGGAGCACTACGGCTCTTGTTTTTGTTCCATCTTCAAATTTTGAATGTAGCTATCTTCAATTTCTCATGCAACATCAATGTTTCTTGATTTTAGAAAAAAAGTGGCATCTTAAGATCCCATTTTGGCCCCTCATCTTTGTGCACTTACCCAATAGAGGAAAGACTTACTCATAGGAGTTAGTCTTGGTACACTTGAGGAAAAAAGAATTGCCTTGTAATTAGATGGTGGATGTTTGGTGTAGATTATTTGTGAGAGGATATGAAGCATTGTTACTTGATCTAGGTTACACCAAACTATTGGTAGTTGTGATTGGACTCATATGCAGTAGCACATAAGGCATAGAGGAACCTATAGTGAGACCAAGGGTTACAACTCTAAAGAGAGGGAGAAGGATAGAAAGAGGGGAGGGAGAGAGAAAGAGAGATAGAGGGAGAATGAGATAGAGATAAAGAAAGATAGAGAAAGAGGGAGAGATAAAGAGAGAATATAAAATTATTATTAAATGCTAATTGCTTTGCATAGTGAGTTTATTGCTAATTGTTTTGGAACTTATGAGTTTATTGTTAGTTATTAAAGCTTCTCTTCACTTCAAGAATATAAAATTCTCTAATAAAGATACCAACCATGAGAAGGTGGAAGCTTGTTTAGGACCACTAACTTATATTAATAACATTAGTAGAAATAAATAAAGAAAAGAAAATAAAACTATACTCAAATTACAAAGCATAAAAACTTCATAATAAACTTACAAACTATATAACTTGTGTGTCATTCTACCAATTCAATCCAACAAACTATGCACATCTACTCTATTCTTTATAGTGTGAACTATTGCTTTATGTTTAGACTCACGACCTTTCCATAATTTCTTATTCAATAATCTACCCACATTTAATCAATTAGACATTGAATGTCCTAATAAAGTTATAATAATGAATAATTCTCCTATGTGTGTCAAAGTCCTTAAACAACTACACATCAAAATTATTCATTGGATACCTTCTAAGACATGCTCCAGTAACAACTATTGACCATGTAGGATAGTCAATATCTTCTCCATCCTTGATAGGGGTTGTCAATTTTTTTCCTCAATATAATGACACAATTAATAATGTGTTCCTTCTTCATTATCTTCATTTGCAATAACTACATAAACATGCATTCCATTAAATTGTAAAAAAAAAAAATTAAAAAATTGATACAAAAGTATTAGTTAATAATATAAAATATTAATTCTAATTAAATAATGCATCGATAATACCTAATTGAACTAGATATGTAATATGGTCAAAGTTAAGTGATTATTCCATCTCCATGAGTTATAGTGCTCCTAGAAGTAGATATGTTTCAAATGGTTTAAAGTTCTATAAGACCATTCATCGACCCACTCTTTTAACTTAACTCATTTCAAGAAAAATATGTACATGAAGAACAAAGCATTCTATCTACCTCATATGAATAGTCTCTAAACCAACATTTGTTCTTCTACAAGAGTGGAACTTACTCAATCTTGTCATTGTACTACAGTATTTATATTTACACTATTAGCTTCTTCCTACAAACCAAAAAAATTACAAACTATAGACTTAGCTTCATTACTTGGATCTATTGTAGAGTTACACCATTCGATGATATATACTACATCTATCAACTCCGCACTATCTTTGTAGATCAACTCTTCTCATCCTAAGGCTCTTTTAAAAGATGCTTTTACACCATTGTGCTCCCATTTTCTATGCTCAACCTTAAAGAAATTTTATATATGTTGCACACCACTTATCATATGCATCTTGCTCAACTAATAGAACATTAGTGAGTTCTTGAATTGTGACATGTACAAGCATTTGACCACATGATATTCTAACCTTGAATATGATGTTCTTGCTACTCAAATTATCAGAGAACATCTCAAAACAATCTTGAATAAATTTTATAAAATTTATGCAATCATCACTATCAAAATGATACTCCCTCAAGGTATTTCTACCATCCTTTATATTGTCAGGTGTATAAATAAATGTTATATACATAAATATAACAACTTGAGAGGAGTTGTAGTACCATGATTGAATCTCATTTTGTGGTTGTAATGTATAACTCTCTATAAAATCTATAATTGACATGATTGTATGAAAAGAAAATGTGTTCTTGCATAACTTGAATTGTAAGTCCAATCATCAAGCTCTATGTGCATGTATTACATACTCATACACTATCTTGTCTCGAAAGATAGCTATAAACTATAATACTCTTATGTCTTCACTCACTAATTCACATCTCTTGGCCTCTTTAACATCATTTAAAGTGTATGCAACTGACCTATATTTTCTAAAACTTACTAGTTCATTTCTAATTGCATGTGTATTCTCTATGTGTACATGATTTCTCAAATGTTGCAAACTACCACAACTATCAATGTTGTTCCATCCAAATATGATTTCTTCAAAAATAATCATCCATCTAGTCTTTCACAAAAATGCTTGAAATAAAATCTCTTACTAATCTAGGTGGAGCTTCTATTATACACTCTTGCAAAATATAATTAGTATGCAAATTAACATGTATTTGTCAAAAAAATATCATAATGCATAAAAAAATTAATGTAGACCCTACAAAAACAAATGGTGTGTATGCGATTTATTTTATCATAAAAGGTTTTCTCATTTCAAAATACCTTTGACTAATTTTTATCTAAGGATAAATCTCTACAAGTTTGAAGAAAATTTGTCTCTAAATCATATCAAAAAATATTTTGGATGTGGCTCATGGTTTTGACAACTAATTTTTCTTTCTGTTCATCTCTTTGAATATGTGATACTCGTGTTATTTTTCTAAAGTCTTCAATCAAGAATTTTAAGTATTCAACTATGACTTTATCTTTTTATGATAGTCTACTAGAAATGGTCATAGTTCATTATTATTTGGGTCTTCAACTCTTTTATGCCTCTCAATGGATTTCATAATTAGTGTTTTTATTTTTATTTTTAGTGCTCTATTTAATTTTCTTATTAAGTGAGATTTATTTGTTTGATTATTTACTATAGTTAATGTAATTTGTAATTACACATTGTATAACATTACTATCATTGGTGCTTGAGGTCAAAACCATTATTTTGTTAGAAATGAAGACACTATTGCTCATCAAAAATTTGATTCAAATAAGTTTAATAATCTCAAACAGTGTATTATTTAATAGAGATTGCATCAAAAAAGAAAACCCACTACAGAGGAAATATCAAGCATGAAGAACTGAACATAATGATAGTGCTTATGTGGAGAAAACCCTTTCAAGTAAAAAACTCCACCAGGAAAGAGGCACAAGTTTACCTATTAATCTGTAAAAGATTGTACAATACATCAACTACACAACTCTCTCCACTACTCTTCAATCTGACAACATTCCTGCAGCACCTGACTACCTGTAAATCTGTATGCTACAACAAATGCTTGGAAAAATACATATAGAAGTGCTCTCACACCAATCTAGGCGTCCACTTTCTCTCTTTTGAGACTCTCCAACATGCAAATATTAAATGCCTCCTTAGAAGCTCCTGCCACTTGTCCAAAGTCAACCATGCAAAGTTGGACGCCCAAGACAAAATTGGTCTCTTAGAACATCTTATGACATGTCATAACTATCATAGATTCCTCCAAAGAGTATCTTCCCAAGATGGGTGCCTTAGGCTAAAAATAGCAACTTACAACTAATAAATATCTGTCATATGTGTCATAGAATCTTATGACAACTTACAAATGTAAGAGATTCTCTTACATGCACTCACCAAACATTATGACATGTGTCATACATGCTAAAATAGAAAATTCTCTCAAGGTGGCACATACCCTCATTTGCTCATGGTTTTTATAATTTCCAACCATAAATGTCACTCCATAATTACCTCCAGTGAATCCAAAATTATCACTACTAGTGAAACTACCACATTCCATTATGGATAATTACAAATTACAATAAATAAAATAGAATAATACAATATTGGGATTTACAAGGTTAATGACACCTTATCCCAACATTCTCCCACTTGACATTATACATTGTAAATCAACCCATAGGAAAATAAATGAAAAATAATTAGGCACTAGAAACAAGGCCCATGGCCTCTTTGCACCACACAAACTTCTTTGTGCTCACAAATTTGGTCAATCAATTTGCAACATTCTCCTGAGTGTCTATCTTCTTCAGCTCAATTTGTCCACTTACAACCAATTCTCAAACAAAGTGATATTGAACATGAACATGCTTAGTCTAAGCATGATACATAGGATTCTTGGCTAAATAGATAGCACTCTGGCTATCACAACCAATCTGTATGACCCTGTAATCAAAACTAATACCTGTACATAGTCTCCTCAACCAAAATACCTCATTAGAGACATGAATAGAAGTCATATACTCTACTTCGGTGGTGGAAAAAATAACTATGGGCTGCGTCTTACTCATCCAACTCACTGCTCCTCCAAACAGAGTAAACACATAGCCACTAGTGGACCTTTAACTATCCAAGTCACCTACCCATTCTGCATCAACAAATCCCTATATGTCCAAATTTTTATCATCACTATTAGTACTAGAATAAACCAAACAATAATTAGGAGTACCTGCAAGATATTTAAACACGCTCTTCACATAATTCTAATGCTATCTACCAAGGTTAGACATAAATCTACTCAAAACTCCCACTACTTGGGCAATATCTATTCTAGTGCAAACCATTGCATACATTAAACTCCCTAGAACACTAGCATATGGCACATTAGACATATCCTCAAAATGACACTCATTCTTTGGACACATATCTAATGAACGATTAAAACCAATCAACAAAGGAACTCTAAGTGGGTTATAGTCCTACAAACTAAATTTGTACAAAATGGTATTCACATACTTACTTTGTGACAACCAAAGCTTTCTGGTACCTCTTTCCCTCTTGATCTGCATACCTAAAATATACCTAGTAGCTCCAAGATCCTTCATATCAAATGCACCTAAAAGTTGGGCTTTCAATTCACTAATCATACCCTTAGTATTGCTGAAAAATAACATGTCATCAACATACAATGCAATGATCAGTATAGAATCATCAATACAATGAATGTAAACACAGTGATCCTTCTTGCTCCTAACAAAACCCAATTTCAACACAAATGAGTCAAACATTTGATACCACATTATGGGGGACTATTTCAAATCATAGAGAGACCTCTTTATCCTGCAAACCCAATATTCTTTCCCTTTTACCTCAAAACTTGTAGGATGTTCCACATAAATTTCTTCCTCAAGATCTCCATTCAAGAGCGTAGTCTTAACATACATTTTCTCAATCTCCCAATCATAAGTTATAGCAATGGATAAAATAAATCTAATAGAATTCAATTTAACAAGAGGAGAGAAAAGTTCACCGAAATCAACTCCCTCTCATTGGGAGTAGCCCATGGCTACCAGTCTATCCTTGTACTTCTCTAGTGAACTGTCTACTCCAAACTTCTTCTTGAAGACCTAGTTGCAACCTATGGCCTTTCTTCCTTTGGGCAAATGAAAAAGATCCTAGGTGTTACAAGAGTCTAAATCCATCATCTCCTCCTACATGGCTAATTGCCAAGACTCACTATCATTTGCATGAATAGCTTCCCTATAGGATCTAGGTTCATTGTCAATACTCAATAAAGAAAATACACAACAGAGATTTGGTGGGCTATGTTGATAACTGAGAGGGGGGGTGAATCAGTTATCCTAATTATTTCTGCTTTCTGAACTTTATTAATCAATGCAGTATTAATTCAAATAAGCAAACATAACCATGAAATGGAAATACACATGACACAATATTTTTGACGTGGAAACCCTGTTAAGGGAGAAAACCACGGGGTGGTTAACCCAAGATTGTATTCTCTGTTAGAAGAATGGAAATACAAAATGGCACTTGCCAATTAGGGCTCACTGGTTGAGCACACTGCTCACAAGAGACACACTGCCTACAAGAGACTCACTGTCTACAATTTATAAGGAGTGTAATACAATACTTGAACTGATAAGGAGCATCTAAATATGCTAGAGTTTAGCTCTTGTTAGGCTTAGTACACTGATCTGATGCACTTCATCTTTCCTCTTCTTTTGTGTTGCTCTCCTTTCACATACCAGACCTTCCTTACTACTTTTTGCTTTGCTCTACTGCTTTTCTTCGCACATCACCAAAAACCACAACACCTCTCACAACTAAATCCATCTTGTATATATATCTGCACAAGTGATTTCATCACCTTTCTAGTTGACATCCGAAATAGTCAATCTTTTCCACAAATTTTGATCTGTCGGCTGAATCCTTACTTACCAACTAATGTGGATCAAGTATATACTTGTAGAAGTCATCAATCATGTCGGCCAATCATAACTTATGCCTTAATAACCTTTACCATCATCAGTAACACATCCAGAATAAAGTCTGATGTTCTGCTAGTCAGTTCTTCCTCTGTCCATACTGCCAATTAGGAACCTGATACTCAAGTATTCATATCTTTTTCTTCATCTATCACCGGAGGCTAAATCCTTGGAATCTATCAGTCAAGGTAGTCCTCTTGACTTCCCCAAATCCGCACTTTACCAAGATACTTCCTCTGAGAGATCTGGACCTGATTGTTGGACCTCGCCACATGCTCTCTTCTTGCTTACTAGACCACAACATTCTTCACTCTAACTTCTGGTATAGACACACCATGTCCTGCAGATGTGTGGGATGAACTTTGTTGCCATCAATGACAACAATCATGAATCCATATAGTGTTTCTTGCCAACAATCTCCCCCTTTGGCATTGATGGCAACACTTAGTGAAAAATGACTAAGTGTTTACACTATGCTCCCCCTTGGTTGATGCTCTATTTTTATATACATTTTTTGGAGCTCCCCCTTAGTTGGATTCATCATTTTTCACTGCTCTTCACTCCCCCTTTGACATCAATGGCAAAGGGTGGGGTCCGGACACCAAAAAGATTTCTCAAAAACACTTCTATACTTAGCCGCATAAGTATTTATACATGCTATACTTTACATAAACTGAAGGATATCTGCAAAAGATGTCTTCAATTGGACAAATTCTATTGCCCAACTCTGCTTCATTCTGTCCAAAATTGTGATGTGACCACTCAACAGGAATGCATAAGCTTCTGCCTTTTTCAGATCTGTCAGATCATTTATTCTGGCTATAGTTTGAGCATCACTTAAGGCCTCATGCATGGCGTCCAACTTAGGGATAATTATTCCTCTAATTTCATTCAACTTGCTGATTCTATTTTTCTTCTCTTCTTCAAGCTTTTTAATTTCATTCAAAACTACAATCATCTGACATTCTTGATTTATTATCGATGTGGTAAGTGGATCAAAATTTTGAGAAAGTTTAGTTAGTTTGTCCTCCTGTTCTTTCACTTTCTTCTCAATCTCCACTGTTGCTTTAGACCAGGATATACAAAATTTGTATACATCTCCTCCGTCCTTGAGAGAAATTTCCAAGCTCTTTATCTCAATACCCATTACTCTCCTGTCATTTGCTATTAGCCCTTGCAACTCAGAGAATCTCTTGTCCAAAAACTCTTTCCTAACCTTCTCCTCAGCTGATTTCTGTAGAGAATTGAAATGTGTACTAATGCTATTAATCAGAGATTTGAGATTACCAGATGAGGAGGCTGAAGGATCCTTTTCAAAAGATGGCATGATCTTTTCTAACACTCCGGATGTAGCTGCTATAAGCTCACAGTCTTCCATGTGAGACTTCAGGAGTTTTTCTTTGGCCTTTGCATTAGCAAATGAATCTATCTTCATTGTTTGTACCATAGAAAGAGAGTCAAAATTAAATGGCCCTTGCAGAAGTTCTGGTTCATCAATTTCCATTGTCTCTTTGTCTAAGAACTTTTTGACAGTTTCTGCAGTGTCTCTTGCTGGAGATAGATTCTTCTTCTCTTTTGTAGTCTCAGAACTATCTCTTGGAGCTTTTTCTCTTTCTACAGCCTTGGTACTGTCATCTTCTTTTTCCTTCACCTCTACTTCTTTCTCCTGTATTCTTTCTTCTCCTTTGAATCCGGAGTCAGCAGGGGAAACTAGAGGAGTGATGTTTGTTTGTTCATGGGCCACCTCTTCTGGAGTAGAGGATTCTAAGCCCTTATCTTCACCCGTGTCCATTAGTTCTTCTGTCATTTCCTCAATGGATTCCTTTTCAACACCTGTGGCTGAAGGATCAACACCCAAGTCCTTTATAATAGGAAGATTGAATCTTTTGAAGGCATTCCTAAGGATCTCTTCTGTTTCCTTGGCTATCTTGTCAGTCTCACGAAGCATGAGCTGATTCATTCTGGCTTTGCTCTAAAATTCATCCTTGCAATCCTTGAAGATCATGTTCATTTGCTTTGAATCGATTGAAGGATATAGCTGAATAGCTATCTATTCCCAGATTTCAAGATCCTTTGCCCTAGCATTATTCTTTCTTATCTCTAATTCCTTCTTTAAGCTTTTGGGAATGAGAGATATGATTTCAATAAAAGCCTTATTATATATATTTAGATACTTAACTGCAGCTTCCTGCAAGATCTTCTGGTCAGCTTCATTATAATCATCATAGAATTCATCCATTGGTTGGAGATTTCCATCCATAATGATTGATTTGATGACATCATCTAAAGACAGAGTAGGCCTTTTAACAAATTCTTCTGCCATCTCTTCCTTGTCTTTACCGGTAGAGGGTTCACTGGATCCTTCCTTCTTCTGCTTCTTCATTTTCTTTATCTCCTCATCTGATTCAGTTTCTTCTTCATCCTTTTGGCTTGCATAGGACCTCGTTGCCTTTTTCTTTGTTCTCTTCTTTGCCTTACCGTATGATTTTGCTTCCAGTTTTGATGTTTTTGAGCTGTTGTCAGTGGTAGGAGCGGACCTCTTAGAGGATCTTGTCTGGGTGGGGGCTTCTACTAGACCACTTTCCTTTTCAGCACCTTCCTTCTCTTTCTCTACTCTTTCCATCTTCTCCCTATTGGCATCAAGTGCCTCTTTTGAGATGCCAAAGCTTTTGGCAATGTTTTCTACTTCGTTTCTTACTTTCCTCTTTATTTTCAGTTGTCTGAGTTCCACATGAACTTTTACACTTAGCTCTTCAAAGGTTCCAAACCTTTCTGCCTTTGGATCCTTTGGCCGACTTAGCATGTGTTGAACATGCAGCTCCACAATTTGTTCATCAACTTCATACCCCATAGGCATGATCCATATAGTTCTTGGTTCTACTGCCTCCATTAGGCACTGATCAATCTCTACCATAAAGCATATTGTGTCTTTGTATTTCTCAACAAGAGACTGGGGAATTCTCTCTCTTGCTTGCATCATGTTCTGAAAATTCTTGAAATATCTCCAGAGAGCTGTATTATGTGCCTTGGCATCACCAATCCCATGTATATAATCTCTGATCTGAATGGCTACTGGCCTATCATTCTGCCATACCCAGCCACTAGATCCGAGAAGCTCATTCATGTAATAAAAGAAAAGACAGAGTATCAAACCACTGTATTTGAAGGAGTTCTTCTTATCCTTCTTTATCTTCTGTAGATTCTCCAATAGTTGGTTCAGAAGGAGCTCACAAAGATCATAGTCTACATTCTTCCTCAACATTTCATAAGTAGTATATATAGCAGTTCCAGAAACAGAATTCTCCCTGCTGGAGTGATATATCTTATATCCAATTATCATTGATGCAAATTTGATATCTAGATTTGTGATATCCTCAATAGTCATAGCTCTTTGATCAAACTTTGATCTGGTAGCCTCACTGACGATTTGGTTCTTGACAGATTTAAGCGTAGGCATTTCACCGATTGAGTGTAATCTCATTACAACCCTAATGGCATCCTTAGTGATCTTAAACGACCTATTCAACCACATGAAGTTGTCATGTATTCTGCTCAGGATATACCAGACCCATTCATCTTCCAGAAAATAGGGGAAATGAATGCACTGTGCAAAATGCTTATCCCGAATGGCTTTATACTGAGGTTTGATCTCAAAAGAATCATCTATTAACTGCTTGTGATAGATATCCATTAATTTGGACTCTCTAAATTCTTCAATGTTTGCATGAATGTAAACCCTAATATCTTTTGTATGTAGGACACCATGCAGAACACTGGAAAAAGCTCCTAGGGGATCTACTTCCAAGGATTTGTAGGGATGTTTCTTGAATTTGGGGTGAGGCCTATCAGTGATCTTCACAATATTCAGAGTAGACATCTTTTAAAGAGATTTGTAGAGAAGAACAGAAAATACCTTTTGCGTCTTTCAGTTTCACGGAGTTAGCCAGATTGATTTCTAGATGAGTTGACTTCTATAAATGATCTTGGTTGAGCTTGATGAATTTTGTTGCAGAGCCTCTCTTTTTGTTTCTTCTTGAATGTAGAATGAACAAATGCTTAATGAGAAAACCCTTATATTGCTTCGCAAACCCTAATGTTAAGTTGCAATAAATGCTTGACCTAAGTCATTCTGGTTTGCCTTATTCAGATGACTTGAAGAACCGGATCAATCTTGATCTTAAACATCTTGTGGATCTTCCAAATCTTAGCCATAGTTTATTTGGATGTTTCCCTTATGAACCCTTTAATCTGTAACTCTTCTTGTGCCAGTTCCGGCACCAATTAACTGGCTGGGGGAACAAGGTTTTCTTTGTGTCTCCCCCTGAGCCAGAGCTCACTTTTTAATTTTTGGAAGGAATATCAACACCAGAGTCTGGTGCGGACCCATCCCCTACATTCTCTGTACTTTTCTTCACCCAAATCTTGTTTATCTCACTTTGAACTTCATCCACATTCACTTTTCATTTTCCCTTATCTTGATTCTGATTATGATGTACTGGACCTCTTTTGTTCTGATTCTTGCTTCTACAAAATCTTGCAATATGGCCAGATCTATTGCAAATTTGGCAAACAACATTTCTTTGCATATTTGATTGATATCCTTTTGATCTACATTGATTAGCCATATGACCTATTCTATTGCATGCAAAGCATCTACCATTGAAAGATTTGTTTATTTGCATATTTCTGCATTCATGAGATTTGTGACCATACCTTTTGCAGTTGAAACACTGTCTGGAGAAGGATGAATTAGTCTGATTCATTCTCTTTCTACACTGATTAGCTTTATGACCAAAGTTATTGTAGTTGTGGAAATATCCATTGAAGGATGGATATCTTTGAGCATTAGGCTGCCTTACCGGAGGTCTTCTAGGCCTGTTCCTTGGATTTTCTGATCCAAAATTCTTCTGACCGAATCTAGAGCTTTCTCCTTTCTCATATCCCAAACCACACTTGTCATCTACCCTCTTTTGACTTTCAAGAAGAACTTCAAGTTGAGTAGAACTTATCTTGAATTTTTCTTTATATTCATTTGTTGTTTGAAGATCCCTTTTAAGAGAGACAATTTGATCCTCAAGTTTTTCTTCATTATCTTTAGCATCTTCAAGATCAGATTCAAGGTGTCTGATTATTCTATCCATCTTGTGGCAGTCTTCTGGTTTCTCCTTGAGAGATTGTCTTAGATCATCTTCAATTTTTCTTTTCTCTTCAATTTCTTGGTAAACTTCATAACTCCTGATTCCATCTCATGTCTTACCATGATTATCTCTTTTGATAACTTTTTACACAACTTGGTTTTCTCCTTCAGATCTCCATTTGTATCATTGGCTTCACTTTGACTTGCTAATTGCTGAAGGTGCTCTTTTCTCTTTTTCATAGAGGGACTCAGTTTCCGTTTTAGTTCATTTATGAAATCATCAGCCTGTTTGAGTCTTTCCTTCAATTCATTGACTTCGAATTTGACTGCTCAAGATCATCTAGGGCAGACTTAAGTTGATCCCTCATACCATACACATCCATTTGAATTCCCAGATCTTCCTCAAGCTGTTAGGCTCTGTTGGGAGGAACTTGGCTCTGATACCAATTGTTGATAACTGAGAGGGGGGCGGGGTGAATTAGTTATCCTAATTATTTCTACTTTCTAAACTTTATTAATCAATGCAGCATTAATTCAAATAAGCAAACATAACCATGAAATGGAAATACACATGACAAAATTTTTTTGACGTGGAAACCCTATTAAGGGAGAAAACCACGGGGTGATTAACTCAAGATTGTATTCTCTATTAGAAGAATGGAAATACAAAATTGAACTTGCCAATTAGGGCTCACTACCCGAGCACACTGCTCACAAGAGGCACACTGCCTACAAGAGACTCACTATCTACAATTTATAAGGAGTGTAATACAATACTTGAACTGATAAGGAGCATCTACATATGCAGGAGTTTAGTTCCGATTAGGCTTAGTACACTAATTTGTTGCACTTCATCTTTCCTCTTCTTTTGTGCTGCTCTCCTTTCACATACTGGACCTTCCTTATTGCTTTTTGCTTTGCTCTACTACTTTTCTTCGCACATCACCAAAAACCATGACACCTCTCACAACTAAATCCATCTTGTATATATATTCGCATAAGTGATTTCATCACCTTTCTAGTTGGCATCCGGAATAGTCAATCTTTTCCACAAACTCTGATATGTCAGCTGAATTCTTGCTTACCAAGTAATGTGGATCAAGGATATACTTGTAGAAGTCATCAATCATGTCAGCCAATCATAACTTATGCCTTAATAACCTTTACCATCATCAGTAAGACATCTGGAATAAAGTCTGATGTTCTACCAGTCAGTTCTTGCTCTGTCCATAATGCCAATCAGGAACCTGATACTCAAGTATTCATATCTTTTTCTTCATCTATCATAGAAGGCTAAATCCTTGGAATCTATCAGTCAAGGTAGTCCTCTTGACTTCCCCAAATCTATACTTTACCAAGATACTTCCTCTAAGAGATCCGGACCTGACTGTCGGACCTTGCCACATGCTCTGTTCTTGCTTACCAGACCACAACATTCTTCACTCTAACTTCTGGTATAGACACACCATGTCCTGCAGATGTGTGGGATGAACTTTGTTGCCATCAATGACAACAATCATGAATCCATATAGTGTCTCTTGACAACAGGCTATACCTATCAATTGGATTCTGTTATCTTTTGGATCTCCTCAAGGGTGGAGTAAGAGACTCTACTTGCTCTTTTGGATGCTCATCTGTACCAGCTTCTTCTATAACAACATATCCTTCTTCATCAGAACTACTCTAATGTTCTTCTTCTTCTTCACCCTCTAATCCATCATTGTGTTCTTCCTAAGGTGCATCTTCCTACTATATGTCAAAGTGCACTCTCTTCACCTTTTCTTTTTCTTTTGGTTGCTCAGATTCGAAAATAGCTCTAAGTTCCCTAAAAATAACATCTCTAGAGGAAACAATTTTTCTAGTTAGAGGATCACAAAGCTTGTAACCCTTAACATTTTCACCATATCCAATGAAGATGTATTTCTGCACTTTTGGATCCAACTTAGATTGCTTTTCCTTAGGCACATGAACAAAAGCTCATAGCCAAAAACCCTTAAATGTGAAACAAAAGTTTTCTTACCTGTCCACATTTCATAAGGTGTCGAATCAAGAGCCTTACAAGGAGATCTAATAATCAAGTAGAAAGCAATACACACAACCTTTGCCCAAAAGCATTTGTCCAACAGTGAATCACTCACCATACTTCTGGCTCTTTCCATGATTGTTTGGTTCATCCTTTCCATAAAACCAATCTGTTGTGGTGTATACAGAGTTGTCTTTTGTCTGATTATACCTGCATGCTTGCAAAACTCATTAAATTCCTTAAAGCAATATTCCCCTCCATTGTCAGATCTTAATATTTTATCTTTAATCCTGATTGGTTTTCAACTAAGACTTTAAAATCTTAAACCTAGTGAAAACTTTAGATTTGTGTTTCAAAAAATAAATCCATGAGAATATGGATACATCATTAATGAAGGTGACAAAATAACAAGATTTTCTGATAGAGTCATTATCTACAAGTCCAAACACATCTGTATGAATAATCTCTAACTTCTCTTTTGCTCTATTGCTTCCTAAGGGAAATGATTTTTTGTTTTGTTTACCAAACACATAATGCTCACAGAAATCAAAGTGCTAATTAGAATAAGAAAAACCATCCAACAAATATTTATTCTTAATAGTTTTCAAAACATTATTACTTGTGTGGCCCAATCTATGGTGCCATGACATACAAGTGCTTTCAGAAGCCTCAAAAACATAAGAGGAATTACAAACTATAGTAGCCTCTAGCCTAAACAAGGTTCCCATTCTCTTCTACTTCACTACCACCAAGTTTCCTCTCACCAATCTGCAACGAAGCTTATCAAATGTTACATGCATTCCCAAATCATTCAACTTTGAAACTGAAATAAGATTTCTAGCTAATCTAGGAACACACAAAACACTAGGGAGGGTTTTAATCCTCCCATCATTAAATCACAACAATACCTTGCCTTTCCCAACTATTGGATATGTAGAGTTGTCCCCAAAGTACACTTTACCTCCATCATACTCTTCATAGGTGGGAAACCATTCCTTATGCGGGGTCATATGAAATAAGCATCCTGAGTCAACCAACTAGTGATCATTAAAAAAATATTACACCTAGAAAGTAAAACATCTTCACCTACATTCGAGGACTTATCAGAAGCATTCTCCCACTATTTTTTTGGGTTTCTGCACTCCTTCACATGTCCCCTTTTACCGCGGTTCCAACACTTAACTCTATTCTTCTTCCCATGAGTCTTAGACCAACCCTTAGACTTGTCCTTAGCCCCTTTTTGATCTCCTTTTGGTCCTCTTTCCTTAGACCTTCCCTTGACACTGAGAGCATCCCCTGAACTATCCGAACTCTTCTTCCTCAATTCTAGTGCCAACAAAACTACAACAAGAGCATCCATCTTCATATCCGTGAGGTTAGCAGTGATAGCAAAGATAACATTCTCCCAAGATTTAGGTAAAGAACAAAGAAGTAATATACATTTATCTTCCTCATTAACTTCAACATCTACAGATACAAGCTGACTCAGCAACAAATTAAATGAATTTAAATGCTCTACAACTGATTCACCCTCTTTCATTTTCATAGAAAATAGTTTAGGCTTCAAGTAAAGTTTTTTTTACCATACTCTTGGCTTGATAGATCTCACCCAAACGCTTCAACAAGCTATGTGCAGTCTCTTCCCCTGCAACATTCAACATGACAGAATCTGCAAGACACAATCTGATTGTACCTTGTGCCTTCTTATCTAGTCTATCTCACTCATCTTGAGAGACATCGTTAGGTTTCTTGTCTTTTAGAAGAACCAACCACTAGTTTCTTTCTTCCAGCAAATCCTCCATTTTCAGCTTCCACAACTCATACCCCATTCCGTTGAACTTCTCAATGTCCAATCGAGAGGTTGATGCAATGATGGATGCAGCCATAATATCAACTCAATATTTGTAAAACAAATATAACCAAATCTCCCACTATAGCTACACATCTTTCACACTACCACCCAAGAGTCAAAGTAGGCCAAGATCTGATACCAAATGTTAGAAATGAAGACACTACTACTCAACAGAAATCTAATTCAAATAAGTTTATTAATCTCAAACAGTGTATTATTTAATGGAGATTACATCAAAATAGAAAACCCACTATAGAGAAATTATCAAGCATGAAGAACTGAACACAATGACATAGTGTTTACATGGAGAAAACCCTTCCAGGTAAAAAAATCCACTAGGAAAGAGGCACAAGTTTGTATTAATCTACAAAAGATTGTGCAATACATCAACTACACAACTCTCTCCACCAGTCTTCAATCTGACAACATTCTTGTAGCACTTGAGTACCTGTAAATCTATATGCTACAACAAAAACATGGAAACATACTTATAGAAGTGCTCTCACACCAATCTAGGCATCTACTTTCTCTCTCCTAATAATCTCCAACATGCAAATATTAATTGCCTCCTTACAAGCTCCTGCCACTTGTCAAAAGTCAACCGTGCAAAGTCAGGCACCCAAGACTAAATCTGGTCTCTTACAACATCTTATGACACATCATAACTATCATAGATTCCTCCAAAGAATATCTTCCCAAGATGGGTGCCTTGGGCTAAAAATAGTAACTTACAACTAATAAATATCCGTCATATGTGTCATAGTGTCATAGAATCTTATGAGAACTTATAGTTGTCATAGATTCTTGTACATGCATTCACCAAACACTATGACCTGTGTCATATAGGCTAAAATAGCAAATTCTTCCAAGGTGGCGCCTACGCTCGTTTACTCATGATTTTTACAATTGCCAACCGTAAATGTCACTCCATAATTACCTCCGATGAATCTGGAATTACCACTGTCGGTGAAACTACCACATTCCCTTATGGGATTTATAAGTTTAATGGTACCTTATCTCAAAATGTTTGATATGCATTAATTACATATTTTACAATAGATTTTTCACTATAAATATTTGATGTTCTTAGACCAGGGATCTTCATGGTGGGTTTAAACATAAGATTTCTCATCATTTCAGTAGATAATTGAAATCAACATATTTCATTAAAAATTTTAAAGATATTATCCATATTTTATTAGCACTTCTTTTGCAAGTATAGGTGAGTGCAAGATTATCATGGGTCAAATAGTGGTAATGGAGAAACAAATTGCATGAAAGTGTTAGCCAAAACTGTGAAACATTTTTTAGGCTCAGATTTTGGCTTGGTAAGATTTTCTAAAATGGATAAATGGATATTTGTTTCCAAAATAGATACCTATTATGGAAACAAAATGAATAAAAAAATTCCTATGTGAAGAAATAGATATTCATTTCCTTAAAATGGATATCCATTTTGGTTTTAAAAATTCCCCTCGCCGCCCCTCCCCCCACTCAAAAAAATTGCATGGGAATTAGGCTTGGGATTGTAAACATGTCTTTTCCACATAAATGAAGAGTTGGGATGTTTTCATAGATTTTCCTCAATTTCATCATTGATGTTGATAGACTTTTCTATCCAAATATGATAAAATGAAAAGGATATATTCAGAAAATTGTCAAGATTATAAAATATAATATATATCTAATTATAATTTTAATATATAATAATTAATGATTTTCTACCTAAACTATCTCTAAATTCCTTAAAGACACACTGATTGAAAACATCCATAACTTTCAAACTATTTCACCTTTTTCAAATCTGAAAGATCTGTCACACTCTACGCTTTGCTAGCTATGGGTGTCTTTTTTTAAATTTCATTTTTTATACCAAGTTATGTTGGTCAAAAAATTACTTTTTAATATTATTAAAAAGTTGTAGTTAAAAAATCATAACTAATTACTTTTGTTTTGCTAAATATATGCATCCTTGGGGGATGCTCCCTTATATTGATTAATCAGAAATAAAATAGAGTTTAACAAAGTCTTACATAAACTCCTACAGAGGAGGTAAACAAAAAACATGCTGCAACATCCTTAGTTTTCTATATAACCTATCCTATCTACAATCTTTCATCCTACTCAATAGAAAACTACCTTACTTCATTCTATATAACCATATATATGAATAATATCATAAGTATAAAACTCAACTTCCTATACTTCTATCTTACTGAATTTTCCACTCCCCATATATAGTGTTTGCATTTGCTTGAACAAAATTGAACCAATCCCCTGCATCTAAGTCCTACAGCCCCATGACTTGTTTGAGAAAGCCTACAAATTTCTCCATATTTTGGTGCATATAATAGTTACCACCTTTCCTCTTAGATAGTAGAAATGAGGCCCAATCCATTACTGCTCCGTCCTTTGTCACTTTTCTGAAGTCCTCTGGTCACGGTATCCCATTAGCATACCTTGCAATAGCCAACACCTCCTCCAATCCTCTGAGAAGACTCTCTTTTATGAAGGCTTTTGCAATTAATTCAATATTACCCTTCAATTCTCCAATATCTAAAAAAGAAGCAATACATTAGTGTTAACCCTATACCTGTGATTTACCACCAGAAACTCA
This sequence comes from Cunninghamia lanceolata, assembly GCA_027924645.1. Classification (NCBI taxonomy): domain Eukaryota; kingdom Viridiplantae; phylum Streptophyta; class Pinopsida; order Cupressales; family Cupressaceae; genus Cunninghamia; species Cunninghamia lanceolata. The sequence goes on along the minus strand of BSBN01001332.1, from coordinate 25,324,019 downwards.
TCACCTTGAGAACCCATTGAAATGCTAACATCATGATTCTATTCTTTGTTTTAAAAATTGACTGTAATATCTTTTCTGTCACTAGACCAAGAAACACCATTTGACACTATGGATAGGTAAGGAAAATGTGATGCAAAGGTACTCCCACTGCAACTCAAACCTCAAAACCTCACACTCTCAGCACAACACAAATTGACATCCAGACATGGATTGCAAACAAAACATAATATTTTTATTCTTTCCATTAAAGTTTGATTACAAACAACATTACAAACTACCCATCTGCAACAAGATACAAGCAATGGTCTTTATGACCTCTCATTATCAATCTATAGGAAGACATCTTTTCTTCAACTCCTCCTCACCTCTACTCTGTAAGCACTCTTCTCATTCCTGAGTGTTGGCTTGATTCCCTAAACTATTCCACATTTTTATAGCTACAGGGTTAATTTTGGTGTTGAATATTCAAGTTTTCAACCTATTTTACCATGCTCCTCCATCTCCCAACCTTGGCGCTTCAATGTTTTTCTTTTCTAGCTCTTAAAACTGCTAAAAATAATGCATGTCTTCTTGAAATGCTCGTAACTTACTTTTTGTTTTTTAAAGCCTCTAAAGAGTCCCTCCAGAATATGGTGCTTCCTCTACTAAACTGGTGCCTCCTTTTCACTTATGAAATCTTCAATTTCTCTCTTTTTTTGACCAGTAATATTTGATGTTTTCTTACAAAAGGTAATTCTATTTTCTGGCGCCCTCCTTTCATTTCTCTTTCCATGAATTTTTTTTTTTGAAGTAGGCATTGCACTTTCTAATTGAATTTGCCTCTAAATATTAGACATCTTATATGCTGAAATGACATTTTAATTGCATCAAATGGTCAATAGGAATACTTTCATAAAGCTGATCAATCCAATTGAATAAAAATCCATTGTGTGACTATGATAGGATGTGCAGAAATTGGGTGTCGGTAAAGTGAAATTTTGGAAGTGCTATGTTTTGCTTGAAAATTTGTACAAAGGTGTGTTATGACCCCCTTAGGTCCTTCGTAGAAGGATTTAACTCCAGCGTGTATAAATTTTGAAATTTTAAACTTTCCATGAATTATCAGCCTTGAACATAAAGTTTCAAAATCTCCAAAATTGTGCGAGATAAAATCATGAAACCTTCATCAATGCTATCAAAATACATTCAAAATAATACATATGAAAGGATTTGATGCAAACTTCAAGGATACTCAAAAACAATTGTTTCTGTAAATAGCCTATGGAGTGTTGAAATCACGAACTAGTGAAAGTTTGACTTTCAAAATGTTACATTAACTATGAAGTCCCCTGATGCCGAGAGATACCAAAACAGACCCAAGCAAACCAAAACTGAAAGAAGCAAACTGAAATTATTTTTGGGTGATGTTGATTGCTTGTTCACCTAGGATGCTCTTGCATCAGACATGTCAGGTAGGAATTTTTTTGAGTAGGACTCACAAAATGGAGTTGGGTAATAAAACTACCCTTTCAAGTTGTAAACAACCTGTAGGAAACTCCATCATTGATTTAGACATAAAGAATTTCTTCTTCCACCTCTTCCAACATTTCGTTAGGACACTTGCCATCCTCCTCCACCAAGTTTACACCTTATTCCTCCTTCCTCTTGTGGACTCACATCCACCATAGACCAGCCTTCTCTGCTAAAGGCTCTCTTTTCTCCTCCAAATACTCTCTCCTCTTCTCTCCTCTTTTGTGGGATAAATCCCACCATAGATCAACCACCTCCACCAAATCTCATGCGTACAATCTCTCACAACTTCTACATATAGATATGCAACATCTATATTCCACTCTGTCACTACACAATCTTCCTTCCCTAACTCTTTACTCATCTCAACATGCAAATTCAATATCACAAAACTCATAAAAATTAAGCTTTTCCTCGGCAACTTCTACTATCACAACTTCTTCTTCCTCACTATCTACTACAATATTTTCTTCTTCATACTATTCATTCTATTCTTCAATATAAAAATGAAAAATGTTGTGCATTACCTCTTTCTTTGTCACTATTGCAGCATCTTCTTCACTCTTAGCTACACTTTCCAATACTTTCATGTCCTCCAAAGGACAACCCATTGCTGCAATTATACCATTATTTGCTTCAACAATTATATTTTCTTCACCCATTTTCTTACTCACAATCTCCTTCATCTCTTTTGTAGGGAACTCAACATATAACTCATTTCTACAAAATTCAAAAGAAGAACATATTACCTTTGTGATCCCTGCTACTAAAACTACTCCCTCCGACTATATATACTTTACAAGACATATTTTGTTTATACTCTCCTTTCTTTCTTCATCCTTTAACATGAAAATTTCTCCACATGACATGTTGCTCCAGCTTCTCTGCTACCTGCATTTAAGATAATGTTAACACATCCATGGGATTTATTTTTTCCCATCTACACTCGTTTCCTCTCTTTCTCATACTCATTTCTTTTCTTCTCCTTACTTGTGCTATCTACACTTGTGTGGGCTGCTCTTACATATTTCTCCTCCCACATCCCTTCTATCTGGGGGCTGCAACATTTCTTTTCTCTGGTCCTCCTTATACTATCATTTTCAAGGAAATTTTCTTCTTCTCACATCTCTCTTCAAATCTTCTCTTTTTTATTTCATCCTCCCTATACTAGTGAATCTCCAATACATCTAATCATGCCTGAATATTTTTCAATTCTTCAGGGAGCTTTTTATTTCCCTCTTCTTCCCAATATTGTTCCTAGAACAAAATTCTCACAGGTTTCCTCATGACCCATCTCATCCTCTCTTTTGAATGCATCTTCTTCCACTTCAACAATTTCCTTAGAGACTCACATGTCCCTCTATAGTTATAGGATTGACCTACAACAAAAAATCACACTCCCTTATCCTCTACCCAACAAAATTTTCTGGAAGACACACCTCACTATCTATGCACCTTCTACTCAACCTTAACCTCTGTTAGAGGACAACAAACTCACACACTCTACAAATACATTTCAAACATTTTCAATCATTGGGGGATGTTTTTACATCATCTTTTCTAGGAAACTTAACTTCAAGACTTCCAACCAATCAACTCTTTCAAGAATACTTCTCTTCTCACCATGCCAGTGATAACCTGGCTCTGATACCATATGATGCAGAGGTACTCCCAAATTCAAAACCTCACACTCTTAGCACAACACAAATTCACATCCACACATGGATTGGAAACAAAATGTAATATTTTTATTCATTCTATTAAAATATGATTACAAACAACATTACAAACTACCCATCTGCAACAAGATATAAGCAATGGTCTTTATGACCTGTCATTATCAATATGTAGGAGGACATCTCTTCTTCAAGTCCTCACCTCTACTCTGCAGGCACTCTTTGCATTCCTGAGTGCTAGCTTGATTCCCTAAATTGTTTCACGTTTTAATAGTTGCAGGGTTAATTTTGGTGTTGAATATTCAAGTTTTCAACCTCTCTTACCATGCCCCTCCATCTCCCAACCTTGGCCCTTTAGTGGTTTTCTTTTCTAGCTCTTAAAACTACTAAAAATAATGCATTTCTTGAAACGTGGTTGTAACTTATTTTCGGCTTTTTAAAGCCTCTAAAGAGTCCTTCCAGAATATGATGCTTCCTCTACTAAACTAGTGCCTCCTTTTCACTTATTAAATCTTAAATTTCTCTCTTTTTTCCCCAGTAATATTTGGTGTTTTCTTACAAAAGTTATTTCTATTTTCTCATGCCCTCCTTGAATTTCTCTTTCCATGATTTTTTTTTCTTCTGAAGTAGGTGTTGCACTTTCTAATTGAATTTGCCTTTAAAAATTAGACATATTATATGCTAAAATGACATTTGAATTGCATCAAATGGTCAATATGAATACCTTCACAAAGCCAGTCAAACTAATTGAATAAAAGTCCATTGTGTGACTGCGATAGGACGTACAGAAATTGGGTGTCAGTAAGGTGAAATTTTGAAAGTGCTCCATTTTTCCTAAAAATTTGTATAAAGGTGGGTTATGACCCTCTCAGGTCCTCCGCAAAAGGATTTCACTCCAGATTTTATAAATTTTGAAATTTTAAACTTTCTATGAATTGCCAGCCTCGAACAGAAAGTTTTAAAATCTCCAAAATGGTGTGAGATATAACTGTGAGACCTTCCCCAATGTTGTTTAAATGCATTCAAAATAATACCTATGAAAGGATTTAATGCCAAAATTCAAGGATCTCTGGAAATAATGGTTTTCGTAAACAGTTTGCGGAGTGTCGAAATCACAAACTGGTGAAAGTTTGACTTTTGAAATGTTACGCCGACTATGAAGTCCCTTGATGCCGAGAGATGCCAAAATAGACCCAAGCAAACCAAAATTGAAAGAAGCAAACTGAAATTATTTTTAGGTGATGCCGATTGCTTGTTTGCCTGGGATGCTCCTGTGTCAAAATAGGTGCATCCATTGCTCTGTGAGAATAATTTTCTTTTAGAAAATGTTGCTGTTAACAATGAAAAACCATACCATTAACACCTTACTTCACTCACTCCTCTTAGTCTGACATTCAATACTATTAATTAATGTTTCATCATTTCAAAGATCTCGGGCATATTATCTTGGGTGGCAAACATATCCTCAACAATAGACTAATCATTGCTCAGTAAGATCATCCCCAGACAAATCTACCACTAACTCTTCACTCCTATTTACCACCAAATTAGCTAAGCCATCTACCTCTCCATTAACTTTTCTCTATATATGATTAATAGTATAATCTTCCAAATGATCAATAAGCTCTATAACTTGATTCAAAATCACCTTAAACTTCCAACAATGAATAAATTTTCCCTGACTGAATTTATAACTTATAATGAATTACCTTCAATAGCCAATTTTCGAATGCCTAGATTCTTGCATACCTAAAGGCTGATTAGTAGAGCTTCGAATTCTGGCATATTATTAGTTACATTGTGAAGTCTTTTAGAAACTTTTCCAATAACTTTTGCCTCCCAATTCCTAAAAATACACGTTGTCTCTGAAGGGCCTAGGTTGCCTTTAGAGGCACTATCAAAGTTCAATTTATACCAGCCCATTTCTGGAGAACTACATTTTGCCTCCTTCCTTGAAGAGAGTGATTTATCTCCCTCACCTCCATTAACAGAGGGCATAACTAATTATTTATGTACAATTTTTTTTGCAAAAATATGTGTCACATCCAGGTATTTGTCTTTTACTTATATCTAAAGATTAATTTTTTTGGCTCATACTTAGGTTGGTCGGAATGACGCTTAATTTTTATTTTTTTCCAAAAATTTAGTAGTGCCTCATACAAATATCCAATTTTTATCAAATAAATTTAATTTCTTTCAAAAAGAAATACCAGACCATAAATTACATTCAATTTTCTATTAATTTTATTCCTACATACTTTTTAAATTATGTAGATAACCCTTTCGAATTTTCACATGAAGCTTCTTAAGTCTATATTTAGCATTTTTATTGCCACTTAGAGATATTGTTTGGCCCATGATGATCTCGCACTCACCCCTATGTTCAATAATCTTATCACTCATTAGATTTACAATATTTTCATCAATTTTAATTTAAAAAATTAGGTTTGTTAAGCCAAATTCTAGCTAGTGTTCTCAATGGTAAACTTAAACTCATTAAATAAATTTTGTACAAATTTTATTTATCTTCATAATTTCAATTTTGTGTGTTTTCAATAGGTTCATCTATTGGTGTAATATCTAAATTTATATTCAAGATTAAATCATCATTGATTGTTTCATTATTCATTGATTCAATTAGTGTTTGAGGATTTACTTCAATAGCAAATTGAGATGACAAAGATGATGCAACTTCAACTCTAGGATTCAATTTGTTAATTCTATGAATTTTTTCATTCATTACCATTATTTCTCTAAATTCTTCTCTTTCATTGTTCCAATGGATACTTAAGGATCTAATTGAAATGAAAAAGATGGTATATCTTCAACTTCAAAGTTCAATTTCTTATTTTCACAAAGTTGCCCCATCTATTCTCTTTTTTTTTTGGACTCTTGGTTTCATGCTCATTTGTTGTTTGTGTTTTTGCTCATTTCCTTGGATTGATGATAAATTTTATATCAATCTAACACAATTTGTCAAAATAATGAAAAGAATGATTGACAATTTATTAAATTCAAACAAAAACATGGAATTAGAATATTTAATGCCAATGCAAGACAAAAAATTAATTTTTCTTGAACAATGATTTAAATATAATAAATTTAAATAAAAAACATGTAATTAGAATCTTCAATGGCAATACAAGATAGAAAAGTGAGTTCATTTAGTCAAACAATGACTTTAATTCCTCAAAAAAATGAAAATGTGATTGTATGCCACAAATTATGCATAGCATGTGGAAAAATAGAGCATTTGGGTCTAAAATCATAGGTTTCTCCTTTTTACAAACTATTACTTTGGTTTTCTGTGTAAATCAAAATTCATGTGTATTATAACATGCTCGTGTTATATAAGCATTTCATAACATGTGTGTGTTATATCTTTCTTTAATAAATTCCAATCCTTAGGATTGAATTTGCCTTGGAGATACAACCAAAAGGGTTGGGCCTACATGTCACAAGCCCAAATATAGGTTTTATATAAAACATAAAAAATAAGCAAATGTCGAGTGTGCTCTCCATCAGGTTTGCACATTTTTAGATGTTATTATGAAAAATTGCCACGATGACATCAAGCTCTCTATTAGCTTTATAATGATGTATTTTTTTTTCTAAAATTTGAATATATTAAGATTTCCATCTTCAATTTCTTTTGTCGGTGTCTTCATTTTTTGTTGAAAACCTATGCATAATTTTTTTAGTGTCATTTTTTATTTATTCATCTAAATTTGAAACAAATTATAAATTTACATTCTAGAATCCATTTGATACACATTAAAAAACATGATTTTGGTAGTTTTATGTAAATTAAGAGGGGAGCATGCTCATTTTTAAAAAATTTTAGCATGTGTCCACTTTGAAAATTAGTAAGAAAATCATATATTCAATAAAAAATAGCAAAAAAATTAGACATAAACTATGTGATGTTAGCTAATGTTTTGTTGAATGGATTTGTGAAATAGTTTTTAAAAATCAACATTTTAGGGGGAGCACAACTGATTCTATGTTATATTTTCTGACAAAAACAAGACAATTTTGTGTGTTCCCTCTATTTGTCCCTCTTAATCTCCACCATTTAAAAAATAGTAGTATATAAACTAAATTATGAGCACTACTAATCTTTTTCTTGTCACATCTTTAAATTTTTAGTGTGGTTATCTTGAATTTTTCAGCCAAGATCAATTTTTACTAATTTTAGGAAAAAAATTGGCTAGTTATGACCACCCATTTCCATGCACATATACAATTGTAGAGGACTTACACAAAACAAACTTTGAGAGACAACAAATTGACCACATATGGTGATTTAATTATGGTGAAACTATTCCATATGATTTGAAAGTAGTGAGAGTAAAAAGAGACAGATTTTACTATATGCGAGTGAGGAGAATTGTGACTAGAGGGTGGTGAATGGTATGCAAAGAATTCTATATGAGCTTGGACTATAGTATGGACATGCCTTTGGGTTCAGGGTTCATGTGTTTAGGGTTTTAGGATTCAGGTTTCAGGGTTTAGGGGTTCAAGGTTCAAGGTTCAGGGGTTCAGGGTTCAGGGTTCAGGGATCAGGGTTGAAGGTTGAGGGTTGAGGGTTGAGTGTTTTAGGGTTTAGGGTTTTAGGATTTTTGGTTTCAATTAGGCTTTAGGGTTTAGGGTTTTAAGGTTTTAGGGTTCAGGGTTCAGGGGTTTAGGGTTTTAGGGTTCAGGGTTTAGGCGTTTAGGTTTTAGGGTTGAGGGTTGAGGCTTCAGGTTTCAGGGTTAAGGGTTGAGGGTTTTATGATATCAGGGTTTTGGGTTCAGGGTTTTAGGGTTCATGGTTAAGGTTTCTAGGGTTCATGGTTCATGGTTTAGGGTTCAGGGTTCAGGAGTTTAGGATTGAGGGTTGAGGGTTGAGTGTTCAGGTTTTAGGTTTCAGGGTTCAAGGTTCAGGGTTCAGGGTTTTAGGGTTTTATGGATTATGGTTTATGGTTTTAAGGTTTTAGGGTTTTTGGTTTTGGTTTAGGGTTTTAGGGTTTAGGTTTTTAGGTTCACGGTTTAAGATTCAAGATTCAGTGTTCAAGGTTATGGAGGAATTTGATCTCTTTTTCTTGCTTTTACAATTCTTATTTACATGTCCCCTTTTCCCATAGTTTCAACACTTTACTTTGCTCTTACCAGGGGTTTTAGAACATCCTTTAGACATACCCTTCTTCTTATCCCATTTAGGTGTCTTTTGATTAGTCCTACCCCTTACATGTAAAGCATCTTGGGATCTACCATTTTTAGACTTTCTTCTCATTTATTCTGAAAGAAGAGTGGCAATGATATTGTCGATCTTTAGATCTGTATCACTACCATTGATAGCAACAATTAAATTTTCCCAAGATTCTTCTAGAGAATAAAGTAACAAGATGCATTTACCTTCATCTTCTAGCTTAACATTTATCTTACAGGGTTTAGGGTTCAGGGTTTAGGGTTTTAGGGTTTAGTGTTTAGGGTTTAGGGGTTCAAGGTTCAGGTTTCAGGGTTTAGAGTTTAGGGTTGTGGAGGAATCTAAGCTCTTTTTCTTTCTTTTACAATCCTTCAGGGTTCAGGGATCAGGGGTTTAGGGTTTTAGGGTTCAGGGTTTAAGGTTCAAGGTTGTGGAGGAATCTAAGCTCTTTTTCTTGCTTTTACAATCCTTCTTCACATGTCCCCTTTTCCCACAGTTCCAACACTTTACTTTGCTCTTACCAGGGGTTTCAGAACATCCTTTAGACTTACCCTTCTTTTTATCCCATGTCCTCTTTTCCCACAGTTGCAACACTTTAGTTTGCTCTTACCAGGGCTTCAAGGTTTAGGGTTCAGGGTTCATGGGTTTAGGGGTTTAGGGTTCAAGGTTCATGGTTTAGGGGTTTAGGGTTCAGGGTTCAGGGGTTTACGGTTGAGGGTTGAGGGTTCAAGTTTCAGGGTTGAGGGTTTTAGGGTTTTAGGGTTTTAGGTTTTTTAGTTTCGATTTAAGGTTTTAGGATTTTCAGTTTCAATTTAGGGTTTTTGGGTTTTAGTTTTTGGTTTAGGGTTTTAGGGTTTTAAGGTTTAGGTTTTTAGGTTCAGGGTTTAGGGTTTAGGGGTTTGAAAGAATCTGAGCTCTTTTTATTGCTTTTACAATCCTTCTTCACATGTCCCCTTTTCCCATAGTTCTAACACTTTACTTTGCTCTTACCAGGGGTTTTAGAGCATCCTTTAGACTTACCCTTCTTCTTATCCCATGTAGGTGTCTTTTCCTTAGTCCTACCCCTTACATGTAAAGCATTTTGGTATCCACCATTTTTGGACTTTCTTCTCATTTCTTCTGAAAGAAGAGTGGCAATGATATTGTCCATCTTTGGATTTGCACCACTACCATTGATAGCAACAATTAAATTTTCCCAAGATTCTGCTAAAGAACAAAGTAACAATTAAATTAGTATTGAGCCTTAGATTTCTTTTTTAGTAGAAAATATCATGAGAGAGGCTAAAACATTCACCTCCATATATCTAAAACAAGCACTTGAAAAGAGCCAAGAATTAAAAGATAAAACCCAGATTCTAACAGAGAGAAGCTGAAAGGAAGCAAGGTGTGCGGAAACGCTTCCAACACTAATCTAATAAGGGGAATGTAGTGCAAATTTTTAGATCCTTACAATTACAGTTATGTTAATCATGTAACATGGAGATAAAATAATAAACAACAACACATAGAATGCAAGTGACACAAGATGTACATGGGGAAAACCTTTTTAGGTAAAAAAACCCCACACTCTAAAACCTGCACAATGTATTATAAAAACTAAAATAGTTTACAATATACTTGCAATGCAAGTTCTTCCAGGAGTCTTCAAATGTCATTTCTGGAGTAATTTTGGTAGCATAATAGTATCTGTACTAACACTATGCATACTACCACTCCAAGCACCTGATTATATAGAGTTACAAGGCATAAATGAGAAGCTTCTAGAGGTGGGCGTCAACTTGGCCACATGGCCCATTTCTCACACCCAAGGACACTTGTCCAACATGAATACACCTCTCTCACATCCATCATAACATGCATATTTGACTTTCCCAAGAATAAGCTATGACAGATGCTCTTACACATCATACAACTGTCATAAAATCTGCCCAACATAACAACATTTAATGTTGTAAGAGAATCTGTCATACAAGACTAAATATAGCATATTCCTCTTACAATATGTCATAAACCAACTTGGGTACCCAAAGATGCCTTCCTCTCATGCAAAGATGCTTTCTGACACTTGTCTTCACCTGTCATAAGAATCTTTATACTTGGCTCTTAACTACATGTCATATAATCTATCATATGCCATAAGACCTTACACACATTATAAGATGCCGACACATGGCATATTAGTGCCACCTCAAATGGGATGCCTAGATTCTCATGTGTTGACTTGACCATCTAAGTCATATTACAAGTAGGATGACATGTCACAATTCTAGCTCAAACTAAATGACAAAATAAGATGTGCAAGTGAATACAAAATTAGGCTAATAAATAAATATACAAATAAATATCAATGCTAGGAAATTGGAAAGGTTGAGACACCTTAATTCCCAACATTCTCCCACTTATCGAACACCTTGCAAGAGCCAATAGGATAATAGGATTTAACTACTAGAGGCTAAGAAGCCCATAGACTTCGAACACCATATGAACATATCTATGCCCACAGGTTTAGTCAGTGCATCTGCAACATTCTTCAAAGTGTCAACCTTCTCCAATATCACCTTCCCATCTTCTACCATATCACGAACAAAAATGATATTGAACATCAATGTGCTTTGTTCTAGCATGGAACCTAGGATTCTTTGCTAAGCAAATCGCACTATGACTATCACAATAGATAGTAATCTATCCTACATCAAAACTAATATCTAAACACAACCTCTTAAGCCAAATGGCTTCCTTACAAGCATGAGTAGTTGCCATGTACTCTACTTCTATCATGGACAAAGCAACCATAGGTTGTTGCTTACTCATCCAGCTAATAGCTCCACCAAACATAGTGAACACGTAAGCACTCGTGGATCTCTTGCTGTCAATGTCACTTGCCCAATCAAAATCTGTAAATCCATGAATACTCACAGAATGGTGAGGTCCTGTAGGATAACCATTATAACATAGGGAATAATCAGAAGTACCCAACAAATATCTAAATACTCTCTTCACTGCATCCCAATGTACCCGTCCAAGATTAGCCATAAACCGACTAAGGACTCCCACTACTTGGGAAATGTTTGGTCTTGTACAGACCATAGCATACATCAAGCTGCCAACTGCACTAGCATAAGGTACTCTGCTCATATCCTCCATCTCAAAAGGAGACCTTGGACAATCACTAATAGATATATTTGTCCCCATCCTAACAAGAACAGTCAAGAGTATGCAATCCACCATACCGAATCTCTCCAATACAGTGTTAATATACTTACTCTGGCCTAACCAAATTTTCCTATTTGCTCTATCTCTTCTGATCTCCATCCCCAGATTGTACTTGCCTACCCCTAAATTTTTTATTTTAAACCATGCTGACAACTAAGACTTCAAATCAGAAATCAAACCTTTACCATTCCCAATTAGTAACATATCATCAACATATAATGCTATAATGAGAATGTGATTATTGTCAAATTTGAAATAAAGACAATGATCTGATTTTGATCTCATAAATCTAATATTGAACACAAAGGCATCAAACTTTTGGTACCACATCCTAGGAGACTGTTTCAAACCATACAAAGACTTCTTTAACTTGCAAAATGGATTTTCTTTACCTTTCACCACATAGTGCTCTGATTGTGACATATATTTGTTCCTCCAAGTCACCATGAAGGAAAGTTGTCTTCACATCCATTTGTTCGACTTCTAAGTCATAAGTTGCTGCAAGAGATAACAGGAACTGAATAGATGTTAGCTTTGCAATGGGAGAGAAAATCTCACCATAATTAATTCCCTCCACCTGAGAATACCCCTTTGCAACCAATTTGGCCTTATAATTCCCAACACAACCATCTGCACCAAATTTATTCTTGAACACCCATTTACATCCAACAGGTTTCCATCCTTCAGGAAAAGGCACCAAGTTCCAAGTTTTATTCTTTCCCAAAGAAAACCATCTCCTCCTCCATGGTCTCCTTCCAGGAACCTGCATCTTTCGTACCCATAGCCTCTTTCACAGTTCTAGGCTCATCAGTGTTAGAAATCAAGGCAAAAACACAACTAGAATCAAGCAATGAATAACCAAACCTCTTAGGTTGCTTCTTGATTCATGTGGACCTCCTCAAAAGTTGAGGTGGAGGTTCTTCTTACTCTTTTGAAATTTCAAAGCTACTAGAGCTCTCCTCATCATCAGATCCAATTGGATCTTTCGGTTTAGTCTCTTCAAGGGTAGTAGGAAACTGAACCACATCCTCTTTCTTTTGGCTAACAAATAATAGGAGAAGGAGTTACCTCTCTAAAGATAACACTTTTTCTATACAAGACTTTCTTAGCCACAAGATCCCAAAGCTTGTACCCTTTCACACCAACACCATAGCAAATGAAGATACACTTAACTGCCTTGTTCTCTAATTTTGACCTCTTCTCCTTAGGCACATGTGCATATGCCTCACAACCAAAAATGTGAAGATGTCTCAATGAAGGCTTCTTACCAAACCACACCTCCATGGGTGTCTTATCAACGAGTGTTGAAGTAGGAGATCTATTAACTAGGTAGCAAGCAATGGCTACAACTTCAGCCCAAAACTTCTGTTCGAGGCTATCTCCACTAAGCATACTCCTAGCTCTCTCCATCAACATTCTATTCATCCTCTTTGCAACTCCATTTTGCTGAAAGGTGTATGGAGTTGTTTAATGTCTTTCAATCCCATGTTCTTTACAGAACTTATTGAACTTTGCTAAACAAAACTCACCACCATTGTTAGTTCTCAAACACTTAAATCTTTTTACTAGTCTGATTCTCTACAAAAACTTTAAACTCTTTGAACTGACTAAAGACTTCAGATTTGCTTCTGAGAAAATAAATCCATGTCCTCCTACTGTAAGATTCATCTATGAATGATACAAAATATAATGATTTAAAAATTGAAGGAACATTCACATGACCAAACACATTAGAATGAATTTGATCCAACACACCAGAAGACTTGTGAGAACTTGAGTAAAACTGAACATGGTTTTGCTTTCCATATACACAATTTTTGTAAAAGTCACACTCGAGATTACAATCATTTAATCCCTTAATGAGGTTTTTCTTTTTCAAAGCTCTAAGATCCTTCTCACCAATGTGACCAAGTCTCTCATGCCACAACATTGTCTTCTCAACAGGAAGTTTCATTTCCAAAGCATTGGCACACTTAGGTATCCACAAAGCACGACCATCAGAGGTTGAAGCAATACACTTCTTTACTGCTGGTTCCAATGGTGAGGATGAAGAATTTGAAGCTCTTTTCTTTGAAACAAAAGAACTACTACGCTGAACAGTGCATGCATCTAGCTTAAATAGAGTACCTCTCTGAGTACCCTTAGCAAGCACCATAGCTCCTCTTGTCATCTTGCATCCTCCACTTGAGAAGATAACCTGCACACCCACATCATTCAACTTACTTACAGAAAGAAGGTTCTATGCTAAACCAGGAATGTGAAAAACTCCATTGATTCCCTTCACCCATCCATCAGGGAATTGGATCAAGACTCTTCCTGAGAGTCATCACCTAGGTACACCTTCCCACCATCTAACTCTTCATACTTTGTGAACCAATCTCGATGCAAGGTCATGTGGGAAGAAGCACCAGAGTTTATCAACCACCTATCTTTCGATGCATGAGGGGAAAAGGCAGCAATAAAAGCATCACCATGTGTCTTGAGATTTGTCAGAATTTGAATCAGAGATGTTCTTCTTTTTCTTCTTCTCCTCCTTACACTCCTTTCAAAAGTGTCCAGATTTACCACATTTCCAACATAATGCCTTGGACTTTCTAGGAGATTTGGATCTCTCACAGGATTTGGATTTGCCCTTTTCATCTTTCTTATCCTTCTTTTTCCCTTTCTCTTTGGGTCTGCCATGAACCACAAGAGCCTCCTTAGCTGACTCAAAAGACTTTCTTTGCATTTCTTCAGATAACAGTGAAGACACCACTTCATCCATCTTGAAGGTGGTTCTAGCACTCCCAATGGCCATGACAAGGTGGTCTCACGAGTCTGGCAAAGAACAAAGCAAGGTCATAGAACAATCCTCCTCCTCCATTTTCACACTAACGGAAGTCAACTGTGCAACTAGCATGTTAAAGGCATTCAGATGATTTGTAATAGATCCCCCATCTTCTATCCCCAGAGAATATAGCTTCTTCCACATGAATAACTTGTTTTCCAGGGATTTAGGCTGATAAACATCACCAAGTTTCTTCCATATCTCTTTCGCAGTCTTCTCTTCATGAATATTTAATAAGACAAAATCAGCTAAACAGAGTCTCACAAGACCCTTAGCTTTTTGATCTTTGAGATTTCATTCTTCTTGAGCCATTGCCATTATTTTTGTGCTAGAAATTGTTTCCCATAGATCTCTATCAACAAGCATGTTTTCCATTTTGAGCTTCCACAACTCGAAATTGCTGCCATTAAACTTTTCTAATTCTATCCTTCCGGATGTGCTTTCCATCTCCTTCCTACAACAAGACCACACAATACTCTGCACAGACTCCCACAGAATCAAAGATCAGTAAAAAAAACTCCTACCCAACAATTAGGATCAAAGGTGATCAAGATTTGATACCAATTGAAAGGAAATAAGGTGTGCAAAAATGCTTCCAACACCAATCTAATAAGGAGAATGTAGTGCAAATTTTTAGATCCTTACAATTACAGTTATGCTGAGCATGTAACATGGAGATAAACCAAAAAACAACGCATAGAATGCAAGTGACACAAGATGTACGTGGGGAAAACTGTGTCAAGTAAAAAACCCCACACTCCAAAACCTACATAATGTATTATCAAAACTAAAATGGTTTACAATACACTTGCAATGCAAGTTCTTCTAGGAGTCTTCAAATGTCATTTCTGGAGTAATTTTGGCAGCATAACAGTACCTATACAAACACTATGCATACTGCCACTCCAAGCACCTGATTATATAGAGTTACAAGGCATAAATGAGAAGCTTCTAGAGGTGGGCGTCCATCTTGGCCACATGGCCCATTTATCACACCCAAGGACACTTGTCCAACATGCATACACCTCTCTTACATCCTTCATAATTTGCATATTTAACTTTCCCAATGTGGAGCGCTCCAACGAAGAATAGGCTATGACAGATGCTCTTACACATCTTACAACTGTCATAAAATCTGCCCAACATAACAACATTTAATGTTGTAAGAGAATCCATCATACAACACTAAATATAGCATATTCCTCTTATAACATGTCATAACCCAACTTGGGTGCCCAAAGATGCCTTCCTCTCATGCAAATATGCTTTCTGACACTTGTCTACACCTGTCAAAAGAATCTTTATACTTGGGTCTTACATGTCATAGAATCTATCATACGTCATAAGACCTTACACACATTACACGATGCCGACACATGGCATATTAGTGCCACCTCAAATGGGACACCTAGATTCTTATGTGTTGACTTGACCATCCAAGTCTATTACAAATAGGATGACATGTCACAATGCCACTTCAAACTAAATGACAAAATAGGATGTGCAAGTAAATACAAAATTAGGCCAATAAATAAATATACAAATAAATATCAATGCTACGAAATTGCAAAGGTTGAGACACCTTAATTCCCAGCACAAGCAAACAAACGAAAGAGTTTAAACCACTTGGTCAACATGCCATCCTTGTTAATCTATGTTATTCATGTTGGAATATGAAGTCAGTTTTACTTATCTGAGTAGTGATGAATAGTCGACAATGAGTACTACAGTAGTGCCTTAGGTACCCGTCCAATGGGGCTAAAGGCCATGGAACTATGATAATTTAGTTTTACTTATTCATGTTAGATTTGATTCATATTTTACATGGTTATTTAAGTTAGTCGAGCTTGAATGCCAAGGCATGAGAAAAGTTTTTGTAACTATGAATTTTCTTCTAAGAATAAAATTGAGAGATCTGTTTTGTGCTTTTTATTGTTAATTCACTATTATTTCAATTATGCACTACTTATATTTATAAAAATTCAAGTTCTAGCTTGTCTTGTCTACTGAAATATTGTGTTTCTTGTGGAAAATGAGAAATAAGGAAAAATTCCAAGGCAAAAAGAGAGTTCTCACTGAGGCTTTCCAAAGACTCACCAATGTTAAATTGATTGAACTGGTGTTGGTTACATTAGAGGTGACAATAGATAAACTCAATGAATTAATTAAAGGTGGTGCTATGATTTACAAGGAAGATATTCAGTAAACACCCCAGTTGAAATAGGGCTGGAGTGGGTATGAGGAAAAATTCAACAGGGATCACAAAGACTTTCAAGACAAATATTGCACTCAGCATTAGATTGAAAGAATGAGGGATGACATGCATAGGTACCTTGAAATAACTTTTCAGAACTATAGAGCTAATAGTGGATAGATGAAGATTGGCTTGCCTAGTGCTAGAATCCAAGGATTTGACTCTTGCAGGGACAGTGATAACAAGGACTACATCAGGGCATAGAAATATCAGACATTTTTCAATCAGTAGAAGGAAAATAGGAACACCACAAGGGCAAATGTTGAAGATTGGGGAGCATAACTGGATGATAGTCAAGGCTATTATTTTGGAGGATACTTGTAGGGCATAGAGGGAAATCAAGCACAACATAACAAAACATTAAGAATGCAAATAGATGATGAGGATGAACATAAGAATAGGGAGGAGACTAAGGCAATAGACAACAAGGTAGTAACTATGGATCACGATTAAGAAAGCTAAACGTGTGATCAATATCATATTTTGTACTTGATTTTAAAATGTTGATAGTATGATGCTGAGACACTCTATTATATACTGTTTATTTTGATCTTATTCTGAAAAGATGATTAGTATGTAATAGACTCAAGTTTTGGATTGATATAGGTTGTAGGTGGGATAATTGGTGTGGCCTTCTTGGCCATCAAGTTGTACTACATCTCTATCTTTTTTGAATAAATTTTATGCACAATGTTCAATCCCAAATTTTTTATTGCAAGGTTGACATATTTCCTAACATTCTTTGACTTGTTGAACACCTTACAAGAGAAAAGGCAGTATCAAAATCATGATTTAATTGCTAGGGGCCAAGAGGGCCATTGACTCCAAACACCATCTGAACTTCTCTATGCTCACAAGATGAGTTAATGAATCTATAACATTCATCAAAATTTCTACCTTAACTAGCTTCACCCT
The DNA here is from genome assembly GCA_027924645.1 of Cunninghamia lanceolata. Classification (NCBI taxonomy): domain Eukaryota; kingdom Viridiplantae; phylum Streptophyta; class Pinopsida; order Cupressales; family Cupressaceae; genus Cunninghamia; species Cunninghamia lanceolata. Next base: position 25,306,437 of record BSBN01001332.1, on the reverse strand, counting down.
GCCATCCTCAACCATATCTCTAACAAAATGATATCGTACATGAATGTGCTTGGTCCTGTCATGAAATGTTAGGTTGCTAAGTAGGCAGATCACACTTTGACTATCACAATAAACTGTCACTACACCTTGTTTTGTTCCGATATATGAATATAGTCTCTTAAGATAAATGACTTCTTTAGAAGCATGAGTAGCTATCATATACTCATCTTCAATAGTGGACAAAGCAACCATAGTCTATCGCTTACTCATCCAACTAATTGCACCACTAAATAAAGTAAAAACATAAGAACTGGTGGATCATTTACTATCAACACTACCTACCTAGTCTAAATCCACATAACCATGAATATCAAGGGAATGCATGTCTCCTATTAAATTACCATGATAACACAAGGAATACTATGAGGTACCCTACAAATATCTGAAGACTCTTTTAACTGCATTCCAATGAACTCTACCAGGATTAGACATATATCTAGAAAGAACTCCCACTACTTGGCAATGTCTAGTCTAGTACAGACCATAGCATACATCAAACCTTTGAATACACTCTAGTAAGGCACTCTACTCATGTCTTCCATCTTCGATGGGTATGTTGGACATTGTGAAATCAATAACTTCATTTCAATTGTAAAAGGAACACACAATGGTCTACAATCATGCATGTTAAACCTATGTAAAAATTAATTGACATACTTACATTGGCGAAGCCATAGTTTTCTGTTCACTCTCTCTTTTGATTTCCATCACAAGAATGTGTTTATCTGCACCAAGATCTTTCATTTCAAATTTAGCTACAAGTCTAGACTTTAGTTCTGAAATCATTCCTTTCCTTTTACCAATAAATAACATATCATCAATGTATAATGCAATAAACAGGAAGCAATCACCATCAGATTTATAATAAACATAGTGATATGATTTAGGATGCTCAAATCCCAAACTCAACACATATGTATCAGATTTATAGTACCACATCCTAGCACTCTATTTGAGGCCATACAAAGATTTCTTCAATTTACAAACCAAGTTTACTTTTACCTTTCACCACATAGTGCTCTGGCTATGTCATATAAATATCCTCCTCCAAATCACCATGAAGAAACATCATTTTCACATCCATTTGCTCAATCTCTAGATCATAAGTAGTAGCAATATAAAGTAAGAATCTAATGGATGTCATTTTTGCAATGGGAGAGAATATCTCACCATAAACAACACTCTCAACCTAAGAGTAACCTTTCACAAGCAACCGTTCTTTTTACCTCTCAATACTTCCATCTGAACTGATCTTTTTCTCGAAAACTCATTTTCAACCAACATGTTTTCATCCTTCAGGCAATGGTAGTAGGTCCCATGTATCATTATTTTTCAAAGCTGTCATTTTTTCATTCATAGAAATCTTCTACAACTCTACATCATTCATACCTAATGCCTCTTCTATAGATCTGGGTTCATCTATGTTGGTATTCAAAACAAAGATACATATCCAATCATTAGGTGATTACCTTTCAGGTGGTTGTTTATGACTTGTAGATCTTCAAACAAGTTGAGTTGGAGGTTCTTCCTCCTCTTCTGAAGATTTAGAGCTAGATGAGCTCTCCTCAACTTCTTGTCTATCTAGAGGCCTCAATTCAACTTTCTTAGCCATAGAAAGGACTTGAATCATATCTTTCAATTCACTTTGTTTTGGCTGCAATGTAATAGAAGAAGGCTTAGTTTTTCTAAAAAATCACACTTCTACTATATATTACCTTCTATGCAATAGAATTCCAAAGCTTTTATCCTATCACACCGTAACTATACCTGATGAAGATACATTTCATAGCCTTGTTCTCCAACTTTGTTCGCTTTTCCTGTGGCACATGTGCATATGCCTCACAACCAAAAACTTTAAGATGTCTCAGTGACTGCTTGTGCCTCAACCATGCCCCCATAGATGTTTTATCAACAAGAGCTGATGTAGGAGATTTGTTAATTAGGTAGCAAGCAATGGCAACAACTTTAGCCCAAAACCTTTGTTCTAGACTAGCACCACCAAGTATACTCCTAGCCTTTTCCATCAGTGTCCTATTCATTCTTTCTACAACTCCATTATGTTGTGGAGAATACAAAGTTGTCTTTTGTCTTTGAATTCTACAATCTTTACAGAATTTATCAAAATCATTAGAGAAAATTTCATTGCCATTGTCAGTCCTCAAACATTTTATTTTCTTTTTAGTCTACAACTCAACCATTACTTTAAATTCTTTAAATCGACTAAAAACCTTAGATTTACTATTTAGAAAATATACCCACGTCCTTCTGCTATAATCATCAATAAATGAAACATAATATGTGGATTTTCCAATGGAATGAATGTCTACATGACCAAACACATTAGAATGAATAATATCCAATACACCACAAGATTTACAAGAACTTGAGTAAAATTGAATGCGATTTTCTTTACCATAAATGCAATGGTTATAGAAATTGAAATCAAGATTGCAATTTCAGTGAAACCTTCAACAAGGTTTTTTTTTTCAAGGCCCTTAGACCCTTTTCTTCAATGTGACCTAATCTCTGGTGCTATAACAGTCTTCTTTGCATGCAATTTTGATTCAAAAGAAAGAGCACCCTTAGATACTCAGAAGCCATGACCATCCACTGAAAAAATGAAACCCTCTCCTTTTCCACTGAAGTAGTCACATATTTGTTTTTCACAAAAGTACTTTTGCACTCAACAGTGTATGCATCAAGCTTATACAATGTGGCAAATCTAACACCTCTAGTGATCACCATAGCATCTCTAACCATCTTGCATCCTGCATTAGAAAAGACTATTTGCACACCCACATCTATTAGTTTCTCATAGATAATAAATTTTGTGCTAATCCAGGGATATGCAACACACACTTAATCATTTTTACCCTACCATTAGGAAATCTGATTTTATCTTTACCATAGCCAACAATATTTAGATGAGAATCATCACCCGAGTACACCTTACCTCTATCAAATTCTTCATATTCAAAAAACCAATTTCTATTAGGGGTCATATGGAAAGATGCACCTGAGTCAATTAACCATGCATCATTACCTTCACGAGTGGCCAAAGCTACAATGAACACATCACCATCTTCCTTCTCAGACTTAGATTTAGAATCAAATTTCTTCTTTTCCTTCTTCTTTTCTTATTTACACTCTTTACGAAAGTGTCGAGGCTTACCACAGTTCCAACAAATAACTTTGCACTTCCCAAGTAATTTGGATCTCCTCTTGGACTTGGATTTGTCATGCTTCTCACTCTTCTTGCCTTTTTCTTTAGGTCTTCCATGAACATTTAGGGACTCTTTGGTACTGATGGACACCTTCCTCCTCATCTCTTCAAAAATCAAATAACCCACAACATCTTCAACTTTCAAGACAATAGAAGTACTAACAATAGCCATAACAAGAGAATCCCACGAATTAGGCAAAGAACAAAGTAGGATCTAACATCTCTCCTCCTCATCCATTTTTACATCAACTAATGCCAATTGAGCCACCAATATATTGAATAATTCCAAGTGGTTTGCAATTTGTCCACCCTCTTCCATTCTCAAGGAATACAATTTCTTCCTCTAGAAAATCTTGTTCACTAAAGATTTGGCTTGATATATCTCACCAAGTTTCATCCATAGTTTCTTTGCAGAGGACTCTTCATGGACATTGATTAGAATAGAGTCTATCAGGAACAATCTAATTAGACCCTTGGCTTTACCATTCATAACATCATATTGAGTAGCCAAAGTAACATATGTAGGGCTTAAAATATTCTCATCAATAGCATCCCATAGATCTTGATCAATTAACAGATCCTCCATCTTCAGCTTTCACATCTCAAAATTGTTACCAAAAAAATTCTCTACCTCTATTCTCCTTGATGTGCTTGCCATCTAAAAATTTCTACAACAAGATCACAAAGTATCTTTTGCACAAGCTCCCACTCAAAACTAGATTAGCTAAAAAAACCCAATAGCCCACAACTAAAACCAAAGTGATCAAGCTTTGATACCACTTGTAAGAAAGCTAAGGTAGTGTAACAACTTCCTACACTGATCTTGATAGGAGGGTTATGCAAAATTTTTTAGATCTTTACAATAGTTACATAAATTATATATAAATACACATAAATAGCAATCATACCATAACACAATGATTTACATGGGGAAAACCCTTTCGGGAGAAAAACCCCACACTCCAAAAGTTGCCCAATATATTATTCAAAAATCAACAAGATTACAATATACTTGTAGAGTGAGATTTCACATGAGTATCACCAACTAGAGATCTGGTGGCAACTCAACATCTATAAGAATTTCACGCCCAACCTCCATCTCAAGCATCTAATATATAGGAAATACAATACATGAAACCATCAAACGATAATTACAAAATAATGAGTTAAAATCATCCAAAAAAGTGGTGCCCAAATTATCTTCAATAAAAGATGTCATATGGTGTGTCAAAACACACACCAACACATGTAACTCTCCCTTACATCTCTTTTCTATGTGCAACACGTTTTTACATTTTCCAATACAGGAGACCCAACTTCCGGAGGCCATAACTTTTGATCCGGGAGGCTAATTGACGAACCGTTTAATGCGTTGGAAAACTTGTAAAGAGATCTATGGGCTAGACATTCGAGAATTGATGTTGAACAAATAATTTTTTTTATTTTGACCAAAAACCAACCCTATAGCCCAGAAATTGAGTTTTAATGTTTTTATAACAAAAAAACCACACTTTTGTGTAATTGCAAGGTTGAGACAACTTTCCTAACACTTTACACCTATCATAAAAATCTTCTTTTCTTGACTCGATCTATTTTTATTTCCATGCAAGGTTTAGACACTTCTCCTTTTGTTTTTAAAGCCCTTTATTTCTTACATTGTCATTATCTCTTGTTGTGATCCGTTTTGTTATTTTTAAAGCACTTTATAGATATATGGAGATCTACCGGTACCAAGTAATACTGTGTTATCTTTCTATGATGTATATTTGATGCTTTATTTTGTTATTCTTTATGTTTTTCTATTAATCTCTAGCTACTTGACCGATGTATAAACTGACTACAAAGACTTGAGTAAGGACTGGATCGGTATCTCCTCTACATTTCTTTCTAACATTTGGTTCCGTTGTTGGGACCCTGGAAGAGGGTAGTTAAAGATTGAAAGGGAAAAACATTTGAAGAAGTAGTAGAGAGTTCTAGAAAAGAGAAAAGGTGAGGTTGGTAGGAAATTTTTTTAAATTGTAGAGGAATTACATTCTCCTTGAGTTTCTACCTCTATGAGAGGGGGGCATGCACTTAAGGGGATGGCAAGTGGCAATGGGGTAGGGTCCTCAAGGACCTTTCAAATGATGTGACTCTTCAAATAATAATTCCATGGGATATAAGAGGACTAATGGAACACCAAATCCAGCAAACCCATGGCGAAAGGGGAGTAGTGGAAGAAAAAGAAGATCAGCAAAGAAATCAAAACTGGTATGGAGAAAAGTAAAGAGGAGAGATTGAAGAAAACTTGGGAATGACAAGAGCATTACCAAAGAAGGATGCAAAGGGCACAAGAGATGGAGAAAGGAGGGACAATAGAAGGTGCAAAAGAAAAGGAAAAAAAGTTTAAAGAGCACGCCATAGAGAGTGCTGTTAGAAGGAAGGAAGAAGATAAGCACATCATGAAGGATGCTGTTGAGCGTGCGAAGGAGGGTGCTACTAGAGAAAGGAGGTTAGATGAAGAAGACATAGAGGGTGTTATAGAGAATGCTGACGAGTGCGCCATTGTGGGTGCTACCAGAGAAGAATACAGAAGGGAAAGAAAAGAAATAGGTGAACTAGGGTTTATGTCACAAACTGCTAGAACATATGAGTTAACAGGTTGGAGATTTTGAATATGGATGAGAAATATACAAAGGAGTTAATTTGTTGAAGCATATAGGAAATAAGAGAAAGAGGAGAAGATGCAGTAAACATTGAGAGGAGTTTTGAGGGTTTTGGAAGGTTATTATAATCATAATTGGATGCTGACATGATGTCATTCACAAATAAAAGAGATTCCCCTAATTTGGAGAGACACAACCTTTGGACCATGATTCACCCTGAGTGCCGTATAAAGTCAACAAAATTTTGGCAGAAAAGGAAGATATCCAAACAAACAAGGAAGCAGAGAGAATAGTAGAAAACTAGAGCAATTTTGCAGAAGTTTTAAGAGGGGAGTACTTTGAGATCTGACTACAAAGAGATAAGGGAAGAGAAGGAAGATGAGTTGATAGAAGACAATATAACTAGAGGACCAGACTGGAAGAAACTCACCACAAAGTACTAGAGATTGTGAGAAGACCAATCATGGATATGTTGTTGGCAAGAGACACTGCTCTGGTATGAACTTGTATGTTGTCATTGATGGCAACAAGGGAAACAAGGATCAGAGATCTTATCAGCATGATAAGAAGACATAACTCTAGAAGGTCACATTGGAATTCAGGTCTCATTGGCAGAAATCGCTAAGTATGGGCATTTACAGAGTAGAGGATAGTAAGTGGGTTAGTATGCTTCCGCAGATGATGATCTGGAAATGTGGTTCAGGTATGATGGTCTTAATTGTTTGATGGTGGTATGCTCCAGAGATTAATTCTTGACTTCCTCCAGAAGTCATTTGGAAGAATTATCTAAGTCCGGGTGAACATAGGTATAGCAGAGACAGTGAACAGGGCACATTGTAATGTTCCGTATTCCTCTGCAGGTGAGTATTTTGTTATGTAGTTTTAAGGTGTTGTAAAAACTTGTATGAAGTGTCTAATTCTAGAGTTGTGAGATCTGAGGTCCACAAAGTTGCAAGCTACTGAGTATCAGTACAGTGTTTGATAGAGACAAAGTCTGAGTTCTAATGGTCTGCATTCCCCCGCAAGATGATATCATGCCTTGCAGTTCTGCGGGTAAGGTTGGGAATGTGTGAAAAGTCCTTGATATGAATTTGGAAGTGTTTTGTGATCCGCAGTAAAAGTTGTAAGTCAATAGATGAACCTGTTAAGCATGCTCTTAAGGAACATGCTGACTAGTATGGTAAATCATTGTGTGGAGAAGAGATAGTGTGTGAAGGATCTATTTAAGTGATTGAATGATTAGATCCAACCTATATGATCATGTTTGGGCAAAGATTTGGGTCCGCATAACTATAGTGCATTGGATTGAGCCGACAAGCTACATCTTTCTATGTACATGTTTTATTTCTTCGATGTCGACCTGATTATGGATCAAATCATGATGCGGATAAATAAGAGCGATGAATTTTGGTTGAGGGAGTGTGAGTGTGTGTTGCAATAATGTGAATATGTGAATAGAAGAACAAAGATAAAGGATTAGTGATGATGAAGACTTGGGATTCAAAATTTAGTTGCTAAATGACCACACCTTGGCATATTGACAGATGCTTATGCAGTAATCAGTTTCCATGTGCTATTTGATTTGTACTTGGCAGTGAGCCTTCTTTATCAAGGTAGTGAGCTTGGCAGTGAGCCTCCAATAAGGTTTAACAACCCTTAGGGAATAACAACCCTTAGGGTTTAACAACCCTTAGTGTAATATTTCTAGGTTTATGTTTGAGGCAGTGAGCCTGCTAGACCTAGTTGTACTTCATGGCAGTGAGCCAGCATGTTCCAAGCCCGTGGAGTGACCAAGCCTGAACATCATTATTTGTAAAGATTGCTATATATATATATATATGAGAGCTAATCCTCTCTGTGCTTTTTCCCTCTTTGGGTTTTCCACATAAAAATCTTGGTGTCCATGTGTCATGCTTTTATGGTTGCTATTCATTTGCATATTGTGCCTTTGTTCAATTAATTTTGGAAAATGGTTAAAAGTAAAAGTGCATGAAAAGATTTATAGAACATTGATTCACCCCCCCTCTCAATATTCCTGATATTCAACAATTGGTATCAGAGCAAGGATCCTTGGAAGAAGTCTAACAGCTTAAGGAAGATCTAGGATAGTGCAATCATGGCAGCAAGAAGATTTGGAAATTATGAAAGAAACAATGAACTAGAAGAAGCTTTTATGGATCTTGAAAAATTTGAGGTAGAAGTCAAAGATCTAAAGGATAAATTACAAGAAGCTGATGAATGCATCTCAAAATTAAAAGGACAAATCAAGAAGTTCAAAGACAAACACAAAGAGGTTAGTGATCAATTAATATCAGCAAATGAAACCTTCAATATTTTGCAAGCTGAAGTTATAAGAAGAACAAAAGAAAAAGAAGGCCTAAATTCAATTGTGTCAAACTTGAAAACTAAAATTGTGAGTCTAAAAGAAAATCTGGAAAAGGCCAAGAGATTTGAAGAAACGTTTAAGATAAGCTCTGCAAAACTTGAGGAGTTGCTGGTCAGTCAAAAGCATCGTGATGACAAGCAAGGATTAGGATTTGAAAAGAGAGAAAGCTCTAATTCAGGACAAGTCAAATCTAAAGAAGGAAAAGGCAGAAACCATCTGATCAGGAATCAAAGAAATGGACCTAAAAGACCTCCGGTTAGGCAACCAAATGCTCATAGGTACCCATCTTTCAATGGTTATTGTTTCAAATGCAATAAGTATGTCATAGGGCTACTCAGTGTAGGAGTAGGACAAATTAATATGTTCCATCCTTTTCTAGAAAAAATTTCAATTGCAACAAATTTGGTCATAAAGTTAATGAGTGTAGAAGTGTGTCAAGAAAAACCCCAAGTATTCCAAGAAACATCCAATTCTTCAATGGAAAGTGTTTTGCATGAAATAGATTTGGGCATATGGCCAACTAGTGCAGATCAAGACCAATCTATAATAATAGGAGAAATCAAGGGCAGAGAAATGTTGCTTGTTTCATTTGCAACAAATCCAGACACTTTGCAAAATTCTGCAGAAGTACAAACACAAGAAGAGACTATCCTACAAAATTGGGTAAAACAGAGCAAAGAAAAAAGAAGGGAAATGAAAAAGTTGATCTGATTGAAACTAAGAAAGAAATGGACAAGGTCTAGATTAGAAAGGAAGTAATTAAAGTTGAGGATAGATCTGCACCAACACCTGAAGAAGATATCTTCTCCGAAGAGTAAATTAAGAGCTTTGGCTCAGGGGGAGCAGTGTTGAAAATCCAAACTCCCCAGCCAGATAGTTAGTGCTAGAATCCAAGATGGAGATATGTGGTAGAATCTGACAAGAAAAATCCTTTGGAAGAAAATTTGGAAGAAATTGAGTTAGTGCGGTACATTGCGGATCATCTTTGAGCGACCGTGTCTAGCAGAAGAAAAGTTAGGCAACTTTTTGGATCAAGCATTAATGATGATTAGGTCAAGTCATGCGAAGGATAAAAGGAAATCTATTAAGTCTCAAAATCACTTTGCACTCAGAGCTATCAGGAATTTAGAGAGATTGAAGCTAAATTTGAGCAACGATGACCAAGATTTGAGGTGATTGAAGTATTTCAGAGAAAGGAAACCCTAACTTAGTGAAACAATGTACTTATCTGATTGTGAATTTGTTGGAAAGAAATGGCAAACCCTTTAGTTGTTGATATCACTGAGCATCCATGATTTAAATTCAAGAAACATCCTCACAAAGCAACTGAAATTGATCAAATGGGTGTATTCTCGAGTATACCAAATGGAGTTTTATATGTGGAAGACATTAGGGGATATATTCATGTAGCCCTAGATGAGCACAACAATAGCAGATTCATAGACTTATATCAAAAGCATTCAAGTGATGATCAATTCCACCTGAAGGAAGAATACAAAATCTTGAAAGAAAAGAAATTCATCCAATACGTAGTGTTTCTTGGATTTGCTGAGGATGAATGGGCTCGATACGTGCTAAGCAGGATTCATGACGAGTTCATGTGGTTAGAGAAGGGGCAACCCTTTAAAATAACAAAGGATGCAATTCAGGTAGTCACTAGACTAAACTCCACCAAAGGTGTGCCATTATTAAAAGTGGTCAAGAATCAAACAGTTACAGATACCACTAGAGTGCAATTCAACAAAAGGGCAATGACAACAAATGATATAATTGATCATGTAGTAAAGTTTGCCTCAATGGTCATAGGTTATAAGATATACTTCACAAGCAGAGAAAATTTTATCTCTGGTATGGCCATTTACATAGCATACCAAATGATTAAGGAGTATGCGGATTATGACTTGTGTGAGATGTTGAGAATTCAATTGATGGACAACCTAAAAAAGATCAAGGAAAGAAAGAACTATCCTTTCAAATTTGGTACGCTTATTGTCTGTTTATTCTTCTATTTTCTGGATGAGTTCCCTAACCACAAGGGCTTAATTTGGTTAAGTAATCAACTAGTAGCTATTCAAATAAGAAACTATCTTAGCAACCTAGGTAGTCACAATGAGCAAAAAGTAGCTCTATGAGGGTTTTTTCAAGAACTTTCAAAACATGATGTAGTCAAGGGAAAGAATACCTAGGGAAATATTTGAGAAATACAAAGATACCATTTATTTCATGGTCACCATGGACCAATTTTTAATGGAGGTTGTTGAGCCCAGAACAATTTGGATCATGCCCATGGGGTATGAAGTGGATGGTCAAGTACTAGACAGCTATGCCCAACATATGCTAAGCAAACCTAAGGACACAAAGGAAGAAAGGTTTGATACATATGAAGAACTATCTGTAAAACTATATGTTGAACTCAGAAAGCCAGAATCCACCAGGAAGGTAAGAAGAGAAGTAGAAGAAATTACTTTAAGGTATGGTATTACCAAAGAACAACTAAAAGAAGTCAAGGAAAAATCAGAGAAAGTAGAAGAAGCAAAACAAAAGAGTGAACTAGTATAGGTTTCGGAAGAAACTCAGATGAAACCGGACAAACCAAAAAAGGTTCAAAGGACCACTGGGAGCTCTGCTACCTCCTCTGGTGTGACATCATCAATAAACCTAGAGAAAACATCAAAAGAATCCTCTGTCAAAGGCATGAAGAGGAAAAAAATGAAGGGAAGAAGATTATATGTTAGTGTTGGTGAAAAGGATGAAGAAGAAATAGAGCTAGATGAAGAGGTTGAGAAGATGAAAGCTAAGGCTGTGAAAGCCTCTGTAAGCATTAAAGAAAATCCCTCTAGAAAGAAAAATCCAGTAAAAGACAGAGAAAAGAAAATCCTCTAACACTTGTAGATGTAATAAAAGTTGTCACAATTGATGGAAATCTAAAGCCTATGATTGAACTCTATGATGGATATAGTGATGTTGATAAAAGAAGCTTGGAAGAAGCCACTGTGAAATATCTAAACATCTTCAACATGGCTCTTATTGAGATCATCTCTGATCTCCCTGAAATCCTAGCAAATATTCTAAGCATCATAAAGGAGACTGCTAGAGCTAAGGATATTAAGCTAAGAAAACATGTGATGACTAGATTATGTCTGGAAATTACTCTGGAAGAAGAAGACTTGATCTCCAAGGAGACCAAGGACCAGTTCAGAATACAAATGAGAATGAATTTATTAATGATGGGTGAGATTGATAAGGTGGTGAAACAAACAGAGGGAATTATTTTGGAAGCTCTGAAGCAACATAATCTTCCCACCACATGTGTGAATGAAGAGAATGATGTTGCTGATAATTCATCTGTTTCAGAAGTAAACTTGGGCTAAGAAATAGATGAAGATGACAGAGTGTCTGAGGAGAAAGAAGTATTTGTTGATGACTCTCAAATGGGACCCTCATCGGCACAGCAAATTGAGGATGATATCGACAAGGAAAAGACTGAGAAAGAATTGGTCATGGAAAATCCTCCACTAGAACAAGAAGAGGATATTAATAAGGATATGGATTTAGATTGTCCAGAACAAAGCCAAAAAGAAGGAGTTTCTATTGTGCCAAGAGACACTGCTGTATCAGTAAAGGAATTGTTAGAGAAAGAAATTTTTTTTTTGGATGAGCCTGAATTGCTACATGGTCCAATAGACTTGGATGCAATGTCCCTTGTGAAAAAACTAAAATTGGCTTCAATTGTATAGGCAAGAGTGAGAGAAGAAATGTTAAAATCTCATATAGAGGATATTGAACTTGTTGATGAAGAATCCAACATTTTGGAGAAGCTGATGCCTACCTACTAACAGGATTCATCCATGTCTTCAGCAAACCATTTGAAGGGCCTAATAAACTCTGTAAGTAAACAGTTTGAATCCCTTAAAAAGTTTGCATAAATAAAGGTAAGGAAAGAATTTGATGAGAAAAGGTTGGAAGAATTGAAGATAATGATAGCCAATCATAAAATTCAGCTAGATAACAAAATAGCAAACATTCAAAAAGCTGTGAAAGAACCTGGTGATTTGTAGAAATTTTGTTTATCCTGGCCAAAAGTTACTCAGAAGATCATAGATAAGATCAAAGATCTGGAATAGAAACTGATGGATATTTCCATGAAATTTGATCTGGCAGTAGAGTCAGTAAGAAATAAAGAAATTGAAGTCATTAACATTCACAATAACTTGATTGACTTAATAAATCAAAGGTATTAGATAAAAAGAAGAATGGTACAGTTAAGAAGACTAATCTTCCCTAAGCTAGACTCAATGACAAATCTTGCTGCAGAGGCTAAGTTAGTTGTACAAACAGATACAACTTCTGATCTCAAAAAGGCAGAAGCCTTAGTCTTTCTCTTTCGTGGACACATTCAGATTTTGGATAATGCCAATAAAGGCTGGGATCTTGAGTGGGCACCATTTAAGAACATATTCAATGACATTCTCAAATACATGTAATATAAAGATGAAAATTGTACTTGTAAATATGTGGCAGAGTAGATTATTTTTTTGAAATTTTGACAATTTTTTGGTTCTGGATCACACCCTTTGCCATTGATGTCAAAGGGGGAGAAGAAGATCAGTGAAAAATGGATAAACATCTCAGGGGGAGCAGGAGAATGAAGTGTATATAGTAAGGGGGAGCAGTAAAGCATTTTTCACTGAGTGTTGCCATCAATGCCAAAGGGGGAGATTGTTGGCAAGAGACACTGCTCTGGTATGGACTTGTATGTTGTCATTGATGGCAACAAGGGAAAAAAGGCTTAGAGATCTTATCAGCATGATAGGAAGACATAACTCTGGAAGGTCACATTGGAATTCAGGTCCGGTTGGTAGAAATGGCTAAGTATGGGCATTTACAGAGTAGAGGACAGTAAGTGGGTCAGTATGCTTCCACATATGATGATTTGGAAATGTAGTTTAGGTATGATGTTCTTAATTTTTTGATAGTGGTATGCTCCAGAGATTAAGTCTTGACTTCCTCTGGAAGTCATTTGGAAGAATTATCTAAGTTTGGGTGAACAGAGGTATGGCAGAGACAGTGAACATGGAACATTGTAATGGTCCACATTCCTCCGCATGTGAGTATTTTGTTATGTGGTTTTAAGGTGTTTTAAACACTTGTATGAAGTGTCTAATTCTAAAGTTGTGAGATCTAAGGTCCACTGGAATGATAGTTGCAAGCTTCTGAGTATTGGTACAGTGTTTGACAGAGTTTAATAGAGACAAATTCTGAGTTCTGATGGTTCGCATTCCCCCGCAAGACAATATCATGCCTTGCGGTTTTTGAGGGTAAGATTGGGAATGTGTGAAGAGTCCTTGATATGATTTTGGAAGTGTTTTGTGATCCGCAGTAAAAGCTGTAACTCAACAGATGAACTTGTTAAGCATGCTCTTAAGGAACATGCTGACTAGTATGACAAATCATTATGCGAAGAAGAGATAGTGTGTGAAGGATCTATTTAAGTGATTGAATGATTAGAGCCGACCTATATGAACATGTTTGGGAAAATATTTAGGTCCGCATAACTATAGTGCATTGGATTGAGCCAACAAGCTACATCTTTCTATGTACATGTTTTATTTCTCAGATGCTGAGATGATTATGGATCAAATTATGATGCGAATATAGAGCGATGAATTTTAGTTGAGGGAGTGTGAGTGTGTGTTGGACTAATACGAATATGTGAATAGAAGAGTAGAGATAAAGGATCAGTGATGATGAAGACTTGGGATTCAGAATTTAGTTACTAAATGAATGCACCTTGGCATATTGACAGATGCTTATGCAGTATTTAGTTTCCATGTGCGATTTGATTTGTACTTGGTAGTGAGCCTTCTTCATCAAGGCAATGAGCCTCCAGTAGGGTTTAACAACCCTTATTGTAATCTTTCTAGGTTTAGGGTTGAGGCAGTGAACCTGCTAGACCTAGTTGTACTTCATGGCAGTGAGCCAACATGTTCCAAGCCCACGGAGTGACCAAGCTTGAACATCATTATTTGTAAAGATTGCATTATATATATATATATATATATATTGAGAGCTAATCCTCTCCGTGGTTTTTCCCTCTTTGGGTTTTCCACGTAAAAATCTTGGTGTCCATGTGTCATGCTTTTATGGTTGCTATTCATTTGCATGTTGTTCCTTTGTTCAATTAATTTTGGAAAATGGTTAAAAGTAAAAGTGCATGAAAAAATTTATAGAACATTAATTCACCCCCCCTCTCAGTGTTCCTAATATTCAACATATGCCTATCAAGTTACCTATATTTGAGAAGGATACTATTGAAGCAGACAAACACATTTTTGTACTGGAGTCAATTTGGAACCGAAGGGGAGTAATAAGAGATCAAATAAATCTATTTAACTTCATAGACACCTTGCAGAATGAAGCATTGAAGTGGTATAGAAAGACATACCCGAATAGTGACAAGGAGGGATGATATCAAGAAGGCATTTTTGGAGAATTTTGGAGTTTCAGATGTTCCAATAGAAGGGGTAAGTAAGATTAGAGATTTTATGCAATTGGATAATGAATCAATAAAGGACTTTCATAAAAGATTCAAGGAGAGAACCATTGGAGGAAACCTTGACTGAGAAACAAGAGATAGAATGGTTTATTTCCAGAATAAGCCTTGTAATAAGATCAGCCTTAGATGGTAGAATATTTGGGACATATGCAGAAGTGGTGTCACTAGCCTGCCAGATAGAGTCTTAATCCTAGCAAAGACAAGATAAGATGAAGGAAAACCTAGAATTGGAAAAGCCAAAGTTGGAATTGGAGAAATTGAAGCTGAGGCAGGAGATATTTGTTAAACATGAGGAGAATACACAGAAGCAAAGACCTGATATTTGGTGTTCATATTGCACAAGAGAAGGCCGCTTGAGAAATGAATGTCCTAGGATGAAAGGTGAAAGACAAGTTGCTGCAATAAAAAAAGACACCAAAGCAACAACGAAAAGAGTCAATTCAATATACTGTCAATTATGCGAAGAGTGGGATGACCATGAGACACCTGATTGTCCTTTCACAAAATTTCTAGAAGAAAAGAGAATGTGTTGATGAAGAAGATGAAAGTTGGTACACACATTCAGTGGAGAGTAATAACATGTCCTATGTAGAGAGAAACTCACATGATCATGGCTACAAACAACCAAATTGGAGAAATTGGAGGAATGTCAATGCAATACAAAATTCAAACTCTGGCAGCCCATCTTATGGAAACAACTATAATAATGATGACGAAGAGAAATTTGGAGGTTACAGAGGAGGCAGAGGATGTGGAAGAAATAAAAGAAGAAGGGAGGATGCAACATGTTTCAAATGTGGTAAGCTAGGACACTTTGCTAATGAATGTTGGGTTGAAAGGAAAACACAGTGTTCATTTTGTAATAGTATAGAGCATGATCTATTTTCTTGTGAGAGGGCACAATAGTACTTTCAGAATGCACAACCATAGTCTAAGAGTGATGAGCTACAAAACTAGAATAATAAAAAGGGAGCAAGGATCATAAGAAGGGCATCGGAAGATGAAGGAGCAAGAACCTTCCAGAAGAACAATAGAGAGGAGACATACATATCTTCAACTAAATCCACAAAAGAAGAAGAGTACGATGGGAGAAGCACACCAAAGAAAAAGAGAGAAGGAAAAGGAAAGAGAAAGCTACGGTAATGACAAGACAAGGAACAAGTACCGAAAGACATTATATCATTGAAACATAAGAGGAAGACAGTGAGGAGGAGGAACAATTTGTCCCTACTAAGAAATAGCATGAAGAAGTGGTGAAGGAGGCTAAACAAAAAATAAGAAAGGAACAAGAAAAGGAAAAGCAATACAAGCAGTTTTCACTGAAGAAGTGGATGCTCTCAAGCAATTAGCTCATCTAACACAACAACATAGACTTATTGAGAAACTGAAATAATTTTCTAAATACTGTAATAAGGAGCAAGGCTAAAAAAGTCAACTCCAGAGGATTGGAAAGACAGATAGAGATTGGAAGATAAAACCACTGATGGTGGATGTCCATATTAACCACAAGAAAGTCTAAAATGTGATGATAGATCTAGGAGTAGATGTCAACATGATCACAAAGAATCTGTGGGAGCAGATAGGAAGACCCAAGTTGATAAAGACAACTTACAATATTATTCTGGTAGATGGATCTAACATGCAGACAATGGGAACATGGAAGCAGGTGGAAGTTAACCTAATGGGAGTCAAACATGTCTTAGATTTTATTGTGGTAGCCATGAAGGATCAAGGCAAAACTTTTAATGCAATGTTAGTTTTGAGATGGTTTGTAAATGCAAATGGTGTTATAGACTCCCAGAGAGAGGAGCTATCATTTGCAAATGAGAATAAGATTGTTCACATTCCTTTGGGATCATCAATGGAGGAAGAATATATAGAAGAAGCCAATTAGACAGAAGATAGTGATAAGGATGCCAAGAATCTCTATACAATTTTGAGGTTGGAGGTAGGAGAGATAGCAAAAGAGCCTAATTCTGAGGGAGAAGTGGAAATAGAAGATGATCACTATAGTACAGATAGTGATGAGGTCTTAGAAGCTTGGATGAGAGAGGAACCAGAACTCAAAACAAAGAAAATGTTGGGCTATCGGAGCATATGTATGATCGGGACTGGCAAGGAAAACACATCGCAATTCTCTACATTTCATGAAAAATCACCATAGATTAATGGAAACACATTACGGACGAACAAGAAGCTTAGATCTCAAAACACTTAGCAAGTGGAAAAAAAGAAACAAAGAAATCAACATACCAGGATGATTGGGTTACCAGAGATATAGACACGACAGTCACATGTACAACAAAATAAAAAAGGGAGAAAGAAAGAAAGAAAAACATTGGGGAAACATTGTTGTGGTTACCAAATCACTAGATCATCAATCTTTGGAAGAAAGAAATGGATTACAGAATGATTCCACCATGGAAACACATTACCTCACAGCCTAGCCACTAACAAGGAGCATAACTTAAGTCATAAGGAGAAAAACAATAAAGTAATGAAAGAAAAGAGTAAAATAGGTAAGCAAGAAAAATTAGGAAAAAAGGAAAGATATTTAACCCTAATCTCACCCTAGGGAACTTCACTTTGCACTCATATGTTGGCAAAATCTAAGCTCCTAGAGAAGAAACAAGAAACAAACATAGCAGAGAAGAGTACACGCACACACGCAACCAATGAAGATATAATGGCAACCCCTGAGGTTATCGACATTACACACAAGCCACGACTGAAGTTCAAGAAATATCCATGGAAAGCCCTAGAGGTAGATCTAGACAACACATTTTTTAATGTGCTGACAAATGGGGTGTACACAAAAGATGTAAGGAAATATATTCATAACACAATTTTGGTGGAGATCAACCACATAAAGTTTGAAGAGCTGAGGGACACACTGTTGGGAGATATAGGGTATCTACCAGAATATACAAACATTCCAACAAAGAAATTATATAGAAAGACTTACCTGACTTCATAGATGCCCACAAATGGGTAAGGATCATTCTAAGTAGAGTGCACGATGAGTTCATATAGCTGGACACACCCTATATAATAACAAAGGAGGCTATTAGAATAGTAACAGGGTTGAGTGTTGTAGGGCTCCTACTGGCAATGAAAGCTATCAGGATAGATCAAGTGAGGGAGCTAACCAGAGCTACAACAAATGGGAGAAATATGCATGTAAAAGATATCACTGATCTGGGGGTGAAATATGCCACCATGGGCATTGCATACAAAGTTTACTATGCCAACTAGGAGGGTTCATCCACAAAAAATCCAATTCATATTGCCTACCAGATGGTGAAAGAAGGCAAGGATTTTGACCTTTGCAAGGTGATGCACCAACAATTCATGGAGAACCTACAAAAGATCAAGGATTCTAACTATAACTTTCAGTATGGCACTTTAATCATTTGCCTTGAATTTTAGTTTTTGAATGAGTTGTGCGGATATAAGGGAAAGCAATGGCAACAAAATATACCAGTAGGGTTAGAGGTTAAATGACACAGCTCAATTTTTTGACACCAAAGCATATAGTGCCACATATTGGGGGTTTTTCAAAACCCCATAGGAAGAGATGATGGCAAGGGATAGAATTCCTTATGGAACAATGAGGAAATACATAAAACATATCACATTCTTGGTGGATAAGGACTTTACATACATGGAGGCACTAGGGTTGAGAACAACATGGGTACCTCAATTACCCTATGAGGTAATTGTGGCAGAAGCTAATGCTTGTGCAGAATATTTATTAAGTAAACCAAAAGATACAAGTGCAGAGAGATTGGGCACTTACATAGAAGTGAGGGACAAACAACATAAGAAGCATGTGGAGGAACATCTTGAAAAACACAAGGGCAAACTGCATAATTAGTCGGGAGTTTCGAAAAAGGAACTACCTCAGCTCTAAAGCTGGCCACATCAGATCTGTTGCCTACCAAAGAGGTTCCGACAATAACAATGTCAGAGAGGACCACATCACAAGTGCCTTTATCATGTATACCATATCATCTAGAGGGAGAGTAGCATCAGAAGTATTATCTATAATAAAGAAGAACATAGAGAAGAAGGCTTCCCGATAGAAACAACAAGAAAAAAGAAAGAAAACTCAAGACATTCTAGAGGAAATTGAGTCAGATGAACAAGGAGAAGAGTGACAATCTAAATTGAAGAAAAAGAAGAAAACATGATAGAAACCAGAGGAGAAAGTGACACAACAAACATCAGATGAAGCAACACAAGAGCCCTACAATTTGGAGGCACTACTTAATGCTATGGAAAATGTCAACATGTTAAAAGAAACTACTATTTTATATGATGATTCATCTAAAGTAAACAAACAAATAATAGTGCAAGCAATGATACAATACATGATGGATAAGAATAAAACACTAGATGAAATAATGGAAGGATTTTTGGATAGTTTGATAGATTCTTTAAGGGAAAGGAGAAATAAGGCACTCCAATTGGAGGAAGAAATAAGGCAGCAGGCCATTGACAAACTCAGTGACACATTGTCACCAGAGGAAATAAATGAACTTATTGGTTCCCAAAATAACTATAACCCAAAACTCTACAACATTCCTAAAACACCCAGGCTAGGGATTATCGTCAAGGTGAAAGGAAGAGGTTTATTAACAAGTTAAGGGGGATTTTAGCCAACTACAGGAGTGGGTAAACTCCTCTGCTCTTCAGAATCAACTAAACCTAGGAGGGATATTCCTAGAGGCATGAAATAAAATACAAATAAACATACACAACCATACCCAATGTACACTTGACCCCAAATCTATCACTAGATCAAGACAAACTGGCTGCACAGGCCTCTCATTAAGCTGATTCAACTGTGCAACTGTACATGCACAAGAAAGATGGTTTTTTATCCTAAACCATAAGTGAATGATTTGTTTGATTTATAAAAAGTGTTTGATCCTTCTCCAATATGGACCAGTGCCTATTCCATTGGGCAACAGAGTCATAGAATGCAAGGAGGAAAGAGAAGACACATCAAAGGATCAATAGAACCAGACATACATTTACATTTATGAATTTTAAATAAATTTTCATACAATGGACATACTTAATGATCCAAAAGAGAACTGCAATGATTCATATGCAACAAAGAAAAGACAAATACAAAGCCTTCTATTAACTTAGATGTTGTCACACACCTCCAAACCTCTGTTACAATCATACCAGCAAATGTGGCAAGGGAAAATATACAACAACGATTATACATTTACCAAAATCAATACAAACTCTCGTGGATGCATACCACTATATTCACATCTGCATTACATAATCTTCCTACTCTATGCTGAATAAATCCCTTCACTAACAAACCAGATAGATCATGTGTTGATGCCAGAGAAACTCCTTAGGCTCTCCTAGACCAGACAATTGGCTTAGAGACCAACCTTGAGAATGTCAAAAATTGATACATATATAGTCACTCAGCACAGTGCAACACAGGATGTGGTGCATGGCCTCTGTCAGAAGAATCAGTGGATATCCTGGGTACCCATGCCCTACAACTAATCTTGCATCCTTGAGGGGACCTACAGAAAGTATGGGTGCTGAAACATGCACCATCTCTATATTAAATTTTGTACCTGTGAATTGATGACAAACATTATTCCAGCAATCACCTAACATTTGTATTTCTACAACCTCACACTTTCATGGTGGCCAAAGAATAGAAAGGTGCCTTTAAATAAGAGCCCACCAATATTGTTTGTAAATCTTTTACAACAATTTAAAATTTTAGAGCATTTACACTTTACAAATCCATGCTTTACATTTGATTTTTGCATTTTAATTTTGTCGTATAAGAAAAATCCTCCAGCGAGAACTTGTCTCTTTCTGCACTTTCTCTTGTCTTAATTAGCAATACTCAGCTTTCATGAACTTGGCATTTTTCCCTTTTTGTCAGCAAATCTTCAATTTGCCAAGCTCTATCTTTATCTCTTTTATCGGCACCTTTTGACATTTCATAACTTTGACAATTTTACCTTTTATCGACAAATCTGCTATTTGCCAAACTTTCCCTTGCTCTGTCATCTTCCTGCTTTATTGGAAAATTATACATTTTCCAAACTTTGCCTTGTTCGTCCAATTCACCCTTATTGACAAATTGTACACATTTTCCAAACTCTATCTTTTCATCCTCTTCATTTGCCTTATCGACAAATGTCAACTTTCTCGAACTTGGCTAGTCTTATTGACAAATCTGCCATTTTCTGAACTCCATCATAGCACTTCTTTTTCTTCCTTTTAGCAAAAACCCACTTTGCTGAACTTTGTCTTGCTTTGTACCCTTTCCATGTTTGTCATCAGCAATTTTGCCCTATCAGCAAACTAGGAAAAAACTAAACTTTTCTCAAGTTCGGGTTTTCCCCGATTTCCCAATATCTTAACCGTTTTGCCTTTTATCACCAAAAGCCCATTTTGCTGAACTTCACTTGCCTCATACTTGGTTGGCAAAAGTTAACCATTCCGAACCTTTTCCCCTACTGCTTCATTTTCCCTTTGTCTTCTCCTCGTTTGCCTTTTTCAATAAAAGTGAAATTTGTTGAACCTATTCCTTTGTGAGCCATGCTTCTATCAGCAAAATTGGTGAAACTAGAACTTCTACCATTTCCTTTTTTGTTGGGGAATCTACCAAATTTTTAACCATCTATCCACAAGAAACTTCCTTCCCATTTTCCCCCTTTCTTTTCTTTATCGACAAATGTTACATTTCATGAACTCTACCCCTTGGAACTCTTCCTTATTAGTAAATATGTTGAATCATGAACTTTTGACTTTTCCCTCTTTAGCCCTTTCTATCATCTTATCGATGAAATATGAAAAACAAGAACTTTTGAAAAGTTTAGTTTTTAGCCGGTTTACCGATAAAGCATCATGCCTTAGTCTTTTTTCCCTTTATTGGCAAACTGGCCCCTTTTAGAACCACAGGCCTAGGGCACCACTTCTCTTTTATCGACAAAAATGCCTTTTGTCGAACCTGAGTCATTTTGCCTTATCGGTAAAAAATTATTTTCTCTAACTAAGCACCTTGCCACCTTATCAGCAAAAAAGCCATTTACCGAACCAACTTTACTTTCCTTTTGACCCTGTCAACAAAATGACTTATCGACAAACTACCACAAATCTGAACTATTTTATTAGTTTAGCATTATGCCGATTCCTTGACAAAGCATCATTTTCCTCTCATGCCATAGTACAAATATCACCTCAATTTGACTTATTAGTAAATTTTCCCCACGCTGAACCAACTTTACCATCGTTGAATTCTCAAATTTTAGAACCAAGTCTGCCGCACCATTTTCCTGATTGTTAGCCTAGTTCTCCATGAGCAAAGTTTTGAGTTCATGAACTCAAAAAGTCACTGATAAAGGACTCTGGAACACCCTTTTTCTACTGATGAAAAATGTGCCTCCCTTCATCTATTGTCAATCAATATAGTTGTCAATGAACCGGCAAAAAATTGAACATGTGAACAAGTTTGAAAGTTCAGCAATTTGCCGATTTGTCGACAAAGGGTAAAAGTGAAGAAAATCACTAAGGCAAGAAATCAAAAACAGGGGGCAAATAGTTAGGGGATTTTTATGATGGGAACCCATTAAAAATATTCTTTGATCGGATATAAAGGATGGGTTTTTTGGACTCAAAGGAAAAACATAAAACCAAACTTTGACCAAATATAACTTCTTCATTTCAAGGAAATGCAAGGTGGTTCAAAAGGAAAAGTTGATCAGAATTCAATTCTCTATCCAATGGTGACCTTGGCTAAGAAAGTTGCATAGGACTTTTAGATTTTTGGGAGGAAAACATGGCAAAATGGGAATAGAATTTTACAGTTGCCAACATTGGTTGTGGTTGGGGATGTGCGACAAGCAATGTTACAGTGAGGATCCAAACTATCTCCAGGCAGACCAACACACAAACACACAAAGGGACACACACAAAACATATTTACAAAGAAACATGCAGTCAAAAAATGACTGCAACCAAATTTTTGGGACACTGTAGGCCACCCCTACTGGAAAACTTAATGAACTACTTGCCTCTGTTAAAGACAAGCCTATTGAAGGAGCTGATCTCCCTCAATCCTTTGTTGCACTGATCACCCAACATCAGTAACAAAAATATTTTGTATGCATGCACATACAAAATACAGACATTCATATCATCATGCTGAAGATGGAAATTTTTTTCCAGGATAAGGTAGCCATAGATAATATGATTCATCATCATGCTAACTCACATATACGCACTCAACTTCAAGTCCCATGTCAACATGATGTATTTCTAAGACTGCATAAATATCAGCATGAAGGAAACTATCAAGCTGAAACTCATCCAACCTAGGTGTGGTCTCATACTGAGCTATGTCATAAGATTGCTCAATTTCTTGTGGCCTAGCTACTAATGCACTTCTCCATGACTAATCATAGGCATGATTCAAATTTAAACCCACACCATTAGCATATATATCTAAAATTTGAGGCACTTCAAGTGAAGCCTAATAATCTTCAATTTGTCTCTTTGTTTTGTATTCCTTGGCACACACTACTATGTAAAATTTGATGCTAAGAAAATCAGAAATGATTTTCTCCTCATCACCCTGTAGATCAAAAACTTGACCCACACTAGGACATTCAACCCAAATGTCATCAGGCCTAGCCAATGAGCCCAAAAATGTGCTCTCAACATGATCTGTAATAATCAGAGGTAACTACCCCAAACAAATCTCTAGAAAATCATCTGTTACATGATCTTCAAAGTGGGAAACAATTACCTTAGAAATGCCTATAGGCATTGTAGCATTGCCCTCATGATGTCCAGCTGGAAAACTTAATGAACTACTTGCCTCTGTTAAAGACAAGCCTATTGAAGGAGTTGATCTCCCTCAATCCTTTGCTGCACTGATCACCCAACATCAGTAACAAAAATATTTTGTATGCATGCACATACAAAATACAGACATTCATATCATCATGCTGAAGATGGAATTTTTTTTTTCCAGGACAAGGCAGCCATAGATAATATGATTCATCATCATGCTAGCTCACATATTTCTAGGACTACATAAATATCAGCATGAAGGAAACTATCAAGCTGAAACTCATCCAACCTAGGTGTGGTCTCATACTGGGCTATGTCATAAGATTGCTCAATTTCTTATGGCCTAGCTACTAATGCACTTCTTCATGACTAATCAAAGGCTTGATTCAGATTTAAACCCACACCATTAGCATATATATCTGAAATTTGAGGCACTTCAAGTGAAGCCTCATAATCTTCAATTTGTCTCTTTGTTTTGTATTCCTTGGCACACACTACTATGTAAAATTTGATGCTAAGAAAATCAGAAATAATTTTATCCTCATCACCCTGCAGATAAAAAACTTGACCCACACTAGGACATTCAACCCAAATGTCATCAGGCCTAGCCAATGAGCCCAAAAATGTGCTCTCAACATGATCTGTAATAATCAGAGGTAACTAGCCCAAACAAATCTCTAGAAAATCATCTATTACATGGTCTTCAAAGTGGGAAACAATTACCTTAGAAATGCCTATAGGCATTGTAGCATTGCCCTCATGATGTCCAGCTGAAGCATAACTCACATCATCCTCATACAAACAAGTGCCAATGACCTCATTATCATCATCAAGGATAAATGAGGGCAACACACCAAATAAGAGACCAATCTCTTGTTCACCCTTGACATTATTTTTTATACATCCCTCTCTTTCCACTTGTTGTCCATAGGTAACCACGTCATACAACATATGACTCTCCACCTCCAAAGATGACAGCTCAAATTCATTGAGCCCAATGTCATCTTCAAAAAGAGGATTATCCATGCACTAATGATAATCATAAATAGTGCTTTATGACAGACTTGCATGCTCCTCATAGAGGGTATTATCTCTTATGCTCATCTCTTCATCATCATTTGCTTCATCAATATATGTATGCATTACATAATTAAATACCTGAGCTGATTCATTCGATGCCTCACTTGCATACATACCTTCTAGGCGGTCTACAATACTACAACAAGTAGCAGGGTCAAAATTCTCTTCACAGACTAGAAGCCATCATTGATTTGTTCATTTTCATCATCCACTGATGACTGATCCAATTAAATGTGGGTACAGTCACTATTGTTTTCATCTGAATCATTCTCATACACTCCACCAATACCCTCCTCTACCCTTCTGCATACACAATCATCACTTGATATTGTGTCTGGATCATATGAAATGTCCACATCCCTACTATCTACAACAACTTGTTCATTATCAACTACCTCTGCATCTGAGGGTATAGATTTTGCAATCATATAGACTGCTTAACTTTGTCAACATAATCAATGAACACATAGGCCTATTGCAAACCCACTATATTGAATTCCTCCCATAGAGAACTTGAGCTTATAGAGTCATCATAAGCTCTCAAATACATATCAATACACACAAGAAGATCAGATCTAAATTTTTTTGGGATGTGAGATAGGACCATTGCAAATATGTGGCTGAACTCCATGATAGACTCTCCTTCTTGCCTTCTAATATCTACTAGTTTTTGGACAAGAAAAACAGGGTCTAGGCCACTTGCAAAGTCATCAAAGGTAGCCACCAACTGATCCCAGGAAGGAAAATGTTGGTCAGGGAAACTAACCAACCACTTCCATGGTATTCCACATAGAGATCTTACAAAAAATATCATCCACATATCCTCATCTCCAAATTGAAATTTATCCATGAAGTCTGAAAATGCATCAATTTGTGCCTTCCCATTGAAAACCTCACACCCATCAAATAATGGCATTTGATTGTAAATCTTTTTGGGCATGGATTGCTATTCATAACTGACCCATGAGAGGTCTAGTTGTCTATAAGTCTTTTCATTTGCAATAGGGGGAAGCTGAGGAAAAGAACAATTGGGAAGAGCAAGAGGAGAATCAGACTACGGCATGGACTGATGCAGCCTGATTCAACCTTCTAATTCTTTTTCTTGCTGTAGCAGAGACTCTAACAACTACTTTTCTTTTTCAATCTCATATTGCAATCTGGATGATTCATGTCTATTATGCAAGGGCTCAAAAAATCATCTATTTATAAAATTGGTAGGGTGATGATTGGAAAAAACATTACCAGGATAGTCAAATGCCAAATAGTTCCTGGGGTCTTTAACATAAGAAGATGCATAGGAAGAATCCTCCCTAGGGTATCCATATACTAGTTGGCCATGACCAACTACAAACCACTTGTGTAAGACAAAGGAAAGCAACCAACATGTTCCTTTACTGAGAAAGAAACCATGGTCAAGGAAAAAAGAAAAAACTTGTACCTTAACTAGCTACAATCACCCTAAAACATGCACACAACAACAACACTTTGTTTTCTTTTGACAACAGAGTCACCACCTCAATGAATGAGGAAATCCCTTGAAGCGTGATTGATCTTCAAAGCTTCAAAACTAATTATGGGTTGCTCACACAAGTAGAGTCCTCAAATATTTATAACCCAACAATACATTGGTGCCAGTCTGTTGGTGTAAGTTGAAAAGCTACCAACTTGCCCACAGCAACAGACTACACAACTACAACGTGCTTTTACAGAGGTCT
The DNA here is from genome assembly GCA_027924645.1 of Cunninghamia lanceolata. Taxonomy (NCBI): domain Eukaryota; kingdom Viridiplantae; phylum Streptophyta; class Pinopsida; order Cupressales; family Cupressaceae; genus Cunninghamia; species Cunninghamia lanceolata. The sequence continues at coordinate 25,279,940 of BSBN01001332.1, read as the reverse complement.
TCAAATTCCTCATCTTTTCAAATCATCCCTGGCAACAGCACCTGAATGTTGGCATAAGTTGATGGGCTGCCCACTTACCGAAACACACTAAAAAATTGCAAACTACTACAGGGGCCTTCAGAATAATTCAGCCTTTTGTTTAATTGCTTGGCAACAGTGGCAGAATGTTAGTTCCCAAAATAACTGCAACCCAAAACTCTAAAACATTGCTAAAACACCCAGGCTAGGGATTGTCATCAAGGTGAAAGGAAGAGGTTTATCAACAAGTTAAGGGAGATTTTAGCCAGCTATAGGAGTGGGTAAACTCCTCTACTCTTCAGGCTTAGCTAGACCTAGGAGGGATATTCCTAGAGGCATGAAATGAAATACAAATAAACATACACAGCCATACCCATTGTACACTTTACCCCAAAGCTGCTACTAGATCAAGACAAACTAGATGCACATGCCTCTCATTAAGCTGATTCAACTGTACAACTATACATGCACAAGAAAGATGGATTTTTATCTTGAACCACAGGTGAATGATTTGTTTGATTTATAAAAAGTTTTTGATCCGTCTCCAATATGGAATAGTGCCTATTCCATTGGGCAGCAGTCATAGAATGCAAGGAGGGAAGGGAAGACATAACAAAAGATCAACAGAACTACGCATACATTTACATATATGACTTTTAGATAAATCTTCATACAATGGACATACTTAATGATCCAAAAGAGAACTGTAATGCTTCATATGAAACAAATAAATGGTAAATACAAAGCCTTGTATTAACTTATATGTTATCACACACCTCCAAACCTCTGCTACAATCATATCAACAAATGTGGCAAGCAAAAATATACAACTGTGATTATACATTTACTAAAATCAATACAAATTCCCATGGAGACATACCACTATATTCACATCTGCATTACATAATCTTCCTACTCTATGCTAAATAAATCCCTTCACTAACAAACTAGATAGATCGTTTGTTGATGCCAGAGAAACTCGTTAGGCTCTCCCAAACCAGACAATTAGCTTAGAGACCAACCCTGAGAATGTACAAAATTGATGCATATATAGTCACTCAACCCAGTGTAGCACAAGATGTGGCACATGGCCTCTGTCAAAAGAATCAGTAGACATCATGGGCACCCATGCCCTGCAAACTAATCTTGGATTCTTGAGGGGACCTGCAGAAAGTATGGGTGCTGAAACACACCATCTCCATATTAAATTTTGTACCTACGTATTGATGATAGACACTATTCCAATGATCACCTAACATTTGTATTTCTACAACCTCACGCTTTCATGGTGGCCAAAGAGTAGAAAGGTGCCTTTAAATAAGAGCCCAACAATAGTGTTTGTAAAGCTTTTACAACACTTTAAAATTTTAAATCCATTACACTTTACAAATCCATGCTTTTATTTGATTTTTACATTTTAATTTTGCTGTATCGGCGAAATCCTCCAGCAAGAACTTATCCCTTTCTACACTTTCTCTTGCCTTAATCAACAATACTTAGCTTTCACAAACTTGGCATTTTTTCCTTTTTGTCGTCAAATCTTTAATTTGCCAAACTCTATCTTTATCTCCTTTATCAGCACCTTTTGAGATTTCAAAACTTTGATAATTTTACCTTTAATTGGCAAATCTGCTATTTGCCGAACTTTCCCTTGCTCTGTCATCTTCTTGCTTTATTGGAAAATTATACATGTTCTGAACATTGTCTTGTTCATCCAACTCAGCCTTATCGATAAATTACACATTTTTTGAACTCTATCTTTTCATCCTCTTTATTTTCCTTATTGAAAAATGTCAACTTTCTCGAACTTGGCTGTCCTTATTGGCAAATCTGCCATTTGCTGAACTCCATCATAGTGCTTCTTTTTCTTCCTTTCAGAAAAAACCCACTTTGTTGAACTTTGTCTTGTTTTGTGCCCTTTCCATGTTTGTCACTGGTAATTTTACCCTATCAGCAAACTAGGAAAAAATTGAACTTTTCTCAAGTCCAGGTTTTCCCTGGTTCCCTGACATCCTGACCATTTTGCCTTTTATCAGCAAAATCCCATTTTGCTGAACTTCACTTGCATCATACTTGGTTAGCAAAAGTTAGCCATTTTGAACCTTTGCCCCTACTGCTTCATTTTCCCTTTGTCTTCTCCTTGTTTTCCTTTGTCGGCAAAAGTGAAATTTTCCAAACCTATTCCTTTGCGGGCCCCGCTTCTATCGGCAAAATTGGTGAAACTAGAACCTCTACCATTTTCCTCTCTGTCAGGGAATCCGCCAAATTTTGAACCAGCCATCCACAAGAAGTTTCCTTCCCATGTTCGTCCTTTATTTGCTTTATCAGAAAATGTGACATTTCATGAACTCTATCCCTTGGAACTCTTCCTTATCTGCAAAACTATCAAATCAGGAATTTTTTACTTTTCCCTCTTTAGCCCTTTCTATCACCTTATTCGTGAAATATGAAAAACATGAACTTTTGAAAAGTTTGGTTTTTAGCTGGTTTGTCAATAAAGCATCATTCCTTAGTCTTTTTTCCCTTTATTGGCAAACTAGCCTCTTTTAGAACCATGGGCCCTGGACACCACTTCTCCTTTATCGACGAAAATGCCTTTTGCTGAATCTGAGTCATTTTGCCTTATTAGGAAAAACTTATTTTCTCTAACTAAGCACCTTGTCACCTTATCAGCAAAAGAGCCATTTGCCGAACCAACTTTACTTTCCTTTTGACCCTGTTGACAAAATGACTTATTGGCAAACTACCACAAATGCAAACTATTTCATTAGTTCAACCTTATGTTGATTCCCTGACAAAGCATCATTTTTCCTCTGATGCTTTAGCCAAAATATCACCTCAATTTCCCTTATCAAAAAATTTGCCCCACGCCGAACCAACTTTACTATTAGTGAATTCCCAAATTTTAGAACCAAGTCTGCCACACCATTTTCCTCATTGTCAGCCCAATTCTCCATCGGCATTTACTTTTGAGTTCACAAACTCGAAAAGTCACCGATAAAGGACTTTGAACACAGTTTTGCTTCTGATAAAAAATGTGCCTCCCTTCATCCTTTGTCAGCAAATATTGTTATCGGCGAACCAGCAAAAAATAAAAATTGGGAACAAGTTTGCAAGTTTGGCAATTGCCAATCTGCTGACAAAGGGTAAAATTGAAGAAAATTAGCAAGGCAAGAAAACAAAAAAAGAGAGGGCAAATACTTAGGGTATTTTTATGATGGGAACCCATTAAAAATATTCTCTGATTAGATATAAAAGATAAGTTTTTTGGACTCAAAGGCGTAACAGAAAACCAAACTTTGACAAAGTATAACTTCTTCATTTCAAGGAATGTTGAGATGGTTCAAAAGGCAAAGTTGCTCAGAATTCAATTCTCTATCCAATGGTGACCTTGGCTAAGAAATTTGTACAGGACCTTTGAATTTTTTGGATGAAAACATGGCAAAATGGGAATAGAATTTTGCATGTGCCAATAGAATTGATACAACAATAGGCTATGGAGATGAGAAGACAACAAAGAGTAGACACCCTTATGGGTGGAAATAAATAGGAAAAAGAGAAAATACAAAAAGAGATAGAAGAATTCACAATGAAGATAAATGAGGCTATCAAATAACAACAATAACAACCAGCACCATCACATTTGCACAACACTGAAATATTGGTAGGAGGAGAGAACAGAGTAACGGATATCCTTCTAGAAGCTTTGACACAAGGAGTACCTCCTCTGGACATTACAAGGATGGAGGAGAGGAATACAAAACAACAAACAGAGAACTTAGAGGACAAAGGGGATGGAAGAGAGGAGAACACAAGGGAACACAGGGAATCAGAACAAACTAATATTCTAGAGGCCTCCTCATCCTCAATTAAGTTTATCAAAGAATTTTTGGAATAACAAAACCAATAACTCCCATTTTGACTCCACAATTGCTACAATTACTGGTGGTAGAGGACCAAATAAATGCTGCTAGAATATCTCCATTATAGAAGCTACAATTGGGAGATGCATTTCATTCCTCTGCCAGAGCAGAAATTTTGAAGAAGCATATTGAAGGGAGTGAACTCCTACATGATACAGTGGACACATTGGCCAAGGAGATGTTGGAGACACTGCGAGATACTTACCCCTACCAAAGCAGTTGAAAAAGTTAACATAAGGGTTCAAGGAGTATTCTAGCCAGCTAGAGAAGAAAGTTATTGATTAATTGAATAAGAAAAGTTTGATGGAAATGACAAATAAGTGTGCCAAGGCACACACTCAACTAGAAATACAAATAAAAAACACACAATAGAGAATAGCAGAGGCTAATATACTATACCATTTTTGTCTAAAATGACAACAGTCTAAAAAATTAATACAAGATCAAATGGATGCTTTAAAACTTCATATCACAAATGTGGTCGCACAATATGACCCTTTGGTAGTTAAGGATGGAGTGATAAGAGCACAGGTGGAGACATTGCATAATATGCACCAATAGCTCTAGGACCAAATAGACCAAATAAAGGGTCAAATAAAATAGTTTAGGGAAGTAGTTAATTTGAGATTGGCCAATTTGACTGGTAGCTTTTTAGAGGCCAAGAAAAATACACAGACCATCAAGATACTGACAAGTATAGAAGAAGCAGAGGAAACATACATAAAAGTAGAAGAACAAATAGCTATGTTAGCTAAGGTCAAGAAGCAGTGGGATACTAGTCTAACACAACTCAAGCAAATCTATAAGACTATCCTATCTAGCAGTTGATTTTACATGTCTTGAGGACAAGACATAATTTTGCTGGGGGGGGATTATGTTTGTAGGTTACTTGGTACAGAATAGAGCTGACTGGAGGATACTACACACTATTCGGAGGCTGGAAGATGATAGAAGATGATGAATAACACATCCCTAATATGTAATATATATAGTATATATATCTATAGAGAAGAATAGGAGTAAGATAGCTAAGATATTCTGATGTAAGAATGACATAGAAGTCATGCATGTAACTGGTGAGGTAGAGACATAGACTTGCCAGAGGATGGATATATATATATATCGTGATCTGCCAGTACTGGGTAATACTTTGTTATCTTTCTATGATGTGTATTTGATGCTTTGTTTTGTCATTCTTTATGTCTTGTTGTCAATCTCTAGCTACTTGACTGGGGTATAAACTGTCTACAAAGACTTGACTAAGGACTAGATCTCTGAATCAGTATCTCCTCCACATTTCTTGCTAACAATAGCCACAGTCAATTTGAAGATGTGACAAGAACAAGATTAGTAGTGCTCATAATCTAGTTTCTAAAATACTATTTTTTAAAATTGTGGAGATTAGGAGGGTCAAATAGAGGGAGAACACAAAATTGTCTTATTTTTGTGAAAAAAAAATAGCATAGAATCATTTGTGATCCCCCTAAAATGTTGAACTTTTAAAGTATTTCACAAATCTCTTCACAAAAAAAGTCAGCTAACATTACTTAGTTTATGTCTAATTTTTTTGCTAATTTTTTCTTGAATATATGATTTTTTACTAATTTTAAGAAAACTATCAAAAATCAAATTTTTAATGTGTATCAAATTTAGTCTAGAATGTAAAAATATAATTTGTTTCAATTTGGATGAATGGATCAAAAATGACACCAAAAAACTATACATAGGCTTTTAGCAAAAAATAATGAAACTAGGAAAATAAATTGAAGATAGAAACCTTAATTTGTATTCATTTTTTAAAAAAAAATTACATCATTAGAATGGTAATAGAGAGCTTAATGTCATCATGGTAATTTTTTATAATACTGTCTAAAAATGTGCATACCTAATGGAGAGAACACTTGACATTTTCTTGTTTTTGTATGTTTAATATAAAACATGTATTTGGGCTTATAACATGTAGGTACAACCCTTTGGGTTGGATGTCCAAGGTAAATTCAACCCTAAGGGTTGGAATTTCCTAAAGCAAGATATAATCCGCATGTGTTATGAAATGCTTATATAACACGAGCATGTTATAATGCACATGCATTTTGATTTACATAGAAAACCAAAGTACTGGTTTACAAAAAGGAAAAAAATATAATTTTAGATCCAAATGCTTTATTTTTCTGCATTCTTTGCATATTTTGTGACATACAATCACAATTTTCATTGTTTTGAGGACTTACCATCATTGATTGGCTAAACTAACTCACTTTTTGTCTCGTATTGCCATAGAAGATTCTAATTGCATGTTTTTATTTAGATTTAATATATTTAAGTCATTCTTTGAAATTTATAATTTTTTGTCTTCCACTGAGAGAAAACATTCTAATTGCATTTTTTGAATTTGATAAGTTATCAATCATTATTTTTATTATTTTGATATATTGTGTTAGATTGATATAGAAATCAACATCATCCTAAGGAAATGAACAAAAACACAAACAATAGAGGAGCATGAAACCAAGAGTGCGAAAAAAGAGAACAAATGATACAACTTTGTGAAAATAAGAAATTTAACTCTAAAGTTAAAGATATACCATCTTTGTCATTTCAATTAAATCTTGAAGCATACATTGGAGCTATGAAATAGAAGAATTTAGAGAAACAAAGGAAACAAATACAAAAAAATCATGCAATTAAGAAGTTAAATCTTAGAGTTGAAGGTACATCATCTTTTCCATCTTAATTTGCCATTATAGTAAATCTTCAAACATCAATTGAATCAATGAATAATGAAACAATCAATGATGATTTAATTTCAAATATAAATTTAGATGTGACACCTACCGATGAACCTATTGAAAACATACAAAATTCAAATTATGAAGATAAACAAAATTTGTGTAATGAATAAAATTTATCTAATGAATCAAGTTTACCATTGAGAACATTAGCTATAATTTTGAATAAGAAGTAAGTTTTAAATTGAAATTGATAAAAATATTCTAAAACCAATGAGTGATAAAGTTACTAAATGTACTTGCAAAAGAAATGCTAATAAAATATGGACAATATTTTTTAAAAACTTAAATAAAATAGGAAGATGTCAATTGTTTATTCAAAATGATGAGAAATCTTAACTTTAAACCTACCATAAACATTCTTGGTCTAAGAAATTTAAATACCAATAGTGAAAAATCTAATGTAAAATATCTATCTAATACATATCAAAAAGTGGGTTTGACCTCATGCACCAAGGATAGTATGTTATACAATGTGTAATTACATTAACTATAGTAAGTAATCAAACAAAGAAATCTCACATAATAGAAAAAGTTAAGTAGAGCACTAAAAATAAATAGAAAAACACTAATGAAAGCCATTAGGATGCGTGAAAGAGTTGAGGACCTAAGTAATAATGAGCTATGATCATTCTTTGATAGACTCCCATAGAAAGATAAAGTCATTGTTGAGGCCTTAAAATATCTGATTGGAGAATTTTATAAAGAAAACAATAGTATCACATGATCAAAGAGATGCAAAAAAGAATTGGTTGTCATAACCATGAGCCACAAGCAAAATATTTTTAAATATGACTTATACACAAATTTTATCCGAATTTGTAGAGATTTATCCTCAAATAAAAATTAGTCAAAGGTATTTTAAAATTGAAAAACTTTTTATGTTAAAATAAATCACACACGAACTACTTATTATTGTAGGACCCACATTAAATTTTGTATGCATTATGATATTTTTCAACATGTACGTGTTACTTTGTATACTGACTATATTTTACAAGAGTGAATGATATAAGCTCCACCTAGATCAACAAGACATTTTATTTGAAGCATTTTTGTGAAAGAGTGGATGGATAATTATTTTTTAAGAAATCATGTTTGGATGGAACATGTAATAGTTGTGGTGGTTTGCAACATTTGAAAATTTGTGTACATATAGAGAATACACATGCAATTAGAAATGAACTAGTAAGTTTTAGATAATATAAGTTAGTGGTATACACTTTAAATGATGGTAAAGAGGCCAAGAGATGTGAATTAGTGAGTGAAGACATAAAAGTATTGTAATTTATGGCTATCATTCTGGAGAAGATAATGTGTAAGTATGCAAGATATACACATAGAACTTAATAGTTGGACTTACAATTCAAGTTATGCAAGGACATATTTTCTCTTTATACAATCATGTCAATTATAAACTTTATAGATAATTATACACTACAACCATAAAATGAGGTTCCATCATAGTACTACAACTCCACTCAAGTTGTTATATTTGTGCATATAGCATTTTTCATACACCCAACAATACAAAGGAAGGTAGAAAGATCTTGACGGAGTATAATCTTTATATTAATGATGATTGCAAAAATTTTACCAAATATATGTAAGATTTCTTTGAGATGTTCTATGGTGTTTTGAGTAGGAAGAATATCATATTTGATTAGCATATCATATGGTTAGATGTTTGTACATCATAATTCAATAACTCCCTAATTTTCTATTGGTTGAGTAAAATGTATACAATGGGTGGTGTTCAACATATATGGAATTTCATTGAGGTTGAGCATGGAAAAGAGGAGCATGATGGTACAAAAGCATCTATTAAAAAAGATTTAGCATGACAAGAATTTAAGTACAAAGACAGTGCAAAGTTGATAGATGCAATATCCATCACTGAATGGTGTAACTCTACATTAGGTCTAGGTAATGAAGCTAAGACTATAGTTTGTATATTTTTTTAGTTTGTAGGAAGAAGATGACATTGCAAAATATAAAAATTGTTGTACAATGACAAGATCGAGTGATTTCCACTCTTTTAAAAGCTCAAATGTAGGTTCAGGGACTATTCATATGAGGTAGATGGAATGCTTTTGGTTTTCATGTACATATTTTTCTTAGAATGAGTTGACTTAAAAGAGTAGGTCAATGAGTGGTGTTCTAGAAATTTAACGCATTTGAGACATATCAACTTCCATGAGTACTATAATTCATAGAGATGGAATCATCACTTGACTTTGACCATATTACATATCTAGTTCAATTAGGTATTATTGATGCATTATTTATTTAAAATTAATATTTTATCTTAAGATGTAATTTTTTATAATCAAATAATGAATGAATTGTTTTTGTATAATTCAATGCAAGGAATGTTTATGCAATTATTGTAGATAAAAATAATGAAGAAGAAACACATTATTTGTGTCATTATGTTTAGGAAAAAAATTGATAGCCTTATCATAGATGGAGAATGACAAGGGTCATTGTACCTTATCATTTAATCATATTTCAAATGTAAAATCCAGGGCTGTGTCCATGGCTATCTGCAATTAGAAATCCTAAAGTTGTCCAGTTTTATCCAACTAACTCTAATGATCTTTACTGATTAAAGAAACTTAATATTACTAATCTATCTACTGTGAAATGAATTCTAAGAATATTGAAAACAAAACTAAACAATGAATTGCTTAAAGTAAATCTATATTACTCCTTCCAATGTAAACATGCATTTCTCTGTGAAAATAGTAACTATCTCTTTAAATAGAATATGAAATAATGAAAACAACAGTACTAGCCTTCTGTCTTAGTGGTGAGAGTGGGCCCTTGCTCCACACCCTTGGGGCTTAAGACCAAAGTAAAGAATCAGAACAAGAGAATAATATCACAACTCAATTTAGTCCAATTCCATCCGCTTTATATTTAGAAAATGTCTATATCAAAATAATGTTACAGAAATTAGAAAAATAATCATTGTTCTTTCTGTTGCTGCTTCTGTAAGTTTATATCTAAATCTGTGATGACAGACCACTCACCCTTTTCTACTAGTTCATCTAAGAGATAACATCAATCTCTTTATTCTACTAATAGCCTAACTACATAATGAATATCCATGCAATTAAAATAAATTTAGTGGAATAGCAGTCCATACTAAAACTAAGTCTTAGTTTTTAAATACACTTGGGCAGTGAGGTCCTGAAATATAAGTATTTAAATTAGTTTATCAATAACTCATGCAAAATCAAAAAGAGATAAAAACTTCCAGCAATTAACTATAGACTGCCCTTAATTACTCAGGTGATTATTTGAGTAACATCAGGAGCATCTTGATCACCACTGGAAGTGTCTGACCGACAACTATGTTAGAAATATGCACTATTCTAAAGAGCCGCTGGAGATGTATGTTTCTTTCTGTAGCTCTAGAGATATGTTTGTGACCTTCTCATTCATCTCCAGAGATGCTTGTGACTTCAGTCCAGCTCTGGAGATGGTTTACCTACTTATCCCAAAATCTCTCCATTCAAATTGGAAATATTGGAGACCAATCGTGGCATTCTGATGTTAGCTCTGGAGATCATTAGGACTACATCCAGAGATGCACAAAATTGTCTATCCAAACATCTGCACCTATTGATTCAAAAAGAGAAGATTTCTACATATTTCCATCAATTCAATGCACATTAGTCCTTCAATCAAAAATCATGATTCTAAGTAATTCATCTCTTATTAATCATCATTAGAACAATCTTGTTAGCTTATTTTGGTGCAGTTATCAGGACAATGGAATAAGAAGGGTGAAAAAGAGGGGTAAAAACCTAGCACTCATCATCCCCCCATACTCAAGGATTAGCAGGTTCTCCTGCTTCTCACAATCTAGACTTATTTTGGTGGAATATCCTGTCAGTCAATTTATAGTCCTATGCATAGGTAGTCCAAGTGGTGCAGTCTATATTACCATTTCCCCTGTACTGATCAACTTGCTTCATCCACTCCTACAATTTATCATCTTCCATTTGCTTAGCCCAGACATGTAGTGGCTCAATGATGGGAGAGGGTCTGAACCAGCCACCTATCCATTCCTGTTGGTATTTATCCATCATTTTGGATATTAACTTGGCCTTCCTTATAAATAGCCTTAGATTGGCAGGGGAAACCACTTCTCTCATTTTCTACTATGAAGTTAAAATGTTCCACCTTTTCTTTGCCATTGCAAGCACTTGATTAGTTGAACTGTTCATAAAAAGACCAAAATCAATGGAACACTCCTGAAGATGTTTCAGATACAATGGCAAAAGCTTGGTCTTACTTTCTGGGTGGTAGACATATGCCCTAAATTGGACCTTAAAAGCATGAGGGTTTGGACATTCTTTTCTGATGAAAAGACTTGTTTATGTATCCTTCTTGAGATGAGCCTCCATTCTCTCATTCCAAATCTGATGATTTATCATCAGTGACATAAATGCCTTAAGGTGACATTCCCCTACAAAATAGTTGATAATGAAGGTCATATCATCTACACATAAAATTTTTGTCTTCATCAGAAATTTTCATATATGCTTCCATGAACCCCTCCCCTATTTCTATGTTCTTAGTAAGATCAGACATGACCAAAGATAGTTTTCTCTGTAGAACTCTCTCTTGTAAGAAAAGAGCATAACTTCCACTTGGGGATCTGCAAGACATGATTTTAGATGAAATGGAAGCCACCTGAATGACTTTTTCTTCCAGGGTTTCTACTCTTTTTGACATGGCAGTAACTACCCTCTATAATTGCAGCATAGGCTTAGAAGCCTCATATTCTCTACATCTCCTTTCCCAATGGAATATTAATTGGGATTGGGCCCACATATGGATCTATTTGTACCTCCTATTCAATGGTTGCCCCTGGGCCAACTAACTCATAAATATATTCCCCCTGATCATCTATTTTATTGTTGGCCCAAGTCAATTGTTTATCTTGGTTCTATACTTTCTCAGTCAGTATTGTAATTATTATGAGACTATTGTCTCTGGCCTTGGTAAGATCAGAAATGTTCTTGTACTGCCTCTGTCTCCTTTTCCTTAAGGATTTTAGTTGTCTTAGTCTCTTGGGCTTCCAATTCTTCTTCCTTCTCCTGAATTATTTGTTGTTTACTCTGGAGCTCTACTTGCAGCCCTTCAATCACCTGATTTTGCTCCATTTCTTTTTCTTTCATGACCTTCTTAAGGTCAATAATAATCTGGTTCTTCCCCCATAATAATCTTTTCAAATTATCAATCTCTTCTAACATCTGTTGTTCTTTTGAAATTTCAATATCCTCTTGGTCAGAGGGGTGAGAATAATATCTTGTTTCTTCTCCTATTTTCTCTACATCAGGGTTTTCCATGGCTATTGGCTCTTCACTGCCAACTACATCCATTTCCTTTGCTTCAACTTCCTCTACAGCCTCCCTATCCTGAGTTCTTTCTTGAGTCTCTTCTGCAATTGCTGGTACCGATGAAGGCCTAGCTTTTTCCTCAGAAGTTCTGAAACCAAAAATAACTTCAGCTAGGAGAGCAATATCTTTTTCATCTTGGGTAAGCTGCCTTTTCCTTTTTCTTCTCCATAGCACTGGTAGAGTAGGCATTTCCAGAGTAGGTATATCATCCTCAGAATCAGAGGAAATAGTATAAGTTTCTTTTTGTTCTGACTCTGGAGCAGGAGAATATTGTGAAGTTGGACTTAGATGAATAGATGGCTCAGGAGAAACCTCTCTTTATTTCTTCTTTCTTATTAGAGGAATGTCATCTGAGTCATGGGATGGTTCTTCGGCCCAGTAATGTATGTCAGAGTCAATTTTCTTTGAAATTCTCTTTGTTTTCTAACCCTAGCTTTCCCTTGTTGGTCTTGTTGGAGTAGATTCCTCAGTCAAGGTCATTTTTCTCCTTGCTGAGTGAGTCATATATGGTGTATGCTCAACAACAGGTTCTCTAATTTCTTTTCCTTTCCTCTTCTTCTCAGAAACAGGGGTAGCAGATGAAGTTACCTCTAGTGAGGACTTTTTACCTTTCTCAATAGCTGCAGAGGATGTTGAAGGCTCCGCCTCCTCTTTTTGCTAGCTAGAGGAAGCCTCACCCACTTCTTGAACCTTCTCTAGTTCTCTGTCCTGGGGTTTGTTATCTAAAAATGTCTGCCATAATGTTTCCCCATCAGCTTGGGATAGAAAGTGATGTTTTACTACCAGAAAAATGAGGCCATGGTGTTTCATAGGACCTTTTCCTTATTGGTACTTGTTTGTAGTTGCCCTAATGGCAGAGTACATGAAGTTTGGAAGATTTATGCTAAATTCTGGATGTGCATTTTCATTATTGGTCCTAGAACTAAGGAAAATTGACCATCACATATGAAATATTTCATCAACCATAGAGCTATAGATTGCCATGGGTTTGGAAGTGATGACCTAAGAATTCCTTTCACCTTGTTCTTGTTTAAATGCAATTGTATTGCAGGTTCACCTTCTATAGAGAAATTTCTAATCAAATCAACATATAAAATTTTTAGATGGTAGAACCTCTCACCTTGTTCAAGCAACCCAAAATATGACTGATAGTGGTTGCAGAGAGATTAACTTGAACTCCCATTACAACTATCTGATTGTCCCTTAGGTTTCTTAAGAAGTCATCAACAATATCCTCTTGAAACCCTTCAAACTTTTCCAGAAACTCCAGCTATCCTACATTTCTAAGATTGTTTGCCACAACATCATCTTGCAAAAGATCTGTTATACTTTCTGGCTCTGATTTCTTCTTAATCCCCATTTCTAAGTCCTTTTTCCACCTTCTGTGCTCAAATTCTTCGTCACTTTTCTGTGTAGTTTGTTCTTCCTCCTTTAACTCCGTAGGCTTTGGAGGACTGTATCAGCTGATTCTTCAGGGTATTTAGTAGTTTTGAATGAGGGTTATTATGTCAAGTTGTTTACTATCTTGGACAATAGAAAAAGAATTTAAAATTAGTTAGAGTGCCTATGCGGTCATAATTGCAACAGAGTGATTGGACACTCCGTAGACATGGTGATAGTGTAGCAAAGATGGCGGCATGCATGAGGACAAAGGAAATAATGGCAGGAGGATGTGTCATAATGACAACACCCAAAAATAGAAATAACAAGATAGTTACTAACTAATGCTTAATTAAAGAGAAGTACCTGAACCAATCTTAATGATGACAGCTTGATGTACCTAGCTGCAGCGTCATGGCTTTGATGATATTGAATGTGACTTGGCACGTGAGCATCTTTTGCATGGCTTTGAAATGGCATCAGCATCCCTATTGTCACATTCTATGCAATCATTTCCACTGAGTGGTTTGAGAATGCCATCTTTTTAGGTGATGTCAGCGCAGTCATTTGTGAGTACCTGTGCATGAGAGTAATGACCTTTTTCTCAATTGTCGATGATATGTGTGCTAACATCATGTTTGTCCTTGTCATAAAGTGGGGGATGAGTCATGATGACCTCATCAAATGACATCTCTACTTTATCGCCTGGAGAGGTGGGTCCCCTCCCAATTTATTATATTCATGAATAGCTCTTTATTGGTGGAGCACCAAAGGTGCTCCTAGTTTGCGAACGCCGCAGGTGCTCCAAGTTCGTGAAGCGCCAGATGTGCTCCTTATTTGCAAGCATCAGAGGTGTGTTTGAGTAACTTCCAGCACCTGATCACCTCCATAGCTTGATTATTCTCATCTGGCATGAAGAAGGGAACCACCATTTAGTGGTTTTCAATCCCATTGGTCAAGAAAGACAACCATTTACTAGTTTTCTATCTTCCTTTTTTTTAAGAAGGCCGCCATTTGCTAGTTTGCAACCTTCTCTCTATGTCTTTTTTTTTTTTTTTAAGAAGGCCGCCATTTGCTAGTTTTCAACCTTTTTTTTTCAGTCTAAATCTGTAATAGAGGATGTGTCCCTTGTAACCAAGCACAAATCTTTGATGAACTCTTCCTTGCTGGATGGCCTTTTATAGAGTCTAATTCTGTGACCATTTACTAAGAATGTGTCCATTCTTCCATCAATGGGTTTTAGCAGCACTGTTCCATTCTCAAAAACTTCCTTTATCTGGTAAGAACCCATCCAATGATATTGTATCTTTCCCTTGAGCTCCTTGAATTTAGAATCATATAGGAGAACCTAATCACCTTGTTGAAATGAACTTCTCTTGATGTGTTGGTCATGCCATTGCTTCCTCTGATACTGAACCAGTTATGTTTGTTGAATGGCTTCTGTCTGGATTTCATCTAACTCATTGAGTTGAAGAATTTTGTTTTGTTGGGCTATAGACAATGGTAGACCAATATCTAATGCAATTTTAAGTGTCTGGAGCTCAAATTCTATAGACAGAATGGGTTTCTTTCCATAGACTAATTCATATAGTGATAATTTTGTTGTGGACTTCCAAATGGTATTGTAAGCCCAATCTTTACTATTCATTGCCACTGTCCTTATCAAAATGTTCTCAAGTTCCCTATTAGTCATGTCTACCTACCCATTAGCTTGAGAATGGTAAGGTGAACATTTCTTGTACTTGACTTGATGTAAATCTGTGAATGCTTTGATTACTTGTGAAGTAAACTAAGGTCCTCTATCTGAAACTATGGATCTTGGGGCTCCAAACCTCAAGAAAATCTTATTATAAAGGAAATCAATAACTTTCTCTTCTCTTGCAAATTGCAATGCCTACACTTCAGGCCATTTAGTGACATAGTCCGTGCATACAAGGATGTACTCTTTGCCTGATGATGGTGGAGAAATTAGTCCCACAAAGTCTAGACCCCACTGTTCAAATGGCTCCATCATTACTTGGGGATGCAGTAACATCTCCTGGGTGAAGGTTGCTTGTCCCATCCTTTGGTACTAGTCACACTGCTGCACATACTTCTTGATATCCTTACAAATAGAGGGCTAGTAGTAACTAGCTCCTAGAATCTTATGGATGGTTATGTGTGAGGAATAGTGCCCACCAGATGGTTCATCATGACATGCCCTTAAGATATCAAAAATTTCATCAGCTTTTAAACACCTATGCAAAATGAAGTTAGGACCATATTTAAATAGCAACCCATTTAACCATTTGTAAGATAAGCTTTCCTTAAGTAAGTGTTTCTTTTGTTTTGAGGTGAAATGGGATGTGTTAGGGTAAAATAGGATCAACAATGAATATGCAATAAACAACATTAGATACCCATAACTCAATAGAATAGTGAAACTAAGAAAGATTGAATGAAATGAAGCAATGAATAACACAATGCAAACCTTCCTTGAATCGAAGCTTCTATTGTTGCCTATCAAGGTCGTCCTTGTTTGTATGAAGTAGGCCCTCAGAGAGTGCACTCCTTTCCTATTTTCAAGAATGTCAATAGTGAATGGTTATAGTGATAAACATGCAATGAAGAGGAGCTTCAAAGCTTTGAGTGATCTCAAGCAAATTGTATTGGGGTGCCAAATCCGCGTTGGTGAATTTCTATAGAGTAACAATACGAATAGCCTGGATGAATAGAATAGAGGAATAAGGTTCCATTTATAGATTCAGAAGAATGAGGATCAACGGTTGAGAAGAAATACGAAGATCGATGTTTGAGAATGGTTGAGGAATGTGCAACGAATAGGAAGAGGACATGTGTCCAAGCTCCATCATGCAACATGGGAGTTAACAAAATAGACCAATCAGTTAAGTGAATTGATTGGGGAGTTAACTGAATTGATTGATCAGTTAACTAGGTTGATTGAGAAGTCAACATAATAGATTGTCTAGTGAACTCAATTGACTAATTAGTTAACAGATTTGATTGATGAGTTAACTAATTTTGACTAGAGGATAAATAGGACATGTGGGTGAGAGAATATTAGCTAATTAAATATTTAAAATATTTAATTACATGTGCAACATGGTGAGGTGGCAAAGGTGAGGTGGAAAGATGAGGTGGATTGGTGAGGTGGATTTATGGAATTAGGACTTAGGATAGAGGAATTTATGATTAATTAAATAATGTAGGATTATTTAATTATGTGAGACATTAGAAGAATTTAGGGAATTTAATTAAAAATTTATTTAATTATAGGATAATGAACCAATCAAATAAACTTAGAATATTTATTTAATTGATAGAATAAATAAGAAGGGAATAAATATTAAGAATATTTATTTAGAATGAATCGTGTCATTTTTAGGTGTATACATTTTGCCCCTCTTTGATGCAATGCAGTTTATGGTGTTGCTTCAAAGAATAAATAGTCTGATAATGATACATGCCCCAGTTTGCCCCTGGTACAAGTTTGATGACAGGATGCCCCCTCGGGAGATTGGACGGGGAGAAGGTAGAAGGCGTGAGACGGACAATCTCACGATGAAGAAGATTAGGTTTGAAGAAAATAGGTGAAGAAAGAGTCGAATGATATGTGATGCAAGAGAAAATGATAACACACACAAGCAAGTGAGCAAGTATGCACAAATGATACAAGAACAAACAAGGTATTGCCCCTATCAAACTATAAACCAAATGATTAATTGATAATGATATACGATAATGTTGTCATGGTGGGGAATGATATATCCCTAGAGCAACACGAAGGATAATGTCTAGTTTCAAGAAATGAAACATGTCATGTAAGACGTGTGTATTGGTCTGATTTCGACAATGCATCATCCTGTATAAGACAGGTGATTGATTATAAATGATCGAGTTGATTTATGACTAGACAAGGATCAAGACCATTGATTGTGATTGGATCATTTTACAAGATTGACTTGACTTAATTGGTATGGATTAAGGATGGACCTTGCATTTGGATCATTGCTCAGACTGACTGGACAAGGATGAAAGATATGATGATAGATAGAAATCTAATTGATAGAAGAGAGACTTGATAGAAGGACTCACAAGCTTTTGTAAACATTGATACTCTGCATGTTGTGGATCTTTTATTGCATGGGATATGGATGTATAATGGATACTTTGCTTTTGACATCTTGACGGTGCAAGTATTTTGAAGTGCTTTATTTCATCATTGGGCAATTTTTTTTGGGTACTTTTTCTGAAATGTTGTAAGTTAATACAAGCATCTAGGCATAATTGAACTGAGATGACCTGAGTATTGCTTATATGGATTTTGATTTAGCAAGTTAATACAAGCATCTAGGTATAATTGAACCAAGATGACTTGAGTATTCCTTGCGTATCAACAGACAAGGATTGCCCCCGTTCATGTTAGACCTTTGATGTCCTCAATGATCTTTTGCCGATCATGTCCTTAGACAAGGTGTCATATTACTAAAGTTTAATCCATAAACAACAAACAAAGAAAATAATCATGCCCCCATCATAGCATCTCTAGCTTTTTTCATCCTTGAGTAGCATAGAAAGACATGATAACAAAAATCAAGACTCTGTAACTTAACCATGACTCCAATCCACAAAACATTCTTGCATTTAGATGTGTTTTTCTTGCCATAATTTAGATAGAATCAATTAGAATGCCTTAGGTGTTTTTCTGCTTTGCCTTGGATAGGTCAATGTTCTACGTCAGGATTTTTTCTTGAAAAGAGTGGGTTTTGCTTACACTTGCTTGCCTGGTGAAACATTCCACAATCTTTATTAGGGAGACAAACCCTAAGGGACTGACCTAGTGCCTCAGGGGTGCATGGAAATATGGCCTTGCCTACGTGATGACGTAGAGGCAACATAGTTTATGGACTTGGACTTTGATGGACCTAAGATATGGATCGGATGAGACATGATATGGAATAGATATGGATCAGACATGGAACAGATGGTACCGATGACAAGGAAACACCATGGATAGGTAGATGTATGGGTGATAAAGAATGGAACGGGTAGGTATGAGGAAACAAGGATGTGATCTCCAAGGACTATGTCGCATAAGAATAACATGCCCCATTGTAGGTAGAATACTTAGGATTTTTCATGGCAATGCTTACGATGATAGGAAGATGAGAGGGTAATGAAGGATTTGCATGGTTTGGAGGGATAAGGTACGTCAAGAGACATCTAAAACATTTGTCAACATTTTGCCTCCAATCTTTATCAAGACCAAAGAAAATAGAGGAAAGGAAGATTAGGATGGATAGATGGATAGTATAGGTACGATAAGATAGGAAATGGTATGGAAGGAAACTAATAGGAGAAGAGTGATAGGCTGATGAGACAACGTGCCCCCAAGTGTAGGTGACATAGAAGATCAACTTACACATGATGCCTGTTTACCAGGTTTTCATCATGGTACTTATCCAAGGCACCTATTTGTCAGATTTTCACCATTGGACGAAGAGATTTTTCTTTACTTTTTTCATTTTTTCTTTCTTTCTTTCTTCTTTTTTTTTTGAATAGGAGAAGGTGAATACAGAAGGGAGAGACTCAAGTATCTAGTTCCTTGAAAGGTGACAGTCTTGCTAGATGGATGTTGTCGTATCGACCATGTCAAGTGTCACTCATAGATGTTGGGAGGGGATTGCATGAAAGTGATATGGCGTAGGTAGACAGTGGATTATGATGCAGGATGCGGAGGGAAGGTTTATGCAAAAGCATGGACCATAGGAATAGGATGAGGAAGATATGTAGGATAATAGTGGAAGGAAGGGGAGATGGAGGTATATGAAAATGTTGTGGAATGGAAGGGAATCATGACCAACGGTTGCACATACCATGATAAACATTGAAGCTGGTGATGGGAAAGTAGTGTGGGAAGCAACAAATACTTTTGCTTGTGGATGAATGACTTAGGCATGTAGGGATCCATATAGACTAAGTAGTTTTCTGATTGTTACTTGTCGTGTGGGATGGAAGAATTTGAGACTTATGAATGGAATGGGAGAAAGTAGATGGTTGAGATTCTTGAGAGGTGGATGCCTCATGTAACTTGAGGGCTTTTTGCTTAGGTGCCCAAACCATTTTGCTTTTAGATAACCTGTGGAGGTATGGGCTTGGGTGTATGTAGTTTTGTGCAGCTTCAGAGGTAATTATTTGTTGGATGCGGACCCACACCTTTTTTAGTTTGGCATATAAGTGTGTGGGTGCATGCAGCTCTAGAGAAGGATGTTTCTTTGATTCTTGGCTTTTGTATCCTAGGTCATGAGGACTCTTAAGATTTTTGATTGGATAGGTAGAGGTATCCAAATGTTTGCCGTTGAAATCTTTTAGGATGGTGGAAACAGAGTTGGTGGAAGCTCTTTACTTAGACAACATGTGCATCTGCTGGTCATGATTTGGATTATTAGAGAATTTATAGATGGAAGGATAAGGTGTTGGAAGAAGTGGTGGTAAAATGTATGGAGGGATATTAGGAGTTGGAAGTAGTGGAGGTAGATTGGATGGTGGAAGGTGTTAGGTCACATGCTTTTGACAATTGTAGGATGATGGAGGTGCAATGGCAACATACGTTTTGGGGATATGATAGGGTTTGCGATGGAAAGTGGGGGATTTTGAAGGAGTGGAGGAAGTACCAACATCTTGAGATTGTTCACCTTGGGGTATGTATTCGAGGTCATATGAAGGAGGAGGAACATTGACATGGACGGGCTCTAAAATACCTTGTTCGTGAAGGCCTAAGCCTTTACCTTGATAGTTCATATGTTGTAGTATGCGATGGACAATAGGATTATGTGTAGGTGGAACATTAGACACAAGTTCCTTATTGGATGGAGAAGATGAGATAGAGGATAATGGTTGTTGGTGTTCTAAGGAGGAACACTTATGAATGAAGGTGGTAAGACCAAGAATATACGGTGGGAGATTTGGAGTATGGTCAATAACGGATGGCGGAGGAGTATTACTGGTTTGATCTTCTATGCTTGCTTGGGAGGCAAGTGTCTCATCAAGGGAAGTGGAAGTTGTTGGATCTTGGGTAGGACTAGATGGGGTTATAGGCTCAGGACCATGAAACGCATAAAGTGGGCTAAGAGGATCATCATGGTCTGCTTGATCATAGATAGACTCTTCATCATAGATGGGATCTTGATCATAGATAGGATTTAGCATGATGGGATTAATGTTCTCTTGTATAGGTTCTTCATCAGCTATAATATCTTGATCATATAAAAGACAGCCGAAATTGGATCTCTAGCTCATGCATAGGATCAAGTTGCTCATGGATAGCTTCTTCATCAAAGGTAGTATCTTGATCATGGAAAAGATATAGGTTATGCATGGTTGGACATTGGATCTCTTGCTCATGTATAGGTACAGGGTCATTGAAAAGATAAAGGTTATGCAAGGGTCAGATGGGAGTGCTTTGATCTTGGTTTAGACAAGGGGTTGATGATTCCACATGCTCTAAAGTGTGCTCTTGACATAACTCTTAGGTTGTTTGAATTGAAGTTGAGGTAAAAGACTCTTGGATAAGCTCTTGGTCAACAACATGAAGGTGTGACGGACCTTGACTTTGGTGCATGGTAGAAGGCTCTTTGATAAGCTCAAGGAATTGAGGATCACATGAAGGGGTTGTAGGATTTGACATGTAATTGGAAGCATCTTTTGTAAGGTCAAGGACCAAAATTTGGGGACATGGTTGATTCTCTGCTAGTAGCCCTTGGATCACATCCTTCGTAGGTGTATGGGTAGGTGAATGAGGGGATTTAGCTTTCTCTGTAGCTTTTCTCTGGTTGTAAAAATTTGGAAAAACTCTTTTCCAAAAATCATCTGAGGATTCTTTGGTTGTCGGTTTAGAGCTTGGAGAACTCGATGGTGATGTTGGTGTAGGATTGGTATGCTTTGGGATATGTGTCTTAGAAGATGGAGAAGGAGGTTTATCACAAGTAACACCAAAAATGTTAGGGTAAAATAGGATCAACAATGAATATGCAATAAACAACATCAGATACCCATAACTCAATAGAATAGTGAAACTAAGAAAGATTGAATGAAATGAAGCAATGAATAACACAATGCAAACCTTCCTTGAATCGAAGCTTCTATTGTTGCCTATCAAGATCGTCCTTGTTTGTATGAAGTAGGCCCTCAAAGAGTGCACTCCTTTGTTGTTTTCAAGAATGTCTATAGTGAATGGCTATAGTGATAAATGTGCAATGAAGAGAAGCTTCAAAGCTTTGAGTGATCTCAAGCAAATTGTATTGGGGTGCCAAAGGCGTGCTAGTGAATTTCTACAGAGTAACAATATGAATAGGCTAGATGAATAGAATGGAGGAATAAGGTTCCATTTATAGATTTAGAAGAATGAGGATCAACAGTTGAGAAGAAATATGAAGATCGATGGTTGAGAATGGTTGAGGAACGTGCAACAAATAGGAAGAGGACATGTGTCCAAGCTCCATCATGCAACACGGGAGTTAACAAAATTGATTGAAGAGTTAACAAAATAGACCAATCAGTTAAATACATTGATTGGGGAGTTGACTGAATTGATTGATTAGTTAACTAGGTTGATTGAGGAGTCAACAGAATAGATTGTCCAGTGAACTCAATTGACTAATTAGTTAATAGATTTGATTGATGAGTTAACTAATTTTGACTAGAGGATAAATAGGACATGTGGGTGAGAGAATATTAGCTAATTAAATATTTAAAATATTTAATTACATGTGCAACATGGTGAGGTGGCAAAGGTGAGGTGGATTTATGGAATTAGGACTTAGGATAGAGGAATTTATGATTAATTAAATAATGTAGGATTATTTAATTATGTGAGACATTAGAAGAATTTAGGGAATTTAATTAAATAAACTGATTTTATTTAATTATGGGATAATGAACCAATCAAATAAACTTAGAATATTTATTTAATTGATAGAAGAAATAAGAAGGGAATAAATATTAAGAATATTTATTTAGAATGAATTGTGTCATTTTTAGGCATATACAGGATGGATACAAGCCTACAGCTAAGAGATTAGCTATGTCAGCAAACCAAGGTGCAGTAGAGGAGATAGCAAAAAGATGTTCATCTAGAAATCTGTTCTCCACTGGCTAGTTCTCTCCACCTATATGCAATCTTGACAGAAAATCAGCAACCAAATTAAATTTTCTTGGATTATCAACTATGGTAATGTCAAATTCATGCAACATCAATAACCACCTAATTATCCTTGCACCCACTACTGGCTTATTCATTAAGTATTTTATGGCTGCATGATCAGTATGTACAAATATTTTGTATCCAGTGATATAATGCCTGAATTTGTTTATAGCATAGATGATTGCCAAGAATTCTTTTTCAGTTGTGGTATAGTTTCTTTCTACAGAGGTAAGGTTTTTGCTGATGTAATAGATGACATGCATACTTTTTCCTTCCTTCTTTTGTCCTAAGACTACCCCAATGGACTCATTAGAAGCGTCAATTTGTATGTGAAATGGTAGATTTCAATTAGGTTCTTTCAAAACAGGTGTGATAGTAAGCTTCTCTTTTAGGGTTTCAAATGCTAATTGACAATCCTCTGTCCATAAGAATTTTGTGTCTTTGTTAAGTGGGGTAAATAGAGGAGCAACTATCATGCTGAAATTTTCTATGAATCTTCTTTAGTAGCCTGCATGACCCAAAAAACTTCTAACGTCTGTCTAATTTTTAGGTGAAGGCAACTATTGGATCAGTTCTATTTTGTTTTGATCTACTTTGATCCCATTTGCTAAAATGTGGTGTCCCAATACAATTCCTTCCTCTACCATCATGAAGCACTTTTCATGGCTCAGGGATAATTGATTCTTTTCACAACATTTTAGTACATTTTCTAAGTTTATGAGAGCTTCTTCAAAGTTGTCCCCATACACAGTAAAGTCATCCATATAGACCTCCATGCACTCATTAGCTAGTTTAGCAAACATGGCTAAAATAAGCCTCTGAAATGTAGTTGGAGCATTACATATTCCAAATGGAAGAACTTTGTAGGCAAAAGTTCCCCAAGAACAAGTGAAAGTGGTTTTATCCTGATCTTCATGTGCTACTTGGATTTGATTGTATCCACTGAACCCATCTAGGAAAGAAAAATACTTTCTCCCTGCAAGGTTGTCTAGCACTTGGTCAATTAATGGTAAGGGAAAGTAGTCTTTTTTTGTAGCTTTGTTTATCTCCCTATAGTCAATACACACTCTCCATTTCCCATTCTTTTTAGGCACTATGACTAAGGGTGAGACCCATTGACTATCTGAGATTGGATATATAAACCCTACTTGCAGCAATTTTTCCATCTCAGTCTTAACAATGTCTTTCAAAGCAAGATTCAGTTTTCTTTGGGGTTGTCTGACAGGTTTGACATCTTTAGTATATATATAATGAGTACAGATCTCAGGAGGGATGTCCTTCATATCTTGGTATTCCCAAGCGAAAGATGCTGAATGGGAAATTAGGAGTTTGATAAGTTCTTGCTCCTATTTTTTTGCTAACTGGGTGTTGATATTCAGTGTTTTCCTAGGTAGAATCATAACCTATTTTGTGATCTAATCCATAGATGTAGTCAATCCATATACTGGGGTCATGGTATTGAGGGGGCAAGAGTGTGGAAGTAGAATGTGGAATGTGGCTAAGTCTCTGTAAAAGGTTTCTCCACAAGGAATGATATTTGCTAAGGTACAATGAGCAGAAGTGAGAAGTTCTCTCCTTGAATCTTGGGCTAGCTCCATTATATCCTCATTAATAAGAATGTGGGTGATATCTTCAGTTGTATCATAGTGAATTTCTTTTTCTAACTCACCCAAATGTTCTTTGATTGTAACCATAGCTACTAAGGCACTATTTTCCATGTTATCTGGTTCATCCACCCATACCCTTCCTGTATAATGTATTGATGGTTTAGTTGGAGGATACAAAGATATTTTCTTCAAGTATATCCCATTAGACATAACCATAATCCTAGTTCGACAATCAATAGATGCTACTGCTGTAGCTAGCCATAGTCTTCCTAATATTAATGGATAAGTATTTCTCTGATTTCTTGGCTCTAATATCAGAAAGTCTACTAGGAATTCTCATTATTCTATCACAATTGGAACATCAGTAATCACCGCTTTTGGAATAGCTACTGACTGGTCAGCAAGTTGAAGGATTGTAGATGTGGATTGGATACCTGTTAAGGCTAATTTGTCCATTGTATGAACGGTCATTACATTTATTGCTGCTCCCAGATCAACCAAAACATTTGAAATTTCTACCCCTAAGATGTAAACAGTCATGACATGATTTTCAGGGTCTCCATATTTTGGCAGGAGCACTTCTCCCATTAGGAGGTCTAATACCTTTCCTTCCACCTAGATAGTTGAGGGAAAGTTCTTCTTTCTTCCCTAGGTCTTGACATAATGTTGTTTGATGAATTGGTTAAGTTCAGGTACATCTCTGACTTCTTGGAGGAGTGGAATTTCAATGTTCAGTTGTCTAATTTCTTGTAACAGTTCTGATTCTAGGGTAGATTGGACTTGTTTTTGTAAGATTTTTTTGGGGAATATGTTGTTTGAGCCGTTCTGGGTATGATGCTAGTTTTTCCATCTCCAGAGCTTTTATCAGAAATGTTTCTAGGAATGTTCTTCAGAGTCATTCTTTTAGGAGGATCTCCAGAGTTATCCAAGGATGATTCTTTTAGCACTGTTTTGGTAGTAATCTCCTCTGGAAGCTGAGTGGATGGATTTTCAGGTTCCTCATCATTGGTTACTTCAACTATAGTTGGAGGAGATGGTCTTGGAAGTGCTTTCCCATAATGTAGCTAGAGATTATTGGAATATATAGCATTAATTCTAGCCATGTTTTCTTGTTCTGTCATGTAAATAGTTGCTCCTTGCTTATTTCGTGGGTTTGGTATAGGTTGAGCTAGTAAGGGTGGTTGGCTAACTGGTTCATTTTGTGACCGACCTTGTGTGTTGGGGGTCCAGTTAGCAATGCTTATTGTTGAGGTTGGAAATGTCTAGGTTGTCCCTGATACTGTTGATTATATCCCTATTGAGGACTCCAATGAGGCTGCATGTTTTGTTATCCAAACTGTGGTGGCCATTATTGATTTCCCCAGGGCTGATTTTGCCACTGTTGGTTTTGCCATTGTTGATTTGGCCAATCTTGTTGTCCCCAAGGAGGATTACTCTGAGGCCCATGCCAAGTTGGATTCCATTGATTATTTCCCCAATTAGAAGGACCCCTCTAAGAAGTCTGGTTTGGATATTGATTATAAGGGAAATTTCTAGCTTGTTTTTGTCCTACATAGTTCAACTCCTCCTCTATAATGGCATTCTTTTTACTTAACCTTTTTAAGGCTAGAAGTTGACTGCATTGACAGGTAGGATGTTCCCTATCACAGATCTGACAGATCTTTGCTTTATCTAAAGGGCATTCTCTCAACAGATGTTTGTTTCTACACCTAGGACAATAGATGGAGAGTGGTTCAGTTGTTCTGTCTTGATCATTTGTTCAAGTTTTTTTCCTGAATCCCATCTAATGTGGTATCCAGTTGGACTAGAATATCTATTTTAAAATTTGCAATTTCCTCCATTAACTATCCTATTTCATTCTTCCCTTTGAAAGATTTGGGCATTCTCACTCCATCTTGGGTTCTGGAATAGTTTCTACAGAGTTATTCTATAGCAGGCATATCCATTTTGTTGATATTCCCTTTTCCCATCAAATCTGGTACCTATTTTGATTCTTTGTCTTATCTTTTTACAAACAGGGTTCTAGCCAAAGAATGATTTATAGGGTTGTTATATTTTCTCAAAAGTTGAACCTATCCACATAATCCTCTAAGGTCTCTTCCTCTCTCTGTTTAATTTTGAATAATTCCTCATTCTTATCACTGACTCTATAGTAGTCCTGGTATTTTCCCAAGAATTCTGTCTCCATCTGATCCCAAGAATGGATGGAGTTTTGGGGCAGGCCCATAAACCATCTCATTGCTGAATCCTTTAGGGTTGAGGGAAATAGTTTGATTTTTTTATTATCTAATCCATAATCATAAGTCTAGCATACCACTTTGAATTCAAACAAAAACTGATTTGGATCCTCAAAAGCAAGACCCCTAAAATTTAGCAAGTGTGTTGGTGAAATATTTTTCATAGGGGTATTATCTCCAACAACCAGAACAATGGGATATGAGAAGGTTCTTGGAGCTTGATTTTCCTCCTCTTCATGATTATCATGATTATCATCCATGTCTAGTACTGGTTCTTCTCCTTGAGGTTCTAGGAAATTAGGTTCTATCAAAGGATCTACCTGGAATTTTTGTTGTAATTCTTGGATATAGTCAGCAAGTGGAAGATTTGGAGGATTAAAAGGATTATTAATTTCAGGTGCAGCTTCCAAGGTAGGTTCTAGATGTCTCTTTTAAACAAGATCTTGTGCCACCCCACTGCTTTCTCCTATAGTTTGATGGGGTGTCTATTTTATGTATCTTCCTTTTGAATCCCTAGATCTAACCATACAGATCTATCCTAAAACTATCTAGCTAGGTTTTTCTAATTAACACAACATCCCTGGCAATAGTGCTAAAATGACAAGGGTCATTGTACCTTATCATTTAATCATATTTCAAGTGTCAAATCCAGGGCTGTGTTCATGGCTATCTACAATTAGGAATCCTAAAGTTGCCCAATTTTATCCAACTAACTCTAATGATCTTTACTGATTAAAGAAACTTAATAGTACTGATCTATCTACTGTGAAATGAATTCTAAGAATATTGAAAATAAAACTCAACAATGAATTGCTTAAAGTAAATCTATATTACTCCTTCCAATGTAAACATGCATTTGTTTATGACAATAGTAACTATCTCTTTAAACAGAATCTGAAATAACAAAAACAATAGTACTAGCCTTCTACCTTAGTGGTGAGAGTGGGCCCTTGCTCCACACCCTTGGGGCTAAAGACCAAAGTAAAGAATCAGCACAAGAGAATAATATCACAACTCAATTCAGTCCAATTCCATCTGCTTTATATTTAGAAAATGTCTATATCAAAATAAGGTTATAGAAATCAGAAAAATAATCATTGTTCTTTTTGCTACTGCTTCTGTAAGTTTATATCTAAATCTGTGATGAGAGATCACTCACCCTTTTCTACTAGTTCATCTAAGAGATAAGATCAATCTCTTTATTCTACTAACAATCTAACTACAGATTGAATATCCATGCAATTAAAATAGATTAAGTGGAACAGCAGTCCATACTAAATCTAAACCTTAATTTTTAAATACACTTGGGCAGCGAGGCCCTGAAATATAGGTATTTAAATTAGTTTATCAATAACTCATGCAAAATCAAAAAGTGATAAAAACTTCCAGTAGTTAACTATAGACTGCCCTTAATTACTCAGGTGATGATTTGAGTAACATCAAGAGAATCCCGATCACAACTGGAAGTGTCTGATTGACAATTATGCTGGAAATCTGCACTATTCTAAAGAGGTGCCGGAGATATATGTTTTTTTCTGTAGCTCCAGAGATATGTTTGTGACCTTCTCATTCAGCTCCGGAGATGCTTGTGACTTCAGTCTAGCTCCAGAGATGGTTCACTTCCTTATCCCAAAATCTCTACATTCAAATTGGAAACATTGGAGACCAGTCGTGGCATTCTAATGTCAGATCTGGAGATCACTAGGACTACATCCAAAGATGCACAAAATTGTCTATCTGAACACCTGCACCTGTTGATTCAAAAAGAGAAAATTTCTGCATATTTCCATCAATTCAATGCACATTAGTCCTTCAATCAAAAATCATGATTCTAAGTAATTCATCTCTTATTAATCATCATTAGAACAATCTTGTTAGCTTATTTTGGTGCAGTCATCAGGACAATGGAATAAGAAGGGAGAAAAAGAGGGGTAAAAAGGTGTATTTCATGGGTGCTACCTGGAACTCATTAGAGAAGACGTTAATTATCCTACATGGTTGATGCTTGTTATTGGAACATGTCATAGAAGGTATCCAATGAATAAGTTTGATGTGTGGTTATATGAGGACTCTGACACACATAGGATTATTCTTCATTATTCTAACCTTATTATAGAAAGGTTGTGAATCTAATCATAAAACAACTCTTGACACCATAAAAAGTAGAGAAAATATGCATGGTTAATTGGATTGAATTGGTAGAATGACACATATATTATGAAGTTCTTATGATTTGTGATTTGAGTACATTTTTCTTGTGTTTATTTATTTCTATTAATACTAGTAATGTAGGTTAGTGGCGATAAACAAGCTTCCACCTTCTCATGGTTGGTGTCATTAGTAGAGAATTTTATATTCTTGAAGTGAAGAGAAACTTTAAAAGCTAATAATAAACTCACATTTTGCAAAATTATTAGCAATAAAATAACTATACATAGCAATTAGCATTTAACAATAATTTTATATTCTCTCTATATCTCTCCCTCTCTCCCTCCCTCCCTCCCTCCCTCCCTCCCTCCTTCTCTATCTCTTTCTCCCTCTCTCTTTCTCTCCCCCTCCCCCTCTCTCTATCCTCATCCCTCTCTTTAGAGTTGTAACCCTTGGTCTCTTTATACTCTCCTTTATGCATTATGTACTACCACATATGAGTCTAATCACAACTATCTATAGTTTGGTGTAACCTATATCAAGTAAAAATGCTTCATATCCTCTCACAAATAAGCTACACCAAACGTCCATCATCTAATTATAAGGCAATTCTTTGTTCCTAAAGTGTACCATGACTAACTCCTATGAGTAAGTATTTCCTCTACTGTACTCCCATGTTCACCTCTAACTACTTGTGAAAGAAGTCTTTGCAGTCTGTATCAATGCATTCACTCCATCAAATCTCTAGTATATCATCACCACCATAAGCAACTATATTAGATACTAGTAGTGTATTTCCTGTAGATCCATTCTCTAAGTTTCCTATTTGTCTCAACTTATTAATCTATTCATAACTCTAATAATAGTAGACCGAGCATGAGGATGAGAGTTTGAGATGAAGTTTAAGACTGAGAATTAAGATGTGGTAATACGGCATGTAGGAATGTAATAGGTTTATTTTGAGTAGTTTTATTATATGTTAGTAATCAAATGGTTGCAACATGGCATGTGGGAAGCCCATTGTGGCAAATTTTGAGTAGTTTATTTTCAAGTTAGTAATCAAATGACTATGACCTAGTATGTCAGAAGCCCATTGCAACATGTTGTAATCATTTAAGTTTTGAAATAAATACAGCTACATTGTTTTTCTATGAAATGATATTATGTTATTTTATTGAATGTTTTGGCTTCATGGTTGGAAAATCCTTCATTGGATTCTTCGTTCACTACATCACTCAATTTCTTTTCCATGTCTTTAGTTGCATGTGGGAAGTTTGTAAATTTGCACACTTTTTGTTTGTGCTATAGGTTTTGATTTGTTTTTAAATGCCTTATATTTGTATATAATCATCATGTTCCTTTGTTTTGTCCCTCTCCCCCATTCTTTCTTTTGTCTTGGTCTACTCCCAAATATATCTCTATCTTCTCATTGTATTAATTAGCACATGTACATCTCCAACCAAAGCCATTAATGACACTAATTCTTACATTGGAACTTTCTTAACTTTTTTTTCATTTCATGGCTCCATAGTGATAACTAATTAAATAAGTTTGAATCAGTGCCCCCCCTTGATTCCTTTATCAAGCCTAAAAATGGTTTCCCTATGTGTCAACTAAAAATATCATCTTTGAGACAGGAAATGAAATATTGATGATGTTTTCCTATGGCTTTGGGCCATAGGAATTCTCTATAAATTTCAATCTATGACTTGCTTACTTTGTTATACATTGTAGTTGCATATGAAAGTTGAGTCCCCTCAATTTATTTTTCCATGTCTTTAGTTACATGTGGGAAATTTTGATCTTTGTGCACTTTTTGTTTGTGCTTTAGGTTTTGATATTTTTCCCTATCTTTTTGTATATTCCTTGAGTTCCCTTTTTTTGTCCCTCTTCCCCAGTATTTATTTTGGCTTGGTCTACTCCCAGAGACATTTCAAACTTCTCCTTATATTTAGTGGGATGCACATCCCCAACCAAAGCCATTGTTGACACTAACTCTTACATTGGACCTTTCTTAGTTTTTTGTTCATTTTATGGCTCCATAGTGATAATTGATTAGAGAAATTTGACTCAATGGGCCCCATTTATTCCTTTATTAAGCTTGAAAATGGTGCCCTTGCGTGTTAAGTAGTAGTAATGATGACCTCTAAAATCCTTGTGTTCATGTTTTTCCAAATCTCTTTATTTTAGCATTTGCATTTTACGCTCTATTTGATCAGTGGATTGTTGCTACTGGGATGCACTTAAGTGAAATCCTTCTCTTTATGTTTTGATTGAAAACTAGATCAATAGAAGGATCTTAATAAATCGGTGAGTGGCTAAGTGGCTCACCATCCACTCATAATTGTCTATAAGGGTGCTACATCATTAGTGTTCATGGTTGAAAATCTTATGGTTGTATTAGGTTGAGCTATTGTATTCCCATTGGTTGTCGATGTAGTGTGTGGTTGATATATAGAGTGCCCTAGTTTATCATTTAAGGGATTTTGCATTTGAGGATATGTGTCATTTATTTATTATAGTAGTTGTGGGCCTTTATAGTGGTAAGTGAGTTTGGTTAGAAATATCTCCACTCTAAATGTTACATGTTATGCCATTGGATCTCACTCCCCCTTAACAATGGCTATTTGATATCCTAGGTGGTGCATGAATACTTATGCCTGCAAGTGGTCTTGTGTTATATATGTGGTGGCTCCTTATTGGCTTGGGGTATTTGATGAGCACTTAGTTATACTGAGAGGGGGGTGAATCAGTATATAATAATTTTTTTTCTTTTTTCTACTTTAATTAACCACAATAAAATATTGAAGTAAGATCTAGCAATTTAGAACAAAGAGACAACGCATGATTTTTTGTCAAAACCTTTTTGTGAAAAACCATGGAAAAATATTGCTTATATTATATTTGTTGAGAAACCATAACTTTCTTGTTCAACAATGAGTGCTCTTGTTAGATCTACCTTCTATTTGTTAGGCTATCTCCGAAGGAACCTTCTCTGATACCAATTGATGAGCACTTAATTATACTGAGAGGAGGGGTGAATCGGTATATAATAAAACCTTTTCTTTTCTCTACTTTAATTAACCACAATAAAATACTCAAGTAAGATCTAGCAATTTAGAACATAGAGACAACACATAATTTTACGTGGAAACCCTTTTAGGAGAAAACCATAGCAAAATAGTGCTTATATTATATTGCTCTTCTTCTTCCTTCTTGTAGTCTTTAACCTACTTTACATACAATTAGTGAGCTACAACTCACAAGAAACTTCAATCTCCAATCATAGAATCACATGCTTCAACCTTTTACAAACACTGATCTCCAACTCGCAAGAGGCTGATGAAAATTGATTGTCATTGATGTCAAAAGGCTTTGCAGGTTCACAAGGTGTTGATATTGACAGGGGTTGTTCATCATGTTCATGGTTTGATATGATTGATATGATTGTCTCTTGTTTCAGTTCATAAATGATGCAATGCATATTTGATGCAAATATGATGCAATGCATATATCTTGTGATATAAAGTTGGTTGACAAAGTGTGTTTCATGTAGCCATGTTGTTCACAGGTTGTAGCAAGTATTTTTGATTTGAGTTGAGAAGTACATCATCAGGTTGGTTAAGGTATTTGTAGAATTGAGTGAAGTTAGGAGCTAACAAGATTGGTTTTTCTTTAATCATGTTCATCACGCTTTCAGGATCTTAGGATGTCATGGTGTTGAAGTTGTGATGGTATTGGGAAAGTAAAGAGATGTCATTGATATATGTTAAGAAGTTCATGCTTCATGATGTCAAGAGTTGGGTTACCTGCCAAAGGGGTTTATAACATGTGTGACCAGTTCCTTTACCTTTCCAAGTGGTCATCTCCTAAAGTTTATGAGCAGCAATAAATAAATTAAAAAAAAAAAATCAAAAATTAATATTTAATATGGGTGAAGATTTTTTTGTTTTAAAGAAAAAAAAAGTTCTTTTTTAAAAGGGCTATTTTATAAGACTAATTTTAGTCTTTTAAAGGGAGATTTTTAAGAGCTTTTAAAGGAGGCTTTATGAAGTTTTTTTATTTAAAGAAAATGGGCCTCCCTCTCTCTCTCACGTGGATTTTAAAAGAGGAGTTTATTTTCAAAAAGGCTATTTAAAACAAGGCAAATTTTGTGGGAAGGTTTTATTTTTTAAAAAAAGACTCTCCATCGTATAAATTGGAGGAGATAGTGGGGATGCCTTTTTAGAAGGCTCTTATTATTAGAAAATTTTCTTAAGGCAGATTTTGTGAAAGGAATTTTTTTATGAAGATATTTTTGCATTTAAATAATTAAAAATAAAGGCATCTTTCTATAAAAGCAAATAATATGAAGGAGATTTATTTGGAAGTTTTTTTTCTTTCCTCATATCAAATGAAGGATTATCTCATGGAAAGAAAAGCAAAATATTTAAAGAGTGATTATATTTTTGAGAAGATATTTGAAGAATAAAAATGTTTTTTGGAAATCTTGGAAAAAGAAATATGAGATGATTTGATTGGAGAAAAGCAATAGACTATTTTTTCTTTGCAGGTGAAAGGACATGCAAATGAGCAGATGAAGATTAATAATTATTTTTATTAATACAGATGATTTGTTTGAAAAAAATGATTGACAATTTTTGTAGAGAAGTAATCTGTTTGGTTCAGGATTTCTTGCAGGTTATAAACATGGTGGATATGAAGAGATTTGAGAAATATTTTGTAATTGTGGAGATAAAGATTTTTTATTTGCAGAGGAAGATGAAAAAGACAGATTGGAAGAATATCAGAGTTTTTCTGTTTTAAGATGAAAGTGTTCAGAGATTTTATTTTCTCCTACAGGGCATTGAAATATCAGAGAAAATGAAAGGTCAAGTTTGTCATTTTTGCAGATGTCAAGGGTCAGAAAAATGTGTTGGGGTTGTGGTAAATAGATATCATTTTATGTTAATTGCAAAGGAGGAGATTGATTATTTTTATGAAGAGATTTTATTTTTCTCCTTCAAGGGCAAAAATTTGTTGAAGGTTAAATGATATTTTTGAATAAGATTCTTTTGTAGGAATATGAAGGATCTTGCAAAACTTGAAGATGAATTTGAACAGGCAAATTGAAAAAGCAGAGAAGAATTGAATGTGAAAGGACATATGATATTTAATGGCTCTACAAGTGTTTTGATTTGAGGATGTTGAGGGTGCAGATCAATGATGACATTTTTTTTGTTAATACAGATGAATGTATAAAATATGAAAAACCAATTTGTAATGAAAGAGAGATGTTTCCCTGATCAGGTGAATCAGATGATTCAAGAATAAAATATCAGAGGATTGGAAAGATGGAATGAATGTTGCAGATGAGTTGATTTGAATGGTGCAAATCAGATTGAGCAACAATCACTTCTTGCACATGAGATCTTTAGTTCTGATTGATTAAGAAATGCCAGTGAGGCACAACAGTATGCCAGTGAGGCTTGTAGGTTGGTAAGACCATTTGTCAGTGAGACACTTACATCAGCCAATGAGGCTTGTAAAGATATTTTCAAGGTTAAGCCAGTGAGGCAGTTTTGGAGTGGTTTTTATACCCCAGGAGGGTTTTCCACTCGTGCAAATTTGTGTTATGTGTCATATTGTTTTCATCTGTATGTGTGTATGTTAATACGTTGCTTATAAGGTTTTGTTCTCCTTCTTCATTCTTAGTTTTGTGTATATGTGGTTGATAAATCAATAATAGCTTTCTCTCCTTTGTGCTCTGCAAGTTAAATTTTGAAAAAGATTTAAAAATTCACACAACACTGATTCACCCCCCCTCTCAGTGTTGTCCTTGACTCCTACAGAGGCTTCAACCTCTATCTAATAGGCTCCAACCTATTTATCTTTTCTTGGCTGATCTGAATGATTCCTTCTGCAAAACTGATCCAATCACTCTTCCTTCACAGATATGAAACTTATCAACCTAATACACACTTATATATCTCGCTTTCAATCACAACTATATCTTCTTTTATGTGTTTTCTTTATTGCACAAATATATCCTCAATATCTTCTCAATATAAATCTAATTCACACTTTATAATTATGCTTTTCCTTCTTCTTTATATACACAAAATATTCATTGCATTACTTTCTTTATAACTCCCTCCAACTCTCTCCTTTTATATCTATTCAGTAAAGGTAAAGGACATACCTTTCCACAAAGTTTACCACCTTTCACACTAGACACACCTCTTGAACTAGTCACTGCTCTTCACAAACAATCATTGTTCTTCTTAATAAAACACACCTCTTATTTTAATCGTTGCCTTTTTAATACTGATTATCATCAATTACATCGCATCATATATGTCTATACTTTAGCACACATATTCACACACACACACACACACACACACACACATATCTTAGCGCTACATTTCTGTATGGTTGGCCATATCAATAAGTCAGCCTATATATTAGAAAGTTGGCCAACAATTTTTAATTGAATTTATTGCTTTACATTTTAGCGCTCCTCCTCCAAGCCAGCCCATGTCTAATATAATATTAATTTTTAAACTTTTTACTAAGGAGACTAGCCATTTAGGAAGTCAACCCTTTTATGAATATTTCATTCTAATTTTAAATCTTTTCTTTCTAAACACAAGTCGGCCCATAACACTTATTTCTCCAATGTTAAAATATTTAAATGAAACAAGCATATCTCCAATTTCACAATCGATTCAACGGTAAAGTGTGATGATTAACCTTCTCAATTGATTTTCTCTCCGATGTATAACAATTAACTTCTCATTGTAATAGACCATGAATTCATGCCTTTGACATCAATGACAACTTATTCCAACAATCTCCCCATTTGTCATTGATGTCAACCCAGTTCTGAATATAACTCTTCTTTTTTGCATTGCTCCCCATGTCTATACTGCTCCTCCTATCTTGCCCCCCCTTGGACTAATTCTCCCCCTTTGACATCAATGTCAAAGGGTCTTCCAACTATCTTTGAACTTTATTTAAATGGAGCTACAAGATAATGTTATGGGTAGCTCCCCCTGAATCTATACTTCTCTTTAATGAACGGATGAGTGTGGGATTACTCCCAACTTTCCCCTTAAATAATCAAATGTATCCTTTGGCTTGTGGCTTTGTAAATATGTCTACAATCTGTTCCTTTGTAGTAATATATTCCAACTTAACTTTCTCGTCTACCACCTGCTCTCTCAAAAAGTGATATTTGATGGGAATATGTTTGGTCCTTAAGTGCATCACTGGACTCTTTGAAATTCTTAATGCATTTGTATTATCACAAAATATAGTAATAGGATGATCATACCCCACTTTGATGTCTTTCAATGTTTGCCTCATCCATAATACTTGATTACAACATGCTTCTACTACTATGTATTCTACTTCTACGGTTGATAAGAAAATTGATGCTTTCTTCTTGCTCATCCATGATACAAGATTTTCACCAAGAAAGAAAGGTCCTCCACTTGTAATCTTCTTATCATCAACATTACCATCCCAATTTGCATCTGTGTATGCTACCAATGTAAAATCCTTACCACTAGGATACCACAAACCAAAATCCAATGTTCCCTTCAAATATTTTAGTATTTGTTTCACTGCTTGAACATGTGTTTCTTTAGGTGTAGCCTAAAATCATGCTACCATTCCAACTGCTTGCATGATATCTGACCTTGATACTGTTAGGTACAAAGACTTCCAATCATTGACCTATAAATTGTTTGGTTTGCTTCAGGTGACTCATCATCTTTACTCAACTTTCATCCTATTATCATGGGGGTACTCACAGGATTACAATCCTCCATCCTAAACTTCTTCAACTTATCCTTTGCATACTTGGCTTGTGAAATGAAAAATCCCTTTTCTGATTGTGACATTTGTAAACCAATAAAGTGTTGAAATGCACCAGACAACTGAGAGGGGGGGTGAATCAGTTGTCTTAAAAACTTTGACCACTTATGAACATTAACACATCAAACACTTGTTCACTATTATTTAGATTTGATCATGAAAGCATGAAATAAGAAACTTAACATAACAACATCATCAACACATGAGACACCAGGTTTTTATGTGGAAAACCCTAAAAGGGAAAAACCACAATGGGTGTTAGCCCACAGAAATATATAAGTTATAAAATAGCGAAAAATAGAGGCTCACTGCCCAATATGCTTACTACAAGTGTTGAGGCTCACTGCTAAGGGGTGGCTCACTGCCAAGGGATTTGTGAACTGATTGATAGAATCTACTCCATCCCTAGATTCAGTTCCATTGAAGCACAATATAACTCCTTTGCTCTACTCTTTTCACACCTTCACACTTATCTTTTCATTTTCACACTAGGATGTCTTTTTCTCAACTTCATTACATGTTTTAATACACTTCATCAACCTTGGAATGTACATCAAGGTCGACATTACATTGATTAACCATTGGAACATTCTCCAAGGTCGGCATTACAGACATACATAAAAATAGGTCTAGACCTAAACAAAACTAGCAAAGGAAAAGATGTATGCAGATCATGTTATGCCTTAGCTAGGACTCAAATGCAATATTCCATGCTACGACATGCTTCCACAATCTTCTATGCATTTCCACAAGTAGTGAAAACAACCAAGTTGGCCAAGAGTGGTGTTAACACTAAATCTTCTAAGAACAATCTTCATCCATGATTTGAATTTTTCTTTGCAGACCAATCCAAAGGTAGGAACATGATCAGGAGATATCCACAAGTGCATTGTAATCATAAAGAACATCTACACAACCTTAAACCAATTTGTCAAGAGGATTCTTCAAATCGGAGCACTTAAACAACACTGTCAGCCACTGTCATAAAGAAAAGATTGCTTGTGGACCACTAAATCATGAACCATTGGAGTTGAAGGCACTTGTTATCATTACCAACTTGATTCCAAAACTGTAGACTAAAATACTTAATTGCAGAGGAATGCGGAGCATAACACATTCTCCCTGTCACCACCTAATATACAGAAAAAGTAGTTTTCACTCTGGTGAACATAACTAACTCAAATATTCATACCAGAGGGTCAAACTTGAGATATAGCATCTTCAGACATGTCTCTGAATAAATTCCAATCTGTAGACAAAGATATTCATTCTACAGGAAATGCAGAGCAATCTATTGGACTATTCTTCTATAGACAAAGATATTCTGCAACACATTATTTCTACCGGAGAAGCAAATTTTCTCAATACCCTCAATATTAAGATCTCCAATACTTACATAGGAAAATACAAAGCATCGAACTCATTACAATAAAGCATCAAAACAAGAGAACAATTGAGACCAATGACAACACCGGTTAGGCATGTACTTGCAACAATCTCCCCCTTTGTCATTGATGGCAACATATGATGTGAAAAACTGTAAAGACCATCAAGACAAGATTCTCCCCCTTTCTCTTTACACATCTACACTCTTTCTTCTGTAAATTTTTCACATGATTTCTCACCCCCTTTGACATCAATGGCAAAGGGCACATACTTACATGTTGCTGCTCTGATCCCACTAAACTTTCTCTGTTATCAACACTTTCTTTATCAGGAACATCTAGCTACTCCCCTTGAGACGTAGCCCTCAAAACATCAATCCAGATCAAAGAATGAGACTTTGAGCACCACCGGACTAATGCATTCCTATGCATCTTAGTTCAAAGTAGGAGGGGTAATAACCCCAAATTTTTCTCTGAGATACTCAAAAGTATCCTTAGGTAGAGGCTTAGTGAAAATATATGCAATCTGATCCTTTGTGGACACATATTCCAACTTTACTTCATTCTCTGCCACCTTTTCTCTCAGAAAGTGATACCTTATAGAGATATACTTTTTTCTTGAGTACATCATTGGGTTCTTTGAAATGTTTATAGCACTTGTATTGTCACAGAACATTGCAACTAGATCTTCATACACAACTCTTATGTCCTTCAAAGTCTACTTCATCCATAACAATTGAGTACAACAACATGTTGCTATAATATACTTTGCTTCTGTAGTTGACAAAGAGATTGAATCTTGCTTCTTGCTCAGCCATGAGACCAATCTATTACTCAAGAAAAAAGTACCTCCAATTGTACTTTTTCTATCATCATTTCTGGCCCAATCTGCATCTGTATAAGCACTGAGAGTGAAATCATTATCCTTTGGATACCATAAGCCATGATTTGGTGTGCCTTTTAAATACCTCAAGATTCTCTTAACTGCCATCACATGTGACTCTCTTGGATCAACTTGAAATCTTGCAACAAGACAAACTACATGCACTATATCAGGTATGGTTTGGGTTAGATAAAGAAATCCTCTAATCATGGATCTATACCTTTTCTGATCACTCTTGGGTGATTCATCAATTTTTCTCAACTTGCAGCCAGTTACCATTGGAGTACATACCGATTTAGAGTCTTCCATCCCAAACTTCTTCAACAACACTTTCACATACTTAGATTGAGATATGAAAATTCCTTTATCTAATTGATTAATTTGTAGACCCAAAAAGAAATTCATTTCACCAAACATAGACATCTCAAACTCATTCTATAATTCACCTGCAAACTTCATGCACATGCCTTTGTTGTCTCCAAAGATAATGTCATCAACAAAGAACACAACAATCAGGATTTGGTTATCATTGATTTTGAAATACAAGTTGTTGTTAGCAGTGCCTTTACTAAATCCTAATTGCAACAAGTACTTGTCTATCCTTGCATACCAACCTTTGGGGGCTTGCTTCAGTCTATACAAGGCTTTCTTTAATCTGCACAACATATCACCTTGTTTTGATAATTGACATCCTTTCGGTTGTTCAATGTAGACCTCTTCTTCCAACTCACAATTTAAGAATGCGGACTTAACATACATTTGATACACTTTGAAGTATTTGAATGCTACGAGTTCCAAAAACATTCTAATTGCTTCAATTCTTGCCACAAGAGCATAGGTCTCTTCAAAATCTATTCCTTCAACTTGAGAGTATCCTTTGCATACCAATCTTGCTTTGTTCCTTACTACTTCACCATTCTCATTCATCATGTTTCTGAAAACCCATTTGGTGCCAATCACATTCTTATCAGCAAGTCTAGGAACTAGTTCCCAAGTATGATTCTTTTCTATTTGCATCAGCTCCTCTTCCATAGATTTTACCCAATTTCCATTATTGTAGGATTCATTCATAGTTATAGGTTCAACTTTTGAAAGCAAATAGTAATTCACCTATTCTTCTGCAGCTCTTTTCCTTGTCAATACCCCTTTGCTTTTGTCTCCTATAATCTGATCTTCAGAATGATTAATTCTGACATACTTAGGAGTCTTGGCAGTGCTTTCTGGAGCCTTTTTATCTACATCTTGATTGTCCTCTTGATCAACTTTTTCTTCATTTGTTATAGCAGCAGGCTCATCTGATTCATAGCCACTCAAATTTGAAATTCTTCCTTTGTCTTCATCAACCTTCACATTAGCACTCTCAATGATTTTCTTCAATCTCTTATTGTAGCACTGGTAGGCCTTACTCTTGGTAGAGTAACCAAGGAAGATTCCTTCATCATACCTTGCATCAAACTTCCCTAGATCTTCTTCTCTTCAGATATAGCATTTGCTTCCAAAAACTTTGAAATATTTTACTGCAAGAATTCTTTCATACCACAATTCATAAGGAGTTTTTGTTGATAACTGAGAGGGGGGGTGAATCAGTTATCTCAATTATTTTAACAATCAGAACTTTCTTGTTAATTAATGCAACATCAATTCAAATAAGCAAACATGATCATGAAATGGAAATACACATGACACAATATTTTTGACATGGAAACCCTGTTAAGGGAGAAAACCATAGGGTGATTAACCCAAGATTGTATTCTCTGTTAGAAGAATAGAAATATAAAATGGCACTTGCCAATTAGGGCTCATTGCCTGAGCACACTGCTCACTGCCTACAAGAGACTCACTGTCTACAAGTTGTAAGAAGAATAACAGGATCCTTGAACTAATGAGATGCATCCACATATATAGGGGTTCAGTTCCGATTAGGCTCAATACACTGATCTGCTGCACTTCATCTTTCCTCTTCTTTTGTGCTGTTGTCCTTTCACATACCAGACCTTCTTGCTGCTTTCACTCTGTTCTACTACTTTTCTTCACACATCACATCACATCACGACCACTCTCACAACTAAATCCATCTTGTATATATATCCACACAAGTGATTTCATCACCTTTCTAGTCGGCATCTGGAATAGTCAATATTTTCCACAAACTCTGATCTGTCAGCTGAATCCTTGCATACCAAGTAATGCAGATCAAGGATATACTTGTATAAGTCATCAATCATGTTGCCCAATCATAACTTATGCCTTAAGAACCTTTACCATCATCAGTAACACATCCAGAATAATGTCTGATGTTCTGCCAATCAGTTCTTCCTCTATCCACATTGTCAATCAGGTACCCGACACTCAAGTATTCATATCTTTTTCTTCATCTATCACCGGAGGCTAAATCCTTGGAATCTATCAGTCAAGATAGTCCTCTTGACTTCCCCAAATCTGCACTTCACCAAGATACTTCCTCTGAGAGATCTGGACCTGACTGTCAGACCTCGCCACATGCTCTGTTCTTCCTTACCAGATCACAACACTCTGCAATCTGCCTTCCAGTAGAGACTCATCATGTCCTAAGGATGTGTGGGTTAACCTTTGTTGCCATCAATGACAACATTCATGAGTCCATATAGTGTCTCTTGCCAACAATCTCCCCCTTTGGCATTGATGGCAACACTTAGTGAAAAATGACTAAGTGTTTACACTATGCTCCCCCTTGGCTGATGCTCTATTTTTATATACATTTTTCAGAGCTCCCCCTTAGTTGGATTCCTCATTTTTCACTGCTCCTCACTCCCCCTTTGACATCAATGTCAAAGGGTGGAAACCACACATCAAAATTTTCAAAAATTTAACTATACTTAGCCGCATATAACATACTTACATATACTGAAGAATGTTTGCAAAAATTGTCTTCAATTGGACGAATTCTGCTGCCCAACTTTGCTTCATTCTATCCAAAATTGATATATGACCGCTCAACAGGAATGCAAACACATCTGTCCTTTTTAGATCTGTCGGATCACTGGTCCGGGCTGTGATCTGAGCTTCTTTTATGGCCTCTAACTTAGGGATAATTATCCCTCTGAGTTCACCTAACCTGCTTATTCTGCTTTTCTTTTCCTTCTCAAGCTTCTTGATTTCATTCAAGACTACAATAGTCTGACATTCTTGATTTATTATGGAAGATGAGAGAGGATCAAAATTCTTTGATAGATTTGTCAGTTTGTCCTCCTATTCTTTTACTTTCTTCTCGATGTCCAATGTTACTTTAGACCATGATAAACAAAATTTGTACATTTCTTCGCCATT
This sequence comes from Cunninghamia lanceolata, assembly GCA_027924645.1. Classification (NCBI taxonomy): domain Eukaryota; kingdom Viridiplantae; phylum Streptophyta; class Pinopsida; order Cupressales; family Cupressaceae; genus Cunninghamia; species Cunninghamia lanceolata. The sequence goes on along the minus strand of BSBN01001332.1, from coordinate 25,237,782 downwards.
TTTAAGAGCATTTTCTAAGCTCTTTATCCCAATATTCATATTTCTCCTATCATTAATTATCAACCCTTGTACCTCTGATAATCTTTTTGCAAGAAATTCCTTCCGGACCTTATCTTCTGCTGATTTCTCTAGAGAATCAAAATGTGTGTTAACACTATTGACTAGAGATTTGAGATTTCTAGATGAGGAGGCTGTGGGATCCTTCTGAAATGATGGCATAATCTTTTCCAGCACTCTGGAAGCAGCTGCTATAAGCTCACAGTCTTCCATGTGAGATTTCAGTAGTTTCTCTTTGGCCTTTGCTTGAGCAAATGAAGCTATCTTCATTGTTTGTACCGGAGAAGGAGAGTCAAAATCAAATGGCCCTTTTAGTAGTTCCAGTTCATCAATCTCCATAGTCTTTTTTGTCAAGAAGTCCTTGACAGATTCTGCAGTGTCTCTTGCGAGAGATAGATTCTTCTTCTCTTCTGCAGTGTCAGCTTCTTTACCTTTCACATCTTTTTTCATGTATTCTTTATTCTCCCTTAGATCCAGAGACTGCAAGGGAAACTGGAGGAGAGATGTTTGTCTATTTATGAACTTCCACTTCTAGAATAGAGGATTCCAAGTCCTTATCCTTTTTTGCACTGGTGTTCATGACTTCTTCTACCATTTTCTCAGTCGATTCTTCTCCAACACTTGTGGCTGAGGGATCAGCACCCAAGTCTTCTATGACAGGAAGATTGAATCTTTTAAAGGCATTCTGGAGGATCTCTTCTATTTCCTTGGCTACCTTGTCAGTCTCACCAAGCATGAGCTGATTCATTCTGGCTTTGCTCCAGAATTCATCCTTACAATCTTAGAAGATCATACTAATTTGCTTTGGGCTGATTGAAGGATATAGCTGAATAGCTATCTGCTCTCGGCTCTTAAGGTCTTTTGCCATGGCATTATTCTTTCTTATTTCTAACTCTTTTTCTAGACTTTTAGGAATAAGAGATATGATTTCAATAAAAGCCTTATTATATATATTTAGATACTTAACTACAGCTTCTTGCAAGATCTTCTGGTCAGCTTCATTATAATCATCATAGAATTCAGCCATGGGTTGGAGATTTCCATCCACAGTGATTGATTTGATGACATCATCTAAAGACAGAGTGGGCTTTTCAACAAACTCTTCTGTCATCTCTTCCTTGTCCTTACCAGTAGAGGGTTCATCAGATACTTTCTTCTTTTTTCTTATTTTCTTCACCTCCTCATCTGATTGTCTCTTTTTCATCCTTTTGGCTTGTGTAAGACCTTGTTGCCTTTTTCTTGGTTCTCTTCTCTTCTTTTCCGGATGATTTTGCTTCGGGTTTTGATGCCTTTGAGCTCTTAGTAGTGGTGGGTGCAGACCTCTTAGAAGATCTTGTCTGGGAGGGAGCTTCTACCGGACCACTTTCCTTTTCTGCTTCTTCCTTCTCTTTCTCTGCCCTTTCCATCTTTTCTCTATTTGTATCAAGTGCCTCCTTGGATATTCCAAATCTCTTAGCAATTTCTTCAACTTCCCTTCTCACTTTCCTCTTTGACTCTGGTTGTCTAAGTTCCACATGAATCTTTACACTTAATTCTTCAAAGGTTCCAAACCTTTCAGCTTTGGGATCCTTGGGCTGACTTAGCATGTGCTGAACATGCAGCTCCACAATTTTCTCATCCACTTCATACCCCATAGGCATGATCCATACTATTCTTGGTTTCACTGCCTCCATTAGGCATTGATCAGTTTCTACCATAAAGCATATTGTATCTTTATATTTTTCAACTATAGATTTGGGGATTCTTTCTCTTGCTTGCATCATGCTTTGAAAATTCTTGAAATAGCCCCAGAGAGCTGTATTATGTGCCTTGGCATCACCAAGCCCATGTATATAATCTCTTATTTGAATAGCTACTGGTCTATCATTTTGCCATACCCAGCCACTGGATCCGGGAAGCTCATTCATGTAATAAAAGAATAGGTAGAGTATCAAGCCACCATACTTGAAGGAGTTCTTCTTGTCCTTCTTTATCTTTTACAGATTTTCCAAAAGTTGGCTTAGAAGAAGTTCGCATAGATCATAGTCAACATTTTTTTTTAGCATCTAATAGGCTGTATAAACTGCAGTTCTCGGTACTGAATTTTCCCTACTGGAGTGATAAATCTTGTAACCAATTATCATGGATGCAAATTTGACATCTGGATCAGTGATATCTTCAACTGTCATAGCTCTCTTGTCAAATTTTGATCCGGTTGCATCACTTACTGTCTGATTCTTGACAGATTTGAGAACAGGAATCCCATGGATGAGTGCAGACTGGTTACTACCCTAATTGTCTCTTTGGTGATCTTAAATGGTCTATTTAACCATAAGAAATTGTCATGCACTCTGCTCAACACATACTGAACCCATTCATCTTCTTCAAAGTAGGGGAAATGAATGTACTGTGCAAAATGTTTGTCCCGGATGGCTTTATACTGAGGTTTGATCTCAAAAGAATCATCTATTAACTGCTTGTGATAGATATCCATTAACTTTGATTCCCCAAATTCTTCAATGCTTGCATGAATGTAAACCCTAACATCTTCTACATGCAGAACCCCATGCGGAATGCTTGAAAAGGCTCCTAGGGGATCAACTTCTAGGGATTTATATGGATGTTTCTTGAATTTAGGGCATGGCCTATCAGAAATCTTCACCGCATTCAGAGTAGCCATCTTTCAAGGATTTGCAGAGAGATATTCAAGAACGGAAAATACCTTTTACTCTTCTAGGTTTCACGAGGTGAGCCGGATCAATTGTTGGGTGAATCGTCTTCTGCAGATGATCTTTGATGGGATGGAGGAATTTGCCGCAGAGCTCCTTTTCGCTTCTTCTTGAGTGCAGAATGAGCAAGTGACGAACAAGTGAACTCTGTTATTTCTAAAAAGCCCTAATTTCATATTGCAATAAATTCACAACCTAAGTCATTCCGGTTGCCTTCTTCATCTTATTTTGAGACCGATCTTTTTCGAATCGTTGAGATACGCTTGGAGTTATTCTTGAAGAATAGTGATAATCTATCTTCCTTAATCATTTGATCTATCCACAGATCAAGATTCCATAATTTGAATCTTGTCAGATTTAATTGTGAAAAACCTACTACTCTCCAGATGACTGATGAATTGGATTAGTCTTCAACCTGTTCAAAACTTACTGTAGATCTTTCATCTCTTGACCAAACCTTATTTGGATGTCTCTTTGTGAACCCTTTAATCCGCAACTCTCCTTGTGCCAGATTTGGCACCAATTAACTGGCTAGGGGAAAATAATTTTCTATGTGTCTCCCCCTGAGCCAGAGCTCACCTTTTAATTTCCAAAAGGAATATCAGCACTAGAGTCTGGTGCGGATCCATCCCCTACATTCTCTGAACTTTTCTTCACCCAAATCTTGTTCATCTTGCTTTAAACTTCATCTGCATTCACTTTTCTTTTTCCCTTGTCTTGATTCTAATTATGATGTACCGAACCTCTTTTATCCTAATTCTTGTTTCTATAGAATTTGGTAATATGACCGGATCTATTGCAAATTTGGCAAATAACATTTCTTTGCATATTTGATTAATATCCTCTTGATCTGCATTGATTAGCCATATGACCCATTCTATTGCATGCAAAGCATCTACCATTGAATGAATTGTTAATTTGCATATTTCTACATTCATGAGATTTGTGACCATACCTTTTGCGTTGAAACATTGTTCGGAGAAGGATATATTAGTCTGATTCATTCACTTTATGCACTGATTAGCTTTATGACCAAAGTTGTTATAGTTGTGGCAGTATCCATTGAAGGATGGATATCTTTGAGCATTAGGCTGCCTTACCGGAGGTCTTCTAGGCCTGTTCCTTTGATTTTCTGATCCAAAATTCTTCTGACCGGATCTAGAGCTTTCACCTTTCTCATATCCCAAGCCACACTTGTCATCTACCCTCTTTTGGCTTTCAAGTAGAACTTCAAGTTGAGCAGAACTTATCTTGAATTTGTCTTTGTATTCATTTGCTGTTTGAAGATCCCTTTTAAGAGAGACAATTTGATCCTCAAGTTTTTCTTCATTATCTTTAGCATCTTCAAGATCAGATTCAATATATCTGATTATTCTATCCATCTTGTGGCAGTCTTCTAATTTCTCCTTGAGAGATAACTTTTCACATAACTTGGTTTTCTCCTTCAGATCTCCATTTGAATCATTTGTTTCAACTTGACTTGTCAGTTGCTGAAGTAGCTCCTTTCTCTTTTCATAGAGAGACTCAATTTCTCTTTTAATTTATTTATGAAATCATCAGCCTGTTTGAGTCTTTCCTTCAATTCATTGACTTCAGAATTTGACTGCTCAAGATCATCTAGGGCAGACTTAAGTTGCTCCCTCATACCATACACATCCATTTGAATTCCCAGATCTTCTTCAAGATGTTAGGCTCTGTTGGGAGGAACTTGGCTCTGATACCAATTGTTGATAACTGAGAGGGGGGGCTGAATCAGTTATCTCAATTATTTTAACATTCAGAACTTTCTTATTAATTAATGCAGCATCAATTCAAATAAGAAAACATGATCATGAAATGGAAATACACATGACACAATATTTTTGACGTGGAAACCCTGTTAAGGGAGAAAAGCATGGGGTGATTAACCCAAGATTGTATTCTCTGTTAGAAGAATAGAAATATAAAATGACACTTGCTAATTAGGGCTCACAAGAGGCTCACTGCCTACAACAGACTCACTGTCTACAAGTTGTAAGAAGAATAACAGGATCCTTAAACTGATGAGATGCATCCGCATATGCAGGGGTTCAGTTCTGGTTAGGCTCAATACACTGATCTACTGCACTTCATCTTTCTTCTTCTTTTGTGCTACTATCCTTTCACATACCGGACCTTCCTTGCTGCTTTCACTCTGCTCTACTACTTTTCTTTGCACATCACATCACATCACGACCACTCTCACAACTAAATCCATCTTGTATATATATCCGCACAAGTGATTTCATCACCTTTCTAGTCGGCATCCGGAATAGTCAATATTTTTCACAAACTCTGATCTGTCAGCTGAATCCTTGCATACCAAGTAATGTGGATCAAGGATATACTTGTATAAGTCATCAATCATGTCGGCCAATCATAACTTATGCCTTAAGAACCTTTACCATCATCAGTAACACATCTGGAATAATGTATGATGTTCTTCTAGTCAGTTCTTCCTCTATCCACACTGTCAATCAGGAACCCGACACTCAAGTATTCATATCTTTTTCTTCATCTATCACTGGAGGCTAAATCCTTGAAATCTATCAGTCAAGGTAGTCCTCTTGACTTCCCCAAATCTGTACTTCACCAAGATACTTCCTCTAAGAGATCCGGACCTGACTGTCGGACCTCGTCACATGCTCTATTCTTGCTTACCGGATCACAACACTCTGCAATATACCTTCCAGTAGAGACTCATCATGTCCTATGGATGTGTGGGTTAACCTTTGTTGCCATCAATGACAACATTCATGAGTCCATATAGTGTCTCTTGCCAATAGTTTTAGTATCATTACCTTTCAGTTGAACTTTGTTTTGAATGTAGACATCAGTATGTATAGCTTCTTTCCATAAAACTTTTGACAGGTCTGCTTCCTTCATCATTGTCCTAGTAGCCTTTTGAACTGTCATGTTCTTTCTTTCTACAACTCCATTCTGCTGAGGAGTCCTAGGTGCAGATAACTGTATCTTTATCCCTTGCTCTTCACAGAACATGTTGAATTCATTTGATGTGAACTCACCTCCTCTATCATACCTCAAGCATTTGATTTTTAGTTCTATTTCATTCTCAACCATTGCCTTGAAAGATTTGAACTTTTCTAGGGCTTCTAATTTGTCTCTTAGAAAAGTAACCCAAGTCATTCTAGAATAATCATCACTAAGCAACATGAAGTACCTATCACCTTGTAGACTTCTCACCCTTGTAGGACCACAAAGATCTATATGCATTAGATCTAGCAAACTGACAAAACATTACTCTTTGCTCTTGAAACTTATTCTTGTTTGCTTCCCCAATTGACATTCCTTACAAATGGTATTGGTGTATTTCACAAGCTTTGGTAAATCTCTCATAGTTTGACCTAAACTTATCTTCACCAAATTATCAAAGTTTATATGACACATCATTCTATGCCACAACCAACTCTCATCTTCTTGGGCCAATAAACAATAATTATTCTAGTTCCTCTTAATTGGTAGATGATACCTCTGGTCTTCTTACAGGTAGCAATCATTGTCCTAGAGCTTTCCATGATCTTGCACCCATTGTCTTTGAATCTTAGATCATAACCTTTTTCACACATCTGACCAACACTCAAAAGATTATTCTTCAAACCCTTCACATATAGCACATTATCAGTGTCATGCTTTCCATCAAAAGAAATAGATCCTTTCCCACAAATCTTACCATCTGCATTATCTCCAAACCTAGCCATTCCTCCATCATACTTTTCCAAATTCACAAACTTACTTTTGTCACCGGTCATGTGATGTGAGTATCCACTATCAATAATCTATTCATCCTTTTCTTTCTCAACTTGAATAGCCAAAGCACTTTCTTCCACTAGTTTTTCTTCCTTCACACAACCAGCAGGATTATTAGACACAGGTTCTTCTTTAATTGCAATAAACAAGCACTCATTTGCACTAGTACTAGCATCATCAGATTCATCATCTCTCACACCTTCATCATCAATATCTCTAACATAGTAGCATTTCTTTGGAACCCTAGGTCTATTCTCAATTCTTTTCTATTCCTTTGAATTCTTTCAGGACATCTAGAAGCATAGTAACCAATCTTACCACATGTAAAACATTTGAAAGGTAATTTTCCTTTGAACTTACTAGAACCTCTTTGCAGTCTGTCAACAAAGTTTGCTTCAATTTCATCGAGCTCATCATCAGGTTCCACCTTGTACTTTTCATCTCTAGAGATCTTCTATGAAGTACTAGCTTTGAAAGTGGTCTCAGTCTTCGGCAGAGCATCACCAAGTTCTCTCATCTCAAAGGTTGTAAGCTTTCCTAGCAACTAATCCTTGGTGACCTCTTTCACAGTCATTGCTTCTTCAATTGTAGCTACCTTGTGACTGTAGGATTTAGGTAATGACCTAAGAATTTTTATCACAACTTCCTTCTCCTCAATAGTTCCTCCCATAGATTTGATTCTAGTGACAAGTTTATCAATCTTTTTCATGTAGGATGTTACGTTTTCATCTTTGCCCATGTTTAATCCTTCATATTTAGCTTTCAGTCCCTACAACTTGGCACTCTCTACAGATTTATCTCCTTCATACAAATTTTCCAACTCTTCCCAGACTTCTTGAGCAGTTTCATAATTCATGACCTTTATCAAGTCAGAGTCAGTCAATGCACTTAATAGAGCATCTCTGGCTTTTATATTTAACTCATATTCTTTGATTTTATCTTTAGTTGTCAGACCATTCTGAGGTATGGTATATTTAGTCTCTATCACTTTCCATACTCTATAACAAATACAAAGTACATGGATTTTCATACGTATCTTTCAGCTCGCATAATTTGTTCCATCAAATTGTGGAGCTTCCTTCTTATAAGATATTTTGGATCTACCTCAAGTTGTTAAGCTTACCTCTGAGGAACCTTTCTCTAATACCAATTGTTGAAATGTACTAGACAACTGAGAGGGGGGGTGAATTAATTGTCTTCAAAAATTTGACCACTTATGAACATTAACACATAAATCACTTGTTGATTTTTATTTAGGTTTGATCATGAAAGCATGAAATAAGAAACTTAACATAACAACATCATCAACACATGAGACACCGAGTTTTTACGTGGAAAACCCTAAAAGGGAAAAACCACGGTGGGTGTTAGCCCACAAAAATATATAAGTTATAACAATACCAAAAAATAAAGGCTCACTGCCCAATGTGCTCACTGCCAAGGGGTGGCTCACTACCAAGGGATTTGTGAACTGATTGATAGCATCTACTCCATGCCTAGATTCAGTTCCATTAAAGCATAGTATAACTCCTTTGCTCTGCTCTTTTTACACCTTCACACTTATCTTTTCATTTTCACACCAGTGTGTATTTTTCGCAAATTAATTACATGTTTTTATACACTTCATCAACCTTGGAATATACATCAAGGTTGGCATTACATTGACTAACCATTGGAACATTCTCTAATGTCGGCATTACAGACATACATAAAAATAGGTCTAGACCTAAATAAAACTAGCTAAGGAAAAGATGTATGCAGATCATATTATGCCTTAGCTGGGACTCAAATGTAATCTTCCACGCTATGACACGCTTCCACAATCTTTAATGCATTTCTGCAAGTAGTGAAAACAACCAAGTTGGCCAAGACTGGTGTTAACACTAAATCTTCTAAGAACAGTCTTCATCCACGATTTGAATTTTTCTTTGCAGACCAATCCAAAGGCAGGAACATGATCAAGAGACATCCACAAGCACATTGTAATCATGAAGAACATCCACACAACCTTAAACCAATTTGTCAAGAGCATTCTTCAAACCAGAGCACTTAAACAACACTATCAGCCACTATAATAAATAAAATATTTCTTGTGGACCACCAAATCATGAACCATAGGAGTTGAAGGCACTTGTTATCATTAACAACTTGATTCTAGAACCGCAAACTGAAATACTTAACTACGGAGGAATGCAAAGCATAACACATTCTCCCTGTCACCACCAAATATATAGAAAAAAAGTAGTTTTCACTCTAGTGGACATAACTAACTCAAATATTCATACTAGAGGCTCAAATGTGAGATATAACATCTTCAGACATGTCTCTAAATAACTTCCAATCCACAGAAAAAGATATTCATTCTACAAGAAATGCGGAGCAATCTATTGGACTGTTCTTCTGTAGACAGATATTCTGCAACACATTGTTTCCACTGGAGAAAATTTTTTTCTCAATATCCTTAGTATCAGGATCTCCAATACTTACATAGGCAAATACAAAGCATCTAACTCATTACAAGAAAGCATCAAAACAAGAGCACATTTGACACCAATGACACCACTGATATGTTGACATCAATGACAACACCGGTTAGGCACATACTTGCAACATAAAGAAGGATAGTTCTCCAAGCATAGACATTCCAAAGTCCTTCTGCATCTCTATAGAAAATCCCTAACACATGTTATCATTGCTTCCTCTAAAAATTATATCATCTACATAAACCACCACTATCAACCGATCATCACATATAGTCTTGATGTATAAGTTGCTATTTGCCATGCCCTTTTTAAACCCTTGCTACTGATGATGTTTATCAAGCTTTGCATACCATGCTCTGGGGGCTTGTTTCAACCCATAAATTGCCTTCTTCAAGATGCATACATAGTCCTTATTATTTGGTAGGAAAAACCCATCTGGTTGTTCAATGTAAACTTCTTTTAGATCTCCATTAAAAAAGGCAGATTTAACATCCATTTGATACACATTAAATTTCTTAAAGATAGAATAAGCCAAGAACAACCTTATGGCTTCCATCCTAGCAACTGGAGAAAAAGTATCTTCAAAATCAACACCTTCAACCTGTACATATCCTTTACACACCAATCTTGCTTTGTTTCTTACCACTTGACCATCTTCATTCAACTTGTTTCTAAAAACCCACTTAGTACCAATTGCATTCTTGTCCTTTCCTCTTTGAGATTCCTTGAAAGTTGCCTCTCTCTTCTATGGTTTATCTTCAATCCTCATTTCATAGGCAGTTAGAGTGTCATGCAAATTATCCTTGGTCAATTTATCCAAGTCTTTCATTTCTTCAATTGCTAAGATTTTAGAATCAAACCTTATAGGTAAATATTTCAATACCTTTCATACAATAGTTGCTTCCTTGATCATTTCACCAAGTCCCACCATGGTGTTAACCATTTCATCAACTTGAAGAAAATAGTTAGCTATGTTATCTTCTTCTCTCATTTTGAGGCTTTCAAATCTTGCCTTGTGAACTTGAATCTTAGCCTTTTCCACTTTATCATCCCCTTCATATATGCTTTTTAACTTGTTGCATATTTCCTCCATAGTTTTGCAATGCATCACCTTTATTTATTTGGTCTTTGACAATCCACATAATATTGCGTTCATAGCTTTTGAATTGTTCTCACTTTCTCTTTTAGCATCTTTGTCTGTAAGATGAGTAGTACGTATAATATATTCATCTTCCATAGATTGCCAAATGTCATACCCTAAAGCACTAAGATATGTCTTCATCCTTATGCTCCAGATTGCATAATTTTTTCAATCAAACAACACTACCCTATTTGATGAGAAACCATAACTTTCTTGTTCGACCATGAGTGCTCTTGTTAGATCTACCTTCTATCTGTTAGGCTATCTCCGAAGGAACCTTCTCTGATAACAATTGATGAGCACTTAATTATACTGAGAGGAGGGGTGAATCGGTATATAATAAAACCTTTTCTTTTCTCTACTTTAATTAACCACAATAAAATACTCAAGTAAGATCTAGCAATTTAGAACATAGAGACAACACACAATTTTACGTGGAAACCCTTTTAGGAGAAAACCATAGCAAAATAGTGCTTATATTATATTGCTCTTCTTCTTCCTTCTTGTAGGCTTTAACCTACTTTACATACAATTAGTGAGCTACAACTCACAAGAGACTTCAATCTCCAATCATAGAATCATAGGCTTCAACCTTTTACAAACATTGAGCTCCAACTCAGCAAGAGGCTCCAACCTCTATCTAATAGGCTCCAACCTATTTATCCTTTCTTGGTTGATCTGAATGATTCCTTCCACAAAATTGATCCAATCACTCTTCCTTCACAAATCTAAAACTTATCAACTTAATACACACTTATATATCTTGCTTTCAATCACAACTATATCTTCTTTTATGTCTTTTCTTTATTGCACAAATATATCCTCAATATCTTCTTAATATAAATCCAATTCACACTTCATAATTCTGCTCTTCCTTCTCTATATATAGAAAATATTCATTGTATTTCTTGCTTTAAAACTCCCTCCAACTATCTCCTTTCATATCTATTCAATAAAGGTAAAGGACATACATTTCCACAAAGTTTACTACCTTTCACACTAGACACACCTCTTGAATTAGTCGCTGCTCTTCACAAACAATTGTTGCTCTTCTTAATAAAACACATCTCTTATTTTTATCACTGTCTTTTGAATACTGATTATCATATATTAAATTGCATCTTATATGTCTATACTTTAGTGCACATCTTCACACACACACACACACAAATATATATATATATATCTTGGTGCTACATTTCTGTATGGATGGCCATATCAATAAGTCGGCCTATATATTAGAAAGTCGGCCAATAATTTCAAATTAAATTGATCTCTTTACATTTTAGTGCTCCTCCTCTAAGTCAGCCCATGTCTAATATAATATCAATGTTTAAACTTTTTACCAAGGAGACCGGCCATTTAGGAAGTCACCCCTTTTATGAATGTTTCAGTTTGATTTTAAATATTTTCTTTCCAAACACAAGTAGGCCCATAACACTTATTTCTCCAATGTTTAAATCTTTAATGTAAACAAGCATATCTCCAATTTCACAATCTATTAAATGGTAAAGTGTGACAATTAACCTTCTCAATTGCTTTTCTCTCTGATGTATAATGGTTAACTTCTCATTGTAACAGACCATTACTTCGTGCCTTTTACATCAATGACAACTTATTCCAACAGTATTGGTGTAGATAATGAGTCTGGGTTCATGGTGTCTAGAAAAGTTGTTTTAGGCCATGTGGCTATGCGTAAGGATGGTGGGCTCAATTTCTTTATGTGGTAGGGTTGTTTTTTCTTGAAGTGTATTGATGATGTTGGGGAGGTGACATAGTGGTTTATTATTAACTAAGACTTGTGTGCCTAGAAACTTTATCTTTATTGTGCTTGTTTTTCTTGTATATTAACTACTAAAATAGCCAGTGGAGAGCTCCCTTCACAATAGCAATTGAGATCCTCTATTTATGCTCCCACTCATCACTACCCACTATATGGTTGATCTTGTGAGGTAGGGTTGTGGTGGATCTTAGCCATTGGTTCCATCCTTAGTTGAAAAGGGTTATTGTGATGGTTTGCACTTGTGGATATATGAAGGAAAGGTGGCATGTTTTAGGGTTTTCAATAATAACTAGAGGATAATGGTAAAGGAAAATGCATAGAAACATAGTTAGAGATTTTTGAAACACACAACTTGGTCCATAGAAATCTATGATGGTGGTCATTGGATACCCTATTTTTGATGTGGAAGATGCCTATAGAGACAAACTAAATATTTAGGGTCATCTGTTATATATTCTGGGAGGATTTAAGATTGAATGTTGTGTGCAAGGGCTTTCCCAAATAATGAAGGGGATAAGACTTATACTAATACCTTTTGGTGTATGTAGAGGAGTAATACAAAAATTAAATACATAGTGTGGGTTCCATTCTCGCATTTAGTGAAGGACAAAATATGATGAATAAAGTTGTTGTAGGTGGCAAACATGCTTAAATATGGGTTTTCTCCTCTATTTATATAGAATGAAATCCCAAGAGAATTTCCTTATTTGTACAAAATCTAAGTTGATTGTATCATGTTATTACAATTGGATTTAATGTTTTAATAGAGATTTTGTGTACCTTTCTATGCCCATATTTGTTATAAGTGTCACTATCTCATGAATTCTAGAGAAAATTAATATCTCTATAATGATCTTTTTTCTAATGTAATTGGGGTTTGTCATTAAGCCAATTTCTTATATATGGATGCTTGGATATAGTCTAGGGGATAAATAGTTATTTTTCATAATTTGTAAAGGTTAGGAAATGTTTTTGTATGATTCTAGGAAGGCATAGTCAAGTAGAGACAACTCCATTGAATGAATGTCTCCATAGCTAACCAAATTATTTTAGGAGATGGCATGTCTATGTATATCTCAAGCCACATTTTCTCATTTTTTGTGTTAATGGATCAATTTGAGTTGTAGCATTGAAAAATCATTGTAAAGGCTCTATAATGGTCTTTTCCTTAATGCATGTTGAATGATTTTTGTTAGAAACGAAAGCACAACTACTTAGTAGAAATATGATTTCTAATATGTTTAAAGATCTTTTCTTAGTGCATTATCAATGGAGATTGTAATATAGAAAAGAAACTATAAAACACAGAAATATCAAATCAAAAAACTAAACATAAAACACAAATTTTAACAAGGAGATTTAACCCTTTTGGGTAAAAAACTCCACATTGGAAAGAGGCCCTCAACCAATCTTCCCTTTAGTCTTCAACCTGACAGCATTATGGCAACACCTAAGTACTTGTAAATCTATATATTACAACAAATACATGGAAAAATACTTATAGAAGTATCTGCACTCCAATCCAGGCATCGACTTTCTCTCTCTTGAGAATCCCCCACATGCAAACACTAAATGTTGTTATACATGCAACTTCCACTTGTCAAAAGATGCCCATGCAAAAATGGGTGCCCAAGGTCAAGAATAGATCTTACAACATCTTATAATGCATCATAACCATCATAGATACCACTAAAGTGTATCTTCCCAAGATGGGTGCCTAGGGTTAAACATAGCAACTTACAACTAATGAATATCCTTCATATGCATCATAGTGTCATAGAATCTTATGACAACTTGCAGCTGTCATAGATTCTTTACATGCACCCATCAAATATTATGACGTGTGTCATATATGCTAAAAATAGTAGATTCTCCCAAGGTGGCGCCTATACTCATTTAAACATGAGTTTTACAATTGCCAATCATAAATGTCACTTATTAATTACCTTCGATGACTCCAGAATGACCACTGAGGGTGAAACTACCTCATTCCCTTATGGGTAATTACAAATTACAAATAATAAATGGAATAAATACAATATTGGAATTTAAAAGGTTAATGGAACCTTATTCCAACATTCTCCCACTTGACATTATACATTGTAAATCAACCCATAGGAAATCAAATGAAATAATGAGGTACTAAAAACAATGCCTATGGCCTCTCTGCACCACACGAAGCACAAATCTACAACATTCTCTTGATTGTCTATCTTCTTTAACTCAACCTGTCCATTTGCAACCAACTCTCAAACAAAGTGATACTAAACATCAACATGCTTAGTCTGAGCATGATACATAGGATTCTTTGCAAAATAGATAGCACTCTAGCTATCACAACCAATCTAAATTATCCTACAATCAAATCCAATACATGTACATAGTCTCCTCAACCAAATTGCCTCCTTAGAGATATGAGTAGCAGTCATATACTATGCTTCTGTGGTGGAGAAGGCAACTGTGGGCTACCTCTTACTCATCCAACTCACTGCTCCTCCAAACAGAGTAAACACATAGCCACTAGTGGACCTTCAACTATCCAAGTCACCTACCTAATCTAAATCAACAAATCCCTGTATGTCCAAAGATTTATTAGTACTATCAGTACCAGAATAAATCAAACAATTATCAGGAGTACCTACAAGATATTTAAACACCCTCTTCACATAATTCCAATGCTATCTACCAGTGTTAGACATAAATCTGCTCAAAACTCCCAATACCTGGGCAATATGTGGTCTAGTGCAAACCATTGCATACATAAAACTCCCTACAACACTAGCATATGACACATTAGACATATCCTCAAAATCATCCTCACTTTTTGGACACATATCTAATGAAAGCTTAGTACCAATGGGTAAAAGAACTCTAACTGGGTTACAATCCTGCAAATTAAATCTATGCAAAATAGTATTCACATACTTACTTTGTGACAACCAAAGCTTTCTATTACCTCTATCCCTCCTAATCTCCATTCCAAGAATATACCTAGTATCTATAAGATCCTTCGTATCAAATGCACCTAAAAGTTGAGTTTTCAGCTCACTGATCATACCCTTAGTATTGCTAAAAAATAACATGTCATCAACATACAAAGCAATGATCAATATAGAGTCACCAATACAATGAATGTAAATACAACGATCCTCCTTGCTCCTAACAAAACCTAATTTCAATAATAATGAATCAAACTTTTGATACCACATTCTAGGAGACTATTTCAAACCATAGAGAGACCTCTTTAACTTGCAAACCCAATGTTCTTTTCTTTTTACATCAAAACTTGTAGGCTATTGCATATAAATTTCTTCCTCAAGATCTCTATGCAAGAACATAGTCTTAAAATCCATTTTCTCAATCTCCCAATGTAAGGCTATAACAATGGATAAAAGAAATCTAATAGAAGTCAATTTAGCAATAGGAGAGAAAATCTCACCAAAATCAACCTGCTCTCTCTAGGAGTAGCCCTTGGCTACCAGTCTAGCCTTGTACTTCTCCAATGAACCATCTGCTCTAAACTTCTTCTTGAAGACCCACTTACAAACTATGGCCTTTCTTCCTTTGGGCAAATGAACAAGATCCTAGGTGTTATAAGGGTCTAATGCCATCATCTCCTCTTACATGGCTAAATATCTAGACTTGCTATCATCTGCAAGAATAGTTTCCCTATAGGATCTAGGCTCATGTTAGTACTCAATAAAGCAAATATACACCAAAAATCTGGTGGGCTGTACCTATCAACTAGATTATGTTGTCTTGTGGATCTCCTCAAGGGTGGAGTAAGAGTCTCAACTCATTCTTCTACATGATCATCTATACCAACTTCTTCTGTAACAATAGATTCATCTTCATCAGAACTACTTGAATCTACTTCTTCTTCATCCTCCAATCCATCATTCTGTTCTTCCAGAGGTGCATCTTTCTACTCTAAATCAAAGTGCACTCTCTTTACCTTTTTATCTTTTTCTTTTGGCTTCTTAGGTTTGGAAACAACTCTAAGTTCCCTGAAAATAACATCTCTAGAAAGGATAATCTTACAGGTTAGTGGATTCCAAAGATTGTAACCTTTAACATTATCACCATATCCAATGAATGTACACTTTTTAGATTTTGGATCCAACTTAGATCTCTTTTCCTTAGGCACATGATCAAAATCTCCACAACCAAAAACCCTTAAATGTGAAGCAAAGGGTTTCTTACCTGTCCACACTTTATAAGGTGTCGAATCAAGAGACTTACAAGGAGATTTGTTAATCAACTACCAAGTAGTACACATAGCCTTTACCAAAAAAACATTTATCGAACTATGCATCACTCAACATACTTTTGGGTCTTTCCATAATTGTTCAGTTCATCCTTTCTACAACACCATTCTGTTGTGGTGTATATGGAGTTGTCTTTTCTCTGATAATACGTACATGCTTACAAAACTCATCAAATTCCTTAGAGCAATATTCCCCTCCATTGTCAAATCTTAATATTTTTATCCTTAATCCCGATTGGTTTTCAACTAAGACTTTAAAATCCTTAAACTTAGTGAAAACTTCAGATTTCTGTTTCATAAAATAAATCCAAGTAAATCTCGATACATCATCAATGAAGGTAACAAAATAATGAGATTTTCTGATAGAATCATTATCCATATGAATAATCTCTAACTTCTCTTTTGCTCTATTGATTCCTGAAGGAAACGATTTTCTATTTTGTTTGCCAAACACACAATGCTCATAGAAATCAAAGTGCTCATCAGAATAAGAAAAACTGTCTAACAAATCTTTATTCTTAATAGTTTTCAATACATTATTGCTTGTGTAACCCAATCTACGGTGCCACAACATACAAGTGTTTACAGAAGCTTTAGAAACATAAGAGGCATTACAAACTGTACTGGCTTCTAGCCTAAACGAGTTTCCCAATCTCTTTCCCTTCACTACCACCAAGTTTCTTCTCACCAATATGCAACCATGCTTATCAAATGTTGCATGCATTCCCAAATCATTCAACTTCAAAACTGAAATCATATTTCTAGCTAATCCAGGAACATGCAAAACACTAGGGAGTGTTTTAATCCTCCCATCACTGAAACACAACAAAACCTTGCCTTTCCCAACTATTGGATATGTAGAGTTGTCTCCAAGGTAGATATTACCTCCATCATACTCTTCATATGTGGAAAACCATTCCTTATGTGGGGTCATATGAAACGAGCATCCTGAGTCAACCAACTAGTGATCATTAGTAGTTCAACATTAAATGCATAAATTAAAACATCTTCACCTGCATTTGAGGACTTATTAGAAGCATTCTCCCACTATTTTTTTGGGTTTCTACACTCCTTCACATGTCCTCTTTTACTACAGTTCCAACACTTAACTCTGTTCTTCTTCCCAGGAGTCTTAGATCAGTCCTTAGACTTTCCCTTAGCCCCTTTCTGATCTCCTTTCAGTTCTCTTTCTGTAGGCCTTCCCCTGACACTAAGAGCATCCCTTGAACTATCCAAACTCTTCTTCCTCAATTCCTATGATAGCATAACTAAAACAAGTGCATCCAACTTCGGATCTATGAGGTTAGTAGTGATAGCCAGTATGAAATTCTCCCAAGATTTAGGTAAAGAACAAAGACATAAGATACATTTATCTTCCTCATTAACATCAACATCTATGGATGCAAGCTGACTCACCAACAAATTAAATGAATTTACATGCGCTGCAACTAAGTCACCCTCTCTCATTTTCATGGAAAATAATTTTTATTTTAAATAAAGTTTATTTACCATACTCTTAGCTTGGTAGATCTCACCCAACCATTTCCACAAACTATGTGCAATCTCTTCCTTTGCAACATTTAGCAGGACAAAATCTGCAAGACACAAATGAATGGTTCCCCATGCCTTTTTATCCAATCTTGCTCATTCATCTAGAGAAACTGTTGGAGTACTTGGTAACACTGAGAGGGGGGGTGATTCAATGTTATAGAGAACAAGATAAATTTTCACTCTTTCATTTCAGGCTTAAACAAAGGTTTAGACAACATATGTAATTACTAACTCAAATGTTTATTAATGCATGTATCAGATCATTACAGAGACAAGTAAACTAATTCCATGTGCATATGTAACAAATGACAAATAGCATCATAAGATAGATGGCAAATAAAACAAATGACAAATGGCACCATAACACAGATATTTTATGAGTGGAAACTCTCTGGGGTAGAAAACCACTCAGTAAAAGTGCCTCACTAGCTTATGTAATAAACTTGCCTCACTGGCTGTTTATGTGCCTCATTGGCTTATTGTGCCTCACTGGCAAAGGTCCTTGTCTCATTAACTTGACCTTATTTCTACCTCACTGGCATATTTCACTCCATACAATGAATAATACAGTTTAATACATATGGTTACTCTGTTTCTCTTAAAGCTTTGTTCTTGAATATCTCATTGAATGTTTGAGACTTCAAGAATTACATTAACTTGTGCACATATACAACTGATTACAGAATGATATTCAATCATAGTCTAATGCTTTTGTTTGATATTATAATGACTGCAACAACCCACAAACTCAATAGAGTATAATCTATCTTATACTTTCTCATAAATGTCTTTCTTTATTTCACAAAACAGTTTGAGAATGTAATTGTTATTTTCAAATTGTCTCAAATAGTTTGTAACTGCATAGGTAACTATCAAGGATGTGTGGTCGGGTATATCCATATGGGTAAAATACAGTTGAAATATTACATCATAAAATAATACCCAAACTGTCAAATGAAGCAAAGGAAGCTCTGTGAACACCAAAACTATCTTGAAACTCGAGAGAAACCCTAGGGTAAACTGTCAAACCCTTGTTGATAACTTCCAAATCCTTTTATCAAAGAAACTATCTCATAAGACCATATCAGCAAGAGATCAGTTATAACTATGCAAGATAAAACAATTATCATTGCGGAAATAAAGAATACTTTCATGCATTTGAAACCTCATAAAAAATCAGCAAATACAACCTCTACCTTAGAAATATGTGTTTACTTTTCAAACTGGTGCAGGAGCATCTGTTTGACTACATGCTTCCATGAGGCTTTTTTTGTAAAATTTGCTTTGGTTGGGTGTCTTGATGTTGTAATAAGGTCTAATGGACCATTTTGAATATGTATGAGTCCATTTTGGGGTTTAGGTGGTCATTTTAGAGTCATTTGTTTAAAATTGCAATAATTGTCAAAGTTGTCATTTTGTAAAATTGCAAAAAAGTGCATAAAATGAAAGATGAAAGGTAAATGGGTAGTTGAACAGTTGGGAAGTTAGAAAATGGTTTTAATAACTTAAATATGTCTTTTAAACTCAAATCCCATGAGGAGAGATCGTTGGATAAGGTTGGAGAATGTGGGTTGTTACATTTTGATGTGATATCAATAAAATATACCCTTGTTTCTGCATTTCTGAATGTTAAATTGTTGTTTCAGAGCTTGGTATAGATTTTTACATCTTTTATATGACCTGAATTTTGTATGGATAGAAATAATATTGAGTCTACTTCCCACTTCTTTTTTTTGCATCAAATTTCATTAAGTTTTGAATAAGTTATGGCATTTTTATTGAGGGTAGGTCTGTAGAGTTTAATTTTCTGAAAATGCAGTATGAAAACATGCATGGTACGGCCTGGTACAGCCACAAATTGATACATATAATAGATGTATAGAAATATATGTGTTTCTAGTTTACAATTCTTTTGGTTTGGTGGAATTTCATTAAGTTTTGTGAGAGATATTGCAATTTTGGTGAGGGCAGGTTTGAACGCTGCCTAGGGTTTGCAGTTTTGGGAAAAGAGTCATAACTTTCTCTCCTGCCATTGGATCTTCATGAAAATTGGAGGAAAAGTCTGTATTAATGTTCTCTTCAACCTCACCAAATAAATTGGATTAGTTCTTTGATTTTTTAAAGTTATTGAGGACAATTTGTTTCATGTCAATGTTTTGATTTGTGAAGTATGTTTAAGACAGTCAAGTACCATGAAGTATGAGTCATGTGAACATTGTTTTGATTGTTTTGTTAAGTTGAGTTGTTGGTCCTCCTACCTCTACATCAGAAACCCTAAGCATTGTTACGGGTAAATATAAACCACTTTCATATTTTTTTGAAACCCATAGAAAAATGGAAAGGAAAGATTTATAACTGTCACTGCCAAGAGTATATCGACAAATCATGCTTTATACCAAGATTTAAAAATTGAGTGCAAAGTTGAAAGCAATATCACCTCGTGGGTTGGCCAAAAGACTATAACAGCTGAAAATGAAGTGAACACCTTTTACCAGAAATGACTGTAACGTCCAACATTGTCTCATCAACAGGATTCCACTCATTGTGCCATTGATACCATGTATTTTCATGATGAACTCATAAGTAGAAAACCCTAGCTTGAAGCCTCATATCACAAGATAAAAATGTGTATAATGATCTAAGATAAGGTCTTTTTACCCAATGACTTGAACTTCCGGTGCGCCCTAAAAGGGCAGTTCAAACATATCAATAAAAACCTCTTTGAAACTTGTTCCACCCGATGATAACTTGCCTGATATGAAAGCTTTTGCAAAGTATTAAGTTTACTAGGAAATGCAATATGGCCTCATGTAAAATACAAGCCATGGTGAACACTTTAACACATTTCAATGCAAGGAATGATGATCCCATTATAACAATAAGACAAATATCCTCCTCCTATAATCAGAGTCTTCATGTGATAAAAGGTGTGCCTATGGATGCCTTTTCCATATGGGATTAAATCTAATGAAATCAATAATTTAAACCAAATGGTGTCAAAGTGAAAACCCTTGTCACTTCAACAATGCATAAATGTATACATCATTTTGCAAACAATAATCAAGGCATGACAAAGAAGTGAAGACCCAAGGCATCTCCTACAACTGTGAAGACTCAAGACAGCTCTTGAGCATCAAACACCCTTTGATCTCTTTTACAACTAAACAACAACCATCACCATAATAATATCAACTGAGCATGAGCAAACCATGAATATCATATTAATATTGAAACTGACTGTAGAGCATATAGCAATTGTGTATAAACAACTGTAACTGTGTCAAATGTGACACCAACCAACCTTCTACCAAGTAAGCCGTCATACCAACTGATATAATACAACTGAGCCAACAATATGAATATATCACAGGGTTGACATCATATATGCCAAGTGCCAAATACCTCTATCAAATTGCCTGTAGAGCATAGTGTCTTCATAGAACAATGTATAAACAACTAGTGCCAACTGACTTTATAAAAAATATACGATGTACCATGATGAGCCATGATGAGCATAACAACTGACTGAGACCATGAGATATCAAGTTGGATACCATGGATACCAAGTTGTGTGTTTTGTCATTAATGGACAACAACTGAGAGTCAACAGAGACATCATCGGGTTTCTTCTCATTTTGAATAGCCAACAACTAGTTTCTTTCTTCCAACAATTCTTCCATTTTTAGCTTCCACAACTCATACCCCATTCCGTTGAACTTCTCAACGTCCAATCGAGAGGTTGATGCAACGGTGGATGCAACCATAATATCAACTCAAAATCTACAAAACAAATGCAACCAAATCTCCCACTATAGCTACAATTTCCACACTACCACCCAAGAGTCAAAGCTGGCCAGGCTCTAATACCAAATGTTAGAAATGAAAGCACAACTACTCAACGAAAATCTAATTTCTAATATGTTTAAAGATATTTTCTTAGTGCATTATCAATGGAGATTGTAACATAGAAAAGAAACTATGGAACACAGAAATATCAAATTAGAAAATTGAACACACAACATAATGTTTAACGCGAAAAAAACCCTTTTTGGGTAAAAAACTCCACACAAGAAAGAGGCCTAAGTTTGTGTTAATCTAAAAATGATTATACAATACAACTCCACCAATCTTCCTTTCAGTCTTCAACCTAACAACATTTCGACAGCACCTGAGTACCTATAAATCTATATATTACAACAAATACATGGAAAACTACTTATAAAAGTATCCACACTCCAATCTAGGCATCTATTTTCTCTCTCCTAAGAATCCCACACATGCAAACATTAAATGTTGTCATACATGCAACTTCCACTTGTCAAAAGATGCCCATGCAAAGTTAGGTGCCCAAGGTCAAGAATAGCATCTTACAACATCTTATGATACGTCAGAACCATCATAGTTACCACCGAAGTGTATCTTCTCAAGATGGGTGCCTGGGGATAAACATAGTAACTTACAACTAATGAATATCCGTCATATGTGTCATAATGTCATAGAATCTTATGACCACTTGGAACTGTCATAGATTCTTTACATGCACCCACCAAATATTATGACGTGTGCTATATATGCTAAAAATAGCAGATTCTCCCAAGGTGGTGCCTATACTCATTTACACATGAGTTTTACAATTGCCAACCATAAATTTCACTTATTAATTACCTCCAGTGACTCCATAATTACCACTGACGGTGAAACTACCTCATTCCCTTATGGGTGATTACAAATTATAAATAATAAATGGAATAAATACAATATTGGAATTTACAAGGTTAACGGCACCTTATTCCAACATTCTCCCACTTGACATTATACATTATAAATCAACCCATAGGAAATCAAATAAAATAATGAGGTACTAGAAACAAGGCCCATGGCCTCTCTGCACCACACGAACTTCTATGTGCTCACAGGTTTGGTCAATGAATCTGCAACATTATCCTAAGTGTCTATCTTCTTTAGCTCATTTTGTCCATTTGCAACCAACTCTCGAACAAAGTGATACTGAACATCAACATGCTTAGTTTGAGCATGATTCATAGGATTCTTTTCCAAACAGATAGCACTCTAGCTATCACAACCACTATGAATGATCCTACAATCAAATCCAATACATGTACATAGTCTCCTCAGTCAAACTACCTCATTAGAGACATGAGTAGCAGCCATATACTCTACTTCTGTGGTGGACAAAGCAACTATGGGCTGCCTCTTACTCATCCAACTCACTGCTCCTCCAAACAAAGTAAACACATAGCCACTAATGGAACTTCAACTATCCAAGTCATCTACCCAATTTGAATCAACAAATCCTTGTATGTCCAAAGATTTATCAACACTATCAGTACTAGAATAAACTAAACAATGATCAGGAGTACTTGCAAGATATTTAAACATGCACTTCACATAATTCCAATGTTGTCTACAAGGGTTAGACATAAATCTGCTCAAAACTCCCACTGCTTGGGCAATATCTGGTCTAGTGCAAACCATTGCATACATCAAACTCCCTACAACACTAGCATATGGCACACTAGACATATCCTTAAAATCATCCTTATTCTTTGGACACATATCTAGTGAAAGCTTAGTACCAATGGGTAAAGGAACTCTAATTGGGTTATAGTCCTACAAACAAAATCTTTGCAAAATAGTATTCACATACTTACTCTGTGACAACCAAAGCTTTTTGTTACCTCTGTCCCTCCTAATATCCATTCCTAGAATATACCTAGTAGCTCCAAGATCCTTCATATCAAATGCACCTAAAAGTTGAGCTTTCAGCTCACTGATCATACCCTTAGTATTGCTAAAAAATAACATGTCATCAACATATAAAGCAATGATCAGTATAGAGTCGGCAATACAATGAATGTAAATATAGTGATCCTCCTCGCTCCTAGTAAAACCCACAAATGAATCAAACTTTTGATACCATATTCCGAGAGATTGTTTCAAACCATAGACAAACCTCTTTAACCTGCAAACCCAATGTTCGTTTCCTTTTACCTCAAAACCTGTAGGTTGTTGCATATAAATTTCTTCCTCGAGATCTCCATGCAGGAACACAGTCTTAACATCCATTTGCTCAATCTCCTAATCAAAGGCTGCAAAAATGGATAAAAATAAATCTAATAGAAGTCAATTTAGCAATAGGAGAGAAAATATCACCAAAATCAACTCCCTCTCTCTGGGAGTAGCCCTTGGCTACCAGTCTAGCCTTGTACTTCTCTAATGAATCATCTGCTCCAAACTTCTTCTTGAAGACCCACTTAAAACCTATGGCCTTTCTTTTTTTAGGCAAATGAACAAGATCCCAGGTGTTACAAGAGTCTAATTGCATCATCTCCTCCTGCATTGCTAACTGCCAAGACTCACTATCATCTGCAAGAATAGCTTCCTTGTAGGATCTAGGCTCATCGTATGTACTCAATAAAAAAAATATACAATAGAAATCTAGTGGGCTATACCTGTCAACTGGATTCCATTGTCTTGTGGATCTCCTCAAGGATGGAGTAAGAATCTCAACTCGTTCTTCTGCATGATCATCTATAGCAACTTCTTCTGTAACAACAGATTTATATTCATTAGAACTACTCGAATCTTCTTCTTCTTCTTCACCCTCCAATGATGATGTTTCAATGATGGTAGTGCCTCGTTGAAATATCCAATTTTCATGAAATAAATTTATTTTTTTTCAAAAAATATAGTAGCCCATAAAGTACATTCACTTTCCTACAAATTTTGTTTCTACATATTTTTCAAATTATGTAGATAACCCTTTCAAATTTTCATGTGAATTTGCTTAAGTCTATTTTTTATCATTTTCATTGCCACTTAGAGGTATTGTTTGGCCCATCGTGATCCTACACTCACCCAGAGACATGAATATTTGAAGTAGATTCAAATGATTGAAGTTTCTTATTTCATTGATTTGTAGATTTAAAAACCTTATTCCAATATGTTGATTCAAATGAGTTTTTCATCCTGTTCTTACTCTTGAGCTTGTTTCCCAATGAACAAGAACTTGTTTAGAATGGTGAATCTCTCTTTGTTCCTCTTGGTAGTTTGGGATTAGACTAGGTCTTAACTATTTGTATAATTTAGCTTTATAACTTTTGTTAAATACCTCGTGAGTTCAAAATGATAAATATTTAGACAATCATTCTTGTGTGGATTCTGGATTACATGTGTAGTAAGAAAGGTTAGGGAGATTCATTTTAAGGAGTGCAAACTTTATTCATATCTTTAGGTGTACATATAATCTGTTAGACTTAGGGCACACAACTGAGAGGGGGGATGAATCAGTTGTGCAAAACTTTCTCCAATTCCATACTTAAATCTTCTTAGTGATTAGCAGTATAGCAATCATGAAACATAATGCAATTAAATCAAAAGAAGAAACTCATCAACACATAAGACACCAAGATTTTGATGTGGAAAACCTAGTTAAGGGAAAAACCATGGGGTGATTAACCCAAGATTGTATTCTCTGTTAGAAGAATAGAAAGAATAAAATGGCACATGCCAATTAGGGCTCATTGCTCGAGCACACTGCTCACAAGAGGCTCACTGCCTACAAGAGACACACTATCTACAAAGAAATATGTATCACCTACTTGAACTGGAAATAGCATCTTCATCATGCTTGAATCAGTTCCATTTAAGCCCAATACTTTTGCTCTGCCTTTTGGTCTTCTCCTTACTACTACTCTCTCTCCTCAACAAAGACACCTTTGGAATGACTTCACAATCCCTTATTTATACAAGGCATCAACTTAGGAATAATCATCTAAGTCAGCAAACACCTACAAGAACATTCGCAAAACTTGTAATACATCTGGTCAGCCAGTCACAGGAAGAACACCTTCATTTGGCAGTTATTCTTCAAATGTGAACTCTAACTTCGATATGGACCACCAACATAACTGGACATGATCCAAAGATCACCACAACCTTTCCTGAATCACCAAGAACAACCACACTTCATCTGCTTACTAGAATTCTTCTCTCCTTCATTCAGAACTTCAAGAACACAGTCTGTCATCACTGTCACAAAGGAATAGGTGCTTTCAGACTTTCAAACCATGAAACTAATCGAGTTGATACATCACAAGGATGTCTGCAACACTCCCTCAAATCCGTAAAATGGGATAATGTATTTTCGGATCTCACCAGACCTATCTGTGTCACTCTATCACCTCTGAACACCTGTTGGAACCGGTTCTACTTGAACGGCCATAACTTCTTTAGATCTTCATGCGGACCTCTGGAAACTTGACTGGATCATCTCAAGACTCATATCTATAAACCCCTTGAACTGCAACCTCTGATCTGCATCTTAGCTAGGATCTCCACTTCACAATCACCATTGCTCCTCTCTGCTCATCCAATCCTTCTCATCAATGCAACATGAGTATGTTGACATCAATGACAACACCAGTTAGACCCATACTTGCAAAAATCTCCCCCTTTGTCATTGATGGCAACATATGATGTGAAAAACCATCAAGATAAGAACTTCTCCTTTCTGTCACAACTCCCCCTATCAGCAACAACCATTCACATCTCTTCTCTTCCTTTACTACTCCCCCTTTGATCATCAACCACTTGTTTTTCACATGTCTTCTCTCTCCCTTTGACATCAATGGCAAAGGGCTCATACTTGCAACTTCAATACTTCAGAATCATACTAGCTGCTCCCCCTGAGTAGCAACTCCCCATCACCAATCTAGATCACCAGATATGACTGTGATATCCACCAGACGGATGCACATCAGTGCACCTTAGTTCATTACCGGAGGGGTAATAACCCCTAACTTCTCCCTGAGATACTCAAAAGAATCCTTAGGAAGAGGTTTGGTAAAGATGTCTAGAATCTGATCCTTGGAAGGCACAAACTCTAGCCTGACTTCATTCTTGTTCACTTGCTCTCTTAGAAAGTGAAACTTGATAGATATATGCTTAGTCTTAGAATGCAACACTGGATTCTTAGATATATTTATTGCACTTGAATTATCACAGAAGATTGTGATAGGTTCCTCATACTCCACTTTGATATCTCTTAGCATCTGCTTCATCCACAAAACTTGGGTGCAACTACTTGCTACTGCAATATATTCTGCTTCTGTTGTAGATAGAGATATTACCTCTTGCTTCTTGTTTAGCCAAGAAACTAATCTCTTTCCTAGAAAGAATGCTCCATCACTAGTACTCTTCCGGTCATCCACATCTATTGCCCAATCCGCATTAGTATATGCATGAAGAGAGAAATCATGATCTCTAGGATACCACAGACCATACTCAACTGTCCCTTTTAGATATCTAAAAATCCTCTTGATTGCCATGATATGAGATTCTCTAGGATCAGCCTGAAATCTAGCAACAAGACCAACAACCTGCATAATGTCTGGTCTAGTTTGAGTAAGATACAACGGTCCTCCACTCATTGACCTGTACTTTGTCTGATCAGCCTTAGGAGAGTCATCATCTTTGCTCAACTTACATCCGGTTGCCATGGGAGTATTCATTGGTTTTGAGTCTTCCATCCCAAATTTCTTCAACAATTCTTTCACAAATTTGGTTTGAGAAATGAAGATTCCTTTCTTTGTTTGAGTGATTTGCAGACCCAAGAAGAAATTCATTTCACCAAGCATGGACATCTCAAATTCACTTTTCATTTGATTTGCAAAAGTTTTACACATACTATCTCTTCCTCCAAAAATGATATCATCAACAAACACTTCAACAATCAAGATGTTTTCATGATCAATTTTGAAATACAATTACTGTCAGCAATACCTTTGTTGAAACCAATCTTCAAAAGATGCTTATCTAATCTTTCATACTAGGCTCTTGGGGCTTACTTCAGTCCATACAGTGCTTTCTTCAACTTGCAGACCATATGATCATGATCAGACAATTGAAATCCATCCGGTTGTTCAATGTATACTTCTTCTTCCAAGTCACCATTTAGGAAGGCAGACTTGACATCCATCTGATATACTTTGAAATTTTTGAAGGCAGCAAATGCAAGAAATAATCTAACTGCTTCAATTCTTGCCACCGGAGCAAAAGTTTCTTCAAAATCAACTCCTTCTATTTGAGAATAGCCCTTGCAGACCAATTTAGCTTTATTTCGGATTACTTCACCAACTTCAGTTAGTTTGTTCTGGAAGACCCATTTGGTTCCAATCACATTCTTGTTTCTAGGTCTGGGAACAAGATCCCAAGTGTGATTTTTCTCAATTTGCATCAACTCTTCCTCCATTGCTTTGGTCCAATTTTCATCATTGTAGGCTTCATTTATTGTCTTAGGTTCAATCTTTGAAATCAAACAATACTCATCTGAATTTTGAACAATTCTCCTTCTAGTTTGCACACCTTTGCTTTTGTCACCTATGATCTGATCTTCAGAGTGGTTCAGTCTTACATACCTTGGAACTTTGGGAGTTTCTTGCACTTCTACTTCTTGATTAAGCTTATTCAAACTTGTCTCTTCTTCCTAGTTTACCAGATCAATTTGAACCTGACTTTCAGAAGATGTTTGGACTCCTTGAATCAGAACACCATTCTGATCATCTTCATCATATTCATAGAACCTTGAGGGTTTCTCAATTCCCTCATCAACCTTCACATTTGTACATTCTATTATCTTTTTTAGTCTCTTGTTATAACACTGGTATGCTTTGCTTTGAGTAGAATAACCTAAAAATATTCCTTCAACACTTCTAGCATCAAACTTTCCTAGATCTTCATCTCTTTTAATGTAACATTTTCTACTAAAAACTCTGAAATACCTCACAGTAGGAGTGACGCCAAACCAAAGTTCATAAGGAGTCTTACCGGTATTACTTCTTATTTGAACTTGATTGAGAGTATAGACTGCAGTTCTGATAGCTTCTCTCCAATAGATCTGAGGAACATTTGCTTCCATCATCATGGTCCTAGAAGCTTCCTGGATGGTCTGGTGCTTTCTTTCCACTACTCCATTCTGCTGTGGAGTCCTAGGAGCAGATAACTATCTCTTTATTCCATGTTTCTCACAAAACTCTAAGAACTCACTGGATGTGAATTCTCCACCTCTATCAGACCTCAGACATTTCAGTTTTAATCCGGTTTCATTCTCTACCATAGCCTTGAATATTTTTAATTTCTCAAGAGCTTCTGATTTCTCTTTCAGAAAGGTTACCCACATCATCTGGGAATAGTCATCAATTAGTAACATGAAGTATCTATCACCTTGCACACTCCTGGTTCTTGCCAAGCCACAAAGATCAGTATGGACTAAGTCCAATAATCTGGTAGAAGACAGTTCCTTACTCCTGAATGTGACTCTGCTTAGCTTACCCAACTGACATTCTTTACACAAGCTATTTGTAGGTTTCACCAATTTTGGAAGATCTCTTACAACTTGAGTATTGCTTATCTTGATGATATTATCAAAATTCACATGACACATCCTCCTATGCCACAACCAACTTTGATCAATTTGAACAAACAAGAAACTTTTACCAGTACCAACCAAGTGAAAGATATTACCTTTAGTTTGAGTACCGAATGCAATCTCTATTCCAGAATTTTCAAAGATCTTGCATTTTCCATTCTTGAACCGGAGATCATAGCCTTTGTCCACCAACTGTCCAACACTGAGAAGATTGTGCTTCAATCCTTCAACATACAGTACATTACCAGTTTTATTTCTTCTATCAAGAGAAATAGTTCCTCTACCTCTGATTCTACTAGCAGAATTATCACCAAACTTTACTACTCCTCCTTCATATCTTTCCAACTCTACAAACTTGTTTTTGTCACCTGTCATATGGTGAGAGCATCCACTGTCAATGACCTAATCATCCTTCTCTTCAACTTGGGCAGCCAAAGCTCTTTCCACAGTCTTATGATTGACAGATACAGAGGACATTGGATCTTCTTCCTTGATGGCAATGAACACCCATTCATTTCTGGATTTGTTTCCTATCTCTGATTCATCATCTGTTACTCCTTCATTGTCATCATCTTCATGTACATAGTAACAGTTCTTTTAGAACCTTGGCTTGTTATGATTTTGCCTTAAAAACCTTTCCGGACACCTTGAGGCAAAATGACCAATCTTATTGCAGTTAAAACACTTAAAAGGTAATTTTTCTTCATACTTACCAGATCCTCTTGGCAGCCTCTTTGCAATAAGAGCTTGAAGTTGAGAAGTTTCTACTTCTTCTTCTTCTAGATCTTTTCTTACTTTTTCATACCATGATAGCTTCTTTGATGAATTCTCTCTTGGATCAAACCTTTGTTTACCTTTAACACATGCACTGGCTTTGAATGCAGATTCAGTCTTAGGGGGGTCATCTCTAAACTCTGTCATTTCAAATGTAGCCAATTTTCTAGCCAATTGATCTTTTATGACAGTTGTATGGGCTCTGAATTCTTCAATGGCAGCGACCTTCATTTTGTAAGAAGCAGGAAGGGATCCAAGAATTTTGCCAACAATCTCATCTTCATCCAAGACTCCACCAATATTTCTAATTCCACAAACAAGCTCATTTACTCTTGGCATAAAAGTAGTGATGTTTTCATCTTCTCTCATCTTCACATTTTTGAATTTTCCTTTCAGACTTTGTAACCTTGCACTTTTGACATACTTGTCTCATTCATGCAGAAGTTCCAATTTTTGCCAAATCTCAAAAGCAGTTGGTAGGTCAATAACATTTGAGAGCTCTGAATCAGATAATGCGCTTAGAAGAGCCTCTATAGTCCACAGATTGTTTTCAGCATTTGTGATTTCATTTAGGGTTTTTGGACCACCCTATGGAGGTACATACTGTGTTGTAGCCATGGTCCAGTACGCCATTCCCATACATCTCAAGTGACATTTCATGTGACCTTTCCAGAGATTAAAATTGGTTCCATCAAACTTCAGACTATCCTTCTTGTAAGACGACATCCCGGATCTCCTCAAGTTATTAAGCTCTTTTTAGAGGAACTTAGCTCTGATACCAATTGTTAGACTTAGGGCACACAACTGAGGGGGGGTGAATTAGTTGTGCAAAACTTTCTCTAATTCCATACTTAAATCTTCTTATTGATGAGCAGTATATCAATCATGAAACATAATGCAATTAAATCAAAAGCAAAAACTCATCAACACATAAGACACCAAGATTTTGACGTGGAAAACCCGGTTAAGGGAAAAACCACGGGCTGATTAACCCAAGATTGTATTCTCTAATAGAGGAATAGAAGGAACAAAATGGCACATGCCAATTAGGGCTCACTGCCCAAGCACATTGCTCACAAGAGGCTCACTGCCTATAAGAGACACACTGTCTACAAAGAAATATGCATCACCTACTTGAATTGGAAATAGCATCTTCATCATGCTTGAATTAGTTCCATTTAAGCCCAATAGTTCTTCTCTGTCTTTCGCTCTTCTCCTTGCTACTACTCTCTCTCCTCAACAAAGACACCTTTGGAATGACTTCACAATCCCTTATTTATACAAGGCATCAACTTAGGAATAATCATATAAGTAGGCAAACACCTACAAGAACATCCGCAAGACTTGTAATACATCCGGTCGGCCAGTCACAGGAAGAACACCTTCATCTGTCGGTTATTCTTCAAATACGAACTCTAACTTCGATGCGGACCACCAACATGAACTGGACACGATCCAAAGATCACCACAACCTTTCCTGAATCACCAAGAACAACCACACTTCATCTGCTTACTGGAATTCTTCTCTCCTTCATCTGAAACTTCAAGAACATAGTCTGTCATCATTGTCACAAAGGAATAGGTGCTTTCAGACCTTCAAACCATGAACCAATCGAGTTGATACTTCACAAGGATGTCCTCAACACTCCTTCAAATCCACAGAATGGGATAATGTATTTCTAGATCTCACTGGACCTATCTGTGTCACTCTGTCACCTCTGAACAGCTACCAGAACTGGTTCTACTTGAACAGCCATAACTTCTTCATATCTTCATGCAGATTTCTAAAAACTTGACTAGATCATCTCAAGACTCATATCTATAAACCCTTTGAACCGCAACCTCTGATATGTATCTTAGCTGGGATCTCCACTTCATAGTCACCATTGCTCCTCTCTGCTCATCCAATCCTTCTCATCAATGCAACATGAGTATGTTGACATCAATGACAACACCAGTTAGACCCATACTTGCAATATAATCTTGTTTTCATCTACTTAATAGAGTTCTAGTAGATCTTTTATCAACAACTAGTATACTTGAGTGCCTAATGATAATCAATGGGGTTATTCATGTACATATGGTGTAGTTGTTAAAAATATGAATGTGAACTATTTTCATTTCTCTTTAATTGTTTGTTGAGACCCCTAGGATCACCCTCATTGACATAGTAGAGCCAAATGTGTAGAAGAGATACCTAGTCCTATTAACTGGCCTATTAGTTACCATAGTCTATTCATGAATCCTGCCTCTCTCTATAGGTTAACATACATCCTCGAGCCTAGATATTGAGTGTCTACTTTAAGATTGTGGGATTCTAGTTTGACGTGCCAATAGGTCCATATTCACTTGCCATATTGAATTTCAATTCCAACTATGATATGGGTTGTTTGCGAAGCATGATTCAACTTATGACACTCATTTCCAAGCCATCAATTGAAGTTTTTACCAAAACATTAGATTTCTTGGAAAGTTAGTTCCATAAATCAAATCATGATTCAAAGCATTACATCATTTTCTTGTCATAAAATTAATTTAAAACATGGGGGGGTGCTACCCCATCATAGAGTGGGGCCCTACCTCTTCAGTGTTGGAGTTTATGTTTTCATGTTTTAGTTGAACTTGTTTCACTTGAATATGTTTTATGTAGGTCGTAGTAGTTTTTGGTGAAACCAATTTTCTCAAACTTCTTTTGTGAAAAACTATTTTGCTTGAATTATGTTTCATGTAGGTGGTAATAATTTTTGGTGAAACTGATTTCCTCAAATTTCTTTTGCACAAAACGATTTTTCTTGAAACTATTCAGTTGGCCTAAAGTATGACGCAACTCTTAATTTTCACCCTGTGCCAAAATGTTATCTAAAAAATACCTCAACATATATTGGAATGTCTTTTACATGTGGTAGTTGATCCAAATCACTAATGGGGATGGTGGAATGAGCACAAAAAGGAATTTATTGTGAATGGGAAAAGCTTCACACAAGTGTCTTTTAATGCAAGCCAACAACCTAGGCCCAATAAAATTCATCCCATCTTGATTAGAATGTGGCAAATGAAATATATGCCCTCTTGAAATGTTTCTAATGTCTACCCCTCAAGACTATTCATCTCTTTTAATGGAATGCAGAGGCTAGCATGGATTATGGATGCATTCTACTATTGAATGTTGCAATACTACTTGAGGAAAGCAACAACAATTATAATTGGGATGGAGGAAGGAGTATTGAAAGTGCACATCTAATTTTATGAATCAAGTAGAATGTTGCAATGCCTATAGTACCCTATAGGACCATTCAAAGAGGGGGTTATAATCTCATTACTACAAAATAGGATTCAATAATATGAAAGGAAATATGTTGTCTAATTGATACATTAAGTGGGTTAAATATTATAGTTTCTTGGTCATGGGGGACTTGGTCTAAAATCAACTCTTGATAGCTACAAGAAGAGGGGATCATAGTTTCACTTCAATCATGGTTAGGGTCAAAGGCATGATGCCCAAGCATGTCAATTTCATCAAAGTCAACTATAATGCTTAGGCAAAGATGAAATAGGAGGTACCACTCTTTAGGATTTTCTAGATTCAATCCATCTTGATTAGGAGCGATTTTATCATTAGAATTAGTTGTAGAATCAATAGGTGCATGACCAACATGCCATGGGTTCTAATTACTTTCTATTCTTAATATCATACCCAGATGACCCAATGTTATTAGAAATGATGTGGAATAGTTTATATAACAAGAGTTTACTCTACCAGAAGGATTGAAAAGCATTTAATCCTTTGGTAGGAATGGCGGTATAGTGAGAGGAGATGTAAATAATTTCTAGAATTTCACACTTCCTCCACTTGTTTTCCAAGATGCCACAAACATCCAATTCTATACAATTTCAGCTAGTGTGATTGATTCCATTGTTAAAGGTCATATCATGTAAGCATCAATAATAGTTGGAACAATTATTTGACTTTTTGAGCACACTAAGCTGGAGTTGAAGCCTAGGGAAATGAATTATATTTTCCAAGAAATCACATTCTCATAGTGCTACCAAACTACAGAGATCTTGTTTAGTGTCATTAAAAATAAATATCTATCACGAGGACACTCCAACGAATTCAAGACACAAATGAAAATATCAAATATAAAAGGAAAAGAAAAATAATTATACTAGTCAAAAGAGACATAAATTCTAGTTGACTAGATTCCACCCAATTTTAACACATAATAGAACTATAAAGACATAATTCTATAAGGCTTTGAATGAGCTAATTGCAAATAATAGTTACTTGGGTATTTATGCATTCAAGGCCTTATCCTTTAAGCTTTCCCAAATACATATGACCAAACAATTTCAATATCTATGAATACTACAAAAAAATACAGAGAATTTCTCACTCCCACTCCATGAACACTACATTTCAATATCCCATCCTTTATTGGCACAAACCAATATTATTCATACATTAGATATAGATTTTAAGTCCATTCATCTATTGCAATTTGAAAAGCATATCATGAAATACATAGATGTCCTCCTATATTAGAATGTAGAGATTAATTAAAAACCAAAATAATTTGTTCATGCAATACATCTCTTACAAGATATAGAATAATCTTATTACTAAAAATGATTGCATATGAAGATAGCATGAATACTATCATGCCCTTTATATTGTGCATTTTAAAAGAGCAAATCCCTAGGAAATGTAATATAGGAACAATCCTAATTCTTTGGTACATATATTGGACATGAATACAAGAGGACCTTTAGGGACAAAAGTAGGAGCATGTACTAGGTACACAAAAAAATCTATAGAAAACACAAGACATTGAGGATAATTAAACCTACTACTAACTCATCTAGTAGCTCATACGTCATAGAAAAATGTAGAAATGCTAAAGCAATGAAGGATTTCAATTGGAACAAGGAAAGTTTTTGTGTAAAATGTTTACGTAGATGGATGATTTAACAGTAAGCTCATTTCATTGTGATGACGAAAATGCTTTTTAAGTTGTAGTAAATAAGCACGACCACATAAGTGAGGATAAGTAGTAGACTTAAATGTAGACCTAACACACTTAATTATCCACCTCCCATGATGGATCAATATTTGTAAGAAAATCGAAACTATTAATTTTATCTGTAACAATATTTGGCATGAAATCTTTTTCATAGAGAATGTCTATCAACATGAATATATATTTTAAATAAATAAACTAAAAAATAAAAAACATCACAACACAAATACAACAACATTATTATTACAATACTTCCTTCTAAGCATATAATAAATGGTGAAATATAAAACAAGTGTCATTTCCCTAGAACAAATATTTTAAATGGACAAAAACGAATACGACCCAAAGTATTCCCCTAAACATATGAATACATACGATAGCGGCAAAGTTGCCATAAAAGTGTTCGTCAAATTCAAATTAAGAGGATGAGGTACCTAATTACAGCCTCACTAGTAAGGGCCAATTAACTTAAAAGACCTTTCATCCATACAAAAAATAGTAGCCCCTTTTCACTTTTAAAAACAAATAAAACTTCGGTTCTACGCCACTGCATTTGCCTCTCTATAAAGAGTTTCTTGTCACATGAGACACCGTCAAGAAGATATTAGACTACAAAGGGCATTGGTTTTATGAAGAAGAAACTTCTGGGTGAGGGGGCACCGAAATCTCAATTGTCCCTTCAAGCATCTGAACTACTTTTTTCATTGATGGTCTGAGGGAGGAATCTTCTTGAATGCACCAGAGCCCCACCAACACCATTCTTTCTAACTGTGTTGCCTCAATACCTCTGCAATCTTGATGCTCCACTAACTTTACAAGTTGACCATATTGAAGCAATCATATACCCAATCACACAAAACCATTTCATTTTCTGGAACATGCAATTCGAACATTTTCCTGCAACAGATAATTTCCAAGAGCACCACTCCGAAGCTATACACGTCTACTTTCACAGTAACTGCCATGCTCTTCTGCCACTCAGGGGCAATGTAACCGATGGTGCCGCGGGCTACAGTAAATGTCCTCGTTTGTTCTGCCCCAATCAATTTGGATATTCCAAAGTCGGCTATCTTAGCATGGTAATTTTCATCCAGCAGTATGTTTTGAGGCTTTATATCACAATGGAGTATAGGGGTTGTGCACTCTTCATGTAAGTAGAGGATTCCCAAAGCAATCTGGACACGCTGCTCCCAATCAAGATGACTTGTACCCTTGAATAAAACTCTGTCCAGAGACCCATTGGGCATGTACTCGTACACCAGAATCCTGTGGGAGCTCTCGTCGCAGAATCCATAGAGTTGAATAAGATTTTTGTGATAGCTTGCCCCAATGATACCCATCTCTGTTCTGAACTCCTTTTCTCCATCTTGCTGTCCTCCTTGCTTGAGCAGATTGTCAAGTTTCTTCACAGTAATTGGTCGTCCGTCAGATAAGACGCCCTTGTAGACCTTCCCAAAGGCGCCTCTTCCTATTTCTTGCTTGAAGCCTCCACTTGCAGCACTGATCTCCTGATAACTAAATGCCTTCAAACCCACTGGATTAGCCTTATGATGCTCTTGCAAGGCTCTCAGCTTGGGTCGGCATGTATACAACCAAATTAATAACAAAATTGCTGCAAAAACGAAGAAGCTTCCAATAAGGCTTATGCCAATAACTACTAGCCCCTTCCTCTCCTTGTTGACGGCATGGGGGGAACAGCGCTGTAGACTCCACTGTAGACTTTTACAAAAACGGTTCGTGAGTCGCTTAGACGGCCTTTTCTCAGAGGCATTGCCTTCTTCCAACAAATTTCTGTGCCATTAACAACGCCGTAGATAACCACTGTGCAATAGCAATCTTCGATGCATACCTGCTGGCACGCAGTTTGATTCGTGGAATTTGAGTACCAGTAATCATTTTCAGGCCAATCTATCCCCTCAATCCTCTGCATTTCAAAGTGGTGGGCACCACTTCCATTGCAGCTCTGTAGCTGCGATGTCTCCTGAAAGCATCCCTTTGAATGGTTACCCTTGTCTAAAAAGTCGAATCCCGTAACACAAGTGCAATTGCTTGAATTGTCGGAGACTTGGCATACTCCATTGAGCCCACACACCCCAACACCATCATTCGTGTCTTCACAAGGATTGTCCTGCTGCTGAGCCAAAACGCTGATGACCAAGATCAGATAAGTAACATATATCAGATGGAGGAGGATACCTGTAAAAGCCATAGTCATTTGGTGAATGCAAAGGCAAGTTTGTGCTGATGAAATGAAACAACAAATGTACCTTACAGGGCGCAGAGTTTCTTGTTGCAGGGCACAGGAATTTTCCGCTGAAGTAAACTGTAGGGCTTGCCGTGTAAAAAAGAGTTATTAGCCCTTGTCATTGTGGGGCTTTACTGGACTTGTCAGAATTTGTGAGAATTTCGACACAAAATAACGAGTGGTAGCCAGGTAAGTGCCAATCCAAGGCGCGGGACTCACGGCGTGATTCCCCATTGTATAAAAGACAATACGATGTTGTCTGGTAGTGACGGGTATCACGTAACCTACAATATTTTCCACATAATGTGTGGGCATCATGTGAAAATTTTCATAATTATAGAAGGCACCAAAACAGGGGAGAGGATCTAGGCGCTGTGCACCTAACCTCATGCGAACTTGAACGAAAATTTTAGTATACCTTCATGATTGACTTAAGAGCTTAAAGTTATTATTTTGGCTTTGGGTAGTAATGGCAACCACAAGATGACTTGTTATGTGCACATAGATCCATAAGTGGTCATTTCAAAGTGTTGATCGATACCCATGCATAGATGCCCCAATAATTGTGCACTATGACCACCAAAAAAGTTTCACAACTCCTCTAATTAACATGAAAATAAATAATTTATTGTTTTACTTATATAAATCAAAATACAATAATAAAAGTTCCTAAGGCCACATTATTGTGTCCGTAAGGCCATGTTAGGGTTTTGTGTTGGCATGGACCACACTTCAATTAGTATCCACTTTATAACATTTGAGGTATGAATAAGCAATGCTCTATGTGCCCATTGAAAGACCTAACCTTTTACCCTAATCATTTTTTACACTACTTCCTCCATGATCTCTGCATTATCCATCATTCGAGAAGCTCGCCGAATCCTCTCCATTTGAGCTTAGGCATTGACATTAGTGAGTTGTCGGTTGCAGGTAACTACTTGCCTCCCATTTTTTTCCTTCCAATTGAGTATGAGGTCTATCATTCGATTTGTAATTGTTTGATTTCCTGTCTGTTTGTTTCATCATTCAACCATGTGGTCGAACCATTTCCACTGCAGCAGATCTCTGTTTCATCATTCGTTCGGCTGAATCATTTGACTTTGATTTTTCCTTTGTTTCTTTCATCATTTCAAATTGTTTGTGCATCCTCCTTTATAGTTGTTGACATGCTCATTATTGTTGTCTGACTTGCAAGTTTCATTATATATAGATTCAGGGTTTGATTTTTTATATAGGTTAAAAAATGAAACCCTCAATATATATGATTTCATTCATTATATAATGAAACCAGATATATAGAGGGTTTCACTTTCATTATATATTATATCATGAAATCGTATATATTGAGGGTTTCACACACACACACACACATATATATTCAGGGTTTGGTTTTTTTATATGGGTTTGATTATACATATTAGGGTTTGATTTTTTATACAGGTCAAAAAATGAAACCCTCAATATGTATGATTTCATTCATAACGAATGAAATCGTACATATCGAGGGTTTCATTTATTGAGGGTTTCATTTTTTAACCTGTATATATTTAGTCATTTTTTATATGGATTTCATTAATTATATATATATGTTGCATTTCTTAACTTAAATATATTATTTATATGGGTTTTATTATATATTCACAGTTTGATTCTATATATATATATATATATATATATCATCAAACCTTGAAGCATGAATCACACTCCAATTACTATCTAGTTTATAATATTTAAGGCCGTCTGAATAAATAATGCCTTATGCACCCATTGGAAGACCTAACTTTTTACTCTAATCATTTTTTTCTTCCTTCACGGCCGCCACATTATCCATCATTTCAAAAGCTTGGTGAATCCTCTCCACTTGACCTTAGGGGTTGACATTGACAAGCTGCTATATACATATATACATAGTTTTATATACACACATATCTATATATCTATCTATGCCTTCATAGAACTTGAATCAATGTGTGTATTTTAGTATTATCAAATACATACTTTTCATATTTCTATACTATTGTATGTAGGTAGTGTTAGACTTAGGGTAGACAATTTAGAGGGGGGTGGTGAATCAGTTGTCCAAAACTTTCTTCCAAATCAAATGCTTAACTCCACACAAGCATAATAGTAAATCAATCATGAAAGCATAATGCAACAAGTTAAGAGCAAATACACATTAACACATATAACACCAAGATTTTTGACGTGAAAAACCCGGTTAGGGAAAAACCACGGGCTGATTAACCCAAGATAATATTCTTTGTTAGAAGAATAGAAAGAATAAAATGGCACATGCCAATTAGGGCTCACTGCCTGAGCACACTGCTCACAAGAGGCTCACTGCCTACAAAAGACACACTGTCTACAAAATAAGAAGTATCACATACTTAAACTGGTAAATAGCATCTTCACCATGCTTGAGTCAGTTCCATTTAAGCCCAAACCTTCTGCTCTGCCTTTCGCTCTTCTCCTCGCTACCACACACTCATCTCCACAAGTCCATCTCTAAAATGACTTCACAATACCTTATTTATACATGACATCAACTTAGGAACAAACATCTAAGTCAGCAAACATCCACAAGAATATCCGCAAGATGTATATTTTATCCGGTTGGCCAGTCTCATGAAGAACATCACATCTAGTGGTTATTCTTCAAATACGAACTTTAACTTCAATGCGGACCATCAACATGAA
The DNA here is from genome assembly GCA_027924645.1 of Cunninghamia lanceolata. Classification (NCBI taxonomy): domain Eukaryota; kingdom Viridiplantae; phylum Streptophyta; class Pinopsida; order Cupressales; family Cupressaceae; genus Cunninghamia; species Cunninghamia lanceolata. Next base: position 25,197,823 of record BSBN01001332.1, on the reverse strand, counting down.
CTGGAACCGATCCACAGATCACCACAGGCTTTCTTGAATCACCAACAACATCCGCACTTCATCTGCTTATCAGAATCCTTTTCTCCTTCATCCAGAACTTCAAGAACACAGTCTGTCATCACTGTCACAAAGGAATAGGTTCTTTTAGACCTTCAAACCATGATCCAATCTACTTCACACTTCACAAGGACGTCCCCAACACTTCCACTAATCTGCAGAATTGGATAATGCATTACCAGACCTCACCGGACCTATCTGTGTCACTCTGTCACCTTTGGACACCTGCCAGAGCCAGTTCTATTTGAGCGACCATAACTTCTTCAGATCTTCATGCGGACCTCTGAAAACTTGAGTAGAGAATCTCAAGACTTATATCTACAAACCCTTTAAACTGCATCCTCTGATCCTCAACCTATCTTGGACTTTTACCTTGTTGTCATCATTGTTCTTCACTGTTCCTAATTGAGACTAATTTTCTCAATATCCTCAGCACACGGCTCATCCAATCCTTCTCATTAATGCAACATGAGTATGTTGGCATCAATGACAACACCGGTTAAACCCATACTTGCAACAATCTCCCCCTTTGTCATTGATGGCAACATTATGATGTGAAAATCAAGACAAGAACTTCTCCTTACTGTCACAACTCCCCCTATCAACAACAACTATTCACATGTTTTCTCTTCCTGTACTGCTCCCCCTTTGATCATCAACCACTTGTTTTTCACATGTCTTCTCTCCCCCTTTGACATCAATGGCAAAGGGCTCGTACTTGCAACTTCAGAATCATACCTGCTGCTCCCCCTGAGTCGCAGCTCCCCATTATCAATCCGGATCACAAGATATGACTGTGATATCCACTGGACTAATGCACATCAATGCATCATAGTTCATTACCAAAGGGGCAATAACCCCTAACTTCTCCCTGAGATACTCAAAAGAGTCCTTGGGAAGAGGTTTAGTAAAGATATCTGCAATCTAATCCTTGGAGGGCACATACTCTGGTCTGACTTCATCCTTGTTCACTTGCTCTCTCAGAAAGTGAAACTTGATAGATATATGCTTAGTCTTAGAATGCAACACTAGATTCTTAGAAATATTTATTGCAGTTGAATTATCACAGAAAATTGTGATAGGCTCCTCATATTCTACTTTAATATCTCTTAGCATCTGCTTCATCCACAAAACTTGAGTGCAACTACCTGTTGCTGCAATGTATTCTGCTTCAGTTGTAAACATAGATATTGCCTCTTGTTTCTTGCTTAGCCAAGAAACCAATCTTTTTCCCAAAAAGAATGCTCCACCACTGGTACTCTTCTGGTCATCCACATCTCCTGCCCAATCTGCATCTGTATATGCATGAAGAGAGAAATCATGATCTCTAGGATACCACAGACCATACTCAACTGTTCCTTTTAGATACCTAAAAATCCTTTTGATTGCCATGACATGAGATTCTCTGGGATCAGCCTGGAATCTTGCAACAAGATAAATAGCCTGCATTATATCTGGTCTAGTTTGAGTGAGATATAGTAATCCTCCAATCATTGATTTGTACTTTGTCTGATCTACCTTAGGAGAGTCATCATCTTTGCTCAACTTACATCTGGTTGCCATGGGAGTATGCGTTGGCTTTGAATCTTCCATTCCAAATTTTCTCAACAATTATTTCACATATTTTGTCTAGGAAATAAAGATTCCTTTCTTTGTTTGAGTAATTGGCAGACCCAAGAAGAAATTCATTTCACCAAGCATTGACATCTCAAACTCACTTTTCATTTGATTTGCAAAGGTTTTACACATACTGTCTCTTCCTCCAAAGATGATATCATCAACAAATACTTCAACAATCAAAATATTTTCATAATCAATTTTGAAATATAAGTTACTATCAGCAGTACCTTTGTTGAAGCCAATCTTCAAAAGATGTTTGTCCAATCTTTCATACCATGCTCTTGGGGCTTGATTTAGTACATACAGTGCCTTCTTCAACTTGCAGACCATATCACCATGCTCAGATAATTGAAATCCATCCGGTTGTTCATTGTACACTTCTTCTTCTAAATCACCATTCAGGAAGGTAGACTTGACATCCATCTGATACACTTTGAAATCTTTGAAGGTAGCAAATGCAAGAAATAATCTGACTGCTTCAATTCTTGCCATCGGAGCAAAAGTTTCTTCAAAGTCAACTCCTTCTATTTGAGAGTAACCTTTGCAAACTAATCTGGCCTTATTTCTGATCACTTCACCAGCTTCATTCAATTTGTTTCGGAAGACCCATTTGGTTCCAATCACATTTTTGTTTCTAGGTCTGGGAACAAGATCCCAAGTGTGATTCTTCTCAATTTGCATCAGTTCTTCCTCCATTGCCTTAGTCCAGTTTTCATCATTGGAGGCTTCATTTATTGTCTTAGGTTCAATCTTTGAAATTAGACAATACTCATCTGAATTTTGAGCAATTCTCCTCCTTGTTTGCACTCTTTTGCTTTTGTCACCTATGATCTGATCTTTAGAGTGGTTTAGAGTTACATACGTTGGAACTTTGGGAGTTTCTTGCACCTCTAACTCTTGATCAGTCTCATTGAGACTTATCTCTTCTTCCTGTCTTACCGGATCAAATTGACTTTGTTTCTCAGAAGAGGCTTGGATACTTTGAATCTGAACACCATTATGATCATCTTCATCATACTCATGAATTCTTGAGGGTCTTTCAATTTCTTCATCAACCTTCACATTTACACTTTCTACAATCTTTCTCAGTCTCTTATTGTAACACTGGTATGCTTTGCTTTGAGTAGAGTAACCCAAGAATATTCCTTCATCACTTCTAGCATCAAACTTTCCTAGATCTTCATCCCTTTTAATGTAACATCTGCTACCAAAAACTTTGAAGTATCTCACAGTGGGAGTAATGCCAAACCAGAGTTCATAAGGAGTCTTACCAGTACATTGTTTCTAATTTGAACTCGATTGAGAGTGTAGACTGCAGTGTTGATAGCTTCTCTCCAATAGATTTGAGGAACATTTGCTTCCATCATCATGGTCCTGGATGCTTCCTGGATGGTCCGGTTCTTTCTCTCAACTACTCCATTTTGCTGTGGAGTCCTAGGGGCAGACAACTGTCTCTTTATTCTATGTTTCTCATAAAAGTCTATGAACTCACCGAATGTGAATTCTCCACCTCTATCAAACCTCAGACATTTCAATTTTAATCTAGTTTCATTCTCCACCATGGCCTTGAATATTTTAAATTTCTCAAGTGCTTCTGATTTTTCTTTCAGAAAGGTTACCCACATCATCCGGGAATAGTCATCAATTAGTAACATGAAGTATCTATCACCTTGGATACTCCTAACTCTTATTGGACCAAAAAGATTAGTATGAACTAAGTCCAACAGTCCGGTAGAAGACAATTCCTTATTTTTGAATGTGACTCTGCTCAGTTTTTCCAACTAACATTCTTTGCATAAGCTATTAGTAGGTTTCACTAATTTTGGGAGATCTCTTACAGCCTGAGTATTGATTATCTTGATGATATTATCAAAATTCACATGACACATCCTCCTATGCCATAACCAACTCTAATTAATTTGAGCAAATAAGCAACTTTTGCCAGTACCAACCAAGTGGAAGATATTACCTTTAGTTTGAGTACCGGATGCAATCTTCGTTCCAGAACTTTCAAAGATCTTGCATTTTCTATTCCTAAATCTGAGATCATAGCCTTTTTCCACTAGCTGTCCAACACTGAGAAGATTGTGCTCTAATTCTTCAACATACAGTACATTACCGATTTTGTTCATTCCATCAAGAGAAATAGTTCCTCTACCTCTGATTCTGCCAGCAGAATTATCTCCAAACTTTACAATTCCTCCTTCAGACTTTTCCAAATTTAAGAACTTATTCTTGTCACATGTCATATGGTGAGAGCATCCACTGTCAATGACCCAATCATCCTTTGCTTCAACTTGGGCAGCTAGAGCTTTTTCTTCAACTTTATGATTGACAGATACAGAGGATATTGGTTCCTCTTCTTTGATGGTGATAAACACCCATTCATTACTAGATTTGTTTCCCGTCTCTGATTCATCATCTGTTACTCCTTCATTATCATCTTCTTCATGAACATAATAACAATTATTTTGAAACCTTGGTCTGTTAGGATTTAGTCTTGAAAATCTTTCCGGACATCTTGAGGTAAAATGACTAATTTTATTGCAGTTAAAACATTTAAAAGGTAATTTCCCTTCATACTTACCGGCTCCTCTTGGCAGTCTTTTTACAATAAGAGTTTCAAGATGAGCAGTTTCAGCTTCTTCTTCTTCTAAGTCTTTTCTTGCTTTTTCATACCATGATAGGTTCCTTGAAGAGTTTTCTCCTAGATCAAACCTTTGTTTCCCTTTTATAGAGGCACTGGCTTTGAATGCAGATTTAGTCTTTGGAGGATCATCTCCAAACTTGGCCATTTAAAAAGTAGCCAACTTACTAACCAATTGATCTCTTGTGACTGTTGTGTGAGCTCTGAATTCTTTGATTGCAAAAGCCTTGATTTTCTAAGAGGAAGGAAGGGATCTGAGAACTTTGCCAACGATCTCTTCTTCACTCAGGGTTCCACCTGCATTTCTAATTCCACAAACCAGCTCATTCACTCTTGGCATAAAATAGGTAATATTTTCATCATCTCTCATTTTACGTTTTTCAAATTTCCCTTTTAGACTTTGTAACCTTGCACATTTAACATACTGGTCTCCTTCATGCAAAAGCTCTAGTTTATTCCAAATCTCAAAGGTAATTGGTAGATCAATAACATTTGAGAGTTCTGAGTCAGATAATGCGCTTAAAAGAGCTTCTTTGGTCCGCAGATTATTTTCAGCATCTGTGATTTCATTTAGGGTTGTTGGACCACCCTGTGGAGGTACATAATCTTTTGTAACCATGGACCAGTATGCAAATCCCATACACTACAAGTGACATTTCATGCGACATTTCCAAAGAGCAAAGTTAGTTACATCAAACTTCAGACTATCCTTCTTGTAGGATGACATCCTGGATCTCCTCAAGCAGTTAAGCTCCTTTCAGAGGAACTTAGCTCTAATACCAATTATTAGACTTAGGGTAGACAACTAAGAGGGGGGGGTGAATCAATTGTCCAAAACTTTCTTCCAAATCAAATGCTTAACTCCACACAAGCATAATGCAACAAGTTAAGAGCAGATACACATTAACACATATAACACAAAGATTTTTGACACAGAAAACCTGGTTAAGGGGAAAACCATGGGGTGATTAACTCAAGATAATATTCTTTGTTAGAAGAATAGAAAGAACAAAATGGCACATGCCAATTAGGGCTCACTGTCTATAAGAGACACACTGTCTACAAAAGAATAAGTATCACATACTTGAACTGGTAAATAGCATCTTCACCATGCTTGAGTCAGTTCCATTTAAGCCCAAACCTTTTGCTCTGCCTTTCGCTCTTCTCCTTGCTACCACACACTCATCTCCACAAGTCCATCTCTGAAATGACTTCGCAATCCATTATTTATACATGACATCAACATAGGAACAAACATCTAAGTCGGCAAACATCCACAAGGATATCTGCAAGATGTATATTTTATCCAGTCGACCAGTCTCACAAAGAACATCACATCTGGTGATTATTCTTCAAATACAAACTTTAACTTCAATGTGGACCATCAACATGAACTGGAACCAATCCACAATTAACCACAGGCTTTCCTAAATCACCAACAACATCCGCACTTCATCTGCTTACCAGAATCCTTTTCTCCTTCATCTGGAACTTCAAGAACACGATCTGTCATCACTGTCACAAAGGAATAGGTTCTTCCGGACCTTCAAACCATGATCTAATCTACTTGACACTTCACAAGGACATCCCCAACACTTCCTCCAATCTGTAGAATTAGATAATGCATTACCGGACCTCACTGGACCTATCTGTGTCACTCTGTCACCTTTGGACACCTGCCAGAGCCAGTTCTATTTGAGCAACCATAACTTCTTTAGATCTTCATGCGGACCTATAAAAAATTGACTGGAGAATCTCAAGACTTATATCTATAAACCCTTTAAACCACATCCTCTGATCCTCAACCTATCTTAGACTTTTACCTTGTTGTCATCACTGTTCTTCACTGTTCCTGATTGAGACTAATTTTCTCAATATCCTCAGCACACGGCTCATCCAATCCTTCTCATTAATGCAACATGAGTATGTTGACATCAATGACAACACCAGTTAAACCCATACTTGCAACAATCTCCCCCTTTGTCATTGATGGCAACATTATGATGTGAAAAACCATCAAGACAAGAACTTCTCCTTACTGTCACAACTCCCCCTATCAATAACAACTATTCACATGTCTTCTCTTCCTGTACTGCTCCCCCTTTGATCATCAACCACTTGTTTTTCACATGTCTTCTCTCCCCCTTTGACATCAATGGAAAAGGGCTCATACTTGCAACTTTAGAATCATACCTGCTGCTCCCCCTCAGTAGCAACCCCCTATCATCAATCTGGATCACAAGATATGACTGTGATATCCACCAAACTGATGCACATCAGTGCATCCTAGTTCATCACCAGAGGGGCAAGAACCCCTAACTTCTCCCTGAGATACTCAAAAGAGTCCTTGGGAAGAGGTTTAGTAAAGATATCTGCAATCTAATCCTTGGAGGGTACATACTCCAGTTTGACTTCATCCTTGTTCACTTGCTCTCTCAAAAAGTGAAACTTGATAGATATATGCTTAGTCTTAGAATGCAACACCAGATTCTTAGAAATATTTATTGCACTTGAATTATCATAGAAAATTGTGATAGGCTCCTCATATTCTATTTTAATATCTCTTAGCATCTGCTTCATCCACAAAACTTGAGTGCAACTACCTGCTGCTGCAATGTATTCTGCTTTAGTTGTAGACATAGATAATGTCTCTTGTTTCTTTCTTAGCCAAAAAACTAATCTTTTTCCCAAAAGGAATGCTCCACCACTGGTACTCTTCTGGTCATCCACATCTCCTTCCCAATCTGCATCTGTATATGCATGAAGAGAGAAATAATGATCTCTAGGATACCACAGACCATACTCAACTATTCCTTTTAGATACCTAAAAATCCTTTTGATTGCCATGACATGAGATTCTTTGGGATCAGCTTAGAATCTTGCAACAAGACCAACACCTTGCATTATATTTGGTCTAGTTTGAGTGAGATACAGTAATCCTCCAATCATTGATCTGTACTTTGTCTGGTCTACCATAGGAGAGTCATCATCTTTGCTCAACTTACATCCGGTTGCCATGGGAGTATGCATTGGATTTGAATCTTCCATTCCAAATTTCCTCAACAATTCTTTCACATATTTTGTCTGGGAAATAAAGATTCCTTTCTTTGTTTGAGGAATTAGTAGACCCAAGAAGAAATTCATTTCACCAAGCATTGACATCTCAAACTCACTTTTCATTTGATTTGCAAAGGTTTTACACATACTGTCTCTTCCTCCAAAGATGATATCATCAACAAATACTTCAACAATCAAAATATTTTCATGATCAATTTTGAAATATACGTTACTGTTAGCAGTACCTTTGTTGAAGCCAATCTTTAAAAGATTTTTTTCCAATCTTTCATACCATGCTTTTGGGGCTTGCTTTAGTCCATACAGTGCCTTCTTCAACTTGCAGACCATATCACCATGCTCAGATAATTAAAATCCATCCGGTTGTTTAATGTACACTTCTTCTAAATCACCATTCAGGAAGGCAGACTTGACATCCATCTGATAAACTTTGAAATCTTTGAAGGCAACAAATACAAGAAATAATCTGACTGCTTCAATTCTTGCCCCCAGAGCAAAAGTTTCTTCAAAATCAACTCCTTCTATTTGAGAGTAACCTTTGCAAACTAATTTGGCCTTATTTCTGATCACTTCACCAGCTTCATTCAATTTGTTCTGGAAGACCCATTTGGTTCCGATCACATTTTTGTTTCTAGGTCTAGGAACAAGATCCCAAGTGTGATTCTTCTCAATTTGCATCGGTTCTTCCTGCATTGCTTTAGTCCAATTTTGATCATTGCAGTCTTCATTTATTGTCTTAGGTTCAATCTTTGAAATTAGACAATACTCATCTAAATTTTGAGCAATTCTCCTCCTTGTTTGCACTCCTTTGCTTTTGTCACCTATGATCTGATCTTCAGAGTGGTTTAGAGTTACATACCTTGGAACTTTGGGAGTTTCTTGCACCTCTAACTCTTGATCAGTCTCATTGAGACTTATCTCTTCTTCTTGTCTTACCAGATCAAGTTGACTTTGTTTCTTAGAAGAGGCTTGGATACTTTGAATCTGAACACCATTCTGATCATCTTCATCATACTCATGAATTCTTGAGGGTCTTTCAATTTCTTCATCAACCTTCACATTTACACTTTCTACAATCTTTCTCAGTCTCTTGTTGTAACACCAGTATGCTTTGCTTTGAGTAGAATAACCCAAGAATATTCCTTCATCACTTCTAGCATCAAACTTTCCTAGATCTTCATCCCTTTTAATGTAACATCTACTACCAAAAACTCTGAAGTATCTCACAGTGGGAGTAATGCCAAACCAGAGTTCATAAGGAGTCTTACCGGTATTGTTTCTAATTTAAACTTGCTTGAGAGTGTAGACTCCAGTGTTGACAGCTTGTCTCCAATAGATCTGAGGAACATTTGTTTCCATCATCATGGTCCTAGATGCTTCCTGGATGGTCCAGTTCTTTCTCTCAACTACTTCATTCTACTGTGGAGTCCTAGGGGCAGACAACTGTCTCTTTATTCCATGTTTCTCATAGAAGTCTATGAACTCACTGAATGTGAATTCTCCACCTCTATCAGACCTCAGACATTTCAATTTTAATCTGGTTTCAATCTCCACCATGGCCTTGAATATTTTGAATTTCTCAAGTGCTTCTGATTTTTCTTTCAGAAAGGTTACCCACATCATCCGGGAATAGTCATCAATTAGCAACATGAAGTATCTATCACCTTGGATACTCCTAACTCTTGCCAGACCACAAAGATCAGTATGAACTAAGTCCAATAGTCCGGTAGAAGACAATTCCTTATTTTTGAATGTGACTCTGCTTAGTTTTCCCAACTGACATTCTTTGCATAAGCTATTAGTAGGTTTCACTAATTTTGGGAGATCTCTTACAACCTGAGTATTGCTTATCTTGATGATATTATCAAAATTTACATGACACATCCTCCTATGCCATAACCAACTGTAATCAATTTGAGCAAATAAGCAACTTTTGCCAGTACCAACCAAGTGGAAGATATTACCTTTAGTTTGAGTACCGGATGCAATCTCTATTCTGAAACTTTCAAAGATCTTGCATTTTCTATTCCTGAATCTGAGATTATAGCCTTTGTCCACCAGCTATCTGACACTGAGCAGATTGTGCTTTAATCCTTCAACATATAATACATTACCAGTTTTGTTCATTCCATCAAGAGAAATAGTTCCTCTACCTCTGATTCTGTCAGTAGAATTATCTCCAAACTTTACAATTCCTCCTTCATCCTTCTCCAAATTTAAGAACTTATTCTTGTCACATGTCATATGGTGAGAGCATCCACTGTCAATGACCCAATCATCCTTTGCTTCAACTTGGGCAGCCAGAGCTTTTTCTTCAACTTTATGATTGACAGATACAGAGGATATTGGTTCCTCTTCTTTGATGGTGATAAACACCCATTCATTACCAAATTTGTTTCCCGTCTCTGATTCATCATCTGTTACTCCTTCATTATCATCTTCTTCATGAACATAATAACAATTATTTTGAAACCTTGGTCTGTTAGGATTTGGTCTTGAAAATCTTTCTGGACATCTTGAGGTAAAATGACCAATTTTATTGTAGTTAAAACATTTAAAAGGTAATTTCCCTTCATGCTTACCGGCTCCTCTTGGCAATCTTTTTGCAATAAGAGTTTCAAGATGAGCAGTTTTAGCTTCTTCTTCTTCCAAGTCTTTTCTTGCTTTTTCATACCATGATAGGTTCCTTGAAGAGTTTTCTCCCAGATCAAACCTTTGTTTCCCTTTTATAGAGGCACTGGCTTTGAATGCAGATTCAGTCTTTGGAGGATCATCTCCAAACTCAGCCATTTCAAAAGTAGCCAACTTACCAACTAATTGATCTCTTGTGACTGTTCTGTGAGCTCTGAATTCTTCGATTGCAAAAGCCTTGATTTTATAAGAGGCAGGAAGGGATCTGAGAACTTTGCCAACAATCTCTTCTTCACTCAGGGTTCCACCTGCATTTCTAATTCCACAAACCAGCTCATTCACTCTTGGCATAAAAGAGGTAATATTTTCATCATCTCTCATTTTAGGTTTTTCAAATTTCCCTTTTAGACTTTGTAACCTTGCACATTTAACATACTAGTCTCCTTCATGCAAAAGTTCCAGTTTATTCCAAATCTCAAAGGCAGTTGGTAGATCAAGAACATTTGAGAGTTTTGAGTCAGATAATGCGCTTAAAAGAACCTCTTTGGTCCATAGATTGTTTTCAACATCTGTTATTTCATTTAGGGTTGTCGGACCACCCTGTGGAGGTACATAAGCTTTTGTAACCATGGACCAGTATGCAAATCCCATACACTGCAAGTGACATTTTCCAAAGAGAAAAGTTAGTTCCATCAAACTTCGGACTATCCTTCTTGTAGGATGACATCCTGGATCTCCTCAAGTGGTTAAGCTCCTTTCAGAGGAGCTTAGCTCTGATACCAATTGTTAGACTTAGGGTAGACAACTGAGAGGGGGGGTGAATCAGTTGTCCAAAACTTTCTTCCAAATCAAATGCTTAACTCCACACAAGCATAATAGTAAATCAATCATGAAAGCATAATGCAACAAGTTAAGAGCAGATACACATTAACACATATAACACGAAGATTTTTAACGCGAAAAACCTGGTGAAGGGAAAAACCACAGGGTGATTAAGCTAAGATAATATTCTCTATTAGAAGAATAGAAAGAACAAAATGGCACATGCTAATTAGGGCTCACTGCCCGAGCACATTGCTCACAAGAGGCTCACTACCTACAAGAGACACACTGTCTACAAAATAATAAGTATCACATACTTGAACTGGTAAATAGCATCTTCACCATGCTTGAGTCAGTTCCATTTAAGCCCAAACCTTCTACTCTGCCTTTCGCTCTTCTCCTCACTACCACACACTCATCTCCACAAGTCCATCTCTGAAATGACTTCACAATCCCTTATTTATATGACATCAACTTAGGAACAAACATCTAAGTTAGCAAACATCCACAAGAATATCCACAAGATGTATATTTTATCCAGTCAGCCAGTCTCACGAAGAACATAACATCCAGTGATTATTCTTCAAATACGAACTTTAACTTCAATGCAGACCATCAACATGAACTGGAACTAATCTGTAGATCACCACAGGCTTTCCTGAATCACCAACAACATCTGTACTTCATCTGCTTACCAGAATCCTTTTCTCCTTCATCCGGAACTTCAAGGACACAGTCTGTCATCATTGTCACAAAGGAATAGGTTCTTTCGGACCTTCAAACCACGATCCAATCTACTTGACACTTCACAAGGATGTCGCCAACACTTCCTCCAATCCGTAGAATTGGATAATGCATTACCAAACCTCACCAGACCTATCTGTGTCACTCTGTCACCTTTGGACACCTACCGGAGCTGGTTCTATTTGAGTGACCATAACTTCTTCAGATCTTCATGCGGACCTCTGAAAACTTGAGTAGAGAATCTCAAGACTTATATGTACAAACCCTTTAAACTACATCCTCTGATCCTCAACCTATCTTAGACTTTTACCTTGTTGTCATCACTGTTCTTCAATGTTCCTGATTGAGACTAATTTTCTCAATATCCTCAGCACACAGCTCATCTAATCCTTCTCATTAATGCAACATGAGTATGTTGACATTAATGACAACACTGGTTAAACCCATACTTGCAATAGGTAGTTTGTGTACAACATTGTAAATTTTATCATCTTCTCAACTTCTGTTTTTTTTTGATGTGCAAAATAAGAATGATGTATTTCTAGTTACATGCTTATATATACACAGAACTATGGTGGGAATTTACATACTCATATTCTTTTATATATATTTTTTATATAGGTGTTCACACAGCTATATAATATGTGTGTGTTTATAACTATGTATATATATAGTTATTCATAGCTATATATCTATATAAATAGTCAATATATGTGAAAACACACATACACACACGTGTCTGTGTGTACATACATATATATAGTTGTGAACAACTATATACATATATACATAGTTGTATATAACACATATCTATCTATCTATCTATATATAGTTGTGAACAACTATATACTTCTATATATAGATAAATAGATAGATAGATGTGTGTGTTCACATATATTAGCTATATGTACATACATATATAATTGTGAACAATTATATACATATGTGTGCATTGTAACTCTAGCATATCGTAGATGATTTTTTGCTACAATAATCTCTTGTTTGTCCTACAATGAACCTCTATTATGGTTTTTTTGTAATTATATATGTTACAATATTGTATTGATGGTTTCAAGATCCTACATGTTATAGTTTTGAAGACATATGCATAGTTCCAAATTTATCTATTTTGTTGTGTTTTTTAACACAAATGCATCATACAAACCATTGAACATGGAATTATATTATGAATTTGTGTTTGTTAACATACTACCACTATTGGGATATTTTTCTTTATATTGGCTACTACTTGGATTATTTACAATCTTTGTATGCAATTGTATATGTGTTTTTACCGCTATGTATATATGTTTTAATAGTAATATACACATTTTTATCTCTACATGTAGTATAGAAATTTGTTGGCACTTGAAAGTTACATTGTTGGGATATTTTGATGTTTTTTCATTACTACCTGGATTATATAATTTTTTTTGTAGGCATGCGAGAATGGTGAGAGGTTTGTAGAGCATCTAACACATAGAGTGTCAATGCAGGTAAAGTTTAAGAAGACTTGACTTTGGCAATGATCCACTAGGCTATAGATTGTATTTTATTTTGTTGTTTATCATTATTTCCATTCTTAAAATCTTTAATGAAAAATTGGTCATTGTTGTATATAAGATGACATATTACGATATATTCAATTACAACTAACCTATTTAGTTCTTTTATAAATTCCATTTACTCAACTAGTTTGTTAATAATTTAGGGATTATAGTACTAGTCAAACTCCATTGAATTTTGTTTTGTTTTTGATAAAAGGGGTAAAAAAAGGTTTTGAAGGGCCCTGAAAACCCTACAACTTGAAGCTTCCCCAAAGATATAACATACTAGGATAGCATCCCAAAGACAAAAAAATACCTAAAGTAGAAAAACATGCCTAAATATTAAACCTATTATAGATACTACCAGTAAATAGACAATAGCACACCATATAACCAACCTTCTAGATCCCGTCAGCAAGGTCACATACTTTTAAGAGTTTCAACAACAGCTAATTCTTGTTTATAAAATTCTTCATGAAGTTTTGTGAAACCTAGAAGTTCGTCCTTCTCCTCTTGGAATGATTTCTTTTTACTTCCATGGGTCCTTGAGCTAGGGCCCCCCCTGCTCATTGTTCTTACCATGTTTTCCTTTGTTCCCTATTTTTTCCATCTTACGCTCAATGTCCTTCTCCTCCCCCATTCCTACCATGTGTTCTTCCTTCAGCTCCTTTAGCTTTTTGATGAGAATTCTTATTCCTTCTACATTGTTCTGGATAGTGTATTTGCTGATCTGTAGCATCCTTTCCAAAATTTTATTTATATCTTTCACTTCGTTTCCACTTTGTTCAGGTGGTTTTCATGTTCCTGGCTATGAGTAACAAGGTCCTTTTCTAGTTGATTAACCTTTGGGAAGGCTTGTTAGAACAATTGAATCTCCTCATCCAACCTATCATCAATTTCCACTCCCCTCCCAATCCTTTGCTGAATAGTAGTGAGCCTAATGTTTATCCTATTTATCTCTATGAAAAACCACTTGGTTAACCTATGTTGGCTGTCCACTGCTTCCCTTACCATCCCCAAAGCTTCTGAGAGCTCCTCCCTATTTGTAGATAAAGACAAAAGGAAAGAAAAGTTCTCTGGGAGATTACTACATGGGTTTGGAATTTGAGGAAACAACATTCCAATCCTAGGATCTTTAGTTGCAGTGCCTTTAATCTGTTCCCATTTATGATTCTCATCCATCCCAATTTTAAACTTCACCTTTTTACTTTTTCCCCCTTCTCACTAGTATTATTTTCCATAGAGACATCAATTTCCTCCTGGCTCTTCTTTCCTTTCTTCTTCTTATCCTTCTTCTATTTAACCCCCTTCTCCTCCATATACCCTTCATCTCCTTCATCCTCAAAGGCAAAGCCCGTGGACCAAGAGTCCTCATCTTTCCTACTTTGTTTGCTCGGGGTTCTCTTATCACTATTCCTCTTTTTTTTTTCTGACATCTCTCCCTCTTCTGCCTCAGAGCATCATGGAGTGGAGAGAACCTCCACAGAAACCTCTTCCCTAACTCAATCAGGGTCCTCTTCTTCTTCTCTAGTATGACCATCCATGGAAACAGAGTAGTCCACAATGAGATTCTTTCCCTTCTTCATAGAACTCCCTTTTACCACCGCACTAGGCACCAAGGTTTTTATGTGCTCCATAATGAGCAGAATTAAGCCTTCATGTAAAATAAGTAAACTAGGGTATCTGTGGTTCTCTTTTATGGCAAATTCCATAGAAGATAAAAGATAAAATGAGAAAGAAACAACCATTTTATGTCTAAAGTGATTCAGGAGCATGAAATGATAACTATAAATGGTAGTAAACCTACCTTAGAGGGTAATGTAACACATGATTAGCTCCACTACTTCTCTCTAGATAGGCTTGATGGATTTCCTCTCATAGCCTCATGAGTTGAATTTTCCAAGTAGGTTCCTCTCGTTGCCTTTGAAAAAGGCTTTCAACGCTTCCTCTCCTGCTCTACAGTCCTTAAAAACTTTTCTCCCATCCATTGATAGGCCTATAATTCTAGTAATGAAATTTTTTGTAAGATTCTCCTTCTCTATCCCATAGGCCTTAACTGTTCTGCCTCGCCACCCTTTTGCCAACATGTTTGTAGCAATCAGGTCTGACTCGTGCAATTTCTCCATTAGGGGGACAAGTCCCCCATCCATCATAATTTTCCATAAATGGAGCCTCCTGTAGACCCCTTTGCAAGAGCATGGATCCACCTTGTTCCTATCTTCTCCCATTTTAGTCACTCTTCAGTTGTCTCTTCCAGAATTCTCAAACTTTTGCAAAAGAAATGGGACTTTTCTTATTTTAACCAGAAGGGTCTTTGGCCTACCCATAAAGTGTGTGAGCTACTCTAGAGTTATCATCAGATTAACTCTCAGAAATAAAGCTGAGGTTGTCATCATAATTTCCTACATTAATCATAATATACATGTCACCTCACTTAGCAAGTTTGATAGATTTTCCCACCACTTGATATAATGGGAAATCACTCCCTCATTGGCCATTACGTCAGCCAACCCATTTCCTTCCCAAAAAATATGGGAAATTAAGGAATTTTCAAAAGAATTTAACATTTGGATAGAGTCCTTTATCAACATTTGAATGGTCCAACTTGGGACTTGGATTTCTTTTAGGAATTTTATGATATTAAGTGACTCCCCTTCAACCTAGAACTTCTTATAACATTTCCCATAGGCTAGCTTGATGCTATGGTAGGTTGGCACAGCTTCAACACAGTGATTAGATTGGATGCCCAACAGGAGCGCCACAACTGCACTAAACCAACCTTTATCATGTCTTAACACTCCCCCACTTCCATCTAGCTTAGGATTCCCTTTGGCCACCCCATGTATTTTATTTTGTTGTTTCTCATTATTTCCATTCATAAAATATTTAATGCAAAATTGCTCATTGTTGTATATAAGATGACATATTATGAAATATCCAATTACAACTAACCTATTTAGTTATTTTATAAATTCCATTTATTCAACTAGAATGTTAATGAATTAATCATTATACTACTAATCAAAGTCCAATTGTACAATAAAACATGGCTATCAAAATTTTGTTCATTCACATGAATGGACTCCTCCATTACTGGAATATGTGTATATGTAATCGAGTAAGACAACTACATCATTCGACCTAGTAGAAGATGTTATGGAGATCTTCTCTAAAGCTTCTTGGAACATTCTATGATATGTTGGTGAAGTTTGAACATGCTCCCAAAGAGAGATCCTAGCAGGAGTAGCATGCAGTTGCCCAACAAGATTATACTCTCCAATAGTTTTTGCGTAAGATGAGGAGTTGCATGAAGAGTAGGATGTGGTGGAGGAAGGGAAATAGGGATAGGAGTAACCTATTTGTTTCATCGAGTATGATACATGTGAGCTACTACATGGTAGTGATGAGCTATAGACATCTTTTGAGTTATAGACTTTACAATTTCTGAAAAGTGATTCAAAGGTTAATGAGTTTCAAGAATACCTTGAATACTGATTACAGGATGAGAAGGTAGGGACAGATCAGACACCCTATGCACAATGATTTTAGGAATAGAAGAAAGATTTTGAATATTAATGCACTTATCCCACATCCTCTTAGTAGGTGGGATAAGTCTATTAACAATGATGGAATTAATATTAGTATCTCCTTGGGAAATACATGATGTAGGATAAGATATAGAAGTAGTATGGTCAACATCTATCCATGGGACATCAAATGTGAGGTGAGACTCTTCATCCACTAATGCTTCATCTCTAGAAGGGAGAGCATTGGAATGAAGAGAAGGTAAAGTAACATTAAGAAAAGTGTCATTGATTTCATCTTCTTGCACAAAAGTATCATCGTAAGTAGGAGGGATATTGGGAGAGGGATCAAGGAAAAAGAGTGACATAGGAAATCTAAGTCACTTTCACATGCTTGTAAGAGAAGCTCTTGAAACTTCTTAACAAATATGGAAAGTGATAGAAGAAAAGAAATCAAGAAATCTATTTAGAAATTAGAAGGAGAATGAAAAAGAAGGAGTTTAACTTAAATATGTGGGTTCACCAAAATGTAATGAAGAAAAATAGATACCTCTACTTTCTACACTACACTCATATAAGTTGGAATGAAAAACATGAACTTACTAAAAATAGAAGTACAAATTCTAGATACAAGTTACAAAGAAGGAAATAGGAAGAAAAGAAGAACCTATCACTAAAAGATGGGAGTCTCGGCCCAAGACACTAGCACATCACAAGGACATTTGCATGTCACATTGTCATCCATATGATAGTAAAACAATAAAAATCTTTGCAACTTCATTTGGTCTACACATAGGACCAAAATGAGTACCTAGCAACAGAATATTCTAAGATATTCATAGAATAATACATTTAAAATTACAAAGTAATAAAGTAATGAAAAGGTAAGGTGGGAGAGGAGAAATAAACAAACTCCCTTGCATTTGAATCCTCTTCTTCAACCTAAACAACACAAAATGGAAAAAAAGGTTGGGGCTGTTTGGGGGTTTGCCTTAGTAACACCCCTTGTTTTGTCTTTCGACCTCCACAATAACCAAGATAGATAAAATAAAGTGTGTGAATGCTCCTATCCCAAATGTGACTAGGAATGGTAAGAGATGTGATTGTGCAAATAGTGAAAACTATAATGAATCAAATAGAAGGGATGTGAGGATCCCAATATGCTCAAGGGCACAGTAAAAGAAAAGCTTGCATCAATAGTAAACAAGAACAATATTACTTGGTAGGGGGCTTGAAAAAGCCAAATATAGCTAAGAGAAAAATGTTGTTGAAAGATGTAGAAAACCCTAGAAAGTCATAGAGAGCTTGAGAGTGCAAGAGAAATTGCCAGAGAGCCAAGAGGAAGCCAAGAATAATGTAACAACCAAAATATATATTCAAAAATGAGAAGAGGACGGAAAAGGAAGGGGTCAATGACCCACCCGTTAGAAGATTCCTAAGGCATTACCATCGATAGATGAAAAGAAGCAAATGGCCAAACACTTGGAAATGGTCACAACACACAAAATTGTTGCGAGACACTAGAACATATCACATGGCCAATCCAAAAGTGACAACATATTTAATGAAAAGACAATATTGAGAAAAAGGCCTTCGCACCACGGGAGGGGAAAAGGATAATGCAAGGGGTAAAATGAGCCTACAAATAAACTAAGGGAATGGACAATAAAGGAAGGCCAAAATATAGCATGAAATTGCAATGGTATGCAATTTATGATGTTACACCTAACTACTCTAATACCAAATGTAATGCCCCAACTTCTACATTAGGACATTAGTAGGTGAAACATGAGATTACATTTTTTTGTTTACAATCATAATATACACATGTCACAACTCATGCTTACACACTATGATGCTGTCAAAAGAAAACATCATGACCAAAGAACATAATGACACTACCAAATAAAGGATTGCACAAGGTATACAAATAGCAATACAAAAAAAATTAGAGGAAGACTTACACAGTCATGAGACAATCTTATGATGGAAAGAGATAGGGAAGATGGAGTCTTCAAACCAACAATTGAGTACAAGACTCACATTGTCAACACAACCACAAGAAAAGGAGAAGAAGGACTAGAGAATCAACCCCAAGGTCATTATTCACTTATTCAATCTTACAACCATACGTGAACACTTTCAAAAGAATGGATTCAACACAACAAACATCACCTCAAACATGTCATAAGTATTTGGTTGCAAGGGAGGTATGACAACTCACATAGGCCTTGTGAGATACCAAATGAACACACATAGGAATAAAAGAATAATGCAAAATTAATTAAAACTAACAAAGAAAAAAAACATCATCTTGAAACTAAGTTGTTGAGAAGGGAAAGAAAACTCTACGTGGTTCAATTCACTTGAAGGAAACATTTTCAGAAAAAATTTAGAGCTATCCACTATCTAGGATCACACTTGACCAAAATTTCCCATATTACTAGTGTAGAATTCTTAGGTGATTCTAGTATTTTCCACTATTGTCACCTCTAGCTATCGAGGTGAAATCACCCCCTTGTAAATCAAGGAATTCTAGACATTGCACAAGGCCTATTTTGAATATTATGATCTTGAGGAACTCCAAGTTTGACAACAATGATGGAAAATGGATTTTTAACATGTATAACAACTATAAATACACTTGGGACTATGTTTCAACACTTACAAACATGGAAAAATGAACAAGACCAAAAGTAAATGCTTGGCCAAGCCAATGCAAGACCAAAATGACTAGTTATGAAACAAGCTACAACTTCCTTGTTTCAAGTCTTATTTAAAGTTGGTCATCACTATTGAACTTAAATTGACCTAAGAATTACTATTTATGTATAAGATAAAATAAAATCATAGTTTGGAAATTCAAGAGTGATTTCGCCTTTGTTCGCTTACTAATAACTACTAACAATGTTACATAACTATGCATTGTAGAGAATTTATTTCAAAAAACAAGATGAACACATGCATTCATCATTGCCTATCATTTCAATAAAAATATAATTCCATATCTTATTCGACTACATTCATTTGTACTACTTTAATCCAAATACTTCTATTCACATACACATTCTTTTTGTTAATAATGCAACCAAAGAAACCCTTGATAAAGCATAGTTCCCAATTCACTAGAATTGTGTATAGAAGCAAACTACAAATGGATTCACTATCACCATAGCATCATATTAAAACAAAAAAATTATAAATGTCATTTTATAAGTTGAGATTAAATTATACATAACAACATCTAATCAAGAATTATAAATAATGAGATATCAAAAATAGATTTAACATAATCCACTATAATGATGATTCAAATGCACAAATACAAATTATCACAAGTCTTTACAAGTATTCTCAAATGCATCAAATTATAATATCTCATTTATACTACACAATGAAAGATAAGAACTTAGGAACTTATTCAAATCCTCAATTCACTCTTGCCATAACTTTGAGATGCATTAGTATGGTTTGAATTTTCAAACCAATGGTGATCAACATCAACCAGCCATGTGGGGCCCTAAAGTCCACCCCTCTAGACTAGGATATGAAATCCATGGTTGGTAAGCACAAATATGACATGCAAGGTTGACCATATTCAATAACACATCACATAAGTTTTCTCAATCATAAAATGGACCACACATGTCTAATAGATAGCGATAATCAGACCAACCAAAGACATGGAGTTGCATTTCCTCCACTCTCTAAGACCAATATCGAATAGGGTAGATCAATAATCTCAACAATAATAATCTTTATTGTAACACTTGCACTATGCAAACACATCATTTTTAGATGTCTCTTTAAAATTTACTTAATCTAATTTTTTATTATTAATTAAGCAGTAGTGCATCCTCTGTCAAATGTTATATTTAATTAATCTCACATTTATTACTTTTATATGATACATCCTTTTTAGGTATTACATTCAAATACATAATTAAAAATAAGTTTCTTATTATAATGTCATGTATCCAATTCTAAACACAATATCCCACAATCAAATCTATCCACTCCTAGCCTTAGCTACACTATCATTCCGACCACATAGTCTAATGAAACTTTTTCAATTAGTCATTAGGACAGGTATGATATAAATCTCACATGAACATTCATTCCAAGGAAAAAGTAGTGCATTTATATCAAAAATGCCATTATCCCACAAAATAATAACCATCCAGAAGGTTTAAATTTCAAAAAGAATTATTTTAGTTTTTTCTAATAAATAAAAAATATCTTACACCATTGACGAACCTTATAATTTTAACCATAAAATGAAACTTACATTTTCAAAATTCTAATTATATCCTTTCATTTTAATTAGACTGGATATTACACTTCTCTAATAACAAAATTATTTTTGAGATTTTTCAAGAGTTTAGGTGTTATAATTTTATATGTTACACAAAATTTAAAAATTCACCCAACTAAATTTCTAATACTATCCTTTTGTTCATAATCCACTCAGCATTACAAATATGCATTCATGTAATTTCTAAGAAAACTTTTGCAAGGATTTGGTTACTAATTTGTGTTTTCTCAAATTTTAAAACCTACAACTAAAAATGGACAACAACAATAATTACATTGAAACCTAATTATTTCATTCACCCAAATGAATGCAAATAATCTTTATTTATTCTAAAAAAATGAAAAAGAATAGGAAAATCATTAAAAAAAGAGTACCTTTGTTGACAATAAAATATAGGCCTAAGGTTTGGATTATTTATGTTAGAGGAATTAACCCTAGGGTGATGGAATACAAAGGAAATTAGAATGGTGTGGTAGGTAACACACAATATAAAGAAAACCAAAATTTTATACATTCACATACATCGTAGAATTGGTCTACTCAATAATTTATATTATATATTCCTTATAAAATGTACATTTTTTATTAAAAGCATAGATTTAAACATCACAAATGCTTATATATATTCCTTATAGTAATTCACTTTATATTACAATGATTATTCTCTAGTTCACTTTATACTCTATTATAATCTTTTTCTTTCCTCTACTATTTCTTTTCTTCTTCTATCTCTCTTACTTGTGGAGAGCCCATATACTTAGATATCCTCATATTCATGTAGGGATATGTCCTATGTGTCTTTGTACCTTATCATCCTCAATCAGTATCACACATCCCCAAATGTTATCACAGTAGCCTTGTAGTGATTGTAATTAGGATTGTCCTATTCCTGGTTCCTTATCTACCGACATCCTCTCATGAATCTTGTCCTAGAGACACTCCCTTCTAGGCAAAAAGAGACTCAAAATACCAAAATTTTCCCCAAAATTTTTGGTAAAGGTGGGAGACATTTGTATGATATCTTGATCTATTTGTATGTTTTCTACCAAGAATACGATATGTTGAAATCATTGAGTCCAAAATGAAAGCTCATTATAAGCTCTTTCTATTTTAGTTATAGCAGTTGGTTTTGTTAATATGGGTATCAATTGTTTGATATTATGGAGAAGTGTTAATAGTAGGGACATGTAGATATTGGCTTCTAACTCTAATTCCTTCATTTACGCTATGGACCTCATCCTCTACTCACTTAGTTGATTATGCTAGGATTGGATTCTTTTCACTTGTTAGCATTGTAACACATCCAAATCAACCATAGAATTATAACTCCTTAATATTTGTAAGATTTGAGATACCATTTGGTTTATTTGAGTCTTTTGTTGTATTGTGAGTTGCACAGTCAATTAATATAGTACTAATATGATGTAGAAAAATAGTTGCAAGTATCTTCCAATTTCTTAATTTTCCTATCCAAATATTTGTGGTTGTTTCTTAATTTTTGTTGTATGTAGCTTAATTTCCCTTTTTCATATCAGAGATTATTTTTTCCTTTATATTTTACTTCTCATATACCCAACTGCTCATCTAATCTAGCAAATTCTGTATTGCTCCTTTTAGTTGAGATGGTATGGCTACTAATGAATTTGCTTGTATTTGTGATTGATGTTCTTTTTTTTTTGAGAATCTATTATATGCCTTCTTTGATTATAACTATTTTATGCATTATATCCTACATTGCACTACTATTGAATGCTTCTCCTAACTCTAGTTTTGAATAGGTGAGATTTGAGTAAAATCAATTTGTGGCCCCATAGGAGTATGTATAAATATATTTAGGTTTACTATTACTTTCAGAGATCCTTACTTCTATTTAGCCATGCACTCTTTGATTTTTCTTAGAGGGTTACTTGCTAGCTATTTTTTTGGAGTCATTAATTGTGTAGATTTTTCCCCTTTTAATTGTTTGCTGATTTTCCAAAAGGATCAATACATGTATAGGCTAGAAGCATTGTGAGGATAATAAAATTATTTACATCTCAAAGGAGTGTAGATTTGATATGTAGCTTCTGCTAAATTATAGCTATTATGGTATGCTATTGTTAATAATCAAGCTCTCCATCAGAGTAGCCCCTCTATACTACTCTTTTGATATTTAATATATGTGGGTATGGTCCCCAAGGCTATTTTTCATCAACCAAATATATATATAAATATATCATACATCTATATATAACTATAACATAGACCTTAAGTTTTGGGGTCTAAACTCTCTTTCCCTTCCTCCCTCCCTCCCTTCCTATATATAATACTATATAATATAGATCTTGTTATGGAGTTAAAAGTAGACATGTCTTTTTACCTCCTTGTTTAGCTCCTAGGTCCCCGTGATTACATTATACATTTTAAACATCCCAATGCAAAACTTCCTGACACTAATGTAAAATGGGAATAAGGGGCCTATTTTTTACCTTATCATGGACCTAAAAGGGGCTCAAAGACTTGGGTGCCACCGCTCAAGTCTCCCTAATTGGTCGGGGTAGAATCAAAGTTATGTTAGCCTGGGACCTTTAAAAAAGTTTCTCTTTGTCGGCTCTTTTGGTTTAATTTCATGAATGTTAGTGGGAAAGCATATAGAAGTGTATTTTTGAATTCTTTATGAACCTAGATAGAGATAACCAACTTGAATTCTTGGAGTAAAGAGAATTCAAAGAATTCATTGTGATTCTAGAATAAATTTGTATTTTTATTATGTGTGTTGTTGTAGGTTTGAAGTTATCATCTATCCCTCCTTATGAGTTGAATGATCTTCATCTTCTTAAGGGTTTCATCATATAGGTGATATCATTATTGTTTATCATCCTTTGATTGATCATATTGTTATTGTGTTTAGCTTCTGCCCCACAAGTGCACAATCTCTTTATCTATAAATGGTGTTGGGAAGCTTGAATGCTATCCTAAGATTTGACTAAGGCAAGTCCCTAAACACCATAACCCCCAAACTCCTTCTCTTCTTCTTGTGTGTAGGTTACAGGTACGATATTTAGAAAATATAAGATATAGGAAGAATGAGCAAGGACTAGGGTTTTAGGATCTGACAGTAGTTACGAAATATATCTCTGTGCAAGACTTGGGCAGTGGCACCCTAGTCTTTCTACCCCTGCTAACTCTAGATCTGGCATTAATGTAGCTTCTACAACATTTCTCCACTTTATAGTTTCTATAGATCTTATCATTTAGGACTTGGGCGGTTCTAAAATTGTCATCCAACACCTCTACTTTTGGGACACAGGTTCTAGTATCTTCCTGATCATCCCTATACAATTAGTTTCTAGTTATTTGTTGTGCATCTTCTGTTATAATCAGATCATCATAGAACTAGGGTTTAGTGCATCATTAACCTAGGGTTTGGTAAAAGGACTTGATTAAATCTAATCTTTGTGTAAAAAACAAGTGAACAAGGTATGTAGCTGAGTCCACCTTCATTTGGTAGTGAGTTGGCTTAGTCTTATCCTTGAATGTTATTGTGAAAGAGGGTTTGATCTAGTGTGCATGCTAGCTGCTATCATTCTCCTTTTTCATGCTTAACATTTTGGTGAACCTATAGTTTCAAGCATTTATATCTTGTTGATTGATCAAATTAGATCTTGCATTGATTCATTACATATTTATCAACTTTCATTTGAAAATCTTACATGATCTTGGAAAAAGTGCATATTTAAGACTTAAAAAGCTTGCATTTTGGAAAAAAATTGCACGAGGGTTTCAAAAATTCTCATGCACGATCACATGAGTGGCATTAAATATTCATCAAATCTAATTTGGCATAATAATTTTGCATTATTTCACATCTTAGATTTGAAAATTCATACTTTTACAATTACACATTGCGTATTTCAACTTAAGAAGAACATTTCTTTCACATATTTTTGCAAGAAATCTTAAAGTTGTCTATATTTCCTTCTTGTGCAACACTTTTAACATCTTGATCACTCTGTTTGTAGTAACACTAGTGTGTTATTGATCTTTGAAAAAAGCTTCAAAAACCCAGTTTCCTCAAACTAGTGTCTTGGTGTATAAAAGTCTCTCATATTGGTGGTATTTGATAAATGAATAGATCTGATTGTAAATTGTTGTTCCAAGACATTTCATGATGGCATCTTGATTTTATTCCTCTTTGAAATCTTTGCATGAGTATATCCTAGATTTTGAAAATTTATCTAAATTCACTAATGTGATCCCTCATGTTTTAGAACACATAACATCTGTAAATGATATTGATGTTTCTAAAGGTTCCACATATGAACTCAAATTAATTTGTTATATAGATGATTTTGATAGCTTCACAATAATCATGGGTGCATATCCTTTGATATTAAAAGATTTAACTGAATTCATCTTCATGAATACTCATGAGAAAGATGATTATGCAAGTTCTTCTTCTATTACTACTATAAATTATGATAATACCTTGGAT
Organism: Cunninghamia lanceolata; assembly: GCA_027924645.1. Lineage (NCBI taxonomy): Eukaryota > Viridiplantae > Streptophyta > Pinopsida > Cupressales > Cupressaceae > Cunninghamia > Cunninghamia lanceolata. The sequence continues at coordinate 25,172,367 of BSBN01001332.1, read as the reverse complement.
CTACTATCCAAAGTATATTATGATGATGATTCCATGAGTCATCCTATTCCTCCTTTAGTTGAATGTTCAAGCACCTTGGATATCACTAAGGAAGTGAAGACCCTCAATCTTCCTCCTTTGATTGAATGTTCATGTACTTTGAACATCACTAAGGATGTGAAAACCATGAATAGTTCTCCTTTGGTTGCATGTTCAAACCCATTGGACATCACTAAACATACAATCATCAACAATTCTCTTAACAACACTTTACCTTCCCTTCGTTCCAATGCTCTCCCTTCAAAAGATGAAGAATTGGTGGATGAAGAAAGGTCTCTCACATTAAATCATTTGGGGATGGATGTTGAGCCTAATCAAAGTAAAAAAATGTTAATTCAATCATAATTAATAGACTTATTCCACTCACTAAGGGAATAGTGAATAAGTGTACTAATGTTCCTAAAATCATTGTGCATAAGGCACCTAATGTGCCTCCTCACTTCAAACCAGTGATTATAGTTCAAGGTGCTCCAACACCACCTCGAAGTTCTCAGGTTACATTCACAATTATGCAAAACAATTTACTCAAAGAAATCAAATATATCAAAATGTGTTGCAACAACCCAATTACAATGTGGTTGCTCATACATACAATATGTGAAATAATAAGCAAAATAAATAACAATCAAACATTTTGATCACTTTACCAACTTCTCAACCTATGCTTCCTCAACCACCTCATCTTACTCATAATGTTGGTCAAGATTATGATCTTGTTGAGCAACTTCATGCTACTCCCACTAAGATCTCTCTGGGAACTCATATAAACATCACCTACATACCATGGAATGCTCCAAGAAGATTTACAAAAGGTGATTGTACCACTCGTTGTTAAGCCAAATGATGTAGCATCTCTTTTAGATTGTATGCATGTGATAAAAATGGATATTCTATTTCAACAACACGAATTACTGTTAATTGAAGTTCAAACCCAATATGATCCTCTTGTAATCCCTATAATAATAAATAAAAAGTTGATAAAGCGAGTTATGATTGACAATGGATCGGGTCTTAATGTTTGTGGCATTGATTTGCTACACAAAATCAAGGTAGACACATATTTAATCACACCGGATAATCTTAACATTCGTGGCTTTGATAAAGTTGGTAGACAATCATTGGGTACCATAACTTTACCCATAAAGGCTAGACCTGTGACATTATCTATTATTATCCATGTCATGCCTAGTGCACTTTCATATAACATCATTCTTGGTAGACCATGGATTCATGCCATGGGGGCAATTTCATCTACCCTTCATCGATTAGTAAAGTTTATTTACTCAAATAAACTTCACACCATTGAAGCTGACTCGAATCTAGAAAGTTGTTTACAAGTTGAGACAAAAAATCAAGTTGTATATCACAAGCTTCTTAATAACTTAAAAGCTGGTTCATACATACCTCTTGCCACAGATAACTGTGCAAGGTTCTAAATCACCATCGGATGCACTTCTTAGTGATGATTGGGGTTCATTAGAATTTACTCCTTCCTTTATGAGGGAGTATAAACTTAATGACCCTAATCCTAAAGCATCAAAAGTTGCCTCGATCTCATCCAAGCAATCTTTGGAAATACCTAACAAACCTAAAGTTTATATTTAGTGGCAAACAAAGACAATACTCTTACTTACAATACAGAATATGAGACTTATGAGGCTCTGCCTTCTTCTAAAAAGATGGAGTCTCTCTCTATGGTCATGGATTTCAAATCCTTTACAAAAATTGTAACTATGTAGGTAATGGTTGTGGCATAAAACAACAAGGAATCAAAGTACCCATAGAAGATATTACACATAGCTCTTTGGCTACTATTGGACACCACCCTTTGAAGCCCACCAAAGATTACCATCAACCTACTCTTAATGTTAACACAATATCAACAAGTCCAACACTTAATTTTATATATCCTAAGATGATAGACATATATTGTCTGCTAGGAAATAGGCCATTAAAATTTTTTTCAACAGATGAAGCATCAACTAAATTCAAACAGACAAAATCTTGTGAATCAAGCACCTCATGATTACAGGTAAGTATTTCTCCCTCATTTAGCCACACTCCATGTAGCACCTATTCCAGTTGCTCACAAGGATGACCTCCTCCTAGGTACATATGTTGATGTGTTGTGTTAAATGTTTGTTTAGGTCTCCTTGGATGACCCTTGATACTCTTGTAAGGTCAACGATACAAGGAGACCGCCTCTGTTGTGATACATCTTATATTTGTTTCTCTATTCTTCTACTCTTCTCTCTTATTGTAATTGTTGTGTGTGGTGCCTTGGGGGCATAACATTGTGGAGGGTGATTTGGGGGCATCCTTCCACATTATGGCCCTAAGTCACTTTTGTCTTCTCTCTCTTTTTTGATGATTTCATTCTTCTATTGTGCTTGTGGCTCTACTAGTCGACAGATGATGACAACAAATATACACTTCTGATAAGGACCATGCGTCCCTACAACAAGAATAAAAATTGACCCAATCCATATATGAAAACGGGTGTAATTTGTTACTGACGCTTGACTAGTAGAATCACTTTTGTGTTGTGATATTTCAATTCTCTAAATATGTTTCTAGGAACTTTGGAAAGTTTTTGTATCTCACCTTGTAGCTACACTTGGTTTTGAGATACCTGAAGTATAACCTCATAGCTATACATGGTTCCAAACCCGTAAGTATATCCTTGGTTTGTTTTATCAGCATGTTGCCTTATTTTTGTATCAGTTTCATGAGATGATTTGGTTGTTATCTTAGCTAAGATTTTCTAACCGAAGTTTGTTAATTGTTAGCATATAATACTAATGTTATTCTATTGTGATTGTTGGAAACAATTGGCGATCACAAGTACATGTCACTTTGGGGCATGGGCTTTGTGAAAGATCTTGTTCCCTTGTGTGTTTTCAAACTTACCTTAAACTTGATTTCTCCCAGCAAGCATGATCAACCACTTTAAGGTTGGGGCATATATTACGGTAAATGCTTGGATATCTTAGACATTGTGATCAAATGTGTGGTGTATGCTTCATTTTCACTGTAAGGCATCTTTGTGATGTAGATGGAGTTGTGTACTTTTTCTTTGTGTGTTCCGTATGCTTCCTATTCACTGTAAAGCATATTCACAATGCAAATGGGGTTGTATACTTTGTGCACATGCTTCCTTTTCATGGTAAGGTGTCTCCACAATGTAGGTGGGGTTGTATTGTTTTGAAATCCCTTCTGCAGAAGATGGGATTATGTATTCTCTTGACTGGTTGCATATCCTTTTAAAAAGTTCTCTATGGAGGTAGGGTTGGATCTTTAGTTATTCACCCTTAAGCATCTCTTTGGCAGTTGTGGTAGCATAGCTCAACTATTAGGTGTGTTTGGCATGTCTTAGATGGTGGCACATAGCGATGAGCTCCCCCAATCGCCCATGTTTGATGTGTTTAAGACATATAATGTGTCGATGACATACTCTACGATGCTCGTGTATTCTATTTGTTTTCTTTGTGTCTTCCTTGAGTGTTTTAGCGGTGGCACATAGCAATGAGCTCCCCCCACGCCTTGTATTTTGCATGTTTTGTGGTGACATGTAGTGATGTGCTCCCCACATGCTATGTGTTTTGTGTGCTTTTGATGGTGGTGCATTGTGTGCTTTTGATGGTGGTGCATAGTGATTAGCTCCCCCCATCACCTAGTTAGGGTTGTATAATTGTGTGATCGCGTCTTCTCTTCATGTATGCCTTGTGTACTGCATGTTTGCTCTCATGCCTTCTTTAAAAATTACATGCTTTTTTACTATCTTCTCAATGTTTTGCATGATTGTCAAGTGTTTTCTTATGTTTACCTAAGCTTGGGGACTAGAGATAGTCTTCAAAACTTAGGGTGTGTCTTTGCTCTAGTGTCTGATGTGCTTTGACCATACTTTAATGCATATACTGATCATAAGATCATACACACATTAGAGTGGGGGCTAATGTTATGGAGTAAAAATTAGCCACATGTCTTCTTACCTCCTTGTTTAGCTCCTAGGTCCTTGTGATTACATTATACATTCTAAATGTTCATCCCGATGCAAAATTTCCCAACACCAATGTAAATTGGGAATAAGGGGCCCATGTTTTACCTTATCCCAAACCTAAAAGGGGCTCAAAGACTTGGGTACCACTGCCCAAGTCTTCCCTAATTGGTTGGGGTAGAATCAAGTTTATGTTGGCTTGTGACCTTTAAAAAGGTTTCTCTTTGTCAACTTTCTTTGTTTAATTTCATGAATGTTAGTGAGAAAGCATATATAAGTGTGTTTTTGAATTCATTATGAACCTAGACAGAGATAGCCAACTTGAAGTCTTGGAGAAAAGAGCATTCAAAGCATTCATTGTGATTCTAGAGAAGATTTGTATTGTTATTGTGTGTGTTGTTGTAGGTTTGAAGTTATCATCTATCTCTTCTTATGAGTTGAAGGATCTTCATCTTCTTAAGGGTTTCATCACATAGGTGATATCATTGTTGTTTATCATCATTTGATTTATCATATTGTTATTGTATTTAGCCTCTGCCCTGCAAGGGCACACTCTCTTTATCTATCAACGATGTTGGGAAGATTGAATGCTATCCTGGGATTTGACTAAGGCAAGTCCCTAAACACCATAACCCCAAACCCCTTCTCTTCTTCTTATGTGCAGGTTACAGGGGTAAGGTCTAGGAAATATGAAGATATAGGAAGACTGAGTAAGGATCAGGGTTTCAGGATCCAACAATAGTTATGGAATATCTCTTTATGCAAGACTTGGGTGGTGGAACCCTCTAGTCTTTCTACCCCTACTAACTCCAGATATGGCATTAGTGTAGCTTCTACAACATTTCTCCAATTTACATTTTTTTAGATCTTATCATTCAGGACTTGGACGGTCTCGAAATAGTCCTCCGACACCTCTACTTCCAGGACACAGGTTCTATTATCCTATTGATCATCCCTGTACAATTATTTTTGGATATCTTCTATGCATCTTCTGTTATAATTAGATCATCATAGAACTAGGGTTTCGTGTATCATTAACCTAGGGTTTGGTAAAAGGACTTGATTAAATCTAATCTTTCTATAGCAAACAAGAGAACAAGATCTATAATTGAGTTCACCTTCATTTAGTAGTGATTTGGCTCGGTCTTTTCCTCAAATATTATTATGAAAAAGGGTTTGATCTAGTGTGCATACTAGTTGTAGCTATCATTCTCATTTTTCATGCTTAACAGATCTTAGCAGTTATTAATACATACATATAACTTATATTGTAAAACATAGGTAAGTATATAAGTTCCAGGGTATATATACACCCTAGAACTTATATATACCTACCTAAATTTTAGGGTCTAAGTTATATATTTATATATATGTATTTATAGATAAATATTAAGCTCAAAATTATATATGATTTAGACCTTAAAAAATATAAATATATGTACCTAAATTTTAGGATCATATATATATATATATATATATATATATATCCTAGAGTCTAAATCGTATACAAATTAGACCTTAGAACTTGTCTATGCATATATACTATATATAATTTTTGAGTGTAAGTGTTATATTATAAAACTTAGATGTAGTAATTATACAATATATACATATAGATAAGTTCTATGGCCTAAATTATATAGATAATTCAAACCCTAGAATTAATATATATAATTAATTACTTAGATCTGGTAATTTTATATAATATATACTTATAGATAAGTTCTATGGTCTAAAATATATGTAAAATTTAGACCCAATAATTTTATATATAATTTATATAGATAAGTTCGAAAGTCTAAATTATATATATATAATTCAAACCCTAGGAAGATCTATCTATCCATATATGTGTGGCGGTATGGTCTAAGTTATTTATATGTGTAAATATATAATATAGATATATAAAAATATAACATAGACCCTAAATTTTGGGATATATATATATATATATGAGACTCAAGAATTTATACATGTAAATAAGGTATAAGGTTTAAATTAATATTGTATTTATATTTAATAATAATTTAGAACTTATATATATATATATATATATATATATATATATATATATATATATATATATATATATAAAATTTAAACTTTAAAATTTAAAGGCTATGTTTTATATATATATAGGTCTACCTGTATAATTCAGATCCTAAAACTCTCTTTCTATATAGATAAGTTCTAGTGTTTAGATTATATATAAAATTTAGACCATAGAACTTATCTATCTATATATATATATATATTATATATCTGCCTAAGTTCTAGGGTCATATATAGATATATAAAACTTAAACGTTATAATATATAAAAGTAATATCTTTGACCCGCAATAGCAGGCTCTGCCCCCACTAACATGCATTTGTTGTATGATTTGATGAAACACAAACTTGCATTTGCATTCACTAAATGACTATGGCTTTTACAAGTATCCTCCTCCATCTGATATATGTTACTTATCTGCTCTTGGTCATAAGCCTCTTGGCGCAGGTGCAGGGCGATTCCTGTGGAAACACTCAAGCAAATGATACTGGTGGGCAGTGTGGGTTCAATGGATTCTCCCTTTCGGATAGTTGCCGTTGTCCTCCGGGATTCAACTTTGTGGACAAAGATTTGCCGTCAAAGGGATGCCTTCGGGACACATCCCAGCTACAGAACTGCAGTGCAAGTGGCGCAAAAATGCAGATGATTAAGCAGATAGATTGGCCTCATAATGATTACAGTTACTTAGAATACACGAATCAAACTGCCTGCCAGCAGGCATGCATTGAAGATTGCTTGTGCACAGTGGCCATCTACGGCAATGTTAACGGCATAGACACTTGTTATAAGAAGGCAATGCCTCTGAAAAACGGCGGTGCAAGCGATACACGAATAGCTTTTGTAAAAGTCTTCGAAACAAGAAAGGAGGGGAATGGTCTATTAGATATCGGTATAGGCCTTATGGTTTGTTCCTTCGTATTTGCAGCAGTTTTGTTATTAGTTTGGTTGTATATAGGCCGACTCAAGCTGAGAGCCTTGCAAGAGCAACATAGGGCTAATCCCGTGGGGTTGAAGGCATTTAGTTATCAAGAGATAGAAGCTGCAACTGGAGGCTTCAAGCAAGAAATAGGAAGAGGCGCCTTTGGAAAGGTCTACAAGGGCGTCTTATCTGACGGACGAGCAATTGCTGCAAAGAAACTTGACAATCTGCTCAAGGAAGGAGGAGGGCAAGATGGAGAAAAGGAGTTCAGAACAGAGATGGGTATCATCGGGGCAAGCCATCACAAAAATCTTGTTCAACTCTATGGTTTCTGTGACGAGGACTCCCACAGGATTCTGGTGTATGAGTACATGCCCAATGGGTCTCTAGACAGAGTTTTATTTAAGGGTACAGCCAATCTTGATTGGGGATTGCGTGTTCAGATTGCTTTGGGAACTGCAAGAGGAATCCTCTACTTACATGAAGAGTGTACAACCCCTATACTCCATTGTGATATAAAGCCGCAAAACATCCTTCTGGATGAGAATTACCATGTTAAGATAGCAGACTTTGGAATATCCAAATTGATTGGCGCAGGACAAACGAGAACATTTACTATGGCCCGTGGTACCATTGGTTACATTGCTCCTGAGTGGCAGAAGAGCATGGCAGTCACTGTGAAAGTAGACGTGTATAGCTTCGGAGTGGTGCTCTTAGAAATTATCTGTTGCAGGAAAATGTTCGAATTGGATGTTCCGGAAGATGAAATGGTTTTGTGTGATTGGGTGTATGAATGCTTCAAATATGGGAGACTTGCAACGTTGATGGAGAAACAAGAATGCAGAGGTACTGAGGCAACAGAGTTGGAAAGAATGGTGTTAGTGGGTCTCTGGTGCATTCAAGAAGATCCTTCGCTCAGACCATCAATTAAGAAAGTGCTTCAGATGCTTGAAGGGATGGTTGATGTTACAGTGCCCCCTCATCCAGAATCTTCTTCTTAAAACCAGTACCTTCCAGTCCAATATCTTCTTTGTCGGTTCTCGTCACTCGTGTAGTGGTTAAAGTTTTATTTATTTTAAAACTGGAGAGGAGACGACTACTTGGTCTCTGGTTCTTTGTTGATTTTTGTGAATTTAAAATGTTTGTTTTCAGAAGTCACACTAGTTTTTATTCAAACATTTAGTATATATTTAGAAGTATTGTAGAAACTTAATTTTACCACGTTACGTATTGTTTAATATATTTGTATTTTCTTATATAAGAAGAGCTTTGATGGTTCTTAAGCATTCATGTATATATATATTCACATTCCACTCTACTTAAATATCATCCATTTTAAGGGTCAAATGGTCAATAGTAATTATACACCTCCTCCACAACAAAAAAGTGATAAATATTTGTCCTACCAAAATTGATCTTTGACTATTGAAATGGATGATATTTAAGAATAGCCTCCACATTCTAATATGGAGGATGTTTATGTATTGCATGATATGATTTTAAAATTCCAGCAGATGAATGGGTTTAGAATTTGTATCTAATGTATTAATTATAAATGTTTTGTGCCACTAACGGACAAGAGATTGAAAGGTCGCGGTATGGAGTGGGAGTAAGAAATTCTTTATATGTATACTTATATTTTTTAAATGAATAAAGTCTATTATTTTTTAAAAGATAAAAAGTCAATAAAAAATAGTTAAAAAAAGTCAGCGGTAAAAAGGCACACCTTCACGACATAGTCGAAAATCCTGTAGATTTAGTTTTTAGTATTCATAAATATTAAAATTCTTTGGGCATATATATTTGAAAAAGCTTAAAGAATGGGGCTTTGAATGCATTTCGTAAGTAATTATTATTTGTAGTTGTCTCATTAAAAGTTTGTAGCCTTGTGCCTTTATAGTTCTATTAGGTGCTAAAATTAGCTGGAATCAATTCACTTAAAAGTTATGTCCTGTTTGACTACTATAATTATTTCTCTTTCACTATTTCTTTTTAATATTTGATATTTGAATTTGTATCTTGTATTCATTGGAGTATTTTTATGATAGATATCATTTTAAATTATATTAAACAAGATCTGTAGTTTAATAACACTTTGAGAATGCAACTTCTTGGTAAATATAATTCATGTTCAAAGGTTTCAACTATAACTTATGTATGCTCAAAATGTCAAATAATTATTCCAACAATTATTGTTGATGTATGTGTGGCATAACCTTTGACAATGGAATCAACCACACTACTTGAAGTTGTGTAGAATTGGATATGTTTGTGGCATCTCATACAAATAATAAGTGAAAGAAGCATAAAGTTCTAGCAATTATTCACAAGCATTCCTGACAAAGAATTAGAATCTTTTTCGTCCTTCTATTAGAGTGAACTCCTATTATAGAAACCATTCCACATCATTGCCATTACCATTGGCTCATCTAGGTATGATATTGCAGGAACTTACAATCCATGGCACACTAACTGTAATTTTCAAAATTTCATACTTTGCAATTTCATGTTATGTCTTATTGCTTTCTAATGACCCCTTCATATAGACTTATCCTAGACCATCTCTCAAGAATTAAAACATTCAAAAAAATTGTAGAACATCATTGTTCTTTCACTCATTCTAGGCCCTCATGATGAACTTGGGGCCAGTTTCCTCGAATAGGAGCACTACATGTGCAAATGTCTACACAATGTGCTGGCATCCTATACCATATGGCAACACAATCCATACATTATGGTTGAATGTTGCCATTTAGTAATGGATTCAAGCACTTTGATAGTCTGATTTTTCTCAATACATCTCAATAGAACTCCATTAATATCTTTCTTGAATAAAACACCATCAACAAGAAAAAAGGAATGAACATCAATATGAAATACCTTCTTTCTAATTGATTTAAACCATGTGGATACTCACTTGTTTGTATGAAAATAACCATATCATGATACCAACTATTTGGAGTGTCAAGCTCAACTGATTGGACCTCTCCTAGAGCATTTACTATATCATTACTAGGCTCTACCTGTCTACTACCATCTATTTACAACACCCCTTTACCCCTTATAAGCTTGGTGATTTCAATGTCTACATCATACTCCGTGACTTTAGTAATCCACCCAACTCTTTTCTCACTCACATCTCTACTCAAGAAAAACTTCCTTCACACTTGGATGACTAACCATCAGCTGTATTTTATTATTGGAAAGCATATTGCTAAATTTTTTAAGGGCTTTAACAACAATATTTTTTTCAACAACGCTATACTTGAGCTCATAGTCTTTCAGTGGTTGACTAAAAAATGTTATTTGATACTCTAATTGGTCACTATTTTTTGAGACACGATACCTGATACACTTCCTTCACCACCAAAAGCATAAAGAATGAACTCTTGATCATAGTTAGGATTAACTAGAGTATGAGCTTGAGAAATAGCTTGTTTAATTGCCTCAAAACTTTCCTTACCTTCCTTGGACCAATTGAATACAACATTCTATTAAGCATGGAAGTAAGAGGCTTAGCCATAGAAGTAACATTTGGTAGAAATATCATTACAAAGTTAATCCTCCCTAAGAAGCTTTGAAGACCCTTCTTATGGTCTGGGAGAGAAAGGGAAAAAATAGCACTTACCCTTTCTTGATCAATTGCAAGATCTTCCTTTGAGACCAGATATGCCCCAACAAGTTGGCTTCGTGAACAACAAACACACATTTCTTTGGATTCAATGATACTCCAAATTCTCTACACCTATAAAAGACTTTATGTAAGTAATCGAGGTGTTCATGTGCATGCTTTGAGTAAAAATCTATATCATCTAAGTATACCAAAATTATGTCATTGATTAGGCCTTTAAAATCTATATCCATTGCCATTTGGAAAGTTGCACCAACATTGGTCAACCCAAGAGGTATTTTCCTATAAGCCATAATGCCCCATTTTGTTGTGAAGGTTGTCTTAAACTGATATGATCCTTGGACAAGGATTTGGTTATACCTTAAATAGCCATCTAAAAGAGAGAACCTTTCAACTTTATCCATTACTTGTAGGATTTGTTCCATAGATGGAAGAGGGTAATGATCCTTAAGAGATGATCTATTCAGATCTCTCTAAAGTCCAACCAAAGCCTAATTTCCCCATTCTTTTTCCTAATATGAACTAGATTGGCTACTCAAGAGAAATATTTTATTGAGAAAATAATTTTTTCCTCTAAGAGTTTGGATAGCTCTTTTTTCATCAATGGTTCAATTTTAGGATTTATTGTCCTTTATTTTTGTCTAGTGGGCTTTGCATTAGGAACAAATTCAATGGTATGTTGGGCTAAACCAAGATCAAAATCTCTAATATCTTCATAAATCCATGCAAATATATCATCATATTCCTTACAAAGATCCATACGAAATTATTTTTCAGATTTGCTAAATACCTTTCCAACCTTCAAAACCATGTCCTTTGCAATGGTTACTTCCTCATAGTCCTCTTCTTTGGTAGTCGTGTTCATTTTCTCACCCCTAAGTTGACCATCAATGATTAATATGCTCTCTAGAGTGATCAACCCTTTAGGCAACTTATTTTTATTCGTCTGAATGACCTAGTCCCCATATTATTCTTGCAACTCTAACAAATTTTTAGCAGAAAATTCTTCTTGTAAAAAATGAACAATTTGTTGATCATTCTCAAATACTTGCCAACTAGACTTTACATTATCAGGGATAGCTAGTCTTACCACAAGTTTACTAAACTTATTGTTGTCCTCCATGATATCTTTGGGGATGTCAAATTGTTTACCCACTACTGCGAGCCTATCAGCTTCTTTATTCCTTTCTATAGGCTCAACTTGGATGTTAAAGGCATCAAAGTTTTCAATAAGATCCCATACCCTATGTTTATAGGCTTTCAACAAGTTGTTTTTGGATGAATTTGGAGCTCTAACCTAATGTAAAACAAGATCACTATTAAGAAGTACTTGCAAAACTTTGAATCCTCTTCTTTGTGCAAGTCAAAGACCCTATATCAATGATTCATACTCAACTACATTGTTAGTATAGTTTAATTGAAATCTAAAAGCAAATAAATACCTTTCTTTTTGAGGAGAAATCATTGTTACACCAGTACCTACTCCATTTTTACTCCTTGACCCATCAAAGTACAACTGCCATATTCCACCATGATCTTTTTGTAGATTCAAAAGATTGGATATAATTGAGTTTTCTTAATGAATACAATAAGTACCCAACCTTGCATCTTCCACATCATTAAAAGGATCAAACTAAAAGTTATTTTCCCACTCATCAATAAAAAAATCTAGAACTCTTTATGAGATGTGGCAACCTCATGAACAACACTATCTTCTTCTATGTCTTGTATTTTGCAATTCATGTTAATAGGACTAGGAGTATATGGCTGAATATGATTTAGTGAAATAGGTTCAACCTTTATGGTTACTTTTGTGTCATACCTAGTTCTAAACAACATATGAGACCAATCAAAAGATAGATATCCACCTATTTGGATGTGAACTCTCTAGATAGAGATATGGAAAATTATGGGGGAAGATCTATGACTAAAATATCTTGTAAAATAGTGCAATTGGGGCAAGAATATAAGGTAAGCTTTAAATCCTTAATGAATCCTAGTATTTTAATAGTATTACCATGTAATTGGACAACTCCCTTAAACACTGGTTCATATTTGATGCTAAGCAAGTCAACTGATTCCTTGGGCATAACTAAACTACTACCCCTTGAGTCAATCATGTAATTTTGAACAAGATAATCACCAACATTTAAAGACATATATAAAGTAGGTGGCTTACTAATTTTATTTGTCTTCCCTTCCCCTTTTGGTTGACAAAGGGTGATTGGAGTTGATGTACCTTCTTTGGTAAAAGCATTAGTTGGATGATTTAAACCTTTCAAAGCCTCTTGAAGCAAGTCCCTCTGAGTTGGAATGGATAAGGTTTCCCACATGGTAAAATTTAGATTAGTTCTCTTCATTTGATCAACAATACTAATGGGAATCTGGTCAACCTTTGGATAAATTTTTGTGACAATAGGGTCTACCTTTGCTTGTTGATTGATTTGTGACCAATTTTGTGTTTGATTACCCTTGCCAATAGCTTAATTTTTGTAATTCAAACTTTCTAACTATTTCGCCTTCTTTGGCAGCCCTTTGAAGTGCTTGGAAAGTTGATTATTGGCCAACCATGGAAGATGATACATCTTCCATTGCTCTCTTATTTGACCTTGTGTTTAGTGCCATTGAATTCATGTCTTTGCCTAGTGCTTCAACCTGATTGATACAACAAAAATCAGCTTCATGCCAAGTCACTAGTGTTGTCTTAGCTTACATTTGCTCTTGCCTTCCAATAGCCTCTTGACTTGATTCAAATTTCTATCCTAAAAGTACTAATGCATTATGAACCATTAAAGCTTGACTAAGTTCTCCACTTTGACATAAGATTTGGTTATGAGGTTGGTTGCATGACTAACACGACTCATGATTTTGTGCCAAATAATTTTGTATTTAAACAAGGTCTTTTAAAGAAGTTTCAGTAGCTAGGTTCAAGGTGTTAATAGGCCTAGCAAAGCTTAGCTGATTTTGTCCATGAACATTTCCTTGGTAGGCCTATAAGGCAGATAGGTCTTATTGAAAGGCTAATATGGTCTATTAGGTTGTTCTTTTTGAATGCACATGACATCTGAGAGGAGGGGTGAATCAGCTGTAGCTTAAAATTTCAAAACCCTCACATATATTTAGATCCGCATAGATTAAATTGACCCTTAGACTATTATGATTATTAAGCATGAAAGAAAATAACAAAAACTAAATCAAACCAACACCAAACACAAGAGAACACTAGATTTACGTGGAAAGCCCAAGAAGGGGAAAACAATGGTGAGGTTTACCTCACAATATAAAGTAGTAACAACAAAAAATTACAAAAGGCTCACTACCGAAGGGGTTACTGCCTAGAAGAAAGGCTCACTACCTAAAGAGAAAGAGATAGAAGAAGTGGCTCATTGCCAAGATTTGAACTATTTTAATTAAATCTAACATATGCATGTACATTTCCAATGAATCTCAAAATACATAACCAATATTCACCACAATACCAACATTAGCTCCACAACAACACTAAAGAATAATAGACACCTTCATCTCACTACATCTAGTAATCTAACGCATGAAGTATTGTACTACACCACACATTCAACCACTCTATTACTCACATCACATCCATCATGTGCAGACGCACAATCACGATCCCTTAATACTTATTTATACTATCATCAACCTTGAGAACATTCTCTAAGGTTAGAAAATCACCTTAACCCATAACATTCAAATTAGGTCTAGACCTAAACATTCTCACGGTGGAAAGGAATGAAGGTAGACCACAACACATCTTAGTTTGGACCTAAATTCATCTAAGCATGCTACTCCACACTTTCACAATCACCAAAGTAGCTATGCAATTAGTGTAAACACCCAAGGTCAGCCAAACTTATGTTAACACAATGAACTTTTAAGTACACGCTTCCTCAAACCCAAAACCAACTTGCACACCACATGCAAGGCTTCACCACAATCAAGAGTATTCCATGAACATTCTAAAACATCCTGAAATCCAACAAATTCCTCCACAACAACTTTCACCTACTGCAAAACCTTATCCTATTTATCCAGTATGCTTAACTGTCTCTATCATACACTGTATCTCTAGAAATTGACTTCTGAAGCACCAAACCATGAACAACTTCAGTGAAAGAAAGATATAAACATTATAAGCACAATTCCAGAACCACAAGAACTAAAACCACTCTACGGTGAAATGCGGAGCGAAGACATTTCTCCCAAACACCTTTGCATAATTCAGAAACATAGTCCACACACTAGTGAACACAAATTTCTTTGCACAACCAACTAGAGCACCAAATCTGGAATATAACAATTCTTCACACCTCGAAGCAACATATCCAAACCATAAAGATAGATCTTCAACATAGAAGAAATGAAGAGTGAAACCAAAACTCTACTATGTAAGCCAAGATGCCACTTCAACATGTTGTTTCCTTTTATAATCAAATTTTCTCAAAAGAACTTGGAAACTAACCAATAGAAACATATTCCTAACATCTTCAACACTTCTTCAAAGCAACCACATCATCTTCATCAAAACAACTTGACCAAATAGCCCATACCATTACAACAACATCATCTCAGAGGCAGTATCCATTCAACACTAACTAATCATACTCTTGCACCAAAGGAAACTCACACAAATGACACAGTTGACACCAATGACAATGCAAGCTTGTTGACATCAATGACAACACCAATTACACATACTTGCAACAATTTACCCCTTTTTCATTGATGGCAACATATAATGTGAAAAGCCATCAAGACAAAACTCTGCACCACACTTCTTTTCTCTCTTACTCTCCCCCTTTCTTTCATTTACAAATCTTTCTCTCTCTTCCTGACCACTGACTCTTTTATTTTTCACATTGCTCTCTCTCCCCCTTTAACATCAATGGAAACGGGTGACACACCTCTCTTTAAATCTTACTTTTTAGACAACTGCTCAAACTTGTACCTAATTATACTACTCTGCATGCTCCACCTTAGAAGCAACCAACATTAGAACTTACTCCTCCTAACTACAACAACCATCACAACCACTACTTGCTCCCCCTAAGATGTAGCCTCCAGCATCAGTCCAGAATATGAAATGAGAATTGAACTCCACTAAAATGATAGATCTCCTTATGCATCTAGTTCAAAGAAGGAAGGGAAATAACCCCTAACTTCTCTTAGAGATACTCAAATGTATCCTTAGGAAGAGCCTTGGTGAATATATCAGCACCTTGATCCTTTGTAGGCACATACTCAACCTTCACTTTATTCGCTATGACCTTCTCTCTTAGAAAGTGATACTAGATTGAAATATGTTTTGTCCTTGAATGCATCACTGGATTCTTTGAATTGTTAATATCACTTCTATTGTCACAGAAGATAGGAATAGGTTCATCATATACCACTCTAATGTCCTTCAAGGTTTCCCTCATCCATAACACTTGTGTGAACCAAGATGCTGTTGCAATGTACTATACCTTTGCAATAGACAGAGATACAGAATCCTACTTCTTACTTAACCATGACACCACTCTACCTACAAGAAAGAATGTACCACCAATTGTACTTTTCCTATCATCTACACAACCAGCCCAATTTGCATCTGTATAAGCACTTAGAGCAAAGTCATTATCATTTGGATACCCCAAGCCATGATCCGAAGTGCCCTTTAAATATTTGAATATCCTCTTCATTGATGCAACATGTGACTATTGGAAGTATGTGTTAATTGGTGTTGTCATTGATGTCAACATGTTCAAGTGTTGTCATTGGTACCAACTATATCTTTTGATATTGTTGTTTGTTGATTGATTGAAGAACACTGTCATAGTATTTTGCTCTGTATTTTTTTTGTATTGAAGATAGGAGTATGAGCTCTGGATATGATTTAGAGAAGTATTTGAAGATACTAAATCCATAATTTGATGGTCTCGATCACTATGCATAAAAAGTTCTATTCACCAGTTTGAAGATTATGCCTAGTAATGGTTGTCAAGTGACAAAAGATAGTATTTTGCTCCGCATTTCTCCACAGTTGGAATTTGGACTTACAGTTCTAGACTTAATCTTATAAGGTCCTTAGCTATCTTCATTTAAAAGGATTTGTCATTTGGTGCTCTAGAAACCAAGTAATTAATTAGCAGAGTTTGACAGTGTCTATTAAGAAGTAGTCTACGATGTATCTTCAAGTGATATATGTTGCCTTCAAGTAAGATCTGTTGCGGTTGGATTTGTTGGCTCCCAAGTGATTCTATATTGTTTGTGGATGTCTCCAAAATGTATTGAAGCCATTTGCTTGATCCACAAGCTACAATGAAGATCTTGGAAGCATGTATGGAAGTGTTCTTGGTGTTGTACACTTTTTTTGGCTGACCTGGTTAGTCACACTTGTTGCAGAGGTGATTTGTGCATTGTAGAAGCATGTCCAAGTGTGTGAAGATGTATTTAGGTATGAGATAAGCCATGATGTGTTCATCCTTTATTTATTTTCTCTACAAGTTTGTTTAGGTCTAGTCCTAATTTGATGTATGTATGTATACCAACCTTGGAGAAAGTTCCAATGGTTGTAGAATGTAATGCCAACCTTGATGTTCATTCCAAGGTTGATGATAGGTATAAATGTATGTAATGAATTTATGTTTGAGTGTGAGTGTGCAAAGATGCAAAGATAAGTGCGAAGTGTTAAAGCAGAGTAGAGCAGAGGAGATATATTGCGCTTCAATGGAACTGAACTCAGGCATGGTTTAGATGCTACTAAATTAGTTCACCTTGGTAGTGACCCAACCCTTTGGCAGTGAGCCTTTGATTTGGGTAGTGAGCCCTCTTGGTAGTGAGCCTCTTTTCATATTTGGTATTTTTACTACTTTATATTGTGAGCTAACACTCACCGTTATTTTTCCCTGCTTAGGGTTTTCCACATAAAAATTTGGTGTTCATGTGTGTATAGTGTTGAAGTGTTCATGTTTTGTTTCTGCTATTCATGTTTAATATTCATGACAGAGTAAGGAATTAAGTTAAGTAAATGCACGAAAGTAATATTGTGTAATGAAGCTTAAGTTTTGATACAACTGATTCACCCCCCTCTTAGTTGTCTTGTGCCTTTCAACAATTGGTATCAGAGCGAGGTTCCTTAGAAGAAAGCCTAACATCTTGAGGTAGATCCAGGATGGCATACAAGAAAAAAATTCCTCAGTTTGATGTATATAACTAAGCATACAGGAAAGTACAAATGCAAAGCTATCTTATTTCTATTGGTTATAATTTTTGGACAATGGTTAAAGATGAATATAAAGAACCTGAGCATGGTCCAAAAACTGATGAAGAGATTAAGCATTATGAGACTAATCACAATGCTAAAAAAGATTTATTAAATGCTTTGCCTAGCACTGAAATGGCAAAAGTTGTTGATCTAAAAACTACTCATGAGATCTGGGACAAAATGAAAAACATCTATGAAGGTGATGCATCTATCAAGAAGGCCAAGTTGTAGAATTTAAAGACCACATATGAAACCATCCGAATGTCTCAAGATGACAACATAACAAATTACATATAGAAGATTGATGAACTTGCCAGCAACATCAAGGGTTTTGGTGGAAAGCTAGAAGATGAAGATGTTGGAGATAAAATACTCGGAACTATTCCAAAATCATAGTCACAAAGTATCTTCCATTGAATAACTACTTGATTCAGGAAAACTTTCAAAAGATCAATTACTTGGTAAACTAACCACCTTTGAGATAAGAGAATTTGGTAGTACTGATGGTCCTGTGAAAAATGAGACTGCTTTCAAGGCCAAAGAAGAAACTAAGATTGCTAGATTAGAAAAATATGCTTTGGAATTAGATGAAGAAGACTTTGCAAAGCATGAGGCAGAGTTTGCAAGCAAAATAAAGAGGGGCATCAAAGGAAAGTTTAAAGGTAAGTTACCTTTCAAATGTTTCAATTGTGGTAAAATTGGTCACTATGCTTCAAGATGTCCTAACAGAGCTTTGAAAATCAATGAAAGTAAAGGAAAAATGGTAAGGGAGAGTTACTATGTTAGAGATGATGATGGTGTAACTGATGATGAATCTAATTCTGATGATGGAAATAGTAGTGAATGCTTGTTCATTCCACTTAGAGAAGAGCCTATTTCTGCTAATTCTACAAGCTGTATGAAGGAAGGAAGTCCAGGAGAGAGATCTACATTTCATGCTGAAAAGGAAGATGAATGGTTCATTGACAGCATATGTTCAAACCATGTGACAAGAGACAAAAGTAAGTTTGTTAAGTCAGAGAAATATGATGGGGGACTTGTTAGGTTTGATGATGATGCAACTGGTAAGATTTGTTGAAAAGGATTTATTACCTTTGATGGAAAGCATAATATAGATGATGTTCTTTATTTCAAGGGCCTAAAGCATAATCTTCTAAGTAATGGACATATGTGTGACAAAGGGTATAACCTTGTGTTCAAGGATAATGGGTGTAAGATAAAGAACAACTCTGGAACCTTAATTCCTGCCAGTATGAAAACTAATGGTAATGTTTATCATTTGAAAGGTGCTGAAAATTATTGTTTGTTGGCTAAGGTAGATGAAAGTTGGCTATGGAATAGGAGAATGTGTCACATTAATTTTAATAATCAGGTGAGAATAAACATTGTTCAAGCTGTAAGAGACCTGCCCAAGATTGTGAAGCCTATTAATACTATATGCAAAGAATTCCAACTTGGGAAGATGACAAAGACTACTTTCAAAAGTAAAGAACAATCCTCTGTTAGTTTGTTAGAGATGGTGCATACAGACTTGTGTCATGCCACAAGAACAAGAAGTATGCAAGGTGAAAGGTGTTTCATGCTTCTTATTGATGATTTTTCTAGAATGACTTGGGTTACTTTTCTTAGAGAAAATATAGAAGCTCTAGATAAGTTCAAGGCATTCAAAGCTATGGTTGAAAATGAATTGGATTTGAGAATCAAATGCTTAAGATCTAACAGAGGTGGTGAGTTTACTTCAAATGAGTTCAATGCTTTTTGTGAAGAACATGGAATAAAGAGACATTTGTGTACTCCTCAGACTCCTCAACAAAATGGAGTGGTTGAAAGGAAGAATAAAACTATTCAAGAAGCTATTAGAGAAATGATCAAGGAAGCAAGCCTACTAGAAGTATATTAGAAAGAAGCCATACACACTAATGTCTACATTCATAACAAAGTGCAAATCATAGTAGAAGAAACAAAGACACCTTATGAGAGTTGTGGTATGGTATAACTCAAACTATCAAGTATTTTAAAGTCTTTGGAAGCAAATGTTATATTAGAAGGGATGAAGACTTAGGAAAGTTTGATGCTAGATGTAATGAAGGCAT
The DNA here is from genome assembly GCA_027924645.1 of Cunninghamia lanceolata. Taxonomy (NCBI): domain Eukaryota; kingdom Viridiplantae; phylum Streptophyta; class Pinopsida; order Cupressales; family Cupressaceae; genus Cunninghamia; species Cunninghamia lanceolata. The sequence continues at coordinate 25,152,372 of BSBN01001332.1, read as the reverse complement.
ATTCCTTGGGTATTCTACTAATAGCAAGGCTTACCAATGTTATAACAAAAGACTAAGAAATATCATTGAAAGTGTAAATGTAAAGGTAGATGAAGATATTCAATCAAATGAATATGAGTTAGATGAATCTGCTGATATAGAAAAGGTTGGAAAAGGCAAAGAAAAAGTAGTTCAAAATGAAGTACAAATTTCTTCAGAAGAAGAATTTCAAGCTGGGTAAGTGCAAGAAGATAGGGGGCCAAAAAGGGGTCTTAAGTGGCCACTTTTTTTTTTCTGAAATCAGGCAATGCTAGCCTTGGATGAGAAATTGAGCATAGTTACACTCAAAATTTGGAGATGCAACCAAAACAATGTTTGTAGTAGACCGAGTCTACTTTCTAAACTACTATTTTTTTTGAAAATGGTATAGATTAAGAGGTTCAAAAGAGGGAGCCACAGAAATTGGTGTTGTTTTTGTCAAAAAAACATAACATAGCATGTTTTGTGGCTCCCTCAAAAGGTCAACTTTTTTTGATATTTTTAGAATCACTTTGGTGAGAAATTAGCTAACAACATGTAGTTTATGCCCAATTTTTTTGATAATTTTTTGATGAACATTTGATTTTTTACTAATTTTCAAAGTGGACACATCCTAAAAAATAGAATTTTGGCCGTGCTACCCCTATAAAATTTGAAAACTAATTGAAAATCATTTTTTTCTTTTTTTAATATGTGTAGAATGGAGTCTAGTTTGTAAATATGTAATTTTTTTGAAATTTTAATGAATAGTTAATTTACAATGAAAAAAAGACCAAACTGTGGTTTTTGCCCAAAAACGGACACACAAATAAAAGAAATTAAAGATGAAAGGCTTAACATTGTCAAAATGTGAAAAGAATCACATCGTCAAATAGCTAAGAGAAAACCTAACATTACCCAAGTGTTCGATTTGTTCGACCTTGAAACACATGCAAATTTGAGGGTTAGCATGAACAAAATTATGTGAAATCCTATAGAATATGGAAAAACACGTCTCTGGACATTGGGAAGGCACTCCAAGCCTTTGGGTTGGAACTCCAAAGAAAATCCCAAGCCCAAGGCTTGGGATTCCCAAAGAAAAACATAACGCGAGCGCATTATAATGTGCTCACGTTATGTTTTACTTTTCACTTTTCCTTTTCTGCAAAAGTTTGTGCACTATTTGTCATGTTTGACATAACACGAGCGCGTTATAATGCACTCGCATTATGTCCCCCTTGAATTTTGTTATGTTCAAGGTCATTAATCATGTATGTATGTATGTATGTATGCCTATATGTATGTATGTATAGTGTCGAGGGTAGAGGAGGGTAGAGATGGGGGTAAGACAGATAGGGGAAGAGAGGGGTGGATAAGGATTGAGTGATTAAGGTTTAAGATTGAGGGTTGAGGGTTTAGGGATAGGATTTAGAGTTTAGGGATAAGGGATTAGAGTTTAAGACCTTGAGGGATTAGGGTTTAGGGTTGAGGCTTTAGGGATAGCATTTAGGGTTGAGGGTTGAGGGATTAGGGTTAAGATAGAGTACTGAGGTTAGAGGGATTAGGGATAGGGTTTAGGGTTGAAAGTTTAGGGTTGAGGGATTAGGGTATAAGGTATAGTTTTGACGTTGAGGGTTTAGGGATAGGGTTTAGGATTTAAGGTTTAAGTGTTGAGGGTTGAGGATTTAGGGATAGGGTTTATGATTTAGGGATAAGGGATTAGGGTTTAGGGCTTAGGGATTAGGGTACCATAAATTGTAATTAGGGATTAGGGTTTATGGTTTAGGGACTAGGGATTAGGGTTTAGAGTTAAGGGATTAGGGTTTAGGGTTTAGGGATGTACAATTAAGAGGTACCATAAATAAACTGGAATTTAGGAAAGGCTGGGAAAATTTTGTGAATCATCATGGGCTGGAGATTAGAGATTTTGTGTTCAAGTACATATCCAAGTCATAATTTAAGGTTAAGATATTTCAAAGAACAGGGTGTGTGGAAAACATCAATGCTCTTCGGCTTATGAATACCAACATTGATACGGATAAAAGATGCCCTTCTTCTAACAAAGTATGCAGTTCAAGTCAACAAATGGGTAGCAAGTTGTCAAATGAGTTGGTTTAATGGACGTTCCTCCTTCTTCAAGGCCCAGGTGGGCAGGAGTGGGATGTACAATTAAGAGGTATGATATATATACACTAGAATTTAGGCAGGGTTGGGAAAATTTTGTGAATCATCATGGGCTGGAGATTGGAGATTTTGTTGTGTTCAAGTACATATCCAAGTCATATTTTAAGGTTAAGATATTTCAAAGAACATGGTGTGTGAAAAACATCAATGCTCTTCAGCTTATGAATACCAACATGGATATAAATAAAAGATGCCCTTTTTCTAATAGAGTATGTAGTTCAAGTCAACCGATGGGTAGTAAGTTGTCGAATGAGTTAGTTTAATGGGTGTGCCTCCTTCTTCAAGGCCCAGGTGGGCAGGAGTGGGATGTACAATTAAGGGGTACCATATAAATAAACTAGAATTTAGGCAGGGTTGGGAAAATTTTGTGAATCATCATGGGCTGGAGATTGGAGATTTTGTTGTGTTCAAGTACATATCCAAGTCATATTTTAAGGTTAAGATATTTCAAAGAATAGGGTGTGTGAAAAATATCAATGCTCTTCAACTTATGAATACCAACATTGATACAGATAAAAGATGCCCTTCTTCTAACAGAGTATGCAGTTCAAGTCAACCGATGGGAAACAAGTTGTTGAATGAGTTGGTTTAATGGGCATGCCTCCTTCTTCAAGGCCCAGGTGGGCAGGAGTGGGATGTATAATTAAGGGGTACCATAAATAAACTAGAATTTAGGTAGGGTTGGGAAAATTTTGTGAATCATCATGGGCTAGAGATTGAAGATTTCATTGTGTTCAAGTACATATCCAAGTCATATTTTAAGGTTAAGATATTTCAAAGAACAGGGTGTGTGAAAAATATCAATGCTCTTCTGCTTATGAATACCAACATTGATACAGATAAAAGATGTCCTTCTTCTAACAGAGTATGCAGTTCAAGTCAACCGATGGGCAACAAGTTGTCGAATGAGTTGGTTTAATGGGCATGCCTCCTTCTTCAAGGCCCAGGTGGGCAGGAGTGGGATGTACAATTAAGGGGTACCATAAATAAACTCAAATTTAGGCAGGGTTGGGAAATTTTGTGAATCATCATGGGCTAGAGATTGGAGATTTCGTTGTATTCAAGTACATATCCAAGTCATATTTTAAGGTTAAGATATTTCAAAGAATAGGGTGTGTGAAAAATATCAATGCTCTTTAGCTTATGAATACCAACATTGACACATATAAAAAATGCCCTTCTTCTAACAGAGGATGCAATTCAAGTCAACCAATGGGCGGCAAGTTGCTAATCTTGAATTGGTTTCTGATGAAGAAAATAATGATATTGTTGAAGCAATGGAAGAAAATCAAAATTATAAGTCTAATTTAATTTATTTCAACTTTCAAAGAAGGCATTTGAGTTGTAGCTTTACTTAGAGGATTGGTATAACAAAAAATTAATTATGTTACAAGCCTTTCTTTGAAGAACCCTGGACATTATGGACCCTATCATCTAGAAAAGCACATGACAGTGAACTCTGCCCCAACTTTCAAATCAGATATTTACCTTTTTATTCAATGAAAATGAAGTCACGGAATGTAAACTGACCATGCATACTAGTAAGATCAAATTCTCTGCCTTCTATTCTTATTACTCTTACTTAGTAAGAGAAGAGTGTCAAAAAGAATGGGTTTAATTATAAGCTAACATAAGGCAAAGTAGTTTTGTAATTACATTTTTCTGAGGGATCTCTAATAGTCTAATATAATGCAGTCTTCTATAATATGAACATCTGCATTTGTGTGAATGCTAAGCTTTAATATAGTAGAGTACTAAATCAATGCAATCAACTATTTTTTGGGTTAAAATAACTTAGTTTTTTTAATGGTTTGGGAATGCAGGAGTTGCCAAAAATAGGAGAATGTCCTCTACAATTACCAAGATAAAAAAATTTAGTAGTTCTTGTGGATAGAGCCAGTAAAGAATGGGAGATTATTTGCCAATATACCTCCCCTAAGTGCGGGGTGGACAGCAAGAAACATATATGTACCCCAATGCAAAGCTTTTCTCTTATTGATCATCCTTCTGATTTCAACTATTAATTACTCACTATGGATGTACCATATGCAAAGCTTTTTTCACAGTGTGTACACCTATTGGCATAATGACCCCCAAATGGGCCAAAAAAACATGCCATATAACATTACTAACATTAAAAAAGTTCATAGCCATTTTTCTGGCATATTCTTACAACTCAGATATCTTTAAGAGAAGAGTGTCAAAAATGATGGGTTTAACAACCTAACATAAGGAAAAGTAGTTTTGTTGGGTTTAGGGATAGGGTTTAGGGTTTAGGGTTGATGGATTAGGGTTTAGGGTTGAGGGATTATGGTTTAAGGTATAGTGTTGAGGGTTGAGAGTTTATAGATAGGGTTTAGGGTTGACAGATTAGGGTTTAATGTTGAGAGTTGAGGGTTGAGGGTTTAGGGATACGGTTGATGGTCAAGGTATTAGGGTTAAAGTAGAGTGTTGAGGGTAGAGGGATTAGGGATAGGGTTTAGGGTTGAAGGTTTAACGATTGAGGGTTGAGGCTTTAGGGCTAAGGGTTAAGGGATTGGGGTTTAAAATATAGTGTTGAGCATCGAGGGTTTATGGATAGGTTTTAGGGTTTAAGTTTTAAGGGTTAAAGGTTGATGGATAGGGATTAGGATTTAGGGATAAGGGATTAGGGTTTAAGGTACAATGTCGAGGGTTGAGGGTTTAGGAATAGGGATAGTTTTTAGGGTTTAGGGATGAGGGATTATGGTTGAGGGTTGAGGGTTGAGGGATTAGGGTTTAAGGTATAGTGTCGAGGGTTGAGGGTTTATTGATAGTGTTTAGGGTTGAGGGTTGAGGGATTAGGTTTTAGGGTTAGTGGATTAGGGTTTAAGGTATAGTGTTGAGGGTTGAGGGTTTAGGGATAGGGTTTAGGGTTGACGGATTAAGGTTTAGGGTTGACAGATAGGGTTTAGGGTTGAAGGTGTAAGGATTGAGGGTTGAGACTTTAGGGATGAGGGTTTAAGGCTTAATATATAGTGTCAAGTGTTGAGGGTGTAGGGATAGGGTTTAAGTTTTAAGGGTTAAGGGTTTAGGGATAGGGATTAGGGTATAAGGTATAGTGTTGAGGGTTGATGGTTTAGGGATAGGGTTTAGGTTTGAGGGATTAGGGTTTAGGGTTGATGAATTAGGGTATAATGTTGAGGGTTGAGGGTTGAGGATTTAGGGATAGGGTTGATGGTCAAGGGATTAGGGTTAAAGAAGAGTGTTGAGGGTAGAGGGATTAGGGATAGGGTTTAGGGTTGAAGGTTTAAGGACTTAGTGTTGAGGATTTAGGGATGAGGGTTAAGGGATTAGGGTTTAAGATATAGTGTCGAGTGTCGAGCATGTAGGGATAGGTTTTAGGGTTCAAGTTTTAAGGGTTAAGGGTTGAGGAATTAGAGTTAAGAGTCAAGGGATTAGGGTTTGATGTTGAGGATTGAGTACATTGAGGTTCGAGGGTTGAGGGTTGAGGGATAGGGTTGAGGGTCGAGGGATTAGGGTTAAAGTAGAGTGTCGAGGGTATAAGGATTATGGATAGGGTTGGAGGGTTTAGGGATAAGGGATTAGGGTTTAAGGTATAGTATCGAGCCCATTGAGGGTTTAGCAATAGGGATAGTGTTTAGGGTTTAGGGATAGGGTTTAGGGTTGAGGGATTAGAGTTAAGGGTTAAGGGATTAGGATTTGGCATTGAGGGTTGAGGGATTAGGATTTGATGTTGAGGGTTGAGGGTTGAGGCTTTAGGGTTTAGGGTTTAGGGATAGGGTTGAGGGTTGAGGTTCGAGGGTCAAGGGTTTACAGATATGGTTGAGGGTCGAGGGATTAGGGTTAAAGTAGAGTGTCGAGGGTATAAGGATTAGGGATAGGGTTGGAGGGTTTAGGGATAAGGGATTAGGGTTTAAGGTATAGTATTGAGCCCATTGAGGGTTTAGGAGTAGGGATAGCGTTTAGGGTTTAGGGTTGAAGGATTAGAGTTAAGGGTTGAGGGATTAGGATTTGACGTTGAGGGTTGAGGGTTTAGGCTTTAGGGTTTAGGGTTTAGGTATAGGGTTGAGGGTCGAGGGATTAGAGTTAAGGGTTGAGGGATTAGGGTTTGACGTTGAGTGTTGAGGGTTGAGGTTTTAGGGTTGAGGGTTTAGGGATAGCGTTGAGGGTCAAGGGATCAGAGTTAAGGGTTGAGGGATTAGGGTTTTACATTGAGGGTTGAGTACATTGAGGTTCGAGGGTTGAGGGTTTCAAGATAGGGTTGAGGATTGAGGGATTAGGGTTAAAGTAAAGTGTCGAGGGTATAAGGATTAGGGATAGGGTTGGAGGGTTTAGGGATAAGGGATTAGGGTTTAAGGTATAGTATCGAGTCTGTTGAGGGTTTAGGAATAGGGATAGTGTTTAGGGTTTAGGGATGAGGGATTAGAGCTGAGGGTTGAGGGATTAGGGTTGAGGGTTGAGGGATTAGGGTTTAGGGATAAGGTTTAGGGTTGAGGTAGACAAGGAGCGACTGAGAGACATAGAGAGGGGAGAGGTAGAGAGGTGAGGTAGAGAGATAAGTGATATAGAACATGAGCTAATGGAACTAAAGGTGAGATATTGTAAAGGTGCTATTAAAGGTGAGATAGGCACAAATATTTATGGATCAATCTATAGTAGGACAAAATGTGAGCGCGGTATAATGCGAGCACGTTATAACGCGCTCACATTTTGTCCTGCTATAGAAATGGTAAAAAATTGTTGACCCTCGTGATCCAGGCCCACATGCTTTGGTTTTAAGCTGATTATGCACATGCTTTGATAAAAAAGAAGTGCTTTCATGCTGTTGGGAAGTTCACATGCACATTTTACACATTCTACCAACTTTGCATGATCTTTCCACCACCTTTTCTGCTTTACCAACTTGAGAAGGAGGAAATAACATAGTTTTCACACCAAGTTTGATATATATCTATTCAAGTTTCAATTTTTGTAGTGTTGCAATGTTAATTGTGATTCAATTTTAAGAATTTAACATTATAGATTGGTTAATAGTATTGTTGTTAGTAATTATATTTGATTTTTATTCAATTTAACATTGAAAAGGAAGCAAGTGGTGAAAAACTCAAATTATTGAGGAGTTTGATGCAAGAAGAAAAAAACACTACATAATTGGGTACTCTCTCCATTCGAATCTTCATTTTTAAAGTATATCAAGTCTTTACATGCATGTTCTTTACATTTTCCTTAATTCTATTTGAATTACTTTATCATGCTTTATCATACATGTTTAAAATAGACACATTCCCAATCAAAAAAGAAACCTACAATCTCACATGATGCCATGTATATTTTCTACACTTGGGCTCTTTAATAATTATGTGTAATAAACAGACCTTAACATACCATGATGTCAAACTATACAAGAATAAATTCTTACAAGATAATAAAAATATAACCCCACTATTATCTTGTCATATTAACAAGTTAAAATACAAATGAATAGGTGCCAAGATCATACAAGTATGCACATGACATGATGATTTGTATGCACATATCTTGGGCTAGGACATTCCTTATGCACCTATTCATGATGATATGTACATGCACATGACACAACAATTGTTGTCTATTCCTTCACAAGCCACCCAAATCGTAGTATCCCTAGTACCAACAAAACACCTTCTCAATTCCAAATCCTAGTAGACCTAGTAACAACAAACATGTCAAATTGGGTCTACCTCAACCTTTTCAAGCATGAAGTCCCATGTACTCTTTTCATGGCTGCAATAATTTGCTTTGTATGCTTTGTACCTATTTTGGTTGAGTGAAATTTACTCTTTTGCATGATGATTGTATGTACATTTACTATGAAGGGTTGAATGACATATATTTTAGTTATTTGTATGGATTCATTTCTTAGGAACTAATATTGGTCTCTTTATCATGCTACAGACAAATTCTCCGTCATGCCAAGGAAACGATCAAGAATTAAATCAACACAAGAAGAGATAGAAGCTAAGAATGCAAAGAAAGCAATGGCTATGAGGGAACTTTGTGAGAAGAGGAAATTAGACATGATAAATGAAGACATGCCAATTGAAGAGGAACCACAACCATCACAAAGAGATATGGTATTGGCGGCACGAAGAGAACAAATGCAAAAACTTCGTGCTATGAGAGATTTGAATACCATAGTTGGAGACACATCCTCTACCACAAGTCAACATGTAGGGACACCATCTACCACATCTCAAGTTGAGAGTACATCATCACTCACATGTGATGAAGGAGGTACGCCATCATTCCCACCTCAACCTCAAGGTATGTTATCTATTCTATCTTCGATTGAAGGTATGCCATATAGCCCATCTCATTTAAATATTGATGCAATTCCTAATTTTGAGATGAATTTATCTAACTTAACACCACCTAGAATTTTGCATAGAAAGCCAAAGTATTTGATTGATATTGATGAGAATATTTTGCAGCCAATGGAAGGTAAGATTCCAAAACGCACTTGTAGAAGATATGCTCATAAGATTTAGAGATTGTTCTTTGAAAATTTAAATGAGACTGCAAGATGTCAACTATTTCTTGAAATGATGCGAAGTATAAGTATAGGTCCATCATGAAGATTCTTGGGTTGAGAACATCAGAGGCTTCAAGTGAAAAATTTATTGTCAAAAATCTAATGAGTGCATATGAGAGTGTGGGTAACACCTCACGCACAAAAGATAGTAATGCAATATGGCATGTGATTACATTGACTATAGTAAGTAGTCAAATGAGGAAAGCTTGTCTCAGTAGAAAGATGAGTCAAGAATTCAGAATTAATAGGAAAACTTTTCCAAGAGCCATTGGAAGATGCCAAAGAATTGAGGACACTAATGCCAATAAATTATGGGCGTTCTTGGGGAGACTATCACGAAAAGATAAACCAATTGTTGAAGCATTGAGATCACTAATTGAAGACTTTTGGAAGAATTACACAAGGGTATCTCCGAATCAAAGGGATGTGGTAAGAAGGAGAATCGGTAGTCAAAACCGTGAGCCACATCCAAAGTATTTTTTGGATGAGACTCAAACACAGTTTTATGGTAAATTTCTAGAGAAGTATCCTCAAATTAAAATTTTTCAAAGATATTTTGAAATGCTAAAACCTTTCTATGTCAAGATGAATCACACATGCACTACTTGTTGTTGTAGATTACATATTAAATTTTCTAACCATTTTGATGTTTATAGGTCTATATGTTTAGATATGCATAATAACAATGTTTTGTAGGGTTGTACCATACATGCCCCACCAACATCTTCAAGAGATTTCATATCAAGAATTTTATGTGAAAGAGAGGAAGGTCAAATATTCTACAAGAAATTATGCTTGGATGGCACATGTCATCGTTGCAGTGGCTTACAACATTTTCCAATATGTGAACATATGGAAAGAACACATGCGGTTGGAAATGAACTAGTATTGTTTGGCAAGTATAAAATAATGGCATACAATACAAAAGATGGTAAAGAAGCAAAACTGTGTGAATTGGTTATTGAAAAGATTCCAGTGTATCAGTTTATGCCTATATTTTGTGATAGCATAGTGTATGAGTATGCAAGACATGCCCATAGAGCTCAATGGCTGGACTTACAATTTAAGTTATGCAAGGACACATTTCCAGTTGGTAGCATTGTTGTAGTCGTCAACTTTGCAGAGAACTATAGTCTACAGCCACATCGTGAGGTGCAATCACAATATTACAACTCCACACAGGTTTCTATATTTGTGCACATTGCATTCATTCATGTGAATGAGAGTATAGAGGATGACAAAAAGATCATAAGGGAGTATAATTTCTACATTAGTGATCATCGTACACATTCTATGGAGTTCGTACAAGGTTGTTTTCAGGTGTTCTACAATGATTTGGCTAGAAGGGGCATATTGTTTAGTCAGCATATCATATGGTCGGATAACTATGCATCACAATTCAAGAACTCGTAGAATTTCTATTGGCTCAGTAGGAGGCATATTTTTATAGGTATTTAACATATGTGGAACATTTGTGAGGCCAGGCATGGAAAGGGGGAGCATGATGGTGCAGGAGCAAGTATCAAAAGAGTCATAGCATGAGAAGAGATAAAGTATAAAAACAATTCAAAGTTGACAGATGCAAAATTGATTTTTGAGTGGTGTAATGCTTCCATGGGTCTAGGTAATGAAGGTAAGTCTTCAGTTCACAGATTTTTTTGGTTGCTAGATGATACTAACATTGCACCATATGAGGACTGTTGTACACTGACAGGATCAAATGAGATGCACTCTTTCAGAAGCTCAATTACAGGTTCATGGAGTATCCATAAGCGAAAGATGTCATGCTTTTGTTCTTCATGTACAATTCAATCCTAGCATAAGTGCGAGTTAGAGTGGGTTGACAAATGGCAGTTAAGTTATCTTAGCCCACTTGACACGTATCGACCCCCGACGGCACTAGAACTAACATAGATGGAATCATTAGTTGACTTTGACCACATATCAAATCTAGTTCAACAAGGTAATATATCTATTTGCATAGTTTTTAAAATTTATAATGTCATCTTACTTTGTAGTGTTTTTGTAATGTTGACTAATTTCATCTAATTTGCTACACATATCAATGTAGGGCACGTATATACAATTATTGCAGATGAAGATAATGAAGAGGGAATAGATTATTACTTATGTAATTGTGTTTAGGACAAAAAGAAATTAGAGGCCCCAGTTATAGATGGAGAAAACATCGAATACCCTACAGGCTTGGTGGTTATTACTGGAACATGGCTTAGAAGGTACCCACAAAAGAGTGTTAATGTTTGGATGTTTCAGGACTTTAACATGCATCGAAAGATTCTTCATTACTCGAACCTTGTCGTGGCATCCAATGTTCATTTGATATAGTATCGGGGTAGACCTTTGAACAAAATCTTGTGGAAGGTGCGTGAGTCTGACCATGAAGCAATACTTGACACAATAAAGAGTAGAGCAGACCCAGATGGTTCATTGGATTAATTTGTAAGTATTCACATTGATTTTGTAAAGTCATGTTACATTGAGTTGTAAGTATGCATATTAATTTGTAAGGTTTATCTTTTTTATTTCTTGCTGCACTTTTACACATATACACATTTTTACACCATCATGTTATGCTTAATGGCATTAGACCTAAGTGATGGATGAAGTTGATCTTGAGAATAATGTATAAAATCTAGGTAATGTATAAAATATAGGTGTCTCTAGGTGTCTTGGTTTCTAACTAGATAATAGGTGTCTCTAATTGTGATGTAGAGGCAATGGGGTAGTTGGAGGATGCCAAACTAGACAAGGTTTCCTTGTGCTTTAAAGCCCAAATTTCATGATCATTATACAAAAGTGGGAACAACTATTAGAGACTCTGAATTCTTCATGGAAAAGGTGATTTAAGATGCTATGGGACCCATTCCAATCATTACCAAAGGCAGACCAAACTCAGGATTAACACTTCCTTCACAAACCCAAGAAATGGCTTGTAGCCCTAAAAAAGGAGAACAGTCCTAATAACTTTTGATACAGATCTTCAAACACAGAACTTGGACAATTAGTAGATACACATTTGGACTCCCTATCACATATCTAAAATTGGGTATAGGTTGTTTTGGACGATATACCCTAACCTATAACTCCTCTCAATAACCTAGAGCCCCAATTAGGCCTAAAATACAAAGAGAACCCCCTTAAATTTACACAAAAAACTCAACCAATGACTTGAGCACTTATTATTCATGCCAAAACTATGAATTTTGTGGGTTTTGTCCTCCTACAATCTGTTGTTCCTAAAAATGCCTCTATGGTTCCTTCTCTATGTCTCTAAACATCACCTAACACATGGTTTTGTTAGGTTTCCTCAAAGAAAACTTCTTCTCCTCATATTTCCTACCAAAAAATCATCATAGCATACTAGAACAGACCTACTACAACCCATTCCATTGATCAAAAGTGAATCAAATCAGTTCCATGGCCAAAAAATGTATGATTCTTACTAAAACCCTAGATAAGGGTTTCTTAAACTATTTTCAGGAAAATGAGTCTTACTCTACTCTAGAATTGTTTCAAGATGCCAAACTAGATGCAAATAAATGTCAACTCACTCTAGTTTCATGCCACCACCATAGTCCTTCACAACTCTAGTTGCAAAGGGGTGTAACTTTCATCGTGCTTCTGATGTGACCAAACTGACTATTCCAATGCATCCAGATGGGTACATTTATGCTAGGCATGGTACTATTTTTCACCCAAACATGTTGAAACAGTCTGAACTACATTGTACCGATGATATCCCTGAAGAGTCCAAAGTGCAAAATGGAAGCAATCTTTGATGAGATATTACTCAAAAACTATGTCACTTAAAAATATTTCGTCTGAGGTAACATGATCACATAGAGTGCCTCTAAAATAACCTCTCTCAGTTTTTTATATCTCTGAGGTATTTACCCATGGTGAAAGGTTTTCTGTTGCCCCAAAAATCGTCAGAAGGAGGCAGTGTAAAGTTGCAAAGGGGTGTAACTTTTGTCTTGCTCCTAATGCAACCAAACTAGCTATTCCAATACGTCTGGATAGGTACATTTATGCTAAGCATGGTCCTTTTTTTCACCCAAACATGGCAAAACAGTCTGAGTTACATTGTATCGACAATATCCCTGAAGAGTCTAAAGTGCAAAAAGGAAACAATCTTTGATGAGATGTTACTCAAAAATTGTGTCACTTAGAAACATTCTGTCTGAGGCAACATGATCATGTAGAGTGCCTCTACAATAACCTTTCTTAGTTTTTTATATCTTTGAGGCATTTGGCCCGTGGTGAAAAGTTTTTTGCTGCCCCAAAAATCATCAGAAAGAGGCAGTGTAAAGTTGCAAAGGGGTGTAACTTTGGTCCTGCTCCTGATGTGACCAAACTGACTATTCCAACACGTCTAGATGGGTACATTTACGCTAGGTATGGTCCTATTTTTCACCCAAACATGTCAAAATAGTCTGAGCTACATTGTACCGATGATATCCCTGAAGAGTCCAAAGTGCAAAAAGGCAGCAATCTTTGATAAGATGTTACTCGAAAACTGTATCACTTAGAACCATTCCTTCTAAGGCAACATAATCATGTGAAGTGCCTATACAATAACCTCTCTCAGTTTTTTATATCTCTAAGGCATTTACCCTTGGTGAAAGGTTTTCTACTACCCCAAAAATTGTCAGAAGGAGGCAGTGTAAAGTTGCAAAGGGGTGTAACTTTCATCTTGCTCCTAATGCGACCAAACTGACTCTTCCAATGCATCCGTATAGTACATTTATGCTAGGCATGGTCCTATTTTTCACCTAAACATGTTGAAACAGTTTGAGCTACATTGTACCGACGATATCCCTGAAGAGTCCAAAGTGTAAAAAGACAACAATCTTTGATGAGATGTTATTCGAAAACTGTGTCACTTAAAAAAATTCCTTCTAAGGCAACACGATCATGTAGAGTACCTCTACAACAACCTCTCTTAGTTTTTTATATCTCTGAGGCATTTACCCGTGGTGAAAGGTTTTCTACTACCCCAAAAATCATCAGAAGGAGGCAGTGTAAAGTTGCAAAGGGGTGTAACTTTCGTCCTGCTCCTAATGCAACAAAACTAACTATTCCAACATGTACGGATAGGTACATTTACGCTAGGCATGGTCCTTTTTTTCACCCAAACATGTCGAAACAATCCGAGCTACATTGTACTGATGATATCCCTGAAGAGTCCAAAGTGTAAAAAGGCAACAATCTTTGATGAGATGTTACTCAAAAATTTTGTCACTTAGAAACATTCTATCTGACAAAACACGATCATACAGAGTGCCTCTACAATAATCTCTCTCAGTTTTTTATATCTCTAAGGTGTTTGCCCGTGGTGAAAGGTTTTCTGCTGCCTCAAAAATTGTCAGAAGGAGGTAGTGTAAAGTTGCAAAGGGGTGTAATTTTTGTTCTTCTCCTTGTGTGGCCAAACTGATAGTTCCAATGCATCTAGATGGATACGTTTAGGCTAGGCATGGTCCTATTTTGTACCCAAACATGCCAAAACAGTCTGAGCTACATTGTACCAGCATATTAAATTATTGACAAATATTGAATCATATAAACACATAAATCATTTTAAAGCATAAACTAACTCCTCCAAGTCAAGGTGCAGATTAAGGTATGTGAAAAAACTAAATATTGAATGGGCGCCTAAGCTAGATGAAGACTTTTTACCCATCTCATCCTTCAATCATTATAATTATTCTCAAAAGACATCATCAAAACATGAAAAAACTCCAAGACTTGTAGCTTTAAGTTGATTTCCTCCAAGGTGCCAATGTGAGGTTGTTTTAATGGCAAAGGGCACCTTGATTCATGATGTTAAATCTCCTTCCTCCTAGGTGCCAAAATGGATAGTTTAGACAAGAAAAGGCACCTTAGTATACTTAGCTCATTTCTTGGCAATTTGATGGCTTCAATCACTTGTTCAAACCTAGAGGAGACCATTTTACACTTACGTGCTAGATCTTAGAATTTAGAACATCTTCCTTCAAGGCGCCAAAATGAAGTTATTTAGACACAAAAGTGTGCCTCCATACAAGATGCTTATTCTTCTTCCACTTAGGTGCTCATTCATGATGATCTAAGTGACAATAGGTGCCTAGACTTCCTTTGGTAAGATTTAGTCATTTTGAAGGTTCTAACACTAGGCGCTATAGTTGGAAGTGATTTGAAGTTCATTTTCCTCTAGGCACCCAAAATGGATGGTGGAGACAAGAAAGGGCGCCTAGGCTTCTTTTGATGATTTTAAAAGTCTTCCTAAGTTATACTATGTTATATTGACCCTTAGGCACAAATGGATGATCTAGGATGACTCTAGGCGCATATCCAAGGTGATATCTTTCTAGGTGCAATCTTCACTAAGTTTAGACTTCACTTTACATCAAGGCGCCAAAATGGATAGTTTAGAGAGAGGCAAAAATGTGCCTAGAGGTATGATGCTAAGTTTGATGTGTTTGATCAACTTTGATAATCAAGATGAATTGCCTCCCTTAAGGTGCTCTCTTTTATACTTTAAAACATCTTTTCAATATCAAGGCGCAATTTTGAGGTTGTTTGGATGATGAAAGTCACCTTGAGTTCTAGACAGAGTTTTGAGGTTGTGCAAGTAGAGAAATGCGCCTAAGGTCTTAAAGCAAATTTGTGCCTAAAACTAAAAATCCCTGAGGTATGACTTATGGAAGCCTATAGCCCCAATGTTTTGTTGCATACTAAAATTAGGTAAGACTCAATGTAATCTCATAACCTCTCCTTATATGCAAGAGGAATTACATTTAATACCCACAATGGTCATCAGGTGCTCATAAGCATATGATTTTGACTATCTGATTCAAAACAAAAAACATACTCTTTGCATCCCAATATGGTATAATAACAAGAAATTAAGAAATATTTTCAATTGACCAACTCATAAAGAATATGGATCAACATACTCATTCGAATATTTTTAATTGAGCAACTCATAAAGAATATGAATATTTTATGTTCAATATGATGATTCTTTTTTTTTTAATACAACTTTTATCTTTTAGTTCCAAAATGAGGTTTAGGTGATACTTGAATAACAATAGATAGCTTATTAGATCAACAAACATCCTATGTAATATAATTGGACTTTAAATATTTGAAGTAGCCATCTACAAATATCCATTCAAACGTGGATTTATAATCCAAGTACGGATGCCATCAATAAAAAAGATTTTTATTAACCAAATATCCATATAGGCATACATCAATATCTGTCGATATAAGTATAACATATATACAAAATAGCCATATAGGCTTACAAGAATGCCATATAGGCATACAATGTCAACTATATACAATACAAAATATATGTCCACAAATGCCATACAGGCATACAACAAAGGAACACAATAAAAAGTCATTCCCCTCTGGCTGGTGAAGAGAATAGATCATGGGCAGCCTTTGATCTTCTCGAGGAAGGAGATGCGTATGTGGATGGTCTACTACAAACTTGAGGGCTACTCCTCCTATTTAGTTCTTCCTGCATCTTTAGCTATTACAATAAAAAGTATAGACATTAATATATAGAAATTACATGTTATAAAAAATTAAATATTTAACAAAATAATCACTTACCACTACCATATAATCTGTCTCCTCACTTGCCTCAGTAGCAGGAATAGGTCATGGTGATGTCATGTCCTATAGAAACCATCCAGGTAGAAATTAAACTTCAAATCAATAATCCTTTGATTTTCTAAAAATAAACAACGATAACAATGAATGTAAATTAAAATTTACTAATCTACCTCATACCCCTATCAATGCCATGGAGCTATGAATCTCAAAGGTCACACCATGCTCCATTGCCCTATGAACATCAGGAGGTGTCTCCACAGCCTGCATCATCTGGAAATAAAACAACATTATTCAATTACAAAAATTATAATAGTGATATAAATCATGGCTCCTAACATACACACACATTCATCTAAACATGGAAGTACACACAATAAAGTACACAAGTCACATAAAAAAATCTAGTAAGTATAATTCATTCATTAAACTATTTATTTTATTACCTCTGTGAAGCTTTGAAGTCCACCACCACTGGTAGATGTTGCTGTGAAATCTCCAATATTAACCTATTCAACATCCAAAATCAGATATTAGAATACCATTCATATAACAATGCTATTCACATGTAATATTTATAAATGTTTACTAGTTACATACCCCAACAATAGATGCAGTAGTGTAATATGCAAGTGGAGAACCGCTAAAAACTGCATCAACACTATGACCCTAAAATTTCATTAAAATCATCAAACTAAATTAGTTAATCTTGCATTTCAAAAATGAAATTTAATAAATTAAATTCAATAAATTTGCTAATATTTACCTAAGTATCAAAACTGAAAGTCTCACTCAAGAGGGTATCTGTCATCACCATCTACTCAGCTACAGATGTAGCTTGTGCACCTGCGTCCTGACTATCCATGGGGTCATAACCACAGGTTGACCCGCAAGTCTAACAAGCATGGGGTGGGACCCTACTCCTCGCACTATCTCCCAACCCACACTGTGCTGCAAGACTGGCATGCTCTATGATGCTCTGGGTCAGGGCACTAATGGGCTGAAGTGTATCGACCTCAACACTATCCTTCACAATGGAAGGGATAGAAACATGCTCATGGGTTGGTCTGCTAATTACTCATCTCACTGCTCATTGTGGGTCAACACGTGACCTTGGTCTATCTTGTGTTGATCCCCCACCTCTACCTTGGAAGCCCCGTATATCAAAATAGTTTGGCACTTTATTGAGGACAAACTCACAGTAGAGTTTCCTCAAAAAGTATTGCGGGATCTCATTATTATTGCATGGAGGATGGTCAAAAACCATCCACCACCTCTGCCCAAAATTATCCCTTATCGCTTGGTTGTTGCACCAATGGATAGAGAACATCTTGCATGTAATGGGTGGAGGTTGATTTTTTTGTGGGTTTGTGAAAATGGAACATAAGTCTAATTTTTTAATTTGTAATTTTTTCACATCTTCATATGACAGCTTGTCTACATAATAGTCTCTAAACTCTCTCCTCTTATCCATCCAACTAGATATTTTCTTTCTAATTGAATCTACATTTGATAACATAGATTCAAGAGATTGAGCAAGCATGGACCTATGCAGGGTTGAAGTGGAAGGATCTTTCAACCTTGCAATTATGTCTTCAATTTCTTTTTTATTGTTTTCAATTTGCCCCATTAGATTTTCTTGTGTTCCAGGGGCATGTCAAGGAATGGATGGAGGAGTTTGTTGTTCGGAAGGTATTTCCTCTTCAGGATTTTGTAGATTTTGAGGAGGAGGTACATTAACATTCCTGACAATTAACAAAATTTACATCAAAAATCAACTCAAACCTACCTATTTAGAAACAAATTCAAACAAATAAAACTCACTGCTTTGGCCTGCTTGACGTCGTGGCGGCATTTTGGTGATGAATTGGTAAGATTTTGGTGTTGAATCAACTTTTCCAAAATGTGAGCGTGCTTCCTAGGGTTTGCAGGCTGCGGGTGTAGAGGAAAACAAAGAAATGAAATGAGCACAAATGCTCTTTTTTTTTATTTATAGTTAGTCATAACGCACTCACATTATGTATTAATTTTTTTTGAAAAAAATTTGGCCACTTTTTGGGCCCCCAGCTTTTTGCACTTGCCCAGCTGAAGATTCAATAAGAATTCCTAAAACTCCAAGGTATGTGCAAGGAAATCATTCCTGAAGCCCAGATTATTGGTGACAAAAAGAAAGGTGTGATGACAAGAAGTAGGATTGCAAAAGAACAAGTAAATCTCTATCTACTTTCAAAGGTTGAACCTAAAATAGTAAATGAAGCATGCAATGATGAGAATTGGGCCAAGGAAATGAAAGAACTACTACAAATTGAGAAGAACAAGACTTGGGAACTTGTCCCTAGACCTGCAAACAAGAATGTGATTGGAACAAAGTGGGTTTTCTAGAACAAACTGAATGAAGTTGAGAAGTTGTGAGAAACAAGGCAAGACTTGTGTGTAAAGGCTACTCCCAATTTGAAGGAATTGATTATGAAGAGACCTATGCTCTAGTGGCAAGAATGGAAGCTATCAGACTATTTTCGCATTTGTAGCACACAAAAATTTCAAAGTATATCGAATGGATGTGAAATATGCCTTCTTGAATGGTGAGCTAGAAAAAGTCTACATAGAGCAACCTGATGGGTTCCAATTATCAGACAAACTAGACATGGTATGCAAGTTGAATAAGGCTTTGTATGTATTGAAACAAGCTCCCAGAGCTTGGTATGCAAGACTAGACAAGTATCTATTGCAGTAGGGTTTCAATAAAGGGTCTACAGATAGTAATTTGTATATCAAGGTAAGCAAAGATCCAATCTTGATTATTGAAGTCTATGTAGATGATATCATATTTAGTGGAAATGAAGAGACATGCATGAATTTTGCAAATGAAATGTAAAAGGAATTTGAGATGTCTATGTGTGGTGAGATGAACTTCTTTCTTGGACTGCAAATTAATCAGATAGAAAAAGGCATTTTTATTTCTCAATCAAGGTATGTTAGGGAATTGTTGAAGAACTTTGGAATGGAGGACTCTAAACCAGTATGTACTCCTATGGTTATTGGTTGTAAACTAAGCAAGAATGATGAATCTCCTAAGGCTGATCAAAGTAAGTACAAATCAATGGTTGGAGGACTACTTTACCTAACTATTACTAGACCAGATATCATGCATGGAGTCTTTCTTGTGGCCAGATTTCAATCAGATCCCATAGAATCACATGTGATGGTAGTAAAGAGGATATTCAAATATCTGAAGGGCACTCTTGATCATGGCTTGTGGTATCCTAAGAATAATGATTTTTCTTTAAGTGCCTATACAGATGCAGATTGGGTTGGATGTGCTAATGATAGGAAAAGCACAAGTGGAGGTACATTCTTCCTTGGAGATAGGGTAGTGTCCTAGCATAGAAAGAAATAAGAATTAGTCTCCTTGTCTACTGCAGAAGAAGAATATATTGCTGTAGTATCATGTTGTACTCAAGTGTTATAAATGAAGCAGACCTTGAAGGATATCAAAGTTGAGTATGATGGGCCAATTCCTATTCTTTGTGATAACACAAGTGCCATAAACATTTCAAAGAATCTAGTGATACATTCAAAGACAAAGCATATTTCAATCAAATATCACTTTTTGAGGGAGAAAGTTGTAGAGAATGAGGTGAAGCTTGAGTATGTACCTGCAAAAGATCAAGTTGCTGATATATTCACTAAGGCTATTCCAAAAGACACATTTGAGTATCTTCAGGAGAAATTAGGGGTTATTGCCCCTTCTTCCTTGAACTAGATGCATCAATCTAGTGTTCTTCAAAGTACATTTCTCCTTTTTGGACTAATGATTGGAGGCTACCTCTCAAGGGGAGCATGTAGTGGTTTGAAATGCTTGTTTCATTCAAGGGGAGTAAAGAATGATTTTAGACTGATCAGAGAAGTAGTGTACAAGAATGTGCAATAGAAGAGATGTGATTCCCTTTTCCATTGATGTCAAAGGGGGAGAGAGATCATGTGAGAAAATTAGGGGGAGTAAGAGTGCAGAGGTGTAAAAAGAAAGGGGGAGTTCTGATGTAGAATTGCAACTTGATGGTGAAACATGTTTTTCACATCATATGTTGCCATCAATGACAAAGGGGGAGATTGTTGCAAGTATGTTCTAACTAGTGTTTTCATTGATGGATCAACATGTTTGTGTTGTCATTGGTACCAACTGTATCTTCTGATATTGTTGTTTGTTCATTGATTGAAGAACATTGTCATAGTATTTTGCTCCACATTTTCTTTGTATTGAAGACCAGAGTATGAGCTTTGAATATGATTTAGATAAGTGTTTGAAGACACTAAATCCAAAATTTGGTGGTCACAATCACTATGCAAAAAAAGTTCTATTCACTAGTTTGAAGATTGTACCTGGCAATGGTTGCAGAGTGACAAAGAGATAGTATTTTTCTCTGCATTTCTCTGTAGTTTGGAATTTGGTCTTGTGATTCTGGACTTATGATTATAAGGTCATTAGATATCTTCATGCCAAAGGATTTATCATTCAGTGCTTAGGAAAGAAATTAATTGACTGGCAGAGTTTGACAGTGTATATTGAGAAGCAGTTTGACATGTATCTTCAAGTGATATTTGTTACCTTCAAATAAGATCTGTTGTGGTTGGATTTGTCAGCTCCCAGATTATTCTATATTGTTTGTGGATGTGTCCATAATGTATTTAAGGCGTGTACTTGATCCGCAAGCTACATTGAAGATCCTGGAAGCATGTATCTAAGTGTTCTTGATGTTGTGCACTTGTTTTGGCTCACCTGATTAGTCACAATTGTTACAAAGATGATTCAAGGATTGTAGAAGCATGTCCAAGTGTGTGAAATGTATTTGGGTCTGAGCTAAGCCATGATGTGTTCATCCTTCATTCATTTTCTCTATAAGTTTGTTTAGGTCTAGTCCTAATTTGATATATGTAAGTATGCTGACCTTGGAGAAAGTTTCAATGGCTGTAGAATGTAATATCGACCTTGATGTTCATTCCAAGGTTGATGATAGGTATAAATGTATATAATGAATATTGAGTGTGAGTGTGTAAAGATGCAAAGATAAATTGTATGAAGTGTAAAAGTAGAGCAGAGGAGAGGAGATATATTGTGCTTCAATGGAACTGAACTTAGGCATGGTATAGATGCTACTAAATTTGTTCCCCCTGGCAGTGAGCCACCCTCGGTAGTGAGCCACCCCTAGCAATGAGCAACCCCCGGTAGTGATCTAACCCTTTAGCAGTGAGCCTTTCATTTGGGCAGTGAGCCCTTTTGGCAGTGAGTCCCTTTTGATATTTGGTATTGTTACTACATTATATTGTGAGCTAACACTCATCGTGGTTTTTCCCTAATTAGGGTTTTCCGTAAAAATTTGTTGTTCATGTGTGTATGGTGTTGAAGTGTTCATGTTTTGTTTCTACTATTCATGTTTAATATTCATAACAAAACAAGGAATTAAGCTAAGTAAATGTGAAAGTAATATTATGTAAAGAAGTTTAAGTTTTGATACAACTGATTCACCACCCCCTCTCATTTCTCTTGTGCCTTTCAACAGTGACTCTCTAGGATCATCTTGAAATCTATCCATAAGACAAACTGCATGCAAAATATCTGATCTAGTAGCAATTAAGAATAAAAAATCATCCAATCATTGACCTATACTTGCTTCGATCAGCCTTCAGAGATTCATCATTCTTGGTCAACTTGCAACCAGTTGTCATAGGCGTACATACTGGCTTAGAGTCTTCCATTCCAAACTTCTTTAACAATTCCTTGGCATACTTTGGTTATGAAATGAAAATACCTTTATCTATCTCATTGATCTGTAGCCCAAGGAAGAAGTTCATTTCTCCACACATTGACATCCCAAATTCTTTTTGCATCTCATTTGTAAAAATCTTACACATACCTTCATTTCCTCCAAAGATTATATCATCTACATACACTTCCACAATTGGAATTTGATCTCTTACTTTGATGTACAAATTACTATTTGCAGTGCCTTTATTAAATCCTTGATGTAATAAATACCTATCTAACCTTGTATACCAAGCTCTGGGGGCTTGCTTCAATCCATACAGTGCCTTCTTCAACCTGCAGACCATGTCAAGTTTATATGATAACTAAAATCTATTCGGTTGTTCTATGTTTACTTTTTTGAACTCACCATTCAAGAAAGTAAACTTCACATCCATTTAATATACATTGAAATCCTTATGTACTGCAAAAGCCAAAAACATCCTGATGGCCTCCATTCTTTCCATTGGAGCATAAGTTTTCTCATAGTCTATTCCTTCTACTTGTGAGTAACCTTTACACACAAACCTTGCCTTGTTTGTTACCACTTATCCATTCTCATCCAGTTTGTTCTGGTATACCCACTTAGTTCCAATCACATTCTTGTTTACAGGTCTTGGGACAAGTTCCCAAGTCCAATTCTTTTCAAACTGCATTATTTCTTCTTCCATAGCCTTGATTGAATACTCATCCTTGCATGCTTCTTGAATAGTCCCATTCTTTCTTTAAACCACTCCATTCTATTGAGGATTCCTAGGGGCAGATAAGTGCCTCTTTATAGAATGATTCTCATAGAACATGTTAAACTCATTGGAGGTGAACTCTCCACCCCTGTTAGACCTCAAACATTCAATTGTCATATCCATTTCATTCTCAACCATGACTTTGAATGCTTTGAACTTATATAGGGCTTCAATTTTTTTTGTGAAAAGTAACCCATGTCATCAAGAATAATCATCAATCAATAGCATGAACTACTTGTCACCTTGAAAACTCCTAACCTTGGTACAACCATAAAGATCTATATGCACCAATTCCAATAGTCTTATAGAAGACTGATCCTTAACTTTGAAACTTCTTATTGCTTGCTTTCAAATCTGACACTCCTTGTAGACAACATTGATGGGCTTTGTAATCTTTGGTAGATCTCGCATGGCTTGAGTTAAGATTATCCTTACCAGGCTATCAAAATTAATATGACACAATCTTCTATGCCATAGACAAATTTTACTGATATGAGCCATGAAGTAATAACCATCACCACCTTTGAGATGATATACATTTCCATTTGTCCTCTTTCCAGCAACTATAATAGTTTTAGAATCTTTTTTGATCTCACAAACACCAACCTGAAACACAACATTGCATCCTTCGCTACACATTTGTCCAACACTCAAGATGTTATGCTTTAAACCCTTAACATAAACAACATCATCAGTATTATGCATGCCATCAAAACTAATTGAGCCTTTTCCACATATCTTAGTAGCTCTATCATCACCAAATCTAACTAGTCCTCCATCATATTTTCAAGTTTAACAAACTTACTTTTATCACCAGTCATATGATTTGAGCATCCACTGTTAATGACCAGAAAGTTCTTTTCCTATGTAGTATGAAAAGCATATATCAAATCGCTTTCAACATTAAGACCTACCTCTGAAGCCTTTTCCTTCACACATTTCCAAGAGTTAGTAGAAACAATATTATCTCTTAATGCTATGAACAAACATTCATCATCCTCATTGTTCTCATAATCAAATTCATCATTAGATATACTTGCATCTTCTCTAACATAGTAGTTTTTCTTAGGCACTCTGCTTTTGTTCTCCCTATTCTTGCTTCTCAAAATTCTTTCTGGACACCTTGAGGCATAATGACCTATTTTTCCACAACTAAAACACTTGAAAGGTAACTTACCATTGTACTTACTAGTACCCAATTTCATTCTTTTAGTAAAGTTAGCTTCCAAATCATCTGAATCCTCGTGATCTGATTCCACAGTCTTATCAGATTTGCCAATCTTGAAGGCAGTCTCAGCCTTTGCACTACTTGTACCAAATTCTCTCATTTCAAAAGTAGTTAATGTACCAAGCAACTGATCTTTGGAAAACTAAATCAGATTTTGTAATTCTTCAATAGCATAAACCTAATGATTGTAAGCCTTAGGAAGAGTTCTAAGTACCTTCAATATCACTTCTTTCTCATCAATATTTTTACCAAGTCCTTTGATGCCATTGACAACTTCATCCATCTTATGTAAGTAGCTTGTAATGTTTCCATCTTTAGACATCTACATGGTCTGAAACATGAGCTTCAATTTCTTCATTTTAGCTTGCTTGACCTTATCATTTCCTTCATGAATACTTTGTAACTTTTTCCATATTTTATTAGTAGTTTTCATAGTCATAACTTTCACCAAATCAGAATTACTAAGACCACCTAAAAGAGCATACCTTTCTTTACCATTGGTTTGAAAGGCCTTGACCTCATTTGCAATAATTGGACCATTTTTTGGTATAGTGTATTATGTTTCAACAGCCTTCAAGATCTCATATCAAAGAGAAATTAGATAGCATTCCATCATTATTTTACAGAAGCATAATCCATTCCATCGAACAAAGGAACATCCTTCTTATGTGCCATCCTGGATCTACCTCAAGCTGTTAAGCTCTCTTCCAAGGAAACTTTCTTTGATACGAATTGTTGAATGCACAAGAAAACTAAGAGGAGGGATGAATCAGTTGTAGCTTAAAATTTCAAAACCCTCACATATATTTAGATCCACATAGATTCAATTAACCCTTAGACTGCTATCATGATTAAGCATGAAAGCAAATAACAAAAAATGAATCAAACCAACATCAAACACAAGAGAACACCAGATTTACGTGGAAAACCCAAGAAGGGAAAAACCACGGTGAAGATTAGCTCACAATATAAAGTAGTTACAACACCAAATTACAAAAGGCTCACTACCAAAGGGCTAACTACCAAAGGGATCACTGCCCAAAGAGAAAGAGATAGAAGAAGTGGCTCACTGCCAAGATTTGAAATTTTATAATTGCATCTAACATATGCATGGAGTACAATTCCAATGAAGCTCAAAATACAAAACCAATATTCACCACAATACCAACATCACCTCCACGACACTGAAGAATAGTAGACACCTTCTGCTTACTACATCGAATAATCTAACACATGAAGTCTTGTACTGCACCACACATTCAACCACTCTGTTACTCACATCACATCCATCATGCATGCACACACAATCATGATCCCTTGATACTCATGTTATCAACTAGGATTGCACTCATGATGCAAATCTATGAAGCTCAACAATCTTGTGTAAAATGGGATCAAACTCAGGTTGTGGGTGACCTATGGTGAGATTGAACCTCCAGATTATGGGTTGGTTCCCTTCTGATTCTTTAATAAACTAATGAATTTGAAGGAAAATGGTTGAAAAAAACCTAAAAGTACTAAAACTGTAACTTAAGAGTGTGGTGATGCACCTAATTTGATAGAAAATTGTAACTCTAATTCACAATAAATTTCATAAAAATCTATCCACACAAATCACGTTGGCAATATGATCAAAAAATTGATTCTAAGGAAGGCTTGAATAACTTTCTTTTTGGAGAAAAATTGGGTTCTCACTGCATGAAAGAAAAACTATTCCAATTACACAACCTAAGATCTATGATTTTTACTACTATTCAATGCATGCAAGCATAAATGAGACAATGATTTTAAAGGTTCTAATACTAAAACACAATAAAATCTCATTAAGTCATTCATAAAATAGCACAAAAGAGAAGGTAGATACTTGATTCTACTGAAAATAAAGGAACACTTGCATAAAAATGACAAAAATATAACCTATAACCTATTGTAATGTATAAATCTGCAAAAAGATGAGTTACAAACACTCTTTCTCTTTGCAATGCACAAGAGAGCAAAAAGGCAAGAACTAGAAAAACATAAGTTTTTCTTCTCAATATATAATATGATCACAAAGAAGACCTAAAAGGTCAACTGCAATCAATTGCCTCTACAAATAATACCTCCAAGGCTGATTCATGAGCAAGCATAAAAATCCCTAAAAAGAAGGGCTATAACTAATCCAAAATGAGATAAAATAGCTCCAAAATACCCCTCTATTAGTTTGACCAAGTGGTGGACCAAACTCCTCCAAATTTGACAATAAATCATGCAAAAGATCCTAAAATAGTTTAGTTAACTTCATCTCCCGACTTTCCATGACTTTGGGATGAGAAAAAAATGTGAGCAAGTAATAAAATAATCAAAGTGATTTAGTTTACTATGTGTTATAATTTTGTTCTATTCTTGACTTATACAACTTTGTGACAAATAATTAAGTAATTTATAATTGTATTACTTTATTATTTGTTTACATTAGTTTTTTAGTTGCTAAGTCATGTAAAAGAGATCAATTATCTTCAAAAGGTTTTGAAAATACAACTCCTTATATCTCCCCTTTTATTTGCACAATTACATCATGCATCCTATGATGATGCCAAAAATACATATTCTCCATGCATGTAGAAGTCAAAAATATCCTCATTTTAATCCCTTATATCTCTCCCATGCAAATATATGCATCACCATGCATTATTACCTTTTACATTTGTAAAAACCCTTTTACCCCATGCAAATATATGCACATCATATCTTACCTTTGCATCATTGCCTTTGTTGACTTGAAGAAAATAAAAAAGAACATAATAATAGCCCTTTCGAGGCCCCTCATGCATCACTATGTTTATTGACTTAAAAAGGTCTTGACCATGATCATGCTATGGATAACAATGATTTTCATAAAAAGAAGTTTAAAAACATGAGCTCAGTCGAGATAGGGCAACGGTGTAAATGGGAAAAACCTAAAAGTCTTCATCATTTTCTGTTTTCTCTTCACTGTTGCACCTTACCCGGCACCATGCAAGGGTTTCTATGGAGCTTTCTGAGTCATCTATGGGGTTCAAACTATTGTTTATTTTCTATTTTCAACACTACAACATTCAAGTGAGCTCTTTCTTGTGACATCTTTTCATTTTTTGCAATAATGTGGTAAAAATATAACATTTGCTGCTCTATTTTTGCCTGCAATCACCTAGTTTTTGGATTTTTTGTAAGAAAAAGAAAGGAAAATCTTCTTTTGGTTCTCGTGTCTACTCCATGATCTCTTTCCTCTACAAAATGAACAAGAAAAAAAAAGTCATCCTTTATACTAGTCTTTTTGTAGTATGGCTTACTGTTCTAATCTTTGTATGATTCTTATCTCTTGTTTGGCTTTCATTACACAAAAAGGTCGTGAGGGTTTTTGTGAAAACTCTTGAAAAAGGGAAACAATAGCTTTATCTGTTACAAAATGAACCACTTTGCTCCTTCCTTTGGTTGGCATTGTGTTCTTACTCCTTTGTTTTGATTCTGTGGAGAGAATACATGAATAGAGCCTTTTCCTTTTATATCTGTGCATGAAACAGAGGCATAATTTTCCTTCTCTAGGTTAAAAGAAAATACCTTAGTAACACTATAGCATGGCTTTATTTCATGAACTCCATGTTACCCTAGTAGGGTTTATGAACAAAAATTCTATTTCTTCCTTTCTCTATTAAAAGAAAAGACATCACTGCTCCTTCTTCAGGTTGGCACTGGTAATGGTCATAGCAGTCTTACATTTTATATGGATGTGAGTAAAAATTTAGTGGGTTTTGGTCTATTATAAGCTCCATTTTTACTTTACACTATTACAAGAGAGAACATTGCTCCTCCTGTAGTTTACCTCCTGTGTTTGTTTACAAAACCCTACTAGGGTTTCATATACTCTGTATTCTCTCCTAGCAACATTGCCCAATAATTTTTTGGTGACAGTAGCTTCAAAGGACAGTGATCTTTTCTCCTTTATGTTGTCCCACTTTGTCTCTCATGTAGTTGTATGTATTCAAACTTTGTGATGAAAGAAAAATGAATAAGTTATGGAATACAAGCTATACCTATCTTCATTTTTTGTAGATGAACAAGGAAATATATCTCTGCTGCTCCACTTTGTTTACTGTCATGCACTCTCTCTGCTGCTCCACCTTGTTTACATGTAACTCTCTCTTGCACTTATACATTGATGAAGGCAAAAGGAATAAGTTTATGAAATCTCCTATTGTTTCCATTTGCCTCCTGTAGATGAACAAAAGTATATGTGTCTTTGGTGCTCCATGATCTTCTTTTGTCCTTATGTGGCCTTCTTTACTCTGCAATGAAAAACTTGCTTACATTTCTATTATACTTTCCTTATATATTGTGTAGTGAGTCCTTCAGGGATTAGACTATATTGTTTCCTTGCATACTCTTATGATCTTCTTGATGACAAACAAAAGATTATATGCCTCTGTTGCTCCATCTTTATACTCTTGTGATAGTAACATGAGCCTTGGACAGGGGCCATTATCCTTTGTTGACTTTCATGATAGTTTATTCAATACTGTTACCAACTTCTTCATGGCATTTTGACTATTCTTGACTGTGTAGTGAATCTCATATTCTCAATACACCTTTGGAGGTGACAAGTTTCATATAGCTGTATCCTTTTTGGCATATGACTCTGACAGTTGTCTTTTATGTTGCTTTTACAATGTCTGGACTGTCACTTCTCCTTGACTGTTGTTAACTTTGAAACTTAGAAGGAAATGATGCCTATAGTTGAAAAAGTTGTTCCTCTTTCTTTTTTATCTTTACTACACTTGATTGTCTCTTGTAGTTGTAGCACTGTATCCTTATACACATTGTCTTCTCATTTTGCATCCTTCAATAGTTACTGTATGTACATGCTACTCATGCTTCTTGATGAATGGCATTGGTCATTTGTTGATACCAATAGAACTACTATGTATCTCCTTCTGCTAGTATCTTATGGATTGATTACTTTCATCTGTGGCTCTCAAGCTATTCCTGTGGCATATGTATGATGCTCTGTCAGAGGTATATATGAATCCTATAGCATATGATCATATCTTCATCTGGCAAAGGTATATAATGATTACATGATGAATGGTCTATCCCTAAAGTGACTGTTCCATGGTTTGAAACATTTCAAATTCCTCTCTGCCTCTCTTTAATAGTTTGATGTTCCTTTACTTTTTAAGACAATTAAGACTTTCTAATCTTATGACTTCTCTTGCATATCAAAAAGTTGCAAATGCATTCATACCACTGTATCAATCATGACTATCCTTTTGTTCCTTTCTATTACATATGTAGGGTTGTTTCATCTATTCAATAGCAATTTTACACTTCATTCATAACAAAAATGGAAAATACATGTTCTTAAATGTTGCTGCATCTTGGCTGTAATACTCTTGACCTTGCCTTAAATGATGTCCTCTTGGCATATGACTATGCCCTATAGTTGAAATCTTGTCTTTAGTAGATGTTCATTACTTGATGACTGCAACTTCACGATGGCGCATGTCCTTTGATTAGAATGATGATTGATGTCCTAAACTGATGTTGATTGCAATATGACAAAAGGTTGTTCATAAGCATGTTGGGCTCAACCCTTGTGGGAGCCACATTTTCTCCATATGCTATCTCAGTGATTGATCTTGATATATTTCACCTATACTTGCATAGTGAACAAACATGTTAGATATAAAACATACCTTTGATTGCATGATATGATACTCTTTATGTGGATTTGTCATTCTGATTTAGTAATTGCGTCTCTTGATCAGATAACTCTTCTGCTTCTCCTTGGTCATTATCTGATATGGCTCTGAATATCCTCAATTTATCTTTACTCTATTACAAAAGAGTAGATGGTTGCTGGTCCATTAAAGTAGATGGTACATTTTGTTGATTTGCCTATGTGTATGAAAAGTTTTGGAACCCTGAACTCTAACAAAACTATTTTGTAGGTATTCTGGAGCTCGACATATGGAGAGAGATGAAGATCAACTCAACTTTGGGGTTCATCATTCGTAGGCAATGACGGGTCCCTCTACTTTTCTTATGCATTTTATTACTTCAAAAAGTAAAATTTACTTTTATGTAGCATACTTTAGTCACTCCCATGACTTGTGTGGGACATATTTAAACACTCTTTTGAATATAATCAGTTATTTTACTTTATGCAATGACTTGTGTATATTTTTCTTTTTGAATTAAATACATAGCATAAACAACTGAATCTCTTTTAAAGCACATGTTTAAAACATGATGAAGAAATGATAGTTTATAAATACCTCTCTCTTGAAATTGCACTCAAATGTATTGAATAATCAGCAACATCATAACTAAAAAAATGAAATCAGTTACATACCTATCATTCTTTGAATGTTTGCTTTCATGTCTCTAGGTCATTTCACTTATCAGGATGGTTCGACAACCCAACTTGAGCTATCATATGATCCTGATAAGTGATCTTTTATTGTTCTTTTTTCAAGACAACATGCATTTAATTGGATGATCATGCACATAAAAAAATTTCATACCCCCTTTCCAACAACTACTATCTAGGCCTTGCTAAATTAGGTTGTAAACAGAATTTAGTAACAACTCATTTATACTACCATCAACTTTGAGAACATTCTCCAAGGTCAGCAAATCACCTTAACCCAAAACATTCAAATTAGGTCTTGACCTATCATTCCTATAGTTGAAAGGAATGAAGGTGAACCACAATACATCTTAGTTTGGGCCTAAATTTATCTAAGCATAGTACTCCACACTTTCATAATCACCAAAGCAACTCCACAATTAGTGTAAACACTGAAGGTTAGCCAACCCTATGTTAACACAATGAACTTTTAAGTATCCATTTCCTCAAACCCAAAAATGACTTGCAAACCACATGCAAGGCTTCACCATAATCTAGAGTATTCCATGAACATCCTAAAACATCTTGAAATCCAACAAATTCCTCCGCAACAACTTTCACCCTCCACACAACCTTATCATGTTTATCTAGTATGCTTAACTACCTCTTTTATACACTATATCTCTAGAAATCGACTTCGAGAGCACCAAACCATGAACAACTTCAATGGAAGAAAGATATAAACCTTATAAGAAAAATTCCAGAACCGCAAGACCTAAAACCACTCTATAGAGAAATGCAGAGCAAAGACGTTTCTATTTCATATGAAAAGGGGGACGATGGCATTTGATTTGACATTTTAGTGTTGATGGGTTTAGATGCTCCTTTCACTACAAACATTCAAGGACATATCAAATGAGTTGAATCTCTACTAAGTGAGAGCATTCACCTAATAGGTTGGGCTATCACTTGGAACGATGTGGAAACTTAGAAATTGTTACTTAATACCTTAATGTTCTCCATAAATATGTAAGAAACCCTAATTATGCTAAATAATAAGTTGATGAATTACGACAAATGGTTGCAGACTAAGATGAAGGACAAAGATTAATAACTGACCATTTTTTGAAGTTTGGGATGCGGAATAGTTAGGGACATTACTACTAGCACACCTATCCAAGGTACTATTTTCTCTGTAGAATCCTGATCTTCTCCTGACATTGATCTTCACTATATTTTTCATTTCTATCCCAGAAAATACAGAGGACACCTCAACTAGTGCCCTAGTCTAAGGCTAGATGTTTTTCAGGATGTTAGAAGCTCTTTGGATGTTGATTATCACTGTCTTGATTGTTTCTATGTTTGCATCTTTGGAGGACACTACCACTAGCGCCCGTGTCCAAACAGTGTTTTTCTTCAGGGATATGAAATTTGTACATTGTCTTACTATTCCCTACAACTCCACTCCATCCAGATGCAAAATCTATAACCTACAATCACAAGGAGAGTGGTTGGGGGTTGTGGTGTTTAGAGGCTTGCCTCAATCAAGCCCTAGAGAGACATTCAAGTCTTCTAAACATCATTTTTAGATAAAGAGTGCATATCCTTGTGGGATAGAGGCAAAATCCAAATGATAAATGATTGAAAACACAAATAGATATCACCTTAGAAGTGTAGATCTTGCATAAATGAAGGCTCTTCAATCACATGAGAAGATGAAGCTAAATATGCAATCACAAACACAATAATAATGCTCTGCTCTACAACAATGAATATCATGGATGCTCTAAAATCATAAATTTGCCAAAAGTTCATAATCATCTTCTAGTTTACAAATGAAACACTAAACATGCTTATATATGCAACTACACACATTCCGGCTAAGAATTTCACAATTCAAACTTGAGATGTCGGCATAGGACTTAAGTAACAGTCATAAAACAAACATTTGAATTTAGGGCTGACCTAAAATGGGGTAGGACTAGGGCACTATAACCCAAGTCCACCCTCCCAATTTTGATCAAGTGTCATCAAACTAGGACCCCCTAGGTCCTATTTTCATTAAAACTTTAGGGTTTTCTCATCGGGATTCAAAATTAACATGCAAGATGCTTATAATGAATTATAAGGACCCAAGAGCTAAACCTTAAGAGGGAAAAGCCCCCAAGGGGATATTTTCCTACATAACATTTAGCCCCCTCTTTAGTGTATGTATAAATGCCAGGCCAATACATGCATTAAAGTACGGTCAAAACACAACGAACATGCCAAGCACGGTGTAGACACACCAAACACACTGGAGACAATAATAGGCACACAAAACATAGAGAAGACAGTTACAATCATGCAGAACATGGAGAAGACAACCTTGAAGACCAAAACACAATGAATACTGTGAATGCAGTGATTATTTATTTTTCATTTTTACATATGTATGAATGGAAATGCAAATAAATGGAAAGTAAACACACAACCCAAAATGCATGAGGAGCTCATCGCCATCAGTCTTGAGATTGCATAAAGGGTAAAAGACACACAATACAAATCTCAAAGTGTAGGAGGAGCTCATCGCCACTAGTCTTGAAACTACACTTGAGAACAAACACACTATACAAATCCCAAAGCATAGGAGGAGCTCATTACCACCATACACACACACATGGAAGACACAAAGAAAACACGACAAACAAGCAATGGAAGGAGCCTATTGCTAGGTTCACCACCATCTCAGGAACATTACAGGCACATACTGATGATTGTGCTTCACCACAACAATCACCAAATACATGCTTAAGGGAGGATACACCAACCCCGCCTGCTCAAAGGAAATTTTAGAAAATGATAGGATGTCAATCTTTTCAAGAAATACACCATCCCCGCCTCCGCAGAGGTATTAAAATAAAAAGGATAATCATGATATCTTGCCTCCGTAGAGGGATAATGATTAAAATATAAATATAAAGATGTGCACTTTCTCAGAGATACAATATCCCGCCTCCGTAGAGGGCTTACAAACACACTTCTTTAGTATCAAAATCATTAGACAACTTACCTTATATATGCCCCCACCTTAAGGTGGTTTATATTGTGTACCAATATCAAGCAAATTAAGGTAGGAAGAAAACACACAAGGGAACATGATCTCTCGCAAAGCCCATGCCCCAGAGGTGACATGCACTTTATGATCTCCAAATGTTCCCACAAACACACAATTTCCTGCAAGAAAAGGAGTTAGCAACAATGCATGTAATCATTCACATAAAGAGCCAAGCAAGGCAAGATCCAAGATAAACAAAGTGCACGGAGTAGCAGTATTGTTATGTTTTGTAAGTGCGATAAGAAAACATCAAAGTATCACATGGAGTGATTCTACTAGCTAAGCGTTAGAGAATAAATATCAACCCCATCGTCATGTATGGACTAGGTCTATTTTTTATTTCTCTGTGAAGGGAAACTAGGTCCATATAACTATTATATGTTTTTCATCATTTGCCAGCTAGATAGAACTACTAGAGGAAGGTAAACAATAAACCAAGAGAGGAGAAATAAGTGCCCTAGGGTTGTCACATAGGAAAGTGCCCCCAGGTCACCAACCGCAATGCTATGCCCCTAGGACACAACATGCAACAATGAAAATAGAGGAGAGGCAATATAGAAGAATGATAATACAAATAGAAGGGTCACAACAGATGCGGTCTCTCAGTATCCTTAACCTTACAAGAGTATCAAAGGTCATCCTAGGAGGCCTAAACAACACATAACACATCACGGGAGAAACACAACATAGAGGTAAAGTGTTAGAAATACTTACTTGATTCAACCCAATGTTAAGAACATATAAAGCTAGGAGAAGGCCACCCTTGAGAGCAACTATAATATTTTCTACAATGAGTGTGGATTAAAGATGGAGAAATATTTACCTTATTGGATGAGATATTCCTTAGCAGATAATTCTTGTCTATCAGCTCATGATATCTCTCATGTTGTTTTGGTCTTATTGATACTGCATTAACATTAAGTTTAGGATGACGAGAAGCTTTGGTGGGCTTCAAAGAATGGTATCCAATACTGACTGTGTAGTTAATTCTAGCAACTTGTAAAGGTACTCTGATTCCTTGTTGATTTATACCACAACCATTACCTACATAGTCGCAATTATTATAATGGATTTTAAATCCACAACCATAGAGGGATGGCATTTCTTTACAAGAAGGTGAAGCCTCATAGGTATCATAATCTATAGTATAAGTAAGGGTATTGTCTCTATTTTCTACCAAGGAGACTTTATGTTTCTTAGGTGTTTCTAAAGATTGCTTAGATGAGATTGATGCGACTTTTGATGTATCAGGGTTATTAAGTTTATATTCCCCTATACTACAAGGATTAAAATCTAATGAATCCCAATCATCACCGAAAAGTGCATTGGATGTTTTAGAGTCTTGCACAACATTATATGTGGCAAGAGGTGTTGATGAATCCACTCATAAGTTGTTTATACTTTGCTGATTTTTAACTTGTTTTTGCATTTCAATATGTAAACAATTATCTAGTTCAAGATCACTTTCCAAGTGTAGAGCTTGCCTTGATAAATAAACATTATTGATCTATGAAAGGTAGATAGAACTTCCCCCATGTCATGAATCCATGCTAATCCTATTTGGTTTCATTAAAGATGTGTCGGCCTTAATCTTATGTAGCAAATCCATACCACAAACATTTAGAGCTGATCCATTATCAATCATAACACTCTTGATCAATTTATTTTCTACTTGGACAAATATTATAAGAGGTTCATATTGGTTTTGAACTTTGGTTGATGGTAATTCATATGGTTGAAACAAAATATTTGTTTTTGATGCATGCATACAATCTAATAGAGCTGCTACATCATTCAGCTTAATAGCAGGTGGCACAATCACCTTTTGTAAAGCTTCTTGGAGCATTCCATGGTATGTAGGTGATGTTTGTATTAAATCCCAAGAAGATATCTTAGCCGGAGTAGCATGAAGCTGTTCCAAAAGATCATATTCTTGACCACTTTTATGAGTAAGACGAGGCGGTGGGGGGAGCATAGGTTGAGAAGTTGGGAGGGAGACAGGAACATGAGGTGCTTGCTTACTTTTCTTGTTATTAAAGGTGTTATATGTGTAAGCAATCATGGGATGTTGCGGCACATATTGAACACCTCGATTTCTTTGAGTGATTTATCTTGCATAATTTAGAATGTAATCCAGGTGTCGAGGTGGTTTTCAATCTCCTCGAACTGTTATAACTAGTTTTAACCAAGAAGGTGCATTAGGTGACCCTTGCACAACCATCTTGAGAATATTGCTACACTTGTCTAGGAACCCCTTGGTGGGTGGAATAAGTCTATCAGTGAAGATTGAATTAACATTGTTTTCCTCATGATTATACCCAACATCTATCCCTAAAGGATTTAATGTGAGAGACCTTTTCTCATTCACTAATGGTTCATCTTGGCCAGGGAGAACATTGGAATGAAAGAAAGATAAGGTGTTGTAAGGAAGGTTAGGTGTTGTATAATTAGTGATATCTAAGGGACTTGAATTTACAACCAAAGTAGAGCTATCCGTGGTCTTCTCATCTAAGTTTCTTGGACATTCAACTATAGGAGAAGTAGGACAACTTATGGAATCATCAACATCATCATATTCTTTAACTATCAATTCCAAGGCATTAACAAAAGAGGAATTATCACACTTATCTTTCTCATGAGAGTTCTTAGAGATGAATTTGATTAAATCTTCTAATATCAAAGGATATGCTCCTATGAGTAATGTGAAGCTATCAAAATCATGTATATACCAAAGTAATTTAAGCTCATGTGTAGAACATGTAGAAATATCAATATCATGTACACATGCTATGTGTTCCAGAATATGAGAGTTCTCATTAGTGAAACTAGAGAAATATTCAAAATCCAAGATATACTCATGTAGCGATTTCCATGAAGATGCCATCTTGAAATGTCTTGTAACATCAATTTCCAAGGAAATCTAGTAAGATAAGACATGCAAAGTTTTATGATGATTAAGGTACCCTAGATGCATGACTATTTCACTCTTAAACACTAGTTTGATGGAAAAGGGATAAAAAGACACACTAAGTCCACAAAAACACAATGGATAGGAGGTAAATAGTACAACACAACAAGGCCCAATTGATGATTTGATATATTTAGATTGAATGCAATGAAACATCACAAATTATGCTTGATTTTTCACCTTTCTCACAAATTTTCTATGCAAATGACTAAAAGAAGAGGTGTTGTAAGAATTTCAAGAGGGGAAGCTAATAATAAGGTCAATATCAGTCCAATAATGCAATACTATCCTTCACAACATGCCTATGATGCAATTCTAGAGAGACGATAAGCCCAAATCTAGTAAAAATGCAAGGTTTTCAAACCCTAGACATAATTTTTTACAAAGAAGGCACTATGATGCAACACTACCATTAGAAATCAGTCCTAAATTAGTGTTTTAAAATGGTAGTAAACTATGAAACAAGATTTTAACTACAAACCCTAGCTAATGCAAAACTAGGGTTTTATGAAAAATGCACAATTTCAAGCAAATTTTGACAATTTAAGAATGGAAATGCAATGCAAGTGATTAAAATAAGATGAATTTCTATAATTTAAATCATATATAATGAAAATTAATTAAATTCATATGGAATTAAATGCCAATTGATTCAAATTATGCCAAAAGGAAAGCCTAAGATGCCATTTTTTTCAAAATTTTCAAAATTTCAATTTTTTTTGTAATTTTTCAAATGCAATAAGATGAATGAATACAAATATAAAGTTAAGCACTCAGCAAGGTGAAAAATTCAAACAAACATGGGTTCACCAAAATGTTTTGTATGAAAAGTGGGATGATGGGAGTTGATTTGATGTTTTAGTGTTGATGGGTTTATATCCTCCTTTCAATACAAACATTCAAGGACATATCAACCACATTGAATCTCTACTAAGCGAGAGCATTCACTGAACAAGTTTGGATGCCACTTGGAATGATGTGGAAACTTAGAAATTGCTAATTAATACCTTAATGTACTCCTCAACTATGTAAGAAACCCTAATTGTGCAAAATAGTAAGTTAATGAATTACGACAAATGCTTGCAGATTAAGATGAAGGACAAAGATTAATAACTAACCATTTTTTGAAGATCAGGATGCAAAATAGAAGGAGACACTACCACTAGCACCCCTATCCAAGGTACTATTTTCTCTATGGAATCTTGATCTTCTCCCGACACTGATCTTCACTATATTTTCCATTTCTATCCTAGAAGATGCGGAGGACACCTCCGCTAGCACCCTAGTCTAAGGCCAGATGTTTTTTAGGATGTTAGAAGCTCTTCAGACACTGATTATCATTGTCTAGATTGTTTCTATGTTTGCAGCTTTGAAGGACACTACCACTAGCGCATGTGTCCAAGCAGTCCTTTTCTTCAGGGATTTGGAATATGTACACTATCATACTGTTCCCTAAAACTCCACTCTGTCTAGATGTGAAACATGTAACCTGCAATCACAAGGAGAGTGGTTGGGGGTTGTGGTGTTTAGAGGCTTGCCTTAGTCAAACCCTAGAGAGACATTGAAGTCTTCTAAACACCATTGTTAGATAAAGAGTGCGTATCCCTACAAGATAGAGGCAAAATCCAAATGATAAATGATTGAAAACACAAATAGATATCACTTGAGAAGTGTAGATCTCACATAAATGAAGGCTCTTCAATCACATGAGAAGATGAAGCTAAATCTACAATCACAAACACAATAACAATGATCTGCTCTCAAACAATGAATATCATGGATGCTCTAAAATCATAAATTTCGCAAAAGTTCATAATCATCTTCTAGTTTGCGAATGAAACAATAAACATGCTTATATATGCAACTACACACATTCCCACTAAGAATTTCACAATTCAAACTTGAGATGTCGTCATAGGACCTAAGTAACAGTCATAAAACTGACATTTGAATTAAGGGCTGACCTAAAATGGGGCAGGACTAGGGTACTAGCAGTGAAGTCTACCATCCCAATTTGGGTCAGGAGTCATCAAAATAGCACCCCCTAGGTCCTATTTTCCATAAGACTTTAGGGTTTTCTCATCAGGATTCAATATTAACATGCAAGATTCTTATAATGAAGTCTAAGGACCCGAGAGCTAAACCTTAAGAGGGAAAGCCCCCAAGGGGACATTTTTTAACATAACAGTTTCTCCCAAACACCTCTGCATAATTTAGAAACATAGTCCACACATTGGTGAACAAAAATTTCTCTGCACAACCAACCAAAGCACCAAATCTAGAATATAACAACTCTTCACACCTCTAAACAACATATCCAAACTACAAAGAAAGATCTTCAACATAGAGGAAATGCAAAGCAAAACTAGAATGCTACTCTATAAGCCAAGATGCCACCTGAACACATTATTTCCTTTCATAATCAAATTTTCTTGAAAGCACTTGGAAACCAACCAATAGAAACATATTCCTAACATCTTCAGCACCTCTTCAAAGCAACCACATCATCTTCATCAAAACAACTTGACCAAATAGCCCATACCATTACAACAACCCCATCTCAGAAACAATATCCACTCAATACTAACTACTCATACTCTTCCACCAAAGGCAACTCACACAAATGACATAGTTGACACCAATGACAACACAAGATTGTTGAATCAATGACAACACTGATTACACATACTTCCAATAGTTCTTTCTACCTTTTAATTTCTAGTAGCTCATTTCTTAAACTTTGTTACAACTTTGAACTTGGACTATTAGGTAGAGGGGTAGATCACATTTTTTAGCTTTGTTAGATAATCTGAAGGAAAAATTTTAAATTTAATGTCAAATAATACTTTTCATTTGGAGTGTTTTGAACTAGATGACCTAGTTCTAAGGGATTTTAAAGGAAATAATTCTTGTATGTAGGAGAACTATCGAGAAGTTATAGCATGTGAGAAAAAATTAAGTCACTAGAGATGTCATCTAGTCATTCTAGTCCTTGGGTAGTACAAACATCTAGATCTTTGTCTAATTCCATAAGGCCTAAGGTGTTTTGATCAAAGGAATTTTGATGCATTTTGGACTATTTCCTTCATCTTGTGAGAATGTGTCCATGAATGCTTGGTCTTTCAAGAGATTTGATATGAATTGATTTGGTACTCTTGACATGACTTGATATCATACCCCCTTCTCTTTTGAAATAAGTAGTATTTATCATGATTTTAATTTTAAGGTTTGTGATGACTGTTGTATGACTACTCATTGATTCTAAGAGGATAGTTGTTGACATTTTGATTCCCCAAATTTACATTAATATTGTAATCATAGTTGATTTTGTTTTTACATGGTGAAGTGTTTGCTAACCCATCTATGTTTCAATCATTTATCAAGGATTTGTTACTACTATTGTGGTTTATAAACCTTCCATTTTCGTCATACTCGCTTCTTCTATCAATAGTAGCTTGGTCAAATCTAAGGGCACTTTCAAGTCCTCTTCATATGATCTGTAAGGCAGTTTTTGGACTTGTTCTAGTATGTCCTTTCTTAGAGCATGTAAGAAGAGATCACAAAGTTCTCTATGATCAATGTTTGGTGCACTAGTAGAAGAGTAGACAACATGCCTCCATTATGTGATAAAAGGTGTGACTAACTAATTGGTTCCATTTTTTATCATTAAAATTCCTCGTATTCCTATCTTGACCAATTTTCTTATGTCAAAGGAAGCCACAAATTGATTGATGAGTTTCCTAGATGAGTGGATCAATTCTTTTGGAAGTTTATAGTACCAATCTAGAGAGATACCCTACAAATTCTTTGGAAAAATATTTTCTACCACCCCATCCCAAGGAAGGAGTTCTGACACTACTATGATGTAATCCTTAATATGGGAGTGGGGTTCACCCTCTCCTTTGAATTTTGGAATTTTAGGGAGAGGATGTGGTAGTATGACATGACAAATGTTGTAGTCAAGAGGCTCCTTTAA
This sequence comes from Cunninghamia lanceolata, assembly GCA_027924645.1. Taxonomy (NCBI): domain Eukaryota; kingdom Viridiplantae; phylum Streptophyta; class Pinopsida; order Cupressales; family Cupressaceae; genus Cunninghamia; species Cunninghamia lanceolata. The sequence goes on along the minus strand of BSBN01001332.1, from coordinate 25,111,833 downwards.
ATACTCAAGGTACGTTCCTAAGAGTGGGTTATGTGTAAAGGGTTTTGTTCCTCCAATTATTAGCCCTATAGGTGGAGCTTGGTGTACTTATTGAAAGGGTGTGCTAGATTTTTAATATCTTGAAAAAGTTGGATAAATAGGTGGTGTCATGTTTATGTTTTTAAAATTGGGTGGGATTATTTGTGGTTGATTTTGAAGTATAGGAATTCTACTTATTTGATTCAAACTTGTCATGCTGAATGATGAGGGAAAAGGCAGCATGAATTCTGAATTACTTATGTTGTGCTAATGGTAGTTTAAATGAGGGGAGTTTTGGGTTGCCCCCTAGTTTGATCCTTTTGATGACACTTGATGTCTCATGAATCTTATGTGGAGGGCATCTCGTGCCTCTTGAGATTATTTCAAGTTCCTCTCTAGATGTCTCACCTCATTGTCCATTTGGGTGGTTCTTTTCCTATAGGTCTTGTTACATGGGTTAGTACTGTTGATGGATCTTAGACCAAAAAATCACTCAATGTGTTTCAATCTAGTCAAGTTGAATGACCATGTCTTCATATGTGGGGTTGTTTAAAACCTAAAAGTTGTGGGGCTCTTGTTGGAAGCCCTTAGAATTTGAGTCTTTAGATTTTAATTGATTTGATATCAAAGCTATTGAATATAAAGGTGCACTAGTTTTATTGGTGGGGAAGTTCCCCTAAAATATATGAAGTGGAATGGAACAAATGCATGTAAACATGAAAGAACCCATCCCAAAAGGATTTGATCTTCATATTAGGGTCACCAAAATATGTGTTGTTCAAAATGTGAATCAAATAAAAATGCAAGTTAGTTGGACTTTGATGTAACACATGAACTATGGCCTCGCTATGGGTTACCTCCAAGTCACTCGTACTCTTGTAGAAAGAGCCAAGCAAGTGGAGGTGAAACTCGAGGGTTGTTCTGTTCAATGTGAATTAGAATGTCGTAGACTATGGTTGGGTTGTTTATGTGATGTATGGGCATATGTCATAGGTAGAAGGTGTTATGAGTGTTGTCATGGAAACATTTAATGTAAATTATGGTTGTGACAGTGATATGACCCAAAGGGTCACTTGTTCTAAGTTTAGTATTGAGGTTGGTTTGCTTGTTTGTGATGTGGAGGCATTCTAACCTCATTTCTTCATTTTGAAGGTGTTCTTGAATGAGCCTTTGTTGTTGAACAATTCTTAGTTGATGTTCTTGATCTTTAATTGTCTATTCTATAGGGATTAGTTGAGGTATGATCTCCCTAATCTCATGTAAGATAGATTGTACGCAATCTTGCCTTATTCTTGGACACATTAAATGCTAGAAAAAATGGAAAAGTTTTGTTGAATCCTTAATGTGATTTGTTAAATGTGTTGACTATGTTGTCCTCATGATGAAAATGAGGGTTCCTCTTTGCTTTGGACGTTTAAAGTGTTTTATTTTGATATGTTGAATACATTGACCTCATGATGAAATCAAGGGTTGGACTTGACCATTTGTTTCTCTTTTTGTGTTTTCTAGTATTTTTGGTATTTTTATGATTTCTAAATGCAAATTAAGATAAATGGATGCAAAAAATCTTCTAGTTCTCTTTTTGTTAAATTTTGAATGATTTAATTACTAATAAAGGAAAATGTGTGCAAACTATATGATTTTCCTATGCAACATACACTATGTTTTTGTTTGTTTTCATGGATCATTTTTTAATTGTAATCTAATAAATTGAAAATTGCAATTAATCTAGATGCAATGGAAATGAAACTTATCTAAGAAAGAAAGTAAGCTAATCTAATTTAAATGTAAATTTATCCAAGAAATAAAAATACTACTACCTATTAAGGGAAAAGTAAGTAATTTATTACTTCCTCAAGATCAATATTTGATTTAATTACTATGAAAACATGAAAACCTATATGAATTGGGAAATAGTTCCTAGTGTGAGTCCTTAGAAGTCCTTTTGGTAACTGTTCCTTTGTAGCAGTGGAATCCTCCTCTTGGTGATATGGATAAAAATAGGATTGTGAGGGAATGAATTGATATTGGAAACTAAGAAAAATCAATTAGGAATGGTTTGAGTGTAAGTATGGTATTGGGAGACTAAATAAAAAGGCACATGAGTCTTGTGTAGAGCATAAATGCTATAGGGGAAACTATTTGTAAAATCTTGAGCAAACCAAGAATGAAATAATGAATTTTCCTCCTAAGGCAAAGTTTTGGAGCTTTAAAAAATAAACTAAAGAAATAAACTAAGAGACTCAAAGGCTTGTGAAGAATCTCAAAGAATCTTGTGAGACTTGTTGGGACCCTCATTTTCCAGTCCCATACTGTGCTAAAATTTGTAAAATTTCGAAAGGAATATGCCCCATTGTTGTTTTTCTCCTTCCCCATGCCTTGGTAAAGTCCTAGATTTTCCCAAAAACCAATTAAATTCTAACTTAGGATCTTCCTTAGCTATTTTTCCCTCAAAAAATTCCTAGGTTTCCCAAGGATAGGTTGATGTTCCACGCCAAAAACATTTCCCAGCTTAGACCCATTTTTATTCTCTTGTCTATGGTTCTTCCCAATTCATGATCCCTAATGATGTGATTCTTTGGCTTCCTAATGGTGTTGATGATCTTGACATGACATCAGCTTGTGTGATAGTGAAAACATTTTGTAAGTTGGTGCCTTTTGCGGTGTTTTGGGGTTGATTGACAAACTGTTTGATGTGTCAAAAAGATCATGAAGAGATATATCAAGATATAAATATATTTTATAATTATGACAACTTTTGTGGTGTTTAGGGACCTCTAATTGCCTCAAATCTGAGTTCAAAACATTTTTGGGAGTTTCAAAAATAGAAACTTTAATATCTTGCAATCTAGGTATGACCTTGAGTCAAAACTCACCCAAGATTTTTACTTGGGAGTTCCTAACCTTTTAGAAAAATTTCAAGTCCATCCATGCTCAAATGTAGAGTTACTAAAAATAGTAAGTCCTTCCATTTTTAGCCCTTTTGGAAACTTTGAAAGTTCTAAACCATTCTTCAAGATAAATGGTATTTGAAAAGCCCAAAAGTGGGAAGAAGAGAAACCTTTTGTAGTTGCAAGGTTGAGGCATGTTTCCTAACAATTCCAAGCTAGGTTCCTTAATAAATATTGGGATTTGGTTGGGGAAGAGGTTTGGTTGCTAGCTGAGTTGTGTAGAGCTCATAGGTTATTGCAAAAAGAGTGGAATTCAACCTTTTTTTCCCTCATCTTAAAGGGTAATAATAGAAGATATTTTGATGAATTTAGACCTATTTCTCTCCTAATACAACATATAAAATTGTCACTAAGGAAATGGCTGTAAGGCTTAAGAAATGTTTGAACAGGATTATTTTATAGAAGGAAAATAAATTTTTAAAGGGCTAGTAGATTCTTTATGGGATAATAATAGTTCATGAAACTATACATTCCATCAAGCAGAAAATGGATGGGACAAATTTGAATTTGGATATAAATAATGCCAATGATAGGGTTTCCTTATTTTTGTCTTAAGTAAATTTGGATTTAGGAATGAGTGGTGTAGATGGGTTTATAGTTGTATTTCTTCAACCTCCATTTTGGTATTGATTAATGTTTCTTCCATAGAATTTATTCCATGCAAAGAACATGCTCATCTAGGGGGTCCCATTTCTCTATTTTTATTCCTTATTGTGGTAGAATTCCTAGGGAGGGCATTGAAGGTTGAAGCTAATTTGGAGAATTGAGAGGGCTCCAAGTTTCTACATGTCATAAATGTAAACCACTTATAATTTTTTGATGATACCATTCTATTTGGTGAGGCCATGACCAAAGAGGCTAGATATTTTTAGAGTATCTTGCGTAAGTAGTAGAGAGCATCTAGTAAAAGGTTAACCCCCATAAATATAGGTTATTTTTCCTAAAGGACCATTGCTTGGAAGGATTAAAAGTGCAAAGAATATTGGGACATGATGTGGACAAGCTACCAAGTAAATATTTATGAATACCACTTGTTGATCAAAGAACCTCAGAGGTAGCATAGAAATCAGTGGTGGAGAAGATAAAAAATAACTTATCATCTTGGAAAGTGAAATGGCTATCCCTTGTTCGTAGGATTATACTTATTAAAGCCTCTGTTGCTACTATTCTAGTTTATGCTATGTCTATTATTCAAATCCCTAGTGTGGTAGCTAAGACGATAGAGACCACACAAAGGATTTTTATTTGGTGTGGAATAGAGGCCATAAGGAAATATTATTTGGTCAAATGGGATGGTGTATATAAGATGAAAAAAGATAGGGGTATAGGCTCTAGGTAGTTCAAATGGATGAATAGGGAATTGGGGATGAACTTGGCTTGGAGAATTTATGAAGAGAAGGATAGATTATAGAGTTGTATTGTTCAAGACAAATATAATCTAGATATGGTGGAGAGCCTTTTTAAGGGTGAAAGGTTATTTCAAATGGGGTCATGTATATGGAATCTTTTTAGAGTTTATTGCCGATATATTTGTCCTAATGCTAGGTGAAGGCTATAGAATCAAGATAGAATAAGTTTTTGGAAGGATAGATGGATTGAGAGGATAAAATTTGCTAAAGTTGAGGGGATGAGGCCATTAGACACATTATTTGAAGAAATGGGTTAATGCTACAAGAAGAAAGCAATGGGTTAATCTCACTATGCTAAGGAAATAAAATAATTATGTATCTAAGATTGAATAAGTCTTTCTCTAAGTGGAGAGTTCTAAATTTAGAGAGAGAAGACTCATTGGTTTGGGATAGGAATAGCAATGACAACATCTTAGTTAGATCTGTGTATCACCATCTTACTATCGTGGAAGGTGGAGGGAGATATTTCTTCAGGGGCAAGATTTGGCAGGGAATGGGTTTACCTAAGTCTAATGCCTTCCTCTGTGTAGATGTTAATAGAAGGGCCATCACACAGGATAGACAAATTAGGAAAGGTTGGCCCCTCAAGATGTATTTTATGGAAAAGAAGGATGAGACCAATGATCCTATTTTTGTTCATTGTGTGTTTTCTTTACAATTGAGGCATTAGTTTCTTGTTAGGTGGAGAATGAAGTGGATGATTCCTACCAATATTCACAATCTTAGGTTTGAATATGAAAATAATAAGCAAGGGCTTAGGATGATTTACGACTACTCACTTGCATTAATAATCTAAAATTTATGGTTGGAGAGGAACTATAGGATTTTTCAAGAAAGGGAAGCACTTGTTGAAAGAGTTTAGGATAGTGCAGAATCTACTCTAAAGGAGTTGGGGATTATAGATAGAGGCAAATTTGGGATATTATCAGTGAGGAGAAAGAAAGGGCTGGGGAGTGGTCAAGGCTCCACTAGCTAGATAAGGCTCCCAAGAGGGAGGATAAGTGGAAGAAGGATGTCAACAAGTGTTGCCTACCTCTTGGAAGGGTCAAGTTTAATTTTCATGGTGCAATAAAAGGTATTATAGGGGGTGTTGGGGAATGGTGTGTTTTGAGTAACTAAGAGGGCTAACATTGACATATTTTAATATTCCCAAATTAGTCAATGATGAACATAACGACTCATTGTGAAAATCCTTCATAATGGAAGAGGTCAAGGCTACAATATTCACCATGTTAGGGGAGAAAGCCCTAGGACTAGACGGCTTCACAAGTTCATTCTTCCAAAACTGATAGGACATAGTTGGCAGGAGGGTGTTTCTTTCCATCGAGGAGGCTCGCAGAAATAAAAACATCTTAAAGGAATTCAAAATAAAAACTATCATTCTAATTCCAAAAGTGAAAACACCCTCTTCTTTTGAAGAATATAGACCTATATGTCTCTATAATATGGTCTATAAAATAATCAAAAAAGTCATGGCAATGAGGCTGGCCATAATTATCCAAAGTATCATTTCAAAAGAATAAGGTGGCATCGCTCTTGGTAGAGACACAACAGAGGTAGCCATCGTGACACATGAACTAATCCATTCAATTCAATCTAAAAGGGTGTCTTTAGTGGTAGTGAAGCTAGATATGGAAAAAGCTTACGACAAAGTTGATTGGGGTTTCCTCTTAGACATCCTCTCCAAGCTTGGCTTCTCTAGTTGGTGGTATAAATGGGTGTTGGCCTATATTTTAGGAATGTCCTTCATGGTCCTAGTGAATGGGGCTCAAGCCGGGTTATTTGAGGAAATGAGGGGGCTACGTCAAAGAGATCCAATTTTACCATACCTTTTTATACTCATGGCAGAAGCTCTCACATGGGCAATTAAGGAAGCTAATTCCAAGTGAATATGGAAAGGTATTCAGATTGGAGGAATGGAATATTCATTTACACATGTTCTTTTTGTAGATGACACCATACTGTTTGAGGATGCCATAGTCGACGAAGTTAGAGGTATCAAAGACACCATTAACTTGTAGTGTGTAGTGTCGGGGCAAGAAGTTAATTCCTCCAAATCAAAGGTCTTCCTTTTCCACATAGATCCAGAGGTACAAAAATGCATTCTTAAGATTCTTAACTTTAGAACCAACACATTACCTAGCAGTTATTTAGGAGTCCTAATGTTCAAAGGAATGAACAAATTGCAACTATGGTTTCAAATGCTTCAAAATATCTAGAATAAGATTGGTTCATGGAAGAGTAAATGAGGTTCATTGGAAAGAAGGATAACCATGTTGAAAGCAGTGCTAACAACCATACCAATTTATATGTTCTCAGCACTCAAAATGCCTAAAGGTGTAATTAAGAGCATGGAGAATTCATTTACATAATTTTTATGGCAATGGACAACTGACAAAAGGAATATATATCTTATGGCATGAGAGAAGATTTGCTAGCCAAAAAGTAAAGGCTTGGTAGGTATCCTCAATCTAAAACTCTAGAACTAGGCGTTGAGAACCAAACTTGTTAGAAATAAAAGAAGCACTCCTTCAATGGAAATCTGATTTAAGATAAATTTTTGCAATCTTTTAATTGTGTATTATTGATGGAGATTATAACAAGAAAAGAAACTATGCTTCACAGAGATGCAAAATCAAAAAACTTAAATATATAACACAATGTTTAACATGGAGAAAACCCTTGTGGGTAAAAAACTCCACACGAGAAAGAGGCCCAATATTTGTATTAATCTGTAAAAGATTGTACAATACAACAACACAACCAATCTCTCCTTTAGTCTTCAATCTGACAGCATTCTTGCAGTACCTGAGTACCTAAAATCTGTATTGCAACAACAAATACATGGGAAATACTTACAGAAATGTTTTCCAACTCATCTTAGGCATTCACCTTCTCTCTCCTCCAAATATCCCACATGCAAGCATCAAAATGGCATCTACAAGAAACCTCCAAGTGTCGAAAGTTGACCCTATTAGGGTTAGCCAGCAGAAGATATCAATTAAATGCAAATAAAGATTAACAGAAGAATGAAAATACATAGAAATAATAACAGCGAGAGACAAGTGTTAACATGGTTCACCCAAATTCGGGTTACATCCACCTAACAGAGAGTCCAATATTATTATCTAGTAAATCAAACTGATTACAATCAACAATCCCTACAACTCAATACCGCTGCAAATGCTACAATACAATATATCAAAACCCTAACCCTTAGCCGCTTTTATCAAGCTTTTTGTTAGTTACAAAAATAGGGTTTTCTTATGTCGGTCAATGAAAAAAATAATTCTCGGTGCTTTTATAAAATAATAAAAACCGTGTGAGGTTTCAGGGGCGCTGCCCCCGAGCCCCCGTGAGGGCGCTGCTCCTCGACCCTGCCCTGTATTGCGATAGGAAATGTGCCAGGGGCGCTGCCCCTTGACCTCGTCTTGGGGGCACTGCCCCAAAACCCCGCAAGGGGGCACTGCCCCTTGACCCTGTCTTGGGGGCGCTGCCCCTTGACCTCGTAGGAATTTGGGGGGAAACCGTGCCAATAAAAGTGGGGAAAATGTAACCTCTGAGTCTGATTAGGCTCCATATAACAACAATCTCCCACTTGGAGACTGATCAAACTCCACACCATATCATCTCCCACTTGGAGACTGAGCATAACACCACTGACCCTGTAGCTCCCACTGGAAATAAGCACCTTGGACTCTGTTGTTCTGTTTTTGTTGTTTTCAGTCAAGAAGACCAACCGAAGATGAAGAGGAGCTTAGCTTCTCCCTTGTCACTGCCTTTGTAAACATATCTGCTAGATTATCATCTGTATGTATCTTTTCCACCTATAATTGTCCATCATCCAACACCGACCGAATGAAGTGATGCCTCAACTATATGTGTTTAGTCTTTGAATGCAAGGCAAAATTCTTTGCAAGATGTATGGCACTCTGGTTGTCTGTATACAAATAACTATTAACCTGTTGTTTGCCTAATTCTTCCATGAAAGATTGCAACCATATCATCTCCTTGCTTACCTCTATTGCAGCTACATATTCTGCCTCTGTGGTGGATAAAGCAACCACCTTTTGCAACCTGGAAATCCAACTCACCACTGTTCCACCTACAGTAAAGACATAACCTGTAGTACTCCGCCTGATATCAATATCTCCTGCCAAATCTGCATCTACATAACCTGCTAAATCAACATTAGAGCCCCCAAAACATAAATAGTTATTAGATGTACCTCTCAAATATCTGAGAATCCATTTTACCGCATTCCAATGCTCCAATCCGAGATGACTCATATACCTGCTGACGACTCCTACACTATGTGCAATATCCGATCTCATGCATACCATGGCATACATTAAGCTTCCTATAGCTGAAGCATATGGTACCTTGGACATTTTCTTTTCCTCCTCTTGTGTCTTAGGACACATTTCCTTAGTCAATTTCAAATGACTAGGTAATGGTGTGCTGACATCTTTTGCATTCTCCATATGGAATCTCTACAACACCTTTTCAACATAAGTAGCTTGAGATAGAGTCAATTATTTGTTCTTCCTATCTCTGTAAATTTTCATACCAAGGATTTGTTTTGTTGCCCCCAAATCCTTCATATCAAATGACTGTGCTAACTATTATTTTAACTCTCTTATGTGATCCATGTTAGACCTAACTACGAGCATGTCATCAACATATAAACATAAAATAATGTAGCTGTCATTATCTAATCTCTTAAAATAAACACAATGGTCAGAAATACACCTGCTGTAGCCTTGCTCAGCCATAAAACTATCAAATTTTAAATACCATTACCGAGGTGCTTGTTTTAGGCCATACAAACTCTTTTTCAATTTGCACACCTGTTTCTCCTTACCTTTGACCTCAAATCCTTGGGGTTGTTCCATGTATATCTCCTCCAAATCACCATGGAGAAAAAGAGTTTTCACATCTAGTTGTTCCAAATGCAAATCTTCAACAGCCACAATACTTAAAACAGTACGATAGAAGTCATCTTGACAACCGGAGAAAATATCTCATCAAAATCAATGCCCCTTTTCTGTGCAAATCTTTTTACAACTAACCTGGCCTTAAATCTTTTCTTACCTCCATCTTTCTCTTTCAGCTGGTAAACCCTTTTGTTTGGTAAAGCCTTTTTACCTGTAGGTAACTTACAAAATTCCTAAGTCTAATTTTTCAGCAAGCAGTCCATTTCTTCTTTCATAGCAAGCTCCCACTGAACCTGTGTATCCACTTGCATAGCTTCATCATACCCTTCTGGTTCACCAGCATCTGTTAACAAAATAGAATACAAAGAAAGAGAAAACCTTTTAGGAGGTCTACTTATCTTTGTTGACCGTCTAACATTCACTGGAGTTTGTGGTATTTCTAATTGCTATTGCGGAGCATGAGAAACCACTAGAACATCACTATTTGGAGTATCATCTAGTACCACATAATCCTTTGCTTTCTTCTCATGCTGCTGTAACTGATCTTTGTACAACACCTTCTCATTGAATATAACATCCCTGCTTCTCACAATTTTTTGATTTTCAAAATCTCAAAGCCTACAACCAAATTCATCAATGCCATATCCAACAAAGGTGCACTTTTTTGATTTTGCATCCATCTTGGTTCTATTTTCAAAATTTATATGTGCAAATGCTTCACAACCGAAGGTTTGCATAAAAGAATAACTCACCTTCTTGCCTATCCATGCTTCCTCTAGAATACCATAGCCCAAAGGAACTGAAGGAACTCTATTAATCAAATATACAGCAGTGTTGACAGCCTTTGCCCACATATTTAAAGGCAGCCCAGCATGCAATCTCATGGTCCTTGCACGCTCCATTATTGTCCTATTCATGCATTCAGACACCCCATTTTCTTATGGAGTCCTTGGAATCATTTTCTGCCTATGAATTCCATTAAAGGAACAATAATCTTCAAATTCTTTGCTGCAATACTCACCACCATTATCAGATCTGAGACATTTTAATCTTTTACCTATCTCATTTTCAACCAAGCTTCTCCATTTCTTAAATGTTTCAAATACATCAGATTTCTGTCTAAGGAAATAAATCTAGACATTCCTAGTTGCATCATCTATGTATGTAACATAATACCGAGAGCCATCGAGAGAAGATACCTGAGATGGTCCCCATACGTCTGTATGCACGAGCTCCAACTTTTTATTTTTCTTTTGCTTCCCATCTCTGAGAAAATTGACTCTCTTTTGTTTTCCATACACACAACTTTCACAGAAATCTATATTAATACATTTCAGACCTGGTAAAACTTTCTTAGAATGAAGTACTTTCATACCTTTTTCACTCATATGCCCAAGTCTGTTATGCCACAGTGTTGTCTCAGAACTTGCAGCAACTTTTCCAGTCTCTTCCTGCAAACCTGCAGCAATTGTTCCTGAACCTGTTTGTTTTTCCTCTATAACGGCTAAAGTAGAAGGAACAATATGACCTGTACAAAGATATAAGGTGCCTAATTTCACACCTTTTGCTACTACTAAGGCATCTTTTGAAACCTTCTAATTTTTATTAGTAAATGTAACAATGCAACACTATTCAGCTAGTTGCCCTGCTAAAATTAAATTCCTATTGAGCTTTGGAACGTGCCTTACCTCTTGTAGTAGCCAATGATTCCCATTCTGCAACTTAATCTTGATTCTTCCCTTTCCAACAATCTGACAGGGTTCGTTATCTCCCAAATAAACTAGCCTAAAATCCCCTTGGACATAATCAAGAAAATCACTTCTATGGGGCATAGCATGAAATGAGGCCCCTGAATCTAAAACCCATGAATCATCAGCATTATCTAGGGAAAGAATCAAAGCATCATCTTCAGATTTATTACTTACTACATTTGCTTTCTTATTGCCTTCTTGTTTATCTCCTTCTTTATTTTTCTGAGACCAGCAATCTTGCTTCAGATGACCTAGTTTCCTATAGTACCAACAATCCTTCTGTCCTCTGGTTTGGAATCTTTTGTCCTTTGATTTTCCTCGTGACTTCCCATGACCTCCAGAACCTTTTCCTCTCTCCTTTGATCTGGCCTTGCTTTCTGCGTTCAAAACATTGCCTGATGTGGATCCACCTGAGCTTTTCTTATGAATTTCCTCACTCACAATAACACCAACAACATCATCAAATTTTAGGGTATTTGAACCAGAAACAGAGTTACTAACTGCCATTACCAAACTATCCCAGCTTTCAGGCAATGAACATAATATCAAGAGAGCTCTAACTTCTTCATCAAATTTTACATTTACAGAAGTCAATTGACTGACAATCATATTAAATTCATTTAAATGACCTGTCACAGATCCACCTTCAACCATTTTCAAATTAAACAAACACTTCATGAGAAATACCTTAGTTGAGGTTGAGGGTTTTTCATACAATTTAGCTAAAGCTTTCATCAGACCATCTGTTGTCTTCACTTCCGTTATATTGAATGCCACCGATGGTGCCAAGCACAACCAAATGGTTTCCAGTGCCTTTCTGTCAAGAAGATTCCAATCCTCATCAGACATTGTTGCTAGTTTCTTGGCTACTCCTTCCAACGGCCTCCATAAATCCTTTTGATAGAGGTAATCCTCCATCTGCATCTTCCATAACTGATAGTTCTGCCCATTGAATTTATCGACCTTCAATTTACCCTCATCCGCCATTGCTCCCACTCAACCGTGAGACTCCCACTCAACCATGAGACCTTCTTGCAGATGATAATTGAACACAACCTGCTCTGATATCACTTGTGAGGGTTAGCCAGCAGAAGATATGAATTAAATGCAAATAAAGATTAAACAGAGGAATGAAAATACACAGAAATAATAACAGCGAGAGACAAGTTTTAATGTGGTTCACCCAAACTCGGACTACATCCACCAAATAGAGAGTCCAAAATTATTATCCAGTAAATCAAACCGATTACAATCAGCAATCTCTGCAACTCAATACCGCTGCAAATGCTACAATACAATATATCAAAACCCTAACCCTTAGCCGATTTTATCAAGCTTTCTATCAGATACAAAAATAGAGTTTTCTTATGTCGGTTAATGAAAAAATAACTCTCGCTGCCCCTTGACCCCGTCTTGGGGGCACTGCCCCTAAACCCTCGCAAGGGGTGCTGCCCCTTGACCCCGTAGGAATTTGGGGGGAAACCCCACCGATAAAAGTGGGGAAAATGTAACCTCCGAGTCTGATTAGGCTCCATATAACAACAAACCCATTCAAAGTTGGGTGCCCATATCCAAGAATTGCATCTTATAGCATCTTATAACACATCATAACCATCATAAATACCTCCAACATGCATCCTTCCAAAGATGGACACCTGAGGCTAAATATAGCAAATATACAACTAACATATCCATCATATGCTTCATAGAATCTTAGAATCTTATGACAACTTGCAGCTATCATATATTCACTTACCAAACATTATGATAGTTGTCATACATGCCAAAAATAGTAGATTCTCAAAGGGGAATGTCTACCCTCATTTACCATAAGTTTTTATATTTTCCAACAGTAAATATCACTCTGTAATTACCTCTGGTGACTCTAAAATTACCCCTATTAGTGGAACTAGTACATCTCCTCATGGATAATTATAAATTATAAATAATAAATGGAATAAATACAATATTGGGATTTACAAAGTTAATGGCACTTTATCCCAGCCTTCTCCCATTTAACATTATACATTGTAAATCAACCAATAGGAAATCAAAAGAAAAATAATCATGCACTAGAAACAAGGCCCATGGCCTCTCTGCACCACACGAACATCTTTGTGCTCATAGGTTTGGTTAATGAATCTGCAACACTCTCTTGAGTCTATCTTCTTTAGCTCAATGTCTCCATTTGCAACTAACTCTTGAACAAAGTGATATTGAACATCAACATGCTTAGTCTGAGCATGATACATAGGATTCTTGGCCAAACAGATAGCACTTTGGCTCTCACAACCAATCTGAATGATCCTGCAATCAAATCCAATACCTATAGATAGTCTCCTCAACCAAACTATCTCCTTAGAGACATGAGTGGCATCCATATACTTTGCTTCTATGGTGGACAAAGCAACTATGGGCTGCCTCTTACTCATCCAACTCACTGCACCTCCAAATAGAGTAAACACATAGCCACTAGTAGACCTTGGACTATCTACATCACCTGCCCAATCTGCATCAACAAAACCCTGTATGTCCAAAGATTTATCAGCACTATCAGTACCAGAATAAATTAAATAATGATCAGGAGTACCTGCAAGATATTTAAACACCCTCTTCGCATAGTTCAAATGTTGTCTACCAGGGTTAGACATAAATCTACTTAAAACTCTCATTGCTTGGGTAATATCTGGTCTAGTGCAAACCATTGCATACATCAAACTCCCTACAAAATGAGCATATGGCACATTAGACATATCCTCAAGATCATCCTTAATGTTTGGACACATATCTAATGAAAGCTTAGTACCAATGGGTAAGGGAACTCTAAGTGGATTACAGTCCTACAAACTAAACCTCTACAAAATAGTATTCACATACTTTGTGACAACCAAAGATTTTTGTTAACTCTATCTCTTTTGATCTCCATTCCCAGAATGTACCTGGTAGTGCCAAGATCCTTCATATCAAATGCACCTGAAAGTTGAGATTTAAGCTCGGTGATCATACCCTTAGTATTGTTGAAAAATAACATGTCATCAACATACAAAGCAATAACCAGTATAGAATCATCAATACAATGAATGTAAACATAATGATCCTCCTCGCTTCCAACAAAACCCAATTTTAACACAAATAAATCAAACTTTTGATATCACATTCTGGGGGACTATTTTAAACCATACAGAGACCTCTTCAACCTGCAAACCCAATGTTCTTTATCTTTTACCTCAAAACCTATAGGTTGTTGCATATATATTTCTTCCTCAAGATCTCCATGCAAGAATGCAGCCTTAACATCCATTGCTCAATTTCTCAATCATAAGCTACATCAATGGATAAGAGAAATCTAATAGTAGTCAATTTAGTAACAGGAGAGAATATCTCACCAAAATCAACTCCCTCTCTCTGGGAGTAGCCCTTGGCTACCAATCTAGCTTTGTGCTTTTTCAATGACTTGTTTATTCCAAACTTCTTCTTGAAGACCCACTTACATCCTATGGCCTTTCTTCCTTTGGGAAAACGAACAAGATCCCTGGTGTTACAAGAGTCTAAAGCCATCATCTCCTCCTACATGGCTAACTGCAAAGAATCATGATCATTTGTAGAAATAGCTTCCCTGTAGGATCTAGGCTCAACATTAGTACTCAATAAAGCATATGCACAACGTAAATATGGTGGGATATACTTTTCAACTAGATTTTGTTGTCTTGTGGCTCTCCTCAAGGATGGAGTAGGAGACTCTACTCATTCTTTTGTATGATCATCTGCACCAACTTCTTATGTAACAATAGACACATTTTCATTAGAACTACTTGAATCTTCTTCATCTTCACCCCTCAATCCATCATTTTATTCTTCTTGAGGTGCTTCTTACTACTCTAAATCAAAGTACACTTTATTTACATTTTCTTCTTTTTCTTTTGGTTGCTTAGATTCAGAAATAGCTCTAAGTTCCCTGAAAATAACATCTCTAGAAAAGATAATCTTGTAGGTTAGTGGATTCCAAAGCTTATAACCTTTGAAATTATCACCATATCTAATGAATGTACACTTTTTAGCCTTTGGATCCAACTTAGATCACTTTTCCTTAGGCACATGAACAAAAGCCTCACAGCCAAAACCTATTAAATGTGAAACAAAAAGTTTCTTACCTGTCCACACTTCATAAGGTGTCGAATCAATAGCCTTACAAAGAGATCTGTTTATCAAGTAGCAAGCAGTACACACAGCCTCTGCCCAAAAACATTTATCCAACTATGCATCACTTGTACTTCTAGCTCTTTCCATAATTGTTTAGTTCATCCTTTTTGCAACACCATTCTGTTGTGGTCTATACGGAGTTGTCTTTTGTCTGATTATACTTGCATGCTTGCAAAACTCATCAAATTCCTTAGAGCAATATTCCCCTCCATTGTCAGATCTTAATATTTTTATCTTTAAACATGACTAGTTCTCTACTAAGAGTTTGAATTCCTTAAACTTAGTGAAAACTTCATATTTATGTTTCATAAAATGAATCCATGTATATCTGGATACATCATCAATGAAGGTGACAAAATAACAAGATTTTCCAATAGATTCATTATCTACAGGTCCAAACACATTCGTATGAATAATTTCTAATTTCTCTTTTGCTCTATTGCTTCCTGAAGAAAATGATTTTTTGTTTTGTTTACCAAACACACAATGCTTACAGAAATCAAATTGTTCATTAGAATAAGAGAAACCATCCAACAATTCTTTATTCTCAATAGTTTTAATACATTATTGCTTGTGTTGCCCAATCTGTGGTGCCGCAACATACAAGTGTTTTCAGAAGCCTTAGAAACATAAGAGGCATTACAAGCTGTAGTGGCTTCAAGCTTAAACAATTTCTCGAATCTCTTCCCTTTCGCTACCACCAAGTTCCCTCTCACCAAACTGCAGCCATGCTTGTCAAATGTCACATGCATTCCCAAATCATTCAGCTTCAAAACTGAATTCAAATTTCTAACTAATCTAGGAACATGCAAAACACCGGGGAGGGTTTTAATCCTCCCATCACTAAAACACAACAATACTTTTCCTTTCTCGACAATCAGATATAAAGAGTTGTCACCAAGGAAGATATTACCTCCATCATATTCTTCATATGTGGAGAACCATTCCTTATACGGGGTCATACGAAATGAGCATCCTGAGTCAACCGACCAGTTATCATTAGAAAGAACATTACACGTAGAAAGTAAAACATCTCCACCTACATTCGAGGACTTATTTGAAGCACTCTCCCACTATTTCTTGGGGTTTTTGCACTCCTTTACATGTCCCCTTTTACCGCAATTCCAACACTTAACTCTATTCTTTTTACTAGGAGTCTTAGACCGGCCCTTGGACTTGTCCTTAGCCCCTTTTTGATCTCTTTTAGGTCCCCTTTCCTTAGACCTTCCCCTGATACTAAGAGCATCACCTGAACTATCTAAACTCTTCTTCTTCAATTCCTGTGCCAATAAAACTGCAACAAGAGTATCGAACTTCGGATCTGTGAGGTTAAAAGTGATAGCCAAAATGACATTTTCCCATGATTTAGGTAAAGAACAAAGAAGCAAGATACATTTATCTTCCTCATCAACTTTAACATCTACTAAAGCAAGCCAATTCATCAGACATATTAAAAGAATTTAAATGTTCTGCAACTGACTGACCCTATTTCATTTTCAAGCAAAATAACTTCCCTTTTAAATAGAGTTTATTTACCATACTCTTGGCTTGGTAGATCTCACCCAACTGATTCCATAATTTATGTGTGATCTCTTCCTTTGCAACATTCAGCAACACATAATATGAAAGACACAAATGGGTGGTTTCTTGTGCCTTCTTATCCAGTTTTGCCCACTCATCCAGAGAAACATCATCGGGTTTCTTCTCTTTTTGAATAGCCAACCATTAGTTTATTTCTTCCAACAAATCTTCCATTTTCATCTTCCACAACTCATACCTCGTTCCATCGAACTTCTCAATGTCTATTCAAGAGGTTGATGCAACAGTGGATGCAACCATAATAACAACAAAAGATTTGCAAAACATACACAACCAAATCTCCCACTACAACTATAGCTTCCACACTACCACCCAAGAGTCAAAGCTGGCCAGGCTCTGATACCAAATGTTAGAAATAAAAGCAACACCACTTCAATGGAAATCTAATTCAAGATAAATTTTTGCAATATTTTAAGTGTGTATTATTGATGGAGATTGTAACAAAAAAAGAAACTATGCTTCACAAAGATGTAAAATCAGAAAAATTGAACACATAACACAACGTTTAACATGGAGAAAATCCTTGTGGGTAAAAAACTCCACATAGGAAAGAGGCCCAATGTTTGTATTAATCTACAAAAGATTATACAATACAACGTCACCAATCTCTCCTTTAGTCTTCAATCCGACAACATTCTTGCAGCACCTGAGTACCTAAAATCTATATTGCAACAACAAATACATGACAAATACCTATAGAATTTTTTTCCAACTCATCCTAGGCATTCACCTTCTCTCTCCTCCAAATATCCCACATGCAAGCATCAAAATGACACCTACAAGCAACCTCCAAGTGTTGAAAGTTGACCCATTCAAAGTTGAGCACCCATATCCAAGAATGGCATCTTACAACATCTTATGATGCATCATAACTATCATAGATATCTCCAACATGCATCCTTCCCAAGATGGGTGCTTGGGGTTAAATATAGAAAATATACAACTAACATATCCGTCATATGCATCATAGAATCTCAGAATCTTATCACAACTTGCAGTTGTCATAGATTCACTTACCAAACATTATGACAATTGTCATATATGCCAAAAATAGTAGATTCTCCAAGGGGAATGCCTACCCTCATTTACCATGAGTTTTTACATTTTCCAACAGTATATATCACTCCGTAATTACCTCCGGTGACTCCAAAATTACCTCTATCAATGAAACTAGTACATCTGCTCATTGATAATTACAAATTACAAATAATAAATGGAATAAATACAATATTGGGATTTACAAGGTTAATGGCACCTTATCCCAACAAAACTAGCCTAAAACGTGTATGCTAAACTGAAGGCATGATGGGTCAGGTTAAAGCAAGTTAAGCATCTAGATAATAGGGAAAGGGAGAGAATTTTCACAATAAAAGACCCCCTCAAAGGATCAAGTATGTGGAACTTCATCACTAACAGATAGGATTTAATAGGTATTCATCTATCATGGATTGTCCATGATGGTAGTAAGGCGGACTTCTGGGAGGATTCATGGAGTGGATGCTCAAAACTCTCCATAAGATCAGATCTAAATGAAGCACAGATCTTTCTTAAACAAAATTGGGGGACAAAGGTTAGAGAATATTGGGACCAAGATCAAGGATCCTTTTAGGGAGAAGTTAGTTGGAAAAGCTTCACTACAATTTTCCTATAGAGTAGAAGGAAATTCTCCAAGGTATCATCACAAGTAGAAAGGTCTTCATCTCCATCATGGTTAATGAGTTAGTATGGACAAGGCAACCTTCAAGGAAGTATTCAATAAAACAAGGATACAAATATCTATCAACTTTAAACAATTTGGATTTGCCATATAAGTTGTGTTGGAATGCACATACTCTGCCAAAAGTTTGGGTGTTCTCATGGCTAGAAATTAACAATAGAATTCTAACTGGTGACAAATTACATAAGCTTGGTATTAGTTCTAATATCAGATGTGTTCTATGTGGCGAACATGAGGAGGATGTCAATCACTTACTACTTCATTGCCCTTTTAGCATTTCATGTTGGAATTGGTGTATGAGGAAACTTAATTGGAGTTCCCCCTACCTAATTCCTTGTTGGATCTATTCAAGAGATGGCCATTACTACACCAAGAGTCCACATTCACATGTTTATGGGAGGTTTGTCCTTCATTGCTCATCTAGGGTATTTGGAAAGAGAGAAACTTCAAGATTTTTAGAAAGACGAGACATCCTTTGGAAACGCTGATTGAAGATGAGTCCATGGCAATTTTAGAGATTGTAAAAGTGAGAGTTAGAGACAGCTCCTTCTCCAACACTAAATTCACCAATTGGGGCAGTTTACTTCTCAAGGAAGGGAGTCAGTTAAAGATTCCGAGCCAACAAGCCAAATAAATGGCTGCATCCACTAAGGTATTAAGAGCTTTAGTTAAACGGTCGCCTCCCATAGAGACATTTCTAAGATTAAAGTTTGATGCCACCTGTAGAGGTAATGTAGGTCCATCAAGCATTGGCTATATCATCAGGTATTTTGAAGGTAAATTGGTGGTAGTGCAGGCAATCAAAATCCCTCCAAGAACTAATAATCAGGTAGAAGAACTTTCCCTTCTCTATGGAATTAAAATGGCAATAACACATGAGGTGAAAAATCTTTGGATCAAAGGCGAATCATAAATTCTCTCAAAAGAAGGGAAGCCCTCAATTGGATGCTAGAATACATCTTACATCCGACAATCAAACTTCTAAGATTTTTCAAGAGTTTCCAAATTATCCATTACTACATGGAAGCAAATCAGGTGTCAGATCTTCTTGCCAACATGGAAATTGATCAATGGGTTACGTGCTCTTCTTTTCCACCTCGCTAGGATGGGGGACCAACTCACTTGGTGCATTTATTGGCAAAAGATATGCCAATCTCCTCGGACAAGACTTCTTAATGAGGATATTACCTATCCTTAATTTCCTGTCAGATAGGAATGATTATCGTTAATAGCTCCCCAAAGAGTCATGTCAATAGGGCCGTTGAAATAAATTTCGCTTAGGAAGGAAGTAATTAGTCACAGGTGGACATTAATGCCTCTTTGAGAAATGCAGCATCCACTCAGATTGACATCTTCTAAATATCCTGTAGCCTTACCTATTTTTATAGGCAAGGACACTAGTTGGAGATCCTAGGTGGCTTCAACTGTGCATGCTTATTGCTGAGGTCTTGTCCGTTGCAAGAGACAAATCAGCGTTTATATTTCCTTAAGAGCCTACGAAAGAAAGGACACATCAGCATCACCATAAGATATGTACAGACCACATGCCTCATTCTTAATACCTATGACATGGCGATACCATGTCTTTTTAATCCGTAGTCTTTTTTAAATTCCTCAAAGGTCTTCATTTGTTTTATTCCTATCAAGTCTCTAGCTTTCTCATCGAATCCTGAAGTAGCAAGTCAGCTCAAATGGCATTCTGGAAAATAAATATTTGTGTCTTTCTTCCCCCTGTGGTAGGGGAGCCCTCTTACCATGGCACCATGACCACAATCCACATGAGGGAGATTTTTGAAATAGATTTTGATAATGTTGAGTTTGCAGTTTGGTGTGTATTGTGCTAATATATTTTCTAGCCTGAGGATAGCCAAGTGAAAGGATCTGATATCACTTTAATTTTCATCGCCAACATCTTTGACATTTTGTAGGACCATGAATATACGTAGGTGATCAGATTCAGGCTAGTGCATTCTTCCTTTTTAAGCTAGGAAAGGTGGCGAACTGCATTGGTGGTCTATGCTTTCCAACAAGGTTCAACTCCTATTGGTGGGATTTTTGATAGACATCTCTTGCAGACGTCGCACCACATAGCTTGTGTGTACACTGCACTAAAGAGGGGACTCCGGGTGGAGTGCGTTAACATGTTTAACAAAGCCCTCAACACCCACTATTTCTAGCTCCCAGAGGGGATAGCAGACAAAGTGAAGGAGGTGATTAATGTGGCGTGTTTCATGCGAGAGCACACATCAGATGTAGCCCCAGGTCCCCTACGGGCACTAGGCACACTAGCCTTCACCCTGCCATTCACTATGCTGCCTCCAGAGGAACACAATGGTTCCAATTTAGACTAAGTCTGACTGGGTTTATGTTCTCATCTTGTTACTAATTTTAATATTTATTTCTGTTTTCCAGTCCTCACTACTAATCACAGGCAGTTTTCACCCATACAAATGTATAGACCAGATGATATATCCCTGGTTTTTAATAGACTGAATTTCATTTTTTTTTTGTAATCTTACCTTTCTTTTAAAAAAAAAAAACTAAGATGGCTAACCTATATATATATATATGCGTTTGACTTTGGTATAGAGACAAATAATATAGGAAAAGCAAGGGTTGTGTTGTGGGGATTAAAGGTGGTCATAGAGAAGGGATGGGATTGTATCTAGGTTGAGGGTGACTTGAACGTTGTTATTGGATTTATGAAGGTTGAGGATGTAATAGCTAGCTTCTTAATACTTTTCTCTCTAAGGCTAGGGTACTGGTTGACACCTTTATGGAGATTACATTCAATCATATTGGGAGAAAAGAGAATGCTGTGGTAGATTGGGCTACCAATGTAGGAGTGGAATTGAATAAGAAGGAAGGTAGGATTCGTAAATAATGGGAGGAAAACTTCCTTAAGGAGGCTTTGGATCTTATATGTAAATATATTTGTGGTTTCTAACCTAATAATGGGTATATATGGGCATGTGAGGCAACTGGGAATGGGATGAGATGGACAATGTTTTATTAACAATCATCATGACAATTTGAGGGGGATTTAATTGTGCTAAAGATGGCAATGTTATCATAACAGCTTATGGTTATGGGGAGCTAGTTTGAGATCACTCTTGGCTATGGGTGTAAGGTGGTGGAAATATGGTCGTTTTTATAGGTGGTGATATCAAAAGGCAAGAAGGATTGTCAAAAATAAGGAAGAACCTACTTTGGTGAAGAAGGGAAAGCAGAGAAAAAAAGAGCTTTTAGTAAAGAAATGATGTTAAACTTGACAACTTTCATAGAAAGAGAGATAAAAAATCTAGAGCTTTGTTAAATTAGGTGGTAAGGATTTGGGTCCTTTTTAAATATATGGATGACATGTCATGCATGGGGATTAGGTTTTCCATGGTCAATCTTCTTCTAGACCCTAGTCATACACATGGTAGTTGGAATATTTTTGATGTAGGACAAACTTTGAGTTGTACTTCTATGTTGTCTTTAGTGGTCAATCCCTATTTGACTCAAGATGATATCAAAGAAATTGTGCACCATGTTGAGGTTTAATTCAATTGTGCTGGATCATATGCATGCTACAAAAGGGAGGAAACAATGTTCTCAGAAGGTCGTGGAAGAAATTACGAAGGGTTTTAAGGTGGTGTTATTTATGGATACCACAAGAATTCTAATGATGTGATCAAGGTTCTTGCACTTGGTAACATTCCATATTCTCCTAAATGTATGAATGATATGGCAAGGGCCATGGGGTTTACATAATTTGCCTCAATTCTCATGTGACTTCTAGTTTTTTTATATATTGTTAATGATTTGGGTGATGGGTTTGGGTAGTCTCTAAATATGGTATGAGTATATGCTCAAGAAGGGGAAAACATAAAGGACATGTCACCAAGACTAAAATTACTGAGAGGTGTGTAATTCAAACCTACATGGCTATGATTAGGGACATCTTTATCATCATCAGACTTCCATGTAGGGCTACCATGATTTTGGTACTTACAAGCATGTCAACCACATACCTTTTGATTATATGACTAATTCTGATGATCAAATTCCCCTTGATCAACTAGATGGATCAAATCTAAATGACTCTAAAGAATGGGAGCTACTATATTACCTCTACATAAGAATTATAGTTGACTTCAATGAATTTGAATGTATTCTTAGGTGTAAATACTTTAACACTAGCCACAATTGGAGTGAAACTACCATCCTCCCTCCTTGTAACTATTATAATTAATTTCATAGACTCCCTTTAATAAACACACCAAGTTCCCCATAACCAAGAAAATATAACACTTGACTCACTCAATCTATCAATTGGACAACAATGTTCGTCTGATATTGTTATTTTTGATTTTGTAGGCATATGATTGCAAACCCCACTTTGAATGATCATAAAAGATAATAAATGCACTAGCAATTTATACTTTATCTATAAAACTAGACATGTACTTTCGATAGCCATTCCTCCATCCCAATCATAATTCTTGTTTCTTTCCTTGAGTGGTATTGCAATATTGAACATCAATGTATCGACAATCTATGTTGGCCTCCACATTCCATTAAAAGAGATGAATCCTCTTAAGGAGCATGCACTAGAAATTTTTTAAGAGGAATGTGTTTCATTCACCACATTCTAATGGATGAGATGAATAATTAGACCTCAGTTGTTGAACTAGATTGATAGGCAATTGCATGAATCCTTTCCCATTCAAAATCAATTCCTCTTAGGGATTATTCCATCATCTTCAACGATGATTTAGGTTAACTACCACATGTAAAACACATTCCTATACATGCTAGGGCATTTAGGGCACAATATTTTGGAGTAAGGTGAAAGCTTAGAGTTGTGTCACAATTTATGCTAATTGAATAATTATAAGTGAAATGATTTCCTTCAAAAATATTGAGCTAATAAGTTTCATCCATAATTGTTGCAACATATGTGGTTGCCATGGTTTCAATTGGAATATATTTAGTGAAACAATTTCAATCAAAACATGAAAACATGAACTCTAACATTATAGAGTTAGGTCCCCACTTTATAATGTAGTATCCCTACCCCCTCAAATGTCTTAAATTACTTTTGTGGTGGAAAAATTATATGATGCTTTGAATCATGATCTAATCTATTCTACTACTTTTGCAAGATATCTAATGTTTTGAAGAAACTTTAAATAATGGCTTCGAAATGACATTTTCTAGAAATATAGAATTGAATATACAACAAGTTAGATCCACCACAAAGGGAAGGTGGTATACAAGAAACTAAAAATTTAATCATTTAAGAGACATACCACCTACAAGAGACACAATATTCAGTAAAGTAACAAGAAGATATAAAGATACAAGATGTAATATTAGATCAAAGAGAATAGTGATAAAACTTGAGATAATATGATGTAATATGAGGTGAATGTGTAATATGAGATAAACATTGATGTAAAAGTAACCACTATAATAAAGATATACAATGAATATAATATACCACAAGTTGGGATAATGGATGTCTATTGAGTTACATATGTGATGTATGCATGTATGTGAGAAATCATTATATTTTAACGATTATTTCTTTATGAAACCTTTTGTAACTTACCACATAAATCCCTGACCTTCCTCTTACTAGCCACACTAGGGTATAAATACATCTCTCAAGAAACTCAGGTTCAAATCCTTGATTTATGTCTCATTCCTACTAAAATTTTGGTTATGTTGCGAAGACATTGGTAAATTTGTTAAGGAAAGGATTGTATCAACAAATTTATTAGTTGTGGTAATAAAGGAGTTAATAAGAAGGGATTATAGATAAAAACAAGAAATTTTTTATGTTTTGTAGTAGGATCCTCTAGGTTCTAGCCTCATGAGAGGGGGTTAGGCACCTAGGGGAGGATCCTTAAGGGATCTTTGAAGAGATGTGACTAATAGTTTAGTAGAATTGATATGAAAACATAAACTCCAACATTATAGAGTTAGGTCCCCACTATAGAATGGGGTATCCCTACCCATCAAATGTTTTAAATTACTTTTGTGGTGGAAAAATGATATGGTGCTTTGAATCATGATCTAATCTATTCTACTACTTTTGTAAGATATCTACTATTTTGCACAAACTTTTAATAATGGTTTCAAAATAACATTTTTTGGCAAGGTAGAGCCGATTGTACAAGTTAGATCAACCACAAAGGGAAGGTTGTTGGTAGGTGGCGATTGATCAGGAAAGTACTGTACACTAGCCATGTATCCTCGCTGGGGTTATTTTTTATGACCGACATAAGAAAACCCTAATGTTTGTAACCGACAAAAAGGCTTGATAAAAAGCAGCCAAGGGTTAGGGTTTGGGTATTGTATTGTAGTATTTTGCAACAGTATTGAGTTGCAGGGATTGCTGATTGTAATCGGTTTGATTTACTGGATAATAATATTGGACTCTCTGTTTGGTGGATGTAGCCCGAGTTTGGGTGAACCACGTTAAATCTTGTCTCTCGCTGTTACTAATTCTGTGTATTTCCATTTCTCTATTTAATCTTTATTTGCATTTAATTGATATCTTTTGCTGGCTAACCCTAACAAAGGTGGTATACAAGAAACTAAAAATTTAATCATTTAATAGACATACCACCTACAAGAGACACAATATTTAGTATAGTCACTAGAAGATATAAAGATGTGACTAATAGTTTAGTAGAATTGATATGAAAACATAAACTCCAACATTATAGAGTTAGGTCCCCACTATAGAATGGGGTATCCCTACCCATCAAATGTTTTAAATTACTTTTGTGGTGGAAAAATGATATGGTGCTTTGAATCATGACCTAATCTATTCTACTACTTTTGCAAGATATCTACTATTTTGCTCAAACTTTTAATAATGGTTTCAAAATAACATTTGTTGGCAAGGTAGAGCCGATTGTACAAGTTAGATCAACCACAAAGGGAAGGTGGTATACAAGAAACTAAAAATTTAATCATTTAATAGACGTACCACCTACAAGAGACACAATATTTAGTATAGTCACTAGAAGATATAAAGATACAAGATGTAATATCAAATCAGAGAGAATAATGATATAAAATGAGATAAGATGATGTAATATGAGGTGAATATGTAATATGAGATAAATATTGATGTAAAAGTAAGCACTATATATTAGAGATATATAATGAATATAATATACCACAAGTTGGGATAATGGATGTCTATTGAGTTATGTATGTGATGTATGCATGTATGTGAGAAATCATTTAATTTTAACTATTATTTCTTGTTGAAACCTTTTGTAACTTACCACATAAACCCCTAACCTTCATCTTACTAGCCACAGAGGGGTATAAATACAAATCTCAAGAAACTCAAGTTCAAATCCTTGATCTACGCCTCATTCCTACTAGTTCATTTTGGTTATGTTACCGAGACATTGGTAAAGTTGTTAAGGAAAGGATCAGATCAACAAATTTATCAATTGTGGTAGTAAAGGAGTTAATAAGAAGGGATTAAAGATAAAATAAGACTTTTTTTAATGGTTTGTAGTATGATCCTCTAGGTTCTAGCCTCATGAGAGGGGGTTAGGCACCTAGGGGAGGATCGTTATAGGATATTTGAAGAGATGTGACTAATAGAAGTAGAATGAAAATGATCCATAGTGATAAATAAAAAAGGATTAATGAAACACCAAAACAAAAACACCCATGACAAAAGTAGATAACAAGAATCAAAGATAAATAATGAAATAAATTAAAATGGCAATGGAATTGAACATGGAAGCGTCGACTAAAACAAATTTAGGAAAGGCAATAGAAATACCACAAAAGAATAGAGAAGGCCAAGGAAGTTGAGATAGAGTAGACCAAAGGGGTTACTACCAAAGATAATTATGGGGAGACAGTTTTATACAAGGGTTGCTGCTAATTTTGAAAACAAGGAGGATAAGGAGCATGCTAGAAAGGATGTATTTGATATTATTAAGGATAAGGAGATGAATGAAAACCTAGTACCCCTAGAGGAATGATTATAAATGAGCATGTCATTGGTGCTGCATTTGAACACAGGGATTCCATATGAGACTCTAAATATCCATCTTGATAAGGAAACCAAAATTCTATTAAGATTGGAAACATAGATAAAATGTTATGTTGTGTCTAGAGAATCTTTTGAAGGACCCTAGCTTAGAAGCAATAGTGCTTAGCTAGGACATGGAAGTATAGGTCCTTTTCTGTTTGAATTCTAGACTCAAACACCATGGTCTAAACTTGATTTGTCAAACTTGAGGGTTATGGTTAATGAGGCATTCAAGGAGTTATTAACACCCCTTACAAAATTAAAACCTTTGAACCTCAATATTAAGTATCTAGATAAAATGGTCAGTATGAGTGTGGAATTAGAAAAGAAGAAGTAGATAAAATAATGGGAATTGAAGGAAAGAGAGAGAAGAATGAGGAAGAGGAAGAAGTAGAAATCATGTTCAATAACATAGCTATGGATATAAATGAAACAATTAATGAAGGATTGGAAGGTCTATTATTATTTAATGAAATGTTAAGTAATAAGAATTTCTCTCCTAAATTGAAATGTTTTCTTGAAGAGGTGAACCCATTTAACTAAGAGTCATCTCATATGCTTGTTAAGAAAAAGAGAGTTATTTCAAAAGGTATAGTTAGTGATTCTAGTTGAACATGAGAGAAACATTAATAAGAATTCTTGAGTGAATTAGAAGAAGCATTGGGAAGCAATTTATTTGACATAGAGCTAGCAAGAGATAAAGGGAGAAAAAGGAAACTAGTAAGACAAAAAAAGTGTGGCAAGAAAGTTATGTCATTAAAGGAGAAGAAACATATAAATTCAAAAATATAGGAACAAATATCATTTAGCAACTTAGAGGAACCAAATATTAACGTGGATCACACCATGAAACTACTAGTCTTTAGAAAAGATACAACTAAGGCATTTGAACACATCTTTGTCCTAGAATCCTTATGGATGATGAATGGGACTTGAAGCAACTAGGCTAAATTGTATGATTTCATAGGCACATTAAGACAAGATGCACTAAAATGGTATATGAAGAAGTTCCCGCAACATGATAAAGAGTAGAAAGAGATCAAGGAGGAATCCCTCTCTAATTTTGAATCTTTGGAACTTCCATCTAAATGTTTTAGTAAAATAAGTGAAATGATACAAGAAGAAGGAGAAACCATCAAAGAATATGACCACAGATTTAAGGAAGTAGTGTATAAGATGGAGGAACCCCTCATTGAAAAACAAAGAATTGAATGGTTCATTTCTAGATTATTATCTGAGTGTAGGACTATATTGGATGGTAGAATATTTCAAACCTATTCAAGTGCAATAGAATTAACGTGCCAAGTTGAGGGCCAACCTTGGAGGAGAAACATTAAGGAAGTAAAAAATAAGGAAATGGAAAAATGAGACTTCCTCATTAGAACAACTAAAAATAAAACAAGAAATATTGACAAAAGGAGAAAATAATTTGGTATCCTCACCACCTTAGAGAGGATTTGGTGCAGATACCACTCTAATCAAGGTCACTTAAAAATGAATGTCTAGTAATAAAGGGTGACAAAAGAGCTACAACACTTAGAGTAGACCTACAAATTGCCCCATGGAGACTGAAAAGCTTGTATTGTGTGATATGTGGTGAATGGGATAAACATGAAAATGAAGATATCCCATCCTGTTAATTTAGGGTATGAGAAGAGGAAGGAGAACATGAACCATTGTATAGTCATCGAGGAGAAAGTAATGATCCTATTCATAAAGGAATGGCAAGTGCAAAGGGACTAGCAAAAAGAGCATTCCATAGTAGAGAAAGTGTATATAAAATTTAGACCTTAAATTCCAGAGGAGCTAGCATATATATACATACATATAAATACAACTTAAACCCTAGAATTTAGGGTCTAACTTATATTTATGTGTATAAATATAACTTTGACCCTAGAATTCAGATATGTATATATTTATATGTATGTATCTATATATATGTATGCAAGTAAATAATGTATATATAGACCCTAAAATTAGACCTTAGAATTTTAGGGTATATATATATATATTGACCCTAAATTATAGAGTCTAGTGCGCACACACACAAATACAACTTAGTCCTTAGAATGTATGGTCTAACTTATATATATACCTTTGACCCTAGAATTTGGTGTCTAACATATACACACACATATATTATATATCATATATTATATATATGTATAATATATGTGTGTACATGACACCCTAAATTCTAGGGTCTAGTACATATATATGCATATATTTACATATAAGTTAGACCCTAGATTTTAGGGTCCAACATATATAAATATTCTAGGTTCATAAATTTAGGGTCTAACATATATATAAATTCTAGGTTCATATATATATATAACATATATAAAAATTCTAGGTTCATATATATATATATATATATATGAACCTAGAATTTTTATATATGTTAGACCTTAAAATTTAGGGTCTAACTTATATATAAATTATATACACTAGACTCTAGAATTTAAGATCTGATCTATATAAAAATTCTAAGGTCTTATATATATATATATATATATATATATATATATATAGTTTAGAGGCTAACTTATATATATACTTGTAATGCAAACATACATATAAGATCCTAGAATTTATATATAATTTAGACTCTAAATAAATATATATATATAGTGCAAACATACATATAAGATCCTAGAATTTATATATAATTTAGACTCTAAATTCCAAAGTCTGAGTTGTATGTATAAAAATGTCTATGTAAAACATTGACCAAGAAACTTGGGTCCAAGATGTGTATATATGCGTATTATGTCAATTCTGAATACCCTATTCACTGCTCACTACTTATCACCTACTTCCAAATCTTTGAAGGGTAATAATGACGTGCATACATACAAGTTTATTAAGCACCCATATATTTTAGTTCCCTTCCTTTCCTAAATGCCAGAAGTCTAACAAAGTAACTACTCTTTCTATAGGCTACTCGTAGTAGCAAAGCATCATGCCACTAATTTTAGGGCATCACTCCTCTTAAAATGTCTTACTAAATTATATCGCACCATCATAGAACTCTAGATCTCCTCATGACTATTTCAATGGATCTATTCTCTGCTCCGTTTAAAGTACATTTGGATCAGCACAAACTTGCCTTCGCATTCACTAAAGAGTTATGGCTTTTACGAGTATCCTCCTCCATCTGATATATGTTACTTATCTTCTCTTGGTCGTAAGCCTCTGTCCTCAGGTGCGGGGCGCTTCCTGTGGAAACACTAAAGCTAATGATACTGGTGGGGTGTGTGGTTTCAATGGCTACCCAGTCTCCAATCTTCCAATTATTTGCGGTTGTCCTCAGGGATTCCACTTTCTGGACAATGATAACCGATCAAAGGGATGCCTTCAGAACACCTCCCAGCTACAGAGATGCACTACAAGTGGCGTACAAATGCAGATAATTGAGAAGATAGATTGGCCTGAAAATGATTACATCTACTTGAATTCCTTGAATCAAACTGCCTGCATGCAGTCATGCCTTGAAGATTGCCTTTGCACAGTGGCCATCTATGCCAACGAAACTTGTTATAAGAAGGCCATGCCTCTGAGAAACGGCAATGTAAGCGACACACGAATAGCTTTTGTAAAAGTCTACAGCGGAGTCGACGATGCTGTTCCCCCCACGGCACAGCATCGTATAGTTATTGGCATAAGCCTTATGGTTTGTTCCTCTGTCTTTGCAGCAAGTTTGTTATTAATTTGGCTGTTTATATGCCGACCCATGTTGAGAGCCTTGCGAGAGCATCATAAGGCTAATCCAGTAGGGTTGAAGGCATTTAGTTATCAAGAGATAGAAGCTGCAACTGGAGGCTTCAAGCAAGAAATAGGAAGAGGCGCCTTTGGGAGGGTATTCAAGGGCGTCTTATCTGACGGACGAGCAATTGCTGTTAAGAAACTTGACAAACTGCTCAAGGAAGGGGGACAGCAAGATGGAGAAAAGGAGTTCAGAACAGAGATGGGTATCATCGGGGCAAGCCATCACAAAAATCTTGTTCAACTCTATGGTTTCTGTGACGAGGGCTCCCACAGGATTCTGGTGTATGAGTACATGCCCAATGGGTCTCTAGATAGAGTTTTATTTAAGGGTACAGACAATCTTGATTGGGATCTGCGTGTTCAGATTGCTTTGGGAATTGCAAGAGGAATCCTCTACTTACATGAAGAGTGCACAACCCCTATACTCCATTGTGATATAAAGCCTCAAAACATCCTGCTCGATGAGAACTACCATGTTAAGATAGCCGACTTTGGAATATCCAAATTGATTGGAGCAGAACAAACGAGGATATTTACTGTAGCCCGTGGTACCCTCGGTTACATTGCTCCTGAGTGGCAAAAGAGCGTGGCAGTTACCGTGAAAGTAGACGTGTATAGCTTCGGAGTGATGCTCTTAGAAATTATCTGTCGCAGGAAAATGTTCGAATTGGATGTTGCCGAAGATGAAATGGTTTTGTGTGATTGGGTGTATGAATGCTTCAAATATGGGAGACTTGCAAAGTTGATGGAGAAACAAGAATGCAGAGGTACTGAGGCAAGAGAGTTGGAAAGAATGGTATTAGTGGGGCTTTGGTGCATTCAAGAAGATCCTTCGCTCAGACCATCAATTAAGAAAGTGGTTCAGATGCTTGAAGGGATGGTTGATATTACAGTACCCCCTCATCCAGAATCTTCTCCATAAAACCAGTCCCCTCTAGTCGAATATCTTCTTCGTCGGTTCTCGTCATTCGTGTGACAGAAACTCTCAACACAGAGAAGCACAGTCGTGTAGTAGTTAAGTTTTATTTGTTTTAAAAGTGTAGAGGGGACTACTTCTTGGTCCCTGGTTCTTTGTTGACTTTTGTAAATTTAAAATGTTTGTTTTCACTAGTTTTTATTTCAACATTTATTCTATGTTTAGGAGGAGGTATTGTAGAATGGGTTTAGAATTTGTACCTAATGCATTAGTAATACAGACACGAGCATTAGTTCAATTTTATTAGTATGGAGTGGGAGTAAGAAATTGTGTAGATTTTTTTAAAATGAATAAATTATTTAATAATATCTTGTTATTAGATATTATTGTAATTAAAATCATTTAATTAGTTATTATTAGTTGTATTTATAATTAATTAGTATGTTTATATTTTTTTTAAAAATATATTTAAAATATGTCGACAGATATCTTTCTTGATGCGTCTATTCCATTTATGTGTGGTAAATTGATTAAAAAATAGGCACCTCAAGAAGGATATCTCTCGGCGTATTCTACATATAAATATTTTTAAATATAAATATGCTAGTTATAAACTATTCACATATTCTAAATTGAAAATTTAAAGTTTTTTTGACAATATTATGAAAGATTCAGATGCTTTAGATTCAAGGAGAATGTTTTGGTTCCAAACTTCACAATGTTTTAGTGCATTGGAATTTCATACATTTGATTTTACAGTATCATTTTTGAATAGCTATTTGTGTCCATTGTTTAACCCCAAGCATTATGTTCTTGTGTTTGCAAGGTCATTGGTTGCTACAAAATGTATAGGAACTTATTGGCATACACTCCATTTTTTTGTAATTGGTGAAACATCTTCTATTTTTTTGTTTTTTTGATGTTTAAATGTATGTATTGGAGGGCAAGAGTGCCTTCATCTTTATTATAGGTGGAATTGAAACCAATACCTTCGCATCATATTTTGTTATACGATTTGATGATTGATCTTGGTTTAGGTCCTCTTTAAAAAAGAGATTCATACTTGTAGGAAAAATGTAACATTTGAACTGTATTTAAAGAGAATAAGAGTATTTTTTTAGGAGAGAAATCAATCCTCATTGTATTGTAAGTTATCAATTGTAATTTGGGATTGGGGAAATACTTACAACATTGTTGTAGCAAGTCATAAAAGATGAAACCATAAATACATCTTAAATCTGTAAATACCTTCTAATTCAGAAAAATAAAATAAAAATAATGCATTATATATATTGTCACCCAATTGTGAGCAAATATGAAATCAATCAGCCACTTGTGGTAATTGAGATAATTTTTTGTTTACGTCCACAAATATGAAATCTAAGGAGCTATCCATTTTCTTCTACAAAATCACACCCACAATTCCATATTCACAATCTACCCACAAAAAATAGCCATATTTTCAACATTTTTTTTTTTTGGTTAGATATAGAAGAGAGATAAGCTTACATATTTTCCAACATTTGATCAAGAACTAGTATTGCAGGGCCCTCTTTGAAGTCAATTTTGTGGGCAACCCTTGCTTTTTGAATTATAGGCAACCCCAACTCATAGTTCTCCATGTTTATGTCCATTGCTATAATATGCCATATTAAAAACATCAAAAGATTATATACATAGGTAAACGCTTAACATTCTTTTCTCAACAATTAAAGAACAAAAGAGTGCATGCCTATATACCTTTTTGTCATCAGGCAAGGCAAGAGCAGTGTTGAGAATGGAGTAGCCAGTATAGATACCAATCTCCATGGTGTTCTTGGCCTAGTTATTAATAGAATAGATCAAGAGTGGGAAGAAATGGATAGGCAAAAACCGCTTGGAAAATGAAATGCCAAATAGCTAAGTAATTGTGTAGATTTCTTTGATATTTGTTACTATTTTTTTGTTTTTGAATATTCTTATTTATTTTCAGGTTTTCTTTACATAGGAATATGGAATCTTAAAGATTTTCGCTTCCACCCCACTGTGATTGTGGAATGCCTCTCAACATAATTATATTTTATAAAATTTTCAATCTAAACTTTATATTTGAATTTTACAAAGTTAACATGCAAATTTTTTATTAGGAAAATTTTCAAAAGATTAATTTTATCAACACTTTTATTAAGTAGTTTAAAGTGGTATTTGATTCTTATTGACTAATAAATTTCCTTATTATTATAATCTTCACATTTTTGAAAGCATATGATAATTATTTAACACAATTAATTAACATGTGTCATGTAGTGGCGACTTTGCCTTTGTAGTGTCATAATAATAGTATTTGTTTTTTAGTCGATAGATGATGTATGGCATAGAATTTTAGAGAGGATAGGAATAAGTTTGAAATGAATAGATTCTTGCAAGTTTAATGTATTACAATTATACTAAGTCAGTGAAGTTTATAGCTGTCAATGATTCATTAGTAAATAGTCTTCATAAATTGATTAGTTGATTTATTTTTCAACCCTTTTGCATTTAGTGCAATATACTAAGGATTTAGTAGATACAACGTCAATCACAACTTGTCTTCATAGATCCCCACATGTGATAGTTGGCAATAAAATATATTAAGATTTAATTCTTACAACTTTATGCACAACATGTTAAATAGGCTAATTTGATAGGTAAACATTCCCACCCTTGAATTTTAATTTTATTTGGAAGCTTCTTGACTAATTTTAATCTTTCACCAAATTGTGTCCACATTTGTTTCTATAATAAAATAGATAAATGTCTATTATAAAACTTACTTTTTTCTCTTAAATTTAAATGTTTATGTGAAAAATAGTTAGGCACCAATGTTCCTCTCTTAATAATAGACTTATCTTGCCAATTCTAACAAGCACTATGTAGAGTTAATAATTAGTGTGCACAACCCTTCTATACCACATACATTTAGTAATTAAAATATAATGGATATAGTATTTACAAACATATATAGCTTGTGTTTAAGTCATTATATTCTACCATTAACTCCATTAATTAGAAAATATTGTAGATGCAAGGAATTTGAATGTAATTCAACCATGATTTTTTTTATAATGGCATAAAAACATAGAAAATAATGTCTCAAGAAAAAGTTCCCTTCATTCCAATGAGAATTTTCCAGCCACATTACAATTTAAAGTGTTATTTTTGATTGGTAACTGGGCCATAAACTATTCTTTTTCTGAGAGAAAAGGGGAAAAATTGGATTATTTTATGTAATTATTTAAGGGTTTGCATAACTTTCTAGTCCTTTACATGAATGTCTCGATAAGTTACAATCTCAATTGTTGTGTTTAAGGGTTTGTATAAGTTTCTTTTCTTTTACATGCATGTATGCATCAATTACAATCTCAAATGTTGTGCGGTTGATGGTATCAATATTACAACTACTAGTTTTCTTGAATGAATTTTCATACTAATTTACCTACTCTAGCAAGAAATCTATTGTGCATTACATGAAGTTATCTTTTATAGACTAATCTCAAATTTTGTAATATATCATTTTTACTATTCCACTTATTGACTTGCCAAAACTTAAACTTCCTTGTTAGCAAGTCCTAAACTAAAAATTCAACAAATACTAAATTACTAGAAACCATTTCCAAAGATAAATGTTCAAAAATGGTGATGATAGTTGGAGTTGACCATAGAAGTGATTGGTATGTATTATTACTAAATTTATGAGCCAAAACCATGACAAGTTCTTTCTTTATAATAGTTTTGTAAAGAGGGTTGTGTCTATTAAAATAATGTGCTCTTATATGGCTAGATTGTATGTATTTGAATTATAATGGTAATGTGATTTTTTCATGCATATACTTCTCAATCAATTGGTGGAACTTATATCCATTAAATAAGCTTAAGTGATGGAATTTTATTTATCAATAAATGTAATATTTAAGTTGGAAATAATCCATAATATTGTAGGGAATATTGCAAAGTAGGATGTAGGTGCATAAAAAAATGAAGAATCTATATGCAAAATTGAATTGTTTAACCCATTTAATTTGATATTCACCAAAAATAGTTTTATGGTAGCTTTATGTATTCCAAAATAGATACCTTCATAGTGAAATTGGCTTCCAAAAAAATATGTGACAGAGCATGGGTGAATTTCACAAATGAAAATCATGTTCATTGTAGCAAAGTAAACTTGATTCTCTCCAAAGTAAACTATTAGATCATTGTGAGTTCTTGATATGATGGAACTATGCAAAAATGCAACAATGAAAGTACTTAACAACAAAGACCACTAGGTGGGTTTCCCTTTATGACACTAGATACAATTTAACAATAAAGTTGAAACATAGTCCCTAGTAGATGGAAGGCTTCATACATATTTACAAGGATTTGTATAGATGAACAAATGTGTGGCTTATTCCTTGTAATTCCTCAAGGCTCTGGTATGAAGCTTGGAAATAATTATAAATAAATTACAAATGGATTAAGATTTATTATTTAAGGTTGGGATCCTGGAAATGGAGACTGCACAAGATTGATTAGTGCCTATCATGGGCTATAGAGTCACAATGTTATGTGTATTACATTGTTAAGTGTGAAAAAGATTAATGATAAGGCTAGCATGCACACTAGACCAAACCTTCTTCCACAATGACATTCAAGGACAAGACCAAACCAAATCACTACCAAGTGAAGGAGGACTCAACTACAGATCTTGTACTCAAGACTATTATGGAAGGATCAGATTTAATCAAGCCTTTTATCAAACCCTAGGTCAATCAATCCATGAAACCCTAATTCTATGATGGTTTGATTATAATAGAGAATATACAACAAATATCAAGAAACTAATTATATAGGAATGATCAAGAAGACGTTAGAAACTATGTCGCAGAAGTAGAGGTGTCAGAGGACTATTATGGGGGTGCCCAAGTCCAGGTTGATTGATTCTACCGAAACTGTAAATTGGAAAAATGCTACAGAGACTGCCCTGATGCTAGATCTAATGTCAAAAAGGGTAGGAAGACTAGGGTAGTGGTGCCAAGTTTCTATAGAGGAATATTCTTGAACTGTTGTCTCATTCAAAAACCCTGATCCTTTCTTCGTCTTCCTGTATCTTCACTTTTCTTGGATTTCACACCTGTAACATGCACACAAGAAAAAAAGAAGGGGTTTGAGGGTTATGGTGTTTAGGGACTTGCCTCAGTCAATTCTCAGGATAGAATTCAAGCTTCCCAACACCGTTGATAGATAAAGAGAGTGTGCCCTTGTAGGGCAAAGGCTTAACACAAAATCAATATGATGAATTAAATGATGATAAAATATAATGATATTACCTATGTGATGAAACCCTTAGGAGGATGAGTTCTCTTCAACTCATAAGGAGAGATAGATGATAACTTCAAACCTACAACAACATACACAATGGCAATACCAATCTACTCTAGAATCACAATGAATGCTTTGAATGGTCTTTACTCCAATGCTTCAAGTTGGCTATCTCAATATAGATTCATAATTAATTCAAAAACACACTTATATATGTTTTCATGCTAACATCTATCAAATTGAAACAAAAGAGCCGACAAGGAGAAACCTTTTTAAAGGTCTTATGTGAACATACAATTAAATTTGCCCCAACCAATCAGAAGAGACTTGGGTGGTGGCGCCCAAGTCTTAGGGCTCCTTTTAGGTCTAGGGTAAGATTAAACATGGGCCCCTTGTTTCAAATTTACATTGGTTTCAAGCAAATTTTTACATTGGGATGAATATTTTGAATTTATAATGTTATCACAAGGACCTAGGAGCTAAACAAGGCTTAGGTAAAAAGACATGTGTCCACCTTTTACTCCATAATATTTAGCCCCCACTTTAATGTGTGTATGATCTTATGATCAGTACATGCATTAAAGTGCAGTCAAATCACATAAAACACATCAAAATCTAGAGTGAAGACACACCCTAAGTTTAGAAGACCATTTCTACCCCCCAATCTTAGGTAAACATAAGAAAACACTTTACAGTAATGCAAAACACTAAGAAGACAATAAGGAAATGTGCAATACACGAAGAAGATAGTAAGAAGGCATGTAATACATGGGGAAGACATGAACACATTCACACAATACACAAGGAATAAATGAAGAGAAAACATGATTAAATAATTATAAAACCCTAACTAGGTGATGGGGGAAGCTCATCGCTACGCGCCGCCATCAAAAGCAGACAAAACACACAACGTTGGGGGAGATCATCTCTATGTGCCACCACAAAACAAGAAAGACACACGACGTGGGGGGAACTCATCACTATGCACCACCACTAAAACACACAAGGAAGACACATAGAAAACACATAGAATACATGAGCGTCGTAGAGTATGTCGATGACACACTATACATCTTAAACAAAGCAGACACAAGCGATAGGGAGGAGCTCATCACCATGCTCCACTATCTAAGACATTCCAAACACACATGATGATTGAGATACACTACTACAACCTCCAAAGACATGCTTAAGGGTGAATAACTCAAGATTCAACCCCACCTCCATGAAGGACTTTTTAAAAGGATGTACAAAAACTCAAGGGAATACACAATCCTACCTTTTACAGAAGTGTTTTTAAAAACATACAACCCCACCTACATCGCGGAGATGCCTTATGGTGTAAAGGAAGCATGTGTATAAAGTGTACAACCCCACATGCATCACAGAGACTCCTTACAGTGAAAAGGAAGTATACGAAAAAAAACAAATTATAGAACAACACCTGCATCGTGGAGATGCCTTACAGTGAAAAGGAATCATACACAAAGATGCTTTATCACAATATCTAAAATATCCAAGCATTTACCATGCAATATATGTCCCCACCTTAAGGTGGTTGATCCCACTTGTTGGTATCATGAGCTTTCATAAAGCCCATGCCTCAAAGTGACATGTGCTAACAATCACCAATTGTTCCCAATAAACACATCAATATCATTTGCTAACAACCATTGATAAAAAAATATATAAACTTTGGTTATAAAATCTAAGCTAAGATAACAACCAAATCAATTCTTAAAACATAAATAAAGCAGTACACCACTTAATAAACCAAGGCTACACTTACGGGTTTGGAACCGAGTATAGTCGTGAGGCTATACTTTTGTTCTCTTACAACCAAGTGTAGCTACAAGGCGAGATACAAAATATTCCAAAGTGCCTGGAGGCAGATTTAGAGTATTGCAAAGGCTTGTTACAAGAATTTCACAACACAATACATGATCACATCACAACACAAAGTGATTCTACTAGTCAAGGGTCAATAACATATTAACCCCATCTTCATATATGGACTAGGTCCATTTTTGTTTTCTTTTTGTAGGGACACATGGTCCTTATCAGTATTTAGTTGTTGTCACCATCCACCGACTAGTAGAGCCACAGAGGAATGAAGGCATAAAAAATGAGAGAGGAGATAAAAGTGACTTAGGTTTATAATTTGGGAAATGCCCCTAAGACATCCTCCACAATGTTATGCCCCCAAGGCACCACACACAACAATTTCAATAAGAGAGAGGAGAATGGAAGAATAGAGAAACAAATAGAAGAAGTATCACAACGGAGGCAATCTCCTTGTAACCTTGACCTTACAAGAGTACATCAAGGGTCATCCAAGGAGACCTAAATAACATTTAACACAACACAGGGGAACACAACACAATGCATTAGAGGAGGCCACCCGTGAGAGAAAATCAAAGAGGTGCTACATCAAGGTGGTTGAATAGGTGAGAAATACATGCTTATTATAAAATGTAACCACACTAGTGGTTGTCTTTGAGAAAATCATCTTCCTCCCAATCTTGAATTTGATTTGAAATGGGTACATAGGGCACTATGGTCCAACTTGAATCTTCTTTTGTTTCCATATCTTTTGGTGGGATGTTCTCTTCTTATGGAGACCCTCTTCAGGCTAATGCTTATCACTTTCATCTTCTTTCCCTTGCATTCATGTTTCTTCTTGTCTTGTTAGTTGTATTTTTCAAGGGAGCTTCTTTTTCTACCACTAAGGGTTCATGGTTTTCCACATTCTTTGACATTTCAGAAGAGGAAGCCAATACAAAATTAATTTTCTGATTTTGTGATGGATAGTTTTGCTCTTGAAATTTATCTCTCGATGCTTGTAAGGATGGTAGAGGAGGAACAACAGAAAAAATTCCTTTTCCTTTTGGTCTAGGTGAATCCTTCAACTTGGGCTCTTTTTTTCTCTCTCTATTTGTTGGATAGGGGGAATTGTAGCCTTATAGGACTGAGAGGGTCCTAGAGTGTTCTTGCAATATGATAATTCAACTATTTTCTTTACTTTGTACCTTTGATCTGTTAAGAAGAATTAATCTTCTCATGATTGATTTGCTTCAAGTGGTTGCAGCCAAAAATAATTTAAATTGAAATTTCCACGAGTGGCTAATGGTTTCCATCCACTATGATGAATGACATCCACACACCCTTTATGAGGGAATTTTAAGCACTTATGAATGGGAGAAAGAATTGCTTTCATGGATTTCAGCCAAGGATGTCCTAATTTCACATGAAAGAGGTCTGAAGTGGCAATGATAACAAATGAAGCTTCTAGGGCTTTTTCAACCACCTTAATCAAAAGTGTTATCTTTCCAATAGCTAGGATGAAGTAACCATTACATGCTTTGATCATTATATTTATAGGATCATAGGTATCTTGTGCTGGATCATGAATTTTTAAGAATTGTTCGGTTATCACATTTGTCATACAATTAGGATCAATAAGAACCCCTCTTGTAGGATTTCCACTTATTCTTGTTGTAATGTAAAGAGGGCTATCAACGTCTCTAGTTGTGACCTCATGTGGTGTGAATGATATGATAGGTTTGGGAGCCTTCCTTTTGTTATTAGATCAAGGAGGCACCATACCACCCTTGTTTTGATTGAATGCCATGTATGTGAGACTTTTGTACAACAAGGTACTAGTCTGAGGAAACTGGGTTTTTAAAGATTTTTGCAAAGATGAAAAACACACAAGTATCATTGTAAATGAAATGATTTCGATGTTAAAGTGTTGTACACAAAGGAAAATATATATTTCTTTAAGATGTATTGCAAAATGTGAAAGAAATGTTATATTATTATGTTGAAATACACAATGTGTAATTGTAAATATAAGAATTTTGAATTCTATGATATGTAATGATGCAAGAATATTATACCAAATCAGGTTTGATGAATATCTAATGTGACCAATATAATTATGCAATATAATTTTGGAAACCTTAATGCAAAATTTGATCAAAATGCACGCTTTTCAAGGACTAGATATGTACTTTTCCAAGATCATGCAAGATTTTCAAATGAATAATTAAAAATATGTTATAAATCAATGCAATATCTAATTTGAACTATTAGCAAGATGCAAATGCTCGAAGCTATGGGTTCACCAAAATGTTAAGTGTGAAAAAGTTGAATGATAAAACTAGAATGCACACTAGACCAAACCCTCTTCCACAATAACATTCAAGGACAAGACTGAGCCAAATCACTACCAAGTGAAGGTGGACTTAGCTATAGATCTTGTGCTTAGGATTGCTATGGAAATATTAGATTAAATCAAGCCTTTTATCAAACCCTAGGTCAATCAATGCATGAAACTCTAATTCTATGATGATCTGATTATAATAGAGAATATGTAGCAAATATCTAGAAACTAATTGTACATGACTGATCAGGAAGATGTCAAAACTCATGTCCTGAAAGCAGAGGTGTCGGAGGACTATTTTAGGGGCACCCAAGTCCAAGTTGACTGATTTTGCTAGAACTATAAACTGAAAAAATATTGCAGAGATTGTCCTAATGCTAGGTCTAATGTCAAAAAGAGTAGGAAGGCTAGGGTGGTGGCACCCAAGTCTTTTGTATGGGAATATTCTTTTACTATTGTCAGATCTTGAAACCTTGATCCTTGTTCCATCTTCCTATATCTTCAGTTTTCCTAGATTTTGTAGTTGTAACCTACACACAAGAAGAAAAGAAGGGGTTTGGCGATTATGGTGTTTAGGGACTTGGCTAAGTGAAATCCTAGGATAGCATTCAAGCTTCCAAACATTGTTGATAGATAAAGAGAGTGTGCCCTTGTAGGGCAAAGGCTAAACATAAAATCAATATGATGAA
This sequence comes from Cunninghamia lanceolata, assembly GCA_027924645.1. Taxonomy (NCBI): domain Eukaryota; kingdom Viridiplantae; phylum Streptophyta; class Pinopsida; order Cupressales; family Cupressaceae; genus Cunninghamia; species Cunninghamia lanceolata. The sequence continues at coordinate 25,070,326 of BSBN01001332.1, read as the reverse complement.
TCAAATGATGATAAATCACAATGATATCACCTATGTGATGAAACCCTTAGGAGGATGAATGCTCTTCAACTCATAAGGAGAGATAGAAGATAACTTCAAACCTGCAACAACACACACAATGACAATACTAATATGCTCTAGAATTACAATGAATACTTTGAATGCTCTTTACTCCAATGCTTCAAGTTGGCTATCTCTATCTAGGTTTATAATGAATTCAAAAACACACTTATATATGGTTTCCTGCTAACATTAGTCAAATTAAACCAAAAGAGCCAACAAGGAGAAACCTTTTAAAAGGTCTTATGATGACATACAATTGAATTTGCACCCACTAATTAGGAGAGACTTGGGTGGTGGCACCCAAGCCTTAGGGCTCCTTTTAGGTCCACGGTACGATTAGACATGGGCCCCTTGTTCCCAATTTACATTGGTTTCAAGTAATTTTGCATCAGGATGAATATTTTTAATGTATAATGTTATCACAGGGACCTAGGAGCTAAACAAGGAGGTAAAAAGACATGTGTCAACTTTTTAATCCTTAACATACATATCACAGCATTTAAACATATTCCTGATGGTCAGTTAAAATAATATCACCTGGTGATAGTGAGACCTCCTAAAGCCTATAAGGCAACCATACTTAGTAATCCATTTGAAATTATAATACTCATGTACCTCTCAAGCAAGCATTTACACTATCCCATAAATAAAAATCAAATTATCAGAAGAACTCAATACAATAAATGTGTGTGAAAAAATTTATAATCCTTGATTATTTCATTTAAATGAGCATTACACTTCAAAGTTGGAGATAGTTACTTAGTAGTATGTATTCATACATGCATAATTCATGATACAAAAATACTATCATAAGTGACTTACAAACAAAGGTCTGATACTCTACAATAGACTTAACCCATTTTTCCTTTACAAAGCCCCTTTCAAATTTTTCTAGAATCATCAAACAATCTAGCACCACCCTTTTATAACACAAGGGGGCTCTTACATTGCATTGAGATTCTCTCAAAAGTTCACAACAATATTTAGTTTCTCTAGAGAGCATGAGCTAGATTCAAACCTCCCTAGTCAGTCCAAGATAATTCTATTTTGTTTTACACTTACTTGAGCATGGGCCATTGGGTCATTCCCATGACCCCCTATCTTTCAATTTGGGGCTGCCAAGCATTAGAGCTACTAGAGACGTTGAGGTATCCATTGGTCATTAGATCAAGAAGTAATCATAACTACTCCTTAGAGGAAGCTATCATAGGTGTCACCATCATCCTAGTATGTGGCTCCCTGATTCTGCCAATAAAATCCCTACTAGAAATTCCATCACCAACTAGACCACCCTAATGTGATACTCTTCAACTATCACAACTCTGGTTAGCTTGTCTAGAAAAGGGGAAGAGGGCATAATGATGCCTCTCTTCCTCAGCATCTGACTCATATACGTAATTGGGGTTGTTGGAATTTCAACAATTAAATCTACTCTGGTTAAGCAACTATATGCAGTTGGAGCCCTTAAGTATTTTGAAACCTCCCTCACAAGAATGACACAATTAACAGGTGGATATGAGGGAGCAACAAGGCTGCTAATGCCATAGACTCATACTTTTACTTGAACCATGCATTCCCTAGACACCACTCCCCCTATTCTTAATTTAGAATGGGTAGGTTTGCAACCAAGAGAATAGGGGCATGCCTCTTTGGGAAATAGAGGACACAAGAAGAAAAACAAATAGGAGAACACTCTGCATTGTACCTAAGGTGGAAAATGATGTAAGTTGATCATGTAAACACTTCTCTTTATAGATAAAATGGATGAAGTCCATTCATCCAAGTACTTCCCTCTTACAACAACCCCCATTAATCCAATTCTGGTACTTGTAGGCTTCACACAATTAATCCGTACCTAAAAATCTCTAAAGATCCCATCATACCTCTAGATGTAGCAAATGGAGAGGTGAACTATTCATAACTTATTAGATACTGCATGAACAATTCTCTTATAGATATGAAATGTCCAATCGGTTCACCAAAAACCTCACTGAAGATAAAGACCAGTTGGTTAGATGTACGTTAAGTCAAAGCACAAGCCTTTATGCATTGAATGATAACTTCCTACTTCACAGGCCCTAGCTCCTACAAAAATATAGTTGAGAACCTTAAAATTCATAAGAAAGATGTGCAACAATTGTTCCACCATTACTACCCATGTACTCACTAGACTATTTGTAAGAAGCAAATTCAAAATTTGAATGTAGACCATTGATACAAGGCTTGTTGCGGCAAGATCAATGACTCCAGATAGTCTGGGAGATTTGAAAATCCACTGTGTGCATTGAAAAGACTTTGACAAACCAATTTGTGCCAAAGGAGAAAGCTTTACATGTTAATTTTAAAAAAATTGCCACGTGTCAGCATCTCACGTCCCCACACTCCCCATCGAGGACCAAATTTCTAACATTGTGAGCTTGTGCTAGACTGCGAAGTGGAACACACTCGTTCAAGCTCCACATGTACTTGGAAGGCTACATACATGTAGCACCAAATCACAATAGTACGACACAAACTTAGATCTGATAGCATGTCCTTCACAATAGCATGTGATGAATCAAAAACTTCATAGTTGGACCCTCTTTATCTTCAGATTTAACAAGACCGTGGGCCCACTGGAAAGATGGCATTATTTTGTAGCAGTGTGGCCACAAAAAAGTATAGATCTCTAAAGCTTGTAGGTGCATGCCAAGCTGCCAAGTGTCCTCATCATACTTGATCCATCGCACTATAGACTTAGGATTTTAATATTTCAATTATTTACGAGCATCATCAAATGGTAGCTTAGGACAAAGGGTCCAGTAAAACACAACACATAGAGGCTCTATCCATAACTTAGGAGACCAACAATTGACACCAAGGGGTAAACAACAAAACATAAGATTATAGCACATCAGAAGAAGAGTTTAGGGTTTTAGATCAAGGATAGCATTTTGCAAGGGCGATCCTAAAACCTATAAAATTTGCAGGTTCTAATAGTGGCTTTGTCTAGGGAAGAACATTTCAATATAATGTGGTGAGAAAGCAGAAAACTCAGGGACACAGACTAGACCAAGCAAACAAGATAGAAATAATGCTTGTGTTAAAAACAACCATAACTGCACAACATAACACATGGGGTAGAAAACCCTAACTACTAAGCATAGAAGAAAAATGAGCTTAAGCTAATGAGAAAAAGTGTACTTCAAGAATTGTCCATGCATAGGTATTCTTGATATTCCCCAGAAAAACTCTTTAGGAAATAGGAATTCTCTCCATGGATACTTAGTATGGTATAAGGTCCCAACCACATGGAATCAAACTACCCATGTTTCCCTTTGTCATGTTCCCTTGCATTCAAGACTAGTACCAAATATCCACATTCAAAATTACTATCCTTACCCTTCTTGTCAAACAAATACACCACTTGCTGTTGTTTCTTGACATTTACCATTTCTTCCTTTCTCCTTGTTTCATCCAATTCGACTAGCTAGTTTATCCTGCATGTCATGGCATCTTCTAGATCATCAGAATGTTCCTTAATAAACTTGTATATATGAAATAAATTATTGCTAGGTATATTATCATTCATTCCATACACAAGTTCATAGCATGATTTTCCTGTAGATTTCTTTATAGTCATTGTGTCTGCCCATAAGGCCAATTTTAATTTTGAGTCCCAAGCCTTTTTGTTTTTTCCCAATATCCTCTTGACAACTAGCCATTTGCTTGTGGGTGGTATGGTGAAGAATGGGATAAGTTGATTCCATACTTAGTGCAAAGATCCACTAGCTCAGCTGATCTAAAACACATGGCATTATATGTGATTAACTTGTTTGGTACCCCAAACCTTGAAATGATGTGATCCATGAGGAAACATATAACAACTTTACTAGTAGCCTTTTTAGTTGGGATTGATTCTATCCACTTGGTAAAGTAGTCATTTTCTACTAGTATCCACTTAAACCCTCCATTGGACTTTTCAGAGATTTCACCAATGAAATCTATCCCCCACTATTGGAAAGATGCCTCTACAATCTGAGGTCTTAATGGTAAATTTCTAGATCACTTCAACTTACCAAAGCATTTTTGACATGCTTCGCATTTCCTAACCAAATTGTAAGCATCTAAAAATAAGGTAGGTCACCAATAGCCTATTCTAAGAACTTTATAGTAGTAGTTTTGGCCATAAAATGACCTCCACAACTTCCACTATGCATATCTTTCAGGACCTGTCCTGCTGCAAACTCATCCAAACATTTTAGCAAAACACCATCACCATTTTTCCAGTATAGATATTGTCCTATGAAGAAAAACTTCAATTCTTACAACTTTAGTGTTCTTTTCTTATTATCAATCAAATTTTCACGATATCTCAAATGATTCAGATAGAATATGATACATTGTACCAACCTCACTCTCAAATTGTATTTTTTTGATAAAAGCATATTAGTCACACAATTTACTAGAACTACTTTCAAATTGGATTCTTCCATAAGCTTTGCTAGTCCCTGACCTCTAACCAACTTGGTGATCTATATCTTTATGTTGAATTCTTGGAATTTATTAATCCATTTGCATCTTCTGTCAATAACCTCCTGTTACACAAAAATATCCTTCACTAGAGCATGCAGAACATATGCTGTAAATCTAGCTCCTACCAGATAAGACATAAAATTATTTACATCCTTAACTAGTGCATATGCATTTTTCTATGGAGTCATCTTTCAACTCAGCAACTTAGGGTGATTTGCTAAAAAAATAAATGGGTTATTCAAAACCATCACTATTCTTTTGTAATAATAATGTTTCTATAGTGTGAAAAGAATAAAAAGAAATAATTGGAATGGTTTAGCAAAATCAGGAGAAGCCAATGTAGGGGCTTGTTTAATTGACTCTTTCATATCATGAAAAGATGTGACTACTTCACATTCCCAAGTCAACCTTTGTCCCTTCCTCAATATTTTGGAGATGGACTTAGTCGTTTTTGTAAAATTGGAGACAAATCTTTGAATGAAGTTTATTTTCCCAAAAAATGTCTGAATCCCCTTCACTATTTTAGGTTGAGGAATCCTTTCAATGGAAGCTACTCTCTCAGATTTGATTCTAAGTCCTTAGAGACAATATGACCGAATTTGATTTTCCATCAATTACCCCAAATATGTGTTTCTTAGGTTTCAATGATATACCATATTCCATACTTCTCACAAGAATCTACTCCACGAGGTTATAGTGGTCTTCCTCTTTTTAGAGAAGGTTGTTAAATCATCCCGCTACACAACCATGATAAAATTTATCAAATCAAAAAGGGCTACATCCATAGCCATTTGAAAGGTGGCCCCAACATTAGTCAACCCAAAAGGCATCATAACATAAACATATGTCCTCCATGGAGTAGTGAAAATAATTTTAAATTATTCTGACTCTTTTACTACCACCTAGTTATAACTAGAAAAACCATCCATCACAGAAAGGAGCTCATAACTAGTTACCCTCTATAACATGGCCTCCATATTTGGCAAAGGGTAACGTTGCTACATAGATTTGCACCCAATGTTGAAGGCTTTTAGGTCTCTAATAATCTAGTGAAACATTGAGATGATCTACAGGTGTCAGACCCTACAGGGAGATCAAATCTCCAGAGAGAGGCTAGTTCCTTTGTTGAATAAGAGATTCAGGTATCCTAAAACTAAACCTAATCTATCCACCATTGAGGAAAAGAGGAAGAGGGAGAAAAACTAAAATTAATGAAGGTGATACACTAGGTTTGAATATAAGACTCTCACGGAACTGAATATGCACAAAACAATCAGATATAGCTAATAAATTTAGATAGATCCAGTAGATTCTAACAGAGCTAAAGAGAAATAAAGGATTGAGAGGAACTAATCATTCATAGTCAAACCATTCTTATATTACACAGAGCTAATAACTAGCATAAAAAGGTAAAAAAAACCAACATGTATTCAATTAAGAAGGTAAGGTTACAACAGAGGAGAGTTCTATTTGAATACCAAATGAAAAAGTATCCAACCCTCAATACATATTACAAGTATGCATATATAGCATTTGATTACAATTGACCTAAGTCATTTGCTACAATTAATTCACCCCCATGGGCTGTCAAAAAATATCTCTACCAAAAGGGATGTCTACCTCCTAGGAATAACTACATAAAGTCTCTGAATCATGGAGCAATTGGAAGATATTTTCTCTCTTCAATGCAAAATAGTTGATTAATCAACCTGCAACAATTAATGCAAAAAATATCTAAAATTGGGTAGCTGAGCAGATATTTCACCTTAATGGTAGATGAGGAGGACAAATGAACCCTTCCAAAATCCCTACATACAAAGCTTTTACAACACTTCAAATATCTAGATCCATATATTTGAAGCCTCTTACAATTCATTACAACTCCATGTCATATTTTGATTTTTAGATTTTCTAAAAAATTCAGCCTTTGCCATTCCTTATCGACCATATCTGCATATCTAGATCTTGAATCTAGATCAAAACTTCAAATTGTGGATATCCCCCATAAGGCCTACCAACTGATAGAGGATGAAATTCTAATCAGGTTTACCTTTTGGATCATGTCAAAATTCCTCAAAACTAAGAAGATATTCAAGGTCAAAATTGTGGTGAATGGTCATATGGATATCCATGTTCATACTTAAAGTCCTCATATTTGCAAATATCCAGATAAAATATCCTGACCAAAAACATGAGTCTCAATATCCTGACATCCAGATGTACACCTATCAAATTTACCCCGATAGTATAGCGAAGCCATTATATGCATGGATATTCAATGTCACCATATTAGACTCACAAAATATCCCCATGTTAAAATGTCCTAATGACATCACCTCCTTTAAAGTGATCCTTGTTCATGAGAGAACTAATGTCATCAGCATATTGGGAAGGTTGGGACATTAAGACTTGTCAAATATCCTGTGCCAGAATGTCTTGATGATGTCATCATCTTGGAGCACTTCTTTGGGAAAGGGATTTAGATGATGTCATCAGGGTGTGCATATTGAAAGATCTGGATAATGGAAAATATCCGAATACTTAGAGAAGATTAGGATCTTTAGAAAAGATCTGGATATTAGCTAAGGTCTAAACATTTGAAAAGATCCAGATATTAGCTAAGGTTTGGATATCCGAAAAGATCTAGATATTAGCTAAGATCTAGATATTATTTAAGATCCTAATATTAGCTAAGGTCCAGATATTTTGAAAAGATCCAAATATCAGCTAAGGTCTGCATATTAACTAAGATCTGGATATTAGAAAAGATCAAGATATTAACTAAGGTCTGAATATTAACTAAGGTCCATATATTAGAAAATATCTGGATATCTAGACAATAAATGGCCATGCCAAAACCAACTATAAAGGTAGAAATTTCCATGAAGGCAAACTTTGAAGTTTTTAGGTTTCTGGGTTTGTTTGGGTTTTTTGCAAGATTTACCGAGATGGATTTGTAGGGATTTTTAGAAGGCAGAACACTAGAATTTGAAGGTTTTAGGCTTGTAGAGATATTTTTCAAAAGGATCTCAAGGAGATTTTGAAGCTGAACTATTTAACTCTGGGAAGGGAAAATAGATCAACATTTTGGTGACCTCTCAGGGATGTTTTCCTGCCAAACAAATAGACTAGTGGCCTTAAGCATCCATTGGATATGGAGTAAAAAAAATGGGGACTGCAATAGGTCAAAACAGCTGAAACCTAACTTCCAAAACACACCAAAAGGAAGAGAAGCATGCATTCTCCTAATGACAATGTAGCCTGTGCAAAGGCACTTATTGAAGGGAAAACTAAAGCAGAAGGTGAAACTAAAATAATATGTATAAAATCTTAGACCAACCTTAATGGTAAGGTTTGAGATGGATCCCATTGACTGAGATCAGTAGAACTTCACCATCTAGCCTTGAAAGAATGAAAGCATTGGATTGCTTGCAGCTGATGATGATATAAGGCCCACTCTAAAGAACATCAAACTTGGTGTGGCCTCTAGGTTTGGCTTGGTCAAAATCCCATTTCAAAACAAGATCACCTTTCTTGAAGGTCTGAACCTTTGCCTTCTTATCAAAATACTTTTTGGTCTATTTTTGATGCTCTTCTAATTTAGTCATGGCTGACTATCTTTGTTCTTCTAGTTCAGTCAATTTAGCCATTCTAACAGACCTTGCATCTTCTCCTTCTAATTCCAAATGATGAGACAATTCTAATGCAGGAAGCTCTAAAGATATAGGCAATCTAGGCTCTCTTCCATACACAAGAATAAAATGAGAGTTCCCAATGGCTCTCTTGTATGTGATCCTATTAGCCCAAAGGGATAATTTGATTTTATTATGCCACTACCTCTAATTTTTTTCCATGGTCCTCTTCAGAATTCTGATCATGTTCTTGTTGGTGGATTCGGCCAGCCCATTACCTTGGGGATAATAGTTGGATGAAGTCTTCAAGAACACATTGTATTTAAGAACCCAATTAGCAATCCTAAAACCAATAAATGCTTTTGTATTATCAGAAACAATATTGGTATGAGGAGCCCCAAACATTATCATTATTTCTTCCAAGAAATTCATGATAGATGACTCAGTGGCTTCCTTGAGTGGGACTGCTTCAACCCACTTGTGACCAGTACTGGAAGAGGGATTTATCATACCAATGAAATCTAATCCCCACTGTGAAAAGGGTTGATTAGCCTAAATAGGATAGAGTGGGAGTACTGCCAATATTTTCTTTCCAGCAAAGAGAGCACACTCCTTGCATTTTCTTACCCACACATGGGCATTGTTGAATAATGTAGGCCAAAAGTAACTTGCCCTCATTATTTTCATTGTTGTGGCTCTGGCAGAGAAGTGGCCACCAGCTGGGCTAGCATGAAACTCACTAAGAAGCCTATCAATTTGATCCTCTTCTATGCACCTCAGTAAGACTCCATCTAGGTTTCTCTTGAAGAGAACACCATCCACCAAGGCGTAAGAGATAGACTGTAGCCTAAAGTGCCTTTGTTTATGTCCAATCTATAGGGATACTCACTATTGGATAGCAATCTAGCCATATTTGTTTTCCAATAACTCATAGCAGATAACTTAGCTATAGGTTCTTCCTCATTCAAATGGTACAATGAACTCACTTCATCTTTAGAAGTTTGAGCTAGTTGCTTACACAATCCTTTACCTCTAATCAACTTAGTGGCCTTGATGACCACATCATACTCTAGGATCTTAGTGACCCAGTTGGCTCTCTATTCACTAATCTCAATTCCCAATTTATAATCTCTCACACTAGGATGAGAAACTAAAACTTTAATATGATTATTTGCCAGCATATATCTAAATTTTTTTAATACTCTAACAATGGAAAATACATGTTTATCCATGGGGGTGTATCTAACCTCATAATCCTTCAAGGTTTGACTAAAGAAGTCCACAGGGTATTCCATTCCTTGCTCATTCTGCTACATCAGAACAGTAGCAATGTTGTTCTCTCTTCCATGTGCATAAAGGACAAAATCCTCATAATTTGGGTTCATGATGGTAGGTGCCTAGGCAATCTCCTCCTTGATCTTCTCAAAACTATCCCTCCCTTCCTTTGTCCATCTAAAGACTACATCTTTCTTGAGCATAAGGGTTAGAGGCTTTACTAAGCCAACACAGTTAGGAATGAACTTCCTAACAAAGTTGATCTACTCTAAAAATGTCTGTAAGGCTTTTTTGTGAGTGGGTAGGGAAAGAGAAAGGAGAGAAGATGTCCTTTCAAGGTCTATAGAGGTCCCATCCTCAGACACTATATGGCCTAGAAGTTTACCCTGGGCAACATCAAAAATACATTTCTTGGGGTTCAAAGATACCCCAAACTCTCTGCATCTCTGGAAGACTTTCTCCAGATGCTCTGTATGATTTTCTCCCTTCTTAGAGAAGACTGTAATGTCATCCAAATAAATTAGGATGAACCTATTTATAAATCCTTTAAAGGCAATGTTCATTGCCCTCTCAAATGTGCCACCAACATTAGAAAAACCAAATGGCATTTTTGCATATGCCATAATCCCCATTTGGTTGTGAATGTTGTCTTAAATCTATCCTCCTCTCTGACAAAGATCTTATTATAGATAGAAGAGCCATCTAATAATGAAAATCTCTCTACTCCTACAATAGTTTGCAAAATATGATCTATAGAAGGCAAAGGGTAATGATCCTTTAAAGAGGCCTGATTCAGGTCCCTGAAGTCCACACAGAACCTAATCTCTCTATTTTTCTTCCTCGCAGGCACCAGTTTAACAACCAAACTAGAATATTTAATGGGGAAGATAATCCTTTCTTGTATGAGCTTAGCACTTGCTCTTGTGTCATAAGTGGCTCAATCTTTGGGTTAATGGGTCATTGCTTCTAGAGGATGGGCTTGCAATTTGGATCTAGATCGATGGCATGCTAGGCCATGTCTAGGTTAAAACCCTTTAGGTCTTCATATGTCCATGCCAGGATGTCATTGTATTTCTAGGCAAGCCTTATGAATTCTTTCTTTTCAGCATCAGTACATACCTTCCCCAGCAATAAGTCTTTGCAATGGGTGATAGTAACCTTTTAGTAATCCTCTTTTTGGAATGTCATATTCTTTATTTTGCCCATGAACTCATCATCTGGGATGAAAATAGCCTCAAGAGTAATTAAACCCTTGGGTAACTTGTTGGTTTTGAGCTGGAAAATCTAGTCACCATAGCTCTCCTGCAACCTAGGTTGTACCATGGAAGACAAGTCTGCTTCATTCTGAATGAACCTTGTAATCTGCTCATTGTTGTCAAAGACTTGCTAATGAGTATCATTATCAAGAATAGAGGGCCTAATTGCTATTTTCACATGCTAATAAAGACCCTAAAACAAATCTGTAGGTGCAGAAAATTGAGCCCCCACCATTGCTAATTGATCAGCCTTTGAATTTAGATTCCTTGGAATTACCTGTAGGTTGAGAGCATCAAAACTCTCAAACATGTCCCAAAATCTATCTATAAGCTTTAAGGAGTTGATTGTTTGTGGCACATTTTTCTTTGACTTGGTGGAACACCAACTCAGTGTCCCCAAAAATCTCCAAATGCTTGATATTTTTCTTCTTAGCAATCAACAAACCATGAAATAATGCCTCATACTCTGCTACATTATTTGTGCAAGAAAAATGCAAATTCTTACTAGTCAGAGATACTAATAAAACCCTTGCACCAACTCCATCTCTGTTCTTTGCTCCATCAAAAAAATCCTCCATGGACCATTGGATTCATCATCTGGCTTAAGTACAGAAGGGAATGAAGAATCCCCTTCATGGATCATGTAGGTGCCCAAGTCAGTTGCCTCAGTGGTATCATAAGGATAAAAACTATAGTGATCTCTTGCCCGTGCTCATCAAGAAATAGATTAGGGATAGAAAGAGGTGAAGATTCTAGCCCATTAGACTCTGAGTCATGCACTTCCTAACCCTACATGTGGGTTCACTAGGTTGTGGTCATAATTCTCCACATGATAATTTGAAATTGGTTCAGCCTTAATGTTGAATCTTATGCCATACCTAGTCCTCAAATGTATATGAGACTAGCCAGAAGAAAGGTAGCAACCTATTTTGGTTGTGAATCTCTTGACAAATAAATGGCAAAGAAGGGAGGTAGATCAATGACTGAAATGTCTTGTTTGAAAGTCAGGTTTGGACATGCTGTTGGCAAGAGACACTATATGGATTCATGGTTGTTGTCATTGATGGCAACAAAGGTCATCCCACATATCCGCAAGTCATGATGTGTCTCTACCGGAAGTCAGAATAAAGAATGTTGTGGTCCGGTGAAGAAGAACAGAGCATGTGGCAAGGTCCGACAGATTGGTCCGGACCTCTCAGTGGAAGTGTCTTGGTGCAGTGCGGATTTGGGGAAGTCAAGAGGACTACCTTGAGTGGTATATTCCAAGGATTTAGCCTCCGGTGATGGACAAGGAAAAAGATATGAATGGTTGAGTACCGGATTCCTGAGAGACAGTGAAAACAGAGGAAGAACTGACTGGCAGAGTATCAGACTGCTTTCCGGATGGGTTACTGTTGATGACAGAGGTTGTGAAGGCATGAATCATGTTTGGTCGACATGATTAATGATATCTACAAGTATATGCTTGATCTGCATTGCTTGGTGAGGAAGGATTCAGCCGACAGAATGAGAGCTTATAAGAAACTAGACTGTTCCGGATGCCGACTAGAAAGGTGATGAAATTACTTGTGCGGATATATATAGAGGATGGATTTAGTTGTGAAGTGTGTTGTGATGTAGAGAGATATGCGAATAAGTCCAGAGAAAGAGCAGAGGTAGCAAAAAGGATCCGGTATGTGAAAGATAGCAGAATAAAGAACAGAGGAAAGATGAAGTGCAGCAGATCAGTGTACTGAGCCTAACCGGAACTGAACTCCAGCATATGCAGATGCTTCCAATCAGTTCAAGACTGTGATTCTCATCACTTTGTAGACAGTGTGTCTTTTTGTAGGCAGTGGGCCTCTTGTGAGCAGTGTGCTCAGGCAGTGAGCCCTAATTGGCAAGTGCCATTTTTGTAATTTCCTATTCTTCTAACAGAGAATAATTCTTGGGTTAATCACCCCGTGGTTTTCTCCCTTAACAGGGTTTCCACGTCAAAAATACTGTGTCATGTGTTTCTTATTTCATGGTTAATGTTTTTGTGTTTGATTTTATGCTACATCAATTAAAAGAAAAGTTCAATAAGGGAAATAATTAGGATAACTGATTCACCCCCCCCTCTCAGTTATCAACAATTGGTATCAGAGCTAAGTTCCTCCTAATAGAGCCTAACAGCTTGAGGAAGATCTGGGATTTCAAATGGATGCATATGGTTTAAGGGAGCAACTCAAGACTGCCCTTGAGGATCTTGAACAGTCAAATTCTGAAGTCAGTGAATTAAAGGAAAGACTCAAACAGGCTGATGAATTCATGAGAGAATTAAAAGACAAATTAAGTCTCTCTATGAAAAAGAGAAAGGAGCTGCTTCAACAGTTGGCAAGACAAAGTGAAGAAAGCAATACAAATGAGGAATTGACTGAGCAAACCAAGTTATGTGAAAAGTTATCAAAAGAAGTCATTATGTTAAGACATGAAATGGAATCAGGAACTATAAAGTTTACTCAAGAGATTGAAGAAAAAAGAAAGGCTGAAGACAATCTAAGACAATCTCTTAAAGAAAAATCAGAAGAATGCCACCAGATGGACAGGATTATCAGACACCTTGAATCTGATCTTGAAGATGCCAAAGATAATGAAGGAAAACTTGAGGATCAAATTGCCTCTCTCAAAAGAGACCTTCAAACAGCAAATGAATATAAAGAAAAATTCAAGATAAGTTCTGCTCAACTTGAAGTTCTTCTTGGAAGTCAAAAGAGGACAGATGACAAGTATGGTTTGGGATATGAGAAAGGAGAAAGCTCCGGATCCGGTCAGAAGAATCTTGGATCAGAAAATCCAAGAAGCAGGCCTAGAAGACCTCCGGTAAGACAGCCAAATGCTCAAAGATATCCATCCTTCAATGGATACTGCCACAACTGCAACCACTTTGGTCACAAAGCTAATCAGTGCAGAATGAGAATGAATCAGAATAATTCATCCTTCTCCGGACAGTGCTTCAACTGCAAAAGGTATGGACACAAATCCCATGAATGCAGAATTATGCAAGTAAACAAATCATTCAAAGGTAGATGCTTCACATGCAATAGAATAGGTCATATGGCAAATCAATGCAGATCAAGAGGATATCAGTCAAATATGCAAAGAAATGTTATTTGCCAAATCTGCAATAGGTCCGGTCATAATGCTAAAGTCTGCAGAAACAAGAATCAGGACAAAAGAGGTCCGGTGTATAATCAGAATCAAGACAAGGGTAAACAAAAGATGAATGTGGATGAGGTTAGGAATCAGATGAGCAAGATTTGGGTGAAGAAAAGTTCAGAGAATGTAGAGGTTGGATCCGCACCAGACTCTGGTGCTGATATTTCTTCCAGAAATTAAAAGTGAGCTCAGGCTCAGAGGGAGACTCAAAGAAAATCTTGTTCCCCCAGCCAAACAAGTGGTGCCGGATGTGGCACAAGATGCGGATCAAAGGGTTTGTAGATATGAATCTTGAGATACTTCAGTCAAGTTTTCAGAGGTCCGCATGAAGTTATGAAGAAGCTGTGATCGATCAAATAAGACCTGTTCAGGGAGATGCTCCGGTATGATAAAGGATTACAAAAAGGTCCGGAAAGATCCGAAAATGCACTATCTTGTTCTGCGGATTGGACAGAGTGTTTGAGATGATCTTGTAATATGCTACCTCGATTTATTCATGATTGAAAGATCCGGATGATATCCACAGATCAGGACTAATCCGGGATACTCCAAGCTATCCAGACAAGGCAAACCGGAATGATGTAGGTGAAGCATTTATTGCAGACAGGTATTAGGGTTCGCGGAGCAATTTAAGGGATTTCTCAAAGGTCATTTGCTCATTCTGCACTCGAGAAGAAGCGAAAAGTGGAGCTCTGCAACAAGGTTCTTCAAGCACACCAAGGATCTCCTGCCGAAGCTATTGGATAAAGAAATCAATCCAACCACTCCGTGCAAACCGAAGGCGCATAAGGTATTCTCCGTTTTTCATTACCTCACTGCAAATCTTTGAAGAATGGCTACTCCAAACATAGTTAAGATCTCTGATAGACCTCGCCCCTCATTCAAGAAACATCCCTACAAATCATTGGAGGTAGACCCACTAGGAGCCTTCTCTAGTGTTCCTCACGGAGTTTTACACACCGAAGACATTAGGGTTTACATACATGCAAACATTGAGGAATTTGGGGAATTCAAATTAAGAGACCTCTATCACAAGCAGCTGATTGACAATGCTTTTGAGCTTAAACCAAAGTATAAGGATATTCAGAAGAAACAATTTGAGCAATTTATTCATTTCCCCTGCTTTGAAGAGGATGAATGGGTCCGGTATGTACTGAGCAGGATGCATGACAACTTTCTATGGCTAGATAGACCCTGCAAGATCACAAAAGAGGCAATTAGAGCAGTAACTGGCCTATACTCTTCCGGAGGAGTACCTATCCTCAAATCTGTCAAGAACAACATTGTAACTGAGGCCACCGGATCAAAATTTGACAAGAGGGCAATGACCATTGAAGATATTTCGGATCCGGATATCAAATATGCATCAATGATAATAGGATACAAGATCTATCACTCCAGCAGGGAGAATTCTGTATCCGGAACTGCAATATACACTGCTTATGAAATGTTAAGAAAGAATGCAGAATATGATCTCTGCGAACTACTACTAAGCCAATTAATGGAAAACATACAGAAAATCAAGAAGGATAAGAAGAATTCCTTTAAGTATGGTACTCTTATTGTATGTCTATTCTTCTATTTCATGAATGAGCTACCCGGAACAAGTGGATGGGTATGGCAGAATGACAAACCTGTTGCAGTCCAGATAAGAGACTACTTGCATGGACTTGGGGATGCAAAAGCGAGAAATTCAGCTCTATGGGGATACTTCAAAAACTTTCAGAGCATGATGCAAGCAAGAGAGAGAATTCCTCAGTCTCTCATTGAGAAATACAAGGACTCAGTGTGCTTTATGGTTGACACTGATCAGTGCCTAATGGAGGCAGTGGAGCCAAGGACTGTCTGGATCATGCCCATGGGGTATAAAGTTGATGAACAGATAGTGGAGTTGCATGTTCAACACATGCTAAGTCAGCCCAAAGATCCTAAGGCAGAAAGGTTTGGAACCTTTGAGGAGCTGAGTGTAAAAATACATGTAGAACTCAGGGAACCTGAGATTAAAAGAAAGGTAAGAAAAGAAGTAGAGCACATTGCTCAAGGCCTAGGTATCTCAAAGGAGGCACTTGATGCCAGCCGGGAAAAGAGGAGGAAGGCCGAGGAAGAAGAGAAAAGCAAAGAAAGTAGTCCGGTTGGAGCTCCCACCCGGACCAGATCAACAAAGAGATTAGCACCTCCCTCAACCAAAAGTTCAAAACCGGAAGTCCAGGCATCCGGTAAGAGATCCAAGACAAAAGCCACAAGGGCTTATGGAAGCCAAAAGGATGAAGAGGAAACAGAATCAGATGAGGGAGTAAGAGAAGTAAAGAAACAGAAGAAGAAAGGATCCGGTAAGCCCTCCACAGGCCAAGACAAGGATGAAATGGCAGAGGTAACTGTTGAAAAGCCCACTCTGTCACTAGAGAGCATAATCAAGTCGGTCACGGTGGATGGAAACCTTCAACCAATGACTGAATCCTATGATGACTTCAGTGAGGCAGACCAAAAGACTCTGCAGGAAGCCACAGTTAAATATCTGAACATATACAATAAGGCTTTCATTGAGATCATATCTCTCATTCCTAAAAGCTTAGAGAAGGAAATGGAAGTAAGAAAGAATAATGCTCATGCCAAAGATCTTGAGATCCGGGAGCAGATAGCTATTCAGCTATATCCTCAAATTGATCCCAAGACAATGAACATTATCTTCAAGGACTGCAAAGATGAGTTCAGAAGCAAAGCCAGGATGAATCAACTCATGCTTGGTGAGACTGACAAAGTGGCCCAAGAAACAGAAGAGATCCTCCGGAAGGCCTTCAAAAGGTTCAATCTTCCTGTTGTAGAGGACTTAGGTGCAGAAACAGCTGCTGATTTGGAATCTTCTGTTCCGGAAGAAGTGAGCCCTGAACAGACAAGTGAGGACTTGGGACCCTCTGCTCCAGAAGAAGTGGCACATGAACAAGTTAGCATCTCTCCTCCGGTTTCCCCTACAGTCTCCGGATCCAAAGAAGAAGAGCAATTATAGGAGAAGGAAGCAGTGGTGAAAGACAAAGAGGTTGACAGTTCTAAGACTGCAGAAGAGAAGAAACATCTGTCTCCGGCAAGAGACACTGCACAAACTGTTCAACAATTTTTGAGCAAAGAAACTCTAGAGATTGATGAACCGGAGCTTCTAAAAGGCCCATTTGATTTTGACTCTCTCTCTCCGGTACAAACAATGAAGATAGCTTCATTTGCAAATGCCAAGGCAAATGAAAAGCTCCTGAAGTCTCATATGGAAGACTGTGAGTTGATAGAAGCTGCTTCCGGAGTACTTGTGAAGATCATGCCATCAATCCAAATAGATCCGACAGCCTCCACTTCCGGTAATCTAAAAACCTTAGTCAGCAGTGTTGATACACATTTTGATTCTCTAGAAAAATCAGCTGAAGAAAAGGTCCGGAAGGAATTTTTGGATAAGAGATTTTCAGAGATATTAGAATTAATTTCTAAAGATAGGAAGATTGTAAGCATTGGAATAAAGAGCTTAGAGAATGCTCTTAAGGATGGCGGTGATATCTATAAATTTTGTATATCCTGGTCAAAGGCAACAGCAGCATTTGACAAGAAAATAAAAGAGGAACAGGATAAGCTACAAAGCTTATCTCAAAGTTTTGATCCTCTCTCTTCCTCTATAATAAATCAAGAATGTCAGACTATTGCAGTCTTGAACGAAATAAAGAATCTTGAGAAGGAAAGGAAGAACATCACCAACCGGATGGGAGAACTTAGAAGGATTATAATCCCTAAGTTGGAAACCATGCATGAGGCCATCAGTGATGCTAGGACCACCGCCCAAACAAAAGATCCGACAGATCTCAAGCGGGTAGAAGCGTTTGCATTTTTGTTAAGTGGTCACATTTCAATTTTGGACAGAATGAAGCAAAGTTGGGCTACCGAAATGATTCAATTACAGACATCCTTTGCAGACATTCTTCAATATATGTGAGTATGTAAATATGCGGCTAAGTATAAGAAATTTTTGAAAATTTTGATATGCGGACCCTATCCTTTGCCATTGATGTCAAAGGGGGAGTGAGGAGCAGTGAAAAATGAGGGATCCAACTAAGGGGGAGTTCCAGAAATTGTATATAAAGACAGAGCATCAGCAAAGGGGGAGCATAGTGAAAACACTTAGTCATTTTTCACTAAGTGTTGCCATCAATGCCAAAGGGGGAGATTGTTGGCAAGAGACACTATATGGATTCATGGTTGTTGTCATTGATGGCAACAAAGGTCATCCCACATATCCGCAAGTCATGATGTGTCTCTACCGGAAGTCAGAATAAAGAATGTTGTGGTCCGGTGAAGAAGAACAGAGCATGTGGCAAGGTCCGACAGATTGGTCCGGACCTCTCAGTGGAAGTGTCTTGGTGCAGTGCGGATTTGGGGAAGTCAAGAGGACTACCTTGAGTGGTATATTCCAAGGATTTAGCCTCCGGTGATGGACAAGGAAAAAGATATGAATGGTTGAGTACCGGATTCCTGAGAGACAGTGAAAACAGAGGAAGAACTGACTGGCAGAGTATCAGACTGCTTTCCGGATGGGTTACTGTTGATGACAGAGGTTGTGAAGGCATGAATCATGTTTGGCCGACATGATTAATGATATCTACAAGTATATGCTTGATCCGCATTGCTTGGTGAGGAAGGATTCAGCCGACAGAATGAGAGTTTATAAGAAACTAGACTGTTCCGGATGCCGACTAGAAAGGTGATGAAATTACTTGTGCGGATATATATAGAGGATGGATTTAGTTGTGAAGTGTGTTGTGATGTAGAGAGATATGCGAATAAGTCCAGAGAAAGAGCAGAGGTAGCAAAAAGGATCCGGTATGTGAAAGATAGCAGAATAAAGAACAGAGGAAAGATGAAGTGCAGCAGATCAGTGTACTGAGCCTAACCGGAACTGAACTCCAGCATATGCAGATGCTTCCAATCAGTTCAAGACTGTGATTCTCATCACTTTGTAGACAGTGTGTCTTTTTGTAGGCAGTGGGCCTCTTGTGAGCAGTGTGCTCGGGCAGTGAGCCCTAATTGGCAAGTGCCATTTTTGTAATTTCCTATTCTTCTAATAGAGAATAATTCTTGGGTTAATCACCCCGTGGTTTTCTCCCTTAACAGGGTTTCCACGTCAAAAATACTGTGTCATGTGTTTCTTATTTCATGGTTAATGTTTTTGTGTTTGATTTTATGCTACATCAATTAAAAGAAAAGTTCAATAAGGGAAATAATTAGGATAACTGATTCACCCCCCCCTCTCAGTTATCAACACATGCATGTAGTGTCAAGTCCAGTCCCTTGATCACTCCTATAGTGTTTATAGAGGTGCCATCCAATTCTAATACTCCTGATAAAATAGGGGTATATTTGATGCCTAATGCATCTACTATCTTATTGGGCATGACTGAAACATTAGCCCTAGAGTCAATCATATAGTTGTGCACTAAAAGCTTGCCAAGGATCAAAGACAAGTAAAAAGGAGATGGTTTCTTAATTGCACTTACTTGTTCTTCACTTAACTACACAAAACTGACAGGGCTCTTCTCTTTCTACCTTGCCGATGGGTCTGTTGCTGCTGATTCAGTTGATGGGAAGGGCCTCAAGGCTTCTTTTAACAGGGCCCTTTGAGAAGGGATCGACATCACTTCCCACATTGAGATGTTGATATTAGTTTTCTTCATTTGTTCCACAATATTTAGTGGAATAGTGGCTACCTTATACATTGAGGGAAACCATGTTCCCTTTTTGACTGTCAACAGTTTGTTCAGGCACTTTTGAGCCTGATGGAATCTCTTTTATAGCAATAGATTTGCTTCTCTGAATTGAAATTGTGGTACTGGCCACCCTTGCCTTTTGAACAGGCTCTTTTTGTAACATAGTAGGCATAGGGATAGCCTCCAACTGCCTCTTTTCTAACCTGATGTTGTCTGCAATGGGCATAACAACACTATCCATGGGCTGATTGATAGCACAAAAGTCCTGTGAAGTCCATAGCATCATATTGGCATTACAAGTAGCCTCATTTGATACCTCAGGGTTATTACTGGTTGCATCTAATAATTATGTCTACTAGGTATGAAAATTCTACACCATTAAAGATCTTTCTTGTGTTCCAAAAGCACAAGTAGACCAATTATGAGGTTGGTTGCAGGGGTAGCACCAATCTACCTCTTGGGCCAAATTATTTTGAGTAGGGACTAAAGCCTTAATTGGATTTACAACTGGTGTCTGTTGGATAGGTTAGAATGTTGGTAAAGGATGAGCAGCGTTAGGGGTTTGGTATCTATTTTGTTGGTAACCCTGATTCTAGTTCTGATTTCTATTAGGGTTGTAAGCCTAATTCTAATTTTGATTAGATGATTGCCTCTGATTATAATTTTGATGAGTGTTGGGGGTAGTTTGAATAGCAATACTATTCAACTTGTTGGTCAAATTAGACATTAGGGTTTTAAGATCATTCTCTTCTTGAGAAAGAAAGGATTTTGAAGCTTTAGGCTCTACGATGGGAGCAATAATGTGCTGCTGGGATGGTGAAGGTAACTCTAGAAAAAGGGGGATAGGAGATGCTAGGAGTAATTTTACCATCCCAAATTAAGTAATTTTCATCTTTTAGAGTTGTCTCATAACCAGCGGGTAGGGTTTCAGGGCCCATAGATTGTATCATCACTATAATATTAGAATTTAAAGCTCTTAACAAGTATAACAAAGTACCTTGTTGAGATGGCATGAAGGTAGCTGGAATTCTTTCCCATGTCCTCTGAAATATGAAGTTAAAGTCTACCAGCATCTCACTTGGGGCTATCTTGATTATTGTTAGTTGTTCCAACAATGAAACATTAGTTTCCCTTTCTCTAATCTATTTGTAGAGGACCTAACCCAGCTTATCCCAGTCATGTACTAAAGTAGGAGTCAAGCTCCTAAACCATTGAAGAGCTCTCACTTTGAAAGATGAGACCAAGAGTCTAACTATAATGTCCTCATACTGGATATGATGGACTGAGCATACACTGGATATGTCTTTGATGTGCTCAGCAAAGGTTATAGAATCATCATGCATAAAGGGTGAAACACTCTTTAGGGCTGCAATTGGTATATCATTGTATGTAACCAAATCTAAAGGGCTACCTCCACTAAAGGTCACAAAAGGCAAATTCCTTGCCATAATGGGGATATGCAAATTCAAAATAGGAATATGCAAGCCTCTACTTGTGTGTTGAGACCTAACAAGAGGAGGTGTATATTAAGCTCTTGGCTGAGGTAAATGTGGGTTGTTATTCTTTCTCACAAGAGACCTAGACAACCCAAATCTTCTCCTTGAAGAAGTAACAGATAATTCAATAAATTAGAAATTGCCTCTTGAAGATGCTCTTTCTTGCACAGACATAAAAGATGGTGCTAATTAGAACCAGAAGCTTGTAGAATCACTAGGTGCATGAAGAGTCTGCTAAGGTGCAGAGTATTGAGAGGAACACCAGATTCTCTACTTAATTCTTTTATTTAGATTGCTTATGGTCCCACCGGATGTGCTATAAATTGTTGTCACATAGATTTGCACCCAGTGTTGAAGGCTTTTAGGGCTCCTACAATCTAGTGAAACATTCAGATGATCTCCAGGTGTGGGACTCTGTAGGGAGATCAAATCTCCAGAGCGAGGCTGGTTCCTTTACTGAATAACAGATTCAACTATCCTAAGACTAAACCTAATCTATCCACCATTGAGGAAAAGAGGAAGAGGGAGAAAAATTGAAATTAATGGAGGTGATAAACTAGGTTTGAATATAAGAGTCTCATAGAACTGAATATGCACAAAACAATCAGATATAACTGATAAATTTACACAGATCTAGCATATTCTAATATAGGTAAAGAGCAAGAAAGGATTGAGAGGAACTAATCATTCACAATCAAACCATTCTTATATTACATAGAGCTAAAAACCAATATAAAGAGGTAAAAACAACCAGCATGTATTCAATTAAGAAGGCAAGGTTATAGCAGAGGAGAGTTTTGTTTGAATACCGAATGAAAAAGTATCCAACCCTCAATACATCTTACAAGTATTCATATATAGAATTTGATTACAATTGAACTAAGTCATCTATTACAATTAATTCACCCCCATGGGCTATTAGAAAATATCTTTGCCAGAAGGGATGTCTACCTGCCAAGAATAACTGCATAAAGTATCTGAACCATAGAGCAATTGGAAGATATTTTCTCTCTTCAATGCAAATAGTTGATTCATCAACCTGCAACAATTAATGCAAAAATATCTAAAATTGGGCAACTAAGAAGATATTTCTCCTTAATGGTAGATGAGGAGGACAAATGAATCCTTCTAAAATCCCTGTGTACAAAGCTTTACAACACTACAAATATTCGCATCCAAATATTTGAAGCCTCTTACAATTCATTACTACAACTCCATGTCTTTCTTTGATTTCTAGATTTTCTGAATAATTTGGCCTCTAGCATGCCTTGTCAGCCATATTTGCATATCCAGATCTTGAATTTGGATCAAAACTTCAAAGTGTGGATATCCCCCATAAGGCCCGCCAAATGATAGAAGATGAAATTCTAATTAGGTATGCGTTTTGGATCATGTGAAAATTCCTTAAAACCAAGAAGATATTCAAGGTCAAAGTTGTGGTCAATGGTCATATGGATATCTATGTTCATTCTTAAGGTCCTCATATTTGCAAATATCTAGATAAAATATCCTGACCGAAAACATGAGTCTCAATATCCCAACATCCGGATGTGCACTCGTCAAATTTAGCTCGGTAGTATAGCGAAGTCGTCATATGTATGGATATTTGATGTCAAGATATTAGACTCACAAAATATCCCCATGTTAAAATGTCTTGATAATGTCACCTCCTTTAAAGTGATCCTTGGTCATGAGAAAACTAACATCATCATCATATTGGGAAGGTCGGGACGTTAAGACTTGTCAAATATCTTGTGCTAGAATATCTTGATGATGTCATAGTCTTTGATCACTTCTTTGGGAAATGGATCTGGATGATGTCATTAGGATGTATCTATTAAAATATCTAGATACATAGAGAAGATCCAGATATTGGAACTTAGAGAAGATCAGGATCTTTAGAAAAGATCCTGATCTATTAGCTAAGGTCTAGATATCTGAAAAGATATGGATATTAGCTAAGGTCTGGATATTATTTAAGATATGGATATTAGCTAAGGTCCAGATATTCAAAAAGATCCATATATTAGCTAAGGTCTAGATATTATTTAAGATCTGGATATTAGCTAAGTTCCAAATATTTTGAAAAGATCTGGATATCAGCTAAGGTCCAGATATTAGAAAAGATCTAGATATTAACTAAGGTATGGATACTAGAAAAGATCCAAATATCGAGACATTAAATGTCCATGCTAAAACCAACTATAAAGATAGAAATTTTCATGAAGGCAAACTTTGAAGTTTTTAGGTTTCTGGGTTTTTTTACAGGGATTATTCGAATGGATTTTCAGGGATTTTTACAACACAAAACACTAGAATTTGAAGGTTTGAGGCCTGTAGAGATATTTTTCAAAAGGATCTCAAGGATATTTTGAAGGTGAACTATTTGACTCTGGGAAGAGGAAAATAGGTCAACAGATAATTATCCTTTATTGAGGATATGTTTAGATTTTTGAAGTCAACACAAACTCTAATGTCACTATTCTTTTTCCTAATAGAGACCAAATTTGATACCCAAGTTGAATATCTAATTGGTTTAATAATACCCCCTTCACTAATTTTAGCTAATTCTTTTCACATCTTGGGTACTAGGGTGGGATTTATGGGTCTATGTTTTTGTCTAAAATGTTTTGCATCTAGTTTTAATGGAATTTCATGTTGAAATAGATATTCCCTATATGCCTTGAGGTCATCATAAGACCAAGAAAAAACCTTTTTATACTTCCTAAGGAAAGAGATAAGCATAGATCTCATCTTAGGATTTAGTGTCTTACCTATGTAGACATTCCTTGGTTGGGCTTCAGTCCCCAAATTTATTTCCTCTAATCATTCTAATGCATAGGTGTAGGCCTAGCAGTTTGACTATCTACTCCATCAAATACTCACTCCAAAGCCACCAATCCCCTTGGGATTTAATTTGTCTTTAACTAGATGACCTCATTGCAAAAAATGGTGTCCTTCCCATCAATCTTTTCAACAAAATTTTTAAAATCTATTTTCTTATCCTTGATACTCATCCATACAGTTCATGAATTTGTATAAAACTCAATCATCATTGAAAACCTACCAGTGACAAATATTGTTCAGAACAAAAGGCATAGTTAGTACTTCAACCTTTGAAATCCTTTCTAAGGTCAAATCCTCTGACTTGATTGCCACATTGGCCAAAAATCATCCATTGTACATGCTTAGTTCTCTCCACCCAATCAATTGAAAAGCATCAAATGCCTCAATGGTATCCCAAGAAATAATTTTGTATTGTTTGAGCCTTAAATATTTAGAGGCATATCTGGATCTAATCTAGGAGACTACAAGTTTAGAATCTCCTAATACCTTCATCCTTTTAATCCCATACTTGATGGCTAGTTTCAACCCTAGGAGAAGTGCCTCATATTTAGCAACATTATTGGTACATTCAAAGCCAATTTTGAATGAGGATTTATATGTATTCTCAGAAGGATAAATGAGTAAAATTCCATCCCTAGAGCCTTCATTAGAACTTACCCCATCAAATTGCATTGACCATAATCCATCACTCTCAGGGCAATTTTGACTTCTATAATTATAGCATTCTATTTTGTTTGATCGGCGTCACTCTCATCCACTCTGAAATTGTCCATATCAATGTCTAGGAAATATACTTGATCACTCTGATCTTCAAAACCATCTAAACTTGAGGGGGCTATCTTTTCCCTATCAAGTCTGACTTTCCTTCCATCCATAGGGATCATAACATAAGATGAATCCATTTGAATACTTCCCCCAATAGTAGAGGCCCATTTTCTAGATAACAACATTCAATACCTAGGAGGGATGTCCACTATAGTAATGTTCATTTTTTAATCCTTTTGAGGGTAAAATGTCAATTTGAAACCAATATTTACAATTACCCCAATGATAGTGACCTCTCTAGAATCTATGGTAAAGCATTTTCCACATGCTTTTGTAACTATCAAACCTAACTCATTCATAATATTCAAAGGCACAATGTTTGTTGAAGCCCCAGAGTCAATCATACAATTCTTCAAGAGCCTATCCTTTATGAGTAAGTTGACATACCAAGGATCAACTTGAGAGGGGCAATTTTGCATAGTAGTTCCCAAATATACCTTTAGTGTTTTGGACTCCATCTTTTATCATTCTCAACTATTGTACTCCCTTCTTCTAGTCCTGCACTACTGTCAATTTAAGCTTCTAACTGGTTTGGCACTGCATCATCAATGATAGCCAATGCCTTGTTATTATGTTATGGTATTCTCATCATTTCTAATAAGGGAACAATTACCCTTATTTGGCTAAGGATCTGAGCCATATCTAGAGGGATGTGCCCTAGTAGAGGATTGTCATGGACAGTAGCATCATGTGTAGCAGGAACATGAGGGAAACTTTTCTTTACCTTTATAGGGCAGAACTCTTTAGTATATCTTTTATTATTATTGTTCCCTTTGGTTTCTCTAGTCTTGTGATGTGGATTATGATATATATTAGTTTTCATTGATACTTCCTTGGACTTACCTTGAATACTCATATCCTTCTTAAGATTGGGGACATTCTGATCTTCCTTAATAAAAATATTGCCTGCATTTCCTGTAGTGCTACTCTCCCCTTGAGTCTTCTTGCTTCTCAAATTGTAATCAGTCTTAACTTGATAAATCTTGGAAGTATTCAAGGACTTCATTTCCTCATTAGAAGGTCTTCTTAGTCAAACCTTAGTATATCTTAACTCCAACTAAAAAACATGTGATCATCCTCATCATCATCACTGAAAACTTGTTGCTTAGGACAATTTTCAAGCTGCCTCCTATTTTCAATATCATCATCAAATACACCCTCCTGATAAGATGTATCATCATCTTCACATATAAAATTATGGGCCAAAACCATATTTATATTCTACTCCTCTCGATCATCCATATCACTGCACTTATCACAAGGACCTTATGGATCAATAATTGATTTAGCAATGGCACATGAGGAAGGAGAATGAGGAGCTTGATAGACTAGGCACCAGAGGTTGTCCTTGACAACATACACCCCTTTTCTCAAAGGATCAAGGGTATCTCTACTAGAATTTCCCTTATTATTTGGAGGAACTGGCCTCCCATTTTGCCAATTTGTGTTATAAGGTTGGTCTAAAAGTCTTGGCATTCTTTCATATCTCACAGAAATAGGCTTGTCATTAGAGGCTCCCTTGTCGTTTTTTACCATGGAAATCTTCATTTCCCTAACAGCCTTCCACAGTTTTTTGCACTCATCAGTGGCAGGAGCTCTATTGCCTTGTCCCTAGTTGCAAGGTGTAATTTCCTGATCACTTCTTTTATTAAACTTTCCTGAAGCCTTCTTGTTGATCTCAATGTTTGAAGTAACTCTGTATGCATCCATGAGTGTTTTAGGATTATTTTCCCTCAATAGATACCCACCATACTGTCATAAGCATTAATGTATAAAACCAAACACATAGATTCATTGGGTCTTAAATGAGGTGGTATCTTTGCTAATACTTTAACAAATCTGTTATTAAATTTTGATACTGATTCATTCACTCCTTTACTGATTCTTGTGAATTCATTTATTATGAAACTTGTATCAAAATTATCTCCATAATGTTCTCTAAACATATTTTGGAAATGCCTTCATGAATTAATGTTATTCTCAGGTATACTTTTGTACCATTCTCTAGTACTTTCATCTAAAGACAGCAAAAATAGCTTCATGAGTACATATTCATCTTCCACATTAAAGTCATGTATCAGATTATCAAAATATCTCAAGTGCTTCCTCCTAAAATGACATTGTTACCTAGGAACTTCACTAGTCTAGTCTTGATTTCATTTTGGACATGATTTGAAAAACCAGGGATCCCTACAAAATTTTACTTCCTCTATCTAGCTCGGTTAAGAGGTGGTCTAGAAATTAATTTTTTATTTATCACGTGGGTTAATTTGATAGCCCTAATTTAATCCTTGATTTGCTCTATGGTTATTTTGAAATCCAACATTTACATTTTCATTCCACATAGGGATGTTCACATGTTCAATGTTATTATCCATATAAATCCTTCTTCTCAACTCGCTAACCTCCTTTTATACCTCTAATCTAGCCAGTTCTTCCTTAAGGAATTATATCTCTCTGACTACATATTGACTTCTAGGGGTATCAGATCTTCTTGGTATTTCTTCCCCTCTTCCCCCTTCACCTTCAACTCCTATATTTACCCTAGGGATTTCACCATTCTAACCATGATATCCTCCATCAAACCAATCATTAGGATTAGCCACATCATGAGGTCTTACTGCTAGCATTTTGGATGACCCTATATTAGTTGTTGCATTTGTGACTGATAGAGATCTTTTGGGTTTTAAAGAGTCATAGTATCTTTCCAGGGTAGCTTCTTTTTGTATTTATCTTTCAATCCTTTCTTGTTTTAAGAGAAGCCATCTTTCCTCTTCCTTTGAAGTATTTAGCTTATTTTCTAAAACTACAAGACATTCAACTTTGACATGAGGGTTAGATGACTCACCTTTATCTTTCATTTTCCAAGTTGCTTTCTCTTTTTCCTTAGCTTCTGTCACCTACTTCTTGTTTAGGTTGTTCTGCAATGATCTTCTCCCATCCATTATTGAAAGATAAAGAAGATAGCTAGGTCCTTTTCCTTTCTTAAAAGGAATGCATAGTCACCACCCACCTCAAGGATTGTATGAAAAGAAAAACTTACACACACTTCCCACACCCAAACATACAACAGAGGGTGTGAAAGAGACAAAATTATTGGACAGTTGTTAAAAAATTACCTATAAGGTTTTCCCCAGTAGAGTCAATACTCTTTTGGTTTCCCAAACTGTACCCACTAATTTATAAAAGGTAGGAAACCTTTATGATCAAAATTGAGTGAAGCTTGGCCAACGAATGAAAAAATTGTTTAACACTCTCCTCCCCTACTCTTCAAACTCTCCAATACCTAGGTGGGTTTCCCTTTATGACACTAGATACAATTAAACAACATAGTTGAAACATAGTACCTAGCAGGTGGAAGGATTCATACATATTGACAAGGATTTGTACAATTGAACACATGGGTGGCTTATTCCTTGTAATCCCTCAAGGATCTAATATGAAGCTTGGAAATAATTATAAATAAATTAAAAATGGATTAAGATTGATCATTTAAGGTTTGGATCTGAGAAATGGAGACTGTACAATATTGATTGGTGCCTATCATGGACTACAGAGTCATAATGTTATACATATTACATATCACAACATTTAAGTATATTCCTAATGGTTAGTTAAAATACTATCACCTGGTGATAGTGAGACCACCTCAAGCCTACAATTCAACCATACTTAGTAATCCATTTGAAATTATAATGCTCATGCACCTCTCAAGCAAGCATTTACACTACCCCTTAAACACAAAGAAAATTATGAGAGGAACTCAATACAACAAATGTGTTTGACAAATTCTATAATCCTTGATTATTTCATTTAAAAGACCATTACAATTCAAAGTTGGAGAAAGTTACTTAGCAGCATGTATTCATATGTGCATAATTCATTATACAAAAATATTGTCATAGATTACTTACAAACAAAGGTCTGAGACTTTACAATAGACTTAACATGTTTTCCATTTACAAAGCCCCTTTTAAACTTTTCCAGAACCATCAAACCATCGAGCACCACCCTTTTATAACACAATTGGGGATCTTACATTGCATTGAGATTATCTCAAAAGTTTAAAACAATATTCAGTTTCTCTAGAGAGCGTGAACCAGATTCAAACCTCTCCAGTCAGTCCAAGATAACTGATTCTTATTTTACACTTACTCCTTAAGCATGGGTCATTGGGTCAGTCACATGACTCCCCATATTTCAATTTGGGAAAGGCAAACTTTAGAGCTCCTAGAGCCATTGAGGTATCCATTGGCTATTAGATCAAGAAAAAATCATAACTACTCGTTATAGGAAGCTATCATAGGTGTAGCCATCATCCAAAGATGTGGATTCTGATTCAGACAATAAAATCCCAACTCTCCATCACTAAATGGACCACTCTAACATGATATTCTTCATCTGTCACAACTATGCCTCTAATGAGTGCTAAATTATCTCGAAAGGGGAAGAGAGCATAATGATGCCTCTCTACCTAAGCACCTAACTTTAATACTTAACCCGGGTTGTTGGAATTTCAACAATTAAATCTACTTTGGTTAAGCAGCTACATACAGTTGGACCCCTTAAGTAGTCTGAAACCTCCCTCACTAGATTGACATAATTACCAAGTGGATATGAGGGATCAACAAGGTTGTTGATGCCACATAATCATACTTTTACTTGAAACCATATGGAATTCCCTAGACAACACTCTCCCTGTTCTTAATTTGAAATTGACAGGATTGCAACCAAGAGAACAAGAGTGTGCCTCTTTGGGAAATAGAGGACACATGAAGAAAACACAAATAGAACACTTTGCAATGTACCTAAGGTAGAAAATAATGTAAGTTGATCATGTAAACACTTCAATTTATAGCTAAAAGGGATGAAGGCCCTTCATCCAAGTACTTCCCACTTAATACAACCCACATCAATCCAATTCTAGCACATGCATGCTTTGTACACTTAATTCTTTCCTGGAAATATCTGAAGATCACATCATACCTCTAGAAGTAGCAAATGGACGTGTGAACTATTCATAAATTATCAAAGACTACCTACAAGCACATCTCATATAGATACTGAATTTCTAATCATTTCACCAAAAACATGACTAAAGATCAAGACCAGCTAGTGAGATGTACTTGGTGTCAAATCACAAGCCTCTATACATCGAATGGAAACTTCCCGCTTCATAGGCCCTAGCTCCTACTAGAACACAACTGAGAACCTTGAAATTCATGAGAAAGATGCCATGCAACAACCTTTCTGCCATTAATAACCATGTACTCACTAGACTGTCTCCAATAGGCAAATTCAAAATTTGAATGTAGACCATTGATACAAGGCTTATCGTGACAAGATCGACAGCTCAAGATAGTCTGGGAGAGTTGAAAATCCACCATGTGCATTGTAAAGTCTTTGACCAACCAATTTGTGCCAAAAGAGAATGCTTTCCATGTCAATCTTAAAAAATTTGCCATGTGTCACCATCTTGCATCCCCACCCTCCCCATCGGGTCCCAAATTTCTGATAGTGCGAGCTTACACTAGACTACCAAGTGGAACACACTATCCTTCAGGCTCCACATGTACTTGGTAGGCTGCATACACATGGCACCAAGTCGTAACAGCGCGACGCCAACTTGGATCTAATAACATGTCCTTCACAGTAGTATGCAACAAATCAAAAACTTCATAGTTGGACCATGTTTAGCTTCAGCTTTTACAAGGCCACGGGCCAATGGGACAAATGGCATTATTTCACAGTAGCACGGTCCTAACAAAGTACAGATCTCTAAAGCTTGTAGGTGTACGCCAAGCTAACAAGTGTCCTCATCATACTTAATCCCTTACACTATAGCCTTAGAATTTTAATATTTCAATTATTTACTAGCACCGTCAACTGGTATCTTAGGACAAAGGGGGCGATAAAGCATGACACATAGAGTCTGATCCATAACTTAGGAGACCGATAACTAGGACCAAGGGGTCAACAATGAAACATAAGATTAAAGCACATCAGAAGAAGGGTTTAGGCTCTTAGTTCAAGGATAGCATTTTGCAAGGGCAACCCTAAACCCTAGAAAATTTGCAGGTTCTAATAGGATAAAAATTCAATTATAGTAGTGTTGTCATCCCTCAATCTATGCAAAAATCTATGTCATTAACACAAAGTTCAAAGAGGTATATTCTTTATTCTCAGATACATACATTTCAATTTCCTGATCTTAGAGGCCCCAGCTAATCATAAAACTTGCCCTGTTCTCCAACACTTATGTTTAGACTACTATAAAGCATTAAATGGAAAAAATATAGTCATAATTCAATATTGTGTAAAAATAATCTTATTCAGAAGGAATTATTCAAAATCACAAATTTGACTTAAGAAAAACACATTCATAAATCACATTTTTTTTATCTTACATGCATGTTTGTGGACTTTTGGTAGTCCTGATCTTTTAAGCATTTATTTTTCAATAAATTAATATTCTAACATACAAGACAAACATATTATTCTCACTTGAATAACATTGAGATACACAAGATGCAACTCTAAAATATAGAAGATCTAGTTCTTGTCTTGAGAACAAAAGAACAACGGTACCCTACAAAGAAACTAGTTGATAAAAATGTAGTGCCAAAAGTTTACATGCCTTACTTGTGAATAGGCTTATAAAGTACAATAGTCACAAAATTTCAATGGAACACATGTGTTAATCCAAGTGCTACCACTGAATAGTTAGTTTCTACGTTTCGAATATAAAGATGGTTCAATATCACATTCTACAGATGTGGAAAATTACTAGATGCATCTATATTGGAAGATGAATTTAACAAACAATGATGCAAATGTGGAGGAATTATAGGTGTCTATTTTGTCTCATCTCCATTTCTAGGGAAAGAGTTATTATAAATAGAATATAGAGACTTTGAAATGTTAAAACTACCAACATCTATGTCATCTTGTGTATTAGTTTGTTAAATGTGTCATAAATCAGAATAAACAAAGAAATAAGAAATAATGTCATATCTTCTCATGTATCAACATCTCATCTAATATCAAGTTATTTGTATACCAAGTAGTATTAGAGTGATTTGCACCTTTTAAGTTTAGTTGATGTGGTCATGCATAACTTTCATGGCATGCTTGTGGCTCTTGGTGATGGCTTCACAAAAAACTTCACCTATTGTATTTTGGTTTTCCTAGATAAAGCTTCAACTAATCAAGTTAAAGGATCTATCTATTAATTCAACCATTCAATAATAGTACTAGGACAAACACATGGCAACTTTAGTATTAAGCAACGGTCTGTATTTATAGATAATGGTCCATATTTATATATATTTTAATAAACTTTCTGCATTTTCTACCTATAAGACTGAAAAATATGAGCCAATCAAAATGAAATTGAAAACATAGAACCCAACTAAACTATTGATAATTATTTTTTAAAATAATCATAGTTAGAAAAATTACATAGTTTAGTTTTTTAAAAATAGGTGGAAAATATTATAACATTTAAATGGTGCAAAAATAAAACTACTAATCAATAGTTGTAATGTTGAAAGTTATACACCCTACAATCTCACATTGTAACTTGTACCCACCTGATGATCCCTTCATATAGACTCATTCTAGACCTTTTATCAAGAATCAGAACATTAAAAAAATCTATATTGAGTGCATTATCCTTAAGTTCATCCTAAGCCATCATGATGAATGTGGGGACATTTTCTCTATATGGGAGCACTATGTGCAAACATCTATATGATGCACTAGTATCTCATAATGTACAATGACACAATCTACAAATTATAGTTGCATGTCACCATCTCATAATGGCTATTATCCATCATAACACCTTCCATGGATGCATCAAGCTATTCTGGGCATCCAAAAGAATTTGAAAAAATTGTAAGCTTTCTCAACTTCTTCTATAGAAAATAGGAGTAAATTATAGACAATAAGGCATGAAAGAATATTTTAGCATTATCTAATATATCTATGAGAATACCTTTGAGATCTGCACTCTTGCTAGTTAGCTTCAAGGTTTTTAGGCATCATATCATTATTGCAGGTTTAGGCATCTGAATCCTTCCTGCAAAGTTTGAATCCTAGAAGAGTATAGCTAATATATGGGGCTTAAAAGGATGGAGCCTCTCCCAATATTTTATTAAGGTGCTCATCTTTGTTTTCACATAAATCTAACATCATTGTACATTTTAGTAAGTATCATATAATGTTGTGCTCTCTAAAATCCTTTGTTTAAATGCAAGTTCCCTAAAAGCATCATACTTTTTAAGTGCATTTTCATAATAGAGAACTAGAAGTGAATCCAAGGGAGGAGACTCCATCTCTTCACTGAGCATTCCCCATCTTCCAGACACTCTTGCAAAAACCCTTTTTCATTTTCCTCCACCCTATTTGTCATCTTTATCATGTTATTGCATCCTAAGTCTAGTATCCTATCCATAGAAAAGAGAGGCACTCTTAGGAATCACATTTTCACTATGTCCTAGTAACAATTAGGTGCACAAATGTATTCAAAGAATCTCATTATCTCCTGACAACTTGTGGAGGTTGAAAGATCAAAAAATGGTTTGACCATTCTTTGCAAACTCCTTTGCAGTCCCAAAATTTCTTATCATCTTATTGCAATAGGTTATTTCAAAATATCATTCATGTGGATGCTTTCTAGTGTTGATCCTTTTGCATTTAAATTTTATCATTTTTAATTAATTGAATTTTCTTTTATGTGCTCAAATATTGCACATGTGTTTCTACTTTGTTGTGTTGTGTAGGTTGATCGAGGAAACATATAGATAGAAAAGAAGCCTGCTAGAAAAACATATAACACTCTTTCCTAGCCTTACTATCTATACAACAACATGTAGACAATATTTCTTACCATATACATCTACACATCGTGCTATCATCCATGGACATGACATTCTCCTTCTAGTGGTAAATTAACCTATTATTGTACTTTCTAAATCAACTTTTAGCTTTCTAAAAAGTCAACTC
Organism: Cunninghamia lanceolata; assembly: GCA_027924645.1. NCBI lineage: Eukaryota > Viridiplantae > Streptophyta > Pinopsida > Cupressales > Cupressaceae > Cunninghamia > Cunninghamia lanceolata. The sequence continues at coordinate 25,036,496 of BSBN01001332.1, read as the reverse complement.
AAAACTCTATTATCAATGTTTGATTTCTATTCATTTATTTTGTTACCTTAGAGAATTTGAATTTTTTCATCTAATAGCATAACTAGAATATCTAGAATAGTTTTGTGAGCTTCAAAGAGAAAAAATCTCTTTTGAGTCTAAACATTCCAAAGTAGTGTGCTATAAGAACACTTTATTTAGAGGGTACAACTCTCTACATGGAGTTGTTATGCTATGTGCTACATTCTAGTGAACCTAACGTGAACTTAATTTTTAATATTTTTTATTTAAAATCCATTCTACACTATGTCATAAGATTTGAAGAAATTTAATGAGCTTAATAACTCAACCTCTAACTCTAAAAACCTCATAAGAAGAAGTTATAGGAACATACCAAAGTATCAATATTTCTTTGCAACAACTACCATAACCATAGTGTAGAAATTATACTAGTACTACCATGCCTATTCCTAAGATTCTTCTCCCAAGTTCATCCACAATGTCTTATGTGTTCGGTATGGCCTTTTTAAAAAAAATTAAAATTTGACCTTGAAAATTATATGAGACCATCAACCTCCCAAGTTAAGAACTAAGAGAATCCTCTTCAATATTATTAGAATTGTTTGACCCATGAGGCCACTTCTTAGACTGCACATTCTATGATATAATCCCTTAGGAAGATGTTGGTATACCATCCTAAGGGCCTTGACTTGCTACGTGGGTTATCTCATATTGTTCATAATGATGTGCCTAGCTTATCTACTTCCCTTGAGACTTCTAGGATTTCCAACATATTGTTCATCAATATCTTTCAATGAAATTACCCATATCTATCATTTACACACATATGCCTACTCAGATGACTACTTCTCTTGCATCAAATTTTAAATTGATAGGAATGGTGAGGAATCCCATTAATTTGTATGGGTTTATTCCCCCTTCTCAACCTTTATCATTTAGTGGATATTTTATTACTTTGCATACCATGGCTATGTAGACCTTCTCTTCTTTATCTGTAGCATGTATCCCATCATTTGGTTTTCCCATGTCTTCTACCATCATACCTTCTCTACACATGACTAACCCATTAATTAACCAACTTACGCAGAGTGTTAGCAGCCTTCAACAGTAGGTTACATACCACTCGAATGCCTCCACATATCCCACCATGTCACTCTGTGTCTGTCATATTCTAGTATCCTTACATATTTTAGATACACCTTTACCTATAGGATTTTAGGTCCCTGGGTTTGAGAAGTATAATGGTAAAGGGGATTCCCAAACATGTGTTTTCTCTTTCATGGCCTTGTGCATTGATTTTAATTTGTAGGACATTGAGTTGTTACCGAAACTCTTCTCGCACTCCTTAAAAGACAATGCATTGGATTGGTTTTGTTCACTCCTTGACTAGTCCATAGATTCCTTCAATCAACTAGTAAACCATTTTCTTTAGCACTTCCAGATCCATATTGGCCTACACGTAACTTTTACTAATTTGGTGCAGTATAAATAAGGGCCTCAAGAGAAAGTGATTGATTTCATGTTTCGTTACTAGTCACTATTCTCATAGAAATTGTTTTGTGGTAAAAAGGGGGGATGATGAATGTTGTTGATTTAGTTTAGATCCTCACTTCTCACCAAACATTCAAGGACATATCAACTGAGTTGAATCTCTACTAAGAGAGAGTATTCACCTAATAGGTTGGGTTGTCACTTGGAATGATGCAGAAGCTCAGATTTTATTAATCAATATGCCAATTTAATGCTTGAGTACTCTAAAAACCCTAAGTATGTAAAAATTAAGCAATTTGATAAATTATGACAAATATTTTCAGATTAAGATAGTAGGTAGAAGATTATAACTAACTATTTTTCAAAGTTTGGGATGCGAAATAATCGAGGACACCTCCACTAGCACCCCTATCCAAGCTATTATTTTCTGCATGGAATCTAGATCTCCTCTCAACACTTTAATATTCACTACATCTTTTGTTTCTACCCCAGAAAAGGCAGAGGACACCTTCATTAGCACCCTAGTCCAATGCCAGATGATCTTTGAGGTGTTGAAAGCTCTTTGGATGCTCATTTCTACTATCCAACTTATTTCTGTATCTGCAACTCTAGAGGACACTGGGCCACTAGCACCTGTGTCTTGAACTATTCACCTCTATCCTCTATCTTTTGGATCTCGAATCCTTGTCTTCTACAACCTCCTCCAACTCGACTCTGTGAAACTTGGTACTTGTAACCTGCACTCACAAACAAGTGTGGTTGGGGGTTGTGGTGTTTAGAGGCTTGCCTCAATCAAGCACCGGAGAGACATTCAAGTCTTCCAAACACCGTTGTTAGATGAGAGTGCATATCCCTATGGGATAGAGGCAAAATCCAAATGATAAATGATCAAAAGCACAATAGATGTCACTTTGAAGTGTAGATCTCACATAAATGAAGTCTCTTCAATCACATGATATGATGAAGTCAAATTTGCAATCACAAACACAATAATAATGCTCTATTATGGAACAATGAATATCTTGAAATCATAGATATCCCTAAAGTTTGCAATCATCTTCTAGTTTACAAATGAAAACCTAAACATGCTTATATATGCAACTGCAAACATTCCCACTAAGAGTTTTATAATTCAAACTTTAGATGTTAGCATAGGACCTAAATAATGGTCATAAAACTGACATTTAAATTTAGGGCTAACCTAAAATAGGGTAGGACTAGGGTGCTTGCGCTCAATTCTACCCTCCCATTTTTGTTTTGGGATCATCAAAATAGCACCCCTAGGTCCTATTTGCCATAAGACTTCAGGGTTTTCTCATCAGGATTCACAATTATCACACAAGATGCTCTAAGTGCATTCTAAGGACCTGGGAGCTAAACCTTAAGAGGGAAAATCCCCCAAGGGGACATTTTCTGACATAACATTTAGCCCCCACTTTAATGTATGTATAAACGCAAGGTCAATACATGCATTAAAGTAAGGTCAACAAACACAACAAACATGCCAAGCACAGTGAAGACATGCTAAACACATTGAAGATAGTAATAAGCACGCAAAACATGGAGAAGACAGTTACAGTCACACAAAACATGGAGAAGACAACATTGAAGACATGAACAACATAGTGAGTACAATGAATGCAATGACTATTTCTTTTTCATTTTTCTCATATATGAATGCAAATGCAAGTACAGGGAAAGTAAACACGCAACCCAGATGCATGAGGAGCTCATCGCCACTAGTCTTGAAACTAAATAAGGGGCAATAGACATGCAAAACAAAACCCAAAGTGTAGGAGGATCTCATTGCCACTAGTCTTGAAACTACACTTTGAGAACAAACATACCATACAAATCCCAAAGCATAAGAGGAGCTCATCACCACCGGTCTTGAAACTATGCTTGGGAACAAACACATCATAAATACACACATGGAAGACACAGAGAAAACACGACAAACAAGCGATGGAAGCAACCTATTGCTAGGCTCATATCCATCTTAGGCACATTATAGGCACACATTGACGATTGCACTTCGTCACAACAATCATCAAAGACATGCTTAAGGGCTAGGATAGTCTCAGATCTGCCCTGCCTACTCGAAGGACTTTTTACAAAATGACAGGATGTGCAATCTCCTCAATAAATACACCATCCTTGCCTTTGCAGAGGGCTTAAAATAAAAAGATATGCATGATATCCTACCTCCATAGAGGGCTTAAGTGATTGCAATATAAAAGAAAGATGTACACTCTCTTAGAGATACAACATCCTGTCTCTACAGAGGGCTTACAAACACACTTCATTTTAGTACCAAACTCATCAGACAACTTACCTTATATATGCCCCCACCTTAAGGTGGTTGATATCATGTATTGATATCAAGCACATTAAGGTAGAGAGAAAACATACAAGGGAACATGAGCTCTCACAAAGCCCATGCCCCCAAAGGTGACATGTACTTTACGATCGCTAAATGTTCACATAAACACACAATTTCTTGCAAGAAAAGGTGTTAGCAACCATATAACCATGATAAGCAACAATGCATGTAATCATTCATATCAAGAGCCAAGCAAGGCAAGATCCAAGGTAAACAAAGTGCATGGAGAAACAGTATTGTTATGTTTTGTAAGTGTGATAAGACAACATCAAAATGTCACATAGAGTGATTCTACTAGCCAAGTGTCGGATAATATATATCAACCCCCTCGTCATATATGGACTAGGTCCATTTTTTAATTTCTTGCTAAAGGGACACTAGGTCCTTATCAGTATTATATGTTTTTTCATCATCTGCCAGCTAGATAGGACCATTAGAGGAAGGTAAACAATAAATCAAGAGAGGAGAAACAAGTGCCTTAGGGATAGTCACGTAGGAGGGTGCCCCCAAGTCACCAACCACAATGCTATGCCCATAAGACACAACACACAACCATGAAAATAGAGGAGAAGCAATATAGAAGAATGATGATACAAATAGAAGAAGGATCACCATAGAGGCAGTCTCCTGGTATCCTTGACCTTACAAAAGAATCAAGGGTCATCCTAGGAGGCCTAAACAACACATAGCACATAATGGGGGAAACACAACACAAAGGTAAAGAGTTAGAAATACTTACCTATAGGGACAACTGAACTAGAGGTCATCCTAGATCTTGATCTTTACTTTAATGGTTAAAGCTTTATCTCTTCTTCTCTCTTCCGCATTTTCATGAGCTTGTGAGGGTATCCTTGTGGGAAAGGTATCTATCAATGATGGTGGATAGGGAGTATCATAGTTTTCTGTGTTGGTTAAATAGGGTGATGTAAGAGTTTTTATAATACCCATTCTAGTTGATTAAGGTTGTTGAGGAACCCAAAAAGTACCCATTTTAGTCCATATATAGGGTGTTGGAATAGTTTGGTTGTGAGGAATAGTTTGTTCTTCAATATTGTGTGATTTTTTGTTGTTTTCCAAGGTATGTCCAGGTTCATGTAAAAGTGCTTGGTATGTTTCTTTGTTTAAGATGTAGTTAAGAACTGCTTAAACATTAGTTGGTAAATTTTTAGTTTCAACAGGTTGAAGTAAATGTTCACAAAGGGAATCTGCATCATACAATGCTCCATCTTGGCCAAGGAGAGTAGGAAGGGATGGCATAGTAGTTTTAAGGAATCTGTCAGTGATGTATTCTTCTTATGCCAAAATATCTTCACCAAGTGGGGTTATGTTGGGACAAGTCTCTTTAATAGATAAATCACCCAGGGCTATGTCAGTCTCAAAGGTCTTGGAAAGAATATGCATTATGTTGTCATGAAATGAAGGGATAGAGGGAATGATGTTTTTACTACTACTTTCCCCATGGTTATTTTCAGAAATTAAATTAGTGATATTTTCCAAAATTGAAGGGAAAACACCCACAATAGTGAGAAAGATTTCAAAATAGGCTATTATTTGAAGAATATCACATGTAGTACTTACGGCCATGTCAATACCATAGATGTATGCTATTTGGTACAAGACTTGAGGATGCTTATCAGTGAATTTTCAAAAGTTTTCCAAATTCATAATGTACTGAAATAAATCTTCCAAAGATGAATGATGAAAAGAATCCATGGTATATGAATTTGAAACTATGTATGAATATGAATTAAAATACTTGATTTTTCAACCTTTTTCAATGCAAATGAGTGAAAGAAGAGGTGTTGTGAAGAATTTAAAGAGGGACAAAAAATAATATGTCTAATAAAAGTCCAATGATGCAGAAATTTCCTTCACAACATGCCTTTGATGCAATTCTAGGGTGATGACAAATCAAAACCTAGTGAAAATACAGCAAAAATATGTAATTTTTCACCAATTTCAATGTAAAAGCCTAATAGAAAGGGTGTTGTAAATAATTTGAGGAGGGGAAGTAGATTATAACCCTTATATCAGTCAAATAATGCAGTAAAATCCTTTACAACCAACCTATAGTGCAAATCTAGAGAGACGATAAGGCCAAATCTAGTGAAAATGCAAGGTTTTCAAACCCTAGACATGAATTTTTGCAAGAAAGTCACTATAATGCAACACTAAAATTAGAAATCAGTCCCAATGAGTGTTTTGCAAGGGTAGTAAAATCTGAAACAAGATTTTGACTACAAACCCTAGCTAATGCAAAACTAGGTTTTTATGAAAAATGCACAATTTCAAGCAATTTTAAACAATTTAAGCATGCAAATGCAATGCAAGTGAATACTAAATGATGATTTTCTTTAATTTAAATCAGATATGATTAATATAACACAAATTAAATGAAATGAAATGCAAATTAGTTCAAAATATGCCAAAATGCAAGCCTAAGATGCTAATTTTTTCATTTTTTTCATTTTTGTTTTTGTAATTTTTAAAATACAATAAAATGAATGAATGCAAATATATCACACAACACTCAACAAGGTGCAAAAATTCAAAAACACAAGTTCACCAAAATGTTTTGAGATAAAAAGGGGGGATGATGAATGTGCTTGATTTAGTTTAGATCCTCTCTTGTCACCAAACATTCAAGGACATATCAACCGAGTTGAATCTCTACTAAGCGAGAGCATTCACCTAAGAGGTTGGGCTATCACTTGGAACAATAAAGAAGCTCAGATGTTATCAATCAATATGCCAATTTAATTCTTGAGTACTCTAAAAACCCTAAGTATGTAAAACAGTAAGCAAATTGATGAATTACGATAAATCTTTTCATATTAAGATAGTAGGCAAAGGATTATAATTGACCATTTTTTGAAGTTCAGGATGTGGAATAGTCAAGGACACCTCCACTAGCACCTGTGTCTAAGGTACTATTTTCTGCACGAAATTTGGATCTCCTCCTAGCATTGATATTCACAGCATATTTCATTTCTATCCTGGAAAATGTTGACACCTCCACTAGCACCCTAGTCCAATGCTAGATGATCTTTGGGGTGTCAAAAGATCTTTAGATGCTGATTACTACTGTCCAACTTATTTCTATAGCTACAACTCTGAAGGACACTACTACTAGCACCCGTGTCTTGAAATATTCACCTTTGACCTTTGTCTTTCAGATCTTGAATCCTTGTCTTCCACAACCTCCTTCTGCAACTCCACTCTGCAAAACTCAGTACCTATAACCTACAATCACAAAGGATTGTGGTGTTTAGAGGCTTGCCTCGGTCAAGCCCCAGAGAGAAATTCAAGTCTTCAAAGCATTGTTGTTTGATGAGAGTGTGTATCCCTACGGGATAGAGGAAAAATCCAAATGATAAATGATCAAAAACACAATAGATGTCACCTTGATGTGTAGATAGCACATAAATGAAGGCTCTTCAATCACATGAGAAGATGAAGTCAAATCTGCAATCACAAACACAATAACAATGCTCTCCTCTACAACAATGAATATCTTGAAATCATGAATATCCCTAAAGTTTGCAATCATCTTCTAGTTTACAAATGAAATCCAACATATGCTTATATATGTAACTACAAACATTCCTGCTAAGAATTTCGTAATTCAAACTTTAGATGTCGGCATAGGACCTAAATGACAGTCATAAAAATGACATTTAAATTTAGGGCTAACCTAAAATAGGGGTGGACTACGGCACTAGTGCCCAAGTCCACCCTCCCATTTTTGTTTGGGGATCATCAAAATAATACCCCCTAGGTCCTATTTTCCATAAGACTTAGGGTTTTCTCATCGGGATTCACAATTATCACACAAGATGCTCTAAATGCATTCTAAGGACTCGGGAGTTAAACCTTAAGAGGCAAAAGCCCCTAAGGGGACATTTTCTAACATAACAGATACCTTACCCACTTCCAAGCTCTAATTTTTAGAGGGTCTTTATAGGGAACCTACAGCTAGCTTTTAGGAAAAGATCTTGATCATGAGATATCCCTCCTTCTTTTGTGCATGGCCCTGAAAGACTATTAGCAGTCTTTAGGTAACTTTGAGACATCTTTTACCTTATCTATCTCCATCAAACACTTTAGTATCCAAAGTAGAAATCCTAAGAAGGGAACCACGACTTTCCTAAAGAATACATCCTTTATAGTTATTAGTGATAGTGCGGTCACTTCTACTATTTAAGAGGTTATGTCCCTTATCACAATGAGATAGAAGTTTAGGCAATTAACCCCATTGTTTGAACCTTCATAGTCCATATTTTTTTAGTTCCTTTCCCATGTAGCCTTGTGAAGCTGCCACCTGTTAAGCCCTTAGACCCAAACAAACCCCTTCCAAACAATTAGGATGCAAAATCATTTTGCCAATTCCACTAGATACCTAGGCATGACTGTAAGTCATCCCAACTGAAATATTAAATAACATTAAACACAAATAATGCAAACATCTAATTTCTTTTTTTTATAACAAAATCCAATAATATTACATTTGCAATTTCTAAGCACAATACATAATTTCAAAATATGGTCGCTTCACATGCAAGTAGGAAATTTCACATTTTTATCATGAACATCTAACAAATGGTTGAACTACTTGTGACTTACAATATTTATCAATTTCATTTACATAATAAGTAATGTTTCTTGTTCACAAATCTTTTTAAGTCAACTACAAGAGAGAGAGAGAGAGAGAGAGAGAGAGAGAGAGAGAGAGAGAGAGAGAGAGAGAGAGAGAGCATCACCTTGGTGCTTTTCCTCCAACCATAGACCACTGGTCCCCCACACACCTTCCTTTTGGAAGTGGTCCTTCCCTTCATGAGGGTGTAGATAATGAGAATCAACTAATTATTTATGCCATCTAAGAATTAGTGAAGTGTCCTAGCTAATAGCAATCAGGCTTACAACACTAGTCTAGCTCTAGCTATGTATAACCCACTCTTACTGTTGAACTATCTAGTACATAGTGAACTGACAATGCAAGTAGTGAGTTTTGCATTACTTTGGCCAAAGTTTCATATAAATTTTTAGTCATATGTTCACTCACTCTTTTCTTGACTTGGAGACAACATTCTTATAATTCAATATATAACATATATATGACAACACTCTTTGACTTGTTTATACAATATCAGTCTTAAAGACATACAATATTCCCTTATCTACTAGTCAACTAGACAAGTATAGGGTGACATCTTAGGTGACTTGTGAAACATACATTGAGTCCCTCTTTGCATCCTTGTGATCATGGGTCTCTAACGTCTTTTCATCTACTCAATGGTTTGTCTACCTATTTCCATGCTCATCAGTATTCTTCTATAATATTATACTAGATTTTGACATCTAAGTCATTTGGTTGATCGATTAAAGACTATATCTATCTTAATCTAGGAATGCATTCATTTTCAACTTTATCAAATAAAAGTAATAACTTTGTAATCTTTCATATTGGATGCATTTCCTTTTGTAACTCAAGAGAGAATTTTAATAATAGCTAGTCTCTTTCTAAAAGAATATCTATAGAAAATTTGACCTTTCCATTCAATAGTGAGTGTAATACTCAACATTCTTGTAGCTATTCTCGGTCTAGACTAAATATTATAAACCATTTCCAAAACTAGAATAAGATATTTTAAGATAACTCTTAGTTACCTAAAGAATAACATTTATAGAAAACTTATATTTCTTTTACATATATACAGAAATAGAAGTCTAATATCAAGTGCTTCCACACAAAGATATCGACTAAATTTCTATCTTTTCATATTTAATAACATGTTGTCTACCTTTTCAATTAGCTACTACTTATGGTTCATCCCACAATAATGGACCTTACACTCTTTGGCCAAACTTGACATTGAAATCAACATTTTGAACTAAATCTTCACTTTCTTTCGAACACCTATAGATGCTAAACCGTTGGGAATTTGAAGATGATGCAAACTAGTGATTTGTGAGATTTTGTTTGTAGATTCTAAATATATTTTTAAGAAAAAAATTGGAGTTAAATTGTAAATTTTTTTGCGTCTCCTTTTATGACTAGTTATTAATAGTAAACAACATTTTTTTAAAGTGATGTGTATTCTGTAGCACATAACGTTTTGTCTACAAAGGAAAAAATTCTAATTCTTTTGAATTTAGATTGGTAACACCGATATATAGGGCATGCATTTGGTTTCACAATGTTTTGTTGAATATTTTTTTTAATTAAGTTTTGAAGTCAGACCAATTATAATTTAGACATAAGCGTATTCCGTAAAACATAACTTTTTTCTCTATGTATCGAAATTCAATTTTTTTTTGTTGAAACAAGGACATCAATACCGAGGGCATAGATATTTTTTAGAATTTTTTTCACTAATTTACTAATTTTCCATGTGTGTGCAACAAAGAACTTGATGTTCAGTGAAAAACCTACATTCACAAGAAATAAAAAATAAATATAATAATCAAATTAAATATATTTAAATATATACTTTTTGGGAAGCTTATAATAAGGACTACATACTTACAAAACATAAATTTTAAATGAATTCATTTTATCCCCCAAAAGGTAAATCAAAAGTGGTTTTTTATTAGCATTTTGATAGGTGTAGATGCGACTCCATTATAGGTATGGTTTAAAACTAGCGGGGTTCTATCCAACAGGGTTTGATCAAACCCTCTTCAATTAAAATCCTTTAAATGGAACCTTTCAAGGCTTAAATCATTATATTTTCTAAAAATATGTGATTTTAGAAAAAATCAGGATCTCCCAGAAAGTGTAACCCATTATTGTGGCAACACCCTTATAAGTAGAATATTGTGATAGTATAATGATATTGTTTTGGTCTTTCACAAAGAGAAATGAGACTCTCAGTCTGCTACAACACTTTTAGTTCTGAACAAAATAAATTTGGATGATTTAAAATGATCTTTTCTCAGGTCTCTAAGTACACCTGTCTTCAGCCTATTTCAAGCTGATTAAATTGAAGCATAACTTATATAGCATTCAACCTATATACACAGTTAGCCATAAAGTTTCTACTAAGTTTGCTATATGAATATAACATTGTATGGTTTGTTTAAGTATCATAATAGCCATCGGCTTTGACAGCACAATCATTAGACTGTTGCTCAATTGATACTCTTGTATATCATTAACAGTAATGAATAACATGTATTATACAATACTCTTATCCAAGAGATATAAATATGTAATGCCATTATTAATAACAATTGTTATTCATGATAGGATAGTTTGTATCATATAGAGATAATAAGTATTCCTAAACCTATCTTCCTTGTCTACCAGTTATACGGTAAGAATATACAGACAAATACCTTTGTCAACGTCTATTAACAACAAGGTTAAAGTAACACTAAATTCTTTGATATCTTACTTGCCATTTGGTGGTTAAATAATACAACTTCATTCTATCCTTACTTTTAGATATCAAGAGTCTACATAAACATTGTTTCAACATATTATATGCAATATAATATGTTTACCTATAGGGTTTAATAGGTAGAACATTATCCACAATTGCATTCCTTCCTCAAAAAACCCGTGTTTCAATCTCTCCTTCCTTATACATTGTGCTTCCCAGCATGAAAGAATACTTTTTGAATCCTCCTCCTCACATTTAGTTATGCACAACACAATTAATACATCCCACTACTCTCCCCCATCATCCATGGCCTTACATACAAAAATAAGGGGAGTATGGAGCTATTGCTCCTCCCCCACTTCCCATACATCTAGGAAGAGTACGTTACATGATAAAAATGTACCCTTTTTTTACTAGACATTATATGTAGACCAAAACTAATTCTTAAAAGAATAATTAAAAATAAAAAAAATTACACTGACCATATAGATGCCACTTAATACAGTCCTTCGAATGCTCTAATTATTGTTATTTTTTAGCACAATTATTGACGATGGAGACTCACAAAGTTGACTTAGTCCTAATAAAAAAAATTGGACTTGTTTGGTCGATTACTTACATAGACTCAACATTCAAAGGTATACATTACTTTACTATTTTTCAACAAAAAAGATTTAGCCATCGACTTGATGACAAAAAAAATTAACAAGTATAAAATGATCTCAATGATAAAAATATTTCTAAGATGACCAAAGACATGGAGATTAAGACTTAATCCAAATTTGGCTTATTCTCTAATAAGTGTGTGTGTGTGTGTGTGTTTCCATATGGCATAAGGATTGTTGTTTTCACATGATCTAGCATCTTCTTCATGGTGATACTCTCTCTCCTCATCTCAGAGGGGGGAAAACATTGTTCATGCATCCACCTCAATCACACAATGATAGTTAATCCATTACATAATTTAACTACGTGGTTAATAATAATGTCATAAAAAATTATTATTTTCATATAAACTTTAAAATAAATCAAATGCATTTTCTATAATTACTTTAATCATAATATTTTCTTTGACTAACTATTTGTCTTCTTGAAAATAAAAATGATAAGTATGTTTGTTTAAAAATGGGGTGTAAAAACGACATTGAGTGATGTATGCATCTTAAACACATAGTGCAAGACCTCACTAACTCTAACACTATTTAGGTCTCCAAATAAACTAAAAGGCGAAATTGGTCTTTAGCTAAACCTAACCAAAATCTTGAAATTTACATGGACCCATTTGCCCCACATTCTTCATACTTCATAGACTTAGATACTTCATCGTCTATGTTGGGAGAGAAGGTTAGCACATCATCTTTGTACTTCCATGTTGTCATTAGTGTAGTCAATGCCCAATCACAAATACCACAAGAAAAGTGCACTACTAGCCCTTTCATCACTTTTACTTCAGATGATATTGTTCCTAATATTTAATTAGTGCAAAAATAAAACTACTAATCGCTAGTTGTAATGAAGTGTAATCTAAAAGGTCAATGCAAAAAAGCTCTACACAATTTTTTCCAGAAACAATTAGATCATTCAGATGTACTGTGGAAATATCATGTCTTTAATCACTAGTTGTAATGTCAAAAATTACGCACCCTACAATTTCACATTATGACTTCTATCCACTTGATGACCCCTTCATGTAGACTCAGTGTAGACCATCTCTGGAGAATCAAAACATTAGAAAAATCTATATTGAGTGTATTATTCTTAAGTTCATCTTGAGCCCTCATGATGAATTTGTAGTCATTTTCCCTAGACAAGATTGCTACACACAAAAATTTACATGAAACACTAGCATCTCATACCATATAGAAATAGAATATGTATGTTATAGTTGCATGCCACCATTTGATAATGGCTAAAGGTTTTTGTAACACCTTCCATGAATGCACTGGAATATTTTGGGCATGTTTCTCTAATGTGTATCTAGAAGAATCCAAAATTAGTAAGTTTTCTCAGGAAACTTCTTTTGTAGAAAATAGTAGTATATTATAGAGAGAAGGAATAAAAGAAGTGTTGAGCATAGTTTGACATAGCTATGAAAATACCTTTGAGCTCTGCACTCTTGATAGTTAGCTTCAAGTTTTTTAGGCATCAAATCATTATTGTAGGTTTAGGCTTTTGAATCATTTTTACAAAGTTTAAATTTGATGAGAGGATAGCTTATGTATGAGACTTAAAGGGCTAGAGCCTCTCCAAATAATCTACTAAGTTTCTCATCTTCATTGTCACTAAAATCTAACATCATTGTGCATTTTAGTAAGTAGCATACAATGTTGTGCTCTCTAAAATCCTTTGTTTAAATGCAACTTCTCTGAAAGCATCATAATTTTTTAGTGTAATCTATTAATAGAGAACAATAATTGAATCTAAGGGAGGAGACTGTATCTCTTCACTAAGCATCCCTCACTTTCAGACAATCTTTCAAAAACCCTTGTTCATTTTCTTGCACCCTATTTGTCATGTTTGTCATTATTGCATCCTAAGACTAGTATCCTCTCCATAGACCAAACAATTGCTCGTAGGAATCACATTTACCACTATGTCCTAGTCATAATCAGGTGCACACATGTATTCTATAAATCTCATTATCACCTAACTACTTGTGGAGGTCAAAAGACCAAAATAGGGGTTTGACCATTCTTGGAAGAATCCTTTCTAGTCCCAAAATTTCTTCTCAGCTTATTGCAACATGTTATTTAAAAATATCATTCACGTCGAGGTTTGCTGGTGTTGATCCTTTTGCATTTAGAATTTATCATTTTTATTTAACTAATTTTTCTTATATTCTCATATATTACAATTGTGTTTCTACTTCATTATGTTGTGCAAGTTGTTCAAAGAAAACATATAGCTAGAGAAGAATCTTGCCAGATGAACACATGACACTCCTACCAGGCCCTAACATTCATATAGCACTATATATATGACAACCCTTAGAGTAGACATCCATGTGGTGTGCTATTGTCCTTGGATAGGACATTCTCCTTCTAGTGGTAAATTAACCTGTTATTGTACTTTCTAGACCAACTTTTAGTTTTACAGAAGGCCAACTCAAAGCTCTATAATTAGCATTTCATTTCTATTTAGTTTTGTTGTTAGCTTAGATAAGCTGAAGTTTTTGATCAAATAGCATAACTAGAATATCTAGGATAGTTCTATGAGTTTAAAGCATAAGTTTTTCTCTTTTAAGGCTATACATTATAGAGTAGTGTCTTGTAAGATTACTTTATTTAGAGGGTGTAACTCTCTAGGTGGTGTTGTTATCTTATGCGCTACACCAGCTAAGTGATTTTGATCATACTAGTACTTCCAAATGTAGGTACTAAAAATGTACACCTTCACTTCAAACCTTGTGAACCCCTTGGTTAAGTACATGCATTTTCCTACCACGGAGATAGTGACAAATGCCTACAATGTTTCTAATTTTTTTTATTAATTAACTATTTTTTAATTAATGGTGTCATTCTTGGTGTGCTAGCAATTGTTGTCACTAGTGCTAGGGTGGATCTCATAGCAAATTCTCTACTCAACTCCCCTCTCACCCTCTAACTCAATATACTAGTAGTTAGTGGTGATACTAGTGCCACTCAAGGTTAGACTCTAGGCCTCTCCTATACAGTGAGACCACACTCATCCTATTGTTGTGACCTCCCCACTTGAGCTAGTGCAAGATCCTCCTCCTCATCCCTACTATCCTTACTATCCTTCTTGGAGCAGCAGGTGGGAATATAAGACATAGTTGGGAAGCACTCCACCATGCTATAAATGTTAGGGTCACTCCCATGTCATCATCATCTCATATTGGTGCTAGATCCTATTTGTTTCTATATGGATTTCTTAGCTCCACATCTATGATGGTGGGATGTGACTAGTCCCCTAGTCTCACAACATTGCAATGTGAGTGCACATAAGTCAACACAACTATAAGAATACCCTGCACCTACCCAAACTACCTCAACATGTGATTATAGTAGAATGACACTATAATCTGATCAAGGTGACTGAGTAGCAACCGAGACCTCTACATTGTTGCCAACTATCGTCTCTTCCCAACCCAAGCATGCATCCCACTGTAGGGTCACTAGATAAGATTCATTTTCTATAGTCATTCAAAAGTCTATCTCTAGTATAGTAAATCACCAAACTACAATGGCCTCCTCAACCCATATGCATGGGCTCATGGTTCAATCCAAGTGACCATTGTGGGCACCCTTGCTATCCATGTGCACATGATGTGCTCAAATGCCCACACCTAGAGTAGGGTGCAGGTCATGAGGCTTTGGCTCTCATAATGGACATAACGTCCTAGATCAAGATACAAGTGGGTGAGCATGCTTTGAAACCATGCAAAAATTATCAACTACTCCTCCATCACCCTAATGGTATGGATGAGGCCACCATGCAATTGTGCACCTCATCTATTCAATGCTATAAAAAGGCCGACAATAGTGATAAGCACGTGATAGCCTAGTGAGATTTCCCCACCCTACTCTAACCACTATAGATGAATGTTCCCTAAGGCATCCATAAGGATAGTGTGACCAAGGGCGTATATCTATCCATCTAAGATGTAAGTTGTTAATCTTTTCTCTATAGTGCCTAGGACTTGCCCTCAAACTTGTAGTTACAAAATCTTATAAACATCCTCCAAGGTCATGGTCATCTCTACCATTAGAAGATGAAAGGCAAAGGTGTCTACTTCCTACCTCTCGATCAATGCCATGAGCATTTCATCATGGAATTACATCTTTGGCATCATATCAACCTAGTAGAATCCAACAACACATAGAAGTGTAACCTCCTCTAATGTGAGTGCGCTTTGTTGATCTCTTAGTAAGGTAAAGATCATCCCTCTTGTGTTCTCTCACATTGTCGGAGGATACTGTAATCATCAAATAAAAATTTATCAGTTCTAAATTAAAATTCATAATGTTCTGAATCTAAAAATATAGAATTTTCCCTAAGTCCTTAAGATGCTAGTGCACTTGGATGTTAGCATGTCTCTTGGACCCTAGCACCCTTTTTACATTATATCATGTCTAAAGGAAACATATGTTGCAAGTATGGGCCTAAATGGTGTTTTCATTGATGTCAACATACTCATGTTGCATTAATGATAAGGATTGAATGATATGTGTGCTGAGGATATTGAGAAAATCAGTCCTAATCTGGAATAGAGAAGATCAGTGAAGACAGTAAGGTAAAGATCACAGATAAGATGAAGATCAGAGGATGCACTTCAAAGGGTTTGTATATATGTTTCTTAAGATGATCTAGTAAAGATTTCATAGATCTGCATAAAGATATGAAGAATTTATGGCCACTTAAGTAAGACCAGTTCTGCAAGGTGTTCAGAAGTGATAGAGTAACACAGATAGGTCCGGTGAGATCTAGAAATGCAATATCTTGCTCTGTAGATTTGGTGTAGTGTTTAGGAAGTCAATGTGAAGTGAAAACTCAATTGGTTAATGGTCTAGAGGTCTGCAAGCATCTATTCCAACATGACAGTGATGACAGACTGTGTTCTTAAGGTTCCAAATGAAGGATAGAATGATTTCAATAAGCAAAAGTAGTGTGGATGTTTCTAGTGATTTAGGAAATGATTGTGGGGGTCTTTGGATTGTGTCTAGTTCATGTTGGTGGTTTGCATTAAAGATTAAGCTATTAATTGAAGAATTACTTCTGGTTGATGATGTTCTTCCTGAGTCTGGCTGACCAGATGAGTTACACTTCCTGTGGATGATCTTGAAGATGCTCTATGAAGAATGGCATGTTCCCAAAGAAGGATTGAAGTCTCAGATTTGTGTGGCTGACAACAGGTTGATCTGTATGAAGTACTTTTGTAATAAGTCATGTTGTATTTATGTATTTGCTCTATAATGTATGCTGACTTGGATGATTATCCCTAAGTCAATGTCTTGTATAAATAAGGAGTTGTAAATTCATTTTTAGAAGCAATAGGATGAGATGGGAGTGTGGTAGAGAGGAGCAGAGTAGAAGTATTGAGCTTAAATAGAACTGACTCAAGCATGGTGAAGATGCTATTCTTCAGTTCAAGTATGTAATACTTATTATTCTATAGATAGTATGTCTCTTGTAGGTAGTGGGCCTCTTGTGAGCAGTGTACTTGGGCAGTGAGCCCTAATTGGCATGTGCCATTTGTTCTTTCTATTCTTCTAACAAAGAATACAAACTTGGGTTAGTCACCTTGTGGTTTTCCACATCAAAATCTTTGTGTCATATCTGTTAATGTGGTTTTGCTCTTGAATTGTTGCACTATGTTTTTATGATTGATTTATTATCATACTACTAAATTAAGAAAAGGATTTAAGTGATTAAATTACAAGGAAGTGCTTACAACTGATTCACCCCCCCTCTCAGTTGTCTGCCCTAAATCTAACAATTGGTATCAGAGCTAATTTCCTCTAAAAGAGCTTAACTTCTTGAGGAGATCTAGGATGTCATCCTACAAGAAGGATAGTCTGAGGTTTGATGGAACCAATTTTACTCTTTGGAAAAGTCAGATGGAATGTCACTTGCAATGTATGGGAAAGCAATATTGGATCATGGCTTCAAAGAAGTATACTCCTCCACAGAATGGTCCAAGAACCATTGATGAAATCAGAGATGCCGAAAACAATCTACAGAATAAAGAAGCTCTTCTAAGTGCCTTGTCTGATTCAAAGCTAACAAATGTTGTTGACCTACAAACTGCTTTTCAGATTTGGGAAAAATTGGAACTTTTGCATGAAGGAGACAAGTATGTTAAATGTGTCAAGCTGCAGAGTCTAAAAGGAAAATTCAAAAAATCTAAAGATGAGAATATCACTACTTTTATGCCAAGAGTAAATGAGCTTGTTTGTGGCATTAGATGTGCTGGTGGAGTCTTGGATGAAGATGAAATTGTTGGCAAAGTTCTCAGATCCCTTCCTAATTCTTACAAGTACAAGGTTGCTGCTATTGAAGAATTCAGATCTATTTCAGGTATCACAAGAGATCTATTGGTTGGTAAATTGGCTACATTTGAATTGATTGAGTTTGGTGATGCCCCCCCAAGACTGAATCTACATTCAACGCTAGTGCCTCTATTAAAGGAAAACAAAAGTCTAATCCGAGAGAAAACTATTCAAGGAAACTATCATGGAATGAAAAAGCTATAAAAGACCTAGAAGAAGATAAAGAAGAAGCTGCTCAACTTGAAGCCCTTATTACAAAAAGACTACCAAGAGGATCCAGTAAGTATGAGGGAAAATTGCCTTTTAAGTGTCTTAACTGCAATAAGATTGGTCATTTTTCCTCAAGGTGATGGAAAGATTTTCAAGTCCAAATCCTAACAGATCAAGGTTCCAAAAGAATTGCTACTATGTTCATGAAGATGATGATAATGAAGGAGTACTAGAAGATGAATCAGAGACATGAAACAAATCTAGAAATGACTAGGTGTTTATTGTCATCAAGGAAGAAGATCCTATGCCACCTAAATCTATCAATCATAAAATTGTGGAAAGAGCTCTGGCTGCCCAAGTTGAAGAAAAGGATGATTGGGTCATTAATAGTGGATGCTCTCACCATATGATAGGTGACAAAAATAAGTTCTTAGATTTGGAAAGGTATGAAGGAGGAGTGGTAAAGTTTGGTGATAATTCTGCTGGCAGAATTAGAGGAAGAGGAACCATTTCCTTTGATGGAAAGAACAAAACCAATAATGTACTATATGTTGAAAGTCTAAAGCACAATCTTCTCAGTGTTGGATAGTTGGTGGACAAAGGCTATGATCTCTTATTCAAGAAAGGAAAATGCAAGATCTTTGAAAGTTTGGGAATAGAGATTGCATCTGGTACTCAAACAAAAGGTAATATCATACATTTAGTTGGTATTGGTAAAAGTTGTCTATTTGTTCAAATTGATCAGAGTTGGTTATGGCATAGGAGAATGTGTCATATGAATTTTGACAATATCATCAAGATAAGCAACACTGAAGCTGTAAGAGATCTTCCAAAATTGGTGAAACCTACAAATAGTTTGTGCAAAGAATGTCACTTGGGTAAACAAAGCAGAATCTCATTCAAAAGCAAGGAACAATCTTCTATGAGATTATTGGACATAGTTCATATTGAGCTATGTGGTCTGGCAAGAATCAAGAGTGTGCAAGGTGATAGACACTTCATGTTATTAATTGATGACCATTCCTAGATGATGTGGGTAACTTTTCTGAAAGAGAAATCAGAAGCTCTTGAGAAATTCAAAATATTCAAGGCTATGGTAGAGAATGAAACCGGATTAAAATTAAAATGTCTATGGTTTGATAGAGGTGGAGAATTCACATCTGGTGAGTTCATAGAATTCTGTGAGAAACATGGAATAAAAAGATAGTTGTCTGCTCCTAGGACTCCACAGCAGAATGGAGTAGTAGAGAGAAAGAACCAGACCATCCAGGAAGCATCTAGAACCATGATGATGGAAGCAAATGTTTCTCAAATCTATTGGAGAGAAGCTGTAAGCACTGCAGTCTATACTCTCAATCGAGTACAAATCAAAAGCAATACTGGTAAGACTCGTTATGAACTTTAGTTTGACATCACTCCTACTATGAGGTATTTTAGAGTCTTTGGTAGAAAATGTTATATCAAAAGAGATGAAGATCTAGGAAAGTTTGATGCTAGAAGTGATGAAGGAATATTCTTGGGTTATTCTACTCAAAGCAAAGCATACCAGTGCTATAACAAGAGATTAAGGAAGATTGTAGAAAGTACAAATGTGAAGGTTGATGAAGGTATTGAAAAACCATCAAGGTTTTATGAATATGATGAAGATGATCAAAATAATGTTTTTGTTCAAGAAGTCCAAGCTCCCTCTGAAATTTTGATTCAGAGTGATCCGGTAAATCAGGAAGAATAGATAAGTTTGAATGAACCTGTTCAAGAATCAGAAGTGCAAGAAACTCCCAAAGTTCCCAGGTATGTAAGACTGAATCACTCTGAAGATCAGATTATAGGTGATAAAAGAAAAGGTGTACAAACAAGAAGAAGGATTGCTCAAGATTCAAAAGAGTATTGTCTGATTTCAAATATTGAACCTAAGATAGTAAATGAAGCTTGCAATGATGAAAATTGGACTAAAGCAATGGAGGAAGAGCTGATGCAAATTGAGAAAAATCATGCTTAGGATCTTATTCCCAGACCTAAAAACAAGAATGTAATTGGAACCTAATGGGTCTTCCAGAATAAACTAAATGAAGATGGTGAAGTAGTAAGAAACAAAGGCAAATTGGTCTACAAAGGTTACTCTCAAATACAAGGAGTTGATTTTGAAGAAACTTTTTCTTCGGTGGCAAGAATTGAAGAAGTCAAATTATTTCTTTCTTTTGCTTCCTTCAAGGATTTCAAAGTATATCAGATGGATGTCAAATCTACCTTCCTGAATCGTGACTTGGAAGAAGTATACATTGAGCAACCAGATGGATTTCAATTGTCTGATCATGGTGATATGGTCTGCAAGTTGAAGAAAGCTCTATATGGATTGAAGCAAGCCCCAAGAGCCTGGTATAAAAGATTGGATAAGCATCTTTTGAAGATTGGTTTCAACAAAGGTACGGCTGATAGTAATTTGTACTTCAAAATTGATCGTGAAAATATCTTGATTGTTGAAGTGTTTGTTGATGATATCATTTTTGGAGGAAGTGATAGTATGTGCAAGACTTTTGCAAATCAAATGAAAAGTGAATTTGAGATGTCCATGTTTGGGGAAATGAATTTCTTCTTGGGTCTGCAAATCACTCAAACAAAGAAAGGAATCTTCATTTCTCAAACCAGATATGTGAAAGAATTGTTGAAGAAATTTGGGATGGAAGACTCAAAGCCAATTAATACTCCCATGGAAACTGGATGTAAGTTGAACAAAGATGATGACTCTCCCAAGGTTGATAAAAAAAAGTACAGGTCAATGATTAGAGGATTGTTGTATCTCACTCAATCTAGACCTGCCATTATGAATGTTGTTGGTCTTGTTGCTAGATTCCAAGTTGATCCTATAGAATCTCATGTCATGGCAATCAAGAGGATTTTTAAAAATCTAAAAGGAACAGTTGAGTATGGATTGTGGTATCCCAAAGATCATGATTTTTCACTTCATGCATATACAGATGTGATTAGGCAAGAGAAGTGGATGACCAAAAGAGTACCAATGGTGGAGCATTCTTTTCGGGGAAGAGATTGGTTTCTTGGCTATGCAAGAAACAAGAGGTAATATCTCTGTCCACACTAGAAGCAGAATATATTACTGTAGCAAGTAGTTGCACTCAAGTTTTGTGGATGAAGAAAATGCTAAAAGACATCAGAGTGGAGTATGAGGAACCTATCACAATCTCCTGTGATAATTCTAGTGCAATAAATATTTCAAAGAATCCAGTGTTGCATTCAAAGACTAAACATATATCCATCAAGTTTCACTTTTTGAGAGAGCAGGTGAACAAGAATGAATCCAGGTTGGAGTTTGTGCCTTCTAAGGATCAGATTGCAAATATTTTTACTAAACCTCTACCTAAGGACTCTTTTGAGTATCTCAGGGAGAAGTTAGGGCTCATTACCCCTCTGGTTCTAAATTAAGGTGCACTAATGTGCATCAGTCTGGTGGATCTCATAGTCATATCTTATGTTCTGAATTGATGATTGGGAAGCTGTTACTCAGGGGGACTAGCTAATATGATTTTGAACTAATACAAATATGTGCCCTTTGCCATTGATGTCAAATGGGGAGAGAAGACATGTGAAAAACAAGTAATTGCTAATCAAAGGGGGAGCAAGAAAGAAAAGAAGTCATGTGAATGCTTGTTGCTGATAGGGGGAGTTGTGACAGTGAGGAGAAGTTCTTGTCTTGATGGTTAAAATAGTTTTTCACATCATATGTTGCCATCAATGACAAAGAGAGAGATTGTTGCAAGTATGGGCCTAACCAGTGTTGTCATTGATGTCAACATACTCCTGTTGCATTAATGATAAGGATTGAATGAGTTGTGTGCTAAGGGTATTGACAAAATTATGCCTAATCTGGAACAAAGAAGATCAGTGAAGATAGTAAGGTAAAGATCCCAGATAAGATGAAGATTAGAGGATGCGCTTCAAAGGGTTTGTATATATGTGTCTTAAGATGATCCATTAAAGATTTCAGAGATCCACAGGAAGATATGAAGAAGTTATGGCCACTTAAGTAAAACCAGTTCTGGTAGGTGTTCAGAGGTGACAGAGTAACACGGATAGGTCTGGTGAGATCCGGAAGTGCAATACCCTGTTCTGCGGATTTGGTGGAGTGTTTAGGAAGTCAATGTGAAGTGACAACTCAATTGGTTTTTGGTCTGGAGATCCGCAAGCATCTATTCCAATATGACAGCATGATGACAGACTGTGTTCTTGAGGTTCTAGATGAAGGAGGGAATGATTTCAATAAGCAGTAGTGTGGATGTTTCTGGTGATTCAGGAAAAGCTTGTGGGTGTCTTTGGATTGTGTCCAGTTCATGTTGGTGGTCCACATTAAAGATTGAGATAGTAATTGAAGAATTACTTCCGGTTGATGATGTTCTTCCTGAGTCTGGCCGACTGGATGAGTTACACTTCCTGCGGATGATCTTGAAGATGCTCTGTGAAGAATGAAATGTTCCCAAAGAAGGATTGAAGTCTCAGATTTGTGTGGCCGATAGCAGGTTGATCCATGTGAAGTCTTTTTGTAATAAGTCATGTTGTATTTATGTATTTACTCTATAATATATGCCGAGTTGGATGATTATCCCTACGTCAATGTCTTGTATAAATAAGGAGTTGTAAAGTCATTTTCAAAAGTAGTACAATGAGATGGGAGTGTGGTAGAGAGGAGTAGAGAGAAAGGAAGAGCAGAAGTATTGAGCTCAAATGGGACTGACTCAAGCATGGTGAAGATGCTATTCTCCAGTTCAAGTATGTGATACTTATTATTTTGTAGACAGTATGTCTCTTATAGGCAGTGGGCCTCTTGTGAGCAGTGTGCTTAGGCAGTGAGCCCTAATTGGCATGTGTTATTTGTTCTTTCTATTCTTCTAATAGAGAATGCAATCTTGGGTTAGTCACCCCGTGGTTTTTCCCTTAATCGGGTTTTCCACGTCAAAATCTTGGTGTCATATGTGTTAATGTGTTTTTTCTCTTGAATTGTTGCACTATGTTTTTATGATTGATTTATTATCATATTGCTGAATTAAGAAAAGGATTTAAGTGATTAAATTACAAGGAAGTGCTTACAACTGATTCACCCCCCCTCTCAGTTGTCTTCCCTAAATCTAACAACATATGCACCTGATGGACACCTATGCACCTGGGGAACACTAGCACCCAAATGGGATGCCAATGCTCCATGTGACCTTATTTGGCATGAAAAAGAAGGAAAAGTAGCAATATATTTAAAATTTTCTATTACCTCAAACAAGATGACTCCTTGATTGACCCACTCCCTCAATGCGTCTTGTCATGGTGGTCAATAAGCTCATATATGTGGGATGTTCACTCTCAAAATAACTTAGGTGCTTGAAAATTAGTAAATTAAAATGCATAGTAAAAGGTAAAGAAAAATATTTATAGACAAATTTTAGTTTTTTTCAGCACTTTCACATGAAAACCTTCGTAACTTGGGCCTTTGAACCCTAAATTCCATGCCATTTCTTGCGTTGGAATCCTAGTTCCACCCTCTTTCCTATCAAAAAATCTTCATTTCAACATTATTTTATTAATTAATCCTACAAACGACATATTCATCATGCTTTACAAAAAAATTATTGCATTGGATCTTTCTCCCTATTTTTGCCCTTTTTACTAACAGACACAAACATATGGGGCATACATCCACCCTTATTTAAAATTTTCCTCATCCTTTATTTATGTCATTTTTCTCTGTATTTTCAATTTTTTTCTATTTTATCTTTGATTTTCAAACTGGCATATTTTTGGTCTTGTAGGATTATTCAATTTCTAATGAAGTAATTTTGTAGGCTTTCAGTATCTAAGACTATGGTTTTGTAGATTCCTTGTTTGGGGGAATCATTCTTCCACTTGGTGATTTTTTATGGCCTCTACAGTATCCTTTCCATAGTTATTTACTTTCACCATTTCATTTTTGTACTTTAGCATAACTCATCGTTTAATGTCATCATTCCATTAAAGTGGGGGATACATGTAGCGTAGAAAATTATGTACCCTCACAATTTTGCATTGCATTTTGACTCTATTTGGTGTCCATTCCCATAGCATGTTTCTAGGTCTTCTCAACCTAAAACTTGGCCTATCTCACCCCTTACCAAGGTTTTCCATATATTAGATTACATGTTCATTTGTGTTAACATCTCAAGAACATGTGTATAATTTCATCGAATATCCTTAGGACGCAAGTGCTATGTGTAGACATCGCCACAATACAATAGTGTCTAGAATATTCTAAAAGTTTTAAACATTGATTCTCCTACCTTCTCTTTGGAATCCGTCAATGGTAATGCTACTCAGACAGTGGAACAACCCCTATGGGTGTGTGCAAGAAGTATTTTCCCTGATTTTCTGAATTTGTTACATTTGACATAAAATTTTGAACCACTTAAAGGTAGAATCTTTAAAAAAGTCAGTACTATAAAATGTAGTACTTAGAGTCTAGTTTCCAAATATGTAATTTATTTTAATACCCAGATGATACAAATTGATTTTCAATAAGCATGTCTAAAAACCACTATTTAAAAGTCACTTTTTTTTACCATACCATGCATGTGTATGTCAACCATATTTGACCTAAATAATTGTAATTTTTTGTTACTTTTGGGAAAAGATCTGTAAGACACTGAAGATCGCTCATGATATTTTTTTGTAATTTTTTTTGAATATTTTATTTTTATTAATTTTTTATTGGTCGTAATTATTGTTTTGAAAGTCCCTTATGTACATCATGCATAAGATGACCTAAACTTATCATTTTTTTTTTCAAATTAAAAATAATTGTCTTAAGATTGCTCACATATAATTTATTTTTAAAAAAATTATTTTAAAGTTATTAAAATAATAAGAAAACTTGATATTTCAAGTTTATGGACCAGTTTCATAAAAAAACATTTGAAAAATAGGAAAAATAATTAAATTGTAAAAAATACTACATATTTGGAATCTACACAATCTCATATGTAATGGTTTTTAATTTCATCAAAAAATTCTGTAAAAAACATCTTTAGACATATGTCCAAAGTTACTCCTTTTTAGTGACACTGAGATGAACTTCAAGTTGTAGGTCAAAGTAGGTCCAAAGCTAACTATCAGGTCCCAAAGCCTTTTCTCAACCCAAAACCCATAGCAGAAACCACGCCTAAAATTCAAAATTTAAGAAACAGGATCTCGCTTTAGAAACAGGATCATGTTTCCTAAACGGGATCTTGTTTTCATTTTTTATTATTTCTATGAGTAGAAAACAAAATAGGATCCCATTTCATAAATGGGATCTCATTTCAATTTTGACATTTAAAAAAAAAAATTACTAATAAAAAATCATTGTCTTCTGCAACTTGATATCTTACATGACTGTAGCAGCCGACAATGACTAATTCTACAATTTTTTTATCAAATCTTGTCTTCTACATGCTCTTGAACTTGTAATTTCATTTGAATTTTGGGAGTCAACATTGGGAAATTTTTGGAGTGGAATTGTGTTCATTTTCTATGCATTTGAAGGAGGAATAAAAAGGAAAGACTTTTACTATTAAAATTCATTTGTACTTTAGAATTTTGTAATCATGGGATCACAATATCATCAAAAGAGGAAATATTGGAAGGTATTGACCTTTGAAGAAACTAAAGCAAAGAGAGAGAAGGAGGAAAAACAACAAAGAGATAGAAGAATGAGGATTCGATCAACGAATAATGCTGAAGTATCCAGTTCCATAACTATTGAAGATATAATCATTGAAGAGACCATGGATGTAGATGATGCAAATTTGTAAGAGGTGAATGTGGATGACAATTGGATTGTAGAAACTAATCCTGGTACTTCAAATCCACCTTCTAATTCTATGGAGAATGTGAAAATAGGCATGAATCTAGGTACATCTTCAAATCCATCTTTGAATGATATGGAAAATATGATTCTAGATGATATTTGTATTGATGATTTGGAAGAAGCTGGATATAAAAATGTTGAGATTGATTTTGTTCGTAGACAAGTTGTAGAAACGAATATTGAAAATGAAATCCCTTTTGTTGGTCAAAAGAAAAATCCTTTTTTTGTTGAAAATGAAAATCCTTGTGTTGGTGAAAATGAAAATCCTTTTGTTGTTAAAAATGAAAATTCTTGTGTATAAAAAAAACCATCATTTCAAAGTCAACTCATGATGCACTTGATGAGAATGTGGAAAATGAGAAAAGTAATGAAAAGGTTAGGCATTTTTGTGAAACTAAAAAGAAAATATGAATCACTTAAATGTGCTATATCTATTGTTGCTAGTGCCATTGAGTCTATTGAAAAGAAGAGTCGATCTAAAGATAAGAATGCGGCACGACGAGCTATAACAACTGCTATAGTTAGTATAACAACATTGGATAACAGAATGTTAAGCAAAATTAGTGGAATTCTAAACATACATCCTAAAACATTGGTAAGAGCAACAAAGAGAAGAGAAAGTATAGAAAATGATCCAATCAACCAATGTTGGAGCTTTAATGGTCGACTTCCAAGGTCTGACATGAAATTGAATATTGAAATCAAGTTTTTGGTTGAAAAATATTGGCATGATAATACTAGGGTATGATCTAATGCTAGATATGTTTTGAAATTAAGAGTGGGGTCCAAAATTCACAAACCTCATCCAAAACACCTATTAGACACAACTCAAACTGAATTTTGCAAAATAATTTTAGATGATTCAATGTTACCTGGAAATATTAACATGAGTCAAAGATCATTTGAAAAATATAAACCTTGTTAGGTCAAAATTAATAAGCAATGGATCTCTTGTTGTAAAACACGTGCAATTTCATCATTATTATGATGTTTTTTGATATATACATTGTACTTTACACACTAACATGATTATGCAGGAACATGTATTAATATGCCACTTGAAACAATCAAGGAGTTTATAGTAGGTTTGTTTAGTGAAAGATCTAATGGGCATTTATTTTATTTAATTTCATGTATTTATGGACCATGCACTAGTTGTGGCAATCTTTCATACTTAGGAGTTTGTATGCATGAAAGTGTTGAAAATGATTTTGGACAACAATTAGTAGATGTTAAAAGATTTAAGAATGTTGAGTATCCTTTAAAGGATGGAAAAATTGGAAAGCATTGCGATTTAATCATAGAAAAAATTAGTGTACATGCATTCATATCAGAAATTATTTTTTAACTTGCATATCTATTACTAATAAAAGAAGTTTACAGAGGTGGCCAAGGAGGCCACATCATAGTCCAATTACATCTATTAGTGCTCTCAAAATGTGAAACAACAAGTTAAACTATATATTACATATAATATAAGAAAAATGCAACCCTTTTTTTCTAGATCATACTAAAAGCATCTGATATCTATAGTTCTCCTTCATGTCTTCAGTTTTCAACTGCATCATCTTTAGCTATGATACTTGAGGCCTAATCTGGATTAAACTATATATTGTTCCCATTGAGTGCGATAGGAGGCTCTGTATTGTGTAAAACAGACCTGTTTGAGGCACTATGCTCCTCTCCTTCATCTTCAAAGTTTTGGGAGACTAGCTCTATTGTAGTTCCAACCATTTAACTATTCATAGTTGAGGGTTCATGATCCTTGGTTCCACACTATTGGACTAGGTTTGCAATCTAATTTTCTAGTTCAGCCTGGGGCCCCTTGAAGTTGTGAGGCCAGAATTCAGCTATTTTACTGTCATCTCTGAAAACTGTGGCCTTTCCTTCATCTAAAATCTGCATAAATCTCTCCATGGGGATCTTAAAAGTACCTGTAGCCTATTGTACAAGACACGAAAATGTGAGTCTAACAATTGACTCAGTATGCATTCGATCCTTACCTTGATACACACATTCGTTTCTTTCCTTCCACAAAGACCATAGCAACTTAGTAGTAGCTAAAAGCCAAAGACTATTAGATTTTGAATCAACATTGTGTAAGAACCCAAATAAGGTGTTATTTTTATTGCCAGATAACTCGGGACTCAAGCATTTTAAACTCCTAAGAAAAGATTCCACACTTTTCTAACAAAAACATAGTAAAAAAAGAGGTGCTCACAACTTTTTGGCAGGTTGCAGTGGACACATAGGGGAGACTTGGAGCCTAAAGCCAGTCTGTTGAGTAACAAAAGCCATCTAAAATAGTTCTTTCTGGGTTCAAGGAGATTTGCCTAGACAAATGAAAGAATTTTTTTTAGCTCTCTCTGGTCAAGAATGACTCTCCAAGAGAAGCTAATGTGTGCTAGGATATCTCTAATACTTGTCATAAGACCATACAGTCTCCTTGGTGTCATTTTTGTAAAGTCAGTGCCATCTTTCCATTTCACATCTCCCAATGAGGAGTCTTCAAAATAGTAATTATGTTAAGATAGACCATTTAATGCTCGTTCCAGCATAGAATAGGTTCTTTTTTGGGAGTCAGGGATATGAAAGTCCCTTTTAATTGAGGCCAATTTTTTAAAGAATTCCCAAGTAGAACATCATCAAAGGAATAGATCCCCATTTTTAACCAATTTTTAGCAGAGCATCCCTGAGTCAAGGCCAGAACTTTACCATTATATCCACCAGGTTCCACCATATAGATCTTGAACTACTAATACATTTCTTGATTATATCTATTGCATGTCTATTTTAAATGTATGGTTTGATGGCTTCCCAAGCTTTCCAGAGAGAGGCAAACACAGCAAAACTAGAAGGTCCCACTTTGAAATCCCCAAGCACAATGTCTAGCAGATTCAAACCATCCTAGCCTTTGGTTTTTATGGGAATTGACTTTCTTATATTATTGCAGATAAGTATTTTCCAGGGCTCAAAACCATCAAAGGCTCTAATTATCCATTTTGATAACTGAGAGGGGGGGGGGGTGAATCAGTTATCCTAATTATTTCCCTTATTGAACTTTCCTTTTAATTGAAGCAGCATAAAATCAAACACAAAACATTAACCATGAAATAAGAAACACATGACACAGTATTTTTGACGTGGAAACCCTGTTAAGGGAGAAAACCACGGGGTGATTAACCCAAGAATTATTCTCTGTTAGAAGAATAGGAAATTACAAAAATGGCACTTGCCAATTAGGGCTCACTGCCCGAGCACACTGCTCACAAGAGGCCCACTGCCTACAAGAAGACACACTGTCTACAAAGTGATGATAATCACAGTCTTGAACTGATTGGAAGCATCTGCATATGCTGGAGTTCAGTTCCGGTTAGGCTCAGTACACTGATCTGCTGCACTTCATCTTTCCTCTGTTCTTTGTTCTGCTATCTTTCACATACCGGATCCTTTTTGCTACCTCTGCTCTTTCTCTGAACTTATTCGCATATCTCTCCACACTAACACACATTTCACAACTAAATCCATCCTCTATATATATCCGCACAAGTAATTTCATCACCTTTCTAGTTGGCATCCGGAACAGTCTAGTTTCTTACAAACTCTCATTCTGTCGGCTGAATCCTTCCTCACCAAGCAATGCGGATCAAGCATATACTTGTAGATATCATTAATCATGTCGGCCAAACATGATTCATGCCTTCACAACCTCTGTCATCAACAGTAACCCATCCGGAAAGCAGTCTGATACTCTGTCAGTCAGTTCTTCCTCTGTTTTCACTGTCTCTCAGGAATCCGGTACTTAACCATTCATATCTTTTTCCTTGTCCATCACCGGAGGCTAAATCCTTGGAATATACTACTAAAGGTAGTCCTCTTGACTTCCCCAAATCCGCACTGCACCAAGACACTTCCTCTGAGAGGTCCGGACCAATCTGTCGGACCTTGCCACATGCTCTGTTCTTCTTCACCGGACCACAACATTCTTTATTCTGACTTCTGGTAGAGACATATCATGTCTTGCGGATATGTGGGATGACCTTTGTTGCCATCAATGACAACAACCATGAATCCATATAGTGTCTCTTGCCAACAATCTCCCCCTTTGGCATTGATGGCAACACTTAGTGAAAAATGACTAAGTGTTTTCACTATGCTCCCCCTTTGCTGATGCTCTGTCTTTATATACAATTTCCGGAACTCCCCCTTAGTTGGATTCCTCATTTTTCACTGCTCCTCACTCCCCCTTTGACATCAATGGCAAAGGGTAGGGTCCGCATATCAAAATTTTCAAAAATTTCTTATACTTAGCCGCATATTTACATACATATATTGAAGAATGTCTGCAAAGGATGTCTGTAATTGAATCATTTCGGTAGCCCAACTTTGCTTCATTCTGTCCAAAATTGAAATGTGACCACTTAACAAAAATGCAAACGCTTCTGCCCGCTTGAGATCTGTCGGATCTTTTGTTTGGGCGGTGGTCCTAGCATCACTGATGGCCTCATGCATGGTTTCCAACTTAGGGATTATAATCCTTCTAAGTTCTCCCATCCGGTTGGTGATGTTCTTCCTTTCCTTCTCAAGATTCTTTATTTCGTTCAAGACTGCAATAGTCTGACATTCTTGATTTATTATGGAGGAAGAGAGAGGATCAAAACTTTGAGATAAGCTTTGTAGCTTATCCTGTTCCTCTTTTATTTTCTTGTCAAATGCTGCTGTTGCCTTTGACCAGGATATACAAAATTTATAGATATCACCGCCATCCTTAAGAGCATTCTCTAAGCTCCTTATTCCAATGCTTACAATCTTCCTATCCTTAGAGATTAATTCTAATATTTCTGAAAATCTCTTATCCAAAAATTCCTTCCGGACCTTTTCTTCAGCTGATTTTTCTAAAGAATCAAAATGTGTATCAACACTGCTGACTAAGGTTTTTAGATTACCGGAAGTGGAGGCTGTCGGATCTATCTGGATTGATGGCATGATCTTTACAAGTATTCCGGAAGCAGCCTCTATCAACTCACAGTCTTCCATATGAGACTTCAGGAGCTTTTCATTTGCCTTGGCATTTGCAAATGAAGCTATCTTCATTGTTTGTACCGGAGAGAGAGAGTCAAAATCAAATGGACCTTTGAGAAGCTCCGGTTCATCAATCTCTAGAGTTTCTTTACTCAAAAATTGTTGAACAGTTTGTGCAGTGTCTCTTGCCGGAGACAGATGTTTCTTTTCTTCTGCAGTCTTAGAACTATCAACCTCTTTGTCTTTCACCACTGCTTCCTTCTCCTATAGTTGCTCTTCTTCTTTGGATCCGGAGACTGTAGGGGAAACCGGAGGAGAGATGCTAACTTGTTCATGGGCCACTTCTTCTTGAGCAGAGGGTCCCAAGTCCTCACTTGTCTGTTCAGGGCTCACTTCTTCCGGAACAGAAGATTCCAAATCAGCAGCTGTTTCTGCACCTAAGTCCTCTACAACAGGAAGATTGAACCTTTTGAAGGCCTTCCGGAGGATCTCTTCTGTTTCTTGGGCCACTTTGTCAGTCTCACCAAGCATGAGTTGATTCATCCTGGCTTTGCTTCTGAACTCATCTTTACAGTCCTTGAAGATAATGTTCATTGTCTTGGGATCAATTTGAGGATATAGCTGAATAGCTATCTGCTCCCGGATCTCAAGATCTTTAGCATGAGCATTATTTTTCCTCACTTCCATTTCCTTTTCTAGGCTTTTAGGAATAAGAGATATTATTTCAATGAAAGCCTTATTATATATGTTAAGATATTTCACTGTGGCCTCCTGCAGAGTCTTTTGGTCGGCCTCACTGAAGTCATCATATGATTCAGTCATTGGTTGAAGGTTTCCATCCACCGTGACCGACTTGATTATGCTCTCTAGTGACAGAGTGGGCTTTTCAACAGTTACCTCTGCCATTTCCTCCTTGTCTTGGCCTGTGGAGGGCTTACCGGATCCTTTCTTTTTCTGTTTCTTTACTTCTCTTACTCCTTCATCTGATTCTGTCTCCTCTTCATCCTTTTGGCTTCCATAAGCCCTTGTGGCTTTTGCCTTTGATCTCTTACCGGATGCCTGGACTTCCGGTTTTGAACTTTTGGTTGAGGGAGGTGCAGATCTCTTTGTTGATCTGGTCCGGGTGGGAGCTCCAACCGGAGCACTTTCTTTGCTTTTCTCTTCTTCCTCGGCCTTCCTCCTCTTTTCCCGGCCGGCATCAAGTGCCTCCTTTGAGATACCTAGGCCTTGAGCAATGTGCTCTACTTCTTTTCTTACCTTTCTTTTAATCTCAGGTTCCCTGAGTTCTACATGTATCTTTACACTCAGCTCCTCAAAGGTTCCAAACCTTTCTGCCTTAGGATCTTTGGGCTGACTTAGCATGTGTTGAACATGCAGCTCCACTATCTGTTCATCAACTTCATACCCCATGGGCATGATCCAGACAGTCCTTGGCTCCACTGCCTCCATCAGGCACTGATCAGTGTCAACCATAAAGCACACTGAGTGCTTGTATTTCTCAATGAGAGACTGGGGAATTCTCTCTCTTGCTTGCATCATGCTCTGAAAGTTTTTGAAGTATCCCCATAGAGCTGAATTTCTCGCTTTTGCATCCCCAAGTCCATGCAAGTAGTCTCTTATCTGGACTGCAACAGGTTTGTCATTCTGCCATACCCATCCACTTGTTCCGGGTAGCTCATTCATGAAGTAGAAGAATAGACATACAATAAGAGTACCATACTTGAAGGAATTCTTCTTATCCTTCTTGATTTTCTGTATATTTTCCATTAATTGGCTTAGCAGTAGTTCGCAGAGGTCATATTCTGCATTTTTCCTTAGCATTTCAAAAGCAGTGTATACTGCAGTTCCGGATACAGAATTCTCCCTGCTGGAGTGATAGATCTTGTATCCTATTATCATTGATGCATATTTGATATCCGGATCCGAAATATCTTCAATGGTCATTGCCCTCTTGTCAAATTTTGATCCGGTGGCCTCAGTTACAATGTTGTTCTTGACAGATTTAAGGATAGGTACTCCTCCGGAGGAGTATAGGCCAGTTACTGCTCTAATTGCCTCTTTTGTGATCTTGCAGGGTCTATCTAGCCATAGAAAGTTGTCATGCATCCTGCTCAGTACATACCGGACCCATTCATCCTCTTCAAAATAGGGGAAATGAATAAATTGCTCAAATTGTTTCTTCTGAATATCCTTCTACTCTGGTTTAAGCTCAAAAGCATTGTCAATCAGCTGCTTGTGATAGAGGTCTCTTATTTTGAAATCCCCAAATTCCTCAATGTTTGCATGTATGTAAACCCTAATGTCTTCGGTGTGTAAAACTCCGTGAGGAACACTAGAGAAGGCTCCTAGTGGGTCAACCTCCAATGATTTGTAGGGATGTTTCTTGAATGAGGGGCGAGGTCTATCGGAGATCTTAACTATGTTTGGAGTAGCCATTCTTCAAAGATTTGCAGTGAGGTAATGAAAAACGGAGAATACCTTATGCGCCTTCGGTTTGCACGGAGTGGTTGGATTGATTTCTTTATCCAATAGCTTCGGCAGGAGATCCTTGGTGTGCTTGAAGAACCTTGTTGCAGAGCTCCACTTTTCGCTTCTTCTCGAGTGCAGAATGAGCACATGACCTTTGAGAAATCCCTTAAATTGCTCCGCGAACCCTAATACCTGTCTGCAATAAATGCTTCACCTACATCATTCTGGTTTGCCTTGTCTGGATAGCTTGGAGTGTCCGGATTAGTCCTGATCTGTGGATATCATCCGGATCTTTCAATCATGAATAAATCGAGGTAGCATATTACAAGATCATCTCAAACATTCTGTCCAATCCGCAGAACAAGATAGTGCATTTCCGGATCTTTCCGGACCTTTTTGTAATCCTTTATCATACCGGAGCATCTCCCTGAACAGGTCTTATTTGATCGATCACAGCTTCTTCATAACTTCATGCGGACCTCTGAAAACTTGACTGAAGTATCTCAAGATTCACATCTACAAACCCTTTGATCCGCATCTTGTGCCACATCCGGCACCACTTGTTTGGCTGGGGGAACAAGATTTTCTTTGAGTCTCCCCCTGAGCCAGAGCTCATTTTTAATTTCCGGAAGAAATATCAGCACCAGAGTCTGGTGCGGATCCAACCTCTATATTCTCTAAACTTTTCTTCACCCATATCTTGCTCATCTGATTCCTAACCTCTTCCGCATTCATCTTTTGTTTACCCTTGTCTTGATTCTGATTATACACCGGACCTCTTTTGTCCTGATTCTTGTTTCTGCAAACTTTAGCATTATGACCGGACCTATTGCAGATTTGGCAAATAACATTTCTTTGCATATTTGACTGATATCCTCTTGATCTGCATTGATTAGCCATATGACCTACTCTATTGCATGTGAAGCATCTACCTTTGAATGATTTGTTTACTTGCATACTTCTGCATTCATGGGATTTGTGTCCATACCTTTTGCAGTTGAAGCATTGTCCAGAGAAGGATGAATTAATCTGATTCATTCTTATCCTGCACTGATTAGCTTTGTGACCAAAGTGGTTGCAGTTGTGGCAGTATCCATTGAAGGATGGATATCTTTGAGCATTTGGCTGTCTTACCGGAGGTCTTCTAGGCCTGCTCCTTGGATTTTCTGATCCAAGATTCTTCTGACCGGATCCGGAGCTTTCTCCTTTCTCATATCCCAAACCATACTTGTCATCTGTCCTCTTTTGACTTCCAAGAAGAACTTCAAGTTGAGCAGAACTTATCTTGAATTTCTCTTTATATTCATTTGCTGTTTGAAGGTCTCTTTTGAGAGAGGCAATTTGATCCTCAAGTTTTCCTTCATTATCTTTGGCATCTTCAAGATCAGATTCAAGGTGTCTGATAATCCTGTCCATCTGGTGGCATTCTTCTGATTTTTCTTTAAGAGATTGTCTTAGATTGTCTTCAGCCTTTCTTTTTTCTTCAATCTCTTGAGTAAACTTTATAGTTCCTGATTCCATTTCATGTCTTAACATAATGACTTCTTTTGATAACTTTTCACATAACTTGGTTTGCTCAGTCAATTCCTCATTTGTATTGCTTTCTTCACTTTGTCTTGCCAACTGTTGAAGCAGCTCCTTTCTCTTTTTCATAGAGAGACTTAATTTGTCTTTTAATTCTCTCATGAATTCATCAGCCTGTTTGAGTCTTTCCTTTAATTCACTGACTTCAGAATTTGACTGTTCAAGATCCTCAAGGGCAGTCTTGAGTTGCTCCCTTAAACCATATGCATCCATTTGAAATCCCAGATCTTCCTCAAGCTGTTAGGCTCTATTAGGAGGAACTTGGCTCTGATACCAATTGTTGATAACTGAGAGGGGGGGGGTGAATCAGTTATCCTAATTATTTCCCTTATTGAACTTTCCTTTTAATTGAAGCAGCATAAAATCAAACACAAAACATTAACCATGAAATAAGAAACACATGACACAGTATTTTTGACGTGGAAACCCTGTTAAGGGAGAAAACCACGGGGTGATTAACCCAAGAATTATTCTCTGTTAGAAGAATAGGAAATTACAAAAATGGCACTTGCCAATTAGGGCTCACTGCCCGAGCACACTGCTCACAAGAGGCCCACTGCCTACAAGAAGACACACTGTCTACAAAGTGATGATAATCACAGTCTTGAACTGATTGGAAGCATCTGCATATGCTGGAGTTCAGTTCCGGTTAGGCTCAGTACACTGATCTGCTGCACTTCATCTTTCCTCTGTTCTTTGTTCTGCTATCTTTCACATACCGGATCCTTTTTGCTACCTCTGCTCTTTCTCTGAACTTATTCGCATATCTCTCCACACTAACACACATTTCACAACTAAATCCATCCTCTATATATATCCGCACAAGTAATTTCATCACCTTTCTAGTCGGCATCCGGAATAGTCTAGTTTCTTACAAACTCTCATTCTGTCGGCTGAATCCTTCCTCACCAAGCAATGCGGATCAAGCATATACTTGTAGATATCATTAATCATGTCGGCCAAACATGATTCATGCCTTCACAACCTCTGTCATCAACAGTAACCCATCCGGAAAGCAGTCTGATACTCTGTCAGTCAGTTCTTCCTCTGTTTTCACTGTCTCTCAGGAATCCGGTACTTAACCATTCATATCTTTTTCCTTGTCCATCACCGGAGGCTAAATCCTTGGAATATACTACTAAAGGTAGTCCTCTTGACTTCCCCAAATCCGCACTGCACCAAGACACTTCCTCTGAGAGGTCCGGACCAATCTGTCGGACCTTGCCACATGCTCTGTTCTTCTTCACCGGACCACAACATTCTTTATTCTGACTTCCGGTAGAGACATATCATGTCTTGCGGATATGTGGGATGACCTTTGTTGCCATCAATGACAACAACCATGAATCCATATAGTGTCTCTTGCCAACAGGTCCCACTTTGAAATCCCCAAGCACAATGTCTAGCAGATTCAAACCATCCTAGCCTTTGGTTTTTATGGGAATTGACTTTCTTATATTATTGCAGATAAGTATTTTCCAGGGCTCAAAACCATCAAAGGCTCTAATTATCCATTTTTCCACCAAGGTGGCACCATGGATCTTTAGATCTATAAGTCCAAGACCACCAGTGCTTTTACCCTGACAACACCAGTTCCATCCCACAACTTGTTTTTTTCTATTACCTTTCCCATCTAACCAATGAAATTCCTTGATTTTCTTCTGAATGATGTTAGTCTGATAGCTTGCAAACATCCAGGCTGATGCATAGTAGATGGAGTAGGCAGCAAGAACTTTTTTGCAAACCTGGATTCTCCTAGCCATTGATAGATATTGTTTATCCCACATGTACAACTTTTTATAAATTTTATTATATAACCAGTCCCGCATGTCTTTTAGAGAAGGATCTACAGACAAAGGGATCCCCAAAAATCTCACCATTTTCGTGGAATTACCCCATTGCCATTAGGATCCAACAAGGTACTTAGGAGGATTATCATCCCAACTCAATAGTGATGATTTGGTGTGAGAGATCTTGGCCCCTGTAGCCTTACAGAAACATTCAATCTTTTCTCAAAATTAAGAAGGTTAGCCTCATCCAGAATAGGGAATAAAGTAGTATCATCTGTGAATTGTAAATTCAACAAGGGCTCCTTATTTGGAAGAAGAATTCCTTTCAGATCCCCTTTATGAGTTTAGTTCTCAAGATATAAAAGAGAGCTTCAAAAGAGAGAACAAACATAGCAGAGGCAAGGGGGAAACCCCCTCTAATAGACCTTTCTAGATGAAAGGGCTTGGAAAGAGAACCATTTACATCAATATGCACAGAGGCAGCTTGAAACATAACCTTTACCATATTGCAATATTCTACTAGAAAGCCAAGAGCTTCAAGCATAGTGAGAATGAAGGACCACTCTATTCTATCATATGCTTTTTCAATGTCTAACAGAAGAATACCAGCATTTTGCCCTGCATTGTTTGTCCAGTCCAGTGCCTCCAAACTTATGATCATATTTTCTAATATGTATCTTCCCTTGATGAAGACTATTTGAGTGGGACTGATTATGGCTGGTAAGACATTAGTGAGTCTCATTGCAAGGATTTTATAGGAGACATTGAGCAAGGTTATTGGCCTCTAGTTCCTAAGGTTAGTTTTATCTCTGTATTTAGGTAGGAGTTTAATTACTACTTTATTGATTTCTTTTCCAAGGGAACTAGAAAGGGTGGACTCATTAAAAACTTCTAGCAGATCCTCCACAATCCAGGCCTCATTAGCTTTATAGAATTCTACCGGCAATCCATCAAAGCCAGGAGATTTAACCTCTTCCATGGACTTAATGGCTGAGGAGATTTCTTTTATTGAGATTGCTTTTTTAGGTCATTGCTCATTTCTTTTGCGATTTTTCTTGGACAGACATCTTTAAAGAGGTGATGTAGCCAACAACATACACTCAATAGAATTGTGCCATTAATCATGTGTGAGAGCAAAAGATTTGAAATAAGTGGAAAAATAAAAGTCTTCTATTCACCAATTCTGCCACTACCATGAGAGAAAACTCTCTTATATCCAAGAAAAATAAAAAAACCAAAAAATTACCTTTTTTGGCAGATTTTGACAATTGTCAGATTTTTGCCATACTAGGTAATTTCACATGCATATCTTTGAGAGTCCAATTTTTTGCCAAAAACTTCCTAAAACTAAGGTACGACAAATTGCCAACTAACATCTTAAATTCAAAAAATGAGTTTCAAGTTATTAACAAAACCAACTTTTAAAAAACTAGGAAAAAACACTAAATTACCATTTTGAGGGCCAAGATGAAAGTTTCAAGCCCTGAAAAAGTTTCAAAATGGGAACCAACCCACTAAGGTTGGTTGGAAATCCACATGCCACCTCATAACACATCCACCTATAAAATTTCAGCGCAAATGGACATCCAAGTCAAAAGTTATGACCTCTGGAAGTCCCTGGATCATTCTTCTCTGGTTGAAAAGAATGCAGCTCCTGCAAGTGAGTGTCTTCGAATTGCGGCTAGTTGACTAGATCTAACCTCTGTACTTCCCACTCTATAATCCACGTGCTATTTGTTGGTGGCAATCCTTCCCACTGTACTAAATACCTATTGTAATGCCCTTGCTGAGTGTAGATAGTTTTCTTATCAAGAACTTGTGCATTCTTTTCCTTCTTCTTATGGGGAATGTGGTGGTGCCTTACCACTTTTGGTTGACTATCTTCAACATCATCCTCACCATGGAATGCATATAAATCAGAAACATTAAACACAGAAGAAATATCTAGATCATCTAGTAAACTGACCTCATATGCATTATCATTGATCTTTTTTGTAATTTTACAAGGACCAATTTTCCTATACTTCAACTTGTGCTATGTTCCAGTAGGAAACCTCCCTTTTCTCAAATATACCATCACTAAGTCACCTTCATTGAATGTCTGATGTCGCCTACTAGCATCCATAGTATTCTTGTACCTCTCATTACTATCCTGCAACATTTGTCTCACATCTTGCTGCAACTATTGAAGGTGTTCTGCATATGCTTCCCCATCATCACTGACTCTATCTTTCGTTAGTAGCTGTACCAAATCTAGAACACCCTTAGGATTCCTGCCATACACAATCTAGAAAGGGGGCTTTCCTGTTGATCTATTAACATAACTATTATAGGCAAATTCAGCTTGGGGTAATGCCATGTCACATTGTTTTATCTTTTCTCCAACAATACACCTCAACAAATTTCCTAGACTCTGATTGACTACCTCTGTTTGCCCATCCATTTGAGGATGATAGGCACTACTAAACTATAACTTGGTCCCCATCTTCTTCAATAAAGTCCTCCATAAATAACTAAGGAATTTGGTATCCCTATCAGAGGTAATAGTCTTTGGAACACCATGTAGTCAAACAACTTCTAAAAAAAATAACTCTGCTACCCTCGTTCCATCATTAGTTTTCTTACAAGCAATAAAATGAACCATCTTAGAGAACCTATCAACAACTACAAAAATGGAGGGTAAATGCAAGGAGATGGGGGACAAAAAAGTCGCCACCATCTCCAAAATTAAAAGAAAATGTGAGCACATTATAACACGCTCATGTTTTGCTTTTAATAAAATCACATTTTTCTAGAAACTATCATAAAACCCTGAACTAGGGTTCTAAGGCTAGAAACTATGTATTTCTTTGCCATTCCACCAAGTAAATCACTCTAGATTGGTGGAATGGGATGGAATAAGGTAGGATCACTATTCACAATAAGTGCTAGGTTAAGAAACAAGAATACAGCAGAGTATGAGGATGCAATGGCCTAATATGACCATGTATTAGGAAAAAAGAGGGTGTAGTCCAGACAATAGTGCCTTAACAAGTGTTTCAAAGGCCAAAACCATTGAATTTGGTTCCTTTTCCATGAAAATCATATAATCCAGACTTCTTAGACCAAATCAATCCATCCAACACCTTTCAAATACCTTGCACAAACTTAAGAAATCATCACAAGACCAGTCCGATCAATATTTTGTCAAAATCCTACTTTGGTTCCTTCATTTCATCATGAAAACACTTCAAATCATACAAGAGCATGATCCTCAAACCCTACCAACCACATTCTCTACATTGGAAACATAAAAGGAACATATAACATGTCTAATGGGGGTCATTCCACCTAATAACAGTGACCACAGAGGGTAGAATGCCCTATTTTCCCATTTCTGACCTCAAAACCCTATTTTAATAGTTAACTAGGTAGTTTTTAGAACAATGATTAAATCTCCCTCAAAACCCTATGAAATCCTCTCAAAATTGATGCAATTGAAAGGTAACACAATGATCTATCACATCAAATGCATTTCCAGTCTTGACAGTATCGTACAAGGGAGCAGTACGGTCTGAAATAGAGAGAATACAGAAGAAAATGAGTTTTTCAGCAGAAAATCAGAGTTTTAGTCATTAATTCTTCTTCCAAATTCATGTCCCACCTTGTTTCAATGATGGAAGTCTTAATACATCAATTCCAAACTATCCTACAACTAATTCAACCAACTTTTTGGTGATAGGATCGTTGGTTTTCTTCTAAAATGATCAAAACATGAAGTTTACATAAGTAATATTATGAAAACTTAACTACTGGACCCCTTTAAATGACTCTAGGTCTTATTACATGACTTCAACATACTCAATCTAGAACCCAAGTTTGTGAAACTTTGTACAAATCAAGTTGTTTGTGAAACTTTTTTGTTGCGAGAGTTTGTGGAGACCATAAGGTGTTGAGAGATCGTGCTATGTAAAGGTATATCTCTAATACTAAGCCTCAATTTGACCCTAACAACTCTTAAGAACATCACCTTGACTATGCTTGACTGTCTTTCCCCTTGAAGGCCATTGTTTGGACTCTTATATGAGTATTAAATCACAATTTAAGGTTTGGAAATTGTGAATTGTATGGTTAATGTTTTACATATATGAGTTAATGCCATCGAAGGGGACTGTAATCAACATAAATTAACTATCCAAATAGTCTTGAAATAGTCCAAAAAATTTGTGATAGTCAAAAGAATATTAACCATTGAAGATAGTCTTTTGGATACTCATGACAAAAGATCAAAGACATCTTAAGTAATGCATAAATTAAAAACAACTTCATGATGGTCATGACTATGATAGTGGACTGTTATATAGACTTGTGACTATCCTATAGTCATGAAAACCTCTTTTTTAGTCTTTTATCTCCTTGTAACTCCCCTTGTATCATCTTGTGTCATGATGCTTGTATGTCCATACATATTTGTATATAACTCTCTCCTCTAAAATTTTGTTATGTTGATGAAGTAAATACATAATCTACATCATATTTTTTATGGATTGAGTGGTATCAAAGTGAGTTGTAACAATTTGTCAAATAGGTTGTGGCACTCATTTCCTCCATTTTTGTAAGAAAACTATCATTTCATGCATGGTTCTATTAAATGAATTGAATTATGCATGTATTAAGGAATAAATCCTTCTATATCATCCTAGGGAAAAAATTAAGAGTCTTCCAAAATCAATTTTGGCTCCATGTATACACTCGAATATGAGTATGACAAACAAGTGTTCACTAAAATTTTTTTATGATGTACTTGATAATGTTTTTCTCTTGTATAGCTGAAAATAGGTGAAATGAAGGCATGAATGGCCGAAACAAGGTGGAAACATGAGGAATTTGGAGTTTCTTTGATTGAACTAACTAATATACCTAGACACATATATATCTTAGAACATAAAGAACATAAAAAACATAAAGATATAAAGACATTTAAAGACATCAAGAACATAAGAACATATATACGTGAATTAAAATGGACATTTAAATCGATATATGTTTCATGTGTGATTTTGTTTTAAATCTAATTACCATTGATATATAGAATGAATTTGATGATATATGTTTGTTTTTTTCATAAATTTTACTAATCCTATTCTAGAATTATATAGAATTCATAATCAAACTTGCAAAAAAATAAGAGTTTGAGGATTTTGAAGCCATCTTTTTGGAGAATTGGTCAACTGTAATATCGAATTCTAAGGTATGTTCAATTTAAATGTCCATTTAAATTGAACATACCTTAGAATTCGATATTACAGTTGACCAATTCTCCAAAAACATGGCTTCAAAATCCTCAAACTCTTATTTTTTCGCAAGTTTGATTATGAATTCTATATAATTCTAGAATAGGATTAGTAAAATTTATGGAAAAAACAAACATATATCATCAAATTCATTCTATATATCAATGGTAATTAGATTTGAAACAAAATCACACATGAAACATGAAACTTTCAGTTTAAATAATCAAATTTTCTCCAAAAACATAAAAAATCACTTCTTCTACATTGAAAAAAAAAGGTGGTGGATTCATATAAAAATGATTCTCAATTAGTCAAACAACATGAAAAGTGTTCTTTTGTCTTATATACTCATGAAAAGCAGGAATAATAGTCATGTGGGGTCTGAAACATGAATCCCACATGCTTTTTTACCATTTTATAATGTGAGTGCATTCTAGGAAGCATGGAAAATGGTAAAAAAGCATGTGGGATTCGTGTTTTAGACTCCACATGACTGTTATTCCTACTTTTCATGAGTATATCAGACAAAAGGTAACCTTGTAACATGGGAGAGTCTCTCTCCCTCTCTCTCTCTTTTCATTTCTCTATCCTATATATAGAGAGGGATCAGGAGACATGGAGAGATAGAGAGGGACATGGAGATAGAGAGGATAGGTGAGATAGACACAGGGAGAGAGATCGGGATTGAGTTAGAGAAAGGGGTCTATAGAGGGAGAAAGATAGAGATACATATATATAGAGAGGGGAGATATAGGGAGATATATCTAGCGAGGGAGAGATAGATAGGGAAATATAGAGAGAGAGAGAGAGGTAGAGAGGGGTATATTAAGAGACAGGGTTATGACGATAGATAGCTTGATAGGGAAAGAGATCAAGAGATGTCTAGAGACATAGGGAGAGAGATTTCAAGAGGTAGAGGGATGGGGAGAGAGATAAAGAGGAGAAGAGAGAGGTAGTGAGGGATAGATTAAGAGATAGGGATCCATATGTCTAGAGAGAGATAGGGATCCTTATTCTCCCCTCTACCTAAACCATAAGCCTAAACCTCTAAACCATAAACCCTAAACCCTAAATAATGCCCCTAAACCCTAACCCCTAACCCTTAAACCCTAAACCCTAAACTCAAGCAACCCTAAAGCCCAAACTTGTAATATCTAAACCCTAACCCCTAGACCCTAAACCCTAAAATTGAGCATCC
This sequence comes from Cunninghamia lanceolata, assembly GCA_027924645.1. Classification (NCBI taxonomy): domain Eukaryota; kingdom Viridiplantae; phylum Streptophyta; class Pinopsida; order Cupressales; family Cupressaceae; genus Cunninghamia; species Cunninghamia lanceolata. Next base: position 24,992,805 of record BSBN01001332.1, on the reverse strand, counting down.
CTAAACCCCTAAAGCCTAAATAATTCCCCTAAACCCTTACCCAAAACCCTAAACCCAATTTACTTGAGAAACCCTAAACTCATGTAAACCTAAAATAGTGAGGGAGGAAGAGATACAAAGGTAGAGTTAGAGAGAGAGGATCAAAACTAATCTAGCAAGATAGAGAGACATGGAGAGAGAGAGAGAGAGAGATAGACAGGTAGGTTGATAGTTATAGAGAACAATAGAGAAGACATAGATATCTCTCCCAGGCTCTGTCTCCTCTGTATCTCCCTATTTGCCTCTCTACCTAAACCATAAACCTAAACCTCTAAACCTTAACCCCTAACCCCTAAACCATAAACCTTAAAACATAAATAATTCCCCTTAACCCTAAAAATGAGCAACAAGCTAAACCCCTAAACCATAAAACCTGGAAGCAAACCTAAACCTCTATCTCCCTATCTCTCCCAATCTCTATAATGTGAAAGTTCATGAAAACATTAAGCTTTCATTCCAACCAAGTTCATTCCTAATCAATCCCAAATCATCGCTAATCCATTCAATTTCATCTGTAATCATCCCTAAACCACTTGTAATAAGCCCTACACAACTTCACACCATCCCAAATCACATCCAAATCAATTTAACTTTGAATCCCTAATCATTTTCAAATCAACCTGGATTTCATCTCAAATACCATCCCTAAACTATTTCGAAATCATTCTAATCATTCCCTAATCAGTACTAAACCACTTCAAACCATCCCTAAAACCATTCTAATCATTCCCAACTCAATCCCAACTCTACCCCAAATCAATCTAAGATCCATCTGAAACGATCCCAAAAATAATCAAAATCAAACAAATACCTCACCAAGAGCCATTAGAAAATCATAGTGCCAATCTATTAGTCATTTGAACCATTTTGTATAACGTATGTGCCAATATGCTCCTTAGTAGCACCTACCTATTAATCACAAACATCATTATACACCTAGCCAGTCATAGGTGTCATTCTACCTTTTGCCAACCATAGGAGCCATCAGAACATCATAAGTGCCAATAAGTTAGTTGTTTAAAGTATTCTATACATCATATATACCAACCTTAAACCCTTATCTCCTTGTCTCTATCATCTCTCTACCTCTCAATCTATTTGCCTATGTCTTTGGCCATGTCCATCACCCTCTATCTCCCTATCTCTCCCTCTCTAAACTCCTAACCCCTAAACTCTAAACCCAATCAACCATAAACCCCTATCTCCTTGTCTCTATCATCTCTGTACCTCTCAATCTCTCTGGCTATGTCTCTGGCCATGTCCCTCACCCTCTATCTCCATATCTCTCCCTCTCTAAACTCCTAACTGGGCTAAACCCTAAACCTGATCAACCCTAAATACGATCAACCCTAAACCCTATCTTCTTGTCTCTATCATCCCTCTACCTCCCAATCTCTTTGCCTATGTCTCTAGCCATGTCCCTCACCCTCTATCTCCCTATGTCTCCCCTCAGTCTACATCTCCCTATCGGTCCTCTTTCTCTAAACCCTAACCTAAACCTCTAAACCTTAACCCCGAACCCCTAAAACATAAACCTTAAGTTACCCTAAATAATACCCCTAAAATTGAGTAGTTCCCTAAACCCCAAACCTCTAAATGATAAACCTTGGAAGTAACTCTATACCTCTATCTCTCTATCTCTCCCAATATCTATTGATCCCCTCACACTCTCTCTCTAAACCCTAACCCCTAAACCCTAAACCCAATAAACCTTAAATCCCTAACCCCTAACCCCTAACCCCTACACCCTAAACCATAAACTTGAGCAATCATAAACAACTAAACCCTAACCCAAAACCCTAAACCCTAAACTTGAGCAACCCTAAACTCATAAACCATAAATAATGCCCCTAAAGGTATAAGCAACGCTAGGCTCATAAACCCTAAATAATGACCCTAATCCTGAGAAAATCTAAACCTCTCTCTCTCCCAAAACCCCTAAACCCTAAATAATGCCCCTAAATCCTAACCCTTAAACCATAAACCATAAACTTGAACAACCCTAAACTCCTAAACCCTAAATAATTCCCCTAAACCCTAAGCTTAAGCAACCCTAAACTCATAAACTCGACCCACCCTGTCTCTCTCTCTCCAAAACAAGAAAACTAGGACTCTCTATCTCTCTCTCCCTATCACCAGGTATCTTTCCCCTTTCTCTCCCCTCCATCTCCATCCTCTCTCTCTTTTCCTCCCTCTTGCTCTCCCTTCTTGACAAAGAACATGCAAACAAGAAAAATAGGACATGTAAAGATGGATGAGGATATAAATTGGGATGGTGAAATGGAAACAAGATAATTTATGAAATTTCATTAGATGGAAATAATGAGGAGGAGAGGTAGAGAGTGGAGGGAAGTAGAGAATGAGAGATAATATAAGAGGTAGAGACAAGAGGGAAGTATAGAGAAGGAGAGGACCGTTGGAGGTAGACAGGGGAAGCAAGAAGAGAGAGAGGGCAGGAGGTAGACAGGGGAGGGAAGTAGAAAGTGAGAGAGAGGGTAAGAGGTAGAGAGGGAGGGGGGAGAAGAGAGTGAGAGAGAAGGTAGGAGGTAGAGAGGTGAGGGAAACAAAGACTCAAAAAGAGGGTAGGAGATAGATAGGAGAGGGAAGTACAGAGTGAGAGAGAGGGTAGAAGGTAGATAGGGGAAGGAAGAAGAGAGAGAGAGAAGGTGGGAGGTAGAGAGGGGAGGGAAGCAAAGACTTGGAGAAAGGGTAGGATGTAGAGAGGGAAGAGAAATAGAGTGAGAGAGATGATAGGAAGTGCAACTACCCTTGATTACAAGATACGCTCGTGTTATTGTTAGCTTTGTTTGACATGTTTTTATCAATTTTTAGCAAAATTTGGAGATAATCTGGAGTGTGCTCCCCATTAGGATGGCACTTTTTTAAATGAAAACTGAAAAAAATATGACCATAATCTTAAGCTCTCTATTAGCTGTCTAACCATATAATTTTTTTCACATTTTGAGTACATTTAGTGTTTCATCTTGAATTTCTTTTGTAAGTGTGTCCAGTTTTTGTCAAAACCCAGTGTCTAGTATTTTTGACTTTTTTTTAACTGTTCATAAAAAATTGAAATAAGTTATATTTTTAGAAACTAGACTCCATTCTACACAAATTCAAAAAAAAAATGTTTTTTGATCAGTTTTCAAACATTTTAGGGGGAGCACACTCAAATTTTTGTTTTTCAGGATGTGTCCACTTTAAAAATTACTAAAAAATCAATTATTCATTAAAAAATTATTAGAAAAATTAGGGATAAACTACATGGTGTTAACTAATTTCTCATTGGAGTGATTATTGAAATACTAAAAAAAAGATAACATTTTAGGGGGAGCACACCAAAGGCCATGTTATGTTTTTTTGAGAAAAATAGGACCAATTTGTGAGCTCTCCCTTTTTGAACCCCTTAATCTCAACCATTTTTGGAAAAAAATAGAAGATTAGAAACTAGATTTGGAGCACTACAACTCTTGTTTTCATTCCATCTTCAAATTTTGAGTGTAGCTATCTTCAATTTCTCATCCAACATCAATGTTTCCTAATTTCAGAAAAAAAGTGTCAATTTAAGACCCCATTTTGGTCCCTCAACTTTGTGCACTTACCCTGGAGTCATTACCTCGTTGGGTGTGTGGAAGTCCCAACACAAAGTCCATGCTCAGATCTGTCCATGGTGCAGTTGGTACTAGTAATGGCATATATAACCCTATATTTTGTGATTGTCCCTTAGCAACTTGGTGGATCCTACACCTTGTTACATACCTAGTTATATCCCTTTTCATCTTTGGATAGTAATATTTATCTTCTATCAAGGCTATTGTCTTGTCCTTTCTAAAATGTCCAACCAACCCACTACTATGAAATTCTCTGATAATGTTTTCCCTCATAGAGCCAGCTAATATGCATAGTTGTTTTCCTCTAAATAGATACCCATCTTACATAAAATATTCACCCCTAAAGTGATCCAAGTTACCAGATACTAGTGCCTTAAATTGTTCCACAATCTCCCAAAACTCATCATCAGACTCGTACAAATTTTTGATGGCATCAAAACCAATCACCTCAATTTCCATTATGGTCAAAAGTGCAACATGCCTACTTAATGCATTTGCAACCTGATTGTGTTTTCTAGACTTATGCTTCAACACAAAATTGTAACCCTACAAGAATAGACCCACTTGGCATGCCTACTATTCAACTTTTTCTGTGTGTTCAAGTATCTCAATGCAATATGATCTGTAAACAATACAAACTCCTGGGGAACTAGATAATGTCTCTAATGCCTCAATGCTTGGACAATTGCATAAAATTCCAAATCATAAGTAGAATAATTATTTCTTACTTCATTAAGCTTTTCACTAAAGAAAGCGATAGGTTTTCCTATTTGGCTAAGTACATCACCTAATCCCACATGGGAGGCATCACATTCTACTTCAAATACCTTATCAAAATTTGGCAATGCAAGTATAGGTGCTTCTATTACCTTTTGCTTCAAGTACTTAAAACTCTCCTCAGCATCCTTGGTCCATACAAACTCCCTTCCTTTGGTTCAATTTGTTATAGGAGCTAGAATACTACTGAAATTTTGAATGAACATTTGATATAAAGTGGCCACGCCATGAAAACTTCTTACCTCTGTGATGCTGCTTGGACTAGGCCATTCTAGAATTACCCTAACCTTTTCTAGATCCATTTTGACACCATCTTTAGAAATGACAAAGCCTAAAAAGACCAAACTATCATGCATGAACCTACACTTCTTCATATTGGCATAGAGCTGCTCCTTCCTTAACACACCAAAGATGATCATCAAGTGTTGTAGGTGCTCTTCTTTTCTATTACTAAATACTAAAATATCATCAAAATAAACTACCACAAAATTTCCAATGTAAGGTCGTAGTATAGTGTTCATCAATCTGATAAATGTGCTAGGTGTATTTGATAACCTAAATGGCATAACCATCCACTCATATAATCCATCTCTAGTCTTAAAGGTTGTCTTCCACTTATCCCCTTCTCGGATCTAGATTTGGTGGTAGCCACTTCATAGGTCGATCTTGCTGAAATATTTGGCCCCTGCAAGGACATCCATCATGTCCTCCATAAAAGGTAGAGGAAAATGATACTTGATGGTAATCTTATTAATTGCTTTGCTATTAGTGTACATCATTCATGTTCCATATTTTTTTAGGGTTAACAGTGTAGGTACAACACATTGGCTCATGCTCTCTCTCACCACACCTTTACTTATGAGTTCTGTTACTTGTTTATTCAAATATGCATGTTGTGTTGGATTCATCCTATAAGCTGCTTGGTTGGGTAGAGTTGCTCCTGGAATCAAATCAATATGATACTGAATATCTCTGTTTGTTGGTAGACCATTAGGTAAGTCATCAGGTACAACAACAACAAATTATTCCAATAGCTCTACTACTTTTGGGGGTACTGAAATGTCTTCCTCTTCACCTTTTTTCACTACTAATGCATAACAACACCCTATCACGTTCATTTCTTTAACAAGATCTCTTTCAGACAACATGGTCTCACCTTTTCTGTCATTCTTGAGAGGCAACAAAATCACCTTAGAGCCATCTTTCCAAAAGGTGTATGTGTTTTTCTCTCCATCATGCATAACTTTTCTATCATACTGCCATGGCCTTCCCAATAACACATGATAGGCATCCATTGGGACAACATCACACCATATCTCATCCTGATAGATCTTCCCTATGCTAAACTTAATTAGGCATCCTTTATCAATAGTGACTTCATTTCCCCTTTTAAACCATGTAATGTAGTATGGATGAGGATGTTTTTCACAGTGTAAATTCAATTTTTCTACCATTTCTTTAGAAACCATATTTTCACAACTACCTCCATCAACAATAACGTGACATACCTTGACACTTGAAGTGCATCTAGTTCTGAAGATATTGGTTCAAAACCATGAACCATCAGAGCTTTTGGCTTGTGTTTTCTCCTTCTCTAGAATCACCATTGCTCTTCTCATCATGAGACTTTCTCCCACATCTGGTGGAACCTCTAGTTTCATCCCTTCCACTTCATCCTGCGTTTGAATCAGGTTCACCCTAGGTTGTGCTCCTTGATTTCTTTCTTGCATGTTATAATTTGAGCATTCAAATGCTCTATGACCTTCTTCTCCACATCTCAAACAAGTGAAAGGACTTCTCTAGTTTTCCCATCCTCTACTGATGCCATAACCTCTACCTCTTTGAAATCCCCTTCCTCGTTCTTGATTCAGAGGATCTTGTCGAGTGTCTACTTATTTTTCTAATCCATGGGATGACTCTCTCCTACCATAATTTGAACCTCCTTGAAATGGGGTTGATGTACCCCTTCTTCCTCCTCTATTCCTTTGATGGTATTATCTGTTTTGTTTTTCTTCAGCCTTTAGAGCCAATTGGTAAGCCTCTTCCATACCATTAAGTCGATGCATGCTCAATTCATCTTGAATAAAGAATTTCAGGCCATTCACATATCTAGCAGCCATCTATTCATCAGTTTCTTGATGCTCTACATGTATAGACAATGCATAAAACTCATTTTTATAATCTTGCACAGAAGAGAGGTTCTGCTTTAAATTTTGAAACCTATGAAAAAGGGTTTGCGCATAATCAATGGGCAAAAAATTTTCTCTCAACTTCTTTTCTATTTTATTCCATGTCCTGATCTTATCCTTGCCTTTCCTTGTTCATTCGTTTTGAAGATGATCCCACCAAATCATTGAATGACCCTTTAATTTGGTGGATACGAATTTCACCTTCTTTTCCTTTGTCATGGATTTCCATTCAAAAAAATTTCTCATGTCATTAGACTAGTCTATCAACTCCTCTGGTTTAAGACTACTTGCATAATCTGAAACATCAACCTTGACCCATTCATTTTTCCCTTCTATGGCTCTAAGTATCCTCTCTTCAAAACTCATGCCTTCTAATTCTTCTTCTTCATGTTCTGTATCTTGATCTGCACTTCCTCAACCTATCTCCTCATCAGATTCATCTCCTCCTCTACCCAGTCTTTGGTTTTCCATCCGTGTTGTAAGTTCTACTACTTGCCTTTACAGATTTTGCATTTCTCTATGCATCTGGGCAAGACTGCCTCTTCCTTTTCCTCTCCCAGCCATCTTCACGCTCTGATACCAGATGATGTAGGCAACAACATACACCCAATAGAATTGTGCCACTAATCATGTGTGAGAGCCAAAGATTCAAAATAAGTGAAAAAATAAAAGTCTTCTATTCACCAACTCTACTGCTAAAATGAGAGAAAACTCTCTTATATCCAAGAAAAACAAAAAAATCAAAAAATTACCTTTTTTGGTAGATTTTAACAATTGTCAGATTTTGCCATATTAGGTAATTTCACATGCATATCTTTGAGTGTCCAGTTTTTTCCCAAAAACTTCCTAAAACTAAGGTAGGACAAATTGCCAACTAGCATCTTAAATTCCAAACATAAGTTTTGAGTTATTAACAAAAACAACTTTTAAAAAACTAGGAAAACACACTAAATTGCCATTTTGAGGGCCGAGATGAAAGTTTCAAGCCTCGAAAAAGTGCCAAAATGGGGACCAACCCACTAGAATTTTGAATGAACTTTCGATAGAAAGTGGCCAAGCCATGAAAACTTCTTACCTCTGCGATGCTACTTGGACTAGGCCATTCTAGAATTGCCCTAACCTTTTCTAGATCCATTCTGACACCATCTTTAGAAATGACAAAGCTTGAAAAGACCAAACTATCCTGCATGAACCTACACTTCTTCAAATTGGCATAGAGCTGCTCTTTCCTTAACACATGAAAGATGATCCTCAAGTGTTGTAAGTGCTCTTCTTTGCTATTACTAAATACCAAAATATCATCAAAATAAATTACCACAAACTTACCAATGTAAGGTCGTAGTATAGTGTTAATCAATCTCATAAATGTGTTAGGTGCATTTGATAACCCGAATGGCATAACCAACCACTCATATAATCTGTCTCCAATACTAAAGGTTGTATTCCACTCATCCCCTTCTTGGATCTAGATTTGGTGGTAGCCACTTTGTAGGCTGATCTTGTTGAAATATTTGGCCCTTGGAAGGACATCCATCATGTCCTCCATACGAGGTATAGGAAAACAATACTTCATGGTAAGCTTATTAATTGCTCTGCTATCAGTGCACATCCCCCATGTTCCATCTTTTTTGGGGGTCAACAATGCTAGTACAGCACATGGGCTCATGCTCTCTCTCACCACACCTTTACTTATGAGTTCTGTTACTTGCTTATTCAACTCTGCATGTTGTGTTGGATTCATCTTATAAGATGCTTGGTTGGGTAGAGTTTCTCCTGGAATCAAATCAATATGATGCTAAATATCTCTCTTTTGTGGTAGACCATCAGGTAATTCATCAGGCACAACATCAACAAATTCTTTCAATAGCTCTGCTACTTTTGGGGGAGTTGAAATGTCTTCCTCTTCACCTTTTTTCACTACTAATGCATAACAACACTTTGTTACCTTCATTTATTTAACAAGATCTCTTTTAGACAACATGATCTCACCTTTTCCTTCATCCTTGAGAGGCAACAAAATCACCTTAGATCCATCTTTCCAAAAGGTGTATGTGTTTTTCTCTCCATCATGTATGACTTTTCTATCATATTGCCATGGCCTTCCCAATAACACATGACAGTCATCCATTGGGACAACATCACACCATATCTCATCCTAGTAGATCTTCCTATGCTAAACTTAATTTAACATCTTTTATCAACAGTGACTTTATTTCCCTTTTTAAACCATGCAATGTGGTATGGCTGAGGATGTTTTTCACAGTGTAAATTCAATTTGTCAACCATTTCTTTACAATCCATATTTTCACAACTACCTGCATCAACAATAACATGACATACCTTGCCACCTGAAGTGCATCTGGGTCTAAAGATATTGGTTCGAAGCCATGAACCATCAGAGCTTTTGGCTTGTGTTTTCTCGTTCTCTAGAATCACCATTGCTCTGCTCTTCTCATCATGAGACTTTCTCCCACATCTGGTGGAACCTCTAGTTTTGTCCCTTCCACTTCATGCTGTGTTTGAATCAGGTTCACCCTAGGTTTTCTTCCTTGATTTATTTCTTGCATGTTATAATTTGAGCATTCAAATGCCCTATGACCTTCTTCTCCACATCTGAAACAAGTGAAAAGCCTTCTCTAGTTTTCCCATCCTCTACCGCTACCATAACCTCTACCTCTTTGAAATCCCCTTCCTTGCTCTTTATTCGAAGGATCTTGTCAAGTATCTAATTGTTTTTCCAATCCATGGGATGACTCTCCCCTGTTGTAAATCAAACCTCCTCAAAATGGGGTCGATGTACCCCTTCTTCCTTGTCTATTCCTCTAATGGTATTGTCTGTTTTGTTTTTCTTTAGCCTTTAGAGCCAATTGGTAAGCTTCTTCCATACTATTGAGTCAATGCGTGCTTAATTCATCTTGAATAGAGAATTTTAGGCCATTCACATATCTAGCAGCCATCTATTAATTAGTTTCTGATTCTCTATACGTATAGATAGCATATAAAACTCATTTGTATAATCTTGTACAGAAGAGAGGTTCTTCTTTAAATTTTGAAACCTACAAAAAAGAGTTTGCACATAATCTATGGGCAAAATTTTTTCTCTCAACTTCTTCTCCATTTTATTCCATGTCCTGATCTTATCCTTGCCTTTCCTTGTTCATTCCTTTTGAAGATGATCCCACCAAATCATTGCATGACCCTTTAATTTGGTGCATGCAAATTTGACCTTCTTTTCCTCTATCATGGATTTCCATTTAAAAAAATTCTCATATCATTCAACTAGTCTATCAACTCCGCTAGTTTAAGACTACCTGCATAATCTGAAACATCTACCTTGACAAATTCATTTTTCCCTTCTAAGGCCCTGAGCATCTTCTCTTCAAAACTCATGCCTTCTAATTCTTCTTCCTCATGTTTTGTATCTTGATCTGCACCTCCTCGACCTATCTCTTCATCAGATTCATCTCCTCCTCTACCCAGTCTTTAGTTTTCCATCCATGTTGTAAGTTTTGCTACTTGCCTTTGTAGATTTTTTATTTCTCTATGCATCTGGGCAAGACCGCCTCTTCCTCTTCCTCTCCCAACCATCTTCCTACTCTGATACTAGATGATGCAGCCAACAAAATACACTCAATAGGATTGTGCCATTAATCATGTGAGAGCCAAAGATTGAAAGCTGGAACATAAAAAAAATCTATTCATCAACTCTCCTACTACAATGAGAGAAAACTCAGTTATATCCAAGAAAACAAAAAAAAAAAAATTACTTTTTTTGGCATATTCTAACAATTGTGAGATTTTGCCATTTTAGATAATTTTACAGTCATATCTTGAGAATCTTGTTTTTTTCCCAAAAGCTTCCTAAAACTAAGGTAGGATGAAAAGCCAACTAATATTCTAAATTCAAAACATGAGTTTCGATTTATTACAAAAGCAACTTTTTAAAAATCTAGAAAAAAACACTAATTTTCTATTTTGAGGGCCAAGATGAAAGTTTCAAGCCCCAGAAAAGTGCCAAGACAAGGTCCGACTGACTAGGGTGGGTTCAAGAAACCACTAGCCACCTCATAACACATCCACTTGTAAAATTTCGTAGAAAACCCACGTGCGAGTCAAAAGTTATGACCTTCGGAAGTCCCTGCGTCATTCTCCTCTGGTTGAAATGAACATAGCTCCTACAAGTGAGTGTCTTCAAATTGTTGCCACTTGACTGGATCTAACCTGTGCACTTCCCAATCTACAATCCATGTGCTATTTGTTGGTGGCAATCCTTCCCATTGTACTAAATACCTATTGTAATGTCCTCGCCGAGTGTAGATTGTTTTCTTATCAAGAACTTGTGCATTCTTTTCCTTCTTCTTATGGTGAATGCAGTGGTGCCTTGCCACTTTTGGTTGACTATCTTCAACATCATCCTTACCATGGAATGCATATAAATCAAAAATATTAAACACAGGAGAAATATCTAGATCATTTGGTAAACTGACCTCATATGCATTATCATTGATCTTCTTTGTAATTTTGCAAGGACCAATTTTCTTGTACTTCAACTTGTGGTATGTTCCAGTAGGAAGCCTCTCTTTTCTCAAATATACCATCACTAAGTCACCTTCATTTAATGTCTAATGTCACCTACTAGAATCCACTGTATTCTTGTACCTCTCATTACTGTCCTGCAACTTCTGTCTCACATCTTGATACAACTATTGAAGGTGTTCTACAAATGCTTCCCCATCATCACTGACTCTATCCTTCATCGGTAGCTATACCAAATCTAGAACACCCTTAGGATTCTTGCCATACACAATCTAGAAAAGGGACTTTCCTGTTGATCTGTTAACATAACTATTATAGGCAAATTTAGCCTGGGGTAATGCCATGTCCCATTGTTTTAGCTTTTCTCCAACAACACACCTCAACAAATTTCCTAGACTCCGATTGACTACCTCTATTTGCCCATCCGTTTGAGGATGATAGGCACTACTAAACTTTAACTTGGTCCCCATCTTCTTCCATAAAGTCCTCCGAAAATGACTGAGGAATTTGGTATCCCTATCAGAGGTAATAGTCTTTGGAACACCATGTAGTTGAACAACTTTTGAAAAAAAAACTCTGCTACCCTCGTTGCATCATTAGTTTTCTTACAGGCAACAAAATGAACCATCTTAGAGAACCTATCAACAACTACAAAAATGGAGGGTAAATGCAAGGAGACAGGGGACCAAAACATCGCTGCCATCTCCAAAATTAAAACAATATGTGAGCGCGTTATAATGCGCTCGTGTTTTTCTTTTAATAAAATCACATTTTTTCTGGAAACTATCATAAAACCATAAACTAGGGTTTTGAGGCTAAAAACTATGTATTTCTTTGCCATTCCACCAAGTTAATCACTCTACATTGGTGGAATGGAATGGAATAGGGTAGGATCACTATTTGCAATAAGTGTTAGGTCAGGAAATAAGAGTATAGTAGAGTATGAGGATGCAATGGCCTAATATGACCATGTATTAGGAAAAAAGAGGGTGTAGTCCATACAATAGTGCATTAACAAGTGTTTCAAAGGCCAAAACCAGTGAATTTGGTTCCTCTTCCATGAAAATCATAATTTAGACTTCTTAGACCAAATCAATGCATCCAACACCTTTCAAATACCCTGTTCAAACTTAATAAATCATCACAAGACCAGTCCCATCAATATTTTGTCAAAACCCTACTTCGGTTCCTTCATTTCTCCATGAAAACACTTCAAATCATACAAGAGCATGCTCCTAAAACCCTACTAACCACATTATTTGCATTGGAAACATAAAAGTAACCTATAACATGTCTAATGGGGGTCATTCCACCTAATAACAGTGACCACAGAGGGTGGAATGCACTATTTTCCTATTTCTGCCCTCAAAACCCTATTTTGACAGTTAACTAGGTAGTTTTCAGAACTACAATTAAATCTCCCTCAAAACACTATGAAGTCCTCTCAAATTTGATGCAAATGAAAGGTAACACAATGATCTATCACATCAAATGCATTTCCAATCTTGACAATACCATACAAGGGAGCAGTACGGTCTGAAATAGAGAGAATACAGAAGAAAATGAGTTTTCCAGCAGAAAATCAGAGTTTTAGTCATTAATTCTTCTTCAAAATTCATGTCCCACCTTGTTTCACCGATGGGAGTTTTAATACATCAATTCTGGACTGTCTTACAACCGATTCAACCAACTTTTTGGTGATAGGATCGTTGGTTTTCTTGTAAAATGATCAAAACATGAAGTTTACATAAGTAATATTATGAATACTTAACTACTAGACCCCTTTAAATGACTGTAGGACTTATTACATGACTTCAAAATACTCAATCTAGAACCCAAGTTTATGAAATTTTGTACAAATCAAGTTGTTTGTGAAACTTTTTTGTTGCAAGAGTTTGTGGAGACCATAAGGTGTTGAGAGATCATGCTATGTAAAGGTATATCTTTAATACTAAGCCTCCCTTTAACCCTATCAACTCCTCAGAACATCACCTTCACCTCTCTTGACTATCTTGCCCCTTGAAGGCCATTGTTTAGACTCTTATATGAGTATTAAATAAATATTTTAGGTTTGGAAATCATGAATTGTATGGTTAATGTATTACATATATGAGTTGTATGTCTAGGTGATTTTGAAGGATGATAAAATAAATGCCATCAAAGGGGACTGTAACAACATAAATTGACTATCCAAATAGTCTTAAACCAGTCCAAAAACTTTGTGATAGTCAAAAGAACATTAACCATTGAAGATAACCTTCTAGATACTCATGATGAAAGATCAAAGACATCTTAAGTAATGCATAACTTAAAAATAACTTCATGAAGGCCATGACTATGATAGTGGACTATTATATAGACTTGTGACTATCATACAGTCATGAAAACCTCCTTTTTAGTGTTTTATCTCCTTGTAACTCCCTTTGTATCATCTTGTATCATGATGCTTGTATGTCCGTACATATTTGTATATAACTCTCTTTTCTAAAATTTTGTTATGTTGATGAAGTAAATACATAATCTCCATCATATTTTTTATGGATTGAGTGGTAAAACAGTGAGTTGTAACAATTTATCAAATAGTTTGTGATGCTCATTTCCTCCATTTTTGTAAGAAAACTATCATTTCATGCATGATTCTATTAAATGAATTGAATTATGCATTTATTAAGGAATAAATCCTTCTATATCATCCTAGGGTAAAAATTAAGAGTCTTCCCAAATCAATTTTGGCTCCATGTGTACACTCGAATATGAGTATGACAAACAATTATTCACTAAAATTGTTTTATGAAGTATTTGATAATGTTTTTCTCTTGTATAGCTGAAAATAGGTGAAACGAAGGCATGAAGAGCCTAAACAATGTGGAAACATGAGGAATTTGGAGTCTCTTTGACTGAACTAACTGATATACCTAGACACATATATATCTTAGAACATAAAGAACATAAAAAACATAAAGACATAAAGGCATTTAAAGACATCAAAAACATAAGAACATATATATGTGAATTAAAATGGACATTTAAATTGAACATACCTTAGAATTTGATATTGTAGTTGACCAATTCTCCAAAAGATGGGTCCAAAATCTGCAAATTCTTGTTTTTCACAAGTTTGATTATGAATTCTATATAATTCTAGAATAGGATTAGTAAAATTTATGGAAAAAACAAACATATATCATCAAATTCATTCTATATATCAATGGGAATTAAATTTGAATCAAAATCACACATGAAACATGAAACTTCCAGTTTAAATAATCAAATTTTCTCTAAAAACATAAAAAATCACTTCTTCTACATTGAAAAAACAAAAAAAGGTGGTGGATTCGAATAAAAATGATTCTCAATTAGTTAAACAAAATGAAAAGCATTCTTTTATTTGATATACTCATGAAAAGGAAGAATAACAGTCATGTGGGCTCTGAAACATAGATCCCACATGCTTTTTTAGCATTTTCCATGCTTCCCAAAATGCGATCTTGTTATAACGCGAGTGCGTTCTGGGAAACATGATAGGTATCCTTGTAACATGGGAGAGTCTCTCTCTCTCTTCATTTATCTATCCTATATATAGAGAGGGATCAGGAGACATGGATAGATAGAGACGGGGAGAGGGAGAGATGGGGATTGAGATAGAGAAAGGGATCTATAGAGGGAGAAAGATAGAGATACATATATATAGAGAGGGGAGGTATAGGGAGATAGATCTAGCAAGGGAGAGATAGATAAGGAAATACAGAGCGAGAGAGGTAGAGAGGGGTATATTAAGAGACGGGGTTATGAGGATAGATAGCTCAATAGGGAAAGAGATCAAGAGATGTCTAGAGACATAGGGAGAGAGATTTCAAGAGGTAGAGGGATGGGGAGAGAGATAAAGAGGAGAAGAGATAGGTACTGAGGGATAGATTAAGAGTTGGGATCCATATGTCCAGAGAGAGATAGGGATCCCTATTCTCCACTCTACCTAAACCATAAACCTAAACCTCTAAACCATAAATCCTAAACCCTAAATAATCCCCATAAACCCTAACCCCTAACCAATAAACCCTAAACCCCAAACTTGTAAACCCTAAACCCTAACCCCTGGACTCTAAACCCTAAAAGTAAGCATCCCTAAACCCCTAAATCCTAAATAATTCCCTTAAACCCTTACCCAAAACCCTAAACTCATGTAAACCTAAAATAATGAGGGAGGGAGAGATACAAAGGTAGAGTCAGAGAGAGGGGATTGAAATTGATCTAGCAAGTTAGAGAGACAGGGAGAGAGAGAGAGATAGAGAGGTAGGTATAGTTAGAGAGAGTGATAGAGGATACATAGATATCTCTCCCAGGCTCAGTCTCCTCTATATCTCCCTATTCACCTCTCTACCTAAACTATAAACCTAAACCTCTAAACCTTAACCCCTAACAACTAGACCATAAACTCTAAACCATAAATAATGCCCCTAAACCCTAACCCCTAACCCCTAAACCCTAAAAATGAGCAACATGCTAAACCCCTAACCCCTAAACCATAAAACCTCGAAGCAACCCCAAACCTCTATCTCCCTATCTCCCCCAATCTCTATAACATGAAAGTTCATGAAAACATTAATCTTTCATTCCAACCAAGTTCATTCCCAAATCATCACTAATCCATTCAATTTCATCTGTAATAATCCCTAAACCACTTCTAATAAGCCCTAAACCACTTCACACCATCCAGAATCACATCCAAATCAATCTAACTTTGAATCCCTAATCATTTTCAAATCCACCTAGATTTCATCTCAAATACCATCCCTAAACTATTCCTAAATCATTCTAATCATTCCCTAATCAGCACTAAACCACTTCAAACCATCCCTAAAACCATTCTAATCATTCCTAATCTAGTCCTTTTCACCTCTCATCATCCCTAAACAAAACCATTTCATTTCAACTCCATCCCAAATCAATCTAAGATCCATCTCAAACGATCCCAAAAATAATCAAAATCAAATAAATACCTCAGCAAGAGCCATTAGAAGATCATAGTACCAATCTGATTGTCATTTGCACCATTTTGTATAACGTATGTACTAATGTGCTCCTTAGTAGCACCTACCTATCAATCACAAACATCATTATACACCTATCCAGTCACAGGTGTCATTCTACCCTCTGTCAGCCACAAGAGCCATCATAACATCATAAGTGCCAATATGTTAGTCATTTAAACCATTCTATACATCATATATACCAACCGTAAACCCTAAACCTGATCAATACTAAACCCTTATGTCCTTTTCTCTATCATCTCTCTACCTCTCAATCTCTCTGCCTATGTCTTTGGCCATGTCCATCAACCTCTATCTCCCTATCTCTCCCTCTCTAAACTCCTAACCCCTAAACTCTAAACCTAATCAACCCTAAACCCCTATCTCCTTGTCTCTATCATCACTCCACCTCTCAATCTCTCTGGCTATGTCTCTAGCCATGTCCCTCACCCTCTATCTCCATATCTCTCCCTCTCTTAACTCCTAACTGGGCTAAACCCTAAATTTGATCATCCCTAAACCCTATCTCCTGGTCTCTATCATCCCTCTACCTCTGAATCTCTCTACCTATGTCTCTGCCCATTTCCCTCACCCTCTATCTCCATATGTCTCCCCTCAGTCTACATCTCCCTATCGGTCCTCTCTCTCTAAATCCTAACCTAAAGCTGTAAACCTTAACCGCTAACTCCTAAAACATACACCATAAGTTACCCTAAATAATACCCCTAAACCCTAAAACGGAGTAGTTCCCTAAACCCCAAACCTCTAAACCCCAAACCTCTAAACCATAAGCCTTGGAAGCAACTCTATACCTCTATCTCCCTATCTCTCCCAATATGTATCGATCCCCTCACTCTCTCTCTCTCTAAACCCTAACCCCTAAACCCTAAACCCAAGCAACCTTAAATCCCTAACCCCTAAACCCTAAAAAATAAACTTGACCAATCGTAAACCCTGAAACCCTAACCCAAAACCCTAAACCCTAAACTTGAGCAACCCTAAACTTATAAACCATAAATAATGCCCCTAAAGGTCTAAGCAACCCTAAGCTCATAAACTCTAAATAATGACCCTAATCCTGAGCAACTCTAATCCTCTCTCTCCCAAACCCCTAAACCCTAAATAATGCCCCTAAATCCTAACCCTTAAACCATAAACCATAAACCTGAACAACCCTAAACCCCTAAACTCTAAATAATTCTCGTAAACCCTAAATTTAAGCAACCCTAAACTCATAAACCTGACCCATCCTCTCTCTCTGCAAAACAAGAAAACTAGTACTCTCTATCTCTCTCTCCTTTCTCTCCCTTCCATCTCCATCCTCTCTCTCTTTTCCTCCCTCTCACTCTCCCTTCTTGACAAAGAGCATGGAAACAATAAAAATAGGACATGTAAAGATGGATGAGGATATAAATTGGGATGATGAAATGGAAACAACATAATTTATAAAATTTCATTGGATGGGAAGAATGAGGAGGAGATGTAGAGAGGGGAGGGAAGTAGAGAGTGAGAGAGAATATAGGAGGGAAGTAGAGAGTGGGAGAGGACCATAGGAGGAAGACAGGGGAAGGAAGAAGAGAGAGAGGGTAGGAGGTAGACACCTTGGAGGGAAGCAGAGACTGAGAGAGAGGGTAGGAGGTAGACAAGGGATTGAAGTAGAAAGTGAGAGAGAGGGTAAGAGGTAGAGAGGGAGGGGGGAGAAGAGAGTGAGAGAGAAGGTAGGAGGTAGAGAGGCGAGGGAAACAAAGACTTAAAAAGTGGGTAGGAGGTAGATAGGGGAGGGAAGTAGAGAGTGAGAGAGAGGGTAGAAGGTAGATAGGGGAGGGAGGAAGAGAGTGAGAGAGAAGGTGGGAGGTAGAGAGGGGAGGGAAGCAAAGATTCAGAGAAAGGGTAGGACGTAGAGTGGGGAGAGAAATAGAGTAAGAGAGACAATAGGAAGTGCAGCTACCCTTGCAGACATGTATGTAAAGTGTGGAAGCATAAGGCATGTCAATTGTATGACGTAACACCTCAAAGAGATTTTCTATAATGGAATGCAATGATTGCAAGATATGTGAAAAATGGATTTGTTGAAAAGGCTTTAGAAACTTTCAAACAAATACAATTGGCATGTGTATTGCTAGTTATGCTCATCATAATGTGAGCGCATTGGATTTTACATAATGCAAGGATGTAAAATGTGCTCGCTTTATTGTCATCTTTGCTTGACATGTTTTTATCAATTTTTAGCAAAATTTGGAGATAATCTGGAGTGTGCTCCCCATCAGGATGGCACTTTTTTCAATGAAAACTCAAAATAAATAAGACCATAATCTTAAGCTCTCTGTTATCTATCTAACCATATAATTTTTTTCACATTTTGAATACGTTTAGTGTTTCATCTTGAATTTCTTTTGTAAGTGTGTCCAGTTTTTGTCAAAAACCAGTGTCTAGTATTTTTTACTTTTTTTTAACCATTCATCGAAAATT
Source organism: Cunninghamia lanceolata (assembly GCA_027924645.1). Taxonomy (NCBI): domain Eukaryota; kingdom Viridiplantae; phylum Streptophyta; class Pinopsida; order Cupressales; family Cupressaceae; genus Cunninghamia; species Cunninghamia lanceolata. Next base: position 24,974,157 of record BSBN01001332.1, on the reverse strand, counting down.
GAAATAAGTTATATTTTTGGAAACTAGACTCCATTCTACACGAATTCAAAAAAAATTGATTTTTGATTAGTTTTCAAACATTTTAGGGGGGAGCACACTCAAATTTCTATTTTTCAAGATGTGTCCACTTTAAAATTTACTAAAAAATCAATTATTCATTAAAAAATTCTCAAAAAAATTAGGGATAAACTACATTGTGTTAGCTAATTTCTCACTGGAGTGATTATTGAAATACTTAAAAAAAGTTAACATTTTAGGGAGAGCACACCAGATGCTATGTTATGTTTTTTTGAGAAAAACAAGACCAATTTGTTTGCTCCCCCTTTTTGAACCCCTTAATGTCAACCATTTTTGGAAAAAAATAGTATTTTAGAAACTAGGTTCGGAGCACTACAACTCTTGTTTTAGTTCCATCTTCAAATTTTGAGTGTAGCTATCTTCAATTTCTCATCCAACATCACTATTTCCTAATTTCAGAAAAAAAGTGGCAACTTAAGACCCCATTTTGGTCCCTCATCTTTGTGCATTTACCCTGGAGTCATTACCTCGTTGGGTGTGTGGAACTCCCAACACAAAGTCCATGCTCAAATATGTCCATGGTGCAGTTGGTATTGGTAATGGCATATTCAACCCTATATTTTGTGAATGTCCCTTAGCCACTTGGCAGATCCTACACCTTGTTACATACCTAGTTATGTCCCTTACCTAGTTTTATATTTATCTTCTATTAAGGCTATTGTCTTGTCCTTTCCAAAATGTCCAGCCAACCCACTACTATGAAATTCTATGATAATGTTTTCCCTCATATAGCTAGCTAGTATACATAGTTGTTTTCCTCTAAATAGATACCCATCTTGCATAATATATTCACCCCTAAAGTGATCCAAGTTACCAGATACTAGTGCCTTCAATTGTTCCACAATCTCCAAAAAATCATCATCAGACTCATACAAATTTTTGATCGCATCAAAACCAATCACCTCAGTTTCCATTGTGGTCAAAAGTGCAACATGCCTACTTAACGCATCTGCAACCTGATTTTGTTTTCCAAACTTATGCTTCAACACAAAATTGTAACCCTGCAAGAAGAGACCCACTTGGCATGCCTACTATTCAAATTTTTCTGTGTGTTCAAGTATCTCAATGCAATATGATCTGTAAACAATACAAACTCCTAGGGAACTAGATAATGTCTCCACTACCTCAATGCCTAAACAATTGCATAAAATTCCAAATCGTAAGTAGAATAATTCTTTTCTCAGTTCATTCATCTTTTCACTAAAGAAAGCTATAGGTTATCCTATTTGGCTAAGTACAACACCTAATCCCACATGGGAGGCATCACATTCTAGTTTGAATACTTTATCAATATTTGGCAATGCAAGTATAGGTGCTTCTGTTACATTTTGCTTAAAGTACTTAAAACTCTCCTCAGCATCCTTGGTCCATACAAACTCCCTTCCTTTGGTGCAATTTGTTGGAGCTACAATACTACTGAAATTTTGAATAAACTTTCGATAGAAAGTGGCCAAGCCATGAAAATGTTTTACCTCTGTGATGCTGCTTCGACTAGGCCACTCTAGAATTGCCCTAACCTTTTATGGATCCATTCTGACACCATCTTTAGAAATGACAAAGCCTAAAAAGACCAAACTATCTTGCCTAAACCTACACTTCTTCAAATTGGTATAGAGCTGCTCCTTCCTTAACACACCAAAGATGATCCTCAAGTGTTGTAGGTGCTCTTCTTTGCTATTACTAAATACCAAAATATCATGAAAATAAACTACCACAAACTTACCAATGTAAGGTCGTAGTATAGTGTTCATCAATCTCTTAAATGTGCTAGGTGCATTTGATAACTTGAATGGCATAATCATCCACTCATATAATCCATATCTATTCTTAAAGGTTGTCTTCCACTTATCCCCTTCTCGGATCTGGATTTGGTTGTAGCCATTTCGTAGGTCGATCTTGCTGAAATATTTTGCCCCTGCAAGGACATCCATCATGTCCTCCACACGAGGTATAGGAAAATGATACTTGATGGTAATCTTATTAATTTCTCTGCTATCAGTGCACATCCTCCATGTTCCATATTTTTTTAGGGTCAACAGTGTAGGTACAACACATGGGCTCATGCTCTCTCTCACCACACCTTTACTTATGAGTTATGTTACTTGCTTATTCAACTCTGCATGTTGTGCTGGATTCATCCTATAAGCTACTTTGTTTGGTAGAGTTGCTCCTGGAATTAAATCAATATGATGTTGAATATCTCTCTTTAGTGGTAGACCATTAGGTAAGTCATCAAGCACAACATCAAAAAATTCTTCCAATAGCTCTACTACTTCTGGGGGTACTGAAATGTCTTCCTCTTCGCCTTTTTTCACTGCTAATGCATAACAACACCTTGTCACCTTCATTTCTTTAACATGATCTCTTTCAGATAACATGGTCTCACCTTTTCCATCATCCTTGAGAGGCAACAAAATCAGCTTAGAGCCATCTTTCCAAAAGGTGTATGTGTTTTTCTCTCCATCATGCATAACTTTTCTATCATTCTGCCATGGCCTTCCCAATAACACATGACAGGCATCCATTGGGAGAACATCACACCATATCTCATCCTGATAGATCTTCCCTATGCTAAACTTAATTAGGCATCTTTATCAATAGTGACTTCATTTCCCTTTATAAACCATGGAATGCGGTACGGATGAGGATGTTTTTCATAGTGTAAATTTACTTTTTCTACCATTTCTTTAGAAACCATATTTTCACAACTAGCTCCATCAACAATAACTTGACATACCTTGCCACTCGAAGTGCATCTGGTTTTGAAGATATTGGTTCAAAGCCATGAACCATTAGAGCTTTTGGCTTGTGTTTTCTCCTTCTCTGGAATCACCATTGCTCTTCTCATGATGAGACTTTCTCCCACATCTGGTGGAACCTCTAGTTTTGTCCCTTCTACTTCATGCTACATTTGAATCAGGTTCACCGTAGGTTGTCCTCCTTGATTTCTTTCTTGCATGTTATAATTTGAGCATTCAAATGCTCTATGACCTTCTTCTCCACATCTAAAACAAGTGAGAGGTTGTCTCTGGTTTTCCTATTCTCTACTAGTGCCATAACCTCTACCTCTTTGAAATCCCCTTCCTCATTCTTGATTTAGAGGATCTTGTCAAGTGTCTACTTGTTTTTCTAATCCATGGGATGACTCTCTCCTACCATAATTTGAACCTCCTTGAAATGGGGTTGATGTACCCCTTCTTCCTCCTCTATTCCTTTGATGGTATTGTCTGTTTTATTTTTCTTCAGCCTTTAGAGCCACTTGGTAAGCCTCTGCCATACCATTAAGTCGATGCATGCTCAATTCATCTTGAATAGAGAATTTTAGGCCATTCACATATCTAGAAGCCATATGTTCATCAGTTTCTTGATGCTCTACATGTATAGACAACGTATAAGACTCATTTTTATAATCTTGCACAGAAGAGAGGTTCTGCTTTAAATTTTGAAACCTATGAAAAAGGGTTTGCACATAATCAATGGGCAAAAAAATTTCTCTCAACTTCTTCTCCATTTTATTACATGTCCTCATCTTATCCTTGCCTTTCCTTGTTTGTTCCTTTTGAAGATGATCGCACCAAATCATTGCATGACCCTTTAATTTGGTGCATGTAAATTTCACCTTCTTTTCCTCTGTCATGGATTTCCATTCAAAAAAATCTCTCATGTCATTCAACTAGTCTATCAACTCCTCTGGTTTAAGACTACCTACATAATCTAAAACATCAACCTTGATCCCTTCATTTTTCCCTTCTAAGGCCTTGAACATCCTCTCTTCAAAACTAATGCCTTCTAGTTCTTCTTCTTCATGTTTTGTATCTTGATCTGCACCTCCTCAACCTATCTTTTCATCAGATTCATCTCCTCCTCTACCCAGTCTTTGGTTTTCCATCCGTGTTGTAATTTCTGCTACTTGCCTTTTCAAATTTTGCATTTCTCTATGCATCTGGGCAAGGCTGCCTCTTCCTCTTCCTCTCCCAGCCATCTTCCTGCTATGATACTAGATGATGTAGCCAACAACATACACCCAATAGAATTGTGTCATTAATCATGTGTGAGAGCCAAAGATTCAAAATAAGTGGAAAAATAAAAGTCTTCTATTCACCAACTCTGCTACTACAATGAGAGAAAACTCTCTTATATCCAAGAAAAACAAAAAAATCAAAAAAATACCTTTTTTGGCAAATTTTGACAATTGTCAAATTTTGCCATATTAGGTAATTTCACATGCATATCTTTGAGAGTCTATTTTTTTTTCCAAAAACTTCCTAAAACTAAGGTAGGACGAATTGCCAACTAACATCCTAAATTTGAACCATGAGTTTCAAGTTATTAATAAAAATAACTTTTAAAAAACTAGGAAAAAACACTAAATTGCCACTTTGAGGGCCAAGATGAAAGTTTCAAGCCCCGAAAAAGTACCAAAATGGGGACCAACCCACTAATGTCTGTTGGGAATCCACATGCCACCTCATAACACATCCACCTATAAAATTTCATCCCAAATGGACATCTGAGTCAAAAGTTATGACCTTCGTAAGTCCCTGCATATTTTCTAATATGTATCTTCCCTTGATGAAGTATGTTTGAGTGGGACTAATTATGGATGGTAAGACATTAGTGAGTCTCATTGCAAGGATTTTATAGGAGACATTGAGCAAGGTTATTGGCCTCTAGTTCCTAAGGTTAGTTTTATCTTTGTCTTTAGGTAGGAGTTTAATTACTCCTTTATTGATTTCTTCTCCAAGGGAACTAGAAAGGGTGACCTCATTATAGACTTCTAGCAGATCCTCCACAATCCAAGCCTCATTGGCTTTATAGAATTCTACCAGCAATCCATCAAAGCCAGGAGATTTATCCTCTTCCATGGACTTAATTGTTGAGGAGATTTCTTCTTTTGAGATTGCTCTTTTTAGGTCATTGCTCATTTCTTCTGTGATTTTCCTTGGACATATAGCTTTACAGAGGGCGTGAGCTTCTCTGCATTCCTTAGATTTATCCTCAGTTGTAAATAGTTTCTGATAAAATGAATTGAAGATCTCTTTAACCTCATCATTGTTCCTAAAACATACATTGTCTTCCACAACAGGGCCAATATTATCTCTTACATTCTTAGCTTTGAGCAGATTGAAAAAATACTTGGAACCCCCATCCCTTTCAACTAGCTAGTTAAACTGACCTCTGACTCTAACTCCTTGATCCCTTACTATTTGGAATTTCCTTAATTTATGCTTGGCTTCACTAAAAAGTTTCGGGGCTTCATAGTTTTCTGGATTTTGCTGCAAGTTTTTCTCACAACTTAGGAAAGTACATTGTAGGTATATTTTTTCCCCACTATTTGAAAAAGAACTTTACAATATTTAATGAGGGCATTCTAGTAGGTTCTTCTAGAAGAGTTGGAGTGCAGGGCTTTTGTGATCATCCATAGAGAGGTACTACCATCTGAACAATTTAGGTCCTCTAACAATGAACAATTTAGTTTGAAAGGGTTAGCTTTTTTTATTTGGTCCCCATGGTCTTGATCTTTCTATCTAACATATGCTTCAACTGGATGATGGTCTGAAAGTGTGGAGGGAATCACTTCTACACAGTTTGCTTCTCTCTTGTTTAGGAAGAAGAAATTTTCTTTAGAGGTATATATCCTATCTAACCTTGAGTAAATTTTGTTCTTACCCTCTTGATTGTTACACCAAGTAAACCAAATGCCCCTACTATCACATTTTTTGTTTTCTAAGGGGTCAAACACTTTTAAAGTCTTCTTAAGTTTAGACCAAAAAAAGGCCTCATTCCCTTTCCAACCCCACTTTATTCCTCCCCTTTTGTCCTCACTAGTTTCAGTCATATTGAAATCTCCCCCAAGAATCCAAGGCATCCTTTGAAGGTTTTCCTCCATCCATTTGCATAATTCCACTCTTCCAAGATAGTCATTAGGGGCATACACCAAGAAAACTCCAAATTTATTACATTCTTTATTGAAAACTTTCCAAAGACATCGATTATAGGGCAAAGAACCATATTGGGTGACAAACCTTGACCATTTTTTATCAGTAAGAATTGCAATTCCACCTTTACCTTTTTCGTGATTAGTAAATTTTTTTTTTGGGTCTTTCCATATAAAACTTAGATTGTTTTCCAATTTGAATCTAGTAGCATTCATATGAAAATTTAAGAGTAAGATTGTACCAAAATATGTCAAACACTCTCAACATGCTCGATGGCTTGATGGAGAATTTCACACATGTAGAAACACATTTCCAATTGGAACTATACTATTGGTGGTTGATTTTGTAGAAAACTATACTCTTGCTCCACAAGAGGAAATACAATCACAATATTACAATTCAATGCAGGTGGATATGTTTGTTCATATTGTATACAGGCATGCAGATGATAGTATAGAGGATGATAGAAAAAAATTGAGGGAATATCATTTCTATTTGAGCGGCAACTAGTTACACTCGTCAGAGTTTGTTCAATATTGTTTCAATATATTTTATACAAATTTAAAAGAAAGATGAATCTAGATGACTAAACATCTCATATGGTTAGATAATTGTATGGGATAGTTCAAGAATGCTCGAATGTTTTATTGGTTAAGTAGGGTTCACAAGGAAAATAATGTCCAACATATGTGGATTTTTTTTAAAGTTGGACATGGTAAAGGAGAACATGATGGAGCTGGTGCATGTGTTAAAATAATTCTTGCTAGAGAGAAATTGAATTTGGAGGATGCCGTAAAATTTAAAGATGTACATGTGATTGTGGACTAGTGCAATACAAAATTATCAATAGGATCAAAAGAGTACTCTAGAGTTCAACGATTCTTTTGGTGGGTTGAGGAAGAGAACATTCTACCTAGACTTGATTGTGAGTCAATCAGTGGATCTACTAAATGGCATTCATTTAAGAGTTTGAATGCAAGCACACATTATAGAATGGGTTAAAGAGTGGAAGAAAATATCATTGACACTTACACAAACACACAATGAATAGGAATCAACAATTGAAGACAATAATCAACTGCTTGCATCGGATGACTATGACTGTGTTGCAAACCTTGTACAAGAAGGTAATTTAATTCAATTTATTTCATTTTCATTCACTTTATTATTATTTTTTAATATATTTAATTACATATGAACGCATGTATGCAGATTGGTCAAATTATATGTCACACAAGTTATTGAATTAAATTTTGTTTACAAGAGATGTGTATGTTGTTGTTGCACTTGAGGAGAATGAAGAGAAAACAAAATATTGGTTGGCTCGATGTGTGGAGAATAAACATAATTTAATATAACCTCAAGAAGATGATGATGGCTTTCATTATCCAACAGGTTCGGTGGTGGTTGTTGGCACTTGGCTACAAAAATACCTAACAAGGAAGAATGGTTTGCCTGCATTCGAAGATTATGAAACACATAAGAAAATTATACACTACTCGCATTTGGTGGTGGCAACAAATATAAAACTAGTGAGGTATCATGGAAGACCTACTAATAAAGAGTTATGGACAATTTCTATGGAAGAGCATGAGACAATCATAGATGCATTGTAAAAAAAAGAGGATGCAGATGGTACAATGGAATAAATTTTTAGGTATGTATATAATTGTATATATTTAATCGATAGTTAATGTAGTTGTATTAAGTCATCCCCTTAGCTCCCCTTAAGCCATCCTCTTACCTACCCTTAAACAATTTACTATAAATATAGAACTAATTTTGACTCATGTATCTCCCCTTAAGACATTCTCTTCCATCCCTTTAAGCCATCCTCTTACATCCCCTTAAGTCATGGTCTTAGCTCCCTTGAAGCCATGGACTCTTACCTCCCCTTACCTTCATTATTTTTGTAGGTCCCCTACTAGTCTAGATCCTGCATGATTGTATCGATAAACATTTGTATATTTTTTCATTCCCATTTCACCTTCTATATTATTCCCTTTGTCTTAAAATTTGTATCAACTCATGTATATATAGTTAATTTACTTACATTCATTATTTTTGCAGGTGTACCCTACAAGTAGATTTTTACATGATTGTCACTACAAGTTTTCACCATACAAATATTTTAGATCAATTTGGTAGTCTTCAACTAAAAGTAAACGCATTAGGTAATTGTATATATACTCATATCTTTTATATCACATGTTATCTAATTACATATTGCATCAATATTTTGTGTTTTTGATATATTCTTTCATTCTCATTTCACCTTCTATATTATTCCCTTTATCTTGAAATTTGTATCAACTAATGTATATATATAGTTAATTTACTTAAATTCATTATTTTACAGGTGTACCCTATAGGTAGATTTTTGCATGATTGTCACTACAAGTTTTCACCATACAAATTTGTTAGATCAATTTTGTAGTCTTCAACTAAAAGTGAATGCATTAGGTAATTGTATATATACTCATATCTTTTATATCACATATTATCTAGTTACATATTGCATCAATGTTTTGTGTTTTTGATATATTCTTTCATTCTCATTTCACCTTCTATATTATTTACTTTATCTTAAAATTTGTATTGACTCATGTATTTTATGCCTATATACATAGTTAAAATTTATTTATTGTCATTTTGTATCCTTAGTCCATCATCACATTCATCACATAGTTTGAGACAAAAAAGAGAGAATGCAGATTCAACCTACAACATGGAATACTTGTAAATATAGGTAAGTGTGTGTGTGTGTGTGTGTGTGTGTGTGTGTGTGTGTGTGTATATATATATACATGTTTTGATGATATATTGATATTTCTTATATACATATTTCAAATTGATTTATTGTCATTTTGATATCAAGTGGCATGAAGAGGCTACATTTTGATGATTCACCACAAGTTGTTGATTTCCTTAAGATGGCATAGCCAAATTTTATAAATATTGTTTTGATTTGGCATATATACCAAATTTGTATATGTACATAGATAACTATTCTACACTTTTATAAGTAAAAATGGATATTTGATATATTTTATTCATTATGTGCATGTTTTCCTACTTTGAAACTTAAAATTTGAATGTATAATCACTTTGTCATGTATATTACTATTAAATTTGGTTTCCTTGGGAAACTTAACCAAATTTGATCCTCTTACGCCATGAGTTTTCCTAGGACCCCTTAATTCATAGATTCATTTAGGTCATCCTATTATCACCACTTAATCCATCCTATGACGACCCCTTAAGCCATCATTTTTCCTAGGACCCCTTATTTCATATATATTCTAATTAAGTATATGAATTGTTATTAAACATGAGACATACTTTGAAGTCCTTGATCCCCTTAATAAAATTTTGAATTCTTTGATCCCCTTAAGACATCCTATTAGGACCCCTTAAGCCATCCCATGAGGACCCCTTAATTCATGTATATTCTAATTAATTATATCAATTGTGATTGAACATGAGAAATACTTTGAATTCTTTCATCCCCTTAAGACATCATATTAGGACCCCTTAATCCATCCTATGAGGACCCCTTAAGCCATCATTTCTCCTAGGACCACTTAATTTATATATATATCCTAATTAATTATATCAATTGTGATTGAACATGACACATACTTTGAATTCTTTGATCCCCTTAAGACATCCTATTAGGACCCCTTAAGCCATCCTACAAGGACCCCTTAATTCATATATATTTTAATTAATTATATCAATTGTGATTAAACATGAGACATACTTTAAATTATTTTATCCCCTTAAGAAAATTTTGAATTATTTGATCCCCTTAAGACATCCTATTAGGACCCCTTAAGCCATCCTACGATGACCCCTTAAGCCATCATTTTTCCTAGGACCCCTTAATTCATATATATTCTAATTAATTATATCAATTGTGATTGAACATGAGACATACTTTCAATTTTTTTGATTCCCTTAAGAAAATTTTGAATTCTTTGATCCCCTTAAAACATCCTATTTGGACCCCTTAATCCATCATTTCTCTTAGGACCCCTTAATTCATATATATCCTAATTAATTAAATCAATTGTGATTGAACATGAGCCATACTTTGAATTGTTTAATCCCCTTAAGAAAATTTTGAATTCTTGTATATTGTTGACTATCGTGATATTGAATGGTTTATATACTTGCACATATATGTAACATTAATGCATGCCATATTAATGATTATATATAAAAATATATATATATGTAATGCATCAAAAGTAATGATATATAATGTGCTTCACATTTGTATAGTTCCCTAATCCTATTCTAATATAGTTATTGAATGTTTTGACTATGAATCAAATGTAAAGTAAAAATATTTGAAATGCTTATGCTTTTGAAAACTTGTGAATATTTTGTTATTGTTATCACTACTATAAGTAATTAAATTTCATAAATCTAACTATATGAACCTTATTGCAAATGAATAAGGTCGTGACCATATATAACATTTGTGTTAAATTATTTTTTGACTCCTAATTTAAGTAATGTATGAAAATATTGAAATTTAATGATTAAATATGGTCTCATAAGGATAACTAATTTGTTCAAGTTAAAATGCATAAATGTACATGTGTAAATTACCAAGACAATAATAGTCCATAAAATATTGAAATTAATAAAGCCCATGAAACAATATATAAAATCCATGAAAATACTGAAACATATGTATAGATCTAGTCCATGAAATACTAAAATACTGAAACATGTACATATAGATTCCATGAAATATAGAAACATATATAGATCTAGTCCATGAAATACTGAAATGTGCTAAAACATGTACATATAGAGTCCATAAAATACTAAAACATATATAGATCTAGTCCATGAAATATTGAAATACTGAAACAAGTATACAGAGTATATATGTAATGTACTAAAACTTGTATACATAGTCCATGGAATGTACTAAAACATATATATGTCTAATTCCTATCGTCCCTATAATCAAGAGACCTCTTCACTCCACGCAGACTAGGGTGATCTGAATTAGTCTGTACAAGAGAAAGAAATTTGAAATAAGATTTAAAATATTTAAAAATGATTTAATTCATTTTAATTTATAAAATCATATAAATTACCATATGAGTTTGCTCATCTCCTCTGATGACCTGCTCTACATGATCTACTATAGGACATGTCTCATGCTATAGAAGAAAAAGAATTTAACACATGAAGATATATTCAATTAAAATTTACTTTTAGTCATTCACAATGTATAATATAATTGACTTTAAATACAATCTAAATTTTAAATTATCGTATGAGAGTGCTCATATCCTTTGTCGTCTTGCTCTACATGTACTGTTGTAGGTGGTATGGCATCAACAGGATGAAAAGTGTCACTAACAAGGTCCTAGAAGGTCAAATAATGAACATGAGTACAAATTAGGTTAAAAATATATATTCACTTGTGTACCCAATTTTTGTTTTAATCTATTTAAAATACCTAAAAATTGTACACACAGAAATTTTTTTAAACAACCTGAAATGCAGTTGACTCCTAAAATTGGCTTGTTGGCTTGGATAATTTGGGTGTGCAATACCCATCCTCATGGTCGTGTCAACCTACATAGACACATATTTTTAATATAAGTACATACACATTTGATATAGTGAATTCAAAATACAAAATTTGAAGTATTATTTTTTAAAACAGTATACATACAAGTGGATCATGCAAGATGCCCAACAATGGAGGAGCACTGACACACCTTGTGGTGGATCCGATGTGGAAGTCAGATGACTTCCCTAAACTAGCATAATTATTTAACACATGTTCAAGACTGAATTACAAATTAAAATCAAGTTAAAATTATTTAATATATATTTAAAAAATTAATCAAAATACCGCAAAGGGGTGGTCGACTTGCACAGGTATCGATGCAAAACAAAATCAATCAAAATATGTTGATGTCCCTATGGCCATCATATACACAAAACAATTTGATTGTTAAAATATTAGAATTTATTTGATATATGTTCATTAAAAACACGTCCTTAAAATTGTTATAAATTCAACATGTACGTATATATATACCTATGTTGAATGATCTATAGGGTAATCCTCAGCAATTAGAAAATCAACAAATGAACCGATATCTTCAGATTCTCCACATGTAGTTGAAGTGGGTGCAGCCTGATCAGGTCCATAACATAATTGATTACAACTTGTACACATACAAGGCGTCGACGTAGGTGGAGTGGTACTAGGACAATCTCCACCATCAGCTCCTCCATGGTATCGCCCACTAACCCCAATTGCCATCTCAAAAGTATGCTCATCAAGGTTAGTCAAGAGCACACTCAATGCTCCTAGTGCGGATACCACTGCACGATGCTAGATGGGTGAAGGAATGGCAGTAGAAGGAGGGTTGACAAGAGGTTGAGCAGGCATGGGTCATTAGGGATCAACCCATGCTACTAACCTTTGTTGTGGCATGCTACCACCAACAGCCTAGAATGATTTGAAATCAAAATAATTAGGTTTCCTATTCATCACAAACTCTACATATAATTTTCTCAAAAAATAGAGAGGAACCTCACAATTAGCATGAGGTGGATAATCAAATACCATCCACTGGTGATCCTAAAAATTGGCGGTCATCTTTGGATGTCTGCACCACCTAATTGATATTCTTTTTTTGTTTGCAGGAATTGGTTGATTGCTGATGGGGTCAAAACATATTGATCTAAATGAGCTTTTGTGATTTTCAGATCAAGGATCTCCCTATAAGAGAGTCCATCAGAATAAAACTATCACCTCTCCTTTCTCCATACTCAAAATCTATCTATGTCCACATCAATGGACCTAAAAACATCTACCACATTTTGCATCAAGGATGCAAAACACATTAGGTGAGGCAACATAAATGCTTCATTTCGAATTGCATTGATTGTTTCTTCAATTGATCTGATATTATCATTAATTTGAGCTCACAAGCAAGCCTCATCAAATCCAGGTCGAGGTGGAGGTGGCACATTGAGGAAATCCTCAATATCAAAGTTAATATCCATGATATAAAAACTGTGAACCTGCATATATATAAATATACAAAAAAGTACAAAATTAACTTTCAAGAATCTATATATAAATTATAAATAAACATATTTAAAACTAGATATTATACATGTTGAGAAATTACAAGAAATATTTAAATTAAATGTACATGACTACATTTAAAAGAAAAATTAGGATACATACACATACATACATCATTCAACTTGAGAATACATACAAATTTCAAAATTTAAGATCTAATTATGGAATTTAATACATGTACATACTAAAAATAAAGTTAAAACATACACAAAAAAAGATAAATTTGTAACAAAATTTGTAAGGCTCATTTATGTCTGAAGCATGTAAAATTTTGTGGCTTGATGTACTTTAAAGTGTTTAGATGGAATAGTGAAGTTTCCCCTTAAATATTTTATTAAATCCCCTTAATCCACATGTCATCTTTCCTAGGTCCATAAACCATGCTAATGGAATGATTTTGTCCTAAGTTGGCCAAGTTTAATATATATATCTTTAACAAGTTTGTAAAAACTTCAAGCATCTAACATCATACAAATTGATCAAATGTGACTGATCAATTTGACTATTATTAGTGGCTTAAGGGGATTAATGAGTAGATTTCAAGTTGTACCATCTACATCCTCTTAGGATAGGCCTTAAGCAATTTTCTTAAATCCCCTTAATCCACAAGTCATCTTTCCTAGGTCCATAAACCATGCTAATGGAATGATTTTATCCTAAGTTGACCAAGTTTAATATATAGATCTTTAACAAGTTTGTAAAAAACTTCAAGCATCTAACATTATACAAATTGATCAAATGTGAATGACCAATTTGACTATTATTAGTGGCTTAAGGGGATTAATGAGTAGATTTCAAGTTGTACCCTCTACATCCTCTTAGGATGGGCCTTAAGCAATTTTCTTAAATCCCCTTAATCCACATATAATCTTTCCTAGGTCCATAAACCCTAAACCATTCCACATCCTCTTAGGATGGTCCTTAAGAAATTTTCTTAAATCCCCTTAATCCACATGTCATCTTTCTTAGGTCCATAAACCATGCTAATATAATGATTTTATCCTAAGTTGACCAAGTTTAATATATAGATCTTTAACAAGTTTGTAAAAAACTTCAAGCATCTAACATTTTACAAATTGATCAAATGTGACTGATCAATTTGACTATTATTAGTGGCTTAAGGGGATTAATGAGTAGATTTCAAGTTGTACCATCTACATCCTCTTAGGATAGGCCTTAAGCAATTTTCTTAAATCCCCTTAATCCACAAGTCATCTTTCCTAGGTCCATAAACCATGCTAATGGAATGATTTTGTCCTAAGTTAACCAAGTTTAATATATAAATCTTTAACAATTTTGTAAAAAACATCAAGCATCTAACATTATACAAATTGATCAACTGTGAATGACCAATTTGACTATTATTAGTGGCTTAAGGGGATTAATGAGTAGATTTCAAGTTGTACCATCTACATCTTCTTAGGACAAGCCTTAAGCAATTTTCTTAAATCCCCTTAATCCACATATCATCTTTCCTAGGTCCATAAAACCTAAACCATCTACATCCTTTTAGGATGGTCCTTAAGAAATTTTCTTAAATCCCCTTAATCCACATGTCATCTTTCCTAGGTCCATAAACCATTCTAATGGAATGATTTTGTCTTAAGTTGACAAAGTTTAATAAATAGATCTTTAACAAGTTTGTAAAAAATTCAAGCATCTAACATTATACATATTGATCAAATGTGAATGATCAATTTGGCTATTATTAGTGGCTTAAGGGGATTAATGAGTAGATTTCAAGTTGGACCATCTACATCCTCCTAGGATAGGCCTTAAGTAGTTTTATTAAATCCCCTTAATCCATGTCATCTTTCCTAGGTCCATAAACCATGCTAATGGAATGATTTTACCATAAGCAAATTTTTTAAATCCTCTTAATCTATGGCATGAAGAGGCTACATTTATATGGATCCATGTATAAGGGGAAAATAAGTATATGTATCCATGTGTAAGGGCGAAATGTCAAAGTTATTATTATTTATTTTACACTCCATCATCAATGTTAGTGTAAAATTTAACACCCTTCAACCATCTTCACAATGCTCGTATTGGATGATAAAACTATGACTATATAAAACTATGCTTGTGGTTATGGTGATAATGAAATTTATTTTGTGGTTTTTAGATGGAGAATGGAACTTTGAATATAAAATATTTATGTGAATATCACTCAAACCAAATGATTAATAAAAGTTACTATACATACTTGGTGTGTATTGTGAATAATGTGGTCTATGTTGGTGTAGCCCTTTTATGTGACCTAAGTGTGTACAGAGAAAATTTGGCATGAGATCATGATATGATTTTTATGATCATCCCTTCATAATGAGATGTGGTTTGTCTACCATTGAAAAAACAAATATTTGTTAATGTGATGTGAAATCTAGTTTTGTAGCGCCACATTTTGATGAACTATTGTTCTGGGTTAATTATTCATTGTTTCAACCCCCTACCTATACTTAATTTATAGTTTACTTTTCATTTTACATATCCTATTTTTTAAAATGTATTTAGGAGGTAATTAATAACATATGATGGCCTCATATTGTTAATTAATAACTATAAACTTACCATTTTGATGAGATATTATTGATTTCTATTGATAATTGTGTATGGACTCCTATTGATAAATTTTATAGAAAGACTTAAAAAAAATGATACTTCTTCCTTAATATCTATAGCCATTTAAAGAACTATTCTAAATGATTCTCTACTTACATGCACTACCAAATTTAAAGCCTCCTTAGTATCCTTTTAAATTCCTACTCATGTTTCTCAATTCTTTCCCTATACTCTAGCATACCTTGTCACATAGAGGTCCTTCAATGCTATTGATTTTATCCTTTATTTCTATTCCCCCATAATCTACCTATTCATATCTAGAATTGATGTAGTGGCATCCATGTCATTCCCATTCTAGCATAGGATTTCTGTGTCATTTAATTTTTACACTAATTTTGGTGGGGTTGCTACAGCATGGTGGCAGTTTTTGGTTTTTAATTCCTTCCTATTTTAGTGTTTGACAGCTCCACTCACCTCCTCAATGTCTATTTTTCTGGATAAACTGTCAATGGGAAAATGATATTTAGGGGAGATCCTTAGGAAATCTCTATAGAAAATAAATCATGAAGTGGGGAAGACAACGAGGTAGTGGATATTCATGGGGTTTTAAGTTTGGGCGACAACATTCCTTTAAGGAGGAAGATTGGTCATTTGTTTGGGGGGCTGTAATTCTGGATCGGGTATTGTCATTTGTGTGAATAGAGTGGGTATTTGTTGGGAGGTCATTCATGGGGAATGACTGGTAATTTCTAGCGTGTAGTGAGGGATACTTCTGATGCTTAAGGTTATTTCTTTGTGAAGTGGAGACTATTTCTGAGGCTATATGTATGAAACCGGCTATTATAGATCATGACCATGATCAATTTTTAAATTGTAATTAGTTGTTGATCTTTTTGGGGCTTAATAAAAAAGTGAAGTTGTTGTTTATTTCTTTTGTTTCATTTTAGGATGTTGTTTTTATTCTATTGCTTCTATGTTGGTTTTGTTCTCTATTGCATTAGTGGTATCAGAGCAAGTTCTTCTTGAGTTTGTAGGTAGATCACCGAATGTAAGGCATCTTGTAGCAGGACCTGTGATTAGTGGGTTGTGAGATAAATGTATGTAGGAGGAGCCCCACATGGTTGGGGTAGAGTTAGAGCCAGATATGGAGGTAGAGATCCTCTAGGTGTTGCTCATGTTGATGATTTTAGAGCCTTGAAAAGGCAGGTTGAAACAATGCAAGAAGAAATGAGAAGAGGTTTTGCACAAAGGAGAGAACCTGTGAGTGAAGATGATGAAGCTACAAATGCAAATGATACAAGTGGTGAAGAGGATGAAGCAATGACAACAACTTTGAATGATCCTTTGGTGAGGGCATTGACAAAAAATGGAAAGAGACAAAAAATTGATGTCCCTACATTTTGTGGGAATTTGAATCCTGAAGAGTTAGTGGACTAGATCAATGATATGGAAGAGTATTTTGAATTTGAAGAGGTTGAAGACCCTAATAGAGTAAATTTTGTTAAAACTAGATTAAAGGGACATGCTTTGATTTGGTGGAGAGAGGTTCAATTGGAAATAGGAAGGAGAGGCAAGAAGAAATTTACCATGTGGGACAAGATGGTGGAGAAGATGAAGAGACAATTCATTCCAATGGATTATGAATTAGATTTGCTCAAGAAAATGCAAGGTTTAAAACAAGGAACCAAAACAGTGAAGGAGTATATAGAGGAGTTCCATAGGATCTTGATTAGAGTGGGACATGCCAAAGCTACTAAGGAGAAGGTTGCAAGGTACATGAATGGTCTGAGGCCAAGCATACAAGAAAAGATGGCTTTGGCGAGAGCTTACACAATAGAGGATGCATGTCAGTTTGCACTAAAAGTGGAAGAAAGATTAAACAAAAGATTTTAAAATAAGCAAAGAGGAAGAGATTGTGGTGAAAGAACTAGAGAAAGGTCTTATGGAGAACAAGACAATAATCAGAAAAATAAAAAAAATATAGACCAAGGCAGCAGTAATACTCAAAGGTATGAACACTCATATGGCCCTAGAGATCAAAATTGGAGAGATAGAGGAAGATCGGGTAGAGGATTTTGAAGAGGAAGTTTTCAAAGAACATGTTATAGGTGTTGAGAAGAGGGACACCGAGCTTATAACTTCCCTCATGAAGAGGAAGACCAAGAAGGAGAGAAAAAAACTAGAACAGAGTAGCAAACATCAATGAAGAAGATGCACACTCAACACCTTCTAAAGAGGTAGAAAATAGAGAAGTACTTGTTATAAGAAGAGCCTTGATGAATGAACGAAAAGAACCAAATCAAAGGAAAACATTGCTCCGAACAAGATGTAAGTGTGAAGGTAAAGTATGTAATGTGATTATTGATGGTGGTAGTACTGACAATCTCATTTCTGAAGAGATGGTGAGTAAATTGTAGCTAGAGAGGAGAAAACACCCGCATCTATATAAGATATCTTGGCTACAAGATGACAAGAAAGTTTTGGTCAGAGAACAAAGCTTGGTAAAATTTAATATAGGAAATTATCATGATGACATTTTGAGTGATATTATGCCTATGGATGTTTGTCATATGTTATTGGGAAGACTATGGCAGTTTGACAGGAAAGCAATACATGATGGGTTTGCCAATACATACACCTTGACAAAGTATGGATCTCGTCACAAGTGGAAGCCCTTGAATAAGGAAGAAGGTAAGGCATGTAATAACACTGGTAAATGTTTGACTAATGGAGTTAAAGAGTTAGTGAAAGAGGGTGAGGATGAAGATTATGATTTGCTAATGTAAGTTGCAGCAGTGTTGATTGCATTCAAGAGGGGTAGAATGAAAGTTTTAGTGGAGAGAGTAAAAGAGGTCAAATCTAATTTGTGTAAGAATTTTGTTGAACGTGATTTATTTGAGGATGATAAGATTAGAAAAGGGAATAATATTGTAGAAATAGACACACTAGAAAATGAAGGTACAAGTGAGGGAGAAGATGAGTAGGTGAAGGTTGAGTTGTATGATGATCTCTTGATTGATAAAGAGATTGTTGAAGATGAAGATCTTAAAACTAATAGCTTGTTGTTGCAGGAAGGGAAATATGAATCATTTGATTATTTTAGTAGCATTGATGTGAATGCAGAGGAGAAAGAGTTTGCGGTTGAACCTTGTCTTTTAGAAGACATAGTCAAAGATGAACACAATGTTGCAGAAGAGGCATATGATGGACAAATTGTTGCAACAGTTTCGAGGAAAGAGGTTAGGTATAAATTTGATTATTTTACTAAAGAGGATGACATTGAAGCTTATGATTTTCCAAAGTTTCATAGTGCATATTGGTGGGATTCAGATTATGTGAAAAAAGGAAGAAAGAGAGGAAAAATGAAAGAAGGGACATTAAATTCCAGACAAAACTAATAAAGAATATTCATGCAAGTAAGACAGAGAAGTGGATTCAGAACAAGCACAAGACTTATAAATGTTTATGAGTTTCACTCATGAAACATTTTAATCTACCTTGGGTGTCTAATGTAGTGGCATCCATGGCATTCCCATTCTAGAGTTAGATTTCTATGTCATTTAATTTTTGCTCTAATTTTGGTGGGGTTGCTATAGCGTGGTGGTAGATTTTTGTTTTTAATTCCTTCCTATTTTAGTGTTTGATGACTCCACTCACCTCCTCAATGTTTATTTTTCTAGAATAAATAGTCAGTGGGCAAATGTGGTGCAGGTGCAGCTCAGGCGAACTGGTGATCTACATCAACAAAAAAAAATAGTTTTATTTGGTTTTCGTCATGGTTTTGTGTTTCATTTTGTTTGATCTTTGGCATTTTCACTTTTTGTCAAAATTGATTGGTGACTTTGGTGGTAGTTGTAGTGGTTGATCTTTCTTCAGGTTATCAATATTCATCTAGAATTTGTCCAGCTTCTATATTCTGGCAATCTGAACGTTACCAGTGAGTAAGGAAGGAGTTATTGTTGATGTTCGCAAAGCAACTAAGGAAGTTTCTATTGATAAAGAGGCAGCCATCCATTTCACCAAATTAAGAGTCCCTGCATGAGATGTGGAGAAAATGATACAACAGGATTGCTTCTTACACAAATCCCATATTTCAGGGAGGTACTCTTGATGGCCTTTGAGTGCCCACACTATCATGAAAAGAACAATGAAGTTCAGTTTGTTGGCCAACTATAGCCTCATGGATACATGTACACTTTAAATGTTTCAGACAATGCTTCTATAAAGGTTCTAGAATTAGATTTTGGAGAAGCATAACATGGAACACTATCAATTGTTGAGGGGGGTCCTTTTAAGAGTAGTAGATGAATTTCAAGCACTTCAAGGAGAGCATAGGAAAATAAAGACTATAGAAGCATTGGATCACTCCCTACTAAACTTGAATTTATGTGCATCCATTCTTTATATTGGCATTGGCTCAATCAATGGAAGGAAATGCTAAATTGGTCTATGGAAGAATTCTTTTCAAACTGTCCGTACAAATATGAGCATCGAATACTAAGGATTTGTAATGTCATATGTAGTTGTCACTGTGTCACGGCTTGGAAGGGGCTTGACCAAGTCCATGAAATATCAAAAGGTTTACTTTTCCGTATGAAGGGCATCTAATCAGTAATCTTTGTGTAGCATAAAAATGGGAATGTAGAACAAGGAGAGGAGCATGGAGATGATGAGAAATATGGGTCACTATAATAGTATAGGCAGATTTTAAGTGTCTTTCAAACAAAAAACTTAAGTGTTTAACCTAAGGATACTGAGGCACCGTGGTAATTAGGATTTAGTCATTATCTTTGAGAAATATCAATTTGTTTAAGAAGTTTGCACATGTATAATGATTTGAAAATTGAAAGGAACTGAATGGATGTCTTCAGGAAGTGCATGAGTTAACCCCATTTGAACTTCAACTTCTTCAAACCGTGACTATTCACCTTCTAGTTTGAGAATGCAAGAATGCTGTTTAGTATTATAAAAATGAAGGCAAGTAGGGGAATTGATGTTAGTCTCTAGAGGGAGCTGAGTTTGGGTCTCTGTAAAAACTTGAGGAAGAGTGATCAACCAGATTGAAGAAGCCTGAAGTGTGACAGAGAGAGGTCATTGTGGATCTATATAGAGTTGACGATTTTGTATTATTGTTTTATTTTATTAAGAAGTTAATAAATTGTGAGTGGAAAAATAGTTTTGTTGCAATTTAAATTTATGAGAGTCTTTGTTTGTAAATTGAGTTTTTGTGTTGCAGAGAGGGGTGAGTGTTTTTCTATGTCAAGTGGTATTAGATCCAGAGGTCTTGAGCATGGGGAGGATCCACCAGGACCTACGGGTAGAGCAGAAGAATCGCGGTGAAGAAGAGCTCAAGAGATTGTTGTAGGTAGAGAGGAGTCTTGAGCAAGTGAGAGCTGGGAAGTCACAGAGAGGATTTTATTTGTAGATTGCGGATAGTGTGATGTAAATTGTCAAAGATTGTAGCAGTAAAAGAGATGGGTATATTATTAAGGACTAGGCCGATGATTTGGGAAGTGTGGAGAAAGTATGAAGAAAACAAGACATGTAGGATGATAAAAAATGTAATCAAGTGATTGGATAAGATAAAGAAATTGGAGACATAGCTAAGTGGACAAAAAGAGGATGAGGATGGACTAAACAGTGAAGAGCCTGCAATAAAGGTAGTTGAGGAGGAGAAACATGAAGATACAGTGCAGAAATATGAAGAGGTTGCGGCGAAGGATGAGGTAGAGGATGATTTGTTGTCACAAATTTTGGCGGTGGAGAATGAAGGGTTGGAGAAGATTGCAGTGATTGACGGTGAGAAGAGAAGCATCACAACAAAGGAGGTTGAAGTTAACGATGCAACCAATGGAAAATTTGTAGCGGTGAGTGAAGAGGTAAATCTTGTTGCATATTTGGATGATGCTTTTATACTTTCATTTGATGTAGATAGGGATGAAGAGTGTGGATAAGAACCTATGGAAATCTTCAATTTCTATAAGATATTCAATGAGGATTTGTATACTGTAGGCAATGATATGAGTGACATGCAAGTTTGGTGGAGGAGGCTAGTTACTGGTGGGCTAGATCCCACGAAGGAGAGGAGAGGAGAGATAATTTAGCTGAGGAAGACAACACATGGTGGATATGAATCCACGAGAGGGGAGAAGAGTGGTGAATGTAGTTGTGGGAGGAAGATGATGATTGTTCCGGCATGGTGCTGGAAGAAGAGGAAGAAGAATTGATCATGCTCACATATCCCAGCTAGCGATGGAGTTCACTACAGGTTGGTTGCAACCTGGAAAGGTGATGCTATCACTCAACTCGGCTTTGTGATCCTATGCTCACAAAATTTCTACCCAGCATGTCTAATGCAGGTGTACCTCAGGCGAACTGGTGATCTGCATCAACAAAAAAAAAATATTTAGTTTTAATTGGTTTTTGTCATGGTTTTGTGTTTCATTTTGGCTAAGCTTTGGCATTTTTAGTTTTGTCAAAATTGATTGGTGACTTTGGTGGCAGTTGTAGCAGTTGATCTTTCTTCAAGTTATCAATATTCATCTAGAATTTGTCCAACTTCTATATTCTGGCAATCTAAATCTTGCCAGAGAGTAAGGACAAATTTATTATTGATGATGGCAAAGAAACTGAGGAAGTTTCTGTTGATAAAGAGGCAACCAATCCATTTCAACAAATTGAGAGTGTCTACATGAGATGTGGAGGAAATGATACAACATGATTGCTTCTTACACAAATCCCACATTTTAGGGAGGTAGTCTTGATGGCCTTTGAGTGCCCACACTGTGGTGAAAAGAACAATGAAGTTTAGTTTGTTGGCCAACTGTAGCCTCATGGATGCGTGTACACTTTAAATGTTTCAGACAATGCTTCTATAAAGGGTCTAGAATTAGATTTTGGAGAAGCATAACATGGAACACTATCGACTGTTGAGGGGGTCCTTTTAAGAACAGTAGATGGATTTCAAGCAATTCAAGGAGAGCATAGGAAAATAAAGACTGCATAAGCATTGGATCACTCCCTAGTAAACTTTAATTAATGTGCATCCATTATTTATATTGGCATTGGCTCAATAAATTGAATGAAATACTAAATTGGTCTATGGAAGAATTCTTTTCAAACTGCAC
The DNA here is from genome assembly GCA_027924645.1 of Cunninghamia lanceolata. NCBI lineage: Eukaryota > Viridiplantae > Streptophyta > Pinopsida > Cupressales > Cupressaceae > Cunninghamia > Cunninghamia lanceolata. The sequence continues at coordinate 24,951,307 of BSBN01001332.1, read as the reverse complement.
ATACAAATATGAGCATCAAATACTAAGGATTTGTAATGTCATATGTAGCTACATCACTATGTCACAGCTTGGACAGGCTTGACCAAGTCCATGAAATATCAAAATGTTTACTTTTCCATATCAAGAGCATCTAATCAATAATCTTTGTGTAGTATAAAAATGGGAATGCAAAATAAGGAGAGGAGCACAGTGATGATGAGAAATGTAGGTCACTGTAATAGCATAGGAAGATTCTAAGTGCCTTTCAAACATAAAACTTAAGTGTTTAACCTAAGGATACTGAGGTGCCATGATAATCAAGATTTAATCATTATCTTTGAGAAATATCAATTTGTTTAAGTTTGTACATGTATAATGATTTGAAAATTGAAAGGAACTGACATGGATGTCTTAGGGAAGTGCATAAGTTAACCCCATTTGAACTTCAACTTCCAGTTTGAGAATGCAAGAATGGTGTTTAGTATTATAAAAATGAAAGCAAGTAGGGGAATTGTTATCGGTCTTTGGAGGGAGCTAAGTTTGGGTATTTGTAAAAGCTTGAGGAAGAGTGATTGGCCAGATTGAAGAAGCCTGAAGTGTGACAAAGAGAGGTCACTGTGGATCTGTATAGAGTTACAGATTTTGTATTAGTGTTTTCTTTTAGTAAGAAGTTAATAAATTGTGAGTGGAAAATAGTTTCGTTGCAATCTAAATTTCCGAGAGTCTTTGTTTGTAAATTGAGTTTGAGTTGCAGAGAGGGGTGAGTGTATTTCTACGTCAAAATGATATTTCAGGGAGATCTTTAGCAAATCTCTATAGAAAATAAATCATGAAGTGGGGAAGACAGTGAGGTAGTGGTATTTGTGGGGTTTTAAGTTTGGGCAACAACATTTCTTTAAGGAGGAAGATTGGTCATTTGTTCAGGGGGCTGCAATTCTAGATGGGGTATTGTCATTTGTATGAACAGAGTAGGTATTTGCTAGGAGGTCATTCATGGGGAATGACTGCTAATTTTATGTGTGTAGTGATGGATATTTATGATGCTTGAAGGCTATTTCTTTGTGAAGTGGAGACTCTCCTATGTTGGTGCTAGGTTCCATTCTCTCTCTCTTGTTGCTTAATCTAATCTATCCTTTCATATAATTTTTATATATCAAGAAATTACATCTGTTCTTCAATATGTTAGTGTTCTTGCTTTTTAAGATCGCTTGATTTTTTAGTATAGAACCAAATAGGACCTTGCTATAGTCATTTTTCTCTTCCTAATTGGACAATAGTAGAATGCTCCTCCTTGAAGCTAGTTAGGTTCTTGTGTATGTGTATAATTTGTTTCTAGTTAGATTGTATTGTTAAATCTTTAATTAGATTCAAATTTTGTACCCTACAATATGTATATATACATCATGTATATGCATACATATATGCTCTTGAAGATAAAGTCGTAGAAAATATAATTATAACAAAGACCACACACACACACACACACACATATAGAGAGAAAGAATTATACATAATTTATATATATATATATATGTATGTATGTATGTATGTATGTATGTATGTATGTATGCATGCATGCATGCATGCATGCATGAACTTAAGCTCAAGGATCTCATATATCTCTAGAACTTATGATATTAATTGTATGCATGTATATATGGTCAAAGTTATATACACATTTATGGGATTTGTTTACCCCCAACTTTTCCCAGTGTACTATACTATCAAAATAAGTATTGTATAGGTATACACGTCCCCTAGAACTTAGGGTCTAAATTCTAGGGTCATATATATACATATATACATACATATATATACACATATATAGTGTAGATATATAGGTTGGACCCTAAATTCTAGGGTCTAAGCTATATATACATATTATAGAATATATATGCATATATAGTTTAGACCCTAAAATTTAGGGTCTAACATACATACATACATACATAACTTAGAACCTAAAATTTAGGGTCTAAGTTAGATACACACATACATATATAAATAATTTAGGGTTTAATTTGTATGTATATAAATATATCTTATATATGTAAATTAGACCCCCTATATATATTTGTTGAGCTTAAGTTAGGGATGTTTAACTGGGCCCAAGCTAGAGAGGTCACTTCTAGAGGACCTCTTCCCATCTTAGGCATTATCACCCCGTACATTAACACAAGTGATCCAAAACCTGTGAACTTGGCAACAATGGCCTAGTGAGAGTTTGAACCTTGTTGGATTTGTTGACATGCCACATTTATAATATTCACACCATGCCCTTAATAACATGTTGACAAATCCACAAGGGTTCAAACCCTTGCTAAGCTATTCAACTTGCAGGCCTTGTGCCTCTACTCAGCTCGCAAGTTTGGACCACTTGTGTTAATATAGCTGGTAATAATACCCAAGATAGAAAGTGGTCCTTAAGAAACTACCTTTATACCATGGAATTCAAAGTCCAAGATATATATATATATATATATATATATATATATATATCTTAGACCCTAAATTCTAGGGTATATATATTATACCTTGAATTTAGTGTCTAAGTTACACACATAATATATATGTATAAATATACCTTCGATTGTAGAATTTAGGGTCTAAGTTTATATATATATATATATACACTACCTGATAAGGGGCCAGAATGGTAAGTAAAAAACTTAATGAGTAATGATACCTAGGGCAATCAGTGAGATCTTGTGGAGTGTGCAAAGAGTCATGTTTATTTAGAATATGATGGTATGTGGAGTACAAGTAATCTATTTGTTGATGTTTCAAAATGGTGGGTGGTGTTATTTCTTTCCTCTCAGCATGTGGCAACAAATTCTCATGGCTTCCGGTGGTGCAGAGGAGGGTTTGTAGGATGGAGTCAAGAATTTGAAAGCGGTGAAGGGGAAACGAGTGGTTGACGGTGCCACAAAGTGGCAACTAAGGAGGAAGGGTGGAGGCTCGAAGGTGGTTAGTCGTCTGGTGCAGGGTGAGATGCTGGTTCGGCAATATGTAGGGAGAAATTGCCTAAGAAAAATTTATGGGGAGGAACTGATGGATGGCTTCATTAATGGTCTCGGTGCAAAAATAAAAAATCCTATCTTACACGAGTGGTTAGGCCAGCTCCTTAAGGTTACAAAAGAATTGGATGGGAAAGAGGGGTTAATGTCTACATAGTAATGGCGAATCTACTATTGGATCATGGTAGTTCTCGCGGGAGGTGGAATGTCTTCAGTGCTGCATAGTTCCTCACTGTTGCAATTATGTTATCTACTGCTGCAGTGCCCATCTTGTTGCATGAGTATATGTTAGAGGTCACTAAACAAAATGAAGAGAACATGGAAAAGGTGATGTGGCATATGCACGATGTGCTGGTTAGGGTTCTAGAAACTCAAAAGGTGGTGGATGACATAGCTGGTAAGATTGGTGTGGTGGTTCCTATGCATAGGCTTCCTTTGTTTTCTTGTGCATGTGACTCTGAGAATGACGTGGTCGACCTCATTGGTGATGATTCTTGTTAGGTTCTTTTGCTTTTGTATTTATTTTGGATAGCATACTGGGCTTGTGTAATTTGCCTTGGCTATGGATATGAATTGTGGGGTCGGGAATGGGGTTATAGTAGTTTGTATAAGGGGTATGGAGTAGTTATGTTAGTAGCTTCTGATACTTTGTTTTGGGATCCTGTTTCTACAAGATTTTGATACTCTCGGTATTTTGATGGGTTCCTGGACCTAGAAACTAGGTGTGTGTGTGTGTGTGTGTGTGTGTGTGTGTGTGTTAATAATGGCCTTGAAATTTTTTCATCAAATGTCAGATGTGACTTCTATATATTCTTGACTTTTATAAATTTTCATAATATATGTTGGAGGGTGAGAAAAAATGGTTTGAACCTATGGACAATGAGAAAATTTCCATGTGGGCTTGACACCTTCAATAAGTTCCCTGATTCTATTTTAGAGTACACTAAAACCAAGTCAGACACTATTTTGGATGCTCTTTATATTCCAATGGATGATTATACTTCATCTCTTTTGGAGTAGGTTTTGACTAAGGTGAGGAAGAATAATAAAATACCTTATAGAAACACACACCCTTTGACTTGAAGATCTTCCTTTCTGAAGTAATCAGTGTCATAATCGAAATTTACTCTTACTATTAAAAGCATGAGGTATAAGTATGTTTAAAATAAACAAATCCAGTTAATTATAATTTAGTGGAACCCAATACTTACGTTTTTTGCGACCCTTAGATACTGACCCATACCTAGAAAACTTATATATACAATTTAGACCGTATAACTTAGAAGTATGATATCGACCGTCTATATTTAAATATCTAATTTAGACCCTAGAATTTAGGAGTTATATATATATATATATATATATAGACCCTACAAATATGGATCTTTATATATAAATATATAAAAATAAATTATACCCTAAGATTTAGCCGTCCATCTGAATATATAATTTATATATATAATTTTGACCCTAGAATTCAGGAGTCTTTAGTCTCTTTATATATATATATATATATATATATATATATATATATATATATATAATTTCCTTTGGCCTGCAACAAGCAGCTCTGCTCCTTTTAAATTACATTTGGATCAGCACAAAACGCAGAATTCACTAAATAGTTATGGATTTTACAAGTATTCTCCTCCATCTGATAAATGCTACTCATCTGCTCTTGCTCATAAGCCCGTTTTCTCAGCAGCAGGGTGATTCTTGTGGAGACACTAAAGCTAATGATACTGGTGGGGTGTGTGGGTTCAATGGCTACCGAGTCTCCAACCTTTCAAATATTTGCAGTTGTCCTCCGGGATTCCACTTTGTGGACAATGATAACCAATCAAAGCGATGCCTACAGAACACATCCCAGCTACAGAGCTGCAGTGCAAGTGGCGCAAAAATGTAGATGATTGAGAAGATAGATTGGCCTGGAAATGATTACATCTACTTGGATTCCATGAATCAAACTGCCTGCATGCAGTAATGCTTTGAAGATTGCCTTTGTACAGTGGCCATCTACGCCAATGTTAATGGCATAGAAACTTGTTATAAGAAGGCAACGCCTCTGAGAAACGGCAATGTTAGCGACACACGTATAGCTTTTGTAAAAGTCTACAGCGGAGTCGACGATACTCTTCCCCCTACGCCGTCAGAGCAAAGAAAGGAGGGGAAGCGGCGAAAAGTTATTGGCATAAGCCTTATGGTTTGTTCCTTTGTCTTTGCAGCAATTTTGTTATTAATTTGGTTCTATATATGCCGACCCAAACTGAGAGCCTTGCAAGAGCATCATAAGGTTAATCCAGTGGGGTTGAAGGCATTTAGTTATCAAGAGATAGAAGGTGCAACTGGAGGCTTCAAGCAAGAAATAGGAAGAGGCGCCTTTGGGAAGATCTACAAGGGCGTCTTATCTGACGGACGAGCAATTGCTGAGAAGAAACTTGACAATCTGCTCAAGGAAGGAGGACAGCAAGATGGAGAAAAGGAGTTCAGAACAGAGATGGGTATCATCGGGGCAAGCCATCACAAAAATCTTGTTCAACTCTACGGTTTCTGTGACGAGGACTCCCACAGGATTCTGGTGTATGAGTACATGCCCAATGGCTCTCTAGACAGAATTTTATTTAAGGGTGCAGGCAATCTTGATTGGGAACTGCGTGTTCAGATTGCTTTGGGAACTGCAAGAGGAATCCTTTACTTACATGAAGAGAGCACAACTCCTATACTCCATTGTGATATAAAGCCTCAAAACAGCCTGCTGGATGAGAATTACCATGTTAAGATAGCCGACTTTGGAATAGCCAAATTGATTGGCGCAGAACAAACGAGGACATTTACAATGGCCCGTGGTACCATTGGTTACATTGCTCCTGAGTGGCAGAAGAGCATGGCAGTCACTGTGAAAGTAGACGTGTATAGCTTCGGAGTGGTGCTCTTAGAAATTATCTGTTGCAGGAAAATGTTTAAATTGCATGTTCCAGAAAATGAAATGATTTTGTGTGATTGGGTGTACGATTGCTTCAAATATGGGAGACTTGTAAAGTTGATGGAGCAACAAGAATGCCGAAATATTGAGGCAACACAGTTGGAAAGAATGGTTCTAGTGGGGCTCTGGTACATTCAAGAAGATCCTTCTCTCAGACCATCAATTAAGAACGTGGTTCAGATGCTTGAAGGGATGGTTGAGATTACAGTGCCCCCTCATCCAGCATTTTCTTCATAAAACCAGTGTCCTCTAATCCAATATCTTCTTTGTCGGTTCTCATGTGACCAGAAACTCTTTATACATAGAGAAGCACAGTCGTGTAGTACTTAAGTTATACTTGTTTCTAGAAGTGAAGAGGGAACCACTTGGTCCCTGGTTCTTCATTCATTTTTGTCAATTTAAAATGTTTCAGTGAAGAAGTCATACGCGTTTTTATTTCAACATTTATTAGATCTTTAAAAGGAAGTATTATAGAAACAACTTAACCTTAATTTTACCACAGTTATGTTTTTATTAATTAGTTTGTAGATAGGCCATTTTATATGTACACACATCTTGTAATTGTCAAAAAATTGGTAGTCCTAAAAAAATTTATTTTTTCGTCTTCCAAAAATTTTAAAAAATTGATCGTCCTTCAATTTTTTTAGTTTCCAAAATTACAAAAATAATATAAAATAAAAATTAAAAACCCTGCCGACACATACAGACATTTCATTTCCTATTATTTCTGGTCAAATTAGTCAGTAAAGAAGTGGTAAAGATCATTTTGTAACAACCATTTTATGGCCTTTTAAATGAACATAGCTGGACAATAAAGAACAAGTTTCTTTTAGACTTGTTTTGTATGCAGGATTGAGGAGTTTTTTCACAAACTTATCACTATCTTTGGATTGACGATAAAAGAGAATTAGTGTGCAAACCTTTCAAGGGGCTTCTTACCACAACTTCATTTGCTTTACCTATTGGATGCCCTGGTATGATTTGCAAAAAAATAGTATCTAGTAATATGAGAAACATTTCTCCATATTCTTATTTCCATAACATTTTATATGGACTGGTGTTCGTTTGTTTCTTAATCAGTGATTTTACTTGTTGATGATCTTTACATAATACTTATGTGGCTAAGATACTTAGACCAAGAGGTATTATTTCTATTGTTGAGATGCTTAGATTGTATGGTATCTATTGTGGCTTTGGTGGCGGGTTCGAGAGTCATCTCTTCTTTGGCTTATATTCCATGACCAAGAAGTGTGAGCTCCTTTATAGCTTAGATATTACACCAGGAGGGAGCTCTTCTGCACTTAGATCTTAATGAGTGAGAGATATTTATTTTTTGGTGTTGATACCTCACTAAGAGGTACATCTTATATGGCTTAGATGTCGCAACCATTAGGTGTCCCTTCGGTGTAACCAATGCTATGATCATAAGTTTTAATTTGCAGTTTAGATGCCACTACCATGAGGCGTCTCTTCCATGGCCTAGATTCTATGAGAAAGAGGTATCTCTCTTGTTAAAGTCAATCAAGACTTAGATGTGGTATTTTATCTAGTCATAACTCATGTTGCTAATGCACAAAATTTACATTTGTATGCCGTCCAACTACCATTATTACTCTTTTTTGTGTTAGAAGCAAGAGAAGACAACATTATCGATTGGGATGCTTGCATTCTTTAGTGTGTCCTCTGTATCCACCACGTTGCTTCTCATAATGGGACGACCAGTTACAAGATATACATTGGTTCAATCTTCACATGAAATGTTTGAAACTTAGTATATATCCAGGGTTTGATGGTTAATATTACGAGATTTGCATTAGTTCAGTGTTATCATGAATAGTTCTTGAGCATATTTATTTTGTGTAGTTTAGGGTCTTTTGCAAGATAAACAATGTTAGAATGAGTATAATGGTCGAATACATAGTTTTCAATAGAATCATCCATTGAAACATAGGGCATACAATGACTAGTGGTGCATAAAGTGGCCAATGGCCAAATCATTTGAATTGCATAGGTTTGTTGGGTGCCATGCATCTTCTTTGAGATCTATATACTAATTATTGCATAGGATTTGATCTTCTATTAGTAGCATGATCACTACAATCTAATCTGTCTTTATCTCACTATTAATTTGATGGTCGACAGTCTTCACAAATGAAGGGTTGTTGCATTTGTCCCAAACATGTGATTCTTCTATTATGCCTATCACACTCTTGTTTTAAAGCCTATCCCTTGTCCGTCTTAGTATCCACCTACCCATTCTTGTCTCAGGGTTCTTTTGTCAGAAATTAGGATCAAATGGAAGGATACAAGTACTGACGTGAGTCATAAGAGCTTAACAATCACACACTCCTACAATACCAAAACAAAGCAATAATGAGATGATCTATTAGCTCACATGAACAAGTGCATATAGGCAAAAGTCTCCTAAGAATAGACACACCAGAAATAGGAAAGCAATATTCAGAATAGTAGTGGCCTAAAAATAGGCAGGCAACTACTTAACTCAAGATAAGTGACTCTAGACAGTTCCTATTCTAAACATAGACGTGCTAATTAAAGCACTGTGACTCATAATCCTTTCATGTACTGAACAGTGATAACTTTAAGAAACCCATCCTAAAAAATGATATAAAATCCCGATGAATCTTCCATTTTCTTGGAAAAAAATATTAATTTCTATTGGCGAATCTTTCCTTTTTTTGAAAAAAAAAAATTAATTTTATTGGCAAATTTTCTAAATCACTAGAAATTTGTAGAAAATCCTTGGAAATCTTGACAAAAGTAGGAAAATGCAATAATTACCATGACGAATCCTTCCTAAAAAAAATTAAATTCCTATGGAAAAGTAAAGGCCTGAAAGTGGTAGTGATTGACTAGTTTATGGTGTGGTGCCCATGTCTATAATTCCTTAATTCCTTAATATTTTAAATCAAACATCAAATATTTTAAATAGGGCCTAAATTATTTTTCACCACCATTCATTTTATTTATAATCTAATGGTTTGGGTTCTATTCTGTAGAGTAAATGTACCTACAGAGCTCTAATGCCCATGGGGACCGAAATTACATTTGGGATGTTTATCTTAATAGAAATTAACAACCCAAATGCAATTTTGGGCCCCATGGGAATTGGATCTCCATGGGTACATTTTGGCCCATGGAATTTAACTCTAGCTGTTAGATTATAAATTGAGATCAACAACCTGAATACAATTTTGGGCTTGATGGGCATTGGAGCTCCATGGGTACACTTTAACCCATGGAATACAACCATAGTTAGATTATAAATAAAATCAATGATTGTGATTAAAAATTGGTTATATGGACCTAAAGTAGCCAATAATTATATAATATTATTGGCAATTTTTTTCATTTTCTACTAAAACTTATAAAATTTCAATGAATATGATCTAATTAGGTATCGAATATTGTGGTGAATTTTTGACTTTAAAATTTTAATAAAATTAATATTTTGGTTATTTAACTAGGAATAAAATAAAATTTTGTAAAAATGTGTCGATTTAGGTCACATTATAGCTTGTGATATTAGCCAAACTTTGAATCCCTAGTTTTAACTATTAGCCAATTGGCGAATATTAGCCACTAAAAAAATCACTGGTGCCGAAATAGAAAGGTACAAAAGCCAAAAGACTAAAAATAGCCCTATCCAAAGTGAGCTTAATATACACTAACAACCCCCTTAAGCAAAGCTTAGGTGAGGAAATGAAGATGGGTCCCAACTAGACCTGATTAGGTACCCATGTACAATGCAATACAATGCAATCTCTCATAAAGCAGAGAAAGTGAGAAAACCTCATGGGAAAAATTACTCCCCCCAAAAGAGAAAAAAGAAAGTGGAGAATCTAGAAAGCCCCCTTGAGGATGATGTTGTTGATGAAGTGGACCGTACCCCAAGATGAGCTCGCAAATGAATGAGCTTGCTCTCAGTGAAGGGTTTGGTGAAGATGTCAGCAACCTGCTTTGATGACTGGCAAAAGACTAAGTCAATGATCTTTGTATGAATAAGTTCTCGAATGAAATGCATATGAATCTTGATGTGCTTGGTCCACTGATGCTAGAATGGATTCCTACATATCTTAATGGTGCTCTGGTTGTCACAATAGATGATTGTGGGCTATTGAAATGGAATACCAAACTTAGTGAGAATTCCCTAAAGCCAAAGAGCCTTAGTAGTTGTGTTAACAACTCCTTTGTACTCTGCCTCTATGGATGATAAAGCAATAGCATTCTACTTTTTGCCAGACCAACTACTAGGACCAGAACCAAGTGAGAAACTATAATCGGAAGTGGACTTGCAATTCTGAGTATCACTAGCACAATCTAAATATGTGTATCCAACTAAGTTAACCTTAATGCCATATGTGTAATGAATCCCAAATCTAAGAGTCCCCTGAAGGTAGTGAAGGATCCTTTTAGCTACTTTCCAGTGCAACTCATGAGGCTCCTACATGAATCTCAAAACCATGCAAACTACATATGAAATATTTGGCTTGGTAAGGGTCAAATAGATGAGACTGCCAACTAGTTGTTGATACAAGGTATCATCGACCAACAGTGTAGCACGATCAGCCTCAAGCTTAATTCCAGATAAAAGAGTAGTAGATGGCTTATAGTCAATCATGTGAAACTGAGAAATAAGATTGAGAGTGTACTTAGGCTATGCTAAAGTGATCCCTCAGTCTGTCTATGAAATCTCAATGCCAAGGAAGTAATCTAGTTTAAGCCTAAGTCTATCATGTCAAACCTATATTGAAGAGCTATCTTCATTGATTCAATAGCTGATGTAGAGCTCCCAGTGACCAAAAGATTATCAATATAAAGTACTAGCATCAACAATTAATCATCCTATCGTAGAAGATAAACGTTGGGATCTGAATGGCACCTAGTAAAACCTTAAGAAAGGAGGAAGGAATCCATCTTGGCATACCAAGCCCAAGGGGCCTGTTTGAGGCCATAGAGAGATTTCATAAGTCTACATACTAAGGATGAATCCTGAAGAAACCCTGGTGGTTGTTCCATGTAGATCTCCTCCTAAAGGTCTCCATGAAGAAAAGCACTCTTCATATCCATCTGGTGCACTTCCCAACCATGTGTTGCGACAATAGCAAGTGTGAGTCATATGGAAGTCATCTTGGCCACAGCTGCAAAGGTCTCTGTGTAGTCAATACCAAAAACTTGTGAAAACCCCTTAGCTACCAAATGTTCTTTGTACTTATCAACTAACCCATATGTTGCATACTTGGTCTGATAGATCCATCTACATCAAACCATCTGTCTTCCCTTAGGAAGAGGTGTCAAATCCCAAGTGTGATTTCTCATTAAGGAATCATATTCCTCATTCATAACATCATCTATCTCAGGTATGCATGAAGCCTCTATAAAGGTCTATGGATAAGAGGTTGAGGCAAAGTAAGCATGTGACCCACTTTGATAATTTGACCATGTATGTCTCCCATCTACTAGATTCCCTGCCCATATCCCTACACTTTGAAGTGTTTGCCTTGCCCAAAGGGGTTGTGATGTGGGTGAATCAGGTGCCAAGAGATCAACCTCCAAAGCAAGCCCATAAGAGTATGAGGATGAAACCCCATCATGGTCCTCATAGTCAAAACTAGAAGAAGGAATCTCTATCCCAGGAATCGGTTGTGGATGGTTTGAGTCACTAGAAGATGTAGCATTAAAGTTGAATGAGTCCACGAAGGAAGGAGGAATGTCAAGTGAAGAGTCAGTGGGACTTTCCTAGAACTTAACACTCCTCTCGATGAATAGCTCATGTGTGGTTGGATGTAGGAGATTATAAACTTTGACACCTTCTGGATACCCTACAAAGATGCAAGTTTTGGACTGAGGTTTCATTGCCTAGCGATTCTGGGATGGTATTCATGCCATAGCTGGGGATCCAAAGAATTTGAAGTACTCAACTGAAGGTTTCCTTCCTTTCCAAGCTTCAAAGGGTGTGATACCCTTCAAGGCTTTGTGAGGAACTCTATTCTGAATGTAACATGCATAGTTGATTGCTTCTGCTCAGTACTGTGGTGTAAGGTTATTGGAGTGTATCATGCAATTTACCATATCTTTCAAGGTTTTGTTCTTATATTTTACAACTCCATTCTACTGAGTATAAGGAATTGTATGTTGCAATTTTATTCCCTCTATTGTGAAAAACTACTCAAACCTATTATTAACTTACTATATGTTCGAAGAACCTTGATGAACTTCCCTAATTGTTTCTCAACAAGAGCCTTGAAATCTTGAAAGTGGTCAAAGACTTTAGACTTCTGCCAAAGGAAGTAGACCCATGTGTACCTAGAGAAGTCATCTATGAAGGTGAGGTCATATCTAGCCTTAGTGAAAGATGGATGGGGAAAAGCCCTAGATACATCTCTGTGAACAACCTCCAAGAGTTGTGTCACTCTCCATGATTTGCCTAAGTTATCAAATCTCTCTTCAGGATTCTTCCCAAGGGCACATCCCTCACAAAGATCCTTAGAGAATCTGACTCTAGGCATAATAGTACTTTAAAGATGATTTCATTCTCAAAATTCTCTAGGATAGATCTTGGTAGGTGCTCTAGCCAAAAAATGACTTAGAAATTTCTCTAATTTATATGATGAATGACCAAGATTAAATTAGGCATCAATGGCTAGATCAAGACATGGATCAATGATGGATGGACAAGATTAAGTGAGACAACTTAAGGGAAGGATAAGACCTATCCTCATAAGGTTGGCTTAGGATTTAGATTTTTGTTCCAAGATGAGGATAAGTGGGAAAAGATTAATAAATTTATTTAATTACTTATGGGAGAAGGTGGGAGCTAATAATTAAATAAATAATAAAATGATTTAATTAATCATAAGACAAGCTAGACGAAAATAATTACTTAAATAACAATTTTTTTTTGTTAAGAAAAACTTGGATTTTTGCCCAGGAACCATCCAAACAATAGAGGGAAGATCTGAGATTAACTATCATATTGTATTAACAGAGAAAGACATGTTTCACACAACACCTATAACCAGACCAAACTAACATTCTACACCCAACACCCAGCCCACCGAAACATATACCAAAAATACATTACCTGTATTCCCCTTCATTACCATATCTAATTACAGCATCATTGCCTATGAAAACAAAAAAAAAACAACTACCCTCACGGAAGGGGCAAATTATGCAGGCCCCTTCCCCTCCCTTATATCATTAGAATAATTTTTTGACATAGTACCTACAATGACTTCTGATGAATCCTCAGTAGACATCTCCTCTCCACCACCACAACAACACCTAGAAGCCATGTAAGTGATCAAGAAGGAATTCATGGAAAACATCCATCTAGTTGTCCAATTCTAGCAAATCATCATGAAGGAGGAAAGAGCTCACAGTAGTCACCATGATAGACGTACAAGCCAAAGACTAAGCTCCATCAAAAGCATTCTAGCGATCCCTGGTATATCCTGGGTCCAACTAGAATGCAACCATGTTGCCTCCCTCAACCTAGTTTTCAGGAGCCCATCAATCTCCTTCGCAACTCCCCACAATTTTACCCTCCATCGACGAAGGCAGGGGTTCTCTATTTCCTCCTCGACAAACAACATGAAATCCTACACAGCCTCTTCCCCTGACACCCTCCTCTTCATCTTCCACACCTGTGACACCTCTTCCCTTCTTTTATCATCCTCATTGAATAACATCCCACTGACATGTTGCTTCCCTGTCAAAGCTACCAAGAAACTCAACCACCTAGCTCAACCTCAAAAAACTCTACACTAATCTCAGAACTAAGGAATGAAAAATACAGATCATATGACACCTCAAACAAATCTAATAAAGGCTTAATTTTTAACAATATCATCTACCTTAAGCAATCACTTCACATTAACTACACCAAGCGGACATCATTGTCCATCCAAAGCATTATGACATCGTCCTTGCTCAATCCTACCTAGATCTAACCTGGCCTCCTTCACATTGCCCATCTGACTAACATACTCTACACCCCCTTTCCACCCCTCTGCCTCTAACATCTATTAATCTCACCCATTATCGGAGGATAACTAAAATTATTTAATTAATTATTAGACATAGGGAAAAAATAATTAAAATTTTTTTTGGTTAAGGAAAATGGATAAAATTAATTAAATAAATAAATATATATTTTTGGTTTAATTAATTAACTAAAGGGAAGGACAAGGCGACATGAGATGACTACACTACTCATAATTTTTTTTTATCTAAATTAATAAGTAATATTCTCATTTCAATTAAAATAATTTTGAACAAAACTAATTGCAATCCATTAATGGTGTTGAAAATGTCATCTTAATGATAAATAGGAAAGCATTCAAACAAATCCAAAGCATCTATTATTTTGGTTCTTTCTAGATTATCTCAAAAATATTGTGAGAAACATAATTAAAGTATGATCTTTATTTTTTGTCTAATCGTATTGTTCAATTAGTTAATATATGTTGTAAAGGCACATTTAGAAACATATATTCTACCACATTCCATTTAATATAAATTTAGAGGAAAACTATCTTCACTCTCTCAACAACATTTATATGAGTGGAATTACTATTTTTAGAACATCTTTGTAATTCTTTCCATAATAAATATCTTATAACAAACAATATACACGATCAAAATGATAGAAAATGGGGCAGGTACTTATTATTATGTGATACTCGTTAGTATTATTAGATAATATCATTGTATAGAAGGATAACAAATTTTTGGGAGTAGAAATTATAAATGTCTAATTGTCTTCACTTGTATTATCAAACATTAATCTATATCATGTGAATATTATACACTTTTGTAAGAATTATTACTCCTCCACACTTGAAATTGATGTGTATGCTAATTTAGATTAGTCCTGCATGCTTAAGAGTTACTTATTACTTCATATCTCATTGAACGTTATCACTATCACCTAATAGAGAAGAGTATCAAAGTAAAACTTGAACTGAAAATAAAATCATTTTCTATATTTTTAAAGGAGCAAA
The DNA here is from genome assembly GCA_027924645.1 of Cunninghamia lanceolata. Taxonomy (NCBI): domain Eukaryota; kingdom Viridiplantae; phylum Streptophyta; class Pinopsida; order Cupressales; family Cupressaceae; genus Cunninghamia; species Cunninghamia lanceolata. Next base: position 24,936,299 of record BSBN01001332.1, on the reverse strand, counting down.
TGATTAAAAATTTAGAAATATTTTTGTTATGATAATTATGACAAATATTTTAAAATTGATGTTTGTTTATGTCTCCAAAGTCTGATTCATCTGTTGGATTAAATGACGATAAATTTAATATTTGCAGAAATTTTACGATTCAAAATTTTCTTGTGCTAAAATGATTCCAAATTTATTCAAGATAAGCTTTGTTATTTGAAGTGGACAACACATGCAACAAACATGTACATGAATTAAAGGCACATAGGTTAGTTCATGTGCAACAATTTGCCCATGGCCACCTTTGTTTAAGAGTTTTTTTATAAATATTCTCAATGTTCATTTTTATTTCTAATAGGTAGTTAGATTGAGCCTACCAAATAGAATCAACTATTAGAACATGCCTTGGTCACTATGCACTTCATTCATCCCTCAAATTTGCTTAATTTCTACAATGGGTGTTCATTCTCCTACTCTTTCATGTTTTCTATGAATTGGATGATTGGAAGCTCAAACATGATTGCCAAAATACAAATAATCATTTATTTGTATTTGCTTTGTTAATTTATACCTTTGTCAATTTCACTTCAAAATAGTATTCTTGTCATTTCTATGTTTATCCTCCCAAATCACATATACTTAAAACTTGACAACTAATATTGAAAGTTTATAATTCTAAAAAACTAAGAGATGAACTTCTGATATACAAATTTTATCAAGAAACTATCAAATTAGATTTTATGTCTATTACCTTTTAAACCGATTCTAACTCTAGCCTTAAATTTAAAAAGTCCTTTGTTAACCTATGATATTTATAGTTGTAATCTGAAAGTATTTGATTCCACCCTCACCACAAATCCATGATGTTCTATTTATACTTGTAGAATATATAATTTTCATTAGAAGACATGTCATTCTTGATAGGGATCTCACTTACAAATGGCCCCAACCTATTTAAGGCATTCCTAATCAATGGGGCATGTGACCTTTGCTTCTTGGGGAATCATGTTCATATGCATGGAATTAAAACTAGGGTAATAATCAAATAGGAAGAGATTCCATTCTAGATTATATCAATCTTGATATGTGTGTTGGTAGTGTTTGTTCAATTGATTCGTTCATAAATCACATTGCTAATATTTATGGAGTATATGATTGAATACTAACTCTGGAGAGTGCTTTGCTCCCTTTAGCAGAAAGGAGAAGTGATGTTTACAATGTTAATAACGAAGGTGTAGAGCATGTGGCAATTTAGTGCTCTTGTTTTCTGAGACAACCATGTCAATTGCCATCATTACCACCACAAGTCACTATATATCTATTTTGCATGTACATTGTCCCATACAAGAGTTATTTGAACCACTTGAGACAATTTGATTACAATAAACATGACCTTGATTACACTGTGAATGTATATTTCATCAGTTTTCTTGATGTTTTGGGTGAGAAAGGTAGATAATTCAAATCTTTTGTTAAATTCGGTATTCTAGGTATTCATCACCATGATTCTTCCTATTCCTAAATTCCTCCTAATCATCTTAATATTCCCTTAGATTTCCTATCGGTGCATCCTTGCACCTCTTAAAATTGCTTAAGTGCTAGTATGTTTGAATTCGAATGCCTAAAAACCATAAAAGCTCTCATGTGAGAAAATATAAATATATTAAACAATAAAAATTTAAAAACTACAAAAACATTAATATAGACGTAACTGTGGTAAAACTAAGACGGAGTTGTTTCTACATAACTTCCTTCCAAACATGTAATAAATGTTGAAATAAAAACAATGAGACATCCCTGAAAACAAACATTCTAAACAGACCAGGAAGTAGTCCCAAACAAATAAAACAACGATGTTAAGTACTACACGATTCTGTTTCTCTCTATAGAAAGAGTTTCTGTTCACACGAGACACCGACAAAGAAGATATTGGACTAGAGGGCACTGGTTTTATTAAGAAGGTGATGGAGGAAGGGGCACTCTAATCTCAACCGTCCCTTCAAGCATCTGAACCACTTCCTTAATTGATGGTCTGAGCGAAGGATCTTCTTGAATGCACCAGAGTCCCACCAATACCATTCTTTCCAACAGTGCTGCCTCAATACCTCTGCATTCTTGTCCTTCTATCAACTTGAAAAGTCTCCCATATTTGAAGCATTCATACGCCCAATCTGACAAAATCATTTCATTATCTGGAACATGCAATTGGAACATTTTCCTGCAACAGATAATTTCCAAGAGCACCACTCCGAAGCTATACACGTCTACTTTCACAGTAACTGCCATGCTCATGCTCTTCTGCCACTCAGGAGCAATGTAACCGACGGTGCCACGGGCTACAGTAAATGTCCTCGTTTGTTCTGCCCCAATCAATTTGGATATTCCAAAGTCGGCTATCTTCACATGGTAATTCTCATTCAGCAGGATGTTTTGAGGCTTTATATCACAATGGAGTATAGGGGTTGTGCACTCTTCATGTAAGTAGAGGATTCCCCTTGCAGTTCCCAAAGCAATTTGAACACGCAGTTCCCAATCAAGATTGCCTGTACCCTTAAATAAAACTCTGTCTAGAGACCCATTGGGCATGTACTCATACACCAGAATCCTGTGGGATCCCTCGTCGCAGAAACCATAGAGTTTAACAAGATTTTTGTGATGGCTTGCCCCGATGATACTCATCTCTGTTCTGAACTCCTTTTCTCCATCTTGCTGTCCTCCTTGCTTGACCAGATTGTCAAGTTTCTTCACAGCAATTGGTCGTCCGTCAGATAAGACGCCCTTGTAGACCTTCCCAAAGGCGCCTCTTCCTATTTCTTGCTTGAAGCCTCCAGTCGCAACGACCATCTCTTGATAACTAAATGCCTTCAATCCCACTGGATTAGCCTTATGATGCTCTTGGAAGACTTTCAGCTTGGATCGGCATCTATACAACCAAATTAATAACAAACTTGCTGCAAAGACAAAGGAGCAACCTATAAGGCTTATTCCAATAACTACAAGCCGCTTCCCCTCCTTTCTTTCCTTTGACGGAGTGGGACTGGGAGGAAAAGGATTGTAGACTCCAACGTAGACTTTTACAAAAGCTGTTCGTGTAACGCTTACACCGCCGTTTCTCAGAGGCATTGCCTTCTTCCAACAATTTTCTGTGCCGCTAATATCGGCGTAGATGACCACTGTGCACAAGCAATCTCCAATGCATGCCTGCTGGCAAGCAGTTTGATTTGTGGAATTTGAGTACCAGTAATCATTATAAGGCCAATCTATCTGCTCAATCTTCTGCATTATTACGCCACTTACACTGCAGCTCTGTTGCTTGGATGTGTTTTGAAAGCATCCCTTTGAATAGTTACCCTTGTCCAAAAAATCGAATCCCGGAGGACAAGTGCAAATATTTGAAAGACCGGAGACTTGGCAGATTCCATTGAGCCCGCACACCCCATCGCCATTATTAGTGTCTGCACAAGGATTGTTCTGCTGCTGAGCCAAAACGCTGATGACCAAGATCAGATAAGTAACATATATCAGATGGCGGAGGATACTTGTAAAAGCCATAGTCATTTAGTGAACGCAAAGGCAGGTTTGTGCGGATGAAATGAAACAACAAATGTACTTATAGGGAGCAGAACTTCTTGTCGCTAACCAAAATATACAGAGACATATACAGATATACGTACAAATACACATACATGATCTACATAAAGGCATATATATATATATATATATATATATATATATATATATATATATATATATATATATATATATATATGTACTTATACATATATACATATATGAACGAGTTCCCTAAAGAAAATTGATATATGTATATGTTGTTTATTGTGTTTAAATTTTAATATTATAAATATAAAAAATTTGAAGCATTTAAAGTATAACCAAGGCTCTAGAAATAGACGTGTGTGTGCCTACCTAAGTTCTATGGTCTTCAATTCTAATCGAGGGTCTTAAATATAATTTAAGACCTAAAACTTACAATGGATATATGTATATGTTGTTTATTGTGTTTAAATTTTAATATTATAAATATAAAAGTTTGAAGCATTTAAAGCATAACCAAGGCTCTAGAAATAGAAGTGTGTGTGCCTACCTAAGTTCTATGGTCTTCAATTATAATTTAGGGTCTTAAATATAATTTAAGACCTAAAACTTACACCTTAGGTAGGCCTATATATACTACCTAAATTCTTATATATATCCTAAACTGTACTATTTTAAATTATATTCTAGGATCTTAAATATAACTTAAGACCTAGAACTTACACCTTAGGTAGGCCTATATAAATATTATATTTATATGTACCATATAAATATAATATTATATGTACCATATAAATATAATATTATATGTACCATATAAATATAATATTTCTGTATAGATATTATTTAGAGCACCTATATATACTACCTAAATTCATATATATATATATATATATATATATATATATATATATATATATATATATATATATATATATGCTTGCCTAAGTTTTAGGGTTTAAAATTATATTGTAGGGTCTTAAATATAATTTAAGACATAGAACTTACACGTTAGGTAGGCTTATATATATATATAATTTAGACCTTAGAACTTAGGTAAGCACATATATAAATAATATTTATAGATATATATTATTTAGACCCTACAACTTATATACATACAAGTAGGCCTATATAAATATTATATCTATGCTTATCATATAAATATAATATTTATGTATAGATATTATTTAGACCCTAAAACTTACATATGCATATATATAAATAATATTTTTAGATATATATTATTTAGACCCTACAACTAAGACAGACATATATATAAACAAATTAAGTTTTAGAACTTACACATTAAGTAGGCCTATATATAAATATTATATCTATGCTTATCATATAAATATAATATTTATGTATGAATATTATTTAGACCCTAGAACTTAGGTAAGCATATATATAAATAATATTTATAGATATAGATATTATTTAGAGCCTAGTTCTAGGTAGGCATATATATATATATATATATATATATATATATATATATATATATATATATATATATATATATATATATATATGCATATGCCTACCTAATTTCTATGGGGACACGCACATGCATACTTAAGTTCTAAAGTCTACTTAATATATATGTATATAGATATAAAATTTAAATATATGTCTACCTAAGTTCTATCTATCTATCTATCTATATATATATATATATAATTTAAGACCCTAGAAGTTAGGTGGGCATATATATATATGCCCACCTAACTTCTAATATATATATATAAGAAGTTAGGTGGACATATATATATATATATATATATATATATATATATATATATATATATATATATGTGTGTGTGTGTGTGTCCACCTAACTTCTTATATATATATTAGAAGTTAGGTGGGCATATATATATATGCCCACCTAACTTGTAAGGCCTTAAATTATATATATAATTTAGTCTAAAACTTAGATAGGCATATATATATATATGCCCACCTAACTTCTAATATATATATATATATATAAGAAGTTAGGTGGACATATATATATATATGTCCACCTAACTTCTTATATATATATATATATATATTAGAAGTTAGGTGGGCATATATATATATATGCCCACCTAACTTGTAAGGTCTTAAATTATATATATAATTTAGTCTAAAACTTAGATAGGCATATATATATGTACCTAATTTATAGGGTATAAATAATATCTATACATAAATATTATATTTTTATGTTAAATAAAGATATAATATTTATATATATGCCTACGTAAATTCTAGGGGGACACACACACACACCCATAGCTAAGTTCTAAAGTCTACTTAATAAATATGTATATAAATATAATATTTAAATATATGCCTACCTAAGTTCTATAATATTTATATATATGCCCACCTAAGTTCTAATGTCTAATTGATGTGTATACATATATGTGTCATCATAGAAATAACATATACACATTACATATATAATTTAAGACCTTAAAACGTAGGTAGGTATATATATGCCCACCTAAGTTCTAGGGTCTATGTAATAACTATACATAAATATTATATCTATATGGTAAGCATAGGTATAATATTTATATATGCCTACCTAAGTTAGAGGGTCTTATATATGTATGTGCTTATGTACATACATACATATATACATATAGATATGTGTGTCTATTGCATATATATGTTATGAAAGGTGTCTCAACTTTGCACTTAATGTTAGGATTATAAAAAGTGTACTTATCAAGTTATAAAACAAAAAATTAATTTCTTGGCTATATAGTTAATTTTTTGCCAAGATAGAAATTTTGAGTTGTTTGGCACAAGTTCTATAGTGCCTTTCATGTGGACCTCTTTGAGCTTTACAATTTAAAAAAATGGGGCCCAATCGGCCTCCCAAAGAAAAATCTATATCCTTTAGAAGTTGAGCCTTTTACATTAGAAATGTAAAAACATTTAGGACACATTTAGGACACTTGTTGATCTACTTATGTGGTGTATTGTGGCATGTCATAAGGTATCTTTTGATGGGAATAATGGAGCCAAAATACAACACCCAATTTGATGTGTGGTTTACAGCAAGCTTATCACAAGTGGAAGGAATATGTTATTTTTATCCTGTGGACTCATCTTAAAATTTATGTGTTACATTTTGAACTAAGGATTTGGGTACCACTATTTTGGGTGGTTATAGCTCATATTTTTCTATTTATCATTTTATAATTTCATTTACTTTATCTTCTATTTATTGGATGCTTGAGATGGAGGTTTAATAGTGAGTTTTGCATGTATTGTTATGCTACCACAATTCCTCTAGAGCTTCTTGTCGGTGACCAAAATATACACGCATACACGTACATATACATACATATGTGTGTGTCTGTGTACACATACATACATACATACATACATACATACCTATAAACATATATACATACATACAATTATATGTACATATATATACATGTAGGTAAATGCATGTGTGTGTGTGTGTGTGTGTGTGTATGTGTGTGTGTGTGTGTGTTTATAGGTACATATATCTAGACATACATATATACACATGTATGTTGCTTTTTTATATAAGGAAAATAAGAGTTAAATGAGTTCCCTAAAGAAAATGGATGTATGTATATGTTGTTTATTATGTTTAAATTTTAATATTATAAATATAAAATTTTGAAGCATTTAAAGCATGAGTGCACACACACCTAAGGCTCTAAAAATAGACATGTGTGTGCCTACCTAAGTTCTAGGGTCTTCAATTATATTCTAGGGTCTTAAATATAATTTAAGACCTAGAACTTATGCCTTAGGTAGGCTTAAATATAAATATTATATCTATGCTTACCATATAAATATAATTTTTATCCATATATATTATATAGATCTTAAAACTTAGGTATATATATAGCCTACCTAAGTTGTAGGGTTTTAAATTATATTCTAGGGTCTTAAATATAATTTAAGACCTAGAACTTACACTTTAGGTAGGCTTATATATAAATATTATATATATATGCTTACCATATAAATATAATATTTATGTTTAGATATTATTTAGACCCTAAAACTTATGCATGTATATATATCTTGCCTAACTTGTAGGGTTTTAAATTATATTCTAGGATCTTAAATATAATTTAAGGCCTAGAACTTATGCCTTAGGTATGCTTATTTATAAATATTATATCTATGCTTACCATATAAATATAATATTCATGTATGGATATTATTTAAACCTTACAACTAATATATATATATATATCCTATGTTCTAGAACTTACACATTAAGTAGGCCTATATATAAATATTATATCTATGCTTATCATATAAACATAATATTTACATACAAATATTATTTAGGTCCTAGAACTTAGGTAAGCATATATATAAATAATATTTATGGATATAGATATTATTTAGACCCTAGAACTAAGGTAGGAATATATATATATATGTGTATGTGTATGTGTATGTGTATGTATATGTATATATATATATATATATATATATATATATATATATATATATATATATATATATATATATATATATATACACATATATATACATATACATATACATATACATATACATATACATATACATATATATATAGGAAATCGAGGATCAATGAGACGATGAACAAGAAACAAAATATTGCAGATCAAATGCAAAGCATATAAAATGGATGCAAATCAACCAAATCCATCATCGAATAACTTGGAGAATTTTAGTAGAAATAGGTGAGAGGAAGTGCTTAGTTGATGAAAGGACTCCTCAACTATAAGTGGTGGTGAGTCGCCTCCCTAAAAACTAGCGTGAGGTGGCTAGTTAGTGGGTAACTCAGCGACACCTCTCCTAAACTGTCCCACAACCTTGACACCTCAATGAGGCATGTGTCATGATTGTATAAAGGCACACCTAAGTAGGCTTAAGCCTAAGTGCATGAAATATATATACACTAACATATACATATATATGCCTACCTAACTTGTAAGGTCTTGAATTATATTCTATAGTCTTAATTATAATTTAAGACCTTGGAACTTAGCTAGGTACAGATATAATATTTATATATATGTCTACATAAGTTTTAGGATCTATATAATTTATCTATACATAAATATTATGTTTATATATTAAGCGTAGATATAATATTTATATATATGTCAACCTACGTTCTAGGGGGTCATAGACATCCACACTTAAGTTCTAAATTCTACTTAATATATATGTATATAAATATAGTATTTAAATATATGTCCGCCTAAGTTCTATAATATTTATATGCATTCCCACCTATGTTCTAAGGATCATGGATATATATATAAATAATTTAAGACCTAAGTTCTAGGCTCTTATTAATTATATTCTATGGTCTTAAATTATATATATATATATATATATATATATATATATATATATATATATATATATATATATATATATATATATATATATATATATATATATATATATATATATATATGTCTACGTAATTTCTACATAAATATTATATTTATATGTTAAGCATAGATATAATATTTATATATATGCCTACATAAGTTCTAGGGGGCGTACACACCCAAACTTAAGTTCTAAAGTCTACTTAATAAATATGTATATAGATATAATAAGTTGGGTAGTTGGAGGATCAATGATGTAGGATAATTGGGATTTATTAATTATTTTTAGGATTTTTGGGAGATGGTTATAGGATAGTTATGAAATAAGTGGATGAGAATAGAAGGAATTTTTAATTTCCTTTATTCATTTTTAAGTAGTTAGATAAATTATTTAATTAATAAATTAATTAAATCATGTGTGGTAAGGGAATTTTGCGACTTAGGAAAATTATTTTTTAGGAAAAATTAGGGATAATTCAAGTAAGTGATAGAATCAAGTCCTACTAATTAGAATAATTAGGATAATGCGATAAATCAAAATAATCAAGGAATAGTTGATCAGGATTAGGGGATTTAGGATGGTTTAGGGATAAATTGGACAATTTAGAGAATCATAAAGTTTTATGGATAATTCGAATGATTTAGGAATAAAAATGGTTGATCTAGAGAATTAGGACTTGTTTTTAAGCGAATTAGGTCTTGGTATTTTAGGTGTCTACAAAATCATACAATTGATGAGACCTAGTGTCTCAAGTTATTGCTAGGAACCTCGTTGTTGGTGGGTTGAAGACCACACTCTGTTATCGGGCTGACTTAACCTATCGATAGACTTGTAATGTCCTACCGACAGTTGGTGTCATACTGATGATGTTTGGCATCGCTGTGACGAAGTGCTATCAGCAGGACCATGTTGAAGAGCACCGATGACTTATTACATAGTGACCATCAGCGAAGCTTTATATCTTTGGGCCGATGGATAGTAGTCACTCTGACGAAGGATTTGGTTTGGCATCGGTAAGACAAGTGTGTCGGAATAAGCATCGAAGGTTTGTCCGATACTGAGTATCACCCTGATGGAAGCGTTCAACAGATCGTCAGCGAGACAAGGCCTATCGGCCGGGCTATGTGGAGTTACTCCGACAGGAGTAGTCACTCCGATGACTTATGCCTATCAGCGGGAGTCTAGGGTTTGGTGAGACAAAGGGCCGTCAGAGTAAGTGTTGGTTTGTTCGCCGATGATGGAAGTCATTCCGATGGTAACCTTGGTGATCGGGGAGACTTTGCTTATCAGTGGGAGATAAAGTCTGATGGCCGATGGGGTTTGGTATGCCGATGGACTTGAAGGCTTAGTATCGTCGGCAACAAAATTGCCGACGATACTCTTTGGTTCGTTGGCGGTTATAAACTGAAATGTCCTCTACGACTTGATACATGTGGGACTAAACGTCTCGCTGAAATATGAACCGTTGTGACGGTTAGATGGCAGCGACGCCTAAGGAATATGTTCTATCAGTTTGGGTAGAAGTGAGTAATGACTCTTGTTCTTGCAGACTGGAAATAGAAATATAGGTCTACAGGTGTCGTTGGAGTTGGATGATGAGACTTGAATAAAAAGTTCATTCTGTAAATGTACAGTGAGTGAACTGGGTATGTTGTCGAGAATCACAAACCAGAGCAGGAAGCTGAGCTCTTTATTGTAACTGTAAACCTTACTGTAATAAAGATTGTTTTCTTGTGGTGGTGGTTTTTTTACCCGAAAGGGTTTTCCCATGTAAATGGTGTGTCATTCTATTCTCTGTATCTTGTATGAATATTATCTATTTGGTTTTTCTAGTGTATTCATCTGTGTTATTTAGTTTTAAAAGTAACCTGTCTGCATTGTCCCCTTGGAATTAACATTAGGGAAGCTATCTTCTGCACCTGTGCTTTCCTTACAATTGGTATTAGAGCCTGGCCCGTTGTGTTATCCTTGTCGGTAGTTTGGGTTTTTTTTGTTAATTCTGTTGTGTGGGAGTTCTGTAGGGAGTTATTTTTTTAAATTAAATAAAGATGACTAGTACATCAGACAAAATAGACATTGAGAAATTCAATGGCACAAACTTTGAGTTGTGGAAACTTAAAGTTGAAGACATGTTAGTCTTTAGAGATCTTTGGGTTGCTGTGTCTGGAGTTCAACCTATAGGCATGAAGCAAGAAGATTGGGATCTGATATGTAGAAAAGCCAAAGGACTGATAAGATTGAGTTTATCTGACTCTGTTCTATTGAACATCCATGAGGAGCAGTCTGCAAGTGATTTGTGGAAGAAGTTGAATAATATTTATCAGGGCAAGTCCTTGGTAAATAAACTTTTCCTCAGAAAAAAATTGTATTCTCTGAAGATGGATGAAGGTGCATCTGTAGCAGAACATCTGAGTGCATTCAATATGATTGTTGCTCAGTTGACATCTATAGGTGTAAAAATAGAAGAGGAGGATCATTGTATGCTTCTGTTATGTTCCTTACCTGACTTGTGGGACCATCTGGTAATGGCTATTGGAAGTACAACAACTACGTTTTCATAGGAAACTGTTGTTGCCTCTTTGTTGTCTGAAGAGATGTAGAGGAAGTCTTCTGGAATGGCCAAAGAGGCTCTGTCAGTTTGTGGTAGATCAAAGAAAAGAGGCAAGAAGAAGGACAAGAAGTCTAAGTCCAAATCAGAGGGGAAATCAAAATCTCCTGGCAATAAGTCCAAGGTGAAGTGCTGGAATTGTGGGCAAAAAGGTCATGTCAAGAAAGACTGCAAAGAGGAGAAAAAGAAGAAGAAGAACTTCAATGACTCTGAGTCTTCACACAGCGATGCTGATGCTTTCATTGCTGCTCTGGCAACACCTGCTTCTGAAGATGTTTGGCTGATTGACTCAGGAGCATCTTTTCATATGACATCTCATAGAGAGTGGTTCACTAAGTATGAACCCTATGTTAGTGGCAAGGTGTTCCTGGCTAGTGATTCAACACTGGAAATTTTTGGCTGAGGTCGAGTCAGAATCCAATTCCCGGATGGCAGAATAAAGGGAATGAATGGAGTTCTTCATATACCAGGTCTGGCTCGAAATTTACTTTCTGTTAGTAAACTTAATGATGTTGGAGTGCAAGTTACTTTTGTGGATGGTGGTTGTAAGATGACTAGAGGTTCTATTGTGTTGGCAAAGGTGAACGCATTGGAACTATGTATAGGTTAGATGCTAAACTAGTGTGCTGTAATAATGTCTCTGCAAAATTTGGAAAAGCTACTATTGTAACACATGATATAAATTCTATGGAAGTTAAACTTCCTGCAGAGAAAACAATGCTCTGGCATCATAGACTTGGTCACATAGGTGAAAAAGGTTTAAAAACCTTGAAAAATAAAAACCTGGTAGATGGACTGATTGATTGTAATCTGGAGTTTGATTTCTGTGAACATTGCATATATGGAAAGCAAAACTGTGTTTCGTTTTACTCTAGTTCTCATAAATCTTCTGGTGTTCTGGACTATGTGCATTCTGATGTTTTTGGTCCAGTTGATGTTCCTTCTTTATCTAAGTCAAGATACTACGTATCGTTCATTGACGATTATTTGAGAAGGGCATTTGTATATTTTTTGAAAAATAAATTAGAAGTGTTTAGTCGATTTAAAGAATTTAAAACTCTTGTGGAAAATCAGACTGGTAGAAAACTAAAATGCTTGAGAACAGACAACGGTGGTGAATATTGCAATGCAGATTTTGATAAGTATTGTGTAGACCATGGAATTAAAAGGCATAAAACTACACCTTATACTCCACAATAGAATGGAGTTGCTGAAAGGTTAAATCGATCGTTGATGGAGAAAGTAAGAAGTATGTTGAGTTATACTGGTCTTGAACAGAAGTTCTGGGCTGAGGCAGTTGCTACAGCTTGTTACTTGCTGAATCATTCTCCTACATTAGCATTGGTTGATAAGACACCTATGGAAGCATGGTCTGGTAAGAAGCCCTCTCTAAGACATATTTGAGTCTTTGGCTACGAGGCATATGATCATATTCCTGATGTTAAAAGATATAAGTTGGATAACAAGGCAGTTAAATGTATCTTTGTTGGCTATGGAGTCGGTATTAAAGGGTACAAGCTTTGGAATCCTGAAATTGAAAAGGTAATCTACAGCAGGAATGTAAATTTCAGAGAGCTGAAACCTGTGGTTAGTGTTTCTCAGCCAGAAAAGATAGAAGATAAGAAAGAAAAGAGTGTTGTGAATATTCCTCTGACCCCTGTAAAAGAGGAACAACAACAAACACCAAGTGTAGATGGTTCAGATGTGAGTTCAAATAGCTATGAAGATTCAGATCCAGAGCAAGAACCTGAACTTGCACCTCAACCTTTGAGGAGATCTACATGTGAAAGAAGACAACCAGATAGGTATGGATTTTTAGTACTTGATTCAACTTGTGCCTATGCTTTACTTACTGATACTGATGAACCTAGGATTGTGAAAGAAGCTATTAGTGTACCTGATTCAGATTCTTGGTTGGAAGCCATGCATAGTGAAATGACATCATTGGAGAAGAATGGAACCTAGGATCTGGTGCCCTTGCCTGAAGGAAGAAAACCTGTAGGCTGTAAGTGGGTATTTAAGAAATATGGTCCAGATGGTAGCATTGATAAGTACAAGACAAGACTGGTTGCTAAGGGGTATTCCCAAAAGGAAGGTATTGATTATGGAGAAATTTTTTCTCCTGTAGCTAAGCTGACATCCATTAGATTTCTGTTGTCACTTGCAGTAGCATATGATTTTGAAATTGAGCAGATGGATGTGACAACAGCGTTTCTTCATGGAGATCTTGAAGAAGAAATTTATATGTCTCAGCTAGAGCATTTTGTGGAAAAAGGTAAAGAACATCTGGTATGTAAACTTAAGAAGTCTCTTTATGGTTTGAAACAGTCTCCCAGAATGTGGTATCAAAAGTTTGATACGTATGTTTTATCCTTGGGGTATGTGAGATCTAAATCTGATCATTGTGTCTATTATAAAACTGAAGGTGATTGGATTCTTATAATTGCACTATATGTGGATGACATGTTGTTCATTGGCAATGGTAAGGGGATGATCTCAGAATTAAAATCTCAGTTATCCTTGAAATTTGAAATGAAAAATCTGGGGACAGCAAAGTACATTCTAGGAATGGAGATCAAAAGGGACAGATCTAAGAGAAAAAATTGGCTCAGCCAGAGGAAGTATATTACCAATGTTCTTGATAAGTTTCATATGTCTGATTCTAAACAGTTAGTTGTTCTAGTTTTGCAGGGAACGAAATTATCTATTGAAGATTGTCCAGAATCTTCAAATGAAATTGATGACATGAAGAGAGTACCTTACGCAAGTGCTGTTGGCAGTTTAATGTTTGTAATGGTCTGTACCAGACCAGACATTGCCCAAGCAGTGGGAGTTTTGAGCCGGTTTATGGCGAATCCAGGCAAATCACATTTGGATGCTGTGAAAAGAGTTATGAGGTATTTAAAGGGAACTTCTAACTATGCTATTTTCTATCATGGAAACTCAGAAGGGTCTAAGAGATCTGTCAGCATTCAGGGATATGTTGATTCTAATTGGGCAGGGGACATTGACAGTAGGAGATCCACCAGTGGATACGTGTTCATGTTACATGGTGGTGCTATCAGTTGGATGAGCAAGCGACAGGCTGTAGTCACTTTGTCCACAACAGAGGCAGAGTACATGGCAGCTACTCGTGCATGCCAAGAAGTTGTTTGGTTGAAGAGGTTATGTTCTGATGTTGGTTTCAATGCAGGGCAAATACAAATTCACTGTGACAGTCAAAGTGCCATATGTTTGGCAAAGAATCCTACATTTCATGCTAGGACAAAACATATTGATGTCCAATATCACTTTGTTTGTGATATGGTGGAAGACAGGAAGGTGAAGCTGGAAAAGGTTGACACTTTGGAAAATGTTGCTAATGCCTTAACTAAACCTGTGAGCACAGCCAAGTTCAAATGGTGTTCAGATGGAATGGGTCTTCGGGCCCATAGTTCTCATTAATCCTTTTAAGGATTAAGAGGTTAGCAATAATCTCTTTGACAAGTGGGAGATTGATGAGACCTAGTGTCTCAAGTTATTGCTAGGAACCTTGTTGTTGGTGGGTTGAAGACCACACTCTGTTATTGGGCTAACTTAACCTATCGGCAGACTCTTGTAATGTCCTACCGACAATTGGTGTCATACCGATGATGTTTGGCATCGCTGTGACGAAGTGCTATCGGTAGGACTGTGTTGATGACCACCGATGACTTATTACATAGTGACCATCGGTGAGACGAAGACCATCGGTGAAGCTTTATATCTTTGGGCCGATGGATAGTAGTCACTCTGATGAAGGATTTGGTTTGGCATCGGTAAGACAAGTGTGTCGGAATAAGCATCGAAGGTTTGTCCGATGCTGAGTATCACCCCGATGGAAGCGTTCAACAGATCATCGGCGAGACAAGGCCTATTGGCTGGGCTATGTGGAGTTACTTCGACAGGAGTAGTCACTCCGATGACTTATGCCTATCAGTGGGAGTCTGGGGTTCAGTGAGACAAAGGGCCATCAGAGTAAGCGTTGGTTTGTTCACCGATGATGGAAGTCATTCCGATGGTAACCTTGGTGATCGGGGAGACTCTGCTTATTGGTGGGAGATAAAGTCTGATGGTTGATGGGGTTTGTTATGCTGATGGACTTGAAGGCTTGGTATCATTAGCAACAAAATTGCCAACAATACTCTTTGGTTCGTTGGCGGTTATAAACTGAAATGTCCTCTGCGACTTGATACATGTGGGACTAAACGTCTCGCTGAAATATGAACCGTTGTGACGGTTAGATGGCAGCGACGCCTGAGGAATATGTTCTATCAGCTAGGGCATAAGTGAGTAATGACTCTTGTTCTTGCAGACTGGAAATAGAAATATAGGTCTACAGGTGTTGTTGGAGTTGGATGATGAGACTTGAATAAAAAGTTCATTCTGTAAATGTACAGTGAGTGAACTGGGTATGTTGTTGAGAATCACAAACTAGAGCAAGAAGCTGAGCTCTTTATTGTAACTATAAACCTTACTGTAATAAAGATTGTTTTCTTGTGGTGGTGGGTTTTTTACCTGATAGGGTTTTCCCACGTAAATGGTGTGTCATTTTGTTCTCCGTATCTTGTATGAATATTGCCTATTTGGTTTTTCTAGTGTATTCATCTGTGTTATTTAGTTTTAAAAGTGACCTGTCTGCATTGTCCCCTTGGAATTAACATTAGGGAAGCTATCTTCCGCACCTGTGCTTTCCTTACAACTGTCTATATATATATATATATATATATATATATATATATATATATATATATATATATATATATATATATATACAACTAAATCACTTGGTAAAAGAATTTAGAAATAAAATAAATGAAGTCATATACATACAAGGGGCATAATCACTAAAGTTAGAATAATACATAGAGTAGAAATAAGGAAAAGTGAAATTTCTCTCTACATATTTAGACATTTTATGTGTGTGAGATGCTTAGACATGCAATTGACATTGGAGTTTGGCTTTGCAAGTGGATGGTAGCTCACACTTTGTTGGTTTCTTCTCTAAAACATGGGTTTCTCTAAATTAAATCCTTGTCTCTATTTACTGGTGTTGTTTTTCTCTCATTTACTACACCTCTTGAGTTTAACTATGTTTGGAATAATTATAGTCTTATAATTCCTTAGTAGATCTATAATTTATTATTCAGTCTATAGAATTATTAACCTACATGTTTTAAAAAATCAACTTAACTAAAATAGATTGTTTCCACTTGCAAGTGAATTATTTCCCACAATTTGTTTATGTCACCATGTATTGACATACTTAGGTAACCCATAGATTTATGATAACTATTTTGTTGAAGGGGATGTAGTTGAAACTAAGATAAATGTAAAAACAAATCCTACTTTCAGTTAAGATTTAATTAGTGAATAGGATTCACAAAGTAAGTTTGTTTGTCTTGAGATTAATTCAATCACATTCATTCATCATATTCATATTCATTCGTAAAATAAAAATCACAAATACTTGTAGCTAAACAAATTTAGTACTTCAGATATAAAACACAAAGAAAACTACTTATCAATAATCAAAATAACTATGATACAAAGAGCTCAATAAAGTAGTTTTTCAAACTAGGTCATAATATTCTAAGTTCACATTTTTAATTCATCAAAGTGAATAAATCTAAATTGAGTGTTCATAATACATTTTTAATTTTTTCACACTAGGTCATAATATTGTAAGTTCACATTTTTAATTCTTCAAAGTGAATAAATCTAAATTGAGTGTTCATATAATAGATTTTTATTATTAAAGAGTGTGAGGATTTTGTGTGTTCCACCTATTGACCTCTAAAGTGGACACTTAGAGATACAACCTATGGGGAGTTTTGCAAGTGAGAGACCTAGACGTACTCTATAGAACAACCTCTGAGTTTTTTAGATGTCAGCTCTTTGGTTAACTCACTGGGGGAAAAGAAAAGGGTGAGAGAAAAGTAAATAAAACAAATATGAACTAAGGTGATGCACCAAAACTTAAGACAGTTCATTAACCAGATAGTGTAGTATAATTTCAGCCTTATTAACTTCAAGGATGTTTGAAAGAGTACTAGACATGATTCAAAGCACCAACAACATATAAACCGAACTTATAAAAGAAGGAAACAAAATAGTAAATGATTATAACCATTCTTGAATAGACACAAATAAATATATAACAACTTAACATGCTAAGGTCTCAAGATATATTACAACCAAATGACTACCCATAATACAGAAATATCTCCTTTTCTAAAAGTGATGAACCCTTTTCACACTAACATCGTTCCCCTTTTATAGGAAAAATACTTGAAGATAGAGATTGCAACTGAAAAACATCCCGACGTGAAACCTCCTGCCAAACCCCATCATGGTGGCCATTGCAACTGCTTCCTAGATAAATATGCTAGTCTTCCCCTTTTACAGTGGTAACTAGAACCATCTATTTTTTCCACTACCTTGCATCAAAATCATCAAGAATCTGATGAGACAGGGAACTCCAGAGTTGTAAACACATGGCAACACCCTACCCACTTCGCGACTAGCACTCCTTAAAAAGGAAAAAATAGTTCACCTTGAAAGCTCCCTGAGCTTTGGAGAGTACCCAACTTGCACCTTGCTGACATGTGACTTTCTTTGCTTCCTCTGTGTATAAGTAAATAGAACCTTTAATGCCTTTTCCTGAACAAAAAGTAGCTAGGACATGTGGCGAGATGGTGCAAATTGCAAAAAACTTTGCCTCTCCTATTGAGAGAAATTGTGCTCTGCCAACACATGGCCTATGCGGAGATATATCACAAAGGAAAAAGTGAGGCCCAATGCTTCATAAAATGCTGATTGGTTATGCTACCACATGGTGCCCTCATGTAACTTTGAGGAGAAAATGTCTCTACGAATTGTATAACTTGCATCGTGTTGACACATGGCACGCTCTGCTCACTCCACAACTTCAAAGAAAATCTGAAGGCTATGTGAGATGAAGTCTACACCACCTACAAACAAAATGTAGTGGTTTTGTTTACTTTTATTCATAGTTAAATTGTCCATAGGACATTACACCCTCTCATGTTTCTAATTGTGTGAATACTAGTAAGAAAGGATTGGTTTTTCTTGGATTTATCTTGTTTACAGAATCAATTTTTGGCATTATGATAATAAAGACTTATTCTAAACCTCTATTTATGTTAATCTTTTGTGTTTTCCTTGAAAAGTGGTAGGATTAGGAATATATTATCACTTAGATGTTTAAGCTACTTCAATAATTAATCTAGGTTTGTGCCCTATATATGAACTATTAAATTCATTTGGCTACAGGTATTTGTCATTGTTGTTTTATAAGTGAATATGATATATGCATGTGATAGAATCAATCTTAGGATAAGAAGACTTACTTTGTGAAACCCATTTTCTAATTAGAGATTAACTAAAAATAGGCTTTTGTGTGACATTTTTCTTAGTTTTGGTTGGAACTCCTTGAAGGCAACAATTATTATCAACCATTGGCTTACCCAAGCTTCCCAAGACCTCATAAATATTGGGGGAAATATCTCCATTTCAAGCAAGAATATTTTTTTTTCACTCAATTTGGTGTGTCCAAAAACAAATCAACATGAATATATCTATCTTAGTTGTTATAGATAAATTAGTAGCATAATATTTATTTTATACATAGGGATAGCTAAAGGCATGCATGTTTTATAGGTTGGTAGGAACAAAAGATGGGGCTCTATGAAAAGGATGATATTGCACCATCTAGATAGGACCACATGGCTAGTTTCATCCTAGATATCAACAACACTTGTCTCACGCTGTCTCTACCATCTACACATCATTTCAATATTAGATCTAGTCCATTTCATATCAATAACAACATTTGAATTTATTAAAAATAATGTCAAATTATATTGAAATATAGTAAGGACCCATTTACCCTCACATTTATAATAATATATATAAGCTATTTCAATTAATTTAAGGTCAAATTACTATTAATTAATTTAAAATTTCATTTAACCTTTCAACTAATTTTAAGATGTATTTATTATTATTTTACTTTTCATTAATAATTTGTGATCAAAATATTTTAAAAATGTCAATGGGCCCTTGGTTTGAAGGTGAAGTTGAATGGTTCTAAATGAGCCCACCTAGGATCAAGTCTTGTTGAGTACAAGGCCTATGACATCATAAGGGATGAGACCAAGATTATTCACTGAGCAAATTTGATAGAATGGATACCCCACAATCCTTGGCTCTTAGACAAAGAGGTTTCATCCTATAGGCTTGTGCTCTTGTATCGAATAGAAAAATGATCTTGTCTATGATATAAAATTCTCCATCAAAAAATATTTTAATAATAATATTTTATTTATAAAGATAAATAAATTACTCACTAATAATTTATATATATAAACTCGAATGATTAAAATCCATAAAATCTCTCGTTTCTTGAGAAATATAAATATCTTAAAAATACAAATTGAAAAAAAACCAAAATCATTAATAAAGATTAAGTGTCATAAAATTTAGATGTAGTTGTTCATGTAATACTTCCTTCTAAACATATAATAAATGTTGAAATAAAAAGAATGTGACTTTATTGAAAATAAACATTTTAAACTAATAAAAATTAATAATGAACTAGGGAGTGTTTGTGTAGAAATACTAATGTTATTACTTATTATTTAATAAGTAATTATACATATATTTCACACATGGATTTAAGCCACCTTAGGTGGTTATGTGTCAAATTAGAGAGTCCATCAAACTCGTCCAAGATACATGTCAACACTCATTAGTCAATTGGTGGAAACATTCTTTCCACCACTACTTGAGTGCATGATTTGACTCCTGAAGTGACTCAAACTCTAGAGTATATGCACAACAAATTTGTTCATACTATACACCGATTATGTGATTATCTAATTAATCATCTTTGATGACATTTGTTCTTGTTTGCTCCATTTTGTGATCAACATTCTCTCAATCGGTCCTAGTTCTAACATGCTACCAGAGTAGGACTAAAGCTCATTTGCTAGTTCATTTGAAGTTGTAGGCCAATTTAGAGCTGTGAAACCCCTGTTTGGCATATTGGAGACAATGTTGGTTTAATTTGGCATGGAAAACCTATGTTTCTATGTCTTGGAAATATTCTTGGTGAAAGGGGTTGAGCAGGTTGGAGGAGGCCAAACTATAAAGCCAAAGGAATTTTAGGATTAATGTGCCATCAAACTTGTAAATCCTATGTAATTTATTATTCCTAGTATTGTTTGTAAATCACCCATAAGGAATCAATTTTTTTAGCAGCAACGATCTTGTTTCACCTGCATGTTTATATCCAGTACTAGATGCTAATTCATCCACGATAGGCGCTTGTAGGGGGTTTCTAAAACAAAAAGTAGCACAATGATTCTTTTAAAATTCTGAAACAAAAAGTAGCACAACAGCCCATTCTTGTTTTGTCCAACTTTAACAAGTTGTTTGTGGTAGAATGTGATGCTAGTAACCTTGCTATAGGGGCTGTCCTAAGTCAAGAAGGTAGGCCAATTGCTTTCTTTAGTGAAAAATTGAATGATGCTAGGAGAAAGTATTCTACTTATGACTTGGAATTGTATGCAATGGTGCAAGATTTGAAAAAATGGAGGCACTATCTTTTGCCTAAAGAGTTTATTGTTTATACTGACAACCATGCACTTAGTTTTCTGAATTCATAGGAGAAACTCAACCATAAGCATATGAAATGGGTTAAACAACTCCAAGCATATACTTTTTCAATAAAACACAAGAAGGGGCAGGCCAATAAAGTGACAGATGCATTGAGTAGAAGGGTATGTATGGTTCAAGAAAATTAGTTGTAAAGTGTAGGGGTTGATGCTCTCAAACATATGTATTAGGATGATGAAGATTTCAAGGAGGTATATGAAGTTTGTTCATAGTTTTTAGAATCTTATCATTCAGATTTTTCTGAGTTTTTGTTGCAACAAGGGTTGTTGCTCAAAGGCAACCAATTATGTGTTCCTAGGTGTTCCATGAGGGAGAACATCATAAAGGAAAAATATTGTGGCAGACTAGGAGGTCACTTTGGGCTGGATAAAACATTGGATCAGGTGAAGAGGTTTTATTTTTGGCCTAAAATGCAATCAGATATTAAAAAATTTGTTGAATGTTGTAGTATTTGTCAAAGGGCAAAGGGTACTTCATCTAATACTGGTCTATATCAGCCACTTCCTATTCCTCATAGGCCATGGGAAAGTATTAGCATGGATTTTGTCTTGGGTCTTCCTAGGACTCAAAGAGGATTTGATAGCATATTTGTTATGGCGGATAGATTCAATAAGACGGCTCATTTCTTGCCATGTAAATGTATGAATGATGCTCCACACATTGCTGGTTTGTTCTTCAAAGAAATTGTTAGAATCCATGGTTTGCCTCTTAACATTGTGACTGACAGGAATCCAAAGTTTGTAGGCCACTTTTGGCATACTTTGTGGAATAAGTTGGGCACTCAATTATCATTCACTTCAGCCTATCACCCTCAGACTAATGGCCAAACTGAGGTAGTGAATAAGTCTTTGGTAAATCTCCGTAGATGTCTTACAAAGTAGCATGGAGAGGAATGGGATATGATCATCCCTCAAGTTGAATTTGCTTACAATGATTCCACAAATAGAAGTATAGGAAGAAGTCCATTTGAGGTTTTCTATGGTGTTCACCAAAGAGGCATTCTTGAATTGAGAGATCTCAATGGATTGGAGAGGAAGAGTGCTCAAGGTGAAGACTTTACATTGGCCATGAAGGACATCCATGATAATGTAAGAGAAACTCTTCAAAGGAACAATAAGAAGTACAAGGAGAGAAGGAGAGATGTACAATACAAGGTTGGGAATTTGTTCATGGCACATTTGAAGAAGAGACTTCTGAAGGGGCAGCCAACCAAACTCCTCATGAAGAAGATAGGGCCATGCCAGATTGTGTACAAGTTTGGGTCCAATGCCTATGAGATTGAGCTTCCTCAAGGCTTGGCCATATCTCCTATATTTAATGTTTCAAACTTGTTTCCTTTCAAAGGTGATCATAATGCAGATTCAGGGGTAGGTATGACAGCAGTAGGAGATGAAGAATGGGTTAAGGGTCTTCCACCCAATCAACCATTGAAGTTGGAATGCATTCTTGATACCAAGGTCATCAAAAAGACTAGAAAGAAGACATACAAAAAGTTCCTTGTCAAGTGGAGTTGCTTACCCATTGAAGATGCCACTTGGATGAGTGAAGAAGACATCTTGAAGCATGGTGTCATAGTTGCCAATCTAATTCCTCAAGAGACTTGTTCCACCCGGGGAGTATGGTGCAGGAGCACCAAGAGGATCATGAAGATCCATGATTGTTTTTTGTTGGTTCATGTTGTAATAAGGTCATGGAACACCATTCTCATGTTTTAACAAGGACCATGTCCAAAAACATCTCTTGTCATGTTATGATGGAGCAGTCATAAGGTGTAATAGGCAGTCATATTTGTAAGCCTTCTAAGGCATGTAAGAAGCAGTCATACATTGTCATGCATTATAAGACTTTTGGCATGTACCAAGGAGTGATAGACCTTGTCAAAAGATTAATAACATTGTAAAGGTGTTTGAAGGCATTTTCAAGCCTCATAATCACTAATGCCTCTGATAAAACTTGTAATTAGTTGTAGTTTTAAAAATTGAATAGGGAAGTTCGATGGTTGAAGAGTAGTTATGGATCTTCCCATCAACCAAACTATCTCCAAGGGGTCTATAAAGGTGCATGCAAGTTTAAATAAACTTGAAGAAGATCATTGTAATGTGTGTAAGAAGTTTCAATGCAATACAAAACCAATTCTCTAATGTTTACTATCTTTTTCTGCATTTTCTGGGAAAACAGTCTGTACCATCTTCCTGTACAAAACTATCATGATTTCTAAGGTAGTTGAATGTGTAGTGTGGTGAAGTGACTTCCATTTAAGACTGGTTTGAAGCCTTGACACTGATCAAGAAGTAATTTATGCTCATTTTCCTTGGGCTGCTCATTGAAACTCTGTTTTCTTGAACTCCTACGCTGCTACAGGCTGTACTTTGCAAAGGTACAATGTTGTTTCCACTTTCTCATGATTTGATTGGTTAGAGCATGGAGTTGTATTTCATTTGAAGTTAGTTTGGTGTTTTGATATTTCTATTGTAGGGAGATATAAGTTTTTTTCCAAAAACTATCCTATCAAAACCTAATCTAGGGTTTGCTTCAAACAATGGAAAATTGACCATCCCACTGTCTTTTAGAGCCACAAGACTAGTGGGATTGATGTGTCCATTTGTATTTCAATTGATTTGGGTGTTTTAAGAGGAGAGGGAGTTGGCAGTTTCAAAATTTGAGGAGGAAGGCTTAATATTTCCATGTATTAAGCCAATTTGAGGAATCATAGATGCATTTGAGGGAATAGTCAATTGTAGGAGTTCAAAACCTGAAAAAGTCTTGGTTTCAGCATGGGATTGAGATGTTCAAATGATTGGTTTAGTTTTGTGAGTCTTTGAAAGGGTGGTTGCTTCACAAATTTGGCCTAATTGGGGCTCTAGATCACTAGGATGGGTTTTAGGTTGGACCATACTGTCCAAAACAACCCATACCCATTTTAAAATATGTCATGGGGAATTGAAATGGGTATCTCTAGATTGTCTAAGATGTGAGTTTGTAGGCTTGTGTCAAAAGATATTGCTGACTGTATTTGTTTTAAGGGCTACAAGGGTTTTAGGTGCCTAAAGAAGGAAGTACCAAAACCAAGTTTGTTATACCTTTGCCAATGGTTTGGATGGGTCCCATGGCATGTCAAATCAACCTTTTCATGATGATCTCAGAGCCACTAATTGTTCTTCCCACTTTTACAAGTTGATCCTTGAATTTGGGTTTTAGAGTGTAACGAAAACCTTGTGAATTTGTGCTATCCTCCATCTATCCTAGTGACTCTACATCTTAGTGGTATTAGAGCCATAAAAGGTTCTATTGTTGGTTGTGTAAGACCAGGTATATGTCAGAAGAGGAGAGTGAAGGAGAGGCTAGCAATATGCCTCCAAAGGGGATGACCACTGAGGTGGTTAAGAAGTTCAAGGAGATGGAAGAAAAGATCAAAAGTGGAGTCAAGGAAGCACTCCAAGAAGAGTTGACGGCATTGGGGATAGGAAAAAGGATAGATGATGGTTCTGATGAAGAAGAAGAAAAAGAGGAGGAGGAAGAAGATCAAGAAGAGGTAGAGGTACTTGCAGATCAAAAACATTTCCTTGAAGCCATCAAGGCAATTGGAAAAGATTCTTCAGAGGCTCAAATGGAGATTCCTATGTTTAGTGGAAAGATGAATGCTAACGAAGTCATGGAGTGGATTGAGGCCCTAAACAACTATTTTGAATACAAAGAAGTTCTTGAGAACAAGAGGGTGAAGTTTACAAAAACTAAACTCAAAGTTGCTGCCCTTACATGGTGGAATTACACCCAAGGTGAGAGGGTAAACAATGGGAAGAGCATTATCTCTTCATGGAGCAGAATGTTGGAGAGGATCAAGTCCCAATTCCCTCCATCAGACTATGAGGTGTAGATCTAAAAGAAGATGCATAATCTTAAATAAAGAGATTTCGATGTGGCCACCTACACCGAGGAGTTTCACAAGTTCTCTCTTCATTGTGGATACATGGAGGATGAAAAAGGTAAAGTGGCAAGGTATATGAATGGTTTGATTTTTAATATTCAAGATGAAATCAGTCTACTAACCCCTAAAACCATGGATAAATGCTTTCAAGTGGCATTAAGGGCTAAAGAGAAGTTGAAGAGGAAAGGTGACTAGCAAAATAGAGGAAGAGGTGGCAGAAATTTTAGAGGTAGGGGAAGTTTTGGAGGAAGAAATCAGTCCCAAAGGAGTCAAGGGGAATCTAGTTCCCAAGAACAAAGTGGAGAATCAGGTTCTAGAGGAGGCTTTCGAGGAAGGAGACCCAATGGAAGGGGTAGATTTGGTGGACCAGGGAGAGGTCCTAATGTCTTCATAGGAAGGTGCTACAATTGCAATCAAGTGGGACATCCAGCCTTCAAATGTCCTGAAAAGAAAGCCTCAAGTTCTCATGGAGGAGAGAGAAGGAACTAGTTGATCCAAGAGGAAGATTGCGAAAGTATTAACTCTCCAATTGGAAGTGTAGCCCCAGTCCATGAAGGAGAAAGTTTGATGATGAGAAGAACCATGTCGAAGGTGCCTGAAACACAAGAACTCCATCAAAGGAAGACATTGTTCAGGATAATGTGCAAGGCCTTGGTAAGATTTGCAAGGTGATTGTTGATTCAGGCTCAACTAAAAATGTGGTTTCCATTGAAATTGTAGACAAGTTGAAATTGAAAAGACTTCCTCATGTTAGTCCTTATAAATTATCATGGTTAAATAAGGGGCAACAAGTTTTGGTAGATGAACAATCATGGGTAGAATTTGAGATAGGAGAATATAAGGACAAGATTTTGTGTGATATAATCCCCATGGATGCTTTTTATTTTCTATTAGGACGTCCAAGGCAATATGATGTCCAATCCCAACATGATGGTAAAACTAATTCTTTCATCATAACCAAGAATGGTAGGAAGTATAGAATGGATCCATTGCCGGTTGAGAATGTAGAGAAAAGTGTTGGGTCAAGTGTCATGATTGTGAGTGGTAAAGAGTTTCTAGACACCCTTAAGGAGGAAGAATCCCAAGGGTATGCTATGATTTTGAAGCCTAAAAAAAGTCCTAATTTACATGATCCTAGTAAGGAAGAGGTTCCTAAGGAAGTGCAGAAATTGTTAGAGAAGTATAAGGGGATTATGGTAGACGAAATACCTAATGAGTTGCCACCTATTAGGGACATAAGCTATCAAATTGAATTCATACCAGGATCAACTTTTCCAAACAAAGCATCCTACAAGATGACACCTTCTTAAAATGAAGAGATTGCCAAGAAAGTGCGAGAATTGTTGAATAAGGGATTGGTGAGAAAAAGTCTTAGCCCATGTGTTGGCCCAACAGTCCTAGCCCCTAAAAAGGATGGTAAAAGGAGGTTGTGTAGAGATTCTAGAGCCATTAACAAGATTACCATAAGATATAGGTTCCCTATACGAAAGATTGAGGACCTAATGGACTGTTTGGGAGGGGCTAGATACTTTCCTAAGATTGATCTTAAGAGTGGGTATCATCAAATTAGGATAAAGCAAGGGGGTGAATGGAAGACAACAGTCAAAACAATTGAGGGTCTTTATGAGTGGTTGGTGATGCCATTTGGTCTATCTAATGCCCCAAGTACTTTTATGCATCTCATTAATGAAGTGTTGAAGGATTTCATTAGCAAATTTGTTGTGGTATACTTGGATGACATTCTTGTTTTCAGCAGGACTAAGGAAGAGCATTTGCAACATTTGGATCAGGTTTTGAAGAAGTTACATGATGAACAATTGATGATCAACAAGGAAAAGAATGTCTTCATGAAGGAAGAACTCACCTATATCTTGGTTCTGTCATTTCCCAAGGTAGCTTGAAGATGGATCCAACAAAGGTAGAGGCCATTTTGTCATGGCCAACTCCAAAAACAACAGGTGATGTAAAAAGTTTTCATGGTTTTGCAGCATTTTATAGGAAGTTCATAAGGGGTTTGTCATATTTGGGCACCAATTTCGGATACCATCAAAGGGGGGCAGAAATGTAAGTTTCCTTGGACCAAGGTAGCTAATGATTCTTTTGAAATTATAAAACAAAAAGTAGCACAACAACCCATTCTTGTTTTGCCCAACTTTAACAAGTTGTTTGTGGTGAAGTGTGATGCTAGTAACCTTGATATAGGGGTTGTCCTATGTCAAGAAGGCAGGCCAGTTGCTTTCTTTAGTGAAAAATTGAATGATGCTAAGAGAAAGTATTCTACTTATGACTTGGAATTGTATGCAATGGTGCAAGCTTCAAAAAAATGGAGGCACTGTCTTTTGACTAAAGAGTTTATTGTTTATACTGACAACCATGCACTTAGTTTTCTAAGTTCATAGGAGAAACTCAACCATAGGCATATGAAATGGGTTGAACAACTCCAAGCATATACTTTTTCAATCAAACACAAGAAGGGCCAGGACAATAAAGTGGCAGATGCATTGAGTAGAAGGGTGTGTATTGTTCAAGAAATTTAGTTGCAAAGTGTAGGGGTTGATGCTCTCAAACATATGTCTCAGGATAACAAAGATTTCAAGGAGGTATATGAAGTTTGTTCATAGTTTTCAAACTCTTATCATTCTAATTTTTTTGAGTTTTTGTTGTAGCAGGGGTTGTTGTTCAAAGGCCGCCAATTATGTGTTCCTAGGTGTTCCATGAGGGAGAACATCATAAAGGAAAAACATTGTGGTGGACTAGGAGGTCACTTTGGGCTGGCTAAAACATTGGATTAGGTGAAGAGGTTTTATTTTTGGCCTAAAATGCAATGAACTATCAGAAAACTTGTTGAATGTTGTAGTATTTGTCAAAGGGCAAAGGTTACTTCATCTAATGCCGGTCTATATCAGCCACTTCTTGTTCCTCATAGGCCATGAGAAAGTATTAGCATGGATTTTGTCTTAGGTCTTCCTAGGACTCAAAGAGGTTTTGATAGCATATTTGTTGTGGTGGATAGATTCAGTAAGATGGCTCATTTCTTGCCATGTAAATGTACTAATGATGCTTCACACATTGTTGGTTTGTTCTTCAAAGAAATTATTAGAATCCATGGTTTGCCTCTTAACATTATGACTGACAGGGATCCAAACTTTGTAGGCCTCTTTTGGTGTACTTTGTGGAAGAAGTTGGGCACTCAATTATCATTCACTTCAGGCTATCACCCTCAGACTAATGGCCAAACTGAGGTAGTGAATAGGTCTTTTGGAAATCTCCTTAGATGTCTTACAAAGAAGCATGGACAGGCATGGGATATGATCATCCCTCAAGCTGAGTTTGCTTACAATGATTCCACCAATACAAGTACAGGAAGAAGTCCATTTGAGGTTGCCTATGGTGTTCACCCGAGAGGTATTCTTGAATTGAGAGATCTCAATGGATTGGCAAGGAAGAATGCTTAAGGTGAAGACTTTGCATTGGCCATGAAGGACATCAATGATAATGTAAGAGAAACTCTTCAAAGGAACAATGAGAAGTACAAGGAGAAAGCCAATGAGAGAAGGAGAGATGTACAATACAAGGTTGGGAATTTGGTCATGGCACATTTGAAGAAGGAGAGACTTCCAAAGGGGCAGCCAACCAAACTCCTCATGAAGAAGATAGGGCCATGCCGGATTGTGCACAAGTTTGGGTCTAATGCCTATGAGATTGAGCTTCCTCAAGGCTTGACCATATCTCCTATATTTAATGTTTCAGACTCTTTTCATTTCAAAGGTGATCATAATGTACATTCAGGGGCAGGTATGATAGCGATAGGAGATGAAGAATGGGTTAAGGGTCTTCCACCCAATCAACCATTGAAGTTGGAATGCATTCTTGATACCAAGGTCATCAAAAGGACTAGAAAGAAGACATACAAATAGTTCCTTGTCAAGTGGAGTGACTTACCCATTGAAGATGCCACTTGGATGAGTGAAGAAGACATCTTGAAGCATGGTGTAATAGTTGCTGATTTGATTCCTCAAGAGACTTGAGTTTTTTTCCACCCGGGGAGTATTGTGCAGGGGCACCAAGAGGATCATGAAGATCCATGATTGTTTTTTTGTTTGTTCATTTTGTAATAAGCTCTTGGAAGAGCATTCTCATGTTGTAATAAGGACAATGTCCAAAAATGTCTCTTGTCATGTTATGATGAAGCAGTCATAAGGTGTAATTGGTAGTCATCTTTGTAAGCCTTCTAAGGCATGTAAGATGCAGTCATACATTATCATGCATTATAAGCCTTTTGGCATGTACCAGGGAGTGATAGACCTTGTCAAAAGATTAATAACATTGTAAAGGTGTTTGACGGTATTGTCAAGCCTCATAATCACTGATGCCTATGATAAGACTTGTAATTAGTTGCAGTTTCAAAAATTGAACAGGAAAGTTTAACGTTTGAAGAGTAGTTATGGATCTTCCCATCAACCAAACTATCTCCAAGGGGTCTATCAAGGTGTATACAAGTTTAAATAACCTTGAAGAAGATCATTGTAAGGTGTGTAAGAAGTTTCAATGCAATAAGAAACCAATTCTTTGTTGTTTACTGTCTTTTTCTGCATTTTCTGGGAAAACAATCTGTACCATCTTCTTGTATGGAACTGTCATGATTTCTAAGTTAGTGGAATGTGTAGTGTGGTGAAGTGACTTCCATTTAATACTAGTTTGAATCCTTGATACTCTTCAAGAAGCAATTTATGCCCATTTTCCTTGGACTACTCATTGAAACTCTATTTTCTTGAACTCCTACACTGCTACAGGCCGTACTTTGCAAAGGTACAAGGTTGTTTCCACTTTCTCATGATTTGATTGGTTATAGAATGGAGTTGTATTTCGTTTGAAGTCACTTTGGTGTTTTGACATTTCTATTGTAGGGAGATATAAGGTTTTTTCCAAAAACTGTCCTATCAAAACCTAATCTAGG
Source organism: Cunninghamia lanceolata (assembly GCA_027924645.1). NCBI lineage: Eukaryota > Viridiplantae > Streptophyta > Pinopsida > Cupressales > Cupressaceae > Cunninghamia > Cunninghamia lanceolata. Next base: position 24,906,164 of record BSBN01001332.1, on the reverse strand, counting down.
GTTTGCTTCAAATGATGGAAAATTAACCATCCCACTATCTCTCAGGGCCATAAGACCAATGGGATGGATGTGTCCATTTGTATTTCAATTGATTTGGGTGTTTACAGAGGAGAGGGAGTTGGTAGTTGCAAAATTTGAAGAGGAGGGCTTAATATGTCCATGTATTAAGCCAATTTGAGGAACCATAGATGCATTTGAGGGAACAGTCAATTGTAGGAGTTAAAAACATGAAAAAGTCTTGGTTTGGGCATGGGATTGAGATGTCCAAATGATTGGTTGAGTTCTGTGAGTCTCTGAAAGGGTGGTCGCTTCACAAATTTGGCCTAATTGGGGCTCTAGGTCACTAGGAGGGTTTATAGGTTGGACCATACTGTCCAAAACAACCCATAACCATTTTGAAATATGTCCAAATGGGTATCTCTAGATTGTCTAAGATCTGAGTTTTCAATCCTGTGTCAAAAGATATTGCTGACTATCTCTGTTTCAAGGGTTACAAGGGTTTTTAGTGCCTATAGAAGGAAGTACCAAAACCAAGTTTGTTCTGCCTTTGCCAATGGTTTGGATGGGTCCCATGGCATGTTAAATCAACCTTTTCATGATGAGTTTAGAGCCACTAACTTATGTTCCCACTTTTGTAAGTTGATCCTTGAATTTGGGTTTTAGAGAGTAATGAAAACCTTGTCAATTTGTGATATCCTTCATCTATCCTAGTGACTCTACATCAAAATGTGTACCTTAGGGACAACTCTACATATCCTATTATTGGATGAGGGAAGGTAATGTTGTGTTTTAGTACTGGGAGAGTTAAAGTTCCCTCCCTGGTGTTTTGGATGTTCCTTGATTGGCTAGAAATTTGATTTCTGTTTGAAAGTTGAATGATTTGGGAATGCATGTGACATTTGATAAGAATGGTTACAGATTGGTGAGAGGAAACTTGGTGGTAGCGAAGGGGAAAAGATTGGGAACTCTATTTAAGCTAGAAGCCACTATTGTTTTTGATGCCTCTTATACATCTGAGGCTAATACTAAAAATACATGTATGATGTGGCATCGTAGATTGGACCACATAAGTTAGTCTAGTTTAAAGACTAGCTTAAATAAAAAATTTTAGACAATTTATCCTATTCTGATTAGAGTTTCAAATTCTATGAACATTATGTGTTGGGAAAATAGAATAGATCTCCATTTCCTTCATGGAGTAATAAATCAAATGATAAATTGGAACTTATTCATTTGCATGTTTTTGGTCCAATAGATGTTGAATCAATTGGAAAATCTAGATATTTTTTCCTTCATTGATGATGCCTAAAGGTTTATGTGGATTTATTTTATGCATCACAAATCTGAAGTTTTCACTAAATTTAAGGAATTTAAAGCTTTAGTTGAAAAGCAATTAGATTATAAGATAAGGGTTTTGAGGTCTGACAATGGAGGGGAATATTGTTCTAAGGAATTTGATGAATTATGTAAGCATGCAGGTATTGTTAGATAGAATACAAATCCATATACACCACAGTAGAATAGAGTAGCATAAAGGATGAATCAAACAATAATGGAAAGACCCAAATGTATGTTGAGTGAATCACAGTTGAACAAATGCTTTTGAGCAAAAGCTGTGTGTATTGCAAACTACTTGGTTAACAAATCTTTGTGTAAGGCTCTTTTTTCAACTCCTTATGAAATGTGGACAGGTAAGAAACCTTCTTTTTCACATTTAAGGGTATTTGGTTGTGAGTCTTATGTTCATGTGCCTAAAGAAAAATGAACCAAGTTGGATCCAAAATCTAAAAAGTGTACTTTTAATGGATATGGTGATAATGTAAAAAGTTATAAGCTTTGGAATCCACTAAGCCGAAAGATTATCTATTCTAGAGATGTTATTTTTAGGGAACATAGTGTTATTTTATAACCTAAACAACCAAAGGAAAAAGAAGAAAATGTGAAGAGGGTGCATTTTGAATTAGAGCATGAAGATGCACCTTAGGAAGATCATAATGATGGATTGGGGGATGAAGCAGAAAAAGACTCGAGTGAAAGTTCTGATGAGGAATAATCTGTTGTGATAGAAGAAGTTGGTATAGATGAGCATGTAGAAGAACTTGAAGAGTCTCTTACTCCACCTATAAGAAGATCCACAAGACAATGGAATCTAGTTGATAGGTATAGACCACCAGATTTCCATTGTGTATATTCTTTATTGAGTACTGATGATGAGCCTAGATCCTATAGGGAAGCTACTCATGTAGATGATAGTGAGTCTTGATAGTTAGCCATGTAGGAGGAGCTGATGGATTTAGACTCTTGCAACACATGGGATCTTGTTCATTTTCTCAAAGGAAGAAAGGCCATAGGTTGCAAGTGGGTCTTCAAGAAGAAGTTTGGAGTAGATGGTTCATTGGAAAAGTGCAAGGCTAGACTGGTAGCCAAGGACCACTCCTAGAGATAGGGAGTTGATTTTAGTGAAATATTCTCTCCTGTTGGTAAATTAACTTCTATTAGATTTCTTTTATCCATTGTTGTAGCCTTTGATTGGGAAATAGTGCAAATGGATGTTGAGACTAATGATAACTAAGACAGGGGGTGAATCAGTTATCCTAATTACTTCAACTTTCTGATCTTCCTTAACAATTAATGCAGCATCAAATCATATAGCTATGAAAAAGAAATAACATCAATACACATGACACAATGATTTTGACATGGAAAACTCTATTAAGGGAAAAACCACAGGGTGATTAACCCAAGATTGTATTCTCTATTAAAAGAATAAGATAGTACAAAATGGCACTTGCCAATTAGGGCTCACTACCCAAGCACACTGCTCACAAGAGGCTCACTGCCTACAAAAGACTCACTGTCTACAAGGTATAAGATAACAAGATACTTGAACTAATGAGAAGCATCCACATATGCTGATGTTCAGTTCCAGTTAGACTCAATATACTGATCTGCTACACTTCATTCTTCCTCTTCTTAGGTACTGTTGTCCAGTCACATACTGGACCTGTATTTCTGCTTCCAAAAAGTTCTCTTCTTTTCTTCACACTTTATAATACACCACACACCCTTTCACATCCAAATCCATCTGGTATATATATCCACACCAATGATTTCAATACCTTTCTAGTCAGCATCCAGAATAGTCAATATTTTCCCAAACTCTGATCTATCGGTTGAATCCTTACTTATCAAGTGATGCGTATCAAAGAGATGCTTATAGAAGTCATCAATCATGTTGGCCAATCATGAATGATACCTCAAGAAACTTGATCACCATCAATAACTCATCCAGATTAAGGTCTGATGTTCTGCCGGTCAGTTCTTCCTTTGTCAACTCTACCAAACAAGAACCCAACATGTAGGTACTCATATCTCTTCACTCTTTCATCATCGGAGGCTCAATCTCTAGAATGTATCAATCAAGGTACATTTCTTGACTTCTCCAAGTCCGCACTTTACTGAGATACTTCCTCTGAGAAATCCGGACCTGACTGTCAGACCTTGCCACATGCTCTGTTCTTGCTTACTGGACCACAACACTCTTCAATCTGATTTTTGGTATAAGCACACCATGTCCTGCGGATGGTTGGAATGAACTTTGTTGCCATCAATGACAACACTCATGAAGCCACACAGTGTCTCTTGCCAACAATGTCCCCCTTTGGCATTGATGGAAACACTTAGTGAAAAATGACTAAGTGTCACACTATACTCCCCCTTGGCTGATGCTCTATTTTTATATACATTTTTCTAGAGCTCCCCCTTAGTTGGATTCCACATTTTTCACTTCTCTTCACTCCCCCTTTGACATCAATGGCAAAGGGTAGGGTCCGTACATCAAAACTTTCAAAAATAGTCTATACATATCCACATAAGTATATATATACAAGTTGTACTTACATATACTTAAGTATGTCTGCAAAAGTATTCTTCAACTGTATAACTTCTGTCACCCAATTCTACTTCATCCTGTCCAAAATTGAGATGCGACCACTCAATAGGAATGCAAAAGCTCCTGCCTTCTTAAGATCTGTTGGATTATTGGTCTGGGATGTGGCCTGTGCATTAGTTAGGGCCTCTAACTTAGGGATAATGATCCCTCTAAGTTCACTTAACCTGTTTATTCTATTTTTCTTCTCCTTCTCAAGCTTCTTTATTTCATCTATGACTGTAATAGTGTGACACTCTTGATTTACTATGGAGGAGGAGAGAGGATCAAAACTTTGAGATAAACTTAATAGTTTATCCTCTTGCTCTTTTACTTTCTTCTCAATATCCTTGGTCACTTTAGGCCAGGATAAAAAAAATTTATAGATATCTCCACCATCTTTAAGAGAATTTTCTAAGCTCTTTATTCCAATATCCATAACTCTCCTATCATTTTTTATTAGACCCTACACTTCGAAGAGTCTTTTTCCTAAAAACTCCTTCCGGACCTTTTCTTCTGTTGACTTTTCTAAGGAATCAAAATGTGTATGAATAGAATTTACAAGAGACTTTAGATTACCAGATGTGGATGCTGAAGGATCCTTTTGGAAGGATGGCATGATCTTCTCCAATACACTGGATGCAATTTCTATTAGCTCACAGTCCTCTATGTGAGACTTCAAAAAATTTTCTTTTGCCTTTGCATGGGCAAAAGATGTTATCTTCATAGTCTGAACCAGAGAGAGGGAATCAAAATTGAATGGTCCTTAAAGCAGTTTCGGTTCATCAATTTCCATAATTTCTTTGGTCAAGAAGTCTTTGACTTCTTCTGCAGTGTCTCTTGCCAAAGACAGAGTTTTCTTCCCTTCTGTAGCCTTAGCACTGTCATTTGTGGTCTTCTCTGTTGGACCTTCTTCTCTTCCCTTCTCCTCTGCTTCCTGACGGATCTTCTCTTCTACTCTTTTTTCTCCTTTAGATCTGAAGTCTACTAGAGAAACCGAAGGAGAGATGTGTGCTTCTTCATGAACTTCCTCTTCCAGAGTGGAGGAATCTAAATCCTTAGTTTTCTCTTTACTTGTCTCCTTTGTCTCTTCTCCATTTTTCATAATAGATTCTTCTTCTTTATTCACGATAGAGGGTTCATTACCTAGGTCCTCTATAACAGGAATATTGAATCTTTTAAAAGCATTCTGGAGGATATCTTCTGTTTCTTTTGCTACTTTGTTAGTTTCTCCAAGCATGAGTTGATTCATTCTAGCCTTACTCTGGAACTCATCCTTGCAATCTTTGAACATCATATCCATTTGTTTTGGAGTAATTGAAGGATAGAGCTGAATAGCTATTTGTTTTCCAATTTCTAAGTCCTTTGTCTTGGCATTTTCCTTTCTCATTTCAAGTTCTTTCTCTAAACTTTTAGGAATTAGAGAGATGATTTCAATAAATGCTTTATTGTATATGTTTAAGTACTTAACTATGGCTTCCTCCAAAATCCTTTTATCTGCATCATTATACTCATCATAGAATTCTGTTATTGGTTACAGATTTCCATCCATAGTGACTACTTTGACTACATCATCAATGGATAGAGTAGGCTTCTCAACAAACTCTTCTGTCTCTTCTTCCTTGCTGTGACCAGTAGAAGGTTCACCGAATGACTTCTTTTTCTTCTTCATTTTCTTTACTTCCTCATCTGATTCTGTCTCTTCATCATCCTTCTAGCTTGTATAAGACCTTGTTGCCTTTTTCTTGGTTCTCTTCTCTCCTTTTCCAGATGTCTGAGCTTCCAGTTTTGAGGCCTTTTGACTCATGGAAATGGTAGGTGCAAATCTTTTGGATGATCTGGTCTGAGAGGAGGCTTGCACCGGAGCACTTTCTTTTCCTATCTCTTGCCTTTCTTTCTCTGCCCTTTCCATCTTCTCTCTATTGGTATCTAGTGCTTCTTTTGAAATCCCATACCTTTTGGCAACATTCTCTATTTCTTTTCTCACTTTCCTCTTCATCTCTGGTTGTCTTAGCTCCACATGAATCTTTACACTTAACTCTTCAAAAGTTCCAAACCTTTCTACCTCAGGTTCCTTGGGTTGACTTAGCATGTGTTGAACATGTAGCTCAACAATTTTCTCATCCACTTCATACCCCATTGGCATGATCTAGACTGTCCTTGGCTCCACTGCCTCCATTAGGCATTGATCAGTATCCACCATGAAGCATACTGTATCTTTGTATTTTTCCACTAGAGATTGGGGGATTCTTTCTCTTTCTTGCATCATACTCTAAAAGTTCTTGAAGTAGCCCCATAGTGTTGTATTCTGTGCCTTGGCATCTCCTATTCCATGCAAATAATCCCTGATTTGTATGGCTACTGGTCTATCATTTTGCCACATCCAACCACTAGATCCAGGTAGCTCATTCATATAATAGAAAAATAGGCAGAGTATCAAGCCACCATATTTGAAAGAGTTCTTCTTGTCCTTCTTTATCTTCTGCAGATTCTCCAAAAGTTAGCTTAGGAGAAGCTCACAAAGATCATAGTCAGCATTTTCTTTTAACATCTGATAAGCTATATAAATTACAGATTCGGGTATTGAATTTTCCTTGCTGGAGTGATATATCTTGTAACCAATTATCATGGATGCGAATTTGATATCTGGGTCAGCGATATCTTCAATTGTCATTGCTCTCTTGTCAAATTTTGATCTAGTTGCTTCACTCACTATCTGATTCTTGACAGATTTCAGAGCAGGTATCCCACTGGATGAGTGCAATCTGGTAACTGCCCTAATGGCATCCTTGGTTATCTTGAATGGCCTCATCAGCCATATAAAGTTATCATACATTTTACTTAGAACATACTGGACCCATTCATATTCTACAAAATAGGGGAAATGAATGGACTATGCAAAATGTTTGTCCTGGATAGCCTTATACTGAGGTTTGACTTCAAATGAGTCATCAATTAACTGATTGTGATAGCTATCTATCAGCTTGGATTCCCCAAATTCTTCAATGTTTGCATGAATGTATGCCTTAATGTCTTCAACATGCAAAACCCCATGCAGAATGCTGGAAAATGTGCCTAAGGGATCCACCTCTAGAGATTTGTATAGATGTTTCTTAAATTTGGGGTGAGGCCTATCAGAAAATTTTACAACATTCAGAGTAGCCATCTTAAAGATTTAGAGAGAGTTTGAGCAAGGGTGAAAAATACCTTTTTACGCTTCTAGGTTTCATGGAATGAGCTGGATCGGATAGCTAGATGAAATTATCTTCTATGGTTGATCTTGAGAGGCTTGAGACAATTTGTTTGCAAAGCTCTTTTTCTCTTCTTCTTGAGTGCAAATGTATAAATGATGAACAAAGGAACCCTTTTATTTCTGCACAAACCCTAATGTTGTTTGTAATAAATGCATACCTTAAGTTATTCCGGTTGCTCTGTTCTCCTTATCCTAAGAGATTTTTATAGATCATTAAGATGCCCTTAAAGTTATTCTTGGTGGATATTAGCAATCTATCTACCTTTCGCAATCATTTTATTTATCCATAGATCAAGACACCTCAAATTTGAATCATACCGGATCTAACTGTGAAAATCATGTTCTTATCAGATGACTATTGAACCAGATCAATCTTGGAAGATTAATCTTTTCAAAACTTCTTGCGGATCTTTCATATCTTTACCTTGGCTTATTTAGATATTTCTCTAAGAACCTCTTTGATCCGCAACCTTTCATGTGCCAATTTCAGGCACCTATTGACTGGCTGGGGGAAAATGTTTTTCTTTTGTGACTCCCCATGAGCCAGAGCTCATCTATTTAGTTTCCAGAAGGAATATCAGCACCAAATACTCCTCTTCACCCAAATCTTGTTCATTTCCCTTTGTATTTCATCCATATTCACTTTTCTTTTTCCTTTGTCTTGGTTTTGATTATGAAGTACCAGACCCTTTTTGTCTTGATTCTTGCTTCTGTAGAATTTGGCAATATGACTAGATCTATTGCAGTTGTAGAAAACAACATTTCTTTGCATATTTGACTAATATCCTCTTGATCTACACTGATTAGCCATATGTCCCATTCTATTGCATGCAAAGCATCTACCATTGAAAGAATTGTTTATTTGCATGTTTCTACACTCATGAGATTTGTGACCATACCTCTTGCAATTGAAACACTATTCGGAGAAGGATGAATTATTCTGATTCATTCTTTTTCTGCACTGATTTGCTTTATGACCAAAGTTGTTGCAGTTGTGGCAGTAACCATTGAAAGATGGATGTCTTTGAGCATTTGGTTGCCTTACCAGAGGTCTTCTAGGCTTGTTTCTTGGATTTTATGATCTGGAGTTGTTCTGACCAGATCCAGAGCTTTCACCTTTTTCATACCCCAAGCCTTGCTTGTCATCTACCCACTTTTGGCTTTGAAGAAGAACTTCAAGTTGAGCAGAGCTTATCTTGAATTTATCTTTGTATTCATTTGTTGTTTGAAGATTCCTTTTAAGAGAGCCAATCTGATTCTCAAGTTGTTCTTCATTATCTCTAGTTTCTTCAAGATCATATTCTAGATACCTAATTATTCTATCCATTTTGTGGCAGTCTTCTGACTTCTCCTTGAGAGATTGTCTTAGATCATCTTTAGTTTTTCTTTTCTCTCCAATTTCTTGGGTGAATTTCATAACTCCTGATTCCATTTCATGTCTTACCATAATGACCTCTTTTGATAACTTTTCACATAACTTGGTTTTCTCCTTCAGATCTTCATTAGTATCATTGGCTTCCCCTTGACTTGCTAATTGCTGAAGTAGTTCCTTTCTCTTTTTCATAGAGATACTCAGTTTCTCTTTTAGTTCATTTATGAAATCATCAGCTTGTTTGAATCTTTCCTTTAAGTTGTTGACTTCGGAGTGAGATTACTCAAGATCATCTAGGGTAAACTGAAATTGTTCTCTCATACCATACATATCCATTGAGATTCCCAGATCTTTCTCAAGCTGTTAGGCTTTGTTTGGAGGAACTTGGCTCTGATACCAGTTGATGATAACTGAGAGGGGGGATGAATTAGTTATCCTAATTACTTCAACTTTCTAATCTTCCTTCACAATTAATGCAGCATCAAATCATATAACTATGAAAAAGAAATAACATCAATACACATGACACAATGATTTTGATGTGGAAAACCCTGTTAAGGGAAAAATGATGGGGTGATTAACCCAAGATTGTATTCTCTATTAAAAGAATAAGATAGTACAAAATGGCACTTGCCAATTAGGGGTCACTGCCTGAGCACACTGCTCACAAGAGGTTCACTTCCTACAAAAGACTCACTATCTACAAGGTATAAGATAACAAGATACTTGAACTAATGAGAAGCATCCACACATGCTGAGGTTCAGTTCTGGTTAGACTCAATATACTGATCTACTTCACTTCATTCTTCCTCTTCTTAGGTACTGCTGTCCAGTCACATACTGGACCTCTATTTCTGCTTCCAAATAGTTCTCTACTTTTCTTCACACTTTATAATACACCACACATCCTTTCACATCCAAATTAATCTGGTATATATATCCACACCAATTATTTCAACACCTTTCTAGGCGGCATTTGGAATAGTCAATATTTTCCCAAATTCTGATCTGTCGACTGAATCCTTACTTATCGAGTGATGCGTATCAAAGAGATTCTTATAGAAGTCATCAATCATGTTGGCCAATCATGAATGATACCTCAAGAAACTTGATCACCATCAATAACTCATCCGGATTAAGGTCTGACATTCTGTCGGTCAGTTCTTCCTTTGTCAACTCTGCCAAACAAGAACCCAACACTTAGTTGCTCATATCTCTTCACTCTTTCATCATCGGAGGCTCAATCTCGAGAATGTATCAATCAAGGTACACTTCTTAACTTCTCCAAGTCCGCACTTTACTGAGATACTTCCTCTGAGAGATCCAGACCTGATTGTCAGACCTTGCCACATGCTCTATTCTTTCTTACCGGACCACAACACTCTTCAATCTGACTTCCAGTATAAGCACACCATGTCCTGCAGATGGTTGGGATGAACTTTGTTGCCATCAATGACAACACTCATGAAGCCACATAGTGTCTCTTCCCAACTGAGACTGCATTCTTGCATGGAGGTCTTGATGAAGAAATTTACATGCAATAGCCTATAGGTTTTGAGGTAAAAGGGAAAGAACATTGGGTTTACAGATTGAAGAGGTCTCTTTATGGTTTGAAATAGTACTCTAGAATGTGGTACTAGAAATTTGATTCATTAGTGTTGAAATTAGATTTTGTTAGGAGTGAGGAGGATCACTGTGTATACATTCATTGTATTGATGATTCTATTTTGTTCATTGCATTATATGTTGATGACATGTTATTTTTTAGCAATACTATGGGTATGATCAGTGAATTGAAAGCCCAAATTTTAGGTACATTCAATATGAAGGATCTTGGAACAAGCAAGTATATTCTCAATATGGAGATCAAGAGGGATAGAGGTAACATAAAGCTTTGGTTGTCTTAGAGTAAGTATGTAAATACAATTTTGTAGAGATTTGTATGCAGGACTGTAACCCGGTTAGAGTTTCTTTACCTATTGCTATTAAGCTTTCATCATATATGTGTCCAAAGAATGAGGATAATTTAGAGGATATCTCTAATGTTCCATATGCTAGTACTATAGGGTGTTTGATGTATGCAATGGTTTGTAGTAGACTAGATATTGCCCAAGAAGTGGAAGGTTTGAGCATATTTATGTCTAACCCTCATAGACAGCATTGGAATTATGTGAAGAGGGTGTTTAGATATCTAGTAGGTACTTCTGATTACTGATTGGTTTATTCTAGTACTGATAGTTCTAATGAAACTTTGGACATACAAGGATTTGTTGTTGTAGGTTGGATAGGTGACATGGATAGTTAAAGGTCCACCAGTGGCTATGTGTTTACTTTGTTTGGCAGAGCAGTGAGTTGGATGAGCAAAAGGTAGCCAATGGTTACTTTGTCCACCACCAAAGTAGAGTATATGGCTGCTAACCATCTCTCTAAGGAGGTAGTTTGGTTGAGGAGATTGTGTACAAGTATTGGTTTTGATTACAGGATCATTCAGATTCGTTGTGATCACCAGAGTGCTATTTGTTTGGCCAAGGATTCTATATATCATGCTCAGACTAAGCATGTGTTGATGTACAGTATCACTTTGTTTGAGAAATGGTTACAAAATTGAAAGATTGAGCTAAAGATGGTAGACACTTAGGAGAATGTTGTAGATGCTTTGACCATGCCTTGGGCACACGGAAATTTGTTTAGTGTAGAGAAGCCATCGGCCTTGTTTCTAGTGCCTGATTATTTTATTATTTTCCTATGGGTATTTACAATGTATGATGTCAAGTGGGAGAATATTAGGACACCTATACAGGATGAAAGGTTTCACAAATAATGATCTTGTTTCAACCACATGTTTATATCCCGTACCTGATGCTAAGTCATCTATGACAGGGGGTCATAGGGGGCTTTCCCCATGTGAGGGGTCTGGGGGGATTATCCCCCCAGTAGGGGGTCCGAGGGTCATGCACCTTGACGGGGGTTTAGGGATTGTGCCCTCGAAATGACATTTGGTTTTCTTGCCCTAGAAGGCAGTCCCCTTTTATGAGGATATTTGTATTATGTTTTTAGCAGATTTGAGAGTAACAGGTGCCACTAGATTGAAGACTAAAGAAGAAGTGGAAGTGCAAGTATTGTAATCTCATATTTGAAGATAATACAACTTGGATTCTCTTTTCTTGGTGGAGTTTTTTACCTGAAAGGGATTTCTCCATGTTACATATTATGTTATGTGTTCAGTCCTTAATGCATGTCATTTTTGTGTAGTGAGTTTTATTTTTGGTACAATTTACATTGATTCTGCATTGCTTAGAGGACATAATTAAGGTTTGAATCAGATTTCTATTGTGTGGTTTGTACCTTCATTTCTATAAGGAATGCCCCTATTTCACCCCTATCTAGTGTGGAAAGGAAGTGTGAGAAATTCCCAAGGAGGCATAAGAATTTCCCCCATCTATGACATCTCTATTACTATGAAGGGGTCATTGTTGCTATGAAGGGGTCAGCTTAGATGCCCTCCCATCTAGACATGGCCTTACATTTGGACATCTAAGGTTGTGTGGATGGGTTTTGTGAGATAGCCACCCATCGTAGATGCCTTCTATGTGGCACGCAAGCTAGGCAAAATAGGTTGATTATTGGCTTGTGTAGACAGTGCCCAAGTCTATTCAAACACTTATGGCCTCTTAGAAAGGATCATGACCTAGGAGAAATCCCATGATCTATTGAATGATAAAAAAGGCCACACCAAAACCCTGGGAGAGGGCATTCAGAAAGGGCACTAAGGATGGTCATTTTTAGGTGTTTGAAGGCTCCATTATGGCACCCTTATTCAAAACCACCTCTGGCCTAATATCTAGTAGCCTATGTTGATGCCTCTGCCCTAGTATGTCCCACCAATTTTTCTATTTTTGTAAATTTTTCCCTAATTTAGGATTTGTAATTATTGGACTCCAAATAGGGATTTAAAAATTGGCACAAATTTTCTTTGAGGAATTAATGGCTATTTCAACCTTTTATTTTTGCCTAATGAAGATGAAGGGTGTGGTTTGGTTTGGCAGGAGGCCAATACTCCCTCACAATCAAAACCATTGTATTCTACTCTCTTTGGAAGGCTAGGATTACTCTCTCCTTAATGCATTTTTCTAATTTTTAGTGCATTTTTATTAAATAGGCCAAATTTACATGAAATTGATTATGCTCAAAATTCAGCATTATTTTTTGCAAAAGATTTTTTTTCATTTCCCACGCATTGGTGGTATTTGCATTGTAAAACACACTAAGTTATAAAGTGCCACAAATTTTAGGGGTCACCTAATACTAAATAGGAGGGTGTATAGAGTCATGCCAAGAACACTTCCGAGTTGTGCCAAAGAACACTTCTATAGAGTCATGTCAAAGGAACTTCCTTCAGTAGTGTCTAGAACACTTCCACACTACTTTCCACATTTTTAGTTAAGAGGTTTAATCAAGCAATTTGGGGGTTATACATGCACTATGTTGGCAACTTGTGTATGATGAATGAAGATGTTTTCATTGATGTTAACAAGAGAAGGAACAAGTTTAGAATAATCTTGGTCCAGAGAAAAAGACTTAGTCAATTTTTCTTATGTATTGGCAGTATTTGTTATGTATTGATAGTATACTGAAATAGCAACAAGGAGACAATGTTTGAGCTGATATTGGTCCATAGTAGAAGACAAGATCATGTGGTTCTGGTATGTTATTTGTATTCCTTTGATGATCCTATGTCCAAGTTTTTAGCTCTTAAAAAGTACCAAAAGAACACACTCTAATAGACTAAGTCCGGAAAGACAGAGTACATTGTGTTTCATAGTAGAACACTCATTTGTTTTGGTCCACATTCTTCCACTATTACATATTTTGTTATGTGGTTTTGAGGTGCTATAAACACATGTTTGAAGTATCCAAATCTAGAGGTGCAAGTTCTGAGCTCCACTGGAGAATCAATTATGAATATCTAAGTATCGTTACTTGGTATAGTGCAATTTGACTGTGATAGGGCATGTGTTCCAATGGTCCACATTCTACCACAAAAGAATATTTTTCTCTACAGTTATGGAGGTGTGATCTATGACATGTGAAGAGTCTCTAATATGGATTTGAGCAAGTCTTGTGGTTTGTAGTGGAAGATGTTGTCTGATAGTTGAATTGAACCAATAAATAGTCTATGGATAAGGCCGATATGACAATATGATGTGTGTGCAGTAAGTCTTGGTGTTTGGAACCTACTCCTAAGTGGTGAAATAGTTGAGGTCGACATTTGTGAAGGTGTTTCAAATATTGTTTGGGTATAGATTGTGGAGAATGTATTTGGCTGATAGAGTACATAATACATGACTACACAATACACTTCATTAGGCCAACCTAATATGAAGTTTTTGTTTGTTGCAGATATAAATATGAGTTTGAATTTTCTGTTTGAAGTGTAATTAGTAAGCAGGTGTATGGTGAATCTGTGAAAAGTGTAGAGTAGGTGACAAGTGGTGCAGGGGCACCAAGGAGACTTGTTCATGTTTTGTTTGTGACGAATAAGGTTTTGAAAAACCATTTTCCATGTTTATAATAAGGACTATTTCCATAAGATGCCATGGTTGCAAGAGTTAGTCATAGAGTCATATATTGTAATAGGGACAGCCATACATTATCACACATTATAAGCCTTTTTGGCATGTGTCAAAGAGTGTTAGACCTTGTCAAAAGTTTAATTACATTGTAAAGGTGTTTGAAGGCATTGTCAAGCCTCAAAACAATTGATGCCTATGTTAAAACATGTAATTAGTTGCATTTTCAAAACAGAATAGGGTAGTCTGATGGTTGAAGAGTAGTTATGAACCTTCCCATCGACCAAAATTGTCTCCCAAGAGGTCTTTCAAGGTGTCTACAGGTTTATTAAGCCTTGAACATGCTCATTACAATGTAGAGGAGAGAAGATAGTAAGTTGGAAGGAGAAATAAGTAGAGAAATCTCAGTTTTCTACCAAATTTCTATGTTTTTCACTGTTCTTGCCCATGGTACTGCTCTGTATGGAAACATCATAAGGCCAAAGTTTGTACAATGTTAGAGGTATGAGTTAAGTTCTTGTTGCAAGTAATTAGAGGTCTTGAAACATCTTTTCATTTGAATTCTCTATTCTTTTCTAAAAACGGGTTACTAAACCCTACCTTAGGGTTTTTTGTAGGAGTTATGCCTTTTCTCTCCATTCCACTGGTTTGAATCACTCCTGATCAGTGGCATGGATTGTTCTAGGTCTGTTTTCATGTTTCATGATAATATTTGGGTAGGGGATTTGAGAAGAGAGAAGTTTTGTTGAAGAAACCTAACATCCTCATGTGTTAGGTGTTACATAGAAGCCTAATAAGGGAACACCATAGGACCAATCAGTTAAAGTCCATTTTGGGGACCCAAAAACTAAAGAATCCTTAGTTTCATCATGCCTTTGAGATGTCCAAATGATTGACTAAGCACTTTAATCAATTTTGAGGGTGGTTGCTTCACAAAATAGGGCTAATTTAGGCTCTAGGCCACTAGGAGGGGTTATAGGTTAGGCTATACTGTCCAAAACAACCCATACCCAATTTGGGATATGTTGTAGGGAGTCTAAATGGGTATCTTAGGATTGTTTGAGATTTGATTTTGCAGACCTGTAGCAAGAGTTATAGCTGACTGTTCCTGTTTCAAGGGCTATAAGGAGTTTAGTGGCCTAAAGAAGGAAGTAAAAACTTGAAACCTGTCTAACCTTAGCCAATGATTGGAATGTGTCATATGGGATGTCAAACAAGCCTCAACATTATGATTTCAATAAAAACTATTGTTGTTCCCACTTTTGCATGATGACCTTTGAATTTGGGTTTTGAGTGTGCAAAGAACATCTTGTCAAACATTGAAATCCTCAACCTATCCTTGTGTCTCTACATCATAGTGGTATCAAAGCCATAAAAGGTTCTGTTGTTGGTTGTGTAAGACCTAGTATATGTCAGTAGAGGAGAGTGAAGCAGAGGCTAGCAACATGCCTCTAAAAGGGATGACCACTGAAGTGTTTAAGAAGTTCAAGGAGATGGAAGAAAAGCTCAAAAGTGGAGTCAAGGAGGCACTCCAAGTAGAATTGAAGGAACTAAGGATAGGGAAGAGGATAGATGAAGGTTCTAATGAAGAATAAGAAAAAGAGGAGGAAGAAGAAGATCAAGAAGAGGCAGAGGAACCTGCAAATCAAAAACATTTCCTTGAAGCCATCAGGGCAATTGGCAAAGATTCTTCAGAGGCTCGGATGGACATTCCAATGTTTAGTGGCAAGATGAATGCTAATGAAGTCATGGATTAGAGTGAGGTCCTAAATAACTACTTTGAATACAAAGAAGTTCTTGAGAACAAGACAGTGAAGTTTGCAAAAACTAAACTCAAAGGTGTTGTCCTTACATGGTGGAATTACACCCAAGGTGAGAGGGTAAAGAATGGGAAGAGCATGATCTCTTCATGGAGCAAAATGTTGGAGAGGATCAAGTCCCAATTCCTTCCATCAGACTATGAGGTGCAGATCTACAAGAAGATGCAAAACCTCAAACAAAGAGATTTGGATGTACCCACCTACACTGAGGAGTTTCACAAGTTCTCTCTTCATTGTGGATACATGGGGGATGAAAAAGGTAAACTAGAAATGTATTTAAATGGTTTGAGGTTTAATATCCAAGATGAAATTAGTATACTAACCCCTAAAACTGTGGATAAATGCTTTCAAGTGGCATTAAGGGCTGAAGAGAAGTTGAAGAGGAAAGGTGTGCAACAAAGTAGGGGAAGAGGTGGTAGAAATTTCAGAGGTAGTGGTAGTTTTAGAGGCAAAAATCAGTCCCAAAGGACTAAAGGGGAATCTAGTTCCCAAAAACAAAGTGGAGAATTAGGTTCTAGAGGAGGATTTAGATGAAGGAGACCCAATGGAAGGGGTAGATCTAGTGGACCAGGGAGATGTCCTAATGTCTTCACAAGAAAGTGCTACAATTGTAACCAAGTGGGACATTGAGCTTTCAAATGTCCTTAAAAGCAAGCCTCAAGCTCTCATGGAGGAGAGAGAAGGAACCAGTTGATCCAAGAGGAAGATTGCCAAAGTGTTAAGTCTCCAATTAGAAGTGCAGCCCCAGTCCATGAAGGAGAAAGTTTGATGATGAGGAGAACCATGTTGAAGGTGCCTCAAACACAAGAACCCCCTCAAAGGAAGACATTGTTGAGGACAACATGCAAGACCTATGGTAAGATTTGCAAGGTAATTGTTGATTCAGGGTCAACTAAAAATTTGGTTTCTATTGAAATGGTAGACAAATTGAAATTGAAAAGACTTCCTCATCTTAGTCCTTATAAAGTATCATGGTTGAATAAGGGCCAACAAGTTTTGGTATATGAACAATCTTGTGTAGAATTTGAGATAGGGGACTACAAGGACACGATTTTGTGTGATATAATTCCCACTTATGCTTGTCATTTGCTATTAGGATGTCCATGACAATATGATGTTCAATCCCAACATGATGGTAAAAATAACTCCTTCATCATAACCAAGAATGGTAGGAAGTATAGAATGGATCCATTGTCAGATGAGAATGTAGAGAAGAGTGTTGGGTCAAGTGTCATGATTTTGAGTGGTAAAGAGTCTCTAAATACCCTTAAGGAGGAAGGAACCCAAGGTTATGCTCTAATTTTGATGCCTAAAAATAGTCCTAATTTGCATGGTCCTAGTGAGGAAGAGGTTCCCAAGGAGGTGCAACAATTGTTAGAGAAGTATAAGGGGATCAGGGTAGAGGATATGCCTAATAAATTACCATGTATTAGGGACATAAGCCATCAAATTGACTTCATACCAAGATCTACCTTGCCAAACAAAGTAGCCTACAAGATGAAACCTTCTCAAAATGAAGAGATTGCCAAGCAAGTGCAAGAATTGTTGGATAAGGGATTAGTGAGAAAGAGCCTTAGCCCATGTGTTGTCCCAACAATCCTAGCCCCTAAAAAGGATGGTAAATGGAGATTGTGTATAGATTATAGAGCCACTAACAAGATTACTATAAGATATAGGTTCCCTATGCCAAGGATTGAGGACCTAATGGACTATTTGGGAGGGGTTGGATACTTTTCTAAGATTGATCTTAAGAGTGGGTATCATCAAATTAGGATAAAGCAAGGGGATGAATGGAATACACCATTCAAAACAAATAAGGGTCTTTATGAGTGGTTGGTGATGCCATTTGGTCTATCTAATGCCCCAAGTACTTTTATGCATCTCATGAATGAAGTATTGCAATATTTCATTGGCAAATTTGTTGTGGTATACTTAGATGACATTCTTGTTTGTAGCAGGACTAAGGAAGAGCATTTGCAACATTTGGATATGGTTTTGAAGAAGTTGCATGATGAACAATTGATGATTAACGTGGAAAAGAGTGTCTTCATGAATGAAGAACTCACCTATCTTGGTTTTGTCATTTCCCAAGGTAGTTTGAAGATGGATCCAACAAAGGTAGAGGCCATTTTGTCATGGCCAACTCCTAAAATAGAAGGTGATGTCAAATTTTTTCATGGTTTGGCACATTTTATAGGAAGTTCATAAGGGCTTTTAGTCATATTTGTGCACCAATTTTGGATACCATCAAAGGGGGTAGAAATGTAAGTTTTCTTGGACAAAGGTAGCCAATGATTCTTTTGAAATTTTGGAACAAAAGGTAGCACAACAGCCCATTCTTGTTTTTCCTGACTTTAACAAGTTGTTTGTGGTGGAATGTGATGCTAGTAACCTTGCTATAGGGGCTCTCTTAAGTCAAGAAGGTAGGCCAGTTGCTTTCTTTAGTAAAAAATTGAATGATCCTAAGAGAAAGTATTCTACTTATGACTTGGAATTGTATGCAATGGTGCCAGTTTTGAAAAAGTAGAGGCATTATCTTTTGCCTAAAGAGTTTACTGTTTATACTGACAACCACGCACTTAGTTTTTTGAATTCATAGGAGAAACTCAACCACAGGCACATGAAATGGGTTGAACAACTCCAAGCATATACTTTTTCAATCAAACACAAGAATGGGTAGGCCAATAAAGTCACAGATGCATTGAGTAGAAGGGTGTGTATGGTTCAAGAGATTCAGTTGCAAAGTGTAGGGGTTGATGCTCTCAAACATATGTATTAGGATGATGAAGATTTCAATGAGGTATAGAAGTTTGTCCAGAGTTTTTAGACTCTTATCATTCTAATTTTTTTGAGTTTTTGTTGCAGTAGGGGTTGTTGTTCAAAGGCAACCAATTATGTGTTCCTAGGTGTTCCATGAGGGAGAACATCATAAAGGAAAAACATTGTGGTGGACTAGGAGGTCACTTTGGGTTGGATAAAACATTGGATCAGGTGAAGAGGTTTTATTTTTGGCCTAAAATGCAATCAGATATCAGAAAATTTGTTGAATGTTGTAATATTTGTCAAAGAGCAAAAGGAACTTCATCTAATGCTGGTCTATATCAGCCACTTCCTATTCCTCATAGGCCATGGGAAAGTATTAGCATGGATTTTGTCTTGGGTCTTCCTAGGACTCAAAGAGGTTTTGATAGCATATTTGTTGTGGTGGATAGATTCAGTAAGATGGATCATTTCTTGCCATGTAAATGTACTAATGATGCTTCACACATTATTGGTTTGTTCTTCAAAGAAATTGTTAGAATCTGTGGTTTGCCTCTGAACATTGTGACTGACAGGGATCCAAAGTTTGTAGGCCACTTTTGGCATACTTTATGGAAGAAGTTGGGCACTCAATTGTCATTCACTTCTGCCTATCACCCTCAGACTGATGGCCAAACTGAGGTAGTGAATAGGTCTTTGAGAAATCTCCTTCGATGTCTTACAAAGAAGCATGGAGAGGCATGGGATATGATCATCCCTCAAGCTGAGTTTGCTTACAATGACTCCACCAAAAGAAGCACATGAAGGAGTCCATTTGAGATTTTCTATGGTGTTCACCCAAGAGGTATTCTTGAATTGAGGGATCTACATGGAATGGAGAGGAAGAGTGCTCAACGTGAAGACTTTGCATTGGCTATGAAGGACATCCATGACAATGTAAGAGAAACTCTTCAAAGTAACAATGAGAAGTACAAGGTGAAAGCCAATGAGAAAAGGAGAGATGTGTAATACAAAGTTGGGGATTTGGTCATGGCACATTTGAAGAAGGAGAGACTTCCAAAAGGGAAGCCAACCAAACTCCTCATCAAGAAGATAGGTCCTTGCCAGATTGTGCATAAATTTGGGCCCAATGCCTATGAGATTGAGCTTTCTCAAGGCTTGACCATATCTCCTATCTTTAATGTTGCAGATTTGTTTCCTTTCAAAGGTGATAATAATATAGATTCAGAGGCAGATATGACATCAGCGGGAGATGAGGAATGGGTTAAGGGTCTTCCAACCAATCAACCCTTGAAGATGGAATGTATGTTGGACACCAAGGTCTTGAAGAAGACTAGAAGGAAAACCTACAAACAGTTCCTTGTCAAATGGAGTGGCTTACCTATTGAGGATGCCACTTGAATGAGTGAAGAGGACATCATCACACATGGTACTACTGTTGCTGATCTACTTCCTTAAGAGACTTCAATTCTTTTCCACCTCAGGAGTATGGTGCAAGGGCACCAAGGAGACTTGGTCATGTTTTGTTTGTGATGAATAAGGTTTTGAAAGACGATTTTCCATGTTTATAATAAGGACTATGTCCACAAGATGCCATGGTTGCAAGAGGCAGTCATAGAGTCATATATTGTAATAGGGACAGTCATACATTATCACACATTGTAAGCCTTTTTGGCATGTGTCAAAGAGTGTTAGACCTTGTCAAAAGTTTAATTACATTGTAAAGGTGTTTGAAGGCACTGTCAAGCCTCAAAACAACCAATGCCTATGTTAAAACATGTAATTAGTTTCAGTTTCAAAATAGAACAGGGCAGTCTGATGGTTGAAGAGTAGTTATGAACCTTCCCATTGACCAAAAATATCTTCCAAGAGGTCTATCAAGGTGTCTACAGGTTTATTAAGCCTTGAACATGCTCATTACAATGTAGAGGAGAGAAGACAGTAAGTTGGAAGGAGAAATAAGTAGAGAAATCTTAGTTTTCTACCAAATTTCTGTGTTTTTCGTTGTTCCTACCCGTGGTACTGCTCTGTACGGAAACATCATATGGCCAAAGTTTGTGTAATATTAGAGGTATGAGTTAAGTTCTTGTTGCAAGTGATTGGAGGTCTTGAAACATCTTTTTATTTGAATTCTCTACTCTTTTCTGAAAACAGGTTACTAAACCCTACCTTAGGGTTTTTTGTAGGAGTTATACCTTTTCTCTCCATTCCACTAGTTTGACTCACTCCTCATCAGTGGAATGGATTGTTCTAGGTCTGTTTTCATGTTTCATGATAAGATTTGGGAAGGGGATCTGAGAAAAGGGAAGTTTTGTTGAAGAAACCTAACATCCTCATGTGTTAGGTGTTACACAAAAGCCTAATAAGGGAACAACATAGGACCAATCAGTTGCAGTCCATTTTGGGGACCCAAAAACCCAAGAATCCTTAGTTTCATCATGCCTTTGAGATGTCTAAATGATTGACTGAGCACTTTAATCAATTTGGAGGGTGGTTGCTTCACAGAATAGGGCTAATTGGGGCTCTAGGCCACTAGGAGGGGTTATAGGTTAGGCTATACTGTCCAAAACAACCCATACCCAATTTGGGATATGTTGTAGGGAGTCTAAATGGGTATATTAGGATTGTTTGAGATTTGATTTTTTAGACATGTATCAAGAGTTATAGCTGACTGTTCTTGTTTCAAGGGCTACAAGGAGTTTAGTGTCCTAAAGAAGGATGTCCCAACTTGAAGCCTGTATAACCTTAGCTAATGATTGGAATGTGTTATATGGGATGTCAAACAAGCCTTAGCATGATGATTTCAAGAAAACCTATTGTTCTTCCAACTTTTGCATGATGGCCTTTGAATTTGGGTTTTGAGTGTGCATAGAACACCTTGTCAAACATTGGAATCCTCAACCTATCCTTGTGTCTCTACATCAACATGAGTAGAAGAAGAGAGATATTGTCTAATGTAAAAGTAAAATAGTGAAATAGAGCAGTCAAGATGAAGAGTTTTGAGATAGTATTTGAGCAAACATTGGAGCTGCATTTGGTGCAGGAGCACCAAGGAGACCATAAGGATTTATGTTTTGCCTTCATGTTATTCATATTTCTTTGAATGTCAATAAGGTCTTGAAGACCATTTGAAGAATGTAACAAGGTCTAGAAAGACCATTTGAAATTGTAGTGAAGTCATTTTTTAAGGCCTTGATGCCAAGTAGTTGATGTAGGCAATCAAGTCCAAATTGATCAATCCTCCATGAGTGTCAAACATGGAAAGGCGTCTTGTCTTCATCGTAGAAAGACAAATTGTGGCATAACATATGATTCTAGAGGGGTTTGAGGTAGTAGTTTGTCTATATCTACTCCTAATACATGTTGTAAACATCATAATTAGTTGACAGATTTGAACAGTTTGAGGGTGGTTTCTTGTTGCCAACCAACTCCAAACTGATGGAGAATGTTGTAAACTTGTTAAAACCCCCTCATGGATTGGAGGCAAGTATGGAAGGAGTTTTCAAACAATAGATAACCAATTCTCTTTAATTTTCTATGTTTTTTCTATATTTCTGTTAGAACAGTCCGTACCATCTGCATGTACAAAATTGTCGTGATCTCCAAGTGTATGGGATGAGTAGTATAATGGACTAGCTTTCAAGTGAATCCACTTTGAGGCCTTGACACTATCTAGGGAGAAATTTACATCAATTCTCCTTGGACTGTTCGCTGAAACTCTATTTTTCCTAAACTCAAACGCTGCTCCAAGTCGTACTCTACACAGGTACCGTATTGTCTGCATCTCTTCATGATATGATTTGTTAAAGCAAGGACTTGTATTTCATTTGAAGTTGGTTTGGTGCTTTGACATCTCTATTGTAGGGAGATATAAGGTTTTTTCTAAAAACTATTCTATTAAACCCTAACTTAGGGTTTTGTCATAATAATGGATCATTGACCATCCCACTGTCTCTCAGTACAAAAAGACCAGTGGGATGGATGTATTCTTTCATGTTTTTATAGATTGGAATGTTTTCAGAGAAGAGGGAGTTGGTGGAGGCAGAATGTTGATAAGGAGGGCTTAATATCCTCATGTATTAAGCCAATTGAGTAACCATAGATGCATTTGAGGGTACAGTCAACTGTACAGGTTCAAAACCTAAAAATGTCTTGGTTTGGGAATGTGATTGAGGTGTCCAACTAGTGGAGAAAGTTCTATGAGTCTTTGGAAGGGTGGTCACTTCACAAAATAGGGCTAATTGGGGCTTTAGGCTACTAGGAGGGGCTATAGGTTAGACTATATTGTCCAAAACAACCCATACCCAATTTGGGATATGTTGTAGAGAATCTAAATGGGTATCTTACAATTGTCTAAGATTTGATTTTGCAGACCTGTGTCAAGAGTTATAACTGACTGTTCTTGTTTCTAGGGCTACAAGGAGTTGAGTGGTCTAAAGAAGGAAGTCCCAACTTGAAGCCTGCCTAACCTTAGCCAATGATTGGAATGTGTCATAGGGGATGCCAAATAAATCTTAGCATGATGATTCTAAGAAAACCTACTGTTGTTCCCACTTTTGTATGATGACCTTTGAATTTGGGTTTTGAGTGTGCAAAGAAAACTTTGTCAAACATTGAAATCCTCAACCTATCCTTGTGTCTCTACATCATAGTACTGTTGTTCCCACTTTTGTATGATGACCTTTGAATTTGGGTTTTGAGTGTGCAAAGAAAACTTTGTCAAACATTGAAATCCTCAACCTATCCTTGTGTCTCTACATCATAGTGGTATCAGAACCATAAAAGGTTTTGTTGTTGGTTGTGTAAGACTTGGTATATGTCAGCAGAGGAGAGTGAAGGAGAGGCTAGCAACATGCCTCCAAAAGGGATGACCACTGAAGTGGTTAAGAAGTTCAAGGAGATGGAAGAGAAGATTAAGAGTGGAGTCAAGGAAGCAATCCAAGCAGAGTTGAAGGCACTAACGATAGGGAAGAGGATAGATGAAGGTTCCGATGAAGAAGAAGAAAAAGAGGAGGACAAAGAATATGAAGAAGAGGCAGAGGTACCTACAGATCACAAACTTTTCCTTGAAGCCATTAAGGCAATTGGCAAAGTTTCTTCAGAGGCTCGGATGGATATTCCAATGTTTAGTGGCAAGATGAATGCTGATGAAGTTATGGAGTACATTGAGGCCCTAAATAACTACTTCAAATACAAATAAGTTCCTGAGAACAAGAGGGTGAAGTTTGCAAAAACTACACTCAAAGGTGGTGCCCTTACATGGTGGAATTACAACCAAGGTGAGAGGGTAAAGAATGAGAAGATTATGATCTCTTCATGGAGCAGAATGTTGGAGAGGATCAAGTCCCAATTCCTTCAATCAAACTATGAGGTGCAGATCTACAAGAAGATGCAAAACCTCAATCAAAGAGATTTGTATGTGGCCACCTACATCGAGGAGTTTCACAAGTTCTCTCTTTGTTGTGCATACATGGAGGATGAAAAAGGTAAAGAAGCAAGGTATTTAAATTGTTTGAGGTTTAATATACAAGATGAAATCAGTATACTAATCCTTGAAACCATGGATAAATGCTTTCAAGTCGCATTAAGGGCTGAAGAGAAGTTGAAAAGGAAAGGTGAGCAGCAAAATAGAGGAAGAGGTGGCAGAAATTTTAGAGGTAGGGGCAGTTTTGGAGGCAGAAATCAGTCCCAAAGGAGTCAATGGGAATCTAGTTCCCAAGAACAAAGTGGAGAATCAAGTTCTAGAGGAGGCTTTAGAGGAAGGAGACCCAATGGAAGGGGTAGATTTGTTGGACTAGGGAGAGGTCCTAATGTATTCACAAGAAGGTGCTACAATTGCAACCAAGTGGGACATCCAGCCTTCAAATGTCCTGAAAAGCAAGCCTCAACCTCTCATGGAGGAGAGAGAAGGAACTAGTTGATCCGAGAGGAAGATTGCCAAAGTGTTAACTCTCCAATTGGAAGTGCAGCCCCAGTCCATGAAGGAAAAAGTTTGGTGATGAGGAGAACCATGTTGAAGGTGCCTCAAACACAAGAACCCCCTTAAAGGAAGAAATTGTTCAGGACAACATGCAAGGCCTATGGTAAGATTTGCAAGGTAATTGTTGATTTAGGCTCAACTAAAAATTTGGTTTCTATTGAAATGGTAGACAAGTTGAAATTGAAAAGACTTCCTCATGTTAGTCCTTATAAAGTATCATGGTTGAATAAGGGGCAACAAGTTTTAGTAGATGAACAATCTTGGGTAGAATTTGAGATAAGGGAATATAAGGAAAAAGATTTGTGTGATATAATCCCCATGGATGCTTGTCATTTTCTATTAGGACATCCATGGCAATATGATGTTCAATCCCAACATGATGGTAAAACTAATTCCTTCATCATAACCAAGAATGGTAGGAAGTATAGAATGGATCCATTGTCAGATGAGAATATAGAGAAGAGTGTTGGGTCAAGTGTCATGATTGTGAGTGGTAAAGAGTTTCTAGACACCCTTAAGGAGGAAGGAACCCAAGGGTATGCTCTAATTTTGAAGCCTAAAAATAGTCCTAATTTATATGATCCTAATGAGGAAGAGGTTCCCAAGGACGTGCAATAATTGTTAGAGAGGTATAAGGGGATCATGGTAGAGGAGATGCCTAATGAATCACTACCTATTAGGGACATAATCCATCAAATTGACTTCATACCAGGGTCTACATTTCCAAACAAAGTAGCCTACAAGATGACACCTTCTCAAAATGAAGAGATTGTCAAGCAAGTACAAGAATTGTTGGATAAGGGATTGGTAAGAAAGAGCCTTAGCCCATGTCCTATCCCAACAGTCCTAGCCCCTAAAAAGGATGGTAAATGGAGGTTGTGTAGGGATTCTAGAGCCATTAACAAGATTACTATAAGATATAGGTTCCCTATGCCAAGGATTGAGGACCTAATGGACTGTTTGGGAGGGGCTAGATACTTTTCTAAGATTGATCTTAAGAGTGGGTATCATCAAATTAGGATAAAGCAAGGGGATGAATGGAAGACAACATTCAAAACAAATGAGGGTCTTTATGAGTGGTTGGTGATGCCATTTGGTCTATCTAATGCCCCAAGTACTTTTATGCATCTCATGAATGAAGTGTTGAAGGATTTTATTGGCAAATTTGTTGTGGTGTACCTTGATGACATTCTTGTTTTCAAAAAGACTAAAGAAGAGCATTTGCAACATTTGGATCAGGTTTTGAAGAAGTTACATGATGAACAATTGATGATTAACATGGAAAAGAGTGTCTTCATGACCGAAGAGCTCACCTATCTTGGTTTTGTCATTTCCCAAGGTAGTTTGAAGATGGATCCAACAAAGGTAGAGGCCATTTTGTAATGGCCAACTCCTAAAACAGTAGGTGATGTAAAAAATTTTCATGGTTTGGCAACATTTTATAGGAAGTTCATAAGCGGTTTTAGTCATATTTGTGCACCAATTTTGGCTACCATCAAAGTGGGCTAAAAATGTAAGTTTTTTTGGACAAAGGTAGCCAATGATTCTTTTGAAATTCTGAAACAAAAAGTAGCACAACATCCCATTCTTGTTTTTCCCAACTTTAACAAGTTGTTTGAGCTAGAATTTGATGTTAGTAACTTTGCTATAGGGGTTGTCCTAGGTCAAGAAGGTAGGCCAGTTGCTTTCTTTATTGAAAAATTGAATGATGCTAGGAGAAAGTACTGTACTTATGACTTGGAATTGTATGCAATGGTGCAAGCTTTGAAAAAATGGAGGCACTATCTTTTGCTTAAAGAGTTTATTGTTTATACTGACAACCATGCACTTAGTTTTCTGAATTCATAGGAGAAACTCAACTATAGGCATATGAAATGGGTTGAACAACTCCAAGCATATACTTTTTCAATCAAACACAAGAAGGGGTAGGCCAATAAAGTGGTAGATGCATTGAGTAGAAGGGTGTGTATGGTTCAAGAAATTCAGTTGCAAAGTGTGGGGATTGATGCTCTCAAACATATGTATCAAGATGATGAAGATTTCAAGGAGGTACATGATGTTTGTTCACAGTTTTCAGACTCTTATCATTCTAATTTTTATGAGTTTTTGTTGCAGCAAGGATTGTTGTTCAAAGGTAGCCAATTATGTGTTCCTAGGTGTTCCATGAGGGAGAACATCATAAAGGAAAAACATTGTGGGGGACTAGGAGGTCACTTTGGGCTGGATAAAACATTAGATCAGGTGAGGAGGTTTTATTTTTGGCCTAAAATGCAATCAGATATTAGAAAATTTGTTGAATGTTGTAGTATTTGTCAAAGAGTAAAGGGAACTTCATCTAATGCTGGTCTATATCAGCCACTTCCTATTCCTAATAGGCCATGGGAAAGTATTAGCATGGATTTTGTCTTAGGTCTTCCTAGGACTCAAAGAGGCTTTGATAGCATATTTGTTGTGGTGAATAGATTCAGTAAGATGGCTCATTTCATGCCATGTAAATGCACTAATGATGCTTCACACATTGTTGGTTTGTTCTTCAAAGAAATTGTTAGAATCCATGGTTTGCCTCTTAACATTGTGACCGACAGGGATCCAAAGTTTGTAGGCCACTTTTGGCATACCTTGTGGAAGAAGTTGGGGACTCAATTGTCATTCACTTCAGCCTATCACCCTCAAACTAATGGCCAAACTAAGGTAGTGAATAGGTCTTTGGGAAATCTCCTTAGATGTCTTAGAAAGCAACATGGAGAGGCATGGGATATGATCATCCCTCAAGCAGAATTTTCTTATAATGACTCCACCAATAGAAGCACAGGAAGGAGTCCATTTGAGATTGTTTATAGTGTTCACCCAAGAGGTCTTCTTGAATTGAGAGATCTACATGGATTTGAGAGAAAGAGTGCTCAAGGTGAAGACTTTGCATTGGCCATGAATGACATCCATGATATTGTAAGAGAAACTCTTCAAAGGAACAATGAGAAGTACAAGGAGAAAGCCAATGAGAGAAGGAGAGATGTGCAATATAAGGTTGGGGATTTGGTCATGGCACATTTGAAGAAGGAGAGACTTCCAAAGGGGCAGCCAACCAAACTCCTCATGAAGAAGATAGATCCATGCCAGATTGTGCACAAGTTTGGGTCCAATGCCTAGGAGATTGAGCTTCCTCAAGGCTTGGCAATTTCTCCCATCTTCAATGTTGCTGACTTGTTTCCATAGAGGGGTGATAATGTTGCAGGTCTTGATGCAGCCCAAGAAGATGAAGATTGGATAAAAGATCTACCTCCCAGCCAACCATTGAAGTTGGAGTACATTCTTGATACCAAGGTCATCAAAAGGACTAGAAAGAAAACCTATAAACAATTCCTTGTCAAATGGAGTGGCTTACCCATTGAAGATGCCACTTGGATGAGTGAAGAAGACATCTTGAAGCATGGTGTCACAGTTGCTGATTTGATTCCTCAAGAGACTTGAGTTTTTTTTGCCCACTCGGGGAGTATGGTACAGGAGCACCAAGGAGACCATAAGGATTTATGTTTTGTCTTCATGTTGTTCATATTGCTTTGAATGTCAAAAGGTCTTGAAGACCATTTCAAGAATGTAATAAGGTCTAAAGACCATTTGAAATTGTAGTGAAGTCATTTTGTAAGGCCTTAATGCGAAGTAGTTGATGTAGGCAGTCAAGTCCAAATTGATCAATCCTCCATGAGTGTCAAACATGGAAAGGCATCTTGTCTTCATCCCAAAAAGACAAATTGTGGCATAACATATTATTCTAGAGGGGTTTGAGGCAATAGTTTGTCTATGTCTTCTCCTAATACATGTTGTAAACATCATAATTAGTTGACAGTTTTAAACAGTTTGAGGGTGGTTTCTTGTTGCCAACCAATCCCACACTATTGGAGAATGTTGTAAACATGTTAAAACATGTTAAAACCCCTTCATGGATTGGAGGTAGGTGTGAAAGGAGTTTTCAAACAATAGATAACCAATTCTCTACATTTTTTTGTGTTTTTTTATGTATTTCTGTTAGAAGAGTCTATAGCATCTGCATGTACGAAATTGTCATGATCTCCAAGTGTGTGGGATGAGTAGTTTAATGGATTAGATTTCAAGTGAATCCACTTTGAGGCCTTAATAGTATCTAGGAAGAAATTTACATCCATTCTCCTTGGACTATTTGCTGAAACTCTATTTTTCCTGAACTCTAACGTTGCTCTAGGCTATACTCTACACAGGTTCCATACTGTTTGCATCTCTTCATGATATGATTTGTTAAAGAAAGGAATTATATTTCATTTGAAGTTGGTTTGGTGCTTCGACATCTCTATTGTAGGGAGATATAAGGTTTTTTCTAAAATCTATTCTATTAAACCCTAACCTAGGGTTTTGTCATAATAATGGATCATTGACCATCCGACTGTCTCTCAGTACCATAAGACCAATGGGATGGATGTATTATTTCATGTTTTCTCTGATTGGAATGTTTGCAAAGAAGAGAGAGTTGGTGGAGGCAGAATTTTGATGAGGAGGGCTTAATATCCTCATGTATTATACTAATTGAGGAACCATAGATGCATTTGAGGGTACAGTTGATTCTAGGAGTTCAAAACCTGAAAAAGTCTTGGTTTGGGCATGTGATTGAGGTGTCCAACTAGTGTATAAAGTTCTGTGAGTCTTTGGAAGGGTGGTCACTTCACAAAATAAGGCTAATTGGGGCTCTAGGTTACTAGGAGGGGCTATAGGTTAGACTATATTGTCCAAAACAACCCATACCAAATTTGGGATATGATGTAGGGAATCTAAATGGGTATCTTAGGATTGAATAAGATTTGATTTTGTAGACATGTGTCAATAGTTATAACTGACTATTCTTGTTTCTAGGGCTACAAGGAGAGTGGTCTAAAGAAGGAAGTCCCAACTAAAGCCTGCCTAACCTTAGCCAATGAATGGAATGTGTCATAGGGGATTCCAAATAAGCCTTGGCATGATGATCCCAAGAAAACCTACTATTTTTCCCACTTTTTTATGATGACCTTTGAATTTGGGTTTTGAGTGTGCAAAGAAAACATTGTCAAACATTGAAATCCTCAACCTATCCTTGTGTCTCTACATCAGCATTCATGCATGTGTAGATGCAATCTAAGTAGTTCATTTTGGTAGTGAGCCATCTCCTTTCTTCTTTCTTTATTTGTAGGTAGTGATCCTTGTTGTAGTGAGCACTCCTTTTGGGCAGGGAGCCACCATTAGGTGTTCGGTATTGTTACTACATAATATATTGTAAGCTAACACTCATAGTGGTTTTTCCCAACTTTAGGTTTTCTAAGCAAAAATCTTGGTGTTCATGTGTGATGATTTGTGGTTGTTTCTTCTCTTTTTAATTTACTTTGTTATTGCATGCGGTAAATGGATTACTAGCTTAATAAATAAGAAGTTGAATACAGTACTTATTCAACCCTCCTCTCAATACTTTAGGTTTTCAGCACACTAAACTTATAAAGTGCCACAAAATCTCAAAGAGGATAAAATATTGAATTATTGGGGGGTTCATATAGTTTTACCTCAAGAACACTTCTAAATTGTGCTAGGAGCACTTCCACAGATATATGTCAAGATCACCTCCACTTACGAGTTGTGTTAAGAGCACTTTTGAGTTGTACCAAGAGCACTTCCATAGAGATATATCAAGAACACTTTTAGCAAGGTGTAGAGCATGGAGCAGTGCTAACCAAAAGCTAGTGCATACACTATGTGGAGGCTAGAAGATGACAAAAGATGCTACAAAACATATCCCTATATGTAATAGATATAGTATATATAGATAAAAGATATCATGATAGAATATATGAGTATAGAATGTAGTAAGGGTATGAGATAGATGTTGATATGAAGGTGACATAGAAGTCATGCATGTAGATGGATGAGGTAGAGACTTAGACCTGTTGGAGGATGATTGTATATGTTTGATTTTTGTTGATATATATATATATATATATATATATATATATATATAATAACAAAATAGAGCATCACTTAATGATAATAACAAGACAATATAGAATTACCTAGTACTGGCATATATATATATGCCAGTACTAGGTAATTCTATATTGTCTTGTTATTATCATTAAGTGATGCTCTATTTTGTTATTCTTTGTGTTTTGCTATCAATCTCTAGCTACTTGACTGGGGTATAAATTGACTACAAAAAGCTGACTAAGGATCAAATCTCTAAACCAGTATCCCTCTTCATTTCTTGCCAACATTTGGTTCCATTTTTAGGACCTTGGAATAAGGTAGTTAAAGATTGAAGGGGGAAAATAGTTAGAAGAGTAGCATAGAGTACTGAAAAAAGAGAATGCTAGATTGGCGGAGAAAATTTTCAATTTGCAGAGAAATTTGAGTCTCCTTAAGTTCCTACCTCTGTGAGAGGGGGAAAGGCACTTAAAGAGATGGTGAGTGGAGAGGGGGTAGGGTCCACAAGGACCTTTCAAATGATGTGGCTCTTCAAACAAGGATACCATGGGATATAAGAGGACTAATGGAATAACAAATTAAGATGACCCATGGTGAAAGGGGAGAAGTAGGAGAAAAGAGAAATCAGTGAAGACATCAAACCCAAAATGGAGATAACTAGGGAAGAAAGGTTGAAGCAAACTTAGGAACAACAAGAAAGTTACCACAGAAGGAAGGAAAGTGAACAAGAGATGGAAAAAGAGAGGACAACAGAAATTGTGGAAGGGAATAAGGAGGAATTCATTGAGTGCACCATGATGGGTGCTACTGAAAAGGAAGAAGAAGACAACCACGTCAAGGAGGATGTCGTTGAGTAGGCCAATGTGGGTGATGCTGAAGAAATGAGGTTAGAAGGAGAAGAGATAGAGTGTGTCATGGAGAATGTTGATGAGTATGCCACTATGGATGTTGCTAGAGAGGAAAGTAGAAGGGAAAAGGAAGAAAGAGGTAAATTAGGGTTTATGCCGCAGACTTCTGAAAAACATGAATTAACACCATAAATTTAGTAGATGGATGAGGAATATATAGAGGAGATAATTTGCTAGAGCATAAAGGAGATAAGAGGAGGAGAAGACATGGTAAACATTGAGAGGAGTTTTGAGGGTTTGGGAAGGTTATTTCAATCATCATTCAATGTCAACATGATGTTCACAAATAGAAGAGTATCCCCTAATTTGAAGAGACACAACCCCTAGACCATGACTCACGTTGAGTGCCATATGAAGTCAAAAGAATTCTAGTTAGGGAGGTAAATATTCAAGAAAAAAATGAAGAAGAATGAATAGAAGAGATCCAGAGTAATTTCGTAGAGGTTTTAGGAGAAGAGTACTTTGATATCCAACTAGAGAGAGACAAGGGAAGAGAAGGAAAGTGATTTGATAGAAGACAACCTAACTGGAGGAAACCTACCGCAAAGTACCGAAGACTTGGAGAAGACCCATCATGGATATTCCTATCAAGTTACCTTTATTTGAAAAGGATACTATTGAAGTAGCAGAACATATTTTTATTTTGGAGTCCATTTGGAACCAGAAGGGAGTAACAAGAGATGAAATCAAGTTATTTGACTTCATAGGCACCTTGTGGATTGAAGCACTGAAGTGGTATAGGATGACATGTGCAAATAATGTGAAGGAATGGGTTGATATCAAGAAGCTATTTTTGGAGAATTTTGGATTTTTAGATGTTCCAACAGAAGGGGTAAGTAAGATGAGAGATTTGATGCAATTGGATAAAGAATCAATAAAGGACTTTGATAGAATATTCAAGGAGACAACTAGGAAATTGGAGGAACCACTGATTGAGAAGCAAAAGATAAAATGGTTTATTTCTGGAATAAGCCCTGAAATAAGGTTAGCCCTGTTGAAATGCACCAGATAAGAGGGGGGGTGAATTAGTTGTCTCCAAAACTTTAACCTCTTATGAACATTAACTCATCAAACACTTGATTACTATTATTCAGATTTAACAATGAAAGCATTAATTGAAAAACATAACACAACAATACAATCAACACATGAGACACTAGATTTTTACCTGGAAAACCTTATAAGGGAAAAACCACGGTGGCTACTAGCCCACAGAAATATATAAGTTATAACAATACTGAAAACCAAAGGCTCACTACCTTAGGGCTCAGTACCCAATATGTTCATTGCAAATGTTTAGGCTCACTGCCAAGGGGTGGCTCACTACTAAGGGTTGGCTCACTGCCAAGATTGGTGAATTGATTTGATACCATCTACTCCATGCCTGAGTTTCGTTCCTTTGAAGCATAATATATCTCCTCTAGTATGCTCTTTTACACCTTCACACCTATCTTTTCATTTTTGTACTTCCATACTTTTTTCGCAATCACATTACATGTTTTTATACAACTTATCAACCTTGGAATGTACATCAAAGTCGGCATTAAATTCATCAACTGTTGGAGCAAACTCCAAGGTTAGCATTTACAAACATACATAGAAATGGGTCTGGACCTAATACAAAAATTTGCTAAGGGAAGGATGTAAAGATGTATGTGGATCACACAACACCTTAGTTGAGACTGAAATACAATCTTCCATGCCACAACATGTTACTACAATCTTCAATGGATCTCTGCAAATAGTGAAAGCAACCAAATCAGCCAAGATTGGTGTTCACACTAAGTCTTCTAAGAATAGTCTTCATCCACGATCCCAATTTCTCTCTACGGACCAATCCAAAGGTAGGAACATGATTAGGAGACATCCACAAGCTCATTGTAATCACTAGGAACAATTGCATGATCTCTAACCACTTTGTCAAGAAGATTCTTCAAATTGGAGCTCATAAACAACACCATCAGCTACTATCATAAGGAAAAGATCACTTACAGACCACCAAATCATGAACCATTAAAGTTGAAGGAACATAACATCATCTCAGACTTAACTCTAGAATTGTAGATCAAAATACTTCAATGCGGGGGAATGCAGAGCATAATACATTCTCCCTATCACCACCAAATATGCAGAAAAAATTATTTCCATTCTGGTGAACATAACTCACTCAAATCTTCATGCCAGAGGCTCAGACTTGGAACATAGCATCTTCAGACATTCCTTTTAATAACTTCCAATCCACATACAAAGATATTTATTATACAAGAAATGTGAAGCAATCTGTTGGACCGTTCTTCTATAGACAAAGATATTCTGCAACATACTATTTCTACCAGAGGAGCAAATTTTCCCAATATCCTCAATATTAGGATTTCCAACACTTACATAGGAAAATACAAAGCATCTAACTCATTACAAGCAAGAATCAAAACAAAAGCACAGTTGGCACCAATGAAAACACTGATATGTTGATATTAATGATAACACCGGTTAGGCACATACTTGCAACAATCTCCCCCTTTGTCATTGATGGCAACATATGATGTGAAAAACTATAAACACCATCAAGACAAGATTCTCCTCTCACTTTACACATCTGTACTCTTTCTCCTCTAATTTTTTCACATGATTTCTTTCCCTCTTTGACATCAATGGAAAAGGGCACATACTTGCATTCTGTTTCTCTGATCCAACTAAACTTTCTCTATTATCAATACTTTATTTATCACAAACTTATACCAGTAACATCTAGCTACTCCCCTTGAGAGGTAGCTCTCAAAACATCAATCCAAATCAAAAGAATGAGACTTTGAGCACTTCTAGACTGATGCATTTTGATGCATCTTAGTTTAGACCAAGAGGGGTAATGAACCCTAACTTTTCTCTGAGATACTCAAAAATGTCGTTAGGCAGAGGCTTAGTGAAAATATTGGCAATCTAATCCTTTGTGGATACATATTCCAATTTTACTTCATTCTCTGTCACTTTTTCTCTTAGAAAGTGATACCTTATAGATATATGCTTTGTTCTTGAGTGCATCACTAGATTCTTTAAAATGTTTATAGTACTTGTATTATCACAAAAGATTGCAACTAGATCTTCCTACATGATGGGGCGATACCACACACCTGCTGATATTCATATACCACAAGATGGTTGTGTTGCACTAGCCACAAAAGCCAACTACTTCACAAATGCATTAAATAATGACAGGAGCTCAAATATATTCCTTACAGTCTTACAATCAAATACCAAAAATGATAGGAGGTATTAACATGGAGATTCTTACTACCCTTGAAATCATAAACAAGTTATGTACCAAGTTCCTTGATAATATATTATTACCAAAACATGTCATTACATAGCTCATGGGCCTGGGCCAATCAACCTCTTCTAATCTACTACAAATCGATTCACTTCCTACTTTTTCATTCTTTCCTTTTCCTGATCTCCTACTATCAGACTGCTACAGATCGGCCTAGACTCAATGTAGTCAAAACTCAAAAAATATGCCTTTCTTACCTTTCCCCCACCAATGCTTTCTCTTTCTCCTCTGTTGTCACTCCTCTGCGGTTCCAAATTTCATTCTCCTTTCTCTTCACCATCTGCCTTCTCCCATCAGCCTCTTTCTTTCAACTATCCCATTCTTTCTTCCCATATTGGTCTCTACTCTTGCCCTGTATCTGGCTCATGGCCCCTACCCACCTTTCTAACCCTTTGGCCTGCTCTCTTCTTGTAATGCATTTTGTCCCTCTCTATTATCAGTCCTTTCTAACAAAAATTAGCCTCCTTTTAGTATCAGCCTCTCAAAACACAGTCCCCTTTTCCCCTTATGAACCTCCTTTTAAAATGGGCAAAACACTGCCTTTATTCTCGACGCTGTCGAGATGTCGATTGTTCATAAATAGAAATTAAGCCTTCATAACTATCGCTCCCTCAAATGGATTATTTCTACATTTTATTTTATTTAAAACCATCCACTTCCAACTTGGCTATAGTTGATGCATCTCCTACAATCGACCCCCCCTGCATGTTTAGATTATTTTCTGCCATGCACCATTTGGCATAAAACCACTGACAAAAATTATAACTTCAATTGTGGGCTGCTCGGTGACCATTCAAATTCTTTAACTACTAGACAAACCATTGACAGTTATGTAGAAACCAAAAATGACTGATTTACATTTTGCCTTCTGTCAACATGTCTTTTAATGCTAAAAAGAACCATTATTTAATCATTCCTTTGCTGCAAGGAATTCTTATTACTCATAACTAATCTCTAGAAACTAATATTTAACTATTATGGTTCCTGTCACTCTGGCGACATGAACTTCCTTCCTCCTAAAACCTATCATCCAAGCCAACACATCAACCCCAAAAATCTACCATTAGCATAAAATTCAAAAAATTTGAAGGTGCCCCTACATCAGACTCCCCAGGGGATAGAGATCAAGTTCTCTTGCACACGTGGTCCTTTTGCAAAATTGCCAAAATTTCTTCTTCTTTCGCTTCTCCCAGAATCTTTCTGGCTCATCCTCCACATCCTTCCAGCTTCATTGTACATCACTGTGTGTTACTCTAACATGACTATCTATATCACTTATGGTCCACCTCCATTCTCTAATTCTCCTTTCATCGAGCTTAAACATATCATAAACAAATTGAAAAATTTAAACATCACCCATTACATCATCAACACTTACCATTCCTATATCATACTCAATATGTTCATCTAACATTCTTTTCAGCCACTCTTCCTCTATGGCCATCTACTACAACAAAATATTTTCAGACTCATGATGTACAACATTCCTCTCAAAATCTTCAATCCTTATCCCTGCAATAACTTTTGGAACATTATCTTCTATCTCCTTTGTTGTCCCGCTTATTCTCAAACCCTCAATCTTTTCATTCCATTCTCGCTCAATGGATGCAAATTGTCTCCACAAATCCTCTTCGATGTTCTCTATTGTTGATCCTTCTTTTATTGTTGCATCATCTTCATTCTTCTTTTGTTTGTTTTCTTCCTCTAGAACTATGGCTGCTCCACCATTGTCTTCTTCATCTGTAATTGCACTCTTATCCAAATTTGCATCTTCATGTTTTACAACATATACCACTGTTGTCCTCTTTGTCAGGTTTAGCTCTACCAACCAACTCTTTATCTTCTTTGTCATGCTTCTTGTTGCACTGCCTTTGCTTACCCTCTTGCTTCTTCTGGTATTTACTTCTATTCATCTCCTCTTCATCCAACAATCTCCTTATGTTTTCCTCATTTTTATAAATTTTATTCAAACCCTCATAATCACTAACATCACAATTTGATAGCTCATTCAAATTTTCTCTATCTTTTGTATAAAAAAAATCATCAAAAGTTTCAAAAACTTCACCATTCAACTTAATTTGCTTACCTTTCATAACATATGGGGCATTTTTCAACTGCTGCCATTCTAGTGCCTCCATTCTCTTCTCATCAGGTTCCTTCATAGGCTCCTTACCTACATCTTCCTTAACAACCTCCATTCTTTTATCAACATCATTTATTGCAGCTCCCTTTGTCTTCTCGGCTACCATACTCTTTGCTTTCCAAACTTCGTTTACCTCAACCTTGGGCTGTCCTATTTTTATTGCAGCATTTATGCTCCCCACTCTTTGCTTTGACTTCATCCTTAATTAATCTTCTTCCCTAGGCCTCCTTGCTGGCCACTTTATCTGCACATCTATTTTCTTCATTCTCATCAGCATACTCCTCACTCCTTGCACAAGCTTTTTAGTATAAACATGATAAAAAACAACATTCTTCCTATATTCTAACTTCTGCTCTTCATCCATCTTTCTCTTTTGCCAATAGGGGACTATGTACTCATGATCCACCCATTTTCTCTTCTCACAAACTTGTCCATCTATAATCACACTTCTATGCACATGATTAAAACCAACATTACAATCTTCATTTATAGAACAAAAATCAATATTGCAACCTTCCTTTACCTGTTGTCCCGATTTATTCTCTTCATTGGCTTCTTCAATTTC
This sequence comes from Cunninghamia lanceolata, assembly GCA_027924645.1. Taxonomy (NCBI): domain Eukaryota; kingdom Viridiplantae; phylum Streptophyta; class Pinopsida; order Cupressales; family Cupressaceae; genus Cunninghamia; species Cunninghamia lanceolata. Next base: position 24,868,570 of record BSBN01001332.1, on the reverse strand, counting down.
CATCTCTTCCTCTGCATGAGTAACTTGTGCTACATCTATAACTTCTTCCAAAGCATCATAGAATTCAGGGGCTATTTTCTTATCTCCATCTTCTAACCAATGATCCTCAGTTTCATGCTCCTCTTCATTTTCAGGCACTTTACAATGTACCTCTGCTGCAAACTCCTTTTGACATGCTGCTACAATCAACCTTATCTCACTTCCAACACTTATTCTGGGTACTATTCTTGCCCCATCCTTCATCATCTTCAAGGTCTCATTCTTGACCTTCTCTAATGCATTCTTCATACCTGCATACACAGCTACAAACACAATATTAATCAAAAAAATAAGAGACCACAATGTCTCCACTAATGCCCTCTAAATGGACATTCTTCCTTCTTCATTTCTCTTTTCCTCAAGTGCTACTTGAGGCACTTCTTCCTTTTCCTCTCTTCTTTCCTCATCTTTTCTCATGTTCTCTATAATGAGAACTTCATTCACCACTTCTGGTGCATGTTACTCCTCCGGCATCCTCTCCATGTCCCAACCTTTGTGGGTACTCAAGGCATTTCTCTTTTGCCTTTTCCTGTTTTCAACAATCTCCCTCAGAATCCACCTCACTTTTCTCACCATTGACCATACCCAAAAGTATGCATGGCTTTCTTCTTCATATCTTTGTTGCATGGCAATCACGTACTCTTTTAAATCTTTTTTTAATGCTGTCATCTCTCTTTCCAAATCCAAATTTTTCTTCTTTATCTTTTCTAGGCTAAGTTGCCTCACTTCGGTGATCTACTCAGCACTCAGAATCTTCTGGGATCTAATACCACTTGATGGGGTAGTACCACACACATGTTGATATTCATATACCACAAGATGGTTGTGTTGCTAGCCACAAAAACCAAGTACTTCATAAATGCATTAAATAATGACAGGAGCTCAAATATATTCCTTACAGTCTTACAATAAAATACCAAAAATGATAGGAGGTATTAACATGGAGATCTTATTATCCTGGAAATCACAAACAATTCTGTACCAGATTCCTTAATAATATATTATTTCCAAAACATGTCATTACATAGCTCATGGGCTTGGGCCAATCGGCCTCTTCTAATCTACTACAAATAGATTCACTTCTTACATTTTTCTTCTTTCCTTTTCTTGATCTCCTACTATCGGCCTGCTACAGATCGGCCTAGACTTAATGTAGTCAAAACTCAAAAAATCTGCTTTTCTTACCTTTCCCCTGCCAATGCTTTCTCTTTCTCCTTTGTCATCACTCCTCTGTGTTTCCAAATTTCATTCTCCTTTCTCTTCACTGTCAGCCTTCTCCCAATGCTTTCTCTTTCTTTCAACTGTCACATTCTTTCTTCCCATATTAGCCTCTACTCTTGGGGTGTCTCTAGCTCACGACACGTATCCATCTTTCTAACACTTCAACCTGCCCTCTTCTTCTAATGTGTTTGACCTCTCTCTATTATTGGCCCTTTCTAACAAAAATTGACCTCCTTCTTTTAGTCTCAACCTCTCAAAACACAGTCCCCCTTTCCCCTTATGAACCTCCTCCTTTTAAAATGGGCAGAATGTTGCCTTTTTAACCCATTCTCGACACTATCGAGATGTCAATTGTGCATAAACAAAAATTGGGCCTTCAAAACCGTCACTCCCTCAAATGGATTCTTTCTACATTTTGTTTTATTTAAAACCATCTGCTTCCAACTTGGCTATAGTCGATACATCTCCTACAATCGATCCCCCTGCATGCTTAGATTATTTTCTGCCATGCGCCATTTGGCATAAAACCGCTGATAGAAATTATAACTTCAATCATGGGCTACTCGGTGACCTTTCAAATTCTTTAACTACCAGAGAAATTATCGACAATTATGTAAAAACCAAAAATGACTGATTTACATTTCACCTTCTGTCATCAGGTCTTTTACTCTTGAAAAGAACCATTATTTGATCATTCCTTTGCTACAAGGAATTCTTATTACTCATAACTGATCTCTAGTAACTAATATTTAACTATTATGGATCCTATCACTTTGGTGACAAGAGCTTCCTTCCTCCTAAAACATGTCATCGAACCCAACACATCAACCCAAAAAATCAACCGTTAGCATAAAATTCAATTTTTTTGAAGATTCCCCTACATCAACACACGACTTCAATGTCCTTCAATGTCTACTTCATCCATAACACTTGAGTACAAAAACATGCTGCTCTAATATACTCTACTTCTATAGTTGACAAAGAGATTGAATCTTGCTTCTTTCTTAGCCATGAAACCAATCTATTACCCAAAAACAAAGTGCCTCCAATTGTACTCTTTCTGTCATCAACATCTTCAACCCAATCAACATCTGTATAAGCACTGATAGTGAAATCATTATCCTTTGGGTACCATAAGCCATGATCCAGTGTGCCTTTGGGTACCATAATCCATCCATGAAATTTTTTTTTGTTTATTTCCTGAATTGACACTCCTTGTAAATGGTGTTAGCTGGCTTCACAAGTCTAGGCAGATCTCTTACAGCCTGTGCAAAACTTATCTTCACCAAATTGTCAAAATTGATATGACACATCCTTCTATGCCACAACCAACTCTCATTTATCTAAGCCAATAAATAGTAATCATTACTTCCTCTTAATTGATAAATGTTACCTCTGGTCTTCTTACCAGTAGCAATCACTGTTCCGGAGCTTTCCATGATCTTGCACCCATTGTCTTTGAATCTCATATCATAACCTTTGTTAGACATCTAACCAACACTCAAACAATTATGCTTCAAACATTTAGATATAAGACATTATCAATATTGTGCTTTCCATCAAACGAAATAGATCATTTTCCACAAATCTTACCAGTTGCATTGTCTCCAAACCTAACCAGTCCACCATCATACTTTTCCAAACTTACAAACTTACTTTTGTCACCGGTCAGGTGATGTGAGTATCCACTATCAATAATCTATTCATCCTTATATTTTTCAGCCTGAACAGTCAAAACACTTTCTTCCACTAGTTTTTCTTCCTTCACACAGCTAGGAGGATTAGTAGACATATGTTCTTCTTTAATAGAAATAAACAAGCATTCATTTGCACTAGTACTAGCATCTTCAAATTCATCATCAGTCACACCTTCATCATCAAGATCCCTAATATAATAGCATTTCTTAGGAGCTTTAGGCCTATTCTCAAATCTTTTTATATTCCTTTCAATTCTTTCCAGACATCTAGAAGCATAATGACCAACTTTACCACATGAAAAACATTTGAAAGGTAATTTTCTTTTGAACTTACGAGAACCTCTTTGCAATCTGTCAACCAAGTTAGGTTCAATTTTGTCAATGTCATAAATAGGCTTCACTTTGTATTTTTCAGCTCTGGAGATCTTTTTATAAGTACTGGCTTTAAAAACAATCTCAACTTTTGGAAGACCATCACCAAATTCTCTCATCTCAAAGGCTGTAAGATTTCCAAGTAATTAATCCTTGTCGATAGTTTTTACAATCATTAATTCTTCAATTGCAACTACTTCAAGTGACTATAGGACTTTGCTAGTGACCTAAGAATTTTCATCACAACTTCCTTCTCACCAATAGTTCCTTCCATACCTTTTATTCCATTGACAAGTTCATCAATCTTTTGCATGAATGTTGTAATGTTTTCATCTTCATTCATCTTCAAACCCTCATATTTTGTTTTCAGGCCCTACAACTTGGCTTCTTTTATAGAATCATCTCCTTCATACATATTTTTCAACTTTTCCCAAACTTCATTTGCAGATTCTAGATCCATGAATTTTATCAACTCAGTGTCAGACAAGGCACTTAACATGGCATCTCTAGCTTTTGTATTCAACTCATATTCTTTGATTTCATCTTCAATTGTCAAACCATTTTTAAGCATGGTATATTTTGTTTCTACAAATTTTCACACTTTATAACCAAGACAAAGGAGATGGATTTTCATTCGTACATTCCATAGAGAATAATTTGTCCCATCAAACTATGGAGCTTCCTTCCTAAAAGACATCCTAGATCTTCCTCAAGTTGTTAGGCTTTCTTCCCAATGATTTCATTCTCCTTTCTCTTCACCATTGGCCTTCTCCCATTGGCCTCTTTCTTTCAACTGTCATGTTCTTTCTTCCCATAACAACCTCTACTCTTGGCATGTCTCTAGCTCATGGCCCCTATCCACCTTTCTAACACTTCGGCTTGCCCTCTTCTTGTAATGCATTTGGCCTCTCTCTATTATCGGCCCTTTCTAATAGAAATTGGCCTCCTTCTTTTAGTCTCGGCCTCTCAAAACATAGTCCCCCTTTCCCCTTACGAACCTCCTCCTTTTAAAATGGGTCAAATGCTGATTTTCTAACCTATTCTCGATGTTGTGGGGATGTTGATTGTGCATAAACAGAAATCAAGCCTTCATAACTGTCGCTCCCTCAAATGGATTCTTTCTACATTTTGTTTTATTTAAAACCATCCGCTTCCAACTTGGCTGCAGTTGATACATCTCCTACAATCGATCACCCTACATGCTTAGAATCTTTTCTGCCATGCACCATTTGGCATAAAACTGCTGACATAAATTATAACTTCAATCGTGGGTTTCTCAGTGACCATTCAAATTCTTTAACTGCCAGAGAAACTATTGACAGTTATGCAAAAACCAAAAATGACTGATTTACATTCCGCCTTCTATCATTAGGTCTTTTACTCCTGAAAAGAACCATTATTTGATCATTCCTTTCCTACAAGGAATTCGTATTACTCATAGCTAATCTCTAGAAACTAATATTTAACTAAGAGCGACAGGAGCTTCCTTCCTCCTACAACATGTCATCCAAACCAACACATCAACCCCAAAAATCAATCGTTAGCATAAAATTTGAAAATTTTGAAGATGCCCCTGCATCAATACACAACTCCTTTGTCCATCAATATTTGCTTCATCCATAACACTTGAGTACAAAAACATGTTGCTACCATATATTCTACTTCTGTAGTTGACAAAGAGATTGAATCTTGCTTCTTTCTCAACCATGAAACCTATCTGTACACTTTCTGTCATCAACATCTTTGGCCCAATCCGCATCTGTATAAGCACTGAGAGTGAAATCATTATCCTTTGGGTACCATAAGCCATGATCTAGTGTGCCTTTTAAATACCTCAAGATTCTCTTTATTGCCATCACATGTGACTCTCTTGGATCTACTTGAAATCTTACAATAGGACAAACAACATGCATAATATTAGGTCTAGTTTGAGTTAGATAAAGCAATCCTCCAATCATGGATTTGTAATTTTTCTGATCAGTCTTGAGTGATTCATTAGTTTTCCTCAACTTGCATCTAGTCACCATGGGAATACATACTGATTTAGAGTCTTCCATCCCAAACTTCTTTAACAACTCTTTCACATACTTAGACTGAGATATGAAGATTCCTTTATCTGATTGATTAATTTGTAAACATAGAAAGAAATTCATTTCACCAAACATAGAGATCCCAAACTTATTTTACATTTCATCTACAAACTTCATGCACATACCTTCATTGCCTCCAAAAATAATGTTATCAACAAAGACTACAACAATCAGGATCTGATTATCATTGATTTTGAAATACAAATTGCTGTCAATAGTGCCTTTACTGAACCCTAATTGCAACAAATATTTATCTAACCATGCATACCAGGCTCAGGTGCTTGTTTCAATCCATACAAGGCCTTCTTCAATCTACACACCATATCACCTTGTTTTTATAATTAAAATCCTTTCGGTTGCTTAATGTAGACCTCTTCTTCCAATTCACCATTCAAGAATGCAGAATTAACATCCATTTGATACACTTTCAAGTCTTTGAATGCTACAAATGCCAAAAACATTCTAATTGCTTCAATTCTTTCCACAGGAGCATAGGTCTCTTCAAAATCTATTCCTTCAAGTTAAGTATCCTTTGCATACCAATCTTGCTTTGTTTCTCACAACTTCTCTATTTTCATTCAGCTTGTTTCTGAAAACCCATTTATTTCTAATGACATTCTAATCATCAGGTCTAGGAACCAATTCCCAAGTTTGATTCTTCTCAATCTGCATCATTTCTTCTTCCATGATTTTTACCCAATTTTCATCATTACAACCTTCATTCACAGTTTTTGTTTCAATTTTTGAAACCAAACAGTAATTCACTTGTTCTTCTGCAACTTCTTTTCTTGTCAGCACACCTTTGTTTTTGTCACCTATAATTTGATCTTTAGAATGATTAATCCTTACATACCTGGGAGTCTTAACAACATTTTCCAGAGCCTCTTCTTCATCTTGACTGTCTTCTTGCGCAAGTTTTTCTTCATTTTCTATAATCACAGGTTCATCTAGTTCATAGCAACTCAGATCTGATATTCTTTCCTTGCCTTCATCTACCTTCACATTAGTACTCTCAACAATCTTATTCAATATCTTATTGTAGCACCAGTAGGCCTTACTCTTGGCAGAGTAACCAATAAAAATTCCTTCATCACATCTAGCATCAAACTTGCCTAGTTCTTCATCTCTTCTGATATAACATTTGCTTCCAAAAACTTTGAAATACTTTACTATAAGAACCCTTCCATATGATAATTCAAAAGGAGTTTTAGAACTATTACCTTTCACTTGAACTCAATTTAGGATGTACATAGTAGTCTGTATGGCTTCTCTCCAGTATACTTCCAATAGGTCAGCTTCCTTTAACATAGTCCTGGTAGCTTCTTGAACTGTCCTATTTTTTCTTTCAACAACTCCATTATGCTGAGGATTCCTAGGTACAAACAACTGTCTCTTTATCGCTTGTTCTTCACAAAAAATATTGAATTCATTTGATGTAAACTCACCTCCTCTATCCGACCTTAAGCATTTGATTCTCAACTCTAACTCATTTTAACCATTGCCTTGAAATCTTTGAACTTGCCTAAAGCTTCAGATTTTTTTTTTAGAAAAGTGACCCAAGTCATTCTAGAATAGTCATCAATAAGCAACATAAAATACCTATCACCTTGCAGACTTCTTGTTCTTCTAGGACCACACAAGTTTGTATGTACTAGCTCTAGTAATCTGGTAGATAATTGTTCTCTTCTTTTGAAACTTGTGCTTGTGTGTTTCCCAAATTGACACTCCTTGCAAATGGTGTTGGGTAGCCTCACAAGTCTAGACAGATCTATTATAGCCTATGTAGGACTTATCTTCACCAAATTGTCAAAATTGATATGACACATCCTTCTATACCACAACTAACTCTCATCTGTCTCAGCCATTAAATAGTAATCATTAGTTCCTCTTAATTAGTAAATGTTACCTCTAGTCTTATTACCCATTGTCTTTGAATTTCACATCATAACCTTTGTCACACATCTAACCAACACTCAAAAGAATATGCTTCAAACCCTTCACATATAGGACATTATTAGTATTGTACTTTCCATCAAATGAAATAGATCCTTTTCCACAAATCTTACTAGCTGCATTGTCTCCAAACCTAACCAGTCCTCCATCATACTTTTCCAAACTCACAAACTTACTTTTGTCACCGGTCATGTGATGTGAGCATCCACTATCAATAATCTATTCATCCTTATCTTTTTCAACTTGAATAGCCAAAGCAGTTTCTTCCACTAGTTTTTCTTCCTTCACATAGCTAGAAGGATTAGTAGACACATGTTCTTCTTTAATAGAAATAAACAAGTATTCATTTGCACTAGTACTAGCATCATCAGATTCATCATCAGTCACACCTTCATCATCAAGATCCCTAATATAGTAGCATTTCTTTGGAGCTATATTAGGCCTATTCTCAAATCTTTTTCTATTCCTTTTAGTTCTTTTAGGACATCTAGAAGCTTAATGACCAACTTTATCACATGAAAAACATTTGAAAGGTAATTTGCATCTGAACATACTAGAACCTCTTTCCAATCTATCAACAAAGTTAGCTTCAATTTCATCAAAGTCATCAATAGGTTCCACTTTATATTTTTTAGCTCTAGAGATCTTTCTAGAAGTACTGGCTTTGAAAGCAATCTCAACTTTTGGTAGAGCATCACCAAATTCTCTCATCTCAAAGGCTATAAGTTTTCCAAGTAATTAATCCTTGTCAATAGTTTTTACAGTAATTAATTCTTCAATTACAACTACTTTGTGACTATGGGACTTTAGCAGTGACCTAAGAATTTTAATCACAACTTCCTTCTCACTAATAGTTCCTCCCATACCTTTTATTCCATTGACAAGTTCATCAACCTTTTGCATGAAGGTTATAATGTTTTCATCCTCATTCATCTTCAAACCCTCATATTTTTCTTTCAGGCCTTGCAACTTGGCTTCTTTTACATAATCATCTCCTTCATACAGATTTTTCAACTTTTCCCAAACTTCATTTGTATATTCTAGATCCATGACTTTTGTCAATTCAGTGTCAGACAAGACACTTAACAGGGCATCTCTAGCTTTTGTATTCAACTCATATTCTTTGATTTCATCTTCAATTGTCAAACCATTTTGAACCATGGTATATTTTATTTCTGTATCTTTCCACACTTTATAACCAAGAGAAAGGAGATGGATTTTCATTCGTACATTCCATACAACATAATTTGTCCCATCAAACTATGGAGCTTCCTACCTAAAAGACATCCTGGATCTTCCTCAAGCTGTTAGGCTTTCTTTCGAGGAACTTGCTCTGATACCATTTGTTGAAATGCACCAGACAACTGAGAGGCTAGGTGAATCAATTGTCTCCAAAACATTAACCTCTTATGAACATTAACTCATCAAACACTTGATTACTGTTATTCATATTTAACAATGAAAGCATGAATTGAAAAACTTAACACAACAATACAATCAACACATGAGACACCAGATTTTTACATGGAAAACCCTATAAGGGAGAAACAACTGTGGGTGTTAGCCCATAGAAATATATAAGTTATAACAATACCGAAAACTAGAGGCTCACTGCTTAATATGCTCACTTTAAATGTTTAGGCTCGCTGCCAAAATTGACTCACTGCCAAGGGGTGGCTCACTGCTAAGGGGTGGCTCACTACCAAGATTATGAAGTGATTTGATACCATCTACTCCATGTCTGAGTTCAGTTCCTTTGAAGCATAGTATATCTCCTTTGCTCTGCTCTTTTACACCTTCACACCTATCTTTTCATTTTCACACTTTTATACTTTTTGAAAACCACATTACATGTTTTTATACAACTCATAAACCTTGGAATGTACATCAAGGTCAGCATTACATTCATCAAACATTGGAATAAACTCCAAGGTCAATATTTACAAACATACATAGAAATAGGTCTAGACCTAATACAAAAATTTGCTAAGGGAAGGATGTAAAGATGTATGTGGATCACACAATGCCTTAGCTGAGACTCAAATACAATCTTCAATGCATCTTCGCAAATAGTGAAAGCAACCAAGTCAGCCAAGACTGGTGTTCACACTAAGTCTTCTAAGAACAGTCTTCATCCACAATCCCAATTTCTCTTTGCAGACCAATCCAATGGTAGGAACATGATTAGGAGCCATCCACAAGTTCATTGTAATCACCAAGAACAACCACTTGATCTCTAACAACTCTGTCAAGAAGATTCTTCAAATTGGAGCTCATAAACAACACTGTTAGCTACTATCATAAGAAAAATATCGCTTACGAACCACCAAATCACAAACCATTAAAGTTGAAGGTACATAACATCATATTAGACTAAACTCTAGAACTGCAAATCAAAATACTTCAATGCAGAGGAATGCAAAGCATAATACATTCTCCATGTCACCACCAAATATGTAGAAAAGGAGTTTCCATTCTGGTGAACATAACTCACTCAAATCTTCTTGCCGAAGGCTCAAACTTGGAACATATCATCTTTAGATATGCCTATAAATAACTTCCAATCCACAGACAAAGATATTCATTCTATAGGAAATACAGAGAAATCTGTTGGAGTGTTCTTCTATACACAAAGATATTTTGCAACATACTGTTTCTACCGAAGGAGCAAATTTTCTCAATATCCTCAATATAAAGATTTCCAACACTTACATAGGAAAATACAAAGCATCTAACTCATTACTAGCAAGCATCAAAACAAGAGCATAGTTGGCACCAATCACAACACTGATATGTTGACATCAATGACAACACAGGTTAGGCACATACTTCCAACAAGCCATAGATGGAAGAGTATTTGAAAGAGAAGATGAAGGAAAACCTAGAATTCAACAAGTTAAAATTGGAATTGGAGCAATTGAAGTTGAGACAGGAGATTTTTGCCAAGCGGGAGGAGAATACATAGAAGCAAAGACCTAATATTTGGTTCTCATACTATACAATAGGTCTCTTGAGAAAGGAATGCTCTAGGATAAAAGGTAAAAAGAAAGCCACTACAATAAAGACAACAAAAATAAGGAATTCAATATATTGTTGATTATGTGGAGGGTGGGATGACCATGAAACACTAGGCTACCCTTCATAGAAATTTTAGAAGAAAAGAGAATTTGTTGAACAAGACGATAAAAAATGGTACACAAACTCGGTGGAGAGCAACAATAGGTCATATTTAGAAATAAAATCACATGATCAAGGCTACAAAAAACCAAATTAGAGAAATTAGAGGAATGTCAATGTAATACAAAATTCCAACTTTGGCAGTCCATCCTATGGGAATAGCTACAATAATGATGACATAGAGCAATTTGGCAATTATAGCTTAGAGGCAGAGGCTGTAGAAGAAGTCAAAGGAGGGAGGATGCAATGTGTTTCAAGTGCAGTAACCTATGACACTATGCTTATGAATGCTGCGCCAAAAAGAAAACACAGTTCTCATTTTGTACAATACAAAGCATGATTTATTTTCTTGTGAGAGAGCACAATAGTACTTCCAAAATGAACAACCACAATCTAATAGTGATGAGCTACATAACCTGAATAATAAGAAAGGAGCAAGGGTCATTAGATGGAAACCAAAGGGTCAAGGAGCAAGGACTTGCTAGAAGAACAACAAAGAGGAAATAGATACATCTTCAACTGAATCTATTGAAGAAGAGTGTTATTGGAGAAGCAAGATAAAACATATCAAAAAAGAGAGAAGAAGAAGGAAGGAGAAAGATGTGATACTGACAAGACAAGGAGAAAATACTTGAAAGCATTATATCATTGAGACAAAAGAGGAAGATAGTGACGGGGGAAAATAATGTGTTCCCTCTAAGAAACAACATGAGGAAGTACGGAAGGAAGCTAAACAAACAATAAGGAGAAAGAAAAATAGAAGCAATACAAGTAGTTTTTTTATAGAAGAAGTAGAAGCTCTCATATAGCTAGCCCAATTGGTACAACAACACACACTCATTGGCAACTTGAAGCAATTTTCCAGATATTGGAACAAGGATCAAGGCCAAAAGAATCAACTCCAGAGGATGAGGAAAATAGATAGAGAATGGAAGACAAAACCACCTATGGTTGATGTTCATATCAATCACAGAAAAGTCTGGAATGTCATGAAAGATTTGGGAGCAAATGTCAACATGATAACAAAGAATCTACGGGAGTAGTTAGGGAGAACTAAGCTAATAGAAACAACCTACAACATTATTTTGGTAGATGGATCTAACATGCAGACAATGGGAACATGGAATCAAGTGGAAGTTAACCTAATGGGGATCAAACAAGTCTTAGACTTCATTGTTGTAGCCATGAAGGATCAAGTAGAAGCTTTCAATGCACTTTTAGGGTTGAGAAGGTTTGTAGATGAAAGCAGTATCATAGAATCTCAGAAAGAAGAGCTATCATTTTCCAATGAGAATAAGACTATCAATATTCCTTTAGGATCATCAATAAAGGAAACATACATAGAAGAAGTTAATTAGACTGAAGAGAGTGATAAGGATGCAAAGAATCTGTATACAATTTCAAAATTGGATGTAGAAGAAGCAACAAACGAGCCTAATTCTTAGGGTGAATTAAAGATAGAGGATGATCACTATAGTACATATAGTGAGGAAGTTCTAGAAGCTTGGCTAAAACAAGAACTGGAATTGAAGACACGAAGAATGGTTGGTTACCGAAGCATATTCATGATCAAAATTGACATTGAAAACATACTGCAATTGTCTGCATTTCATTGACCCACTGTAGATTAATTGTAACACATTGAGGAGGGACAAGAAGTCTATATCTCAAAAATTTCAGCAAATGAAGCAAAGGAAGCAAAGGAATCGACATATCAAGATAACTATGTTCCTAGAGATACAAGTAGGATGGTCACAAGCAAAGAGGAAGAAGAAAGGAGGAAAAGATACAAGGAAAATAATGTGAAGAAGGTGTTCTAGATGCCAAACCACCAGATCATCAATCCTTGGAAGAAAGAAATTGATTGCAGAGAGATTCCACCATGGTAACACAGTGTATCATAGAGTAACCACTAACAAGGGGCAGAACTTAAGTCATAAGAAGCAAGGAAATAATTAACAAAGGGAAATAATAAAAGAGGAAAGTGGGAAAATTAGGACAAAAAGGAAAGGTATTTAACCCTAATAAGGCACAAGGAACCTCACTTTGCATTCATACTTTGGCAAATTTTAAACTCCAAGAGAAAAAACTAGCGGCGAATAAAGCAATAAAGAGTACAAGACCACAGACAACCAGAGAATACACAATGGTGACCCCTGAGCTAATTGACATCACACACAAGCCAAGGACGAAGTTCAAGAAGTATCCATGGAAAGCCCTAGAAGTGGATAAAGATGACACATTATTGAATGTGCTGGCAAATGTGATCTACAAAGAGGATGTAAGGAATTGTATTCACAACACATTGGTGGAGATTGATCACATGAAGTTTGAGAAGCTAAGGGATACATTATTGGGAAACACAAGGTATTTGGATGAGTACGGAAACATATCGGTGAAGAGACTAGATGTGTGGAAGGATTGCCCTGACTTCATAAAGGCACATGAATGGGTAAGAATCATTCTGAGATGAGTGCATGATGAATTTATATACTTGCAGAAACCCTATAGAATCATAAAAGAGGCCATTAAGGAAGTCACAAAGTTAAGTGTCGTAGGTCCCCTACTAGCAATGAAGGCCATTAGAATGGATCAAGTGAGGGAATTGACCAGAGCAACAATAGATGGTATAAATATGCATGTGAAGGATATCATAGATCTGAGAGTAAAATATGCCATGATGGGTATTGCATACAACATGCCTACTATGCCAATTGAGAGGGTTTGGCCACAACCACTGTTATTCATACTACCTACTAAATGTTGAAGGAGAGAAAGGATTTTGATCTCTATGACGTGATGCGACAACAACTGCTAGAGAATTTACAAAAGATCAAGGATTCAAACTACAACTTCCGATAGGGTATATTGATTTCTTTCCTTACATTTTAATTTTTGAATGAACTACTAGGGTTTAAGGGCAAGAAATAGTGTCAAAAGATATCAGTGGGGTTAGAGGTGAAGAGGCACATAGCTCAATTTAGGGAAACAAAAGCATTTAGTTCTACATATTGGGGGTTATTTAAAACCCTACAAGGAGAAATGAGGGGAAGAGAGAGAATTCTGTATGGAGTGGTCAAGAAATACATCAATCAAATCACATTTCTAGTACACAAGGACTTCACATCCATGGAGGTAGTTGAGCCAAGAATAGAATGGGTACCGCAGTTGCCTTATGAGGTAATTGTAGCAGAGGCAAATGCTTAAGGACAAAACTTATTAAGAAAACCCAAGGACGCAAATGTAGAGAGATTTGGCACCTATTCAAAGGTGATAGAGAAACAACATAAAATGCATGCTAAGGAACACCTAGACAAGCACAAAGAGAAGCTACATAAATAGTGGGGAGTTTCAGGAAAGGGGACTACTTCAGCTCCAAAATTAGCCACATCAGCTCCACTGCCTACCAAGGAGGTTCCACTCGTCAGGAGATTAGAGAGGACTACATCATAGACACCATCATCATCTACCATATCATCCAGAGGAAGACTAACATCAAAAATTTTGTCAGGAATGAAGCAGAGTACATAGAAGAATGCTCCCCAGTAGAAACAACAAGCAAAAATAAATAAAACTAAGGAAATTCTGAAGGAGGTTGAGTCTAAAGAAGAAGGGGATGAGAAAGAATCAAAGTTGAAAAGAAGAAAAGGAGCACAACAAGCACTGGAGGAAGAACTAGCACAAGAGCCCTACAATCTAGATGCACTAGTCAATGTTCTAGAGAATGTAGGTATGGTACAAGAAATTGTTGCTTTATATGATGATTCATCTAATGAAAATAAATCACTAATAGTTCAAGCAATGATACAATACATGAGGGATAAGGAAAATACACTAGATAAAATAATAGAATGATTTCTAGATAACTTGATAGACAAATTGAGGGAAAGGATGAATAAGAAACTCCAATTGAAGAAGGAAGTAATACATAATACCATTTAAAAGCTCAATGATACATTTTCACCAGAGAAGAAGAATGAGACGATACAACTACAAGCCATGGAGATGAGAAGAAAACAAAGAATAGATACACTTATGGGGGAAATAGGAAGGAAAAGGAGAAAATTCAAAAATAAACTGATGAGGTAACAACAAAGATATACCAATCCATGAAGGAGCAAGAGCAATAACTAGGACCATCACCTTCGCATAACACTGAGATACCGACAGGAGGAGAAAACAAAATAGAGGCAAGCCAAAAGGGAAGTCAACCAAAAACTTCTACACAAGGGGCATCTCCCCCAGAGAATACAAGGATGGAGGAGAGAAACACACAACAGCAACAAAGGAGCCCACACACACATAATATAGAGGTGAAGGAAGAGGGAACAGAGGAAAATACATAAGAGCAAAGGGGGTCAGAACAAGTTGACAATATGGAAGCCTCTTCATCTTCAATTGAGTTCATCAATGAGTTTTTAGAGAAGCAAAAGAATATAACACCCATCGTAACTCCATACTTGTTCCAATTGCTTGTGGTTAGGCTTTCTTTCCAATGATTTCATTCTCCTTTCTCTTCACCATCGGCCTTCTCCCATTGGCCTCTTTCTTTCAACTGTCATGTTCTTTCTTCCCATAACAACCTCTACTCTTGGCATATCTCTAGCTCATGGCCCCTATCCACCTTTCTAACACTTCGGCCTATCCTCTTCTTGTAATGCATTTGGCCTCTCTCTATTGTCGGCCCTTTCTAATAGAAATCAGCCTCCTTTTAGTCTCGGCCTCTCAAAACATAGTCCCCCCCTTTCCCATTACAAACCTCCTCCTTTTAAAATGGGCAGAATGCTACCTTTTTAACTTGTTCTCGACACTGTCGGGATATCGATTGTGCATAAAAAGAAATCGGGCCTTCATAACCATCGCTCCCTCAAATGGATTCTTTCTACATTTTGTTTTATTTAAAACCATCTACTTCCAACTTGGCTGCAGTTGATACATCTCCTACAATCAATCCCCTTGCATGTATAGATTCTTTTCTGCCATGCACCATTTGGCATAAAACCTCTGACATAAATTATAACTTCAATCATGGGTTGCTCGATGACCATTCAAATTCTTTAACTGCTAGAGAAACTATCGACAGTTATACAAAAACCAAAAATGATTGATTTACATTCCGCCTTCTATCATTAGGTCTTTTACTACTAAAAGAACTGTTATTTGATCAGTGCTTTGCTGCAAGGAATTCTTATTACTCATAACTATACTCTAGAAACTAATATTTTACTAAGAGCGACAGGATCTTCCTTCCTCCTAAAACATGTCATCCAAACCAACACATCAACCCCAAAAATCAACCGTTAGCATAAAATTTGAAAATTTTTAAGATGCCCCTGCATCAATACACAACTCTTATGTCCTTCAATGTTTGCTTCATCCATAACACTTGAGTACAAAAACATGCTGCTACAATATATTCTACTTGTGTAGTTGACAAATAGATTGAATCTTGCTTCTTTCTCAGCCATGAAACTAATCTATTACGCAAAAAGAAAGTACCTCCACTTGTACACTTTCTGTCATCAACATCTTTGGCCCAATCAGCATCTGTATAAGGATTGAGAGTGAAATCATTATCCTTTGGGTACCATAAGCCATAATCTAGTGTGCCTTTTAAACACCTCAAGATTCTCTTTACTACCATCACATGTGACTCTCTTGGATCTGCTTGAAATCTTGCAACAAGACAAACTGCATGCATAATAGTAGGTTTAGTTTGAGTTAGCTAAAGCAATCCTCCAATCATGGATTTGTAATTTTTCTGATCAGTCTTGGGTGATTCATCAATTTTTCTCAACTTGCATCCATTCACCATGGGAATACATACTAATTTAGAGTCTTCCATCCCAAACTTCTTTAACAACTCTTTCACATACTTAGACTAAGATATGAAGATTCATTTATCTGATTGATTAATTTGTAAACATAGAAAGAAATTCATTTCACCAAACATAGACATCTCAAACTCATTTTACATTTCACCTGCAATTCCTGCACATACCTTCATTGCCTCCAAAAATAATGTTATCAGCAAAGACTACAACAATCAAGATCTGATTATTATTGATTTTGAAATACAGATTGTTGTCAGCAGTGCCTTTACTAAACCCTAATTGCAATAAATTTTTGTCTACCCATACATACCAAGCTCTGGGTGCTTATTTCAGTCCATACAAGGCCTTCTTCAATCTGCACACCATATCACCTTGTTTTTATGATTAAAATCCTTTCAGTTGCTCAATGTAGACCTCTTCTTCCAATTCACCATTCAAGAATGCAGACTTAACATCCATTTGATACACTTTGAAGTCTTTGAACACTACAAATGCCAAAAAAATTCTAATTTCTTCAATTCTTGCCACAGGAGCATAGGTCTCTTCAATATCTATTCCTTCAGGTTCAGTATCGTTTGCATACCAATCTTGCTTTGTTTCTCACAATTTCTCCATTTTCATTCAACTTGTTTCTAAAAACCCATTTAGTTCCAATGACATTCTAATCATCAGGTCTAGGAACCAATTCCCATGTTTGATTCTTCTCAATCTGCATCAGTTCTTCTTCCACGACTTTTACCCAATTTTCATCATTACAACCTTCATTCACATTTTTTGATTCAATTTTTGAAACCAAACAGTAATTCACTTGTTCTTCTGGAACTTCTTTTCTTGTCAGCACACCTTTGTTATTGTCACCTATAATCTAGTCTTCAGAATGATTAATCCTTACATACCTGGGAATTTTAACAACATTTTCCAGAGCCTCTTCTTCATCTTGACTGTCTTCTTGCTCAACTTTTTCTTCATTTGCTATAATCATAGGTTCATCTGGTTCATAGCAACTCAGATCTGATATTCTTTCCTTGCCTTCATCTACCTTCACATTAGCACTCTCAACAATCTTATTCAATCTCTTATTGTAGCACCAGTAGGCCTTACTCTTGGCAGAGTAACCAAGAAAAATTCCTTCATCACATCTAGCATCAAACTTGCCTAGTTCTTCATCTCTTTTGATATAACATTTGCTTCCAAAAACTTTGAAATACTTTACTATAGGAACCCTTCCATATGATAATTCAAAAGGAGTTTTAGAACTATTACCTTTCACTTGAACTCTGTTTAGGATGTACACAGTATTATGTATGGCTTCTCTCTATTATACTTCTGGTAGGTCAGCTTCCTTTAACATAGTCCTGGCAGTTTCTTGAACTATCCTATTTTTTCTTTCAACAACTCCATTTTATTGAGGATTCCTAGGTGCAAACAATTATCTCTTTATCCCTTGTTCTTCACAAAAAATATTGAATTCATTTGATGTAAACTCACCTCCTCTATCAGACCTTAAGCATTTGATTCTCAACTCTAACTCATTTTCAACCATTGTCTTGAAAACTTTGAACTTGTCTAGAGCTTCAGATTATTCTTTTAGAAAAGTGACCCAAGTCATTCTAGAATAGTCATCAATAAGAAACATAAAATACCTATCACATTGTAGACTTCTTGTTCTTGTGGAACCACACAAGTCTGTATGTACTAGCTCCAGCAATCCGGTAGAGAATTGTTCTCTGCTTTTGAAACTTGATCTTGTTTGTTTCCCAAATTGACACTCCTTGCAAATGGTGTTAGCTAGCTTCACAAGTCTAGGCAGATCTCTTACAGCCTATGTAGAACTTATCTTTACCAAAATGTCAAAATTAATATGACACACCCTTCTATGCCACAACCAACTCTCATTTGTCTCAGCCAATAAACAGTAATCATTAGTTCCTCTTAATTGGTAAATGTTACCTATGGTCTTCTTACCAGTAGCAATCACTGTTCTTGAGCTTTCCATGATCTTGCACCCATTGTCTTTGAATCTTAGATCATAACCTTTGTCATACATCTAACCAACACTCAAAAGAATATGCTTCAAACCCTTCACATATAGGACATTATCAGTATTGTGCTTTCTATCAAATGAAATAGATCCTTTTCCACAAATCTTACTAGTTGTATTATCTCCAAACCTAACCAGTCCTCCATCATACTTTTTGAAACTCACAAACTTACTTTTGTCACCGGTCATGTGATGTGAACATCCACTATCAATAATCTATTCATCCTTATCTTTTTCAACTTGAATAGCCAAAGCACTTTCTTCCACTAGTTTTTCTTCCTTAACACAGCTAGGAGGATTAGTAGACACATGTTCTTCTTTAATAGAAATAAATAAGTATTCATTTGCACTAGTACTAACATCATCAGATTCGTCATCAGTCACACATTCATCATCAAGATCCCTAATATAGTAGAATTTCTTTAGAGCTATATTAGGCCTATTCTCAACTCTTTTTCTATTCCTTTCAATTATTTTAGGACATCTAGAAGAATAATAACCAACTTTACCACATGAAAAACATTTGAAAGGTAATTTGCCTTTGAACTTACTAGAACCTCTTTGCAATCTATCAACAAAGTTAGCTTCAATTTCATCAAAGTCATCAATAGGCTCCACTTTGTATTTTTTAGATCTAGAGATCTTTTCAGAAGTACTGGCTTTGAAAGCAATCTCAACTTTTGGCAGAGCATCACCAAATTCTCTCATCTCAAAGGCTATAAGCTTTCCAAGTAATTAATCCTTGTCAATAGTTTTTACAGTCATTAATTCTTCAATTGCAGCTACTTTGTGACTATAGGACTTTGGTAGCGACCTAAGAATTTTGATCACAACTTCCTTCTCACTAATAGTTCCTCCCATACCTTTTATTCCATTGACGAGTTCATCAACCTTTTTCATGAAGGTTGTAATGTTTTCATCCTCATTCATCTTCAAACCCTCATATTTCACTTTCAGGCCCTGCAACTTGGCTTCTTTTACAAAATCATTTCCTTCATACAGATTTTTCAACTTTTCCCAAACTTCATTTATATATTCTAGATCCATGACTTTTATCAACTCAGTGTCAGACAAGGCACTTAACAGGGCATCTCTAGCTTTTGTATTCAACTCATATTCTTTGATTTCATCTTCAATTGTCAAACCATTTTTAGGCATGGTATATTTTGTTTCTGTATCTTTCCACACTTTATAACCAAGACAAAGGATATGGATTTTCATTCGTACCTTCCATAGAGCATAATTTGTTTCATCAAACTGTGGAGCTTCCTTCCTAAAAGACATCCTGGATCTTCCTCAAGCTGTTAGCCTTTCTTTCGAGGAACTTGCTCTGATACCAATTGTTGAAATCCACTAGACAACTAAGAGGCCGGGTGAATCAGTTGTCTCAACAACTTTAACCTCTTATGAACATTAACTCATCAAACACTTGATTTATGTTATTCAGATTTAACAGTGAAAGTATGAATTGAAAAACTTAACACAACAATACAATCAACACATGAGACACCAAATTTTTACATGGAAAACCCTATAAGGGAAAAACCACTGTGGGTGTTAGCCCATAGAAATATATAAGTTATAACAATACCAAAAACCAAAGGCTCACTGGTCAATATGCTCACTGCAAATGTTTAGGCTCACTGCGAAGATCGACTCACTGCCAAGGGGTGGCTCACTACCAAGGGGTGGCTCACTGCCAAGGGTTGGTTCACTGCCAAGATTAGTGAACTGATTTGATAGCATCTACTCCATGTCTGAGTTTAGTTCCTTTGAAGCATAGTATATCTCCTCTGCTCTGCTCTTTTATAGCTTCGCACCTATCTTTTCATTTTCACACTTTTATACTTTTTTGACAACCACATTACACATTTTTATACAACTCATCAACCTTGGAATGTACATCAAGGTTGGAATTACATTCATCAACCATTGGAACAAACTCCAAGGTCAGCATTTACAAACATACATAGAAATAGGTCTGGGCCTAATACAAAAATTTCCTAAGGGAAGGATGTAAAGATGTATGCAGATCACACAATGCCTTAGTTGAGACTCAAATACAATCTTACATGCCACAACATGTTACTACAATCTTCAATGCATCTCCGCAAATAGTGAAAGAAACCAAGTCAGCCAAGACTGGTGTTCACACTAAGTCTTCTAAGAACAGTCTTCATCCATGATTCCAATTTCTCTTTGCAAACCAATCCAAAGGTAGGAACATGATTAGGACACATCCACAAGTTTATTGTAATCACCAAGAACAACCACATGATCTCTAACCACTCTGTCAAGAAGATTCTTCAAATTGGAGCTCATAAACAACACTGTCAGCTACTACCATAAGGAAAATATCATGTACGAACCACTGAATCACAAACCATTAAAGGTGAAGGTACATAACATCATATTAGACTAAACTCTAGAACTACAAATCAAAATACTCCAATGCGAAGTAATGTAAAGAATAATACATTCTCCATGTCACTACCAAATATGCAGAAAAGTTGTTTCAATTCTGGTGAACATAACTCACTCAAACCTTCTTGCCAGAGGCTTAAACTTGGAACATATCATCTTCATACATGCCTATAAATAACTTCCAATCTACAGACAAAGATATTCATTCTACAGGAAATACAGAGCAATCTATTGGACTGTTCTTCTATAAACAAAGATATTTTGCAACATACTGTTTCTGCCGAAGGAGCAAATTTTTTCAATATCCTTAATATCAAGATTTCCAACACTTACATAGGAAAATACAAAGCATCTAACTCATTACTAGCAAGCATCAAAACAACAGCATAGTTGGCACCAATCACAACACTGATATGTTGACATCAATGACAACACTGATTAGGCACATACTTCCAACAAGCCCTAGATGGAAGAGTATTTGAAACATATGCAGAAGTAGTGACACTAGCCTACTAGATAGAGTCTCAGTCTTGGTACAAACAAGATAAGATGAAGGAAAACCTAGAATTAAAGAAGCTGAAACTGGAATTGGAGTAGTTGAAGTTGAGACAGGAGATTTTTGTCAAGCAGGAGGAGAATACTTAGAAGAAAAGACCTAATATTGGTGCTCATACTATACAAGAGAAGTTCTCTTGAGAAATGAATGCCCTAGGATAAAAGGTGAAAAGAAAGCCACTACAATGAAGATAAAAAAAATAAGGAATTCAATATATTCTCGATTATGTGGAGAGTGGGATGACCATGAACCACCAGACTACCCTTCACAGAAATTTTAGAAGAAAAGAGAATTTGTTGAAGAAGATGATGAAAAATGGTACACAAAGTCAGTGGAGAGCAATAATAGGTCATATTTAGAAATAAAATCACATGATCAAGACTACAAAAAACCAAATTAGAGAAATTTGAGTAATGTCAATGCAATACAAAATTCTAACTCTGTTGGTCCATCCTATGGGAATAGCTACAATAATGATGATAGAGAGCAATTTGGCAAGTATAGCTTAGAGGCAAAGGCCATAGAAGAAGTCAAAGGAGGGAGGATGCAACATGTTTCAAGTGCAGTAACCTAGGACACTATGCTTATGAATGTTGTGCCAAAAAGAAAACACAGCTCTCATTTTGTACAATACAAAGCATGATTTATTTTCTTGTGAGAGAGCACAATAGTACTTCCAAAATGAACAACCACAATCTAATGGTGATGAGCTACATAACCTGAATAATAAGAAAGGAGCAAGGGTCATTAGAAGGAAACCAAAGGGTCAAGGAGCAAGGACTTGCTAGAAGAACAACAGAGAGGAAATAGATACATCTTCAACTGAATCTATTGAAGAAGAGTGTTATTGTAGAAGCAAGCCAAAACATATCAAAAAAGAGACAAGAAGAAGGAAGGAGAAAGATGTGATACTGACAAGACAAGGAGCAAATAATGGAAGGGATTATATCATTGAGACAAAAGAGGAAGATAGTGACGGGAGAAAATAATTTGTTCCCTTTAAGAAACAACATGAGGAAGTGTTGAAGGAAGCTAAACAAATAATAAGGAGCAAGAAAAGTAGAATAAATACAAGTAGTTTTTTTATAGAAAAAGAAGTAGAAGCTCTCATGCAGCTAGCCCAATTAGCACAACAACACACACTCATTGGCAACTTGAGGCAATTTTCTAGATATTGGAACAAGGATCAAGGCCAAAAGAATCATCTCCAGAGGTTGAGGAGAATAGATAGAGAAAGGAAGACAAAACCACTTATGCTGGATGTTCATATCAATCACAGAAAAGTCTGGAATGTCATGAAAGATTTGGGAGCAAATGTCAACATGATAACAAAGAAGCCGTGAGAGTTGTTAGGGAGAACTAAGCTAACAGAGACAAAGTACAACATGATTTTGGTAGATGGATCTAACATGCAGACAATGGGAACATGGAATCAAGTGGAAGTTAACCTAATGGGGATCAAACAAGTCTTAAACTTCATTGTTGTAGCCATGAAGGATCAAGTAGAAGCTTTCAATGCACTTTTTAGGGTTGAGAAGGTTTGTAGATGAAAGTAGTATCATAGAATCCTAGAAAGAAGAGCTATTATTTACCAATGAGAATAAGACTATCAATATTCCTTTGGGATCATCAATAGAGCAAACATACATAGAAGAAGTTAATTAGACTAAAGACAGTGATAAGGATGCAAAGAATCTATATACAATTTCAAAATTGGATGTAGAAGAAGCAACCAAAGAGCCTAATTCTTAGGGAAAATTAGAGATAGAGGATGATCACTATAGTACATAGAGTGAGGAAGTTCTAGAAACCTGGCTAAAACAAGAACCGGAATTGAAGACACGAAGAATGGTTGGTTACTGAAGCATATTGATGGTCAAAATTTGCATGGAAAACATATTGCAAATCTTCTACATTTTGTCAACCCACTGTAGATTAATTTCAACACATTGAGGAGGGACAAGAATTCTATATCTCAAAAATTTCAGCAAATGAAGCAAAGGAATCGACACATCAAGATAATTGTGTTCCTAGAGATACAAGAAGGATGGTCACATGCAAAGAGGAAGAAGAAAGGAGGAAAAGATACAAGGAAAATAATGTGAAGAGGGTGTTCTTGATGCCAAACCACCAGATCATCAATCCTAGGAAAAAAGAAATTGATTGCAGAGAGATTCCACCATGGTAACATAGTGTATCATAGAGTAACCACTAACAAGGGGAAGAACTTAAGTCATAAGAAGAAAGGAAATAAATTAGCAAAGAGAAATAATAAAAGAGGAAAGTGGGAAAATTAGGGCAAAAAGGAAAGGTATCTAACCCTAATAAGGCACAACGAACCTCACTTTGCATTCATACTTTGGCAAATTTTAAACTCCAAGAGAAAAAACCAGTAACATACAAAGTAGCAAAGAGTACAAGACCACAGACAACCAGAGAATACACAATGGTGACCCTTGAGCTAATTGACATCACACACAAGCCAAGGATGAAGTTCAAGAAGTATCCATGGAAAACCCTAGAAGTGGATAAAGATGACACATTCTTGAATGTGCCAGTAGATGTGGTCTACATAGAGGATGTAAGGAATTATATTCACAACACATTGGTGGATATTGATCACATGAAGTTTGAGAAGCTAAGGGATACATTGTTGGGAAACACATGGTATTTGGATCAGTACGCAAACATATCGGTGAAGAGACTAGATGTGTGGAAGGATTACCCTAATTTCATAGAGGCACATGAATGGGTAAGAATCATTCTAAGATGAGTGCATGATGAATTTATATACTTGGACAAACCCTATAGAATCACAAAAGAGGCCATTAGGGAAGTCACAAGGTTAAGTGTCGTAGGTCCCCTACTAGCAATGAAGGCCATTAGAATGGATCAAGTGAGGGAATTGACCAAAGCAACAACAAATGGTATAGATATGCATGTGAAGGATATCATAGATCTGAGAGTGAAATATGCCACAATGGATATTACATACAACATGCCTACTATGCCAATCGGGAGGGTTTCACCACAACCATTGCCATTCATACTGCCTACTAAATGGTGAAGGAGAGCAAGGATTTTGATCTCTATGACATGATGCGACAACAACCACTGGAGAATTTACAAAAGATCAAGGATTCAAACTACAACTTCTGGTAGGGTATACTGATTTCTTGCCTTACATTTAAATTTTTGAATGAACTACTTGGGTTTAAGGGCAAGAAATGGCATCAAAACATATCGGTGGGGTTAGAGGTGAAGAGGCACATAGCTCAATTTAGGGAAACAAAAGCATTTAGTCCTGCATATTGGGGGTTCTTCAAAACCCTACAAGGGGAAATGAGGGGAAGAGAGAGAATTCTATATGGAGTGGTCAAGAAATATATCAATCAAATCACATTTCTAGTACACAAGGATTTCACATACATGGAGGTAGTTGGGCCAAGAACATCATGGGTACCCTGGTTGCCTTATGAGGTAATTTTAGCAGAGGCAAATGATTATGGACAAAACTTATTAAGCAAAGCCAAGGACACAAATGCAAAGAGATTTGGTACCTATTCAGAGGTGATAGAGAAACAACATAAAATGCATGCTAAGGAACACCTAGACAAGCACAAAGAGAAGCTGCATAAATAGTGGGGAGTTTTAGGAAAGGGAACTACCTCAGTTCCACTGCCCACCAAGGAGGTTCCACTAGTCAGGAGATCAGAGAGGACTACATCATAGACACCATCATCATCTACCATATCATCCAGAGGAAGACTAACATCAGAAGTTTTGTCAGGAATGAAGAAGAGTACACAGAAGAATGCTCCCCAGTAGAAACAACAAGCAAAAATAAATAAAACTCAGGAAATTCTGAGGAGGTTGAGTCTGAAGAAGAAAGGGATGAGCAAGAATCAAATTTGAAAAGAAGAAAAGGACCACAACAAACATTGGAGGAAGAATTGGCAGAGTAACAAGTAGAAGAACTGGCACAAGAACCCTACAATCTAGATGCACTAGTTAATGCTATGGAGAATATTGGTATGGTACAAGGAATTGTTGCTTTATATGATGATTCATCTAATGAAAATAAATAACTAATAGTTCAAGCAATGATACAATACATGAGGGATAAGGAAAAGACACTAGATGAAATAATAGAATGATTTCTGGATAACTTGATAGACGAATTAAGGGAAAGGAGGAATAAGGCATAATACCATTGAAGAGCTCAGTGATACATTACTGGAGAAGAAGAATAAGATGATACAACTATAAGCCATGGAGATGAGAAGAAAACAAAGAATAGATACACTTATGGGGGAAATAGGAAGGAAAAGGAGAAAATTCAAAAATAAACTGATGAGGTAACAACAAAGATATACCAATCTGTCAAGGAGCAAGAACAACAACTAGCACCATCACCTTTGCATCACACTAAGATACCAGTAGGAGGAGAAAACAAAATAGAGGCAAGCCAAGAGGGAAGTCAGTCAAAAATGTCTACACAAGGGGCATCTCCTCCGGAGAATACAAGGATGCAGGATACAAACACACAACAGCAACAAAGGAGCCCACACACACATAATATAGAGGCGAAGGAAGAGGGAACAGAGGAAAATACATAGGAGCAAAGGGGGTCAGAACAAGTTGACAATATGGAAACCTCTTCATCTTCAATTGAGTCCATCAAGGAGTTTTTGGAGGAACAAAAGAATATAACCCCCCATCCTAACTCCATAGTTGTTAAAAATTGCTAGTGGTACAAGGTCAAGTGAATCTTGCCAGAATATCCCCATTATAGAAGTTAAAGTTGGGATATGTGTTCCATTCCTTTGTGAGAGCAAAATTTTTGAAGCAACATGTAGAATGGAGTGAATTACTTCAGGATGCGGTGAATACATTGGCTAAGGAGATGTCAGAGACACCTAGAGACACTACCTTACCCTTGCAGAAGCAATTGAAATAGTTGACATAGGGGTTTAAGGATTATTCTAGCCAACTAGAAAAGAAGATCATAGAGCAATTGAACAAGAAAAGATTGGAAGAAATGACAAATAATTCTACCAAGGCACACACTTAGCTAGAAACACACATAAAGAGTATACAATAGAGCATTGTGGGGGCCAATATTATTTATCCATTTTGTTTGAAATGGCCACAATCCACCAAAGAAATAAGAGAACAAATATTTGCTCTAGAACTTCAAATAACAAATGCGGCAGCCCAGTATGACCTGATGGAGTAATAAGGGCATAGGTGGCAACACTTCACAACCAACACCAATAGCTCCAGGTCAAAAGAGATCAAATAAGGAGCCAACTAAAATAATTTAAGGGAGGTGGTCAACCTGAGACTGGCTAACTTGACCTATAGTTTTGCAGAAGCCAAACAGACTAGACAAACTATACAAATACTGACCAGTATAATTGAAGTAGATGATGTATACATAAAAATAGAAGGTCAAATAACTATGTTGGCTAAGGCTAAAAAGCAATGGGACACCAGTCTAGCACAGTTGAAGCAGATCTACAAGACTATCTTGCCTGGAAACTAATTTTACGTGTCTTGAGGACAAGACATAATTTTGAAGGGGGATGATGTTAGCAGGGTGTAGAGCATGGAATAGAGCTTACTGGAAGCTGCTGCATACACTATGCAGAGGCTAGAAGCCAATAGAAGATGCTTCAAAACACATCCCTATATGTAATAGATATAGTATATATAGATAGAAGATATGATGATAGAATATAGAAGCATAGAAAGTAGTAAGGGTATGGGATAGATGTTGATATGAAGATGACATAGAAGTCATGTATGTAGATGGTTGAGGTAGAGACTTAGACCTGCCAGAGGATGTGTGCATACATTTGATTGCTATTGATATACATAGAGATCTATCGGTACTAGGTATTTCTATGTTGTCCTATTATTATCAGTATGTGATGCTATATTTTGTTATTCTTTATGTTTGTCTATCAATCTCTAACTACTTGATTGGGGTACAAACTGACTACAAAGACTTGACTAAGGACTAGATCTCTTGACTGGTATCCCTCTTCATTTCTTGCCAACAAACACTTCCACTATTCCATCATCCTTCACCATTTTTTCCGCATTGTATTGAGATGTGTCAATAACATTTCCACATCACCATCACCTAATGTTACATGTGAATCTAGAGTTGATTCTTAGAGAACTTCCAGAGATCCATTGTAGTAGAAGATTGATATCAGTTCCTTTGCTTCTATTGATTTTAGAGTTGTTTCACATAAGGCTTCTAAAGAATATTCAAAGTAGAACTTCATTGTAGCCACATGGCATGTAATTTTTCACATTTCTCTCCGTTGGAGGAAAGTTTTTTCCCACAGCGTTTTCTTTCTTTCTCCACTTTATGACAGATGCATTTGTATATGGGTAGCTCATCATACCTAGTAGTCAAGACCCATCTTTATTGTGCCCACCTAAGATGTTCTTAAGGGGGGTGTTAGTGTAGAAATACTAATGTTATTACTTATTTAATAAGTAATTATACATATATTTTACACATGGATTTAAGCCCCCTTATGTGGTTATGTGTTGACTTGGAGAGTCCATCAAACTCATCCAAGATACATGTTGACACTCATTAGCCACTTGGTGGAAATATTATTTCCACCACTACTTGAGTGCATGAGTCAACACCTAATGTGACTCCAACTCTCTACATTATATGTACAACACATTTGTTCATAATATACACCAATTATGTGATTATCTAATTAATCATCTTTTCTATCATTTGTTCTTGTTTGCTCCATTTTGTGATCAACATTCTCTTAGTCAATCCTAGTTCTAATAGCGAGCAATATGTAGTCAAACTCTTCACTTTTAAAAATAAATAAAGCATAAGAAGTACTACAAGACTGTGTTTCTCTTTATATTAAAAGTTTCTTCACATGCAAATTCAATACAAAATTGAGTAGGTGATGTACAATATAATAGATACTAGGTAGTTCATGTGAATTTTTATTTGTATAAGTGTTTTGGGTTTTACATAACTTCTTGATGATTTTTGGAAGTATTTTGGTTTAAATACCCATATTTAAACTCATTTTGTTTTAATAGTTTTGATTCTACTATTTTGATATGTAACAACATAGTTTGGGAAGTAACAAAGATATTGAAAGCTATTGAAATACACACAATCGTGGGTTGGTTTGATGAGTCCATTAATATTTGTGTTTTGTACTTAAGATTCATTTATGGGAGTAATCAATTTAGAGAACAATGTTTGGAATTGAATGACATAGTCATTGATGTGT
This sequence comes from Cunninghamia lanceolata, assembly GCA_027924645.1. NCBI lineage: Eukaryota > Viridiplantae > Streptophyta > Pinopsida > Cupressales > Cupressaceae > Cunninghamia > Cunninghamia lanceolata. Next base: position 24,839,871 of record BSBN01001332.1, on the reverse strand, counting down.
TCATTGGATCCCTAAAAACATTCAAACAAATCAAGAATAGTGAGGCCTATATTAACTTTAAGTTTCTTAATAAATATTTTCATGAGATCATTGAATGAATGTATATATCCTTGAGAAAGTATATTCTCAATAGCGTAATCCTTAGGTTTGCATGAAAACAACTTAGTTAACAACTTGTCCTCATAAAGGAATGTTTATACAAATTATTGTTTAGTAGCTTAAATGATTTTTTGGGTTCCCTTTGCATTGGAAATTGGGGTGTCATAAACTCATATCTAGTTAATATGTCGCAATCTCAAAAGTTAGAGTTGCATGCATGGGATTAAAAAATCATCATCTTGTCCCCTAGGTTTTGTGTCCACTCTATTTTCTACTTGATCAAACATATGAATTAGTGCATATAAAATAGAATAAGGTTCGACAACAATGGACGGATGACAACCACTATAGTGTGTATTAGTATGAGTGTGGGGTGGGTATTTAATAGGAATGGAGAAAATGATAATTTGGATCAAAGCTATAGAGGAATGGATATACTTAAGGGCATCTTAAGTTCTAGATATCGATGTAGATATGGAAGTAGATTTGCTAAGTGAGGTGATATATCATGTGAGTGATAAGGATCTCAAGATGGGTATATTTAGTAGGTAATCCTTATTCGAATGTGTTAAATCATTGGACACTAGTGGTAGGTGTAATATGGGAATGTATAGTGATGGTATAGATGGAAATGATAGAGGAGGTAACTATGGTAGAGGAATTGGTGGATGTTGATGCACTTATTTTGAGAAATGAAGCCAATTGAACATAGAAGAATTGCAAAGTTTTTATTCCGATTTCCTTATTTAAAAAATGGAACAATTTGTTTCACTCAAGTTGGTGTGTCAAAACACACATCAATTTGCATATCCATTTTAGTTGTTACATATCAGTTGTTAGCATAATATCTATTTTATACATAGGGATGACTAAAGCTTGGCAATCTTGAAACAAAAGACAATACCCTACGAAAAGGATGCTATTGCAAAATCTAGACATGACCATATGGGTGGTTTCATCCTAGATATCAACAACACTTGTCTCACACTATCTCTACCCACCATTTCAATATTAGATCTAATCTCTTTCATATCAATAAAAACATTTGAATTTATTAAAAGCAATGTCAAATTATAATAAAATAACTAAGGACTCATTTCCCCTCTCATTTCTAATAATCTATCTCAAGTTATTTAAATTAATTTAAAGTCAAGTTAGTATTAATTAATTTATGATTTCATTTAACCTTTCAATTAATTTATTATATTTTTATTTAATAATTTGTGATCAAAATATTTTAAAAATAATTATTTTATTTATAAATATAAATAAAGTACTCCCTAAATGAATATTAGGTAATTAATTTTTTAAAATAATATATCAATCTGAATGCACAAAAACCATAAAAGCTTTCCTTATGTGAGAAAATATAAATATCTTAAACAATAGAATAGAAAAAAGGAAAAAGAAAAATAGTTGTTATAGCACTTGTGGGTATACGAGCTAGTACTTGTGGGTATTGGAGACCAGTAGTTGAACACCCTATATACTATATATTGTAAATGATTATTCCAAATGTAAATAAAAAATGACCAAATGTTGAACATAAGTTCTTATAATTGAATGAAATTTCTAAAAAGCAACAAATCATGTGATGCCACATCGGCACACCAACAAAACATGACTTAATGCACAACTATTGGTCCAATCTTTTTTTTTTGGTCTTTTTGGAAACCTCAACAAAAAGCATGCTGATGTGGCATCATATTTGATGATGTGGACCTGAAACCTTAGTTATAAGCAGGGGCCTTACCAAGTAAGCTACTGTAAAAATTTTGAAGTAATTTGAAATTGCCATGTATGATTTTGAGAGGCACGAAGTTAGGGTGTTCAACTATTGACTCCTCTCCCCTAAGACGGAGTTGTTTCTTCCTTCTAAACATGAAATAAATGTTCAAATAAAAACAATGTGACTTCCCTGAAATCACACAATTCAAAACTGACAAATCAATAAAGAACCAAGGACCAAGTAGTCCTCTCTAAACTTTTAAAAACAAATAAAACATATGTAGTACTACCCGACTGTGTTTCTCTCTATATAAACAGTTCCATTCGGTTCACATGAGATACCGACAAAGAAGATATTGGACAAGAGGGCACTGGTTTTACGAAGAAGATGATGGAGGAGGGGGCACTCTAATCTGAACCGTCCCTTCAAGCATCTGAACCACTTCCTTAATTGATGGTCTGAGCGAAGGATCTTCTTGAATGCACCAGAGCCCCACCAATACCATTCTTTCCAACTGTGCTACTTCAAAACCTCTGCATTCTTGTTGTTCCATCAACTTGACAAGTCTCTCATATCTGAAGCATTCATACGCCCAATCACACAAAATCATTTGATTTTCTGGAACATGCAAATCGAGCATTTTCCTGCAACAGATAATTTCCAAGAGCACCTCTCCAAAGCTATACACGTCTACTTTCACAGTAACTGCCATTCTCTTCTGCCATTCAGGAGCAATGTAACCGATAGTACCACGGGCCACAGTAAACGTCCTCGTTTGTTCTGCCCCAATCAATTTGGCCATTCCAAAGTAGGCTATCTTAACATGGTAATTCTCATCCAGCAGGATATTTTGAGGCTTTATATCACAATGAAGTATAGGGGTTGTGCACTCTTCATGTAAGTAGAGGATTCCCCTTGCAGTTCCCAAAGCAATCTGAACACGCAGATCCCAATCAAGATTGCCTGTACCCTTAAATAAAACTCTGTCTAGAGATCCGTTGGGCATGTACTCATACACCAGAATCCTGTTTGAGCCCTCGTCGCAGAAACCATAGAGTTCAACAAGATTTTTGTGATAGCTTGCCCCAATGATACCCATCTCTGTTCTGAACTCCTTTTCTCCATCTTGCTGTCCTCCATCACTGAGCGGATTTTCAAGTTTCTTCACAGCAATTGGTCGTCCGTCAGATAAGACGCCCTTGTAGACCTTTCCAAAGGCGCCTCTTCCTATTTCTTGCTTGAAGCCTCCAGTCGCAACGACCATCTCTTGATAACTAAATGCCTTCAATCCCACTGGATTTGCCTTATGATGCGCTTGCAAGACTTTCAGCTCGGATCGGCATGTATACAACCAAATTAATAACAAACTTGCTGCAAAGACAAAGGAGCAACCTATAAGGCTTATTCCAATAACTACAAGCCCTTTCCCCTCTTTTCTTTCCTTTGACGGCTTCAGAGGAACAGCAACAGCATCGTAAACTTTTACATAGGCGAATCGTGAGATGCGTGCAACGGCGTTTCTCAGAGGCATTGCCTTCTTCCAGCAATATCCTACGTCGTTGGTATCAGCGGCGAAGATAACCACTGTGCAAAAGCAATCTTCGATGCATGCCTGCTGCACGCAGATCTATTCGTGACTTCAAACGCCGAATAATCATTCCCAGGCCAATCTATTCCTTCAATCATCTGCCTGTTTACCCCACTTACACTGCAGCTCTGTTGCTGGGATGTGTTGTGAAGGCATCCCTTTGAATGGCTATCCTTGTCCAAAAAGTCGAATCCCGGAGGACAAGTGCAAATACTTGAAAGACCGGAGACTTGGCAGATTCCATTGAGCCCACACACCCCAACACCATCATTAGTGTCTGCACAAGGATCGTCCTGCTGCTGAGCCAAAACGCTGATGATCAAGATCAGAAGAAAAACATATATCAGATGGCGGAGGATACTTGTTAAAGCCATAGTCATTTAGTAAATGCAAAGGCAAGTTTGTGCTGATGAAATGAAACAGCAAATGCACTTTAAAGGGAGCAGAGCTGCTTGGGGCAGGCCGAAGGAAGTTTCTGTAAAGGAAAATGTAGGTCTTGTCGTGCAAGAATGATTCTCTAGCCTTTGACATTGTGGAGTTTTGGCTGCCTTAAAAAAAACATGTCTAACCAAACCTTGTCCGTATATAAGATATAGTGACTTTTCAAGGCGTAGACCGAGTTGCAGTGAGGAATAACAGGTGATTGTAGTGAATTGTACTACCTATCCAGTCAATGTTGTGACATCGTATATGGCAAGTGGATCCTTAGGAAATTTCTTAATTTGGAAAATCCGCAAAATCCAGTTTTGAATCTTGAACACTTCCTCTGTTTTTAATCAACAGAATGTGTGGTGTCCAATCTGCCGACTGTATAAGAATATTAGGTTAATATCTCTTTTCTTTTTTTAAAAGAACGTGTTAGATAAACGAGTTGCGTGAAGAACATAGTTTGATGTATGTAGTGTTTATTGTGTTCAAATTTTGTTGTTGTAAACGTAGGAGTTTCAAGTATTTGCGTTACTAATGTGGGGCTGTGCTTAAACAACACACACTAAGCTTTGACTTGTTTAGGTGGTTGGTGGGCCCCTTCTCTTATTGACACATTAATAAAACAGAGTAAGAGAAAGGGCCCACCAGCCACCTAAACAAGTCAAAGCTTAATGTGTGTTGTTTAAGTCCAATACTAATGTAGTAAGATCACATTTTTCTCTAATTGATGAGACTGACCATGTTTCTTGTAGGGGAAGGGGTTAGTAAGGAAGGAGCATTTCTCTTGTAAATGATCAATGAAAAATGATATTATATGGACAATTTAATTTAACTTTTTAAGTCTTAGATTGAAATTTTGTGTATATGAGACTATAACTAGCAATCGCACCTTGGTGTGCAATGGGTACACCGAAGAGTTTTGGAAGTTTAATTTCTATAAGTGAATGATAGTTGCCTTGTATCCTTATGGACCATGTCCTTTTTTGTTTTGTTGAGTGTCATGAATTAATTTGCATAATCTTAATGGTTTTCAAGATCCTTGTGTTTTGCATAGTATCTAGTTCAAATGTGTGAGCTTTCATGTTTGGTGTCTAGTCTCTATTTGCATGCATCTTAGTCTTTCTAGATTCTTGTTCATGCACTATACCTGGGTTCACCTGCATTCTATTATTCATCATCTATGCACTATACCTAGATGACATAAGATACAAAGATAGATCAAACTTAGTGACTGAAAATGGCATGCATTCTATATCATAGGATCCCATTGTGTTCAATCTCACTTCAGAAAAAAAATTGTTAGTCAAAAAGTGGTCGGCCATAAATTTTCATCAAGGCCTTGACATGTGCTCTTGATGTTGGCCCAACCATAATTGATTGTCTTTCACTCCTTTCATGTGGTTTTAAATGTACTGCCATGTGTATTCAATCCCTCCATATGGGTATTTTGTGCTCTTACCATTGTCATACAAACACTCACTTCCATAATCTAGAGAGATAAAACCATTCTAACACCAAAATGGTCTGCAAATAAACATCATAGTAAAATACCAAATATGTTGAACAAATATAGTTATATTTAATTTTTTATATATAAAGTAAATATAATTCAATAATAAATATAGATAAATATAAAATATATAATAGATTTTATGTAAATATACAGTTTTTTACAAATTCAACTCTTTGACAAATTAAAAATAAAATAAAAATATGGTTAGATATGTAGGTAAGAAAGATCTTGCTCTTCATAGACAACTTTTTGTTCGCATGCATACCCATGCTCAATCTCCTGAACAATTGGCTACTCTTTTACATAGGACATGTACCTTGTTGGTTGTTTGAAATGGTGTATCCTCTCATCCTTCATCCTCTTATGAGCCCTCTCCTTCCACAGTCTCTCTCTATTTTCTTCATCTCTTTTCTGTCTCTCATGTCTATCCCTCTCTCTCCCTCTTTTTGTCTCATTCTCATTTCATATCTCTCTCTTAAGTTGTGAGATTTCTTATATGTTAATTTAATAAATAGAACTAAAATTATATATTTTTATAAAAATAAATATATAATAAAATAATAAATATAAATAAACATCAAACATTGAATATAGTCAACATAAATATAACATTATCTAATATAATATGACATTAGAAAAAATAGTAATTTATATTATATAAAATATGGTATATAATAATAAATATACTTATATTTTTTATTTTATATATGAAGTAAATATATTTCAATAATAAATATAGAAAAATATATAATATATAATAGATTTAATTTAAATATATTTTTTACAAATTCAACTCTTTAACAAATTAAAAATAATTAAGAAAATTCCGATTAGGTGTCATTTTCAAAGACTATTGTGAAATAAAACAAGATAAATATCTCTCCTCGCATCACAAACATAAGTGTCTTGAGTCCTAGATCATCATGAGTTATGGGCATCTCGGTCCCTATTGAAATGTTAACATATCCTAATATAATTTTGATAATGATTTTCGACAAAAATGCATAAATACGACTAATAAAAAAATAAAATTAGATAAAATGGTACATAAAAACAAATTAAAAATTGATTTATTTTACATTTTTAAATTTTTAAACATTATACTTAAAACTCCACTAAAATTATTATCATACACATCAATATTATATTTTAAATTAACTAATTATAAATTTAAAATTATTTAATTATATAACATATTTATTAAAGATAAATAAATCACCTCTCATTTAAATTTCATCAACCAAACACCTAAACTAATACATAAACATATACATCCATGTTAATCCTAATCGACCAACCAAAGATGAAATGATAAAATTATTTAAAAAAACTAAAATCTAATGTCAAGGAAAAGTGGTCACATTGTTAATGTAAAAGAGAACACATGGTCGCATAAACTATCACTTGGGAAAAAACCCATTCTAATAAATTATGGTACGACTTTGTAGCCTAACAAGTCATGATAGCTAGGTAAAGCCTTTGCATTGTTGGGAAAAAAATTGAAATGAAGCACGATGGAAAAAATCAACGATGGAACAAAAAAAAATGACCTGATCCATTTCAATCGTCTTGCACTATCTATAGATTTATATTTGGAGAAGTAAATTGTCTATTCAAGATATACATGATCTACATAGATTAGAAGTTATTGATATCAAAGTAAATATTAGATAAGCTTTGAAAAAAAAGAAAACATTAGTTTGCATATGGAAAAATTTGAAGTATACCTAGTTTGTAAAATTGAGTTGCTAAGAGCAATAAATAAGGGGGGTGCATTTCTAGGAGATGACAAACTTGTTTTTTCTCTTTTTTTTTGTTTCACTCAGCTATTTACATGTGCCTGGGCTTTGTTGCATGCATGCATGTCTTTCAAATGCGAAGTTGGGGCATATGCAAAGACTTGCAAGGTTGCTTGCTCTTGATATAGCTGTGAATGTTAATACTTGACAATCAATGTTGTCGCTGTCGATTATTTCCCTTTCAAGTGTTAGACCTTGCGATTTGTGTATTGTTAAGGCCTATGCCATGTTTTCTACTTGGAACTAAAAAGTAGTTTGAATCCACAAATTTTATTCAACATCATACATTTGTGATGGGTTTCATAGCAATCCTTTTCTAAATCTAAGTGCTTTTTGTTATGAAATTTGATTTTTTGCACATCCTCTAGGCTTACATCCAATCCTTGCAAAAGGAAACCATGGATAGAATGACTAATCAAACTAATAACCCTAGGATTGTAATTGACAACATCCAAGCTTACAATTAGTCACATGTTGAATAGAGGAATGCTTCCCCTCTAGCCCATCCCTTGTGCTATTGTTGTTGCCTGCCAGATTATTTTAGGGGCTTCCACCTATTATCAAACTAAAACCTCTAATAATTAATCATTTCATCAAGTCTTTATTTCGTCAAATTTTACAAATCTTCCATCTCAATTGGATAAGCTTGTTTCCTTTACATTTTTTGTAGATACAACATAATTGAGTGGTATACCCAAATGATGCAAAGCAACTTCCCTAGTTTTACAGAACAAAGCAAAGATATTGATCCCCTTTAGATAAATAGGCATCAAAATAGAAAGATGGTATCCTATACTGAATAAATTCCCAATACCAAAATGAAAAATAGCAAGGAAAATGTAGAAAATAAGTAATCTGTAGACACTCGTAGTCTTCTTGAGCACTCTTCTGTGATCATTACCAAGTTGTGCTTTAGTGCTATATGCATTTTGGATGATGATCCTATTAACAATCCCACATCAGCTTATGATGTGTGACATCAATGCCCTCTATTTTAAGTTTAATGCATTCATAGTCCTTCCCTTGTGCACCTTACTTGTGGATTCATCCCGCTAAACTATTTCTACTTGAAATTGTTTATGACTTATGTATTTGGGTTTTATCAATCCTTTATTTACCTATTTTTTTCTTTTCTATCATTTTCTTCTCTAATGTAACATGTACTTTCAAGTCCAATTGGCATAATTTGGTTGCATGCATGTATAATATAAATTTTAGTTATAATGCACGGGAGTTGTCCTAGAATAACTCAAAGAAGAGGATGAATCCCAAGCAAGGCATATAGAAAAGGATCTACTGCATAACAAGTACAAAAGTAATTCTGAAGTTGGATCTAGATTACTATCAGCAATAAATATAATTATAGTAGATATTATTTATTATATATAAAATAAGTATAATTAAGTTATAAAAAATATTAATATTAAATATATAATATATTTTGTATGGTATATATTACTATGTAAGTTTCCCGCTACATGGAAACTCAGTCCAAATACAAATTTGACCTCACCTACAAAGAGAGGATAACAACAAAAGTTTATTTTGTTTATGAAAACTATTGTTGAAGATGTTTGTATTGAAAAAAATTGGGACATATAGACAATGAGATTCACACCATTCACATAGACGACCAAGAAATTGGAAGTTAAAAACATGTCCAACTAAGATTACCTTGATTTTCTCACATCATTCTATGAAAATGTCAATTGTTGATAGAGAAAGCAATCTCTCTCCCTCCCTCTCACTCTCTTTCACTTCATGTCTCTATATCTCCCTCTCCTTTCTTTCTTTCTTTATTTCTTCTTCTCTCTCTTTCTCTCTCACTCTATATTTATCTTTCCCTCTCTCGCTTTTAAAATACCAACATCAAACACCTAATATGTGAAAGAGATGTAAAGGTAAATGCATAAGGAGAGATACACAACATCTCTTCAAAAGAAAGGTGGCTTGGATCTCTAGATGACACACCCACGTAACAAAATAAAATTTAGAAAGAAAAATACAATGTGTAGCATCAAAAGAGTGACATTTTCCACATTTCACTATTTCAAGGAACTAAATGAAAGTAAGGGGAAGGACCATGGTACCCCAAATACATTTCAAGGAAGCAAACAAACAAGCATAAGGGAGATAATCAATCTCTAACTAACATGCTAAATAGGATAATTAGCACCATATACCTACTTAACCTTCATCCTCTAGAACACATCTACAAACATGTAACATTAACCAACCATGTTTGCTTGTGTTGGAATACTCTATTTGCTCCATTTGAAGATATATTGAAATTGTCATATTTGTAAAATGAGTTGTTATGAGGAGAATCTCAAGCAATAGAGAAATAGAGAGCTAGAGAGGGAGACAAAGATAATATAAAGGTGGAGACCTAGAGAGAGAGAGAGAGAGATCTCAGAGAGAGGAAGTGTGAGTTTAGTAGGTAAAACTTTGAGTTGTATAAATTGAAGTTTGTAGATCTTTTAGTGGAGAGAGATCAGTGGATCATAATAATTGTTGCAATCAATTTTCTACCTTCAATAATGGATCAAAATGAATGGGATGAGTTGGATAGAAGAGATAGATCTACTATTAGGTTGTGTCTTTATAATTCAATCTTGATGAATGTTTTAGTTAAGAACATTGGTAAGAGTTTATGAGATAAAATTATTGCATTATATCAAACCAAGTGTCTTATAAATAAGCTATTTTTCAAAAGAAATTTGTATGCTTTAAAGATGCATGAAGGAGACTTTATAGCCAAACATTTAAAGAATTATACAAAATTATTTTTAAAAACAACTTATTTACAAGACATTTAGTTTGATACAATGCAATATTATTTCTCATAAACTCATAACAATGTTTTGAACTAAAACATTCATCGAGCCTATATTAGAAAGACAACCTAATAGTAGATCTATCTCTTCTATCCAACTTGTCCCATCCATCTTGATCCATTGTTCATCTCTCTCTCTCTCTCTCAAATGATGCAAAGTAACTTCTGCACCCCTAGTTCTAGAAAACAAAGAAAGGATATTGATCCCCTTTAGATAAATAGGCCTCAAAACAAAAAATATGGTATCCTATAATGAACATCCAATGCTTAGAGGAGGATGATGTAACATCCACCATTGGTTGTCTCAATGCACTCAAAAAGCTTTTGGAAACAATAAATCTTGTCAACTAGGCAAGATTCAACAGCCAAACATGTTTGTACCATGCCTTGTTCAATTAGAAATATGGTACAAAGAGGAGAGACTCACCCTTGTTGTTGCGAATGCTTGAGAGCATTACTTCAGTTGTAATTAACTTTTGCTTTATTTGGCCTCCTCCTCTTACCACCTTGTGCAAAGCATTGTTCTCATGTTTATTTTGAGCTATCAAGAATGCATGCCTTTGTTCTTCATTCCTTGCTTCTTCATCTAATTTTTCATTGATGAGTTGATAGGAATTCCACTAGAGTAGGAACAAACAAGTAGTCACGACCACTGGGCAGGCAAGTCGATCACATTTAAATAAACAGGAAAAATGGATGCTGAGGCTGCTAATTAATATATAAATCTAGAATCGACTACATTTAAATGACTGCATCAAGTTTCTCATCCTTTGGATTTGGAGCATAATATATCCCTTAGCTACTTTGCATTGCATGTTGCAATAGTCAATCCCAATTATTGTAGCATACATTTATTATACAATGAAACCAATTCATTTATTGCAAAAAAAATTGTTAGGGGGAAAATAATTATTTATTCTTTAGAGGTAAGGAAGAATTTAAACATGACATTAGAAGCTCCTAGTTTGGCAGTGTTGGCTTTTCATTCCATAAATGTGAAAGTAGTGTACGAAAAGCAACCTATCTTGATTCTTCTTTGTTTTGCTGAGAAATCATGTTCAAAGTAACTATTGTCTCGAATCTTCCCCAAATTTTTGCCACATTCAATGCTCCAACATACATAGGAATGTCTCTCGATGGTGGTAGCTGAACTGAATCACCAAAGAGGATGAGTGAGCGAGCACGAAATGGGATTTGATTATGACTGGGAAATGCTTCACACAATCAGTTGTCAATGTGTTCTAATAACCCTGGCCTAATGAAACTAATTTCATCAATTAGAACATACTGACTGAAAAACATGCTCTCTTGGAATGTTGGTAGTGTGTGCCCCTATAGAGGATCCATAATATTTTATTGAAATGCAAAGACCAAAATGTATGATGGTTGCATGTATGTTGAAAGTTGTCATGATAGTTGGTGTGAGAATTAATAATGGTGATATGTCATGTGGTGTTGTTCCTGAAAGGAATGATCTTATGTTGGTTATCATGTATGATTTCCTTGTACCTCCAGTTCCTTGTATAATCATCCTAAGTGGTGGTTGCATTTCCATGGTACAAGAGCGTGTTACAATTATATCAAAGGTTTTGCATTGTCCAATAGATAGATTGTTTGGTGTAGGGCAAGTTGTTCCAACATGTGGGAGTTGTTATGTTGAACAATTGGAATCTATGAAATCAATTGCTAATATGTGCAAGAATAGGTTGATGGTTGGTGGACCCCAATTGTGGTTACAGTCAATCTTATGTTGGCCAAGCATGTCAAGCTCATTTAGTTGAATAGGTAAACCTAGGGACAATCCTTATAGGATCTACCATTCTTCAAGATTATTTTGGTGGACTGCATATTATTTGTCACAAGGAGACTCATCATTGGTATTGGTAGATGACTCTGGAGGTGTATGTTTCACATAATAATATTTAAACTGACTTCATTTCATGTTGATGATATTTATAATAAAGTTAAAATGAAATAAATGTATATTATATTTCAACAAAAAAGAATGTTGATGAAATAGAAATTTATTGTTATATACTATATTTCATATAATTTTCAAATATATAAATATATTATTCTATTAGAAAAATTGCATATTTATATTAACTATATTTAGTATTTATATATTTGTTATCAATTTATAAATATATTTTATATATAGAATTTATAGTTTAATTATATATGTTATTATACATTATAATAATATAAAAAAAATAAAAAACATATTTTTTAAATTATATTTTCTTAAAAAACAATATATATTATAAATTAAAATAATGATATATTATTTCATATTTATATTTAATAATATAAAGTAAATAGAAAATAATATACAATAATAAACATAATTAAATATAGACTTTATAGTATATATAAACATTATACATAAAATATATTTTTAATATATGATTGTATCTTATAATATAATATTTAAAACAAATTTAATAATTTATAATTTATATAAAATATAATATCTAATAATAAATATAAGTATAAAATAAATATAATTTAATGATATAAAATATTAATAAGTATATAATATATTTTAAATATATTTTATAGTAAGTATAATTACTTTTATAGAACATACCTTTTTATTATTATATTATAATAAACAAAATAACTAAGATATAGAACATATATTACATATACGTAGAATCAAAGAAGGCAACAAAATAGAAAAAGTATATATATATTTTTTAAAATGAGTTGCAAAAATTAAATAGGATTGTTCAAGAATACAATGCCTAATTAAGTTAAATTTTGGATTTTTTCCTAAATAATTTTAGAAGGATGTTTTGCATCCACATAAAAATATAGTGACATCTTATGCCCCACATAATTAATTAATTCCCTTCACCAATCTTCTAAATCATTTAAATAATATTATTTACAATGTATCTATTGTTTGTTTTACAACATTTACATGAATTAGATGTTGTAATGGACACAAAATATTCAAATAATTAATTTATACTTCTTTCAAGCAATATGCTAAAATTTCATTGTATGTAAATTAAATATAATATAAATTTCTTATCTTAAAATCTAAATTTCATTGTATGTAATTTAATTTTTAATAATTAATCCACTTAGATAGCAAAATAAGTTGAAACTCATGCAAATAATCATGGTAAAAATCTTTTTAAATTTACTATTATTTTTATTCCTCGCCTCTTTATTACTGATATTGCTTGGTTGAGATAGAGACCATGAAAAATTACATACAGACCATGAATTACTAAATAAACTTTACCCAGGAACTTTTCCAGGGATGTTAAAAGATGTTTTTTAAAAAATCAAACATTGGATAAAACAATGCCTCATCCAATGACTGTTGCATAGCCTCCTTCCTTTTCTAGTTAAACCTTAACCTACTTCGCATCCGAAAAAATAGACGTTTTCGGTGAAAATCTTTCCTCATTAAACCTTAACCTACTTCGCATCCGAAAAAATAGACGTTTTCGGTGAAAATCGCGATGGAGTTAAAAACAACGGAAAAAGACCCAGAAAACAACCGACTTTCCGGCCACGAAAATCTGAAAACGGCCGACGGAAAACGGCGGAAAACAAAACGAGAACGAAGAAAACCCGGCAATCAGAAAATCGGACGACGAATGGTGGAGATCATTTCAATCGTCTTGCAAGGCGTATAAGAAACCTTCCGCCGTTGATCTTCTGCCCCAGGTCTCTCTTTGCCAAAGAGAACGCCTTCGCGTAATAAGGAGATAATAGATTGTATTTTTTTGGTTGAGTTTTAACAAGGTAATATATATTTAAGTTGGCTTTAGTAATATTTTTTAAAAATATTTTGTGGGAGTTTTTTTTTATCAATTGTGTAACTTGTATATTTAGGTCAATGTATTTCTATTATTCATGTCAAATAAATAAGATGAAGATAATTTCTTTACAAAAAGTTTTCCCTGTGTTAATCATATAAAGTTCAATTTCTTATTTTAAGAAGACTTTTTGTTTTTATTAGTTTTTGGTTACCTATTAAACTACTCAACATTATAATATATATATATATCATGGAAAAAGAGAAGAAGACTAGGGGATTTTTATGATAGAAAGTGTCCTATTTCTTTTAGTGTCAATTAAAAGGAATACATGACCAATAATATTATTTTATTTAAAAAATAAGGTGACAAAGGATGGTGTTTTTTTTCTATTTGATCAACATAACTATTCACAATGTTTTATAGTTAATTTTCAATTAATGATCATGAATAATTTTTTTTGTTCCTCTTTCACTTGATGTCTTTAATATTAACAAGTAGGTGGTATTTTTGTAGTGTGTCAAGTTGTGATGTTTTATAAAGATTTAACTACATAGTTTTTGAGTCTAACTCATTGACCCATATTTCATGATTCGTAGTTCACATGAACCCATCTCTCATGACCATGAATGATCCACTTACATGTCAATGGATGAACTAACTGTGCTCTATAATAAATGCTTCGAACGTAAGGCTCAACACTTGCTCAAGGTTTATAAATGGGTTAGCAAGCTAAGTGGGCTTGATTTTGGGTGTAATTCCATGGTTAGGCACACTTAAGTTAGAGGTACTGTATACTTTAAAAACTGACTTGTAGAAAATTCTATAGAAAACCTTGCAAATCTCTTATGTAGAAACATCATCCTCCTGGTGTTTTTTTTTTTAAATTGACTTGAAGTGATAGACAAGGTGGCTATTTTATATTAAAATAAAATAAAATTAAAAAAAATAAGGGTGAATGGGAAACCAAAAGTCATTCTTGTTTTTAATCAGTTTGGCAAATTAGGACCTAAAATTTCCATAAAATATTAATTGAGGTTGAGAATTAAAGATATTTTATTTTTAATTGAGGTAGGAAATTAATGATAAAATTTTGATACTTTTTAAATATAGCCTTGGTCATCATTAACATTTTGATTTAATTCAACGTACTTTGAGTGTAAAGATGATCTTGATTATCTGTAAATTTTTCGTTTAATTTAGTTGTGAAAAGATGACTTTTGACATCATTAACATTTTCATTTAATTCAACATGCTCAAAGTATCACATGGATGTTGTTCAAAATATGTGCAAATATTATCTTTACATTGGTAATCTAACTACTATATACTAAATTAAATGAAAATGTTAATGATAAAGAAGGTCATCTTTTCACTCAAACTATCACATGGATGCCATTTTCAGATAAGTCTATTGAAAAATATTATTTGTGCATATGTAATTTGATTATTGTATTCTTACTTTCTTTTATTCAATATAAAAAAACATTTAATTTAGTTGCAAATGACATTATGAATAGGTAAATTATTGCACACTTGGCTAACCATTATAATCTCTCTCTCTACATTTGTTCTCTTCACCATTTAGAAATCTCTTTCTTCTCTACAAATCTTAGCCTTCAAGATCATGGAGCTTCTCTTCTTCTTGTGTTATCTTCATAATGAGGTGTCCTTTTGTGGACTAATCTAGTATAACCAATTGAAAATTGTCTTCAATTCTCCCTTGCATGAGATAATGTAGAACATT
Source organism: Cunninghamia lanceolata (assembly GCA_027924645.1). Classification (NCBI taxonomy): domain Eukaryota; kingdom Viridiplantae; phylum Streptophyta; class Pinopsida; order Cupressales; family Cupressaceae; genus Cunninghamia; species Cunninghamia lanceolata. Next base: position 24,824,352 of record BSBN01001332.1, on the reverse strand, counting down.
AAGGAATTTATTAGCATTGGCCACCTAGAACTTGATATCAAGAGTCGTGTAAATTTTGAGGTGGCTTCATATTTTTGATCTATTTTTGTGTGGCTTGTACTCAATGCATGGTGGCAATGGTACTAGTGGTAGGAATGTTTGTGTGACCATAATTTAGACTTGTCTTAGATGTAATGGCAATAATGGATTGACAATTCTTGTAGGATAATTTACCACTAGTTGAGGATGAATTCAAATCCATAGATTTTTGTGGGAAAACTTTATGAGTTATAATAGAGAATTATGAGGCTTGCTAATAATATCCACATACTTGGACAATTCCTTCAAACTAGAAATTCACGAATTATGGATAGGGGAGGTGGTGCCATTTGAAATGAACTACACACTCCTTTCATCAAATTTCATCCCTTTGTAGATAAAGTTTGATTTAAGCACACCCATTAGGTGGCACATTTTCTTCTAGGTGTATCTTAGAATGCTAATGGTAATAGAGCTATCTAAGATATTTTTGTAGATAATGCAATGTAATAGTGTTGCTTGGCCATGGTAGAATCTTTCCTTTGGGAAACAATGAACACATACACACTTTTTTAAAGCTTATATATAATACAAGTTATAGGAAATACTTTTTACATAGAATAAATATTACTGTTAGAATTAGATATATGGTTGATGAGATTGACCATGTTTAATGTAGGGGAAGGGATTAGTAAGGAAGATACTCGCGAAAGATACTTTTTAAATGAAATTGAAGTTACGAGCATTTCTCTTGTAAATGATCAATGAAAAATGATATTATATGGACAATTTAATTTAATTTTTTTATGTCTTAGATTGAAATTTTGTCTATATGATATTATAATAAGGAGATAATATATTCTATTTTTGGGTTGAGTTTTAATAAGGAAATATATATTTAAGTTTGTTACACCCAGTTTTGAATTTCACCCTAAAAAAAACTAAGTTTTAACCAAAGGTAATATATATATATTTGAAAAAATAAACAGAAAAGTAAATTGTGTCCAATTCTTATAACCAAGAAGAACATCCATCGATAAAACAATAATCATGAATATATATCTTTAAAGCAAAAGGAAATAATCATCAATAACATTTAAACAATATGTTGTTAAAAATTACTTAAAACAAATCCAAAATAGGAACTTACCAATGTCACTACATCTTGATTATTGACCATCCAAATTCAAGTCTTAGAAATCCTCAAGAATTAAGAAGAGAAAGTATCTTCAAGGAGCTTAACCTCCATCCACAGATCGTCGATCTCCCGCACTCCTTCCTAACAAGAAGTGGCCCTACCTTACTCAAGAGAACAAACTTAGGATAACCAATGGTGTTTGCCATCTAAGCTCTGGTGTTGTGACCTACGTGACTTGTTATCATGCAATCCCCTAGAAACCCTCTAGTCATGCATGACCACTCCACAAGCTATGCCATCTAGTCACAGTGAACATTTAATGCATTTGAGGATCTTGCATTAGCTTGGCCAAAGGATTTGAATATAATTAGCATTGTATCAAGGCATGAATTAAGTTCACCCACCCCACTCAACTTGAATTAATTGCAATCCTACAGTTACCTATTTATAAGTTCTATATAACAACCTCGATAACCTCAAGGTGTTTTAATTTCATCATGCATTAATGCATGGCATTGAGGTTTACTCTTTCACTAAGCTCATGGAATCCTCTCCGTCTTTACAATAAAAGAATGGTTTCCTAGCATATTGATTATTCGGATAACATTTTGCATTGTTACAATGATCTCTAAGTTAGCCCATTGTTTAAATTATCCACTCTTGAGTGGACACTATACCCAACTTTGTTGTTTTCAAAAAGAAATTACTATAAACCAATTTTTAGAACATAAATATTCGAAGTCTCTAAGTTTAAAATTAAACATTCTAAGGAATCTTCTTCGACTGTTGATTCTTTAACATAGCTTCTACCTTGTCATTTTGGAAGGGTTTCTCTAAAAGTCAATTCAAAGAATACAATGTTCGAAAACCCTACGTTAAAATTTAACACTCACAATGAACTACTTCGACGTGCCAAAATCTTTGACATAACTTAATCTTGTCAATCTATACACTACAAAACCTTGTCATATCGTTTCTTCTAGCAATTTAGATTGCATGTAAGTCTAAGCTTGAGACTTGACAAAAAACTCATTGCATTCTTTGTAAAAACATCATAATAATAAATGGGTATAACAATAAGGTCTTCTATCAGAAAATCAATAGTTTAAATACTTCAATAGCAAAAGAATCACCTTCAAAAGCATAAAATCTAAAGCTTGTTATTATTCGCAGCTAGATTAACAATTTCACCATGGTCAACCAACTAGTTTAAAACTCAGAAAAAGATAATAACATTGAAGTCTTGCATGTTGCGACCTGCACCTCTTCACTAATAATAATCCTCCTTTAAAGGTTGACACAACAAGTCTTTTACTCTAATACTAACTGACCTTTAGAGCCAAGGTTTTGTATTCAGCTGTCGAAAGAGATCTTATTCTCTGTTGACAAATGTTTTGCCATTACAGCTTGTATGGGCTATGAGATGTTTTACATCCATTCTCTAATCTCTATTGCACCTAATAGAAAACCAAATAAACTCTGAGGAATCATTACAATGTTTCTCAGAAGTGCGACTGTGGTGCGGTACAATGCTAGAGACATTCTATTGATTCCATTTAGACAGTCATAAAACACACTAGTTACAAGTGGTGTCAACTCACACCTTGCACCTTAAACAAAACTAAGTTCCTTTAAAATGGAAGAAAAGACATTACTATTATAGCATGACAAAAAACTATGACAGCGCAAGAATGAGGTGAAGAGAACCTAAAGTTTTTCACCAGTGCTTGCTCATAGACCCATCCAAGGAGTTCAATCTTCCTTCCACCATTCAGCTCGTTGCTCTTTGCTTAGTTTTCTTTCACTTCTCCTTCGTGTTCTCTCCCCACAAAATTGACTCAAACTACTCTCTATATCTTCCCCGCTCACTGCAAAGGAGCAACTGTCTCCTGCACTCTTCGATCATGCCTATCAAAAAGGGAATCTTCAGGCATGCAAAACATTTTTCCACCTTTTGCGACCTCAACTAGAAAATGATTTGGCCACTCCCACAAATTGTGATCATTCTCCAAGATGGAGCTCCATGAAGGCAAGGTGGCGGTTGGCAGACTCAACAATCCATCCACTACTTAAAATAGTTAACAATATAAAACAGATGCTAACATAATATAAAAGGTTAGGCCGACAACTATCTTAAGGTTTTAAAGCATGAAAGCAAAAGACTATTTGAAATACAAGACCTCTTAATAAGAGCTTAAGTGTGTTCCTCTCGAGCTTTTGCCTGATTATCGACGTCACTAGAGAATAAAGCAATTTATCTCAAAATGACACTAACAAAATATTACATGTTCTAATACATTTACGACCAAGGTTACTACACACCATGGTCTCTAGATTTTAAAACATTATTTAAACCCTTTTAATGTTTGACAATAGCCAATAAAGAACAATTCAACATCCATCAAATTTCGTAAAGAGACATTTACGGCATATGCTCGTAGTGCCTTACGATGATTACGACAAATTGAGTGCAAATGCAGAACAAGACTTGAGATCAACTTATGCACAACTTCTGACTTTTTTGCCAAATGAAAACAAGACATGACTAACAACTCGACCATAAGTATAAACATATATTTACATATAAACTATATATTAGTCGTTCACATTTGATGACACGATTCAAAGTATTACGACACTGATGTCGATTTCCCATACTCTAAACAATGACTTACGAAAGGAGAAAGACCTATTCTAACAGACATTGATATATCGACTAAAATTGAGTTAGCACAAATTCAAAGCATCTAGGTTTGTCTACCTTATTTGCATCTTTAGTGGCAAGCACCCATGGGTTATTCCAGAGTCTATTCTCTCTTTCTCAAAGATACTTTCTCTTCTTCTTTCTGCCTAGCGAACATGTTCCATCGATTCCTATCATTGACAATCTCACATACAATTTTGTGGTCAACGCACCAATATTCTACTCAAAACACATTTATATCAAATCATTCCATTTTCATATCGAAAAGACATTCCAATTCATAACATCATATTGATCATAATCAAATAGATTCCATAATTTCATAAAATTAACCTTCTCTGTTTATATCATTAGCTCCTATGATGTTAAAAACATATCCACATAACTGTACTATTTAAGAAAAAGTAAATAGTGATATTGAATCTGAAAAGGGGATGTAACATATCTTTTCCCTATAAAATCATGGTCCCTGATGATTGTGTTTACCAAGCAAAATTTTTAACATAAAACAAACTTTTATAGTTTAAAATTAATGTTTTTGAAAAGATAAGGAAATCTTTGGTAGATGTCTTTATAGTCTTCCCAAGTGGTGCTATCCTCACCATATTGGTCCCACTAAATCTTGCATTGCAAAACCTCTCAATTACGGAAACAAAGTTTATGCATTTCGAGCACCTTGAGTTGCTCGATCACAACCACCCCTGGCTCTTGTATCTATAAAGAATTCCATTTAAGAGTGTGGTCATTACCTACAAAATATTTCTTTAGGTATGAAACATGAAAAACATTATGCATTTTGGACAAGATTGGAGGTAGAGCAACTTTGTAGGCCACTGGATTGATAATCTCAAGGATTTCAAAAGGTCTGACATATCGAGGAGTCAACTTTGATGATTTACCGAATTTGATTGACCTTTTATGGGGTTTCACTCGCAAAAGAACTTTCACACCAAGAGAGAAATGTCTAGGCACCTGTTTATGATCTGCATTACTTTTTTGCCTGTCATTGGCTTCTGCCAACCTCTTCCTAATTATTTTCACTTTTTCTTCGATATCTGCAAGCATTTCAGGTCCAATGCTTATCCTATCTTCCAGTTTATCCCATCTTATAGGAGTTCTACATTTCATTCCATATAATGTTTCAAACAGTGCCATCTTAATGGAAGAATGATAGGAATTGTTATAGGCAAATTCAACAAGAGGTAAATATTCCTCCCATCTGTATTGCTGATCCATGCAATACATTCTTAAAAGATCTTCTAAGACCTGATTAACCCTTTCTATTTTCCCATCGGTTTCAGGATGATAAGCGGTGCTCACATTGAGTTTAGTCCCTAATGCAGAAAATAAAGTTTGCCAAAACTAAAAGGTTATCCGAGCATCTCTATCAGATATAATATTTCCAGGTACCCCATGCAATTTGAATATTTCTTGCACAAATTTTCAAGCCAAAATATGAGCTCCATCTATCAAATTCCCCAATATAAAATGTGCTACCTTGGTTAGTTTATCTACAACAACCAATATTGCATCATGTCTATTCTTAGACATTGGTAACCCTTAAACAAAATCCATACTAACAACCTGCCATTTCCATTCTGGTATATCATGCGGGTATAACAATCCAGCAGGATGTTGGTGTTCTACCTTCACTCTCTGACACTCCAAACAACTTGCTACAAACCTTGCAGCATCACTTTTCATTCCTTTCCAGAAAAATAGCGACTTAACATCAGCTGAAAGTTTTGTTACTCCTGGGTGTCTAGAATAAGGTGCACAATGAACTTCCTTCCAAACAAGGTTTCTAAGTTCTACAGAATTAGGAACGTAGATTCTTCCCTTAAATCTCATCAATCCATCTGACTCAAAATAGAATCCATCATATCTTGGATCCTTAGGGTCTAATTGCAGAGCTTGTTTCACCTGCTCATAATATTCATCTCCAGGTAAACTTTGCAATACTAAATCTTTAAAATTAGCATGACTAGAGATTATAGAAGCTATGTGTCTTCTTCTGCTTATAGCATCAGCTACTCAGTTTTCTTTACCTTTGATATAAGAAATCTCAAAGTCATAATCTAATATTAATTCTCACCATCTCCTTTGTCTTGCATTGAGATGAGGTAGTGGAAATATGTAACGAAGACTTTGATGATATGATTTTAGTATAAAATTCTTTCCCAACAAATAATGTCACCACATCTAAAGGGCGTGAATCACCGCTGCTAGTTCTAAGTCATGAGGAGCATAATTTTGCTCATAGTTTTTCAACTTTCTTGATTCATAGGCTATCGCACATCCATCTTGCATAAGCACACCTCCTAACCCTTCTCCCAAGGCATTAGTAATAACCTCAAATTGTCCTTCAGGATCAGGGACTTTCAAGATTGGTGTTGTTGTTAACTTTTCTTTTAACAAATCGAATGCCTTTTGACATTCTTCAGTCCAAACAAACCGTTTTCCTTTTCTCTGCAAGGAAGTAATTAGACTAGCAATACTTGAGAAATTCAAAACAAAATTTTTGTAATATCCAGCCAATCCCATGAAACTTCATATCTCTGAATCATTGGAAGATACAGGCCATTCCATAATAGCCTTAATTTTAGCTAGGTTAACTGATATCCCTTCAGTTGATTTTGTATGTCCCAAATACTGTACTTCTTTCTGAAAGAAAGTGCATTTCGAGAGTTTCACATACATTTTGTGTTCTCTTAATCGTTGCAAAACAATTTGAAGATGTTGTCTATGCTCCTCATTTTTGGAATATATCAGAATATTATCTATGAAAACTAGGACAAATTTATCAAGGTAATCTCTAAAAACACAATTCATGAGATTCATGAAAGCGGCAGGTGCATTGGTTAATCCAAATGGCAACACAGTAAACTCATAATGACCATATCTTATTCTAAATGTGGTCTTGTGAATATATTAATCTTTTAACCTCAACTAATGGTATCCAGATCTCAAATCTATCTTAGAAAAGACTGATGCACCATGCATTTGGTCAAATAAATCATCAATACGTGGCAGTGGATACTTATTCTTTATTGTAGCCTTATTTCACATCTGATAATCTATACACAGTCTAAGGGTTTCGTCCTTCTTGACAAAAATAACCAGAGATCCCCATGGTGATACACTTGGCCTAATTAGATCTTTATACAATAGCTCCTACAATTGAGCCTTCAATTCCATAAGTTCAGTGGTGGTCATTCGATATGGAGCTTTAGATACTGGGTCCAATCTTGGTTTAATATCTATGGCAAAATCAAAGGTTCTTTTTGGAGGCAAGCCTGGTAGTTCCTCAAGAAATACATCACTGAAATTGCAAAGATATGGATATTTTTCCTCAAATGTTTACTTCTCTAAGGCTTCCTCTACTAGATCCATTTTGACTGCAAAAAGTTGACATCCCTTATGCCTAGCCCACTTTAATTATTTTGAAGAAATAGATCTAATCCGTATTTCCCTTTGAATACCTTGAAAATTTATTGTATTTCCTTTATCATCCAGACACTCAATTGTTTTATGAAAACAATCTACCTTGGCCCTATGTCTCCACAACTAATTCATTCCTAAGATGGTAAAAGGTGCTACATATAAATTTACCTTAGTGGAGAAGTTTGAAATATCAATCTTAGCTTCAAACAAACATTGCTCTACCTGAGCCTTTGAGTGATTTGCATACTCAACTATCCATAGTTTTGACATAAAACCAGCTCTTCTAGAAAATTTACTTAAGACTCTAGATGACACAAAATTTTCTGTTGCACCAGTATCAAATAGAATAGAAAAAGGAACTCCAAATAATGTACCTATCATCTCAATGGGAGTAATCTGATACTCAGCTTGTCGATTGTCAAGGGTGGCACAAATCCTTTGTTGAAACGCTTCCTGTTGCAAAGGAAGTACCGTATTCCTAGGCTGCTCATTCTGCTTTTTATTAGGACAACGATTAGCATAATGATCTCCACCACAAGAAAAACATCCTCCAATTGGTCCTCTTTTCTCAGATGGTCTACTCAAAACATCATCATTCTTCTTAAAATTGTCATTTTTCTTCTAGTCTTCATTTCTACATTCATTACCAAATCCCCCTTTGTTTTTCCAATTTCCTTTATCAAACCTCCTATTTCCATATCCTTTTTCATTCTTCCTTTTATACGTCTGATCATTGTAGTTCTTATCAAATCTCTTACATTTCTTTTCATGGTAAGTAGAAATAGATTTGATCTTCTATTCCTGCTTAATTGCTTTCTCATACACTTGGTCCATTGTGTTTGGACCATGCACCTCCACCTCACCGCCAATTTGAGGATTGAGTCCCATGATAAATTTTCTTATCTAAAATATTTCATCCTTTTGGTATTGAGGAATATACTTCAACAATCTAGTAAATTTTTCTGCATATTCAACCACAGATAGATCACCTTGCCTGAGGTTTTGGAAATTTGTTAACTTTTGATCAAAATATAGTTGTGGTAACCACCTCTTTCAGAAAAGTTCCACAAATTCATTCCATGTCACCTTCAAGGGACTTAATTCCAGTTCCATTTTCTTGTTCATCCACCAAGTGGATGCTTCTCCACATAATTGATATGCTCCCCAAACTACCTTTGTTATCTCAGAGTAATTTCTGATTTTAAAGTATTTCTCCATTTCTGTTAACCATGTTTCTGCTGCATCACCGGTTTACATTCCGTCAAATTTGGGAGGGATAATCTTTTTCATATCCTTAGATAGTTCCAGTGCAAGTTTGTCTTTGGTCTCCCTCTGAGTTTCACTATCATCTTGGTTTTCACTTGACGTGCCAAAATCCCATTGTTTACTTTTACTTGCATTATTAGAATTCTCATTTTCACCCTCCGTATTCCCGGTTTCATTCACTTTCTTTTCCAATTTGCCCAACCTTTCCTTAGTTTCAGTAAGCATATTAAGAATTCTATCCAATTTATTGGTGGAGTTTTCCTAAGAGTTGTGACCTTCCCGATCTTCCCCCTCATTAAACTCTGATTGATCCATGATTGTTTGTTTTCTCACCTGATTAAGCAAATACTAATCAGTTCTATGATTTATCATTTTGTATATTATGAAAACATAACAATTGTCCATAACCATAATTATTCTCAAACCAAAATTTGTCTTTATTATACTTTGCAAAACTGTATATACATTCTTTAAAGATAGACATATCTCATGTTTCACTCAGTATTTACAAGTGAGGTGTAACCTTCAGATTCATTGTCTGACACATATTCATGAGGTGTATAACCCTCAGACTTGTTATCAGATGATAGTATAATGATTTCAGCTCTAGGTTCTATACAGGGATCCCTAGTGATCATTGGTACACTGATAGGTACACTAATAGGTACACTAATAGGGCAGCAATTGACCATGATTTGAGTTGTCATCCTAGCTGTCTCTAGGAGCTCTTTTTTCATTCATTTGAGTCATGACAGAGCATTCGCAAAAGTTTCCACATCATCTAGCCAAATGTCATTTTCATCATTCATTTTCTCAATAGTCTTGATCATCGCAAGTCGTTTCTGCTTAGCTTGCAGATAACGTTCCTTAAGAGCAAAGAACTTCCTTGTAGTTTTCTTAATATGTACCATCCTAGCATAGTAAATCAAATCATTAGCTATCTGCATAATGTTGATTCCTAATCAAGTTAGTGGACTCATTAGCCCTAGTGCTGAACCTGGTTAGCTCTAATACCACATGTTACACCTAGTTTTGAATTTCACCCTAAAAAGAAAACTAAGTTTTAACCAAAGGTAATATTTTATTTTTGAAAGAATAAAACAGAAAAGTAAATTGTGTCCAATTCTTATAACTAAGAAGAACATCCATTGACAAAACAATAATCATGAATATATATCTTTAAAGCAAAAGGAAATAATCATCCATAACATTTAAACAATATGTTGTTAAAAATTACTTAGAACAAATCTAAAATAGGAACTTACCAATGTCACTGCATCTCAATTATCGACCATCCAAATTCAAGTCTCGATAATCCTCAAGAATTAAGAAGAGAAAGTATCTTCAAGGAGCTTAATCTCCATCCATAGACCATCGGTCTCCCGTACTCCTTCCTAACTGGAAGTGGCCCTACCCTACTCAAGAGGATAGACTTAGGATAACCAATAGTGTTTGCCATCTGAGATCTAGTGTTGTGACCTACATGACTTGTTATCATGCCATCCCCTAGATACCCTCTAGTCATACATAACCACTCCACAAGCTACGCCATTCAGTCACAGTGAACATTCAATGCACTTGAGGATCATGCATTACCTTGGCCAAAGGATTTGAATATAATTAGCATTGTATCAACGCATGAATTAAGTTCACCCACCCCACTCGACTTGAATTAATCGCAATCCTACAGTTACCTATTTATAAGTTCTATATAACAACCTCGATAACCTCAAGGTGTTTGAATTTCATCATGCATTAATGCATGGCATTGAGGTTTACTCTTTCACTAAGCTCATGGAATCCTCTCCGTCTTTACGATAAAAGAATGGTTTCCTAGCATATTGATTATTTGCATAACATTTTTCGTTGTTACAACTAAGTTAGCCCATTGCTTAAATTATCCACTTTTGAGTGGACACTAAACCCAACTTTGTTGTTTTCGAAAAGAAATTACTATAAACCAATTTATAGAATATAAATATTCGAAGTCTCTAAGTTTAAAATTAAACATTCTAAGGAATCTTCTTCGACTATCGATTCTTTGACATAGCTTCTACTTTGTCATTTTGGAAGGGTTTCTCTAAAAGTCAATTTAAAGAATACAATGTTCGAAAACCCTACGTTAAAATTTAACACTCACAATGAACTACTTCGACATGTCGAAATCTTCGACATAACTTAATCTTGTCATATCATTTCTTCTAGCAAATTAGATTGCATGTAATTCTAAGCTTGAGACTTGACAAAAGACTCATTGCATTCTTTGTAAAAACTTCATAATAATAAATGGGTATAACAATAAGGTCTTCTATCAGAAAATCAATATTTTAAATACTTCAATAGAAAAAGAATCACCTTAAAAAGCATAAAATCTAAAGCTTGTTATTTTTCGCAGCTAGATTAACAATTTCACCATGGTCGACCAACTAGTTTAAAACTCAAAAAAATAGGATAACATTGAAGTCTTGCATGTTGCGACCTGCACCTCTTCACTAATAATAATCCTCCTTTGAAGGTTGACACAACAAGTCTTTTACTCTAATACTAACTGACCTTTAGAGCCAAGGTTTTGTATTTGATTGTCGAAAGATATCTTATTCTATGTCAACAAATGTTTTACCATTACGGCTTGTATGGGCTATGAGATGTTTTACATCCATTCTCTAACCTCTATTGCACCTAATAGCAAACCAAATAAACTCTGAGGAATCATTACAATGTTTCTCAAAAGTGCGACTGTGGTGTGGTGCAATGCTAGAGACATTCTATTGATTCCTTTTAGATAGTCATAAAACACACTGGTTACAAGTGGTGTCAACTCACACCTTGCACCTTAAACAAAACTAAGTTCCTTTAAAATGCAAGAAAAGACATTACTATTACAGCATGATAGAAAACTATGACAACACAAGAATGAGGTGAAGAGAACCTAAAGTTTTTCACCAGTGTTTGCTCATAGACCCGTACAAGGAGTTCAGTCTTCCTTCCGCCGTTCAGCTCGTTGCTCTTTGCTTAGTTTTCTTTCACTTCTCCTCCATGTTCTCTCCCCACAAAACTAACTCAAACTACTCTCTATATCTTCCCCACTCACTGCAAAGGAGTAACTATCACCTCTACTCCCTGATCATGCCTATCAAAAAGGGAATCTTTCGGCATGCAGAACGTCTTTCCACCTTTTGCAACCTCAACCAGAAAATGGTTTGGCCACTCCCAAAAATTGTTATCATTCTCCAAGATGGAGCTCCATGAAGGCGAGGTGGTGGTTGGCAGACTCAACAGTTCGTCCACTACTCAAAATAGTTAACAATATAAAACAAATACTAACATATTATAAAAGGTTAGGCCGACAACTATCTTAAGTTTTTAAAGCATGAAAGAAAAAGACTATTCGAAATACAAGACCTCTTAATAAGAGCTTAAGTGTGTTCCTGTCAGGCTTCTGCCCGATTATTGACATCATTAGAGAATAAAGGAATTTATCTCAAAATGACACTAACAAAATATTACATGTTCCGATACCTTTACGACCAAGGGTACTACACACCATGGTATTTAGATTTTAAAACATTATTTAAACCCTTTTAATGTTCGAGAATAGCCCAATAAAGAACAATTCAACATCCGTTGAATTTCGCAAAGAGACGTTTACGGCATATGCTCGTAGCGCCTTATGACGATTATGACGAATTGAGTGCAAATGCAGAACAAGACTTGAGATCGACTTACACACAACTTCTAACTTTTTTGCCGAATGAAAACAAGACACGACTAACCACTCGACCATAAGTATAAACATATATTTACATATAAACAATATATCAGTCATTCATATTTGACGACATGATTCAAAGTATTACTACACTGATGTCGATTTCCCATACCCTAAATGATGACTTACAAAAGGAGAAAGACCTATTCTAATAGACGTCAATATCTTGACTAAAATTGACTTAGCCCAAATTCAAAGCATCTAGGTTTGTCTACCTTATTTGCGTCATTAGTGGCAAGCACCCATGGGTTATTCCAGAGTCTATTCTCTCTTTCTCAAAGATACTTTGTCTTCTTCTTTCTTCCTGGTGAACATGTTCCATTGATTCCTGTCATTGACAATCTCACATACAATTTTGTGGTCAAAGAACCAATATTCTACTCAAAACACATTTATATCAAATCATTCCATTTTCATATCGGAAAGACATTCCAATTCATAACATCATATTGATCATAATCAAATAGATTCGATAATTTCATAAAATTAACCTTCTCTATTTATCTCGTCAATTCCCATGATGTTAAAAACATATCCACATAACTGTACTATTTAAGAAAAAGTAAATAGTGATATTGAATCCGAAAAGGGGATGTAACAAAGTTAACTTTAGTAATATTTTTTAAGAATATTTTACGGGAGTTTTTTTGTATCAATTGTGTAACTTGTTTATTTAGGTAAATGTATTTATATTATTCATGTCAAATAAATAATATGAAGATAATTCCTTTACAAAAGGTTTTGATCCCTATGTTATTTATATAAAGTTCAATTTCTTACTTTAAGAAGACTTTTTTTTATTAGTTGTTTGGTCACCTACTAAACTACTCAACATTAAAAAAATGCATGTCATGGAAAAAGAGGAGAAGAATAGGGGATTTTTATACTAGAAAGTGTGTTATTTCCTTTACTGTCAATTAAAATGAATACATGACCAATAAAATTATTTTATTTAAAAGATAAGGCGGCAAAGGATGATAATTCTTTTTGTTTTATCAACACATATATTCACAATGTTTTATAGTTTATTTTCAATCAATGATCATAAATAATTATTTTGTTCCTCTTTCACTTAATGTCTTTATTATTAACAAGTAGGTGGTATATTTGTAGTGTGTCAAATTGTGAGGTTTTATAAAGATTCAACTACATAGTTTTTGAGTCAAACTCATTGACCGATATTTCATGAGTAGTGGTTCACATGAACCTATCTCTCATGAATATGAATGGTCCACTTACATGTCAATGGATGAACTAAATGTGCTCTATAATGAATTCTTCTTAAGGCTTAACACTTACTGAAGGTTTTTTAAATGGGTTAGCAAGCTAAGTGGGCTTAATTTTGGGCGAAATTCCATTGTTAAACACACTTGAGTTAGAGGTACTATATACTTTAAGAACTAACCCCTACAATATTCTATAAAAAACCTTGTGAATCTATTATGTAGAAACATCATCATCCCAGTGCTTTTTTTAAAAAAAATTGACTTGAAGTGATAGACTAGGTCGTTATTTTATATTAAAATAAAATAATTTTTTTTTTTTTTTGGGTGAATGGGAAATCAAAATCATTCTTGTTTTTAACCAATTTGGCAAATTAGGACCTAAATTTCCCATAAAATATTAATTGAGGTGGAGAATTAAGGCTATTTTTTTTAATTGGGGTGGGACATTAATGATAAAATTTTGGTACTTTTTAAAATTGGGGTGGCAATTGAAGCCCAAATTGCCCATAAATATTTAATTGAGGTAGTAATTAAGCTTAAATTTCAATAAATTTGTAATGAGGGGGCAAATCAAATTCTAAAGTAATACAAACTTGTAATTAAATGGGCGAAATAAAATTTAAATTAATATAAATTTGTATGTTAAGTGACAAAATAATTAAAATAATAATATTTGTGTATATCTTAAATAACATCCATGTTATGTTTTGAGTGAAAATATAGCCTTGGTCATCATTAACATTTTGATTTAATTCAACATACTTAGAGTGAAAGATGATCTTCATTATCAATAAAAATTTCATTTAATTTAGTTGTGAAAAGATGACCTTTTACATCATAAACATCTTCATTTAATTCGACATTCTCAAAGTATCACATGGATGTTGTTCAAAATATGTACAAATATTATCTTTACATTAGTAATCTACTACTATATGCTAAATTAAATGAAAATGGTAATGATAATGAAGGTCATCTTTTCACTCAATGTATCACATGGATGCCATTTAAGATAATTCTATATAAAAATATTATTTGTGCTTATGTAATTTGATTACTATATTCTTACTTTCTTTTATTCAATATAAAAAAATTATTTAATTTAGTTGCAAATGAAATTATGAATAGGTAAATTAGTGCATGCTTGACTAACCATTATAATCTATCCCCACATTTGTTCTCTTCACCATCTAGAAATCTCTTTCTACTCTACAAATCCTAGTCTTGAAGATCATGGAGCTTCTCTTATTCTTGTGTTATCTTCATAATGAGGTGTCCTTTCGTGGACCAATCTAGCATAACCATTTGAACATTGTCTTTGATTCTCCCTTGCATGAGATAATGGAGACCATTAATGAATTTATTAGCATTGACCACCTAGAACTTGATATCAGGAGTCATGTAAATTTTTGAGGTGGCTACATATTTTTTATATAATTTCTTGTGGTTACTCAATGCATGGTGGAAATGGTACTAGTGGTAGGAATGTTTGTGTGACCATAATTCAGACTTATCTTAGATGTAATGGAAGTAATGGATTGGCAATTCATGTAGGATAATTTACCTCTAATTGAGGATGAATTCAAAGCCATGGATTTTATGGGACAACTTTGTAAGTTAGAATAGAGAATTATGAGGCTTGCTAATAATCTCTTCATACTTTGGCAATTCCTTGAAACTAGAAATTCAAGAATTATGGCTAGTGGAGGTGATGCCATTTCAAATGAACTACACATTCCTTTCATCAAGTTTCATCCATTTGTAGATAAAGTTTGATTCAAGCACACCCATTAGGTGGCACAATTTATTCTAGGTGTTTCTTAGAATGGTGATGGTAATGGAGCTATCAAAGATATTTTTTGTAAATAGTACAATGTAATAGTGTTCCTTGGCCATGGTAGAATCTTTCCTATGGGAAATAATGAATGCATACACTCTTTTCTAAATCTCATATATAATACAACTTATAGGAAATACTTTTTACATAGAATAAATATTACTATTAGAATTAGATATATGGTTGATGAATGATTAACCACTCTACAACTTATCCACTTGCATTCATCACTCAGACAAATAATAAAAAATAATTTGAATAGTAATAAAAAATACTTCTAGCAACTAATAAAGTTCCAAATACACATTAACTATACTTTTAGAAACTACTTATACACCTATAACAAATTATCAAATATATATCCTCTCTTGATTTTAACCATGGAGATATTAAAATACATACATGAAATTAATTACTTAGATTCATATAAAACTATTGTGGACCCCACCAATTGATGTGATCTTTACTATCCAATGGCATTTGCTCCTACTCTAACCATCTTCATTTCTTCTATGGATCCTAATAAACCATTGATTCAGTTTGATCTAATAGACTGAGATAAATAAAACATGTGCCTTTATTGTATAATCATAGGATTTTAATAAAATAATGTGTGGCCTTGAAAGGTATTGGAATCATTTGAAGTGGGCTCTAGTAATGCAAACTTAGTATTCAATATCAAGTGGCCAAGCTTTTCACTTTAGGTTCAAAAGTAAATATTTACAAACCCTACTAGCTATTGGATTAGCCTTATCAATGGTTTTTGTGTATTCAAGTATAAGAATACATGGCCTTAATTGCCAAATAATAAAAATGTAAGAATAGTAGTTGATGTAATTTATGAATGAGTTGATTAACCACATGTGTTTCCCCAACCTCAGTTAGTATAATTAATGGGAGAGTATGGAACAAAGAGAAAGCTCTATCAACAAGACATGATTTTAATACTGAGAATATTTACATTTTGCAATTTTTTATTACCACCACCATATAGTAGAGGAGGAAGTAATTTTTTATTTTTATAAAGATTCTCCATGAAAGATGGACTTCATGTAGAGTGAAGGATATAATTGATACAAATATTTGAAATGTTTATATATGATTCTATAACTATGTTTATAGAGTCCCCCTAATGCAGGTATAGAACATTTCAATTCTATATTTGTTTTTAAGTCAACGTAAATTGAAATCAGTTCTAATTGCATCTAGTCGAATAGATCATGCATGGTTAAAAGGTGCCCACCATCATTTTGAACATCTATCTATTTTGAATCAAATAGAAATGTGCCACAAAGTTGAAATGTTGTTGTTTTCCATGTGGAAACATTTCTCAAACTGTTAAGGTTTCATAGAAGGAAGTATTGTCAGAAAGCGTAGAAGCGCCAAGTGTCTCAAATACCATTGAGGCAAGCCCAAGCACTAAATAATTTGAGTAGAATAGAAGGTTGCAGTCACTACCAAGTGTTGTCATGGAGAAAAACCAATACATATATAGGGCTGCAACCATTTTGAGAAACACCAAGATGCTATGTGTCTTGACTATGAGAAAAAGGTGGGCATAGTATATCAAGGGCAAAGGCCACATGAAGACCTGACACTTGGTGTTATTGCACATAGATTCAAGGTTGCAGTCCTAATGCTACAAGAAGATATGCCTCACCATCATCTAGTACAGTACCCTATAGGATTTATCCAAGGAAAAGGAGTCTTCCTGAGCCATAGATCATCGTAACATAGGAATCCAATGGCAGATAATTTTATAAAGGACCTCTCAACATCAAGAGGAGAAATAGTGTGCCAACAATTGACAAATGCATCAGGAGACCTCTAAATCTTACAATAAAGGTGAAATGCTACCTAAGGTTCCCTTAGGTGGCATAGTAGTACAAGGAAAAATAAATTCAATGGTTGAACCACATGTGCATTTCTTGGTTGGATTTCAATGTTGCAATCTAGGACCATCAAGTTTCAATAGACAATGATAAAGGAGTTAGAAGAAATTCAAGTCCATGGTGATAAAGGTAGGTAAGGTAGATATTTTTCTTCTAGCTTCATTTTTGGGGCAATCAAATTGCTATAAGAGGGGCTAGGAGCCATTGTATATAAGGTTTGTCTAGTTGGGCAATGTTTCTAGTCATCGAACCAATTCTTAGATTGCAGGAGTAGAATCAATAAGCTCTTGAGCCTTTATGTATGCTCTTTAGAAGTGGATTGAATATTTTATAACTGTGCCTTTGTACCTTTTTGTAACTTGTTCTCTGGTTATAAATGAAGAAGAAGCGTGACACCTAGTGCTTATTCCATACCTATCAAGTCTTTCTTTTAAGTCTAAATATTGATGTATGCATTTTTTTAGTTTCAATGAATGGTGTTAGTAAATGGTCTTAAATCATGCTTCTTTCAGCTCTTTACAGCCATGAGTTAATATTATGAGTTAAACAAGGAAGGATTGTGCCTTTGTTGCATCAATCCAAGTCTCATTTTCTAGTGCATCACCTTAGAATATATTTTACTTTAAGTTTCTCTCTTCTCTTTCCCCTCCCAAACATTTCAAAAGAATTAATGAGAACCTTAAGAAGAGCTAGCTTCTAAAATCCTGGAGGTTACCCTGTGATTCACAAAATGAGTCCCACAGTCATAGGATTTCCCATTACTTTGGTAGTTGTCTGCAACGAAGATTCAATTCCTAGGTTTAGACAATAAAAACCATCAACATCATCTTCTAGTATGCCCAGTGGGACCTGAGCCCACAATCGCGTGATTAGAAGGATCAAAAACCCTAGGTCTATGATTGGCTAATTTTTACTCCATATTTTGTAATTTTGGCAGAAAATCACAGAAATATCTGCTCATATGGGCATGAATCTCCCTTCTAGTGACTTCATTAGTGATTTCATCCTAGAATTGTATCACTACAAATCATGATGGCTCCAAATATCTATGGGCACCTAAATATCCCAACAAGAATTATCTATTCAAGACTTGGTATTCAAATGGCCCTTTACAATAGTGATAATATGGTCAAGTTCCTAAAGCATCATTAAATGCATTACCTCAATTTCATGGAGATGGCTCTGTTTGTTTAATAGATCATATTCAAGATATTGCAAATCTATGCAATATTCACTATATCATAGAAGAAAGTGTGGCTCTTCAGTTGCTCGCATTCTTCCTTAGAGGAAGAGCATGAGAATGGTATAGAACTCTATAGCCTAATTCAATCACAACATGGGATCAACATGGAGAAATCCTCATTGGCCACTTCCATGAGAAGGTAAACACTAGCTACCTAGTTTAAAATATCATCACAATCAAGAAACACCCTAGGGAATACATAAATAATTTAAATACAAAATTCAATAGAACATGGAAATGGTTACTAACTAAGGTAAGCCCCCCAAGTTTTGCATATCTATATTTCTCAAAGGCTTTGAATCCTAAAGTTTCAGTTATGATACAAACTTTAGGAGGTGAAACTTTACATCAAGCTTATGATCTAGCTGTGAAAGTTGAAATAATCCTTATAGAAGCTTATAAATTACCTCCCATGCCTTTGAGGTCCCTGAATAATCATCCAAGTGTCTTTCCCTATGTTTTTCCCATACAACTCAAACTGCAAGCTAATCCAAATCCCATGCTTCATGGTCTCCATAAGTAGTTGCATACATGTAGTAAACTCTTGAGTGAGATCCTTCCTCACCCATAGGAGATGCATGAACTTTTACAAAACTACATATCTCGCACCCTATAGATGCTAAGCCAAGCTATTTTCCCATAGAGAAAAGAGAGTAGGTCCTTTGCTATTTTGATGTGAAGGATGCTTGTTATCAGGATCCAAATGACAAGAGTAGGACACAAAGATTACATGATAAATAGCTCCAAATACAAAGGCAACTAGAGAAAGAGACAAAGGGGGAGGAGGAATATTATGATAGTAATGATTCCTAGACCACTCTTGAAAAGGATAGACATATGCTTGATTCTAGAGTATAATTCACAAAGGAAAATGCCTTGCAAGCTACATAAAAGGATGATCTAGTGAATATTGAGAGTCATGAAGAATAAATTGAATATTTGTTCTTAGTTATCCAGTAGGGATACCAACTCCTTTATGAAGGAGATTGAGTCATGGAGTAGATGCATGATTTTTCAAAGCCTTTTTCAAGGGATCAACATAAAAATTCAAATGAAAAGGACTCTTTGACTAGCTTGGAACCTCATTACTCTAGCACATCAAAAATATCTACAATAGTGGGGAGTTTC
The DNA here is from genome assembly GCA_027924645.1 of Cunninghamia lanceolata. NCBI lineage: Eukaryota > Viridiplantae > Streptophyta > Pinopsida > Cupressales > Cupressaceae > Cunninghamia > Cunninghamia lanceolata. The sequence continues at coordinate 24,804,687 of BSBN01001332.1, read as the reverse complement.
TTTTAAGAAATAAGGGTACTTCTTTCTTCATCTAGGAGGAGATGCCTAACAAATGTAAATGACAATCATAGGCAACATAGTCACTTCTAAGCTAGTTTTCAACATGATTTTGAATCCTAATTATGTAGAGAAGATTGTAAGTGAAGTAGCTAATGATTATAGATTATTGGATGCCTCTAAATACCAAACCTAGAAGGAGTTTCAAGGACCGGTCTTTCACTACCTAGACTACCTAGGATATAAAATGGAATGGAGCTTCACTCTCCAATCTATTGGTGACCAAAATTATAACTCCATAAATCCTAGAGGATGTTGGGACAGGAAAATTTCAAAATTTTCCTATACTCTTACCCACCTCATGTCCAACCAAATCAAAAAATCATGTGCCCAAAATCATAATAGCAGTGGATGAATTCTATAAAATCACATGATCTTTACCACAAACATTTGTCTCACCTGTCAGACCGTATATGATAAGGGGCCTTAGTTCCTTAATTTCGGTAAGACCTCAGTTTCTTTATACCGATCCATGTTCTATATGAGATGGGCTAAAATGTGTATCAGCATGAGGTTTGTGGTCAGAGTGAAGACTTCAGCAATCGCCGATGAAAAGAATAACAATGATGACCTTTCATCAGAGAGAAAATTCCCAGTCACACCGAATTAATCAATGGTAAGGACTATTAGCACAAGAAAATAGTATCAGAGGATACTTTGAACACTCCCTTGATAGTATAGATCACACTGATGAGAAAGTTCTGTGGGACTCTTGCTGAACAACCTATGGAACGGATGGAGCTAGTGGTGCATCGGAAAGAAATACACATTGGGGCAAAGAATTAAAGTGTCTTTGACATTTTAATGTCTCAGCGACCAAAAGGATTGTTTCAACCTAAGTCACACTGATATGTATGGAGGATAAAAACCATCAGTCAAAGTGAACAAATCAGAACAAAGTTCATGAGTCTTGTCGAACCAATGGTCACGACAATGAAGGATTTTGGTAACATGTTATGATGATCACTCTGATGAAGGATATAAAGGAAGATATTGGGGAAACAACCATGATTAGATAGTTTGAATCAAGTTATCCCAATGTCATATGTTGTTCCAATGATAATAATGGCCACACTCATTGATAAAACTCCTTCTGACATATCATAAGGACAAGAGATATCGGTATTAATTACCTGGGTCTTGTCAATTCCACTAACCTTCCATGTAAAAAGAAGCTGATAAGCTTGTCGACAAGGCTCGTGCTGATATTCATATAGGAGATTTTGAAATATCGGAGTACGATGAGGTGCTCACAATGATAATATAAGTCAGGACAAATATAGCTCCCATGCTCAAATCTTATATCAGGTAAACTTTAAAATGTCTTGCCAATACAAACACATATCTACTTCCCTATAAAAATGATATCAAGCAGACAAAATGAAGGGTCACAACGATTGATCCATCTGTAAATGTTTGCGCCATAAGAAGCTATTAAATCACCTACTGATGAGGGAAGTTATGATGATGTGACATCTCATAACGATTGTGAGAATTAATATACTGGAACAAGTAATTACAGACTGAGAAGAAATCCTCTGAAGAGTCATTCAAAATCACTGCAATTAGATACAAAAGAATTGTCTGAACGGAGCGCATAAGCAAGAACTCAAAGGAAAGGACATTGGAGTTCAATCATCAGATAATAGGTACATACTTGGAAACCTCTATGTGATAGACTATAGTTTGAATTTTCTATACATAATTTTAATGGAGACACTAGTAAAAGGAAAGGGCAGAAAATAGCTAGGTGAAACTAGTAAGCCCAAGAAACAAAAAATTGACAAAAGCCCTGACGAAAAAATAAAAGAAAGGAAACTAAATCAGGATTTAATTGACCAATTGCCTGGATCTACCCCTAAAGCCTGAAGGTTTGCACAACTTAGGGCAGAGGTAGATAAATTAGAAGACAAATACAAATACCTTGGAAATGTGTGGACACCAATAAGAGGTTATGAATTGTTCAAATTCCATTACAATAGAAGATTCAGGAATGTCCCATTGTCTAATCCATGGCATTTAAATTTGGGCAAATTGTTCATCCCTAATGTGTTTGTGAATGCACAACTCCTCAAACTCCTAGCTAAACATTACAATCCAAGCCTCAAGTCTGTATGCAATCCGCAAGGAGAGCCTATTATACATTTGTCCAAAAATGCCATTTGTGAAGTGTTTGATTTAGATGATTTATGTACTATTCCCATAGCTTATGAAGAGTTGGACAAAGAATACTAGAGGATGGACACCACGTATAATGGATGGAGATTACCTCTTTACAGGCCTAAGGCAGAAGGAGAAATAGTGCCCCTTAATGATAATGATGGATCTCCATTCCATATGTCATTGTTTGAACCATATATACAATACACATATTATTCCATGGGCCAAGTCCTAGGGTCAGAGGTCCCTAATTTTATGACAATTCCTTTAATGGTGATAGCCACAGATATCTAGTGTCACAATGCTAGGCAGTTTGACTATGCTTCCTATGTTTTTGGAAGAATTGATTCAAGTTTAACTACAATCAAGAACAATGCGCCATCAGTCTCTTTTGAGCACTACTCACTCCTCATGCACATGGTACTATATTATGGCTAGGAAATGGGAATATGGCCAAGTGAACTCAGAGTTGCTCAAGTGGACCAGAGGGGACAAAAGTCACCCGTACAAATGTGGACGAGGATATGGGACAATAGGTTTTCCCATTCTAGTTATATTCATTTTGAAGAGTACTGTGTAAAAGTGTTGTCTAGATTTTTCAATCATCCTTGTGAATATTCACTACCAAATGAAATAAAGAGGTTTCTCAGACCCAAAGATTTTGGTGGTCATCCTACTATCACCCACAACTAGGGAGATTAGTATTGTTTTGAGGATTCAACCATGGTCAGAATTTATGGTTTCGAAGATACCTCATTTATATCACCCAAGACAGTTCCAAATAGAATTTCTTACTGAGAGATAGTTAGGCAAATGAACTACTCTAATGTGATGAATTTGAGTGCCTTTGATAAACAGTCTTTCATGCCTAGTACTCTATGCTTCGGGGATTTTACTGTGGTATCTAAAGAAGGTTATGGCCTCATCATGGACAAATTTATTCATTACAACATGAGATGTGTAGAAGCAAGGAAAGGATTTGATCCTGACGGTTTCATTGATTTCACAAGGAGAAAACAAAATCTCAATGGATATACACATATTCCATATCCACATGATGACATTACTAGGAATATGGAGGAAGCTAAGATTTAATTGGTAATTGAGAAGTATAATAGAGAACTATAAGAGAAGAAGAAACAACTTGCAGAGATAGAGTTGTTGTCCTCTGGTGATGAGGGATTTGTAGGAGAAGAAGAGTCACATGAACAAGCAACTAGAATATCTAAACGAAAAATAGACTGTTATCAGTCTCCTGATAGAAAGCATGATAAAGAGGGGCCTAGTGATGAGGATCCAAGACAATTAGCTTATGATTCTTTTATTGCAGATGAATAATTTATTAATTCTAAAGAGTTTAAATCATTTTTATATAAATGCAAGGGCAAAGAGATCAAGGAATCAATTGATGATGTCATGGCTGACAATGAAAGACAATTAATTGATATGTTAAAAACAACAGTGGAAAATGAATTGAAAGCTATGACTCATAGTAGGGGTAGATAGTTGCTCAAAGAAGTAGGCGTCATGATATTTCTTGGTCTTGATATAAATTCTACTTTGGTATTTGATAGTTTTTTGCACAATACTGATGACAAGTATAAGCTCACTCCTGAGGGTGTCACAGAGGTATATATGGGTAACAAGTATAACAATGATGAAAAATCACTCATGATATGGACCTTGTACCTTCCTCATAAGAAAACAACAATTATAGATACTGAAAAAACTTTTGGGCATGTTATGACTTTGAAGGCAAGGGAAACTAATCCTTTGATTACTATAGAAATTGGCATAAATGTTGCAAAGTTAAACAAAGCATAGGCTTAGATACTGATCAAAGAACGAGATGTATATAAACTGAGTTGTGAAAGATTAACAAAGGAAAATGATTTCTTGAAAGATACTATCAAGAATATCTTCGTAGGGTTAGTTAAAAGGTTAACCCAAGGAGAGAGTTCACAAAGCACCCAAACACCATCTATTGATCAGATAGCTCAGGTCCATATTGACACACTTGCAACAATGTTATAGAATAGGCATGTTAACATGATGCATTGGATAAACAAATTTTGGGATGTCTATTCTAAAAACTATAAAGTGATCCAAAAGCACAAAAGGCTAAACAACAGGCTCTAGGAGAAACTCCATGAGATACAGAGTAGGGATGTCTCTGATACTATAGGTACTTCTAGTTCAAAAGACCTGATTGAGCAACATCAAAGATTTTATGACCAGCTTAAAAATGATGCCAAAGAATGCATTGAGGTTTCAAAAGTAGGTGTACCCATGTTGTTCAGAAATGACAAGGAGATAAAGAGCAAAGATGAATGGAGTAAAGACTGCCAGGTGACATTAAATGAAGCTTTAGAGGCTCTTAAAGATAAAGACTTTGCATCCGGGGAAGCCTGCAACCATCTGGAGAAGATGGTGACATTGGACATGATTACAAGAAATACTATTGAATTTACTAATACACATTGTAGCCAAGAGTACTTGGATCACATCGCTCAGATATACCTATGGCTGAGTAGAGCTTAGCATCATTATGTTTATTGTTGTTATGTTAATCATTTTAATTCCCAAAAGACATTTTGAAGAGTTATGTCTCTTCATAAATATCTCTATATAAGTTAAACATATGGTGATCAATGATCATCAGCAGTAGGAGATAGTATATGAAGTTTATAATGTTTTAAAAGACCATGTTGCAAGTATTACATTTAAGAAGTTAATATAAGATCTCTCATTCTATGGACTTATACTAGCATCAATTGTTTGTTGAAATTATTTAGTTATTTGGTTGTCTCCAATTCAATATTTCCTTATTGTTCAAATTGATATATCAAGTACATATATTTAATTTGTCAATGCACATTTGATGTATTTGTGTGATTTGAATACTTAAAAGGAAATAAAATCCTTCTGGTTAGTCACAATAATTTGGAAGTGTTGATTTGGATCATTATGAAGAATCATATAACTAGGATTGTCATTCTATCTCCAAGTTGATATTGTATGTTGTTCTTGTATATTTCATTCAATTGGTTCCTTCAAGAAAGGATTAAATTGCTTTTGGTGAATAACAAGAAATTAGATTATGTCAGTTGGATATTAAGAAGAGTTTGTCAATCATTTCCTTGCATGTTTATACAAGAAATACAACAAAGTATTGTGCCAAATAGTTAGAGTTATTGCCCAATATAAGCCACTGGTCTTAAATTTTTGTTTGACTCTATTTACCCAACAAGACACTGGTCTTATCTTGATTCATCATTTATTTTATCCAAAACCCATCCATTAGTTGAGCATAGTTATAAAATTTACCTTGATATTGCTTATACAATTTATACCAATCATCTTTCAGATATTAGATATAGAATTAGTTGGCAAGCTTTCTTCTATTCCACACCCTTTGCCACTGTGGGTAGATCCATTAATTTAGTCAAAGCACATACACTCATCCAATCTACTTCAACTTTTTCAAGGTCCACCTGCCTAGGTATAGCAATGCCCAAAGTGCAGGGAGTCATTAACCTTATAAGTTAACTCTGTCAAGTTAGTTCAAAAATGTTGCCAATCTGATCATAGAGTCTGGCATCCTCTTAGGATTTGCAACCTGTATTTTTGAGACCTAACAAATTGGTGACTCTACTAGGGAACCAAATAAATGATCTTAGTAAGAAACCATTCTTTTATAGAGTCAAAAATTTTAAAATACGAATTGGTAACTCTGCTAGCAAGAAAAATCTAGAAAAATAAAATTATAAACTTTCCCTATTTACAAAAATAGGTGGTGACTCTAGAAGGTCTGTTATAATAGAAAGTTAGTACCAAATGGATGGTAGAAGAACCAAGATGGAAGGGAAGAAGTTACAATCATCCCCACCAAATAAAGCTATATCCAAGAAAATAGAAGCATCAAATTATTTTCATCAGGATAATAATACATAACAGACTATCACAACTCACAATAGTTTAACTCCTTTGCATGAATCCAATGAGAATTTGTCTCAAATCAATGGAGTAACTAATGATATATTGGAAAAATATAGACCTAAAACTCAAGAACAACTTGAATGTGAAGCAAGGGCCATGAATGAAACTGATCATAGACAAGCTAAATATGATTATAAAATGTCATTACAGCAAGAAGAGGGGGTAAAATATGGATTCACGAATCAAGAGGTGAATAAAAGTATGAAAAGTACAAGGAATATAAATGAAGTACAATAGAATGTGTTTAAGCTCTAGGAAGAACTTGAAATGATCAAGATAGAGGAAACTGAGCTGTTGTTAAAACAAGAAATTCAGCAGATTAAGAATAGAACTAAAACAATTGCCCCAAAATATATACCTCCACATAGAGGAAATATTTTGAGAAACCCACAACAAAACTTGTGTCAAAATATAAGTGGTGTTTCCAATTCACAAGCATCTAGAAGTCGTGTTCATCAAAACACCCCCCCAAATAATCCTAGATCACCTCTCATACATAACACCTCTCAACATATGGCTAATCCATACCCACCCCCCGGCGAGCAATATTGTAGACTATAGAACCCTCATATGAACCCCCATATAAATTCACAATAGCAATATGCTTATCATCAGCCTCCAGGTAGGTATAATTACTACCCTAACCTGCCACCCATGAATCTTCCACCTCAAAACCTCACAAACATATGTGGCCAGTTTGATCTGACCGGGTATTAATTGTATCCATACCCTATTGATAGTAATTAGAGAAATATAGTTCCCAAGTTCACTAGAAATAGTACAGTATCAGCTGAGGATCACATCAGAAGATTTAATGCTTTTGTACAAGATATTGATATGGATTATGAAGATGTTAAAATGAGGTTATTCATGATGTCTTTGATTGAAGATGCAAGAGACTGGTTCAACATCTTACCTGATGCTTCAATCAGTTCAATAACATATTTTCATAGTCGATTTAAGGAGTGGTATGGCAATTAGTATGCCCCTAAATTTGCATTGCATGAATTGATAGGCATCCAACAATACCAAAATGAGTCAGTATATGATTTCGATATGAGATTTTCCAAATTACACAATAAAATACCACATGGATCTAAACTGACTGATCTAGCAACATTGAGCATTTATTTGAAAGCATTTGATCTCAAGATAGGGTACAAACTCAAAAATCAGTGTCCTATGACCCTAGCTGAAGCACAAAAAGTGGCACTAACTATTGAGAACAATAGGAAAGCTGTAGGTATAGTTAGCAAAAGAGATAATCCTAGAACCCCTCAAAGCCCAAACATTCAACAGAATAAACAAGAAGGTCAGCATAGACATGAAAGGCCCAAGTTGCATGATATGCCATATAATACAAATTAGAAAGATGGGAGACCCATTGAAAGCAGCAGAAAGCAACATTATGGCAAAGATACTCTTGACCCTCTAAAAAGAAATGGGGCACATATGGTGGAAGATAAACCTTGGTGTTTGGTATGTAACTTACCACACTCACCTGAGTATTGTGTTATGGCTAAAATAGTACAACAAGAAGAAGCATTATAAACCTAGAACAGAGATAATCACACAATAAGCATGATGCAAGATACACCATACCTGTTAAATGAAGACTACTCTTCTATAGAGGAAGATGGATATGAATATGATGTGGGAAACTAGAAACATCATATCAACATGGGAAAATAAGAAGTATTCTCAGATCATGAGGATGGCTATGAGGGACCCAATTATTATCATAATAATTCACCATATGATTAGTGGAGAAAACCCAGTAAAAAGGAAAGGGAAGTTCTTACAATAGCTGCAGTTGCCCAAGCAAAAAATGCCTATAATCTAAGAAACATGATAGTAAATGCAGAACAGGGAACTCCTGGGAGTGTCTTTATAAAAGATCAAAATTTCAAAAATAATAACGCAAAATCCTCATTCAGAGAACCAGAAAAGATTGATAAAAATAAAATGAAAGATAAATCACCAAATCAGGAAAAAGATCATATAAAGATAGAAAAGAATGATCAGACTATGGCCCATTCATTTGACATTGTGTTAGGTCTCACAAACGTAGGTCATTAACCCTAAGAGGTTGCCAGTCTCTCTTGACGTTTTTGGTTAATTGACACTGGGTAGATATGGCTAAACCCCCTTCACTTCAGGCTCTACTAGGCCTAGGCAGGTAAACCTCTAATTAACAAAGAAGATTAAAGAGATGATCACTACTTTAATCAGAATTAATCTAACTATTGATAATGGCAAAAAATAGATAAAAAAACAAGTTAATTCTAAATGATCTAAATTGTAATGCTAAAATAATAATGCAATCTAACTAGGTAAATCTAAAATGAATTTGTATAAGTGATAATGAAAATACTAGACCAGTACCTTATTGGATATAGAGTCAGTATGATCATGAAATAAATAATAGACTGTTTGTTTGGTAAAAACTCAAACTATTTGGCATGAAAGAATAGGTATGTAACTTGTACAACCCTGCAAGGTAGTAGTTAATATTCCATACTCTTATATATCCAATTGAAAAAATCAAATTACCTGCATTCATCTAAAAGGATTTAATCCCTCTTTGAAGGAACCAATCAGAATAATACTGCAATTGTAACAGATTTATCAAAAACTGGAGACAGAATATAAACCCTAACTATATGACTCTTCTTACAGATCCATAACAATGTCTTCATAGTTACTGTGATAGATTTAAAGGATTTAATTCTGGAAGCAGATACCAATTAATCTTATCACACTATAACAGCAAATGTGCATAGACAACTTGAAGATATACTTGATAACTCAAATTGAATAATAGGGAAAACTTTGAAAGGAGACAATCATATAATTGAATAAATTAAACAGATAGTTGATACCAAATTTTGCAGTCACTGCTTCATGCTTACAGACTTGGCTTCATCAAAGAATGCTTGTACATGGTCTACCAAAAATAAAATATATTAAAAGTGAACTAGCATTGCTATTCAATTCTAATCTATAGTATCCTCTGTTTTGTTTTGTAATCTCCTCGTATTCTATATATCTATTTTCCTCTATCCTCATTTTGGTCTTGGTCATCTCTTATAAAGAGAGGCATACAAGCTTCAGACTAGTTACAATAGTTGTGACGGTTGATAACCAAACAACAATATTTGTCTTAATAAACAAATTCAGGAAAAATAATACTCGTCTTTAATCACCAAAGGGATAACCATTTCAGGGTCAAACAAAGATCTTTAACTATAGTTCCGCTTAATCTCCTTCGAGGATTATCTTAAAAAGACCAGATAAAACACAAATTAATTTCTGATCAAATAATTAAAAAAAAATTATTTAAACATATGTATTTACTCAAATAATTACTTCCCTTATCGACGATTTGTCAGTTGCTCAAAATCCTTTCATGGGTGTTTTATAGTTTGATCCTTGCTGTGTATATCCTACAAAAAACCCATATTTCAAATGTCAGAAGAATATCTTAATCGTTCAGATTTTAGTGTCATTTTAGGGTTTTGTAAGTTTTGTATCAGCAAGACCTTTCACAACATGTCCCCGACATTGTTGTGACTATCGTGTTGGTGAAACTGGCAGGCTTTATCCTGATTCATATCTCTCGCTAATGAACACAAGTTTTGTTTCATGGGACATTCATACAAGACACAGACTCCATCAGGTGTATGAAACAAACTTGAATTAATTACACATCCGGTCATGTATAAACTTGTATATCCATTTACGATGGGGCCCACGTGGTGTTTTGTACACTTGTATATACATTTCCATTGTATCTTGTATACATACAAGCATTAAACATACAAAAAAATTTCTAGACATCTAGCTTGTATGTATTGTAATGTATGTATCTGAAACATTATACAAAGTGCAATACAACAACTTAACTTATTTTATATTTTTTTGAATCCATGGTATGTATATTAGCCTTGTATAACCTGAAACATACAAGATGCAAAACATACAACAATTTCACCACATTTTATAATCTTTCAATTCCGTGCTATGCATATCGCCTTGTATGTATTGAAATGTATGTATACCACAACATACATACAAAGCGCAAACATACAAAGACTTAACATTAATTTATAATTGTTTCGGTTCCGGGCAATGTATATCATGTTGTATGTTACTATGTATCGGCATGAGTTTTGTATTGTTTCGCCGAATGTACATTGCATACATATATCACAAAAGCATATCGAGAATGTATCTTTAGAATGTATCTTTCGTTAGATGCAAAGGGTGACCAGCTGTAATGGTGAAACCAGACTAAAGATACTTTAAGTCTACCGGTGATAGCAAGTCAAGCAATACATATACAAGTTGGTATATTGGCGCATCGGGAGGACATCAAAGGAGCTCGCCGATGAGGGAATCACGCCGAAGTGTTGGAGATAGTCCTCAAAGTCAAATGTGTCCATCGGTATAGCTTACATTGTCGGGGTAATCTTTGGAGTATTCTCCGATATACTTTTCTTACGCCGATAATGATGACCGCACAATCTCTTTATGATGCAAGGTCATTGGTGTGAATTTATTCATCAATGATTCTTAATATCTTCTCATTGATCATCATTCTCTGATTCTATTTTCTTGTAGTTGCTCATATATTAAAACAACATCTTTGTCGATCTGTTTTATTCGCGACTATCACCAAAGGCTCTTTGGCTTCCACGATCAGTATAACTCATGTAGTTGGGATGATTTCTAAAACTTACTTTGATCACATGTATTTGCCTGATAGTGAGAGTATAAGATTGGCATGATGTGAAAATTCTGTCTCGACTAACTTACTCCAAGCATTATGTACTTATGAACCTAACGAACCGTTGAACTCTTAAACTTTGATAAAGGTTCAACCAAGGGGTTGAAAAATATGGCGTAAGTTGGACAAGGATCTAAACATAAGTGGTTTTGGAAGAACAAAAAAGAAAATGAACCATTTGAACCAATGAACCATTCGAACTAATGAACCATTCAAACCAATGAACCATTCGAACTAATGAACCATTCAAACTAATGAACCATTCGAACTAATGAACCATTTGAACTAATGAACCATTTGAACCAATGAACCATTCCAACTAATGAACCATTTGAACCAATGAATCATTCAAACTAATGAACCATTTGAACTAATGAACCATTCGAACTAATGAACCATTTAAACCAAGGTGAAAGTTCAAGCTCAGAGGTTCAATACTGACAATTTCTTAATACATGAAGGTAAAAGCAAAAGACTTAAATGGACATACTAATTAATAGAAATGAATGGAATGACGACACCTACCCAAGGGAGAATTAATGAGGATAAAACAAGGGCAACAATTTCGTAAACTGATCTCAAAGGGCATACAAGGCAAGTATTTTTTGAAAAAATTGCTTTAACATATCCAGTTCCAACATAGGCTCTATCTGAGGATGTATGCCCCTTGTGGGCATAGCAAGATCCTAGATTTATGGAGGAGCAAACTAGTGCCTTATCCATTGGGCGATAGTATGAACTTTGATGGATAGTGGTAGTGATCCTATATTATTTATGAACTAGTGTGCACGGAGAGAAGTATTTTTTAGAGTCTTGACTAGAATTGTCCATGCACTGGCAATTCTTCTCTCTAATTTTCATTTAAGAGAAAAAATGTTTCAAAAACTACCCATGTACTGGCAGTTCTTGCTCCTCACCTGACATGTTCTATAAATGATAAGAATCTTGCCCTCCTTTGTCACTGATAACGAAGGGTCCAATCCATAAAGCCTCAAATTTCCCATTTTTGCCCTTTTCTTGATTTCTAGCATTCCACATAAGCACTATGTCACCTACCTCAAATTTTCTAACTTTAGCCTTTTTATCATATAGGTACTTCATCTGCATTTGTATTTTTTTATTCTATTGTATTTCCTATTCCCTAATTTCATTTAATTCCATTAGCTATTCTAGCCTTTCCTCCATTGGTTATGGGACATCCCAATCCTCTTGGAGGATAAACCTATATACTGGCAGCAGGTTGTGTATCGGGAGTCTGGCATGAGTTCCATATACTAGTTCAAATGGTGATTTGCCAATTGCTTTCTTTACTGTGGTCCTATCACTCCATAGTGCTAATCTCAACTTAGAATCCTAGGTTTTCTTGTTGTTATCCAACATTCTTTTTACAATCTTCAAAATACTCTTATTGCTATATTCGACCTACCCATTACCTTGTGGGTGGAAGGGAGAAGAATATGAGATCGTAATGCCATAAGATTTACAAAAAAATTTAAACTCATCCGATCTAAAACACATTCCATTGTCAGTTATAAGCCTTAAATGTACTCCAAATCTAGTTAAAATGTTTTCCAATAGGAAGTTGATGACAACCTTGCTAGTTACTTGTTTAGTGGGCACTGCTTCTACCCATTTCGTTAAATAATCGGTGGCTACTAATATCCATTTGTGGTTGCCACCTTATTTTTCCATAATTTCTCTTATAAAATCAATTCCCCATTGGTTAAATGGGGCATCAACTTGCATAGGTCTCAAGAGTAATGCCCCTTGATATTTTAGCTTTCCTGAGAATCTTTGACATGCCTCACACCTCCTAGTAAAACTATAAGCATCATTGAAAAGCTTGGGCCAATAGTATCTAGCCCTTAATATATTGTGTGCTATGGTTTTAGCCGAGAAATGGCCACCACACACTCCATGATGTATCTCTTTTAAGGTAGATTTTGCTTGTTCTTCATCGAAACAAAACAATAAGATACCATCCTTATTTTTCCAATAAAGATCTCCCTCTATAAGCATATATTTTGAAGCATGTAATTTTAGAGTCCCTTTCTTATTATCGTCAAATTCTTTAGGGCATTTCATGTATATGAGGTAGTACACTATGTCAGTATACCAAGGAGTTTTTTTCAATACTTGTTACCATGTCTTCTTCATTTTCAATATTACATACTTGGGCAGACTCAAGGTTTGTTTCAGTCATTAATCTTGCTAGCCCTTGTCCCCTTACCAGTTTTGTGACTTGAATTTCTATATCAAACTCTTGGAGTTAGTTTATCCACCTACATCTCTTGCCAGTTACCTCATTCTGCATAAACACATCTTTGACTGTTGTATTTGGGACATAAGCTATCACCTTAGCCCCAACCAGGTAAGGTCTAAATGCCTTAACTGCTTTCACCACACATAGGCTTGTTTTTTAGTGATGTCATAGTTATGTTCTGCATGTTGGAGTGATTTATTGAAAAAGTAAATAGGCTGCTCATAACCCTCACTATTGTTTTGTAGCATAACTGCTGCTACTATATGAAAAGAAGCAAATGAAAAGATCTGGAAATGTTTACTAAAATTGGGAGACTTTAGCACTGGATCTTCTTTAATTGCTTTTTTTATGGATGCAAAAGCTTCTACACATTCATCTATCCAATTAACCTTTGCATTTTTCTTCAACATTCTAGATATAGGGTTAATTATTTCTACAAAATTTGGTATAAACCTTCTCACAAAGTTTATTTAGCCAAAGACTGACTGTATGGCCTTGACTATCTTTGGGATAGGAACTTTATCTATTGCATCTACTCTTTCGTGGTCAATCCTAACTCTAGCTTTGGATACTATGTGCCCAAGTAATTTCCCTTCTGTGACTGCAAATTTACACTTCTTGGGATTCAAGGAAATACCATACTCTAGTGCTCTGATAAATATTTTCTCAAGGTGATCCACATGATCTTCGACCTTTTTTGAATATGCAGTGAGGTCATCCTAATATACAACCATGATTTCATTTATCAAACTTGCAAAGGCAATGTCCATTGCCCTCTGGAATGTGGCTCCAGCATTTGTAAGGCCGAATGGCATCCTTACATATACATATGTTCCCCATGGGGTTGTAAAGGCCATTTTATACTGTTCAGACTCTTTAACCTTTACTTGGTTGTAACTGGACAAACCATCCATCATGGATAACAACTCACAACCAGTAACCCTCTGCAACAAAATTTCCATGTTAGGCAATGGATAATTATCTTTGAGGGAGGATATGTTTAAGTTTCAAAAGTCAACACAAAGTCTAATATCTCCATTCTTCTTCCTAACAGGGACTAAATTTGAAACCCATGAGGAATGCCTATTTGGTTTTATGATGCCAGCATCCATGAGTTTCATGAGTTCTTCATGCATCTTTGGTTTTAACATAGGGTTGATGGGTCTTTGCTTTTGTCTATAAGGCTTAGCATCTGGCTTCAGTGGGATTTTGTGCTGGAACAAATCTTCCCTATAAGCTTTAAGATCATCATAAGACTAGGCAAATACATGTTTATATTTCCTCAATAATGTAATTAACATGCTTCTGATTGCAGGAGTTATTTTCTTTCCAATGTAGACCTTTTTAGATGACAATTCAGTTCCCAAATTTATTTCTTCCCCATCATCCTCCTTTACTGTTACTTCTTTGGAAATGGATCGATCATTTACATCAAAAACTCTCTCTAATGCTACTAAACCCTTTGGAATTTTATTGGTTTTAAGTTGGACAATTTCTTTGCCAAATAAAGTCTCTTTGCCATCAATCTCCTCAACAAAAGCATTAAGATCAATCTCTTGATTCTCATACTGATCTATACAATGCAAAAATTTGAGTAAATCAGCATTACTATCAAAAACTTTCCAGTTATATATGTTGTCTAGGATAGTTGGTCTAGTTTTGCACTCAACTTCTGAAATACCTATCAGGGTAATATCATCCTTTTTCACAACTATGTTTGCAAGGAAGTCAGCCATCATATTTTTTGACCTATCTATCCAACTTATTGACAAAGCATCAAATAATTCTATATCATCTAGAACTACATTTATGTATTGGTTCGGTCTTTTGTTTTTTGAGGAATATATATCTTTGACTTGTGAAACAATCCATTTAGAGTCTCCATACACTGCCAACAACTTGATCTTGTGTTTCCTAGCAATGTTTAGCCCAATTAAAAGTGCTTCATATTTAGCTTTGTTATTTGTGCACTCAAAATTCAGAGAAAAGGAATATTTGAATGTTTTTCCTAACGGTGATATAAACAACACCCCGGCTCCATTTCCTGCCTTACTACATACGCCATCGAAATACATGGTCCATACTTCATTTTCATCAATTTTGGCTTTGTAGTAAATTGGATCTATATTACGCAATTTGGACTATTCTTCCACCCTGAATGTATTGAAGTCTATGTCATAGAAACAAATCATTTGATTTGGATCAATTTTCTCTATAAGGTTTTCATACCTTGGCTCCCTATAGAGTTTAACTGCCTGCGTTCCCAATGGGATAGTAGCATAAGATAAATCTAATTGCACACTTCCCCCTACCATGGCAGTCCATTGTATAGATAACAACATTCCATAGTTAGGTGGGATATCTACCACAGTGATATCAATTTTATAAGAGGCTTCAGGATGAGATGCTAATTTTATCTCAATATCTTTCATGATTCCAACAACAGGGATAGATCTGTTATCCATTGCATAAAATTTATCGAATGTAGTATCCGCCCACATTCCTAACTCTTTCATAACAGCCATGACCATTATGTTTACTGCTGCTTCTGAATCAAGCATACAATTCCTGACTAATTTGTTGTTTATTGGCAAGGTAATATAGAATGGATCTACTTGAGATGGATTTTTCATTAATGTTTCACCCGAGTATATCTCAGGTACTTTGATAGACTCTTGTTGCACACTTATTTTAGGACTATGTTGTTCGGGTCTTTTGTCTGATACATTTGATATCATCTTCACCACTATATTTTTATATTTTTCCACCTTCATCATTTCTAGGAGTGGCATAGACATTTTCAATTGAGAAACAGCTTGAGCAATATCAAATGATGGATTTATGTTTAATTCTGACCTATCAACTTTTGTTTGCCCCTTTTCCCCAATTTTTGTGTTATCCTTCTTTTTGTTCAGTGTGTCAATAGGAGGTATATCATGAGGTGTTTTCTTAGTTTTACTTTTATCATTTTTACTGGAGACTTGATTTTTGATAAACATACTTCTAGGAGTACCTTGTTTAGCATTGATTGTTCTATTTCTCAGGTTGTAACTACTCTTGGCTTGTGCTACCACAGCCATTGTTAAAGCTTTTCTCTCTTCCTCAGAAGGTTTTCGCCAATTGTAGCTTTGTGTTGTATTAAGATCATATCCACAATTTTCTAAGTCTTCTTCATGGTCAGAAAATACTTCTTGTTCTCCTATGTTCACATTATATTTTTGTGCTCCTACATCATATTCATACCCTACTTCCTCTCTAGATGAATAATCTTCTTCAATAGTGAAAGGTGTGATACCCAACATACTTATAGTGTGATGATCCATCTCAGGGTCATTAGATGTCTCATATTTTTGTATTGATTGTACTACCACACAATAATCAAGAGAGTGTGGTAAATTACAGAGCATACACTATGAATTATTTTCTATCACATGGACTCCACTCTTCTTTGAAGGGTCAGGGGTGTCTTTTCCATAGTTATGTCTCCTGTTAGTATCCACGGGATTTCCATCTTTCCAGTTCGTATGACATGGCATATCATGGAGTCTTGGTCTTTCATTCTTATGTGAGTATTCTTGCTTGTTTGCAGGAGGATTAGGATTTTGAGGAACTCTTATATTGTCTCTTTTTCTAATCATCCTAGCAGCCTTTTTATTGTTTTCAATGGTGAGAGCCATCTTTTGTGCTTCTACCAAGGTTCTAGGACTTTTTCTCTTGAGTTCATAACCCGTCTTCGGGTAAAATGCTTTCAAGTATATGCTAAGGGCTGCTTGGTTGTTCAATTTAGATTCTTGTGGGACCTTGTTATACAGTTTAGTGAATCTCAAATTAAAATCATACACTTGTTCATTTTGATACTTTTGAATAGTTATTAGTTCATGAAGAGCAAATTCTGGGGCACATTGATTTCTGAATTGTTCTAAAAATTGATCATGGAAGTCTGTCAAGGAGTATATTGAAGCATCTGGTAAGCTATTTACCCAGTCTCTTGCTTCATTAATAAGAGATATCATAAAAGTTTCATTTTTATATCTTCATATTTGTTATCAATGTCCTATATAAAAGCATTGAATCGTTTGATATGTTCTTCAACAGTCAATTCACTACTTCCTGTAAACTTAGGCACATTGTTTCTCCAACTATTATCCATGGGATAAGGATATAGCTGATATCCTGTCAAATCAAATTGTCTAGACATACTCATAGGATTAGGAGGTGGTATATTTGGGTATGGTGGATAATATGGGTATCCAAATGGAGGTTGTGGATACATATTGGGTTGGGCATATTGCTGATAATACATATTCTATTGTGGGGGAGGTTGCTAATATTGATTGTTATGTCCATGCCCTGGTGGTGGATGTTGTTGGTGCACATTCCTAGTATTTGCAGGTGGAAGTCTTTGCATTTGCCTATTATGCAGAGCAGGATTATTGTATGTATTGTGGGGTGCCATGTTTACATTTTGATGGTGACGTGGAATATGGTGATGACCAGGTGGTGGATAAGGATTAGCTATATGTTGAGATGAGTTGTGTGCATTGGATGGTCTTAGATTTTGTGGTGGAATATTTTTTTGGGTATGGCTAACATGTGGTGTTGCTAAAGTATGTGAACTACTTGCATTTTGATGTAACCCTATTTGATTGTTCATTTGAACATGTCCACCTTGCCTATGGGGAGGCACATACTTTGAACTGGTTACCTTAGTTATAGATATTATTTGTTGTAGTTCTTGTTTCATCTTTTCTTCTTCTTCTTTCAATCTAGCCCGCTCAAGTTTTTCCTATAATTCAAGTACCTCTTGTTGTATCTGATCCTTAGTTCTCATGTGTTCTGGCTAACTATTAAGGATTTGTGTGGATGTTACTTGATCTATGAATTCATCTTGAGCTTCTTCACTCTATTGCAGTGATGCTTGATAGTCATGTTCTACTTGATTTCAGTCTATCTCTCTCATAATCTGAGCTTGATGTTCAAGATGTTCCTGAAGGGAAGGTCTGAACTGACCAAGGACATCATCAAATCTGTCATAATCAAACTAAGTATACTGATTCTTGGATTGGAATTCATCTGATTCATTCAAGGGAGTGAAGCTATTATGAATTATTAGTGGTTGTTCTAAGGTATTCTCTGGAGAGATTTGGTTATTAGTACTACGAGACTGACTTGATATCCCAGTCTTCTTAGTAGGAGCCCTTAAAGGTGGGGATGATTGCAGTTTTTTACCATCAGATTTAGATCTCCTACAATCTATTATGACACTTTTATCATAAAACTGATTTGAGTTTTGTGTAGAGTCACCACCTCTATTTAGAGGACTAGTCAATCTTCTGGGTTTTCCTTCCACCAACAGAGTTATGCCTTTTAATTCTCTGACTCTAATAATATGGTCTACCACCAGGTTTCTCTATGTTTTTTCCCCAGTAGAGTCACCAATTCTATTAGGTCTCAAAAATGTAGGTCGTTAACCCTAAGAGGTTGTCAGGCTCTCTTGACATTTTTGGCTAACTAACACAGGGTGGATATGGCTAAACCCCCTTCACTTTAGGTTCTGCCAGACCTAGGCAGGTAAACCTATAATTAAAAAACTAGATTAAAGAGATGATCACTACTTTAATCAAAATTAATCTAACTATTAATAATGGCAAAAAATAGATAAAAAGACAGCAAGTCAATTCTAAATGATCTAAATTGTAATGCTAAAATAATAATGCAATCTAACTAAGTAAATCTAAAATGAATTTGTATAAGTGATAATGAAAATACTAGACTAGTGCCTTATTGGATATAAATTTAGTATGATCATGAATTAAATGACTATTTGTTTGGTAAAAACTCAAACTATCTGGCATGAAAGAATAGGTATGTAACTTGTACAACCCTGCAAGGAAGTAGTTAATATTCCATACTTATATATATCAAATTGACAAAATCAAATTACCTACATTCATCTAAAAGGATTTAATCCCTCTTTGAAGGAACCAATCAGAATAATACTACAATTGTAACAGATTTATCAAAAACTGGAGACAGAAGATAAACCCTAACTACATGACTCTTCTTATAGATCCATAACAATGTCTTCACAGTTATTGTGACAGATTTAAAGGATTTAATTCTGGAAGCAGAAACCAATTAATCTTATCACACTATAACAACATATGTGTATAGACAACTTGAAGATATACTTGATAACTCAAATTGAATAACAGGGAAAACTTTGAAAGGAGACAATCATATAATTGAATAAATTAAATAGATAGTTGATACCAAAATTTGCAGTCACTGCTTCATGCTTACAGACTTGACTTCATTAGAGAATACTTGCACATGGTCTACTAGAAATAAAATATATTAAAAGTGAACTAGCATTGTTGTTCAATTCTAATCTATAGTATCCCCTGTTCTATTTTGTAATCTCCTCCTATTCTATCTATCTATTTTCCTCTATCCTCATTCTGGTCTTGGTCATCTCTTATAAATAAAGGCATTCAAGCTTCAGACCAGTTACAATAGTTGTGACGGTTGATAATCGAACAACAATATTTGTCTTAATAAAAAAATTCAGGAAAATTAATACTCATCTTTAATCACCAAATGGATAACCATTTTAGGGTCAAACAAAGATCTTTAACTGTAGTTCTGCTTAATCTCCTTCGAGGATTATCTTAAAAAGACCAGATAAAACACAAATTAATTTCTGATCAAATAATCAAAACAAATTTATTTAAACATATGTATTTACTCAAATAATTACTTCCCTTATCAATGATTTGTCAGCTGCTCAAAATCCTTTCATGGGTGTTTTATAGTTTTATCCCCGCTATTTATATCCTGCAAAAAACCCATATTTCAAATGTTAGAATAATATCTTAATCATTTAGATTTTAGTGTCATTTTAGGGTTTCTAAGTTTTGTATTGGTAAGACCTTTCACAACATGTCCCTGAAATTGGCAGGGTTTATCCTGATTCATCTCTCTCGCTGATGAACACCAGTTCTGTTTCACAGGACATTCATACAAGACACAGACTCCATCAAGTGTATGAAACAAACTTGAATTAATTACACATCCAGTCATGTATAAACTTGTATATCCATTGGCAATGGGGCCCATGTGGTATTGCATACACTTGTATATACATTTCCTTTGTATCTTGTATACATATGAGCATTAAACATACAAAAACTTTTCTAGACATCTGGCTTGTATGTACTATAATGTATGTATCCAAAACATTTTAAAAAGCGTGATACAACAACTTAACTTTATTTCATATTTTTTCAAATCCACAGTATGTATATTAGCCTTGTATAACTTGAAACATACAAGACTCAAAACATACAACAATTTCACCACATTTCATAATCTTTCAATTCTGTGCTATGCATATCACCATGTATGTACCAAAATGTATGTATACCGCAACATACATACAAAACGCAAACATACAAAGACTTAACATTAATTTATAATTGTTTTAGTTCCAGGCAATGTATATCGTGTTGTATGTTACTGTGTATTGGCATGATTTTTGCATTGTTTCTCTGAATGTACATTGCATACATATATCACAAAAGCATATCAAGAATGTATCTTTAGAATGTATCTTTTCTCAGATGCAAAGGGTGACCGGCCGTAATGGTGAAACCAGACTAAAGATACTTTAAGTCTACCAATGATAGCAAGTTAAGCAATGCATATACAAGTTTGTATATCAGCGCTTTGAGAGGACATAAAAGGAGCTCGCTGATGAGGGAATCACACCAAAGTGTTGGAGATAGTCCTCAAAGTCAAATGTGTCCATCGGTATAGCTTACATTGTCGGGGTAATCTTTGGAGTATTCTCCGATATACTTTTGTTACGTCGATAATAATGATCGCGCAATCTCTTTATGATGCAAGGTCATCGGTGTGAATTTATTCATCGGTGATTCTTAATATCTTCTCACCGATTGTCATTCTGATGCTGATTTTCATTTCCTATAGTTTCTCATATATTAAAACAAGGTCTTTGCCAATTTGTTTTATTTGTGATTGTCACCGAAGGCTCTTTGGCTTCCACGATCGGTAGAACTCATGCAGTTGGGATGATTTCTAACACTTACTTTGATCACATATATCTGCCTGACATCGAGAGTATAAGATCGACATGATGTGAAAATTTTGTCTCAAATAACTTACTCCAAGCATTATGTACTTATGAACCCGACGAACCGTTGAACTCTTGAACTTCGATAAAAGTTCAACCAAGGGGCTCAAAAATATGGCGTAAGTTGGAAAAGGAGCTAAACATAAGTGATTTTGGAGGAACAAAAAAGAAAATGAACCATTCGAACCAATGAACCATTCAAAATAATGAACTATTTGAACTAATGAACCATTCGAACTAATGAACCATTTGGACTAATGAACCATCTGAACTAATGAACCATTCGAACTAATGAGCCATTTGAACCAATGAACCATTCCAACTAATGAACCATTTGAACCAATGAACCATTCGAACTAATGAACCATTTGAACTAATGAACCATTCAAACTAATGAACCATTTGAACCAAGGTAAAAGTTCAAGCTCAGAGGTTCAATATTGACAATTTCTTAATACATGAAGGTAAAAGAAAAAGACTTAAATGGACATACTAATTAATAGAAAGGAATGGAATGACGATGCCTACCCAAGGGAGAATAATGAGGATAAAACAAGGGCAACAATTTCACAAACTGATCTCAAAGTGCATACAAGGCAAGTATTTTTTGAAAAATTTGCTTTAACATATCCAGTTCCAACACATTGCTCATGCAATATCTTAGATGAAGATATTAGTACCACTTTTGGAAATGATGAAGATAGATAAATATAGAAATATAGTGGTTAAACTAATTTCAGATATACCAAATCAAAAATATAAAGAATCAGAAAATAGAACAAATAATGTTCACAAAGAAACATTCTAGATTCCTAAAGTATATCTAGGTGATACCTTAACAAAGAACCCCTCACAAGTGGACCCTTTGTACACCACTTTATTAATCAGAAACAAGCTAGTGAGGAACTGCATGATTGATTCAGGTGCAGCCATGAATATCATGCTGATAGTAGTCATGAAAGAGCTAGGAATGTGGGTAGACACTACATTTGGTAAGTGTTATGTGATGGACAATAGATTTATTCTAGTTGTGGGCATTATGAGGGATGTAGAGATAAAACTTGCTTCATACCCTAAAGCAACCTATAATATATATATATCACTGTGGTTGATATTCCACTATATTATGGAATGCTCTTATCAAGGCAATGGGTTGTAATGGCAGGAGGGAATGTCCAACTAGATTTATCATATGCCACAATACCAGTGGGAGGCAAAGAGATCAAATTGTGTAGGGAACCAAGATATGAGAACATCATAGAGCATTTGGATCAAAATCAAATAAATCTATTTTGTGTTACAGATCTAGGAACCTTCAAGGTTGAAACAAGTCAGCCAGAATTGCAGAATACTAATCCAATACATATAGAATCTAAGAAAGAGGAGAACGATGTGTTGAAACTGTATTTTGATGGTACATGTAGAAAAATTGGAAATGGGCAGGAGTATTATTTATTTCACCAATAAGTAGAACTTTCAAATACTTGTTCTTATTGACATTTGAATGCACAAACAATGTAGCAGAATATGAGGCTTTGCTCATTGGTTTGAATATAGCCACCAAGCATAAGATAAGAAAGTTGGTTGTATATGGTGATTCAAAATTAGTTACTTCTCAAGTGAGAGGGAAATACTTGTCCAAAAACAAGAGGTTGAAGCAATATAGAAATGTTGTATGGGATGATGTTGAGTTGTTTGATGCCTTCTTGATCAACTGGATTGATAGATCAAAAAAAATTATGGCAGATTTTCTAGCAAATATTGCATTAAAAAGGGATGATATCATATTAGGAGGTATTATTGAAATTGAATTCAAAACCAGACCCACTATCCTAGATAATGTACATAGTGTTTGATAATGATACTGATATAATCAACTTCTTGCATTGTACCGATCACTGTGAAAACCAAGAGATTGATTTTAATGTGTTTGTGGAAGAACATGATGGGAAAGAAATTGTCTTTGGTCAAGAGATAGTTTAGCTAAAAATAAACAAAATACCTAAGGGACTCATAGATTTGGAAAAGGTGTTTGATGAATGTGATATATTTAAGATGAAAGACACACCCATAATACAGAATGGCTTTGAAGAGATTAATTTGGGGATGCAGGCAACCCTAAAGAATGTATACATTGGAAAGAAATGCAGTCCCAAGATCATGAGCATGCACATCAACCTACTCAGAAAGTATAGACATGTATTTGCATGGTCATATGATGACTTGAAAGCATATAGGGAGGATCTTTTTCAACATGAAATACCATTAAAATTGGATGCCAAACCATTCAGACAAAAACAGAGACCTATTAATCCTACATTGATCCCTAAAATGCTTGAAGAACTCACGAAACTAAGAGATGGAGCTATTATTAAACCCATTAGACATTCTTCTTGGGTTTCTAATTTGGTGCCTGTTAGAAAGAAAAATGGTGATATTAGATTATGTGTGGACTTAGAAAATCTAAATAAGTCTTCTCTTAAGGACAATTATCCCCTTCCTAATATGGAAGCAGTATTACAAAAAGTGACATGGTGTGAACTATTGTCAATGATGGATGGTTTCTCTGGGTATAATTAGGTGAAAGTCAAAAAATCAGAACAATATAAGACCACATTCACCACACCATGGGGAACATATGTGTACTTAAGAATGCCATTTGGACTCACAAATGCTCGAGCAACATTCCAAAGGGCAATGGATGTGGCCTTTGCAAAGCTGATTAATAAAATTATGGTAGTATATCAGGATGACATGACAACATACTCCAAAAGGGCTAAAGATCATTGTACGCATTTAGAAAAAAATTTATTAAAGCCTTAGAATATGGAATTTCGTTGAATCCTAAGAAATTCCATTTCACAATAACAGAGGGCAAGTTGCTTGGTCACATAGTCTCAAAGGATGGAGTAAGAATAGATCCTGAAAGAGTAAGAGCCATTGACCAAGTTCCCGTTCCTAAGGATGTAAAAGCTATACAATCATTCTTTGGCCAAATCAACTTTGTTAGGAGATTCATATCAAATTTTGCAAAATTTGTTAGTCCCATATCAAGAATGCTAAAAAAGAATTCAAAAGTGAACTAGACAGCAGAAACATTAGAAGCATTTGCTGCCATTAAGAAAGAAATCAAGAAAGCCCCAGTTCTGGTATCCCCTAATTTTAATAAGCCATTCTAGCTATTCTCAATTGCTCCATATCATACAGTTGCAACAGTAATGTTACAGACAAATGAGGAGGGATATGAACAACCCATTTCATTTTTTAGAAAATCTCTTCAGATTGCAGAATTAAAGTATGACATAGTTGAGAAACAAGCGTATGCATTGGTGAAAGTAGTCAAAGCTTTTAGACCATATTTGGTGGGAGATGAAATAATAGCATACGTGCCTAATGCTACAGTAAAAGATGTATTAGTACAAACTGAGGTTACAGGCAGAAGGTGCAGATGGATTAATAAAATTTAGGAGTTTAATATTGAAATCCAAATCACCAAATTGGTGAGAGGATAGGGTCTTGCTAAACTAATGGCTGAAAACAATCTTAAGGCTTCTCAGATATGTAATATTGATAATGTTGATAATATGAGCTTGAGCATTGAACACACTCCATGGTATACTAACATCATACATTATCTGAAAAACATGAAATGTCCTAAAAGGTATGATGATAACAAGAGAAGAACACTTAAATTACAGGCCTCAAAGTATGTATTTATTGATGGAGACCTTTATTGGAAAAATAGGGATGGTATTCTGCTATTATGCCTAGATGAACATCAGTCAAAACATGTCATGAAAGAATTACATGAAGGAGTATGTGGAGGACATTTCTCAACAAAGACTATAGCCCACAAAATCTTAAGGGTTGGATACTATTGGCCTAGAGTTTTCAATGATTCATATTGTTATACAAGAAAATGTGAGGCATGCCAAAAAAATTTAGGAAAATTAAAATATCAGGGAGCACTACCTTTGAAACCTATGTAGGTGGAAGCTCCATTCTATCAATGGGGTATGGACTTCATAGGAGAAATTGTAGAGAAGTCAAGTAGAGGACACAAATGGATTTTAGTAGCAATAGATTACTTCACAAAATGGGTGGAAGCAATCCCAACTAAACAAGCAACAAGTAGGGTAGTGATCAAATTTTTAATGGAAAATATCATATGTAGATTTGGCACCCCAGTGGGGTTGATTACAGACAATGGAATGTGCTTTAGATCTAATGAATTCAAAAATTTCTGCAATATATATGGCATCACAGTGTCTTATGCTGCCCCTTATCACCCACAAGCAAATGGGCAGGTAGAATCTAGTAATAAAAATCTCCTAAAAATTATAAAAAGAATGTTGGAAGGAAACAAAAGGGCATGGGATTCAAAATTAAAGATGGTTGTATGGGCTGATAGGATTACTATGAAGAGAGAAATTGGGAGATCTCCTTTTGAACTGGTGTATGGAACACAAGCAAGGATGCCATTAGAAAATCTTTTACCAGTGTACAAATTTGTTCTTCAAGAGGATTTAAACTTCCCTAAACCAATGGAGGAAAGATTAGAACATCTTGCAGAACTTGATGAGACAAGGAGACTGGCTCAAAAATAGAACATCAAATTTCAATCACAAGTGAAATATCTTTTTGACAAAAAGGCCAAGGATAGGAAATTTGAAATAAATGACTTGGAATTGATGTGGAATGCTAGATGTCAAGAAAAGGGAAAGCATGGAAAGTTTGAAGCCTTGTGGTTAGGCCCTTTTGTTGCCACTAGTAAAGGGGGAGATGATTCTTACTATCTGCAAAAGACGTCTAGAGAAGATCAGGAACTACCAGTGCATGGATAGTTTTTGAAACCTTTCTTTTCATGAAAATATAAAAATCATGAACAAAGAGAAATAAGTTTTGCTAGTGCATGGACAACTCTTAAATAATTCTTGAAATACTCTTATTCCTTGCACAGTAGTTTAGGATAATCAAAAGGGATTAGGATTTGCCAGTACATGGACAATCCTATGAATCTCTCACAATAACAAAAAACTTTTCCATGTACAATAGTATAGGATCATTTAAAAATAAATCAAATAAAATAAAAATAAAAAAATAAATATACATGGTCTACTCCCCCAGGAGATCTAAATTCTTGTTATACCCACAAGGGGTATACATCCCAGACAAAGCCACAGTTGGGACAGGAAGATTTCAAAATTTTCCTGTACTCCTACCCACCTCATGTCCAACCAAATAAGAAAATCATGTGCCCAAAATCATAATAGCAGTGGATGAATTCTATAAAATCACATGATCTTTACCACAAATATTTTTCTGACCCATTAGACCGTATATGATAAGGGGCCTCAGTTCCTTAATTTCGGCAAGACCTCAGTTTCTTTATACATAGCCATATTCTATATGAGATGGGCTAAGATGTGTATCGGCATTAGGTTTGTGGTCAGAGTGAAGACTTTAGGAATCACCAATGAAAAGAGTAACACTGATGACCTTTCATCAGAGAGAAAATCCCCAGTCACCCCGAATTAATCAACGGTAAGGACTATTGGCACAAGAAAATAGTATTAGAGGATACTTTGAACACTACCTCGACAATATAGATCACACTGATGAGAAAGTTTGGTGGGATTCTCACCGAACAACCCATGGAACGGATGGAGCTAGTGGCACATTAGAAAGAAATACACATCAGGGTGAAGAATTAAAGTGTCTCTGACATTTTAATGTCTCAATGACTAAAATGATTGTTTTGGCCTAAGTCACACCGATATGTACGGAGGATAAAAACTATCAGCGAAAGTGAACAAGTCAAAACAAAGTTTACGAGTTTTACCAAACCGATGGTCACAACGATGAAGGATTTTGGTAACATGTTATGATGATCACTCTGATGAAGGATATAAAGGAAGATATTGGGGAAACAACAATGATCAGATAGTTTGAATCAAGTCATCCCGATGTCATATGTTGTTTCGATGATAATAATGGCCACACTCATCGATAAGACTCCTTCCGACAGATCATAAGGACAAGCAATATCAGTATTAATTACCTAGTTCTTGTCGATTCCACTAAAAAGAAGCCAATAAGATTGTCGACAAGACTCATGCCGATATTCATATAGGAGATTTTTGAAATATTGGAGTACGATGAGGTTCTCACAACAATAATATAAGTCAAGCCGAAAATAGCTCCCATGCTCAAATTTTATATTGGATAAACTTTAAAATGTCTTGCCGATACAGACACATATATGCTTCCCTATAAAAATGATATCAAGTAGACAAAATGAAGGGCCACAGCAATTGATCCATCTATAAATGTTCATGCCATAAGAAGCTATTAAATCACCCTAACATTACAAAAGTCCTACCGATGAGGGAAGTTATGAGGATATGACATCTCATAATGATCATGAGAATTAATAAACTGGAATAATTAATTGTAGACTGATAAGAAATCCTCTGAAGAGTCATTCGAAATCACTGTAATTAGATTCAAAAGAATTGTCTGAAAGGAGCGCATAAGCAAGAACTTGGAGGAAAGGACAAAGGAGTTCAATCATCAAATAATAGGTACATACTTGAAAACCTCTGTGTGATAGACTACAGTTTGAATTTTCTATCCATAATTGTAAAGGAGACACCAGTAAAAGGAAA
The DNA here is from genome assembly GCA_027924645.1 of Cunninghamia lanceolata. Taxonomy (NCBI): domain Eukaryota; kingdom Viridiplantae; phylum Streptophyta; class Pinopsida; order Cupressales; family Cupressaceae; genus Cunninghamia; species Cunninghamia lanceolata. Next base: position 24,776,596 of record BSBN01001332.1, on the reverse strand, counting down.
GGATAGAAAACAACCAGGTGACTAGTAAGCCCAAGAAACAACAAATTGACAAAAGCCCTGACGAAGAAATAAAAGAAAGGAAACTAAATTAGGATTTAATTGACCAATTGCCTGGATCTACCCCTAAAGCCCAAAGGTCTGCACAACTTAGGGTAGAGGTAGAGAAATTAGAAGACAAATGCAAATACCTTGGAAATGTGTGAACACCAATAAGAGGTTATGAATTGTTCAAATTCCATTACAATAGAAGATTCAAGAATGTCCTAGTGTCTAATCCATGGCACTTGAATTTGGACAAATTGGTCATCCCTGATGTGTTTGTGAACACAGAACTTCTCAAACTCCTGTCTAAATATTACAATCCAAGCCTCAAGGCCACATGCAATCCACAAGGAGAGCCTGTTATACATTTGTCCAAAAATGCCATTTGTGAAGTGTTTGGTTTAGATGATTTATGTACTATTCCCATAGTTTATGAAGAGTTGGACAAAGAATACTAGAGGATGGACACCACATATAATGGATGGAGATTACCTCTTCACAGGCCTAAGGAAGAAGGAGAAATAGTGCCCCTTAATGATAATGATCGACCTCCATTCCATGTGTCATTGTTTGAACCATATATACAATACACATATTATTCTATGGGCCAAGTCCTAGGGTTAGAGGTCCCTAATTTTGTGATAATTCCTTTAATGGTGATAGCCACAGATATCCAGTATCACAATGCTAGGTAGTTTGACTATGCTACCTATGTTTTTGGAAGAATTGATTCAAGTTTAACTGCAATCAAGAACAATCTCCCATCAGTCTCTTTTGAGCACTACTCACTCCTCATGCACATGGTACTATATTATGGCTAGGAAATGGGAATATGGCCAAGTGAACTTAGAGTTGCTCAAGTGGACCAGAGGGGACAAAAGTCACCTATGCAAATGTGGACGAGGATATGGGATAGCAGGTTTGCCCATTCTAGTTATATTCATTTTGAAGAGTACTATGTAAAAGTGTTGTATAGATTTTTCAATCATCCTTGTGAATATTCACTGTCAAATGAAATAAAGAGATTTCTCAGACCCAAAGATTTTGGTGGTCCTCCTACTGTCACCCACAACTGGGGAGATTGGTATTGGGGTAAATGCAAGAAGTTGTGTCCACTTAAGGAGGAAGTTTCAGAGTTAGAAAAAAATCCGAAATCGGGTTAACCAAAACGGGATCCCGCTTTTTATGAAACGGGATCCTGTTTTGCTTCGGGTTCCCGAGCCAAAAGCGGGATCCCATTTTCAAGAAACGGGATCCCGTTTTGAGTTCCATAAAAGGTTAACATTTTAACGTTTATGAAACGGGATCCCGTTTCAAAACGGTTAAAATATTAACCTTTTATGAAACGGGATCTCGTTTTAAAATGGGATCCCGTTATTTAAAATTTGAATTTTAAGCTCGGGTTTTGCTTTGTAACCCGGTTCAGGAAATGCTTTGGGGACCCAAACCTGACCTCTGGACCAGGTTTGACCTGCAACTTGAAAGTCCTGTCAATGTCACAACAAAATCGTGACTTTGGGTATATATCTGAAGGTCTATTTTGCAGAATATTTTGACAAAATTAAAACCCATTATAGATGAGATAGTGTAGATTCCAAATATGTAATTTTTTTTACAATTGGATTAATTTTTCTATTTTTTAATCAATTTCTGCTGAAATAGGTCCATAAACTTGAATTATTAGGGTTTTTTAGTATTTGAATAACTTTTTATTAACATATTTTTTTATAAAAAATTGTAGGAAAACGTACTTTAGACAATTCTTTTCAATTTTAAAAAAAAAAATTCAAAAAATGTTAAGTTTAGGTCATCTTATGCATGACGTACACGATGATTTTTTAAAAGACCAAAAATGGCCAATAAAAAATTAATAAAAAAAAATATTCAATAAAAAATTACAAAAAAATATGGAAAACGTGCTTCAGTGAGTTACAAATATTTTCCCAAAAGGATTTTAAAAAATATGATTATTTAGGTCAAAATATGGATGACGTACATGTACATGGTATAGTAAAAAAAAAGTGACTTTTAAACAGTGGTTTTTAGAAACACCTATTCAAAATCACTTTCTATCATCTGGGTATTGAAAAAAATTACATATTTAGAAACTAGACTCTGAGTACTACATTTCATATTTAGTGAATTTTTCCAAGATTCCACCGTTAAGTGCTTCAAATTTTTAGGTCAAATGTGACAAATTTTGAAAATCAGGGAAAACACTTCCACTTTTTGGCCAATAAGTGGACCACTTCTTGCACACACCTATTGTTTTGAGGATTCAACCATGGTCAGAATTTATGGTTTTGAAGATACCCCATTTATATCACCCAAGATAGTTCCTGAGATAGAATTGCTTACTTAGAGATAGGTAGGCAAATGAACTTCTCTAATGTGATAAATTTGAGTGCCTATTGTTGGTTCTCGAATTGGCAGAGGGTTTGCCAGCTCCAATGCATAGGCAGATTTGGCTAACAGATACGGGAGGTTACATGAGCTGCCTCCCCTTCACTTCTAGTTCTGCCGCACGAAGGGGGGATCCCTATAGCTAAAGATGTAACCTTGACTAGCCTAATGACAAAAAGATTTAGCTTGAAAACAACAGGCAGAATACTCTCATGTGTGGACCAAGATGTGTATGATACATCACAAGTTTGGCAACATTTTTGGACATATTTGTCTGGTTGTGGATGAGAGTATGCAGGGGTCCTAATCCTACTCCTACAAACTAGCATGTTGGGATTTTGAAAGGATGGATTTTATGTTTTGGATGCAAGACAAGCGGTTTTGGATCATAACTACTAACCCAGGTGTAGACCGGTGCCTATCTTAGGGCAAGGAGTCAACTAGACATATACAAAAGAATGGATTGCATCTGGAATTCAAGCTACAAGGGGTTATATTGAGACTTGCCTTACAAAAATCACTCAAGAATGGGTATTTAGCTGCCACTACTTACAGATATCCCTACTAACATACAACCTTGTCCATGCTTAACCTAAAACAGTTTAATCCACTCCTTGAATGGAAGTTAGAGATGAAGCATGTGATATAGAAACCTATATCCTAGAATCTATGAAACCCTTAGCAACTAGATTCAAAAGGAGGAAAACATGCAGCAAAGGAGACAAATAGATAAACACATGCATAAGAGCATTTTTCATATAGATCAACAATGAAACTAAGTATATCTACAATATACATTCATGATGCAATTCATAAACTCCAAAGTGAGATACAACAACAAGGAAATGCCCTATTTTTTGCTATTCACATAAAAAATGCCCATGTCTTCAACAACAAACAAATGAGTAACGAAGGTTGCCCTTTATAGCAAGACTGTGTACTCAACAATTAATTACATGGCAATTCAACATTTCGCTAGACACAATGCATCGTGAGAAATGGTGCCCAAAATATTGAATGCGGTAGAGGGAAGAAAGAGGGAGAACAGGTAGAATTGGGATTCGTGCAACTGACTAAAGATTTTTGCCACAAATTTGGTAGGTAACCTATCATTCCATCGATCATCCCTCTGCACACTGCCATTAATGGCCCAGCTACCCACAGCTCCTCTCGAAATGTAGCAACAGATGCATCAGAATTTTTCCCACTCAAAAACGGCTGCAAACACAAAGAAAATGGCCCCGTGGAGCATTCAAAACTGGCCATCGATTTCCATTCCTTCGCCAAGATCCATAGCCTCAAATAACTTTGAAAAGTCGCCAGCCAATTAGAATGTACCACTTAGCCACACTGGCTTCCATCGTTGACTTTTCCACTTCTCATTTTGCCTTTTTCACCCTGTATATGCATACTTTGAATTCCTTGTATATGCAAATCCACATGCATATACAATTGCCCCTTTCTTTGGAATGTATGTCGCGCTTGTATATCGTGAATGTATATCACATATACATTCTGCTTTGTATATGAGATACAAAGCCCTTTGTATGTGAGGCGGACCCCACCAAATGTATATGTGCCTCCCTGTATATTTTTCTTGCATATGACCTTTGTATGTCTGAACATACATTCACCCTTGCATGTTTCCAACATATGTAGCTGTTGTATGTCTAAACATATAAACCCGATATACAAGAAAGCTCAACATACAACTACAGAATATTCCCAGGATCTACGATAGATTCCCAAATGTATATGCAAATCTGATATGCATGCAAAGATGCATACAACTCATTTTCCTCACCATTTTCAATGCCCGATTGGAAATTCTGACCTGCCAATGCACATTTGAACCTAAATGTATATACATGTGGCCTTGTATATACAAAGACACATGCATAGGACTAATTTTTGCAATATTTCAACTGCAAAGGCTGAAAGACAGAATTTTTTGGATTTTTATGAAAGGTGCCTACGAAATTAATTGCTTGAAATCTGAATGCTTATGCAGGCACTAACACAGGCTCTGTCTAGGGACGCATGCCTCTTGCAGGCATGGCAAGAACTTCAAATCTCTGGGATGGAGACCAGTCCCTTGTTCATTGGGCACAGAGTCAAACACATACCAACCTGCATCACAAAACATATTTTAAATATATATATATATATATATATATATATATATATATATATTTGGTGGCCCAGGGGCACCAAAAACGAAAAACTAGAATTTTCCTTTATCAAAAACTTGATTTTCTTTTGATTTCTTCAAATGAAGCCTGAAAGCATTTAACTGTCTGTAGCAACCCACTTTGCAATTGTTTGTGCTGCTGTCCATTTCTTTTTCTTTAACAAATCTACAACAAGGCTCATTAGCATACATCATCATCAGCTATAGAATGTCATCATGATATGAGTCACTAATGTTGCTTGGGAAAATATCAGACTCACATGAAACAAATGAATCCACATCAGAATTTTGCCCTTCATAGAATAAGAGCTCCTCTGTATCAAACATGCAATATTAAGGCACAAGCAACATCTCATAATTAGATTTATCGTTATAAACACTCAGGTATTCATCATCATTATGCTTAGCAATTTTGTCATTAAGGTCCACCTGGAATGTCTCAAGAGAAGGCATAAAAAGCTCAGAGTGCAACCCTTCATTGAAAGCCTTGTAGTCACCCTTGCAACCAACACTATCCCAAGCGGTATGAACACACACATCTACAACTTGTCCATTCACATCCGAATAGTGACCCTGATTTTCCTCCTCACCAATGCACTAATAATCAAGAGCAAATTTTTCAACCAATGCTTTGTAAAGGTAGTCAAAATCTTCAAGGAAACATTCATATTCAGCATCCATATATATTTCATCATCTGAATGGCTCACATATGCATCTAAATGATGATAATCACTAACACATTCATTGCCATTCCTTGAACCTACATTTTCTATATTCAGCATGAAACTCTACATATCCACCTTGTACGAATAATTAGGAATAACTGGAATATGCCTATTGCTGCAAGACACAACCCCATGTATATCTTTAATTTCACCATTTGAAGGGCATTTTGTGTCTGTAGGCTTCTCTTCTAGAGGCTGATAACAATCTTTGTCTTCATCATTATAGGATGTGCCCACATTTTCTACAACATTTTCTTCATGTTTATGCATCACATCATGACTACAGATACTATTCTGAAATATATTTCCCTCTACAAAATCATCTTTCAATGAACACACTGGGAGAGCTGAAATATATTTACTTTGATAATTGTTTTGACAACTTGCAGCCATGAAACCTACCAGCATTCCATATTTTTGATTATTTTCAATATCCATAGCAAATCTGAAAGCCTGGTGAAGTGTAGTTGGTTCTTTATCTCTGAATCTATAACTCATTTTCTTATCAAATGCAGCCAAATAAATTGTCAAGCATAATGCATTATTTGGTCTCATATATTTAGGAATCTACTTGAGCAACTTAATAAATCTAAGATTAAATGCTGGAAC